>CM031241.1:235834367-237181867 GCA_018340775.1 Taxus wallichiana var. yunnanensis
CAACCCATGGGAATTGTGCTCGACATACCTAGAAGAAAATCAAATCTACAATAGAAATCTGGTAAGAAGAGAAAGAGGTTTATAGTTACAACACGCTTCTTTGTTACCACAACATTTATTATCTAAAAATAGTTTAATAACACTATTAATCAAGCATAGAAATGTAGTTAGTGATGGTAGGAGGTCGTTACTTCAACATGAAAACACAACAGCCCACGGAGGAGGAAAAAAAAAGATCTATGTTATCCACTTTAACACTAAAAATGATTAAAGCGAAAATAATAAGATTACAAAATGGGAATGAGATATTTCCCACAAGGTGAACAACCCCATAACAATGGCAGCAAGGACAAACCAAATTCGATGAAAGGAAAGTTCCATTTCATGACATTTTTAAAATTTGGCAATTGTAGCAATGGTAGGATTATCTTTCTTGTTTCTTTAGCTTCATCAAGTAGCATAGACACCTCACAGACCAGCAAAAACACTCTTCAGATCGAATCTTCTCTCTTCTACTGGTTGGGTGCTTGAAATCCATTACCATCTGTTGGTGCTGAAAATAGTCTCACCCCTTTTTGCCTCTGAAATATATCTATTTACGAACTCTATCATATATTATTCCCCCGTGTTGTGCCTGGAAGGTCTTTTCTTTATTTTTGTTGCCATGATTAATCGGTTCCTGGGTCGAAGTTTACGTATGGGTCCATTTATGTTTCCTTGTTTCTTTGTTCCTCCTAAGTATTCTGTAATTTGGTTCTCCCATTCTCTATTTATCTAAAATACTTGGGCCTTGAATACTTGAAGGAAAATTAATGGATGTAGCTATGAGGAGCATATTTGAGCCTTGTAATATTTCTAAATCCTCTGTCCTTGGAAAAAATTTCATCTTCGGGCTCAAATGGTCATTTTTCTACATTTTATAGTTTGATGGGTGTTTCTCTCGGTCAAATTTGCATCCTTGCATTGACAGGGAACATGGCCTCTTTTGGTTGGATGTGGCTCTCAGAGGGTACTTCAGAAATTTTATGAATTGCCTCCACTTAGAAATTTGTCCACGTGGAGGAGCGACACTCATTTGAAGATTTACTTTTGGTTTGGCCTTCAAGTAGTTTCCGGGAGGACACGTGGAGGTCTCCTCCGCTCTTCTTTGACCTAGACAAATTTTTAATACAGCTAATACACTGGGTGGGATAGGGACATGTGGTGAGCCCGCGCTCATTCAGGGTCTCAAACTTGGGCACGATTTTAAAATTGAGCAATGGAGACACGTGGAGGCTTCCTCTGAGTCTTCCCATACTTAGTATTTTTTCAAAACGTTTTGGGAGGCTTGGGACACATGGAGGAACCCCGCATGTTTAGGGACCAGCCCTTGAGTTTAATTTTAAAGTAGTGCCGGAGGAGGACACTTTGAGGCCTCCGCTCACTTTTTATTTTTTATTGGACTTTCCAACGGCCAAAGGAGATTGCCTCAGACTCTGACACATGGTGCATTCCATTGAGCTTCAAGCCCTCAGAAAAATATTGCTAGACTAGGACACGTGGCGAGCCTGCACTCTTTCAAGGTCTCAAACTTTAGGAAACATCCAAGATGTGCCATTATGATGCATGACAATTTGAAAAGTCAAAAGGGTTGGGGAAGTGGACCACCGGGGCAAGTTGGATTTTTTACCTCTTAGGGATTAAAACACCAAAATGGCCCTTAAGCTTCACAAAGGAGAGGTCAAGGTTGAAAAGTCAAAGGGTGGGGAAGTGGACCATCGGGGGCAACTTGATTTTTTTCCTCCAAAGGGTTAAAACACAAAAATGGCCCATAGACTCAGCAGGAAATAGTCAAAAATTTTCCCTTGTCAATGGTGGAAGAGTAGAGCTACGAGGAAACTTGGAAATTTTTCCCTTTTCCAAAAGGAAGGTGAAATATTAGAATTTGGCCGCGGTTCCTTTTGGACCCACCTCAAAACACATGTCAGGTTCATTTCTCAAGGGCGAAGGCACGGAGCAAAATGGGAGTTTTTCCATTTTTTCAAAAGGTTATAAAAAGTCAAAGGAACCACCTGGGCCTGTTTTAAAATTAAATTTTCCACGTGGATGGCCCAAATTCAAAGTGAAGATCAATGGAAGCTGTGTATCTGAATCTGATTTTCCCCTCATTTTACTTAAAAGGTCCTGGAAGTGCAAGTCTTCATGATTTCTTGGTATTTCCTACACGCCAAGCAAGGAGGGGAGTAAATTTTGATATCTAAGTTTGGTGGGGGAGATATGGAGACGTCTTTTGCCATTAAAATGGTCTCTAATTTTTAGTTTTTCTTCTCCCGAGCACACAAGCAACAAAATTTGATAGATTAGGGGTGGATGTGGTTGGTGAACTAAAGGAAGAGTGATTTGCTAGAGGAAGGAATTGAATGTGGTATATATTCGAAGAGATATGACGCCCTGAGCATCTCGCGAATTTTTTAGATCTGATTCTAGGAAACATGATCGTGATCATGGCAAGCACTGGTGGCACTTAATTTCTGCATTTTTAGGGTGAGAAGGGTCTGTTGTAAATGTTATAAATGGCACAAATTTATTGTGTAAATGGTTGGAGTGTGAGAGGTCAGGACTGATTTTCCTTATTAAAAAAAGGCTGTATAAAGCATATCCTTTTTGAGAAACTGATTGAGAAAACTGTTAGAATTCAATTCCACAAAGAGGTTACCTGATTCAGAAGAACTTGAATTGTAGTCTTCAATGATAGGCCAATTACTTTCATCAATGGAGATCCCCTTTCTTGTCTACTGATTTCCCATAGCTCTCCAAGATTTTCTTCCTTCTTATTTTTCTTTTCCTACTTTGGAAACAATGTCCTAGCATGATCCCTAGCAAAGAAAGATCTTCTTCCTTCCATATTTGCAAAGGTTAGTAAAAAATCTCACTTGACAGAGGTTAAGACACTAGTATTCATCAGAATCAAATCAACAGGGAGTCACCACTAAGGATTTCCACCTTAGTTGTGTAAATGCACTAAAATGATCTGTCAAATGTATATCAACACTAGAAACTGGAAATGGAAAGATTTTCACTTTTCCTCACTCATATTTATCAATGAAAACTAGTGTAGTAGGTGTAGGAACTGAAAAAGATGCACATAGCACACATAGCATATAAGAAGTGTTTACTAGGGTCTGAATATGAACTGCACTCACAATTTCCCCGGTAATGGTGCCACTTAGGTGTTGTTGACGGGATAAATAGATATAAATAGGCAGTGAATCAGAAAATTTGTCTCAGCAACTCAAATTAGTCCCTGGAAATAGCGCCACTTACGTGTTGGTACCCAAATTGATCCTCCTTCAAAGTCTGAGTAGCATCAAAGATAGATCATGATGAGTCATTTAGGTGGGGATGGGATCTAACTTGCCCTTAGTCACTGGGGATGTGGATAAATGGATAGCACCCTCAAGAGGATTTGATCTATCCTTAATATTTTAGGTTATGCCTTTCAACCGAGGTAAGAGAAACATTTTGTAGCATGTTGTTTATGAAGGAGATGGAGATATCCTTGGTAATGAAGTTGTTTAAGGAGACCTTGAAGAAAATATGATCAATGCAACCAAATCTAACTCTCATAAGTTGTCACTGTAGATAGTGGAGATATTCACTAAGAAAAGTTTAGGCTACTAAAGACATTTGAAATCCTGATTGTTTCTGCATGTTCTGGTAATAAAATTTATGCATTTATATACACACATGACAAAAAGGGGTATTATCGGTAGGATTAGTTGTTTTAAAGTGAATTTGGTGGGAGGTGAAGCAGGATAAAGTTGATTATACCTAATCTTTGAGAACTTTTACAAAATGGAAAACTAAACCAACTAGAATGCCATAGAGCAGCTAAAATGTTTCTTTAACTAGAATATGTGCTTCAATGGAGGCCCAGATTAGCACTTTTTCATACAACCTATGAGATTCTAACACAAAGGCTCGAGTTGGAAAACCCAAAGAAAATCAAGATCTCGAGGTCAATCACGCCCGAGGTACACCCACAAGATTACGGACAATCTTTGTAAAAAGATGAGAGAAAAGTGATTTTAAATTGTTTATTTCACTCCCAAAAGAAATCACTTCGAGAAATGAAATTACAGATGCCACTTAAGTATCACAAGGATTGAGACCTATGTGATTAAGACATATTTTGATATAAGATTACAGCGACAGAACAAGAATAACTATTTACGAGACATTCATAAGTAAAGCCACAAATTTTACATAAGATCCTTGCGCAGAATAACTCGAGTTTGATTAAATTTATCAAGGGGAAAGTTTTGGAACAATCTCGAGCTTGTCAATGGATGTACACTCACAACCATTCCTAGAGGGCTAGTTTCCTTGAGTCTAATTTTGATAATGTTGATTGCATTGTTAACAAATGCATGACAACCTCAAGGGATATTGAGGAACTTGATCTTTGTACAAAGGAGAAACCAAGGAAGATTTGGTTAGGTAGAAATCTCAAGAAGGAGAAGTAGTCATACATCTAATTGTTAAAAAATATCGGGATTGCATGACTTGGACCTATTCGAATGAAAAGCATACAGAGAGGACCTATTTCAACATGAGATTCCTGAGTCTAATGTAAATCAATTCAGTAGAAACAGAGGCCAATCAATCCACTCTTATCTCTTAAAATGCAAAAGGAACTAAAGAAACTGGGGGATGGAGGAATTATTCAGCCCACGAGGTATTCTTCTTGGGTTACAAACCTAGTGCCGGTCGAAAGAAGAATGGCAACATTAGGTTATGTGTGGATTTCAGAATCTAAATAGAGCATATATGAAGGATAATTATCCTTTACCAAACATGGAAAACATGTTGTAGCTAGTAACTGGTTCTGAATTACTCTCCAGCCTAGATGGCTTCTCCGGTTATAACAAAGTTGTGGTGAAGGAATCAGAAAGGATCAAGACAACCTTTACTACTCCTTGGGGAACCTATGTATATGTCAGAATGCCCTATTATTTGATGAATATTGGAGCCACCTTTCAAAGAGCAATGGATGTTGCTTTTGCTGGTTACATCAATAACTTTATTACAGTTTATCATGATGATGTAACCATATTTTCGAGGAAGAGAACTGGTCACTTGTTACACTTGGAGAAGATGTTGATAAGATGTAGGGAATATGGCATCTCACTCAATCAAAGAAGTGCCATTTTGGAGTGCAGAAGGAAAAATTTCTTGGCCACCTTGTGTCACAAGAAGGGGTGATGATTGATCAATAAAGGGTAGATGCCATCAGCAAGATCCCAATTCCAAGGACCAAGAAAGAAATTCAGTCTTTCTTTGGACAGATAAAATTCATGGGGAGATTTATATCAAATTTTGTTGAGTTGACCATTCCAATTACTTCCATGTTTAAAAAGGACCTGTGCCATCAAATGGGAGGAGGGTGTCATTTAATATTTCAATGGGATTAAAGAGGCACTATATGATGGAAAAGTGACAAGCGAGCATAGGAATCTACAAGTAACTCTTCCTCGCACCCAACCTCCTGAGTTCGTGCCAAGATAGCCGGTGGGAATGGAATATGCGTGGGGTATAGACAAACTAGTTAGGAAATCTTATGTCTTCGACATGCACTAATGGGATCTGCGAGTCTAAGGCAAAGAAGCCCCTCCTAACGTAAATTGGTGTGATAGATCGGTCGCAAGGATGACTACCCAAAGGCTCCAATCAATATCGATCTCTCGCATAATCCGATCTATATGTTGTGGGATAAGTGGAAAATGACTGGATTAATTTCGTGTATGTCTCCGAGATAGGGTCATAAGATGGATGACGGATATATAGGGGATTCTATGGGTGATTCTCGGCCTAGTCTAGAAATCCATAGCTTGTTAGCTATTATGTCTAGTGAGGATAATTGTGCGATAATGGTTGGTGGAAGTGGAGAAAATCTAAATACCAATGTGTGTAAACCAAAGCATCTACGTTTGATTGACTTTGTGGACTCGTTGGATTGTGGGACTGTGGATCACAACCGTAAGTTTGTGGTTGTTGTGGACCTCCTATGGTCATGTGTGGAATTAATTCGTAATCCCTAATATTAAGTATTTGTATGCCTTTTCAGCCTCTATATTTAGAACTAAAAGTTGGGCAACCTTCTTAGAGTACCTTACGGGCATTATGGCAACTTGAATTCTTAAGCTAGTGTCTATGTTAATAAGGATATCTCTTGCATCCGGATGTCGGACTAAAGGATCACAACCGAATGTTTACTCTCTTACAAGCCTTTCCACAGTCATGTAGATATTTGTTTAGGGCAATGTAGTTTGGTTGGTTTGTCCAAAACGCATGTGCTTGGTCGTCTTCTATGTTTAATCCTCTTAACTGTGGGCTGATTTCTTGTAGGTCTATTGTTGTTCGGAAGACTTGGATTCTAAGATTCTGATCTATATCAGTTATTGTTGTAACAAGATTGGGTTGAGGCACGATTGGCTTGAATACGTATTCTCTGGGCTCCCTAGGTCCCGTGATTGTCATACAAAAGAAACAATATAAATCTAACTAAGTTAAAGTAAACTAATTATACGAAGTATATCCACAACATATATATAAATTCCCTATTTTTGTATTTTCGATAAACTATTGGATGAAATTGAAAGAGAAATTATTTAAAATATCTAGAAATTGACAACTAAACTAATAACAAAATTAAAACAAACAAGGTAGCCGAGTATAGCTACTTGCTCGTGCAAATTGTAAATCTATTTTAAATAACGAAATACCGATCTAATCGATTTGAAGACTCATCAATCTTACCTCATGAGTGAGGAATGAATCATAGTTTCTTAGAAACTATCAATCCCCATAGCTTCCTAGCAATATTGAAAGTGAGATTAACTAAAATGAAACATTTCACTATTCTATTTGATATATTTTAAATAGAACTTTGAAAGCTTGAACTGGATTTGAAAAATAGTGGTGAATCTGATTGTGTGTGGCTTTGTCCCATCATTATGGTCTCCTCGTTCTTTCGTGCTCACGTGAATCCGAAAAGCATGTAATGCTAGCATCAACAGAAGTAGGTATTTCGAACAATGGCAGCTTTAGGTGTAGACTGAATACAATGAGAGTAGGAGAGGGATAGCACAAGGGAACAGAGCTTGGCTTATGTAATTCCTAGCAGGATTTATTGCGAGTCATACAACATAAAACATCTAGAACCTAAAACTATCCTTCGATTTAACAAAACCTGCAACTCTAATGGATTCAGACTGAAAATGAAACTATCCTATCTCAATTGATTGTATGAAACATTAATAACACTAGCACAAGAAGATCGTGTAGCTTCTAAACATCAAAACAACACTAATTATGCATGCAATAAAACTAATACAATTCATAAGCAAGAACTCGAAACACTAAAATTGCAATGAGAGAATGAGAGGCAAATTTTGAGGGCCATTTTTCTTGAAAATCAACCAGCTATTTATAGAATTCCCATTTACCCAAAGGTGAAATCCAAATTAAACTCCTTTACAATAAACAATGGAAAAACACTATTCCAGGGAACCAAAATCATAAATACGAGAAAAGGTGGTGAAAAAAGTTGGTAAACATTGAAATTTTACGCGAGTCACGATAAAATGAATGTTCTAGAAAAATGTGTGAAGGACCGCCACCCCGAGTAGGTTGGCGGTCACGAGACCACCGCCTGTAGGGTGGCGGCGTCACATGAAGACCAAAACACAAAAAGAAGAGGGAGGAGAGAAAAATAAAGCACGCAAGGGCTAAGCGAAGCATGCGAGATGTTAACATACACTTGGAGAGATTTTATGGATCCCAAAACCTTATGAGGAGACTCTGTATCATCATTGGGGCACGTGTAACATTGTTCGGCGGCAAAGGCAAGTACCCTACAATTTTGGGTACGTACAGAACTAAAGCATACACCTATTCTCGGTAGCTCTAGATTATAAGAAGCCATTTAAACTATTTTCCTTTGCTTCAAAGAACACACATTGCTTCCGTCCCACCGAGAAGGATGATGAAGGGGGTGAGAGGCCAATTTCCTTTTTCAGTAAGGCATTGCAGGGGTTGAGTTGAAATACACTATTATGGAGAAACAAACATTTTCCTTGGTAAAAGCAACACAGATTTCAGGTCTTACATTTTGAGTTCTAAGATTGTTGCTTATGTTCCCCACACCATGGTGAAAGACATCTTATCAGAGATGGAAGTCTCAAGAAAAAGATGTAGATGGGTGAACAAGTTGCAAGAATATGACATGGATATCCAAACCATGAAGTATCTGGAGATCACATAAGCACATTGTGCTAGAAGGAATTCGCCATCGAGTTCGGCTCCTCTCGGGAAAAGATGAAGTCGTGCACCAAAAAGCCTCTTCTGGGCTGGCCACATTTTTGGAAAAAGAGGGTTTGAAGTGGATCATGGGATTTTTGGAGGTACTAGCGGTGGGAATTTTGTATGTACCTAGTAGGGTACTTTTTTCCCATGGAAGCAATGTCACTTAAGTCACAATGGGAAAATTAGAGGCAGCAGGCAAGCGGAAATTTCTTACCTGCCTTGCAAGGTAAAAAATCCCATTGTGGAATAAAAGAAAAATCATTTAAGTGAATCATGTGATTTTATTTCCTGCCTTGTAGGGTAAATAATCCCATTGTAAATTGACTTTTAAAAATAGAATTCACCTGTGCCAAAAAGTGCGAGTGACCTTAGGTGAATAATTATGCATTAAATAAATATTTATTAATATTTATTCACCCAATTTAGCGCCCAAGCTTGTGGAAAAGTCAACAAAGGGAAGTGGACAAAAGGAAGTTGAAATAGACAGTTCTAAAATTAAATAAATATTATTTATTTAATGCAGCCTTCATGTCAAAAAGTGCGCCCCATTTGGGAGAGACATAAAACTTTTTTAGTATTAAATGAATTAATTAATTCCTATTTTCAGTGGCTAAGGTCAAAGCATATTGTGAGGCTTGAGCTAACTGGAAGCATGAATCTAAAATTAAATCAATTTAATTTATTTAATGGCAGCCATGAGCATGCACAAAATAGGCGCCCATTTGAAGAGTAAAGCTTATTAATAAATTGATTATTTGCTAGGAATAGGAAAGGCATTAATTAATTATAGAATCATGAGGATTATATAAGTAGGTTGGGGGTGCACAACACAAAGTGTCGACATGTGAAAATTCGCGCCCAAGGCGCAGGTTGGGGGCGCACAACACAAAGTGTCGACATGCGGAAATTCGCGTCCAAGGTGCAGGTTGGGGGCGCACAGCAGAAAGTGTTGACATGCGGAAATTCGTGCCCAAGGTGCAGGTTGGGGGCGCACAGCACAAAGTGTCAACATGCGGAAATTCGTGCCCAAGGCACAGGTTGGGGGCACACAACACAAAGTGTCGACATGCGGAAATTCACTCCCAAGGCGCAGGTTGAGGGCGCACAACACAAAGTGTCGACATGCGGAAATTCGATCCCAAGGCATAGGTTGGGGGCGCCGCCTTGGCGCAAGTTGGAGGCGCAAGTAAAAAGATTTCGACATGACATTTTCAGCGCCTATGGTGCATTTAAGAGTATGTTAACATGAGGATGGATGAGCCAAGGTGCACCTTTGGGAGGCACAACATTTTGAGCGCCTGACAGAAGTAAACCCCGATGCGAGATATTCAAATGGCCATAACTTTTCACTGGGGGGCTCGGATTCACGCAAGGTTGGAATTTTCGGGAAAAGTTCTTCAAAAATGAAAAATATAATTCACCATTTTTGGGTTTGCTAGGATTCCCACCTACCGCGAGAATGAGATGAATTAAACATAGCTTCAAGGTAGTTGGGGTAGATTTGGAATTGCTCTCTCTTCCCTCTCTCACTCTTCCTATAAATTGTAATGAGGGGCTTCTTTCTAAAGGTTGGACATTCTTGTTTTGCCCCTCCCTTCTCCTCTTTGGCAGTGAAATTGTGGAATTCAAACCTCCCATCTAAAATTGTAATGCAACTTTTCCTCTTGGCATTTTGTAGTGTATTGTATGTCTCTTTGGAGCAAATAATGCATGAATGTGGATGATTCTCAATTCTCTCTATGTTCATTTGCATCCTCCTGATCTTTCACTGCAAATTTGATTATTTGTGCATGATCTTGCATTGCATTTTAATGGTTTGTGTTTATTGGCAAGATGTAACACACCAAAAAATACCAACACAAGGACAACACAATGAAATACAGGAGAATTTTTTTTTTTTTGAATCGCTTGAAGATAATACGACACTACACAAGTTCTCTAGGAAATACAACCAACAAAAGACATGCTTTCCACAACACGGACCCCACCCTAGTTACGAGATAAACTTGAGGCACACACTAAGGACACAATGGTTCATCTAAAGTATGCGAGTCTTACAACAAGGTCTTCCCACGAAGGTTTCTTTAGATTCATGTTTTAAATGTGAGTGTTTTTACATTCTTTAATTTTCGCAGAGGAATCATAATAGGAGAATCTGAAAGTCATGTCTCCTTTGAAGAATTTTCCCTACCTTGATAATGTTGATAAACAAAGTGTAAACCAATTATTGGATGGTAAGAGGTTGCTTCATTAACTTGATTAAGCTGGTTCATTGGTTAGGAGGAAGTTTGTTTATCAAGGCTCTTAACTTCATCAAACTATTTTCAACGTTGCGCTTTTAAACATATATGTTTTACCTTTTCAAGCGGTCAATTTTATTTTATTTTATTTTATTCCAAGACATGACCTGCCTAACTCTTGGATTCATCATTAAGATCTTATTAGTTGTTAATAAGATTTCATTGAGGTCAAGAGTCTAATCGAGAAAAAATTAAAGGTTTCACTTGGGCTTCACTTGAAGAGATAGAATTAAGTATACTATTTACATTTTCAACGGGTAAGACAGATCGAAGAGTTTCTTAGGCAAGTTCCTTCTATTTATTGTAATCTTGTTATCTTCCAAGAATTTAATCATTGATTTCACCTTAAGACTGTTTTAAGGACTCACCACAATAAGAGATTGTTGATTTGTTTATGCGGGATCACAAGGTATATTTGTTTCTCTTGTTTTCTTTTGCTAGGTTCAAAAACATAGTCCTCTTCCAAACGACACAAGACCAAGGTAACTAGAGCGATGCAAGATGATTCAAGTTTGGATAATTAGAATTAGGTTTGAAAATTCAAGGATAAATCATATTCGAAAAGTAAAAATTCAACAAAGGATACGCATGTCAAAACAAGTTCATTTAATCTTATTGAAAAAAATTCTCAAATTGGCCTTCAACGATGACAACAACCTAAATGAGAACAATACAAAATTATAACACAATGCCTTCTAGATAGTCTCCACAATTTCCATACCAATGCTGTAAAGCAAAAGAAAACAATCGTAAAACAGCAGTTCCTAAGAAGGCTGGAATCCACTTTCTACACGTGTTTCTTTTTCTCTCTTTTTTTTTCTTTTCTACTAAGGAAATCCTCCTGCACATTTGTTAGCACATGTCAGTTCGCAAAAACTGAGCACGATAAAAACTATAATCATTAAGACAATATATTGTTATCTAACTGTTTCAAGGAAGAAAAGCACCGTGAAGAAGAAAACAGTAATCCAAGAGTCTAAACAAGAGCAATTATAGAGTTGTCCAATAGCATAAAATGTCGGAATAAAATGGAACGACACTAACTCTATTTAATTATCATTTCTCATAGGAGCAATTAATAAACATCATAGTGAATTTCACTCATATCACAATAATGACCGTCATTTTAACAAGATAACATTTGAAACAAAAACAATTACGGAAGAGAATTAATTTCAAACGTGATCTCGTCCCTATTTGTTTAAGTTAGTTCACCAAGCCAAGGATTCACTATGCCACCTGGAAGATCCCAAACAATCAATCAACATGAGAATATCTAAACCAACATGACTTATTAGTATTAAGATGATGTGCCTTTAACAGCTTAATTTTATGTCAAGATCTGAGAATAAATATATTGATGAAAAGCGATGAAACGCACAAATAACCTCGTATGGGTTGCATCCTATCCTAACAATCCTTCTATTAAACTTTCTTCTAATCAAGAGAATGTCTTAAGAAAAAGGACAAACTTGGCAAGACCAAACATAACCATTATAAATCTTACAAGAGGGTTACTCAATCATTCACAAGAACACAACACAGGATACATAGCTTCCAAAGGATCTGTCGTCAACAACAAGTCAACTTTAACCTTTTTGGTCAACGCATAACCATTCTACTACAATGACAGCAAGGAGGTCGTATCACAACGATCATAACAAAAACCAGTCAACCAATGAGTTTCCAAACACACCAACCTCTAAGTCATAGGAGAATGAAATTTAAACATCTTTACGGAGAAAAACGTAGAGTAATTTCTTGCGCATAAAACCAACATCCCAATTTTTAAGATTTGAAAACTTCCTTACTAATGATCCAGTAGATCTCGTATCCTCCAACATGTGTGAAACAAAATCAAAGTACGAAAAAGATTATTTCCTCTGAAATTTTAAGCTATCTAAAAGAAATGTGAGTAACGTCTAAAGAAGGCATTCCATAGGATCAGCTACATTCCTCAAACATACAACAGTCACCAAGGGAGAGAAGGTGGTTCCAAAGAAAACAATCTCCAAACGGTGAACATGAATTGATATCAAATTATGAAGATCAACCATGACGCTTGACGAATAAAAGTATTTCTTCGAGCGATTTAAAAAAAAATAACAAAAGCAACTAACCTAGTTAAGAGTAATATCAACTTGGCTCAATTCGATAATCAGTCAAGCTAAGCACACACCAAGCCAACCGGGAAGGGTTACTAGAAACTAAAACAACTAAAAGAAAAGAATAGAGACAGGAAAAGCATCATTCACCTATACACAATGCACTCGCAGTACTCAATCCCTAATTCGCAAATACCCGACATAACCCAGGACTACAGATCTCGAACCGAAACAAGAATAAGAACAAAACAGGAACTATAAGGTTGAGTCCAACAACAATGTTTGATAAAACATTCAAATCGTGAGACCAACATAAGGAACTAGGGGGTGTTCATTACAGGACCCCCACCTCTTTTGTTTTATTAGACTTAAGAACAAAGTTCACCCAACTAATATTTATTAAAACCTGAAACAATATAAAGGCTTCAACCAACGCAATCATTTCTAATGCCAAAAAGGAAATACAAATGAGCAAGGGAAGTGGAAAACAAACAGCATACCATCACACGAGACATTTATAGGAAGATTAGAGTTATTTAATGAATCAGTTAAATAACAGCATAAGAATCAATGGTATAGAGAATATCGTGCCTGATTAAGCTCCCGCAGTCGATCACAAGATGGACGGGGCCTGCAACAGCAACCCAACCAGCGCAGCTTCTCTTCCTCAGCCTGCTGAAGGTCCAAACTCTGTTAACGGCCATGCTCTTGTCCTTGTCGGTGAACAAACTGGGTGCCACATCTATTACATACAACAGCGGATGAACCATACTGGTAACCATTACCATGAGCTATACTCTCTGAAAGAGGCCCTTGCCAAGTGCAGCCGCTCTTGTGGTGTAGGCAATGAACTGTCACACGGCCTATAGCATCAGCCAATACCGGATTTGCCTCTTGCACTGCCTTTGAATATTGGGTTTACACAGCCACATTAGGGTAAACACGCTGCCTACCAACTGGATAGAAATATTCTCCAAGGAGTGATTGTATATTTATGATACTCTCGTTGTCAAAACCCATGACCTCCCTGAGAAAGCAAACCAAATGTATTTTCACCGTGAAGAAGCTGCCACAAAATATCAAGTGTGTTGCTTGTGCGTGGCAAAAAACATTTCAGCTGTAGCTTGCAAGGTGCGACAAAACCAACAGAGACCTTTATGCCTGCCAACTTGGTGACTCGTTGAAGCAGCTCAAATGATTGCAAAGCAAATTGTGTTTCATGAATATTCTGATATGAAACAGATCCACACCTATGGGATTCTCTCCCATGAGTTACATCTGTAAAACAAGTAAGATCTCAATAGAGACTCTTTGTAAATAAATTTCATCAGGTTTGCTGGTAACACCCTCACTGTCACATAACCGATTTTGAAGAAACAACCTCTGTACATGCTCTGGATCTGAAAGATATCCTGCTACCTTCATCTCCCAAGACATTTTCTCCAACATTGCGTAGATCTCCAATGCCTGTGGGTGTGATCTCGGACCGACTCGTCTCTCACACAGCTATGGAGAGATATTTCATAAAGAGGAGCCTGCCACAACTTTCCCAATTCAACAAAGGAGGGATTACTTTCTCCTTGCTTATCAACCAAGGCATCTTTTTCTTGTTGATTATCCACTAAGCCATCATTTGTTCTTGCATATGACGCATGGACCTTTAAAGAATGAAGGATGCTGAAAGAATTGGGTTCCTTGAGAAAAGCTTCATAAGCACTTGACAAGAAAGGCCTTACTTCCATATGTTGATATGAATTTATACCCATAGACTTTGCAAAACCAAAAAGAATTGTCCTAGACTGTCCAGATCGGAAACTTCTTCCTTGTAGGAACTTTTAGCTGGTAAGTGTGCTGAAAGTTGCAATTTGACTGAAATTTCGAGAGCCACAAAATGCCTTAAGGCTTAAAGGGTGCAACACTGGAAGCTTTGCATGTGACGTTGCTGGGCAAGTTCCTCTTTTTCATTGAGCACAAAATCACTATTTCTCTTTCGTTTTTTTTTTTCTTTTTGCCGTCCTCTTCTTCTTTAGCTCTCTCGCTTCTGGTTCTTTTTCATCTTCGTTTTGGGGATTGGGAAGAGAGTGGCCATAGTAAATGGCTGGTGAAATACGAAAGTTAGAAAAGCAAGTGTTGAGGATACGAGCTGGGTCGCCCTCCATTGAAAATA
Source organism: Taxus wallichiana var. yunnanensis (assembly GCA_018340775.1). NCBI lineage: Eukaryota > Viridiplantae > Streptophyta > Pinopsida > Cupressales > Taxaceae > Taxus > Taxus wallichiana. The sequence goes on from CM031241.1 coordinate 235,849,286, forward strand.
TGAATGAACAAATTCTCTGGAGAGAAAGTTAAAAGATGTTCTTCAATGCATACCCTCTTCTTTACACATCACCTGGGTGGAAGCGACTTTCCAAAATGAAAAGGGAAGACAGCACAACTAAAACTTTACCTCGTTCTCCAACTACAGCTGCAAGATTTTGCAACAACTGTTCACGACTGTGGTCACGTGCAAACCAGAATAGCAGGTACAGCACCATCGGTTCCTTGGGCTCGCCCTGCAGCAGCTGTCGCACCTAGCTCTCTCTGGGCCACTGGTTTTCTGAGATACGTTTACTTCTCTTCCTGTAGCTGCTGCGTGCGGCCAAAACCTCCTCACGACACTCCTAGCAGAATTTCAGTTCTACGCTCCACTGAAACCGCCTGCACAACATGATTTTGAGAATCCACACCCACCCACGCAACATCAGGGCGACAGACCTTCATTTCACCATTAATGAATCCACTGTTCAGAACATGCCAAGGAGGAGTAGGTCAAAATGAGGTGACAGGGTTATAAATTGCGGTAGGTTGTGACAGTTAGTATGTTGAAAAATGGAGATAGCTGGTGGAGGGCAGGTAGAAAAGGAGCCGATGCCCAACGGGCATTATATTCTCCTCCCCTTAAGAAGCATCGTCCTCGATGCGACATAACACAAAGGCAAAGAAATGGTAAGCAACCAAGAACAGACACAGGAGGGAGTACACTCTATGGTTTAAAATTTTAGTTGATTTAAAGCATGGCCACAGGGTAGCCTTAGGAACATTTGGTAGAAATTTTAACTTTCAAGGTTCTGTGAAGATTGGCAGTTCTTTCTTGTTCATCATTTCATTAGTCTCTTTCCATTATCATTATTTCTAGTTTTAGTTTCTTTTAAAAATATCATCATTGGAGGGTTTTGATTTATTCCTTATTGTGGGTGCCCAACATGAACTGCTAACACAACACCCTATCAGGTTCACAAGACCCTACAGATTCACAAGCACACAAGTATATACTTCAGGATTGGATTACACCACAAAAAGGTTACTCAAATACGGAATAGAATAGGCACAGTCCACATAACATAGTACTTGTCACACATCGATGACTGACATACAAAATACTCAACCAAAAGAGTACTACAATCCACCAGACATTTCCTCAATTTGCATCAATGAAAACTCACATAACACCAAACCATGCTACAGGTACATAGTGTCCACTAGGGAATCAATGACATAACCACTACATCACAACACATATCCATCTGACATGAGTAACACATACATCAAAAGACCACTACCAAAACATCACAATAACTCAACATATATCCCGAGACATCAACATACAGACAAATATCATAAGTCTCCCTCAAACTCTTATGCCTCCCTCAAGTCTCTTATGCCTCCCTCAAACTCTTATGCCTCCCTCAAGTCTCTTATGCCTCCCTCAAGTCTCTTATGCCTCCCTCAAACTCTTATGCCTCCCTCAAGTCTCTTATGCCTCCCTCAAACTCTTATGCCTCCCTCAAGGAGGCCGGTTGTCCCTATGGTCCAAGACACATAGAGTTCGAACACTCCTAACCCAAGTGACATAATAATGCGTGGTTCAACAACCCGCTAGTTATATGTACCCCTTGGGGCGTACCCCCATACAATGAAGCGGGTCCATAGGTCCAACCAATCCATGGTGCATCCCATGACCCTATTCCACACATCACGACATTAGAACCAGCACAACAATCTAGTCAAAGTGCCAAGTGGCAAAGTACAAGCCTTGGGCAAGGCGGTAAAAATTTCAAATTTAAAAGAAGACCCAAAATCAAGCAAAAATAAATGACCAAATGGCCAAAGTTAGTATCGAAATCCCCATGTTAGTGCCACAAACCAAGGAAATGCCCAAAATTGTAAAGCATTGCAATCAAGAAAAGATGCTGGTCCTTGCAAAATAAAGTAAAAGCTCAATTTACGAATAAAATCAACTTATAATAATGTCACATTACGATAACTGTGTGGCCTTATCTGGCCACCAAAGGGGTACTCAACGAGTTGCTAGCACTCGGAACATCGAGCCTCAGCTCGTAAAATACATATCAATAATACCATCCCGCCACCCTTCGACAAGGCTAAACATAGTCATAGTTGCACTTAGGTTGTGTACATACAACCACATATGGAGAGAGGAAAGAATCACATGTAATCTACTAAACCAAGTTTTGACTCGAGTTATTGACCCATGGTACACCATTCCTCACTCTCAACATACACTTTTACCGATTTCCCTCAGGATCGGTTAGCGTAAGGTTCACAACATAACATATAACTACATTACTAACACCATGGTGGTACACACATAGCTACCATAACGTCTCACGTATGGTAGGTATACGGGGTAGATCACAATTATACATTCACAGGGCGCAATACATCACTTTACCACATTCTGCACCCAAGGTGCAATCACAATACGATAGGGTTCATACACTCACCGTATGACCCAAAATCACAACATGAAGCATTACCTGTTTGCACAGTCATACATACGATGAACATAGTACATCACAACATAACATACATTGCAACATAACAAGGTGGTACACACGTTTCTTCAGAACATGGTAAAAACATCATGATACAACTCGTTTCTTTTAACATCAACTAGTCATACAACACATTGATACACCCACATATCACAATATGCCACAATGCTCCAACACTACGTCATCCACATTAGAATTCTTTTCACACATCACAAACAATAATTTACACGTGAATTCTTCCTAGAATCCACAAGAAGGAGAGAGAATACTCTCATCCCCAACACATCAACATGATGACAAATACGCACTGAGTGACATACACATCACGTGCGTTCACAATATCACAATTACGACAATAATCACATCACGCTTAAAGCACATTACTCTTCCAATATAAATCATCATCATGCAACATCATCATCATCATGCAGTATCATCATGTAACACCACCACCACCATGCAACATCACCATACAACACCAATCCGGCCCAGAGGTTCGAGAGCATGAACCTACGCTCTGATACCAAATGTAACACACCAAAAATACCAACACAAGGACAACACAATGAAATACAGGATAACTTTTTTTTTTTTGACTCGCTTGAAGATAATACGACACTACACAAGTTCTCTAGGGAATACAACCAACCAAAGACATGCTTTCCACAACACGGACCCACACTGGTTACAGATAAACTTGAGGCACACACTAAGGACACAATGGTTCATCTAAAGTATGCAGTCTTACAACAAGGTCTTCCCACAGAAGGTTTCTTTAGATTCATGTTTTAGCTGTAAGTGTTTTTACATTCTTTACTTTTCACAGAGGAATCATAATAGGAGAATCTGAAATTCATGTCTCCTTTGAAGAATTTTCCCCTACCTTGATAATGTTAATAAACAGTGTAAACCAATTATTGGATGGTAAGAGGTTGCTTCATTAACTTGATTAACTGGTTCATTGGTTAGGAGGCAGTTAGTTTATCAAGGCTCTTAACTTCATCAAACTATTTTCAACGTTGTGCTTTTAAACATATATGTTTTACCTTTTCAAGCGGTCAATTTTATTTTATTTTATTTTATTCCAGTACATGACTGTCTAACTCTTGGATTCATCATTAAGATCTTATTAGTTGTTAATAAGATTTCATTGGGGTCAAGAGTCTAATCAGAAAAATTAAAGGTTTCACTTGGGCTTCACTTGAAGAGATAGAATTAATTAAGTTTACATTTTCAACGGGTAAGACAGATCGAAGAGTTTCTTAGGCAAGTTCCTTCTATTTATTGTAATCTTGTTATCTTCCAAGAATTTAATCATTGATTTCACCTTAAGACCATTCTAAGGACTCACCACAATAAGAGATTGTTGATTTGTTTATGCGGGATCACAAGGTATATTTGTTTCTCTTGTTTTCTTTTTGCTAGGTTCAAAAACATAGTCCTCTACGAAACGACACAAGACCAAGGTAACTAGAGCGATGCAAGATGATTCAAGTTTGGATAATTAGAATTAGGTTTGAAAATTCAAGGATAAATCATATTCTGAAAAGTAAAAATTCAACAAAGGATACACATGTCAAAACAAGTTCATTTAATCTTATTGACAAAAAAATTCTCAAATTGGCCTTCAATGATGACAACAACCTACATGAGAACAATACAAAATTATAACACAATGCCTTCTAGATAGTCTCCACAATTTCCATACCAATGTAAAGCAAAAGAAAACATTCAGAAACAAATAGTTCCTAAGAAGGTGGAATCCACTTTCTACACGTGTTTCTTTTTCTTTTTTTTTTTTCTTTTCTACTCAGAAATCCTCCTGCACATTTGTTACAACATGTCAGTTCGCAAGAACGAGCACGATAAAAACTATAATCATTAAGACAATATATTGTTATGTAATCAAGCTTCAAGGAAGAAAAGCACCGTGAAGAAGAAAACAAGAATCCAAGAGTCTAAACAAGAGCAATTACAGAGTTGTCCAATAGCATAAAATGTCGGAATAAAATGGAACGGCACTAACTCTATTTAATTATCATTTCTCATAGGAGCAATTAATAAACATCATAGTGAATTTCACTCATATCACAATAATGACCGTCATTTTAACAAGATAACATTTCGAAACAAAAACAATTACAGGAAGAGAATTAATTTCAAACGTGATCTGTCCCTATTTGTTTAAGTTAGTTCACCAAGCCAAGGATACACTATGCCACTGGAAGATCCCAAACAATCAATCAACATGAGAATATCTAAACCAACATGACTTATTAGTATTAAGATGATGTTCCTTTAACAGATTAATTTTATGTCAGTACAGAATAAATATATTGATGAAAAGGGACGAAACGCACAAATGACCTCGTATGGGTTGCATCCTATCCTAACAATCCTTATATTAAACTTTCTTCTAATCAAGAGAATGTCTTAAGAAAAAGGACAAACTTGGCAAGACCAAACATAACCATTATAAATCTTACAAGAGGGTTACTCAATCATTCACAAGAACACAACACAGGATACATAGCTTCCAAAGGATCTGTTGTCAACAACAAGTCAACTTTAACCTTTTTGGTCAACGATAACCATTCTACTACAATGACAAAGCAAGGAGGTCATATCACAACGATCATAACAAAAACCACCAACCAATGAGTTTCCAAACACACCAAACTCTAAGTCACGGGAGAATGAAATTTAAACATTTGTACGTTGAAAAACGTAGAGTAATTTCTTGCGCATAAAACCAACATCCCAATTTTTAAGATTTGAAAACTTCCTTACTAATGATCCAAGTAGATCTCGTATCCTCCAACATGTGTGAAACAAAATCAAGGTACGAAAAGAGTATTTCTCCGACATTTTAAGCTATCTAAAAGAAATGTGAGTAACGTCTAAAGAAAGGAATTCCATAGTATCAACTACATTCCCTTAAACATACAACATTCACCAAGGGAGAGAAGGTGGTTCCAAAGAAAACAATCTCCAAACGGTGAACATGAATTGATATCTTTTTCATCTTCGTTTTGGGGATTTGGAAGAGAGCGGCCATAGTAAATGGCTGGTGAAATACGAAAGTTAGAAAAGCAAGTGTTGAGGATACGAGCTGGGTCGCCCTCCATTGAAAATATGGATGAACAAATTCTCTGGAGAGAAAGTTAAAAGATGTTCTTCAATGCATACCCTCTTCTTTACACATCACCTGGGTGGAAGCGAATTTCCAAAATGAAAAGGGCAAGACAGCACAACTAAAACTTTACCTCGTTCTCCAACTACAGCTGCAAGATTTTGCAACAACTGTTCACGACTGTGGTCGCGTGCAAACCAGAATAGCAGGTACAGCACCATCGGTTCCTTGGGCTCGCCCTGCAGCAGCTGTTGCACCTAGCTCTCTGGGCCACTGGTTTTCTGAGATACGTTTACTTCTCTTCCTATAGCCGCGCGTGTGGCCAAAAACCTCCTCACGACACTCCTAGCAGAATTTCAGTTCTACGCTCCTCTGAAACCGCCTCCACAACACGATTTTGAGAATCCACACCCACCCACGAAACATCAGGGCGACAGACCTTCATTTCACCATTAATGAATCCACTGTTCAGAACACGCCAAGGAGGAGCAGGTCAAAATGAGGTGACAGGGTTATAAATTGCGGTAGGTTGTGACAGTTAGTATGTTGAAAAATGGAGATAGCTGGTGGAGGGCAGGTAGAAAAGGAGCCGATGCCCAGCGGGCATTATACAAGATAGGTGTTCTTCATTCCTCGGTGCATCACCTTTGTTAGTTTAGATTTATTTTTTATGAATCTTCTTACCCTGTCTCCTTGGAAAGTTAGATTAGGTTTTTGAGTAAACCCTCTACATTTTTACGTGTGCATCTGAACAGAGGAATAGGAACCGGCCTTCATTCGGAGAGCTTTTTTGATTTCGCAAGGTCCCACACTTGGGAAAAGCTCCATGTTATGCAATCGCACTGAGAGTCTCAACCCATCGAGTTGCACACATTTAGGGGTGTTGTGATTCGCCATCAACAGTTTCTTGACACAATGTCTTCCATTGACGAATGCCAAGCTTCAAAATTTGACATTTACATTAAATATAGCTTGTAAATATATGATTAAAAACCTTATAGTTAGACCCCGTCGGATTAAATTTGACGGCCACCTATGCCTGTCAAACATTTTTTCTGTGATGGTAATTTTCCAATACTGCCCTTCAAAAATTCAAAAAAATGTTATTTATACAATACTAATAAATAATATACAAGACTATTTCATATTTTTTAAACTATATTTATTATATATTAATATAATTTATTTATAAAATATATCTTAAAAATGACACTCAGATTTTAAATATGTAAATTACGTGTGACAGTTATTTTAAAAATCTAAAATCACCAAAAAAACGTCTAAACAACAGTCAAATTCAACATGTTCGGGCTGTAGAGGAGGGTAAAAATTAAATGCTGAGTGCACTCTCCGTCCACTTGAGTGGTGTCGTACACGTGTCTAACCTGCAGCCCAGGTCTACCCAAAGTCCTGTATGGATTTTAAAAATCTCTAACAAAAACTTTTGTTTAATTTAAACTTTTCAATTAAAACGTGACACGTTATAATTGTGTGATAAACTTTCCTGTAGTGATATGTGCTCAAAGCAAATTAAATGGTCCGCTGACATCATCAATTTAACAAATGAGCCTCGTTCAAATCTGCATGTGCGTAGGATAGTCGTGTAAACGAGTCTTTGCGAAACTTTCTCGAATAGAAATTTGGGTCAATCCCATTTTCCATGTTATTGTGAGTCGTGACTGATGGTGTAATTTTATAGGTGGTGTGTTGTTTTATTCCAAACACATGGTTGATCTAAGATCATTACCTGTTTTACACAGTAGATTTAACCTTGAGATTCGATCTGTACATATGACGGCGACTGATATGTTGTGACACAGTTAACGAAAAATTCGTTTCAACTTTTCGAACCAATTAAAAGGTGTCACAAAAAAGCATTACGCTAATGAGGATCATAGGCGGAATGAAGAATTTCTACCTTTACACATAATCAATTAAATTATTAATCACACAATTGTTTCCGAAATTTTCATTATCATAAAATCGTAGACCGTAGCGGCTAAGGGAAAAAGTTAACTCACAATTTTACACTCCGGCCAAAAAGCACTACGAAAAGTTTCACTAATTATTAGTGTATTCCAAAAGTCGGTAGAAATCGGGACTAGAATTTATCTTGGTCATATTTTATGCATCGTAGCTAGCTAGGGTTGAATATGGTCACGCCATAGTGCATAAGTGGATTTGAATTCCCTATAAACGTTTTAAAAAAGGCCATCCATGAGACTAATGTAGCTAACAGCATATCCACAAAGTTCATCTTACCAACCAACAACAATATACCCTCTCAACCCATACCATTATCAGATGTGAAAAACAATTGTTTAATATCCTTCCACGTGGTCTAGTCTTTGTTGCAAAGTGTTTCCATGAATTTCACAACAGTTTATATGAAGTACAATACATAATCAAATTGAATGAATTTTATAGAAAATAAAGAATAAAGGAATAGGAAAATAAAACAATGTTAGTTAATGTAATTTACGTCATTTTGATTAAGATCTTATTTACAAAGAAATCTAAAAGTAATTGTAATGTCCACTCTTCTTCAACACTGCTTGTTTGAACCATGTTATCGATTTAGAATTGAATATAATCATAAACATTGCTGCATTATGCTAGTTAGCATGCTAATAAGGTGTGTGGGACATCATGAGTACTATTGTATTTTGTTTATTGTTCGACCGTATAGTTGTATTGTGGACCTCGACGGGAATTTAGGGATATGGGGATGAGCTAGAGTGGCTCCATTACTACTGCATCGATTGTGATATCGTTACTATTTTTGTATTATTATGTCTATGCTCACTCCGTATTGGATTTCTAGACCTTGGTATCGTACTAGATATTAGATATTGCTAGATGGACATCGATACACTTGTTTTACTTATTTCATGACAACTCAAGTATTAGACTTGTGATATGACGTGACTATTGCGGCATTTAATTTTATATGCTTGATTCATATATCGGTATTTGATATTTTAAGCGTTATTACCGTATTGAGATATTGGATGTGATTTATGGATATTTCGGATGATTGTTGATGTATGATCTTAGTGCAAATTAATGGATATGCGAGTAATCAAAATGTTAGAAAATTGAACAATTGGTGAATTACTTGATTCTAACATTGGTTTAATTATGATATTCAATTATGTACATTGTTATGTATACATGTATGTATGTGTTGTATGATTTTGACATCATTAATATGGCCGAGAGGCCAGGAAGGTATTGTTTAATTTTGGGAAATTATAGCACAACAAACTACGGGTGATAGGAGATCAACAACGAAGGAATGTGGGGTAATGGCAACATGTCACCATGCCAACTCGCGTATCTCGTATGTTGTGTATTGTTGTTGTTTGTTTGGAGGTCCCCATGGGGAGGTGACCTCAATAGTGACCTTAGGTAAGTTGTCGTTTTTTCTAGTTGAATTTATTTTATTTGTGAGTATTGTATTTTTTTATTATGTGGAGTTACTTTATTATTATTGTTTAGCACCCCACTTAGGTTAATTAAATTTTTGAACTAAAGTTAATTAGGATGTGAGAAAGAGGGGAAATAAATGTGAGTTGGCAGCTTCAATATGTGTTGGGTGAGAATGAATTTAATTTATTTTGGAGTAGTGTGTACTCAATTCCCAAGTGAAATTCTGATTTTGACCTTCTAGGCCATTTTGGTGACTTGTGGGACAAGTTAAGCTTGTCCCACACCTCTTGAGTGACCCACCCACTAGGCCTATGATGTCGGGGACTTATTTTAGGTCGTATTTTATTTTTTTATGGAGGAAAAGAGTAATTATCTACACTTTTCTTACATGGTTATTTAATATTGTCCTTAAAGGGCGTGGGATGTGTTGAGTGTATAAGAGGGTGGTCTTTTCCCCAACCACAAAATTATTATGATTTGGGGTTTGGGTATGACTTGGGTGATGTGAGTTGGAGGAAAGATGATGTGGAATCTTACATGGAGCCAAACTACCACTCTCTCCCTCTTTTCTATTTATTTCATTTTTTGTGAGGATTTGGGGTTACTTGTTCATTTTGGGGGTGGATGCTTGTAGTTTTGTGGAGAGCTTGCTTGAGAATGGTGTTTGAGCTTGGAATGGATGGTGCTTGCTTAGGATTTTGGAAGGCTTGGAACTTGTTTGTGTTTGATCCTCTTCATTTGTAAGGTAGATATTCACCCTTGTTTTTACCTTTCTATTTTGTTGTACTCATATGTGTGGATGATGGTTGTTGTATTGCTTATGATTGTGGGAAATAGATTTGATCCTTAGGTTGTGGGAGAAATGGAAATGGGGGTAAAATTTGTGGGAGGCATAAGAGAAATGTTATTGGGTATTTTAGGAGGGAGTTGGGTTGGGACACCCACCTTGTCGTTAAATATGATTTATTTTTATCTTGTTATTTTGTTGAGGTAGGGATAAGAGAGAAGGGAGGCATAAGAGTTGTTGTGTATTGTGATTGAGTTTTTGGAGGCTCATAGGTGGACACCCAAGCCCTTGGGAGGCATGAAAAGAACCCCATGTTCCTTTCTCCTCCTTGGCTTTAAGATGAATCCTTTGTGTTTTCATATTGTTGGTTTGTTGTAAAATTGGTATTGTGTTACTTAATTGATTGTCTTTGTTGAATTTGTGTAATGCTCGTTAAAATATCTCTCTTGAGACCCATGAACATCCTAGGTTTAGTTACAAAATTATAGAATAATTTTTTTTTAAGTGTTAACAAGCAAAGTCTCAAGGACAATTAAATTCATCGATAATTTTTCCCATTATAAAAATTATTGATTCCACATTATAAAGCAACAAATCTAAAGAGTCCACACCTAGGTCAAATCTCCTTAGGGATTAATTTAATCACCTGATTACATTGACATTTTAGCTAAATATTCCCGATTAAAATTTTAGGGTTAAAGGAAAAAAATAATTAAATACCTAAGGTATTTAATTCCGCAAGATCTAAGACAAGAGAAAGGTTTAATTACAATGGGGAAAAATAATATATATTAAAATCATCATAGTAAATTCTTACTTACCCACTCCCAGAACTTGGTTAAATATTCAATTTAATTTTTCCCATGATTAACATAATTAAAACTTACATTCCCATTAGATAGGGAATTTCCTCACCTTTTCGGTGATATAAAGAAGTCCTCCTAACTCCTCATATTTCTCAAGTTATGGGCCGAGGAACTTGGGGTGAAAATTTTCCCAAGAGTGGGCCTCCGAGCCTCGGGAGGAAAACTTTCCCCAACTCGTGCTGCGAGACATTCAAGAGAAAATTTACCCAGAGGAGAAAAGTGGACCAACAGAGAGGGGAAATCATTTAGCACATTTTCCCCTTTGGGACAAAGCAAATTTTATACCCACACCTCCGCCGACGCTCGTGGAGACCACGTGGCAACTCCCGATTACTTACGAGCCGGTGGGGCTTTGGGGAAAACTTACAATTTTTTGCAAATTTATTTGTAAAATAGCTTAAGGTTAAAATCTATCAAAGCCACCTCCGACTCCCAATGAAGCCAATTGTCGTTCAATGATTGGCCGCGGGGCAGCAAGGCTTCAGAGGAAAAATTGAAATTAACCTTTTGGACTTAGATCATTTTTGACAAAATGAAGGCTTGTGGATTAGCGGAGTAGCAGGAAACTTCATGACTTTGCGCCTTTTGGACAAAAAAAAAAAAAAGAAAGTTTTAGCCCGCGGGTCCGCCCAAGAATATTTTAATAATTAAATTTGATAGTTATAATATTTTTGAAGCCAAATGAAATAAAAACTTCAGAAGGCCATAACTTTTGATTGGGAACTCGGTTTTTGGCAAAACTCTCTCACACTACTTTAGTCTCTTGGTATTTCTACATAGAATATCACATTTGATATTAATCCTCGCTACTAGTGCATCACTCTTCCTATCATTGATGGTTCTATCACTACATCATTTTCATTCTTGGTTGTTCCTTCTCTTAGCTTTGACACATTATGTTTAGGTCTCCCTTGAAATCGTGATCTTAGGGAAATTCCACCAATCATTCACTAATGTGTCAAGTTTATTCATAATCGACAGTTTGTCATAATTATAGGTGTTCCCTTGACGTTATTTATTCTAGTTTGTCTATTCCTTAGTCTAATGTTCATATTCCTACTCCTAGTGCATCTACAAATAGGTCTTTGGCTTCACACAATGTTCCTAGAAACCCCAACACTTATAGGTTATTTCCTAAGCCCATTATTCTACACACTATATGAAGTCCTTCTAGTCCTCCTAGGTCTTCTGATAGGTCTTGGTTGAGCACATTTCCTCCCATGACTCTGGTCCTCCCAAGTCTCTTGATAGGCATTTGGTTGCACACAATGTCTCTCATGAATATAACTCTCCTAGGTATCCTCATAGGCCTTTAGTTTCACACATTGTTTCTCACAATTCTCATTCCCATAGAATATTGTATTGGTCCTTTAGTGCACATGCTCCCTCCATAGTTTCTCACTAGCATTCTAGTGCCCAAGGTGTAGCTTGTTGTACTTATTATTCTAGTCCTCCACATAGGTTTTTGACTTTGCATACTACCCATGCATCTACACAGTATCCCAAGCCTTGTTTGCCAAACATTACCACTACTATTCTAATTGCTTCAAAATCGAGGCCTCAAACTCCATATTCCACAAAAATTGCTCCACATCTTGAAAATTTTCTCATCGGCTATAATTTTCATGCCCCTCTTTCTTGTACATAATTAAGCAATTCAAAAATATTAAAACATTAACATAGTTTCAAATTACAAAAACATTCATATATTTACAAAATAAAAAATCTGTATCTGTACACTTATCTTGAGTTGTTAGCACTTTGCATTACACATGTTTTTTTGTCACTATGGTTTTGATAGATAACATATCTCTTTACTCTTTATACACATGCATTCACATGGTATATAGAGATTTATGCAAGACACACACATAATGATACATGATGACATGTGGTTGTTGAATATTTACCTAAACATCCTATACATTTGGGGGCATCTATTATACATTACATATATGTGTTATTTTTCTATTATAGTTCCTTTCTACTTCCTCATTACGTTTTGTTACATATATTGTGTACATGTTATGTTTTTAGCTAACAAGAGTAACACACATGTCTTGTGTAGTATTGATACCTCTTGCTTCACATATCTCTTTCTATATCATTTTTTTATCATTTCATCATGTTGTGACACTCTTTATTTTCATCCATGTTTGTTGTGTGTTGCTACTTACTTGTTTCACTCGATTGTGGTTTGACTCCTTGTTTGTCTTGTGAGATTGTGGGTGTCCCATGTTTTGGATCTATGCCTATCTTGCATGCTCTTGTTTGATAGCCTACGATCCTTGATTTAATTGTGGTATAATGGGTGTCCGAATACGTTGTTTGTGTAACACTATTTGCATACCATTGACTCTTACTTCATTATTGTTGCACTTGCTTTCTTGTACATGCCTTATTACTATTGTTGCTATTATCTCTATTGTTTCTACTTGTTCTATTATTTCTTTCATTGTGTGCCATGGTTTCCACCATGCATAAAATCTTCCTTTTTAGGTATAGGTTCTTCAAGGTGGCCACCTCTTCAACATCCTACACTCTCCTACAACTTCTCATAAATCTGTGCATAAGCACACATATATTATTTTGTCCACAAGTTCAACATGGTTTTTTTACACATGCCTTGTAATGTCCCTTTTCCGGGAAATTATTAAACAAGTACTAAAGACCTTTAGTTCACCTCATCCCATGGACTAAAGGGAATTTCTTGGAGTTTTCTTATTTTATTATTTAATTAAGGTTGTACAAATAGTGATTTTTATCATTTACACATATAAGTAAATTTTAATTATTTAATAGAATATAATTGGAGCGGAATGTATTTTAATTAATTATTTACCTAAGTGATTTAATCACTCTCGTAAGTGGGTGAATGAATGAATGAATTCCTTATGTAATCATTATGGTGTAATATCAGCTATTAATAAAATAGGTAAAATCAAAAAGTAATTCATAGCCGAAATAAAAGTGATTTTAAAATGTAATCTCCCTCCCAAAGTGGGTCGCCCCATTTGGGAAGGCTATATGCGCACTAGTAAGGCTCTAGTTTAGGGCATGTTGAATAATTGATAAATTGAATTCTCCATGGTTGAAGAAAAGGGATGTATGCCCAATACTTTGTTGTTGATTGAGGAGTACTTTCATCCGAGAAAGTACATTGTATTTTTTGAATGTGTTGTGTTGTTAAAACTACTGATTGTAGATCTTCATTTCCAACCTTGGGTGAATTACATAGTGGATGAGTTTAGTGTCTTATAGGGCACATTTTGGAACTCGATTTGATGTATTGATTCTCCATAAGCTATGAGGTTGGAATCTCAGATTCAGTAATTTTTGGGTAGGGTTTCAATTTTATCTACTCACTTGGAAAGTTCGGGATCACATTTTGGCATGTCTCGGGTAGGAATAATAGGAAATCAATTTTGTAGGATAGTTAATATTTCTAAGATCATTTTGAGATATCATTTACATTGTAATTCCTATTGATGGAAAAGTTATGAATTTTGAAGTTTTAGTTGTTTTCTCTCATTTAAAATTCAGATTTTCACATTGGTGTTGATTCGAAAGTGTTTCCCATGTCTACAACTCTAAGGCTGCTCAAGTACTAATTTCTATAATTTTTGGAGTTAATTTTATTGTAGAATTGCACTTCTAACCTAGTCACCATGGTTTGAAAGACAAATTTTGGGCACTAAATGCATTGTTGTCATAAAATATTCAATTTCTAGATTGCTGTCATTTATTTTCAGCTCTCATATCTCAAGGGTTTTGATAAATAATTGTTATATCTTGATATGTCCTATTTGGGGACATTGTATGCCTTAATAGAGGGGGCTTTCATACATGTATATTGTAACCTAAAATAGACACATGTAGAATTATGGGGTAACATACAAGTACAAATAGGATACATGTACTTGAAAACACATCTAAACACAAAAATACATGAAATAGTGCTTAGGTTAAAAAATGTATAGTATGGTCAAGACCATATGTATGGTCATGACCCTTTCATATGGTTCTACCCAGGGGAAGTTACATCAACTTTCTCAGCAATTTCCAATTTTCACCTACAGGTATAGGTTATTAGAACAATTTTAGATCCAATTCACTCAGTTCAGATTATTTACAGGGGCACGAAATACTTCTCTATGGAACTCAATTTCTACTACAATATCAAGAATCTTAGGGGCATGGGTCTCATCTCTTCATCTACATTTTAGTACAATATAGTTTCTATTTAGTTGTGCGGCACATGGGAAGGGCATGGGGGAAATCATTCTCTTTTATATATTTTTTCCAAATTTACAAAATTGGGCCTAGATTCATTGCAATGGTGTGGTCCATGGGGTTGCGGAAGGAATCAAAGTGGCTAAGTTATCCATAGGAAGTCCTTCCTTTCCTCTTACATTTAAAGGGGGAGATATTAGAGTTGTTAAATAGCTTTGATATGCGTTCTTATTCTGCCATGGGGTTATTTATTACTTTGAATTCTCTCATCTATCCTCGTGTTGGGTTACATGCACCTAACACTTTGTTTCTCTTAGCACAATTGTGGACTGATCAACCCCAATATTTTAACCAATTTGGAAATGTGAATATTCAAGTACAATCAAAGCACGAGAGATTCTCCCTCTATAAAACAAATAAGTGTATTCCTTCCTTATTCACATCTCTCCATTTCATTTTCATGCAATTGCAAACTTTTGCGTTACACTTCATATATTTGAGTTAAAGTTTAATTCTTTATCATATACATTGAATACACCCTATGTTGTAGGTTTCATTATGGAGCATGTTAATACCAAGCACAATGGGACTCTGTAAAACAAACTCTGAGTAAAGACAAAGTGTGTCTACACAAGTAGTATTTTCCTTTAAGCATGAAATTTCCATTTCATACTTAAAGGGGGAAATATAAACACT
This sequence comes from Taxus wallichiana var. yunnanensis, assembly GCA_018340775.1. Classification (NCBI taxonomy): domain Eukaryota; kingdom Viridiplantae; phylum Streptophyta; class Pinopsida; order Cupressales; family Taxaceae; genus Taxus; species Taxus wallichiana. The sequence continues at coordinate 235,864,951 of CM031241.1, forward strand.
CAAATTTGGTAATTCACTCTTTGAAAGTGTTGTTTTTAACAATTCACTCTTGTTAGGATAAACATAACATTTCTATTCATGATTAGTATATTTTGAGGTCTTTTGTCTAGATTTTTCATCCTTGCACACTGATATGTCAAGCATTTTGAGAGAATAATGCATAGAATCCATTTACTAAGTCAACTTGATAGGATGAAAACTTCATTTAACATGTTTTTCATCCATGGTCAAGGTTGTACGATTTGTTCAAGAATTTATATCCATTCCTAACCTATCTGTATAGTTTTGTATGGGAATATCATCCATCTTTTATTTCAATTGTAAATTCTCCATTGGGTCCTTCACTCTCTATGGTTTTTCCTTTCTTCGATGATTCATCTTTGAAACCCTATATAAGAAAAGAAAACACTATCTCATTTTCTAACCTATAAATCCTATGACATCACATTGATACACTCACTTTTAACACTTGCAAAAGGCACCCAAGGCTCCCTAAATATCGCAAAGGTAAATCCAAATTCATTAGGAAAATAACCTCTACATGTCTGAAGCTTCTTACCAGGTCAAGGCATCAGTCTCTCTCATCCAAAAGCACTCAAACATCCCTTCTCCAAATATTTTAGCAAGAACTAAACTCAACTCAAGCATTTTCAAAGGAGTTTACAAATTTAGTTGATTCATTCAAGTATCACATGCTAGGTGGATATCGACACATGGTTTGAATCCTCTTCCGAGTAGTGCCAACATTGGAAATACACAATAGTTCCCATAACTCAACTAATTTTTTTTTGTGGGGTTTCCCATCCATGGTTGGGGTTTTATATATTATTCATAATGTTCAGAGATTTACACAACATGACTGACAACTAGGGTTTTATAAATACATACATTCCTAGGAAGGTGATACTCTCAAAAATTTACAGACCCAGAATCCAAGAAAGTCGATGACCATACAAAAGGGTCAATACCGTATAAACATGCTTGGAAGAAGTATGTTCTTGCCCCAGTTTAGTTCCTAGTCATGACTCTCGAAATAAAGCATCACTAGGTTTAGATCTCCCTTTTTTTAGCGTACACTCCCAAAAAATTCCAAATCCATTTGTATATAGCTAAGTGCACTCATCCTCTCGTGTTTTCAATTTCATATCTTGTTTTATACATTATGTACAAGTATTAATGTGTTGTTATGATATTAGATAATTAATGTTATAAGTTAATTAATCATAATATCCCATTGTAGTTCCCCTTTACATCCTTTAGTGTACTTGTTATCTAAAATTAAACTCCATGTAATCTTAGATGACTTATTAAAGGGAATTAACCATTTTCATGATCTAGAAAAGTCGCGATAGACTACTTCATTCTACCATGGAAAGTAAGATTTTAGTGTTCCATGGATTCTCCTAACCCGCAGAACAAGGGAGTCAGCAGTGCAAGGAATTAGGTGAAAATTGGTTGAATTTAGTGTTGTGCAATATTATTTCAAACTTGCAAATACCGAAGAAACAAGTCCTAGGAAAAGAATAAAAAGTTTTGAAGCACCGTGGAATTGTTATATGTGAAGGAATCAAAGGGATTCACAAATTTCAAAGTTATTGAACACTAGTTTAGTGTTTCGCAGGTTCACAAGATGTAATGTCTCGCGTGTTTTCTCAAACCTATGGAATGAGTAGCTACGGATCAAGAGGTTAGGACTTTACGGGTGGTATGGAGGATTTCTACTCTTCAAAATAGTATGGAGGATTGTGAGGGTCCGTAGAACATAGAAAACATGAAAGGACATGGTAGAATCCATGAAACATAGTGGAAGGTGACAAATTTGTGTTGAACTGGAACCAGATAGACAACTACCCCAACCACAAGAATTTAATGGTGTCGCTCGGTACAGTCTGATGGCATACATTGGGATCAACTACAATGCTATAATTATTGATGGCATTTGGAGGTGAACATATCTATACTACAAACAAAATCAAAGGATCGATCATAGACACTCATACTCATTCAATTCAAATTTTAGAGGTGACCAGTCTTAGCTTGACCATCCTTTTCCCTCTCTTTCTCCTTCTTCCATTTCACGAATGATATAATGTAAGTGCCTTGACACATTAAAATATTTCTCTCCTATGGAGTTGTGAGTTTTACTTTAAAATTTCATGCTTTCACAACTTTGCAAATATATTTCGTGGATTTTGTTGAGCATTTATTTTATGAATGCAAATGATATTTTTAAAGAAATGCAATTGTGGTTTTCCTTCACGCGTTGCATATTAAATGTGAAAACTTAACCATCTTGTCTCTGTAGACACACAATCACTAATTTGGGTACTTATTTAGTCCTGATTACATACTACTATTCATATGATTCCTAAGTACAAAAAGTAATGATTAACCCATGTCTTTGGCCACCTTTCTTTGCTTTATGATTCTTCTTTCAATCTTGCATGCTTAGTTTGTCTTTTTACCTTTCATCATTTGTCATTTTGGAATTCAATTCCTAGCAAGGATGCCAGTGTGCTAGGTGCCCCCATCCCCTCTGGGTGCCCTTGTCCTCTTTGTACTTTGGTCACACTTTTTGGGTCATTTCTAGCCATTTAAGACTCTTATCAACTTGGTAGTTGGAATTTTTGGGGTTAATTACAAAATTCAAGCAAAGGAATCATATAAATATAAAGTTATGTGATCATAATAAAGGACTAAGCACTAAGCACTATCTATCATCACCTAAGGTTACATCCATCAAAACATTTGGAGCTCCACTTGCATCCATCTAGCTCCATCACAAGGGAAAAAGGTTGGTTCTTGTGCATCACACTTCATAGGATAGGAGTCTATTGTTTCCATGCACACATTATTTATATTTTACATCTAGCTACTTGCTCACTAATTCAAGTGCGACACGCAAAAGAGAAACCTAGGGCACAATTCCACACACACACACAACTACATTGGGTCTGAGATGTAGTGTAACATGCAGTTGTAAGTCTACCATTGTGGCAGTTGAGGACAGTCTGACCCCTCATTTGACATCTTTAATTTTTAGGATTTGATGTCTATTTGAGGGTTTTGCAGGTGAATTCTTCATTGCAGGTTTACATGTACCTCGACGATCCAAGTGCGACATACAGGTGATCAAAGGAAAATAAGTGTGAACCTTTGATGACACCCTAGAGGAGGTTTTTTGAGCATTTCCACAGACCAAGGCACCCAGAAACTAGACCAGGGTGCCCCCATCCCTCTACAAGTGCCCTAGTTTAGTCAAATCTTCTAAATCTACATTTTTTTAGGCTTTTGTGTAATGGTATTCCATATCTGTTTAGCTAGTCACCATTGCAACACAATCCAGAAACCACTGCAAATCAACTATGGCTCTCCTAATCGTATTTGCACTTAGGGTTTCATAATTTCATTGCTTATTTGCTTGGGTTAATTTCTATATTGTGTTATTCATTTATTTACTTCTGCTATAACATCTAGATTAGGCTATAAATTTTACATTTTAGCATAATCATTTTGGTGAACCCAAACTTGATCTTAACGCTCTTAGGATCCCCATTCTTTTTTTTTCTTTTCTTTCTCATTTTACAATCTTGTCATCATGAGTATCTCAATTAATGACTTCTTGCCTGCTAATCCTGATTTAAGGCATATAGTCTAACATCTCCTTCGCTACTACTTGCACTCCCCGCCGACATGCATACAAAATCAATTTATCAATCATTTGTTGATGTATTTTCTCAACATATTGCATTCCCATATAATCCTCAAGCCGAGCTTACAATTTTTGACAATGATCCACCCTTGCATATCATGATTCAAATTTACAATATGGGTATCAAGCGTACTTTAATTGACAATGGATCAAAGCTCAACCTATGGCCTATGTCATTCCTTGAAAATATAGGTTATGTTTGTCCATGCGTAGGTCACATTACTCTATCTATCACCGTAGGGCCAAAAAACCTCAACACTGTATTATTTTTCATTGAATTTTGAGTCTCATATAACTGTTTACTTGGTAGGCCATGGATCCATGCCATGTAAGTCATTGCCTCTACAGTACATCATTGTGTCAAATTCATACATGAAGGCATTGAATATAATTTTTTGTGACCGTCATCCATACAAATATTGTCACCGTGATCCTCATACCACACTTCCTACTCCACAAATTGATACTACTAACGACCCTCAACCTATGGACAAACTACCTCATTTTCCTGCTTGAAGGTGTTATTTGCATGATAGATATTGTTTACTCCACACCACCTCGAATCACTACTACTACCGCTATGATTCTTTATCAAGGGTCTGTCTAGTCTACGGATGTCGATCTATCCCCTGCACCTTCACATGTAACACATTTATTAACACGCCCACCATTTACATGTACAATTTTAATGAATTACTCCTACTGAGCACATATTCTGTTGAATCCTACGCTACCATAATCTATATGTACACATGATGGGTTAACTCGACTAGGATTTGCACTTGATGAAATCTTTCCTCTACCTTATGATCCTCATCTCTACTATGGGTTTGTTTTTATCACTGTTTCTTATGGTCTGGGAGTCTTTCATCTCACGGATTTTCTTGCACGTGCTCATCACACTTCTCCACTTATGTTAGGACAATCTTGGATTAATTACATTGGGGGGACGTTATATCCGGACCATACTGATATCTCATTTCCTATGCCCTTTGACCATGTTTTCATTTGCAATAGTTCTTTCCTTGGCTATTCACAAAACCTCACTCACTGGTATGCACACGGTTGTCCACTCCCACCATTCACTGATGAGGAATATGCTATGTATATGTATAATTTACGCCTCAATGGCTCCTTACGCAACCAACCCGACACTATTTCTTATCAAGTTTTAGATGCAACACCTTTTGGCTTTGATCTTGACAATGACGATCTTTTAGATGACATCACTTGATTATTCCTATCCTACACACACTTGGGGCACATTGCGCTTATCTTTCGCTCCCTCTTCTAAATAACAAACACATATATTACCTATTTACTAGATTACAATTAAAAATTCACTCACAACACTCACGTTTTGACACACAACTCACATTGAACCATTACCCGATGATGCCACTTGTGCTTGGCTCACACTTGACTGTTGAGGGAATCTTATACACATGAAACTTACACACTACACCGTAGACACTACACATTACACATCCCCACACATCTTACATTTTTATACACACACATCATCCTACATCTTACATCCTATATTTTACATCTTACATCTACTATGCATCATTCACACTTTGTGCTTCATACATCATACACATTCTACACGCTACACTTTTATACATTTTATATCACACTCCCATACTTATATAATATATGCATCTTGCATCACATACTACACTTTCTACATTACACATTGAAAATTCTACACATCACATGACATTTTCTCATCACCACATCTACTACACATATTACACATATTACTCTTATACGTGCTTGGTGTCCCTGTGTTTCACCCGAAATCGAGACTACCCCATGTTAAAAATTTCATTCTTTTAAAATAATGGGTCATTTTGTGTTTTTATTGCCAGAAAGTTTCTATATTGTGTCAAGATATTCCCAAGGAGCCATATTAGCCATTTTTGCCAAATACCCAGATGCCTAAAATTGTTTTATTCTGTCGTTGGGGTTTGCCTACGGGAAATTTGTATTTAATTATTTTGAGCCCGTTTGAGGCAATTTGTGCTCCGGTTTAACCCTGTTGTGATCGTATATATCATTATTCCCATATACCAGTAGGGTTTTAACTAGGAATGAATCCTGGGCTTTATTTGTGACTTTTGGCAACGTTTTGTGTTTTTGTGTTTTTCCGTTTCGTTTTCTGTGAAATTTCTTTGGATCAATTCCTTTGCTAGTTTGGCCTGATTCTTGGCCTGAAGTATCTGGAGATCACATATGCACATTGTGCCAGAAGGAATTCGCCATCGGAGTTCGGTTCTCTGGGAAAAGATGAAGTCATGCACCAAAAAGCCTCTTCTGGGCTGGCCGCATTTTTGGAAAAGAGGGTTTGAAGTGGATCATGGGATTTTGGAGGTAGTAGGCAGGTGGGAATTTTGTACGTACCTAGTAGGTACTATTTTCCCATGGAAGCAACGTCACTTAAGTCACAATGGGAAAATTAGAGGCAAAGATGCATGCAGGAAATTTCTTACCCGCTTGCAAGGTAAAAATTCCCATTGTGGAATAAAAGAAAATCACTTAAGTGAATCATGTGATTTTATTGCCTCTCAGGCCATTGTAGGGTAATTAATCCCATTGTCAATTGACTTTTAAAAATAGAATTCACCCGTGCCAAAAAGTGCGACCCACCTTGGGTGAATAATAATGCATTAAATAAATATTTGTTAATATTTATTCACCCAATTTTGGCGCCCAGGCTTGTGGAAAAGTCAACAAAGGGAAGTGGACAAAAGGAAGTTGGAAATAGACAGTTCTAAAATTAAATAAATATTATTTATTTAATGCAGCCCCTTCATGTCAAAAAGTGCGCCCCATTTGGGAGAGAAATAATACTTTTTAAAGTATTAAATGAATTAATTAATTCCTATTTTTAGTGGCTAAGGTCAAAGCATACTATGAGGCTTGAGTTAACTGGAAGCAGAAGTCTAAAATTAAATAAATTTAATTTATTTAATGGCAGCCATGAGCATGCACAAAATAGGCACCCCATTTGAAGAGTAAAGCTTATTAATTAATTAATTAATTGCCAGGAATAGGAAAGGCATTAATTAATTATAGAATGTTCCCAAGGCGTAGGTTGGGGGCGCCGGCAAGCGCGGAGTTGGAGGCCCAAGTAAAAATATGTCGACAGGACATTTTCGGCGCTATGGCGCATTTAAGAGTATGTTAGCATGAGGATGGATGCGCGCTAAGGCGCACCTTCGGGAGGCGCAACATTTTGAGCTACATGTAAGTAAACCACGACCGAGATATTCAAATGGCCATAACTTTTCACAGTGGGCTCGAATTCACACAAGGTTGGACTTTTTGAACAAGTTCTTCAAAAATGCAAACTACTGATTCGCCATTTTTGGGTTTGCTAGGGTTCCCACCTTGCCATAATGAGATGAATTAAACACAAACTTGAAGGTAGTTGGGGTAGATTTGGAATTCCTCTCTCTTCCCTCTCTCATTCTTCCTATAAATTGTAAGGAGGGCTTCTTTCTAAAGGTTGGACATTCTTGTTTTGCCCCTCCCTTCTTCTCTTTGGCAGGTGAAATTGTGGAATTCAAACCTCCCATCTAAAATTGTAATGCAACTTTGCCTCTTGGCATTTTGTAGTGTATTGTATCAATCTTTGGAGCAAATAATGCATGACTGTGGATGATTCTCAATCCTCTCTGTGTTCATTTGCATCCTCCCGATCTTTGATTCGCAAATTTGGTTATTTGTGCATGATCTTGCATTGCATTTTAATGGTTTGTGTTTATTGGCAAGATAGGTGTTCTTCATTCCTCGGTGCATCACCTTTGTTAGTTTAGATTTATTTTTATGCATCTTCTTACCCTGTCTCCTTGGAAAGTTAGATTAGGTTTTTGAGTAAACCCTCTACATTTTTACTGTGCATGCGAGAACAGAGGAATAGGAACCGGCCTTCATCTGGAGAGCTTTTTTGATTTTGCAAGGTCCACACTTGCGAAAAGCTCCATGTTATGCAATTGCACTTTGAGAGTCTCAACCCATCGAGTTGCAGGACATTTAGGGTGCTCGATTCGCCATCAACAGTTTCTTGACACAATGTCTTCCATTGTCGAATGCCAAGCTTCAAAATTTGGCATTTACATTAAATATAGCTTGTAAATATATGATTAAAAACCTTATAGTTAGAGCTCGTCGGATTAAATTTGACTGCCACCAATCCCTGTCAAACATTTTTTTAGTGATGGTAATTTTCCAATACTTGCTGTTCAAAAATTCAAAAAAATATTATTTATACAATACTAAAAATATATACAAGAAAGTTTAATATTTATTTAATTATATTTATTGTATATCAATATAATTTATTTATAAAATATATCTTAAAAATGACACTCAGGTTTTAAATATGTAAATTACGTGTGACAGTTATTTTAAAAATCTAAAATCACAAAAAAAAAAGGTCTAAACAACAGTCAAATTCAGCACGTTCGGGCCGTACAGGAGGGTAAAAATTAAATGCTGAGTGCAGTCTCCGTCCACTTGAGTGGTGTCGTACACGTCGCTAACCTGCAGCAAAGTCCATGGATTTTTAAAAGAACTCTAACAAAAACTTCTGTTTAATTTAAACTTTTCAATTAAAACATTGACACGTTATAATTGTGTGGGTAATGATAAACTTTCCTGTAGTGCTATGTGCGCAAAGCAAATTAAATGGTCCGCTGACATCATCAATTTAACAAATGAGCCTCGTTCAAATCTGCATGTGCGTAGGATAGTCGTGTAAACGAGTCTTTGCGAAACTTTCTCGAATAGAAATTTGGGTCAATCCCATTTTCCATGTTATTGTGAGTCGTGACAGATGATGTAATTTTATACGTGGTGTGTTGTTTTATTCCAAACACATGGTTGATCTAAGATCATTAGCTGTTTCACACAGTAGATTTAACCTTGAGATTCGATCTGTACATATGACGGCGACTGATATGTTGTGACACAGTTAACTTTTCGAACCAATTAAAAGGTGTCACAAAAAGCATTACGCTAATGAGGATCATAGGCGGAATGAAGAATTTCTACCTTTACACATAATCAATTAAATTATTAATCACACAATTGTTTCCGAAATTTTCATTATCATAAAATCGTAGACCGTAGCGGCTAAGCGAAAAAGTTAACTCACAATTTTACACTCCGGCCAAAAAGCACTACGAAAAGTTTCACTAATTATTAGTGTATTCCAAAAGTCGGTAGAAATCGGGACTAGAATCTATCTTGGTCATATTTTATGCATCGTAGCTAGCTAGGGTTGAATATGGTCACACCATAGTGCATAAGTGGATTTGAATTCCCTATAAACGTTTCAAAAAAAAAAAAGCCATCCATGAGACTAATGTAGCATATCCACAAAGTTCATCTTACCAACCAACAACAATATACCCTCTCAACCCATACCATTATCAGATGTGAAAAACAGTTGTTTAATATCCTTCCACGTGGTCTAGTCTTTGTTGCACAGTGTTTCCATGAATTTCACAACAGTTTATATGAAGTACAATACATAATCAAATTGAATGAATTTTATAGAAAATAAAGAATAAAGGAATAGGAAAATAAAAAAATGTTAGTTAATGTAATTTACGTCATTTTGATTAAGATCTTATTTACAACGAAATATAAAAGTAATTGTAATGTCCACTCCTCTTCAACACTTTGTTTGAACCATGTTATCGATTTAGAATTGAATATAATCATAAACCTTGCACTTTGCATTATGCTAGTTAGCATGCTAATAAGGTGTGTGGGACATCATGAGTACTATTGTATTTTGTTTATTGTTCCGACCGTATAGTTGTATTGTGGACCTCGACGGGAATTTAGGGATATGGGGATGAGCTCGAGTGGCTCCATTACTACTGATCGATTGTGATATCGTTACTATTTTTGTATTATTGTCTCTGCTCACTCGTATTGGATTTCTAGACCTTGGTATCGTACTAGATATTAGATATTGCTAGATGGACATCGATACACTTTTTTGACTTATTTCATGACAACTCAAGTATTAGACTTGTGATATGACGTGACTATTGCGGCGATTTAATGTTATATGCTTGATTCATATATCGGTATTTGATATTTTAATCTGTTATTATTGTATTGAGATATTGGATGTGATTTATGGATATTTCGAATGATAGTTGATGTATGATCTTAGTGCAAATTAATGGATAGGTAGAATCAAAATGTTAGAAAATTGAACAATTGGTGAATTACTTGATTCTAACATTGGTTTAATTATGATATTCAATTATGTACATTGTTATGTATACATGTATGTGTTGTATGATTTTGACATCATTAATATGACCGAGAGGCCGGGAAGGTATTGTTTAATTTTGCAGAAATTATAGCACAACAAACTATGGGTGATAGGAGATCAACAACGAAGGAATGTGGGGTAATGGCAACAGTCACATGGCAACTTGCGTATTTGTATGTTGTGTATTGTTGTTGTTTGTTTGGAGGTCCCCATTGGGGAGGTGACCTCAATAGTGACCTTGGGTAAGTTGTCATTTTTTCTAGTTGAATTTATTTTATTTGTGAGTATTGTATTTTTTTATTATGTGGAGTTACTTTATTATTATTGTTTAGCACCCCACTTAGGTTAATTAAATTTTTGAACTAAAGTTAATTAGGATGTGAGAAAGAGGGAAATAAATGTGAGTTGGCGGCTTCAATATGTGTTGGGTGAGAATGAATTTAATTTATTTTGGAGTAGTGTGTACTCAATTCCCAAGTGAAATTCTGATTTTGTCCTTCTAGTGCATTTTGGTGACTTGTGGGACAAGTTAAGCTTGTCCCACACCTCTTAGAGTGACCCACCCACTAGGCCTATGATGTCGGGGACTTATTTTAGGTCGTATTTTTTTTTTATGGAGGAAAAGACTAATTATCTACACTTTTCTTAAATGGGTATTTAATATTGTCCATAAAGGGTGTGGGATGTGTTGAGTGTGTAAGAGGGTGGTATTTTCCCCAACCACAAATTTATTATGATTTGGGGTTTGGGTATGACTTGGGTGATGTGGGTTGGAGGAAAGATGATGTGGAATCTTACATGGAGCCAAACTACCACCCTCTCCCTCTTTTCTTTTTATTTATTTTTCGTGAGGATTTGGGGTTACTTGTTCATTTTTGGGGGGTGGATGCTTGTAGTTTTTTAGGATATCTTGCTTGAGAATGGTGTTTGAGTTTGGAATGGATAATGCTTGCTTAGGCTTTTGGAAGGCTTGGAACTTGTTTTTGTTTGATTATATTCATTTGTAAGGTAGATATTCACCCTTGTTTTTACCTTACTATCTTGTTATACTCATATGTGTTGAACGAACCAAATATTCACACACGAAAAACACAGTAAAAGACAGGATAATTTTTTTTTTTGACTTGCTTCCACACATAACACGACACAACATGTCGTCAGAAAGTTACAACCAACTCGGGAATCACTTGTTACGGGGATGACCACAAGGTCAAAGACGAAACGTTCACACCCAAAAGGATAATACACTTTTTCTTTTTGACATGACAACATAGAATTCCAACCACAGAACACACTTACAATTAGGGCCAACCACAATGAGATATTCTTGAGGGTTATTTATTTTAAAAAGACATCTTGCAATTCTTAGCTTACGTTTTCAAGGAGGCTCAAGATATGACTCATACAATTCATCTTACCAAGCTAAGTTTATTCTTTTTACACTGAGTAATCATCTTTAAAACTTCTCTATTATGACATTTATTTGCTTAATTCATTTATTTAGAGAAAGGGGGTAATTTAATTCCACAAGGCCATCTATTAACACTTACGCTACTAGAACTTGTTCATGCCCATATGACAACATGGGTTTGCGTTCAACACACTTAAGAGAAGAAAGACAAAGCACCTTGGAAAAAGGTTAGAGGGAGAAGGTTGAGTTGAAATCATCTTCAAGACCTCATTTGTTATTACCAAGATTTAATTGAAACTTGAGAAATTAACCAGAATTATTAAATATTTTACTTAGGCTTTACTAAATGAGTTTTATAAAAATAAAACAATTTACCATCCAAGGGCTAAGAGATAGATTGCATGGTTTCTAAAGTGTTATCTCCTGCTTATCAAATCTTATTATCTTCCATAACTAACCATATATTTCCTTTAAGATCGTTTAAGAATTTCACCATGAAAGGGATAGTGTTCATTAGTGTAGCTAGGGATATCAAGTTATATAATGTTACTTAACAAAGGATAGTTTTATCTTTGATCACTTATGGAATTACATGCTCTCAAGTTGGTCACCTCTACACTAATTTATTTGCAATATAAATTTTAGTTTAACTTCTATAAGTATTAGACAACCCATTTTTTTTTTTCTTATAACACACTATTACTAAGTCTTAGAAAGATTTAACTCAACATTTAATCGTAGGGGTAAAGTTTAGCATTATTCATTTAAAAAAATGAAATAAGGTTACATCAACTCTTAGAATATCGATAATCCATTAAGGTCACTCAACAAGCGGTAAAAAAAAATTCTTATATTTTCCAAGATAGACAGACAATTCAAGGTTCCAAGGTTAAGACGACATAATCCATGATACAATATACTAAGACATTGATCCTCTTCTAAATTTTCCACTAGATGTTATCAATAGTTGAACAATATAAAAAGGATTCATGCAAAAGAACTTCTCAACTGAGGTTGATGTAAAAATCTACAAGTCTATCCCTCATCTACTCGCAAAATCCATCTGCAACAAATTTTCCACAAGAGTCAGTTCGCGAGAACTGAGCAAGATAAGGCTACACAAAACCACCATAACTATTATCTAACAATACCACAAAAAGGAAGCACTTTATTACAAGAATTGGGTCAAACCTCTAAACACTATCAACACATCAAGTTATAATAAAGTCTCCATCATGCCAATCAAAGAAGGAGAAGACCTTGTACTTCAGTTAGGAGTAAAAACAACGAAAGTATAGCAATCGTATGAGAATGGCCCTTGGCCCTATAAGGAGAAATAAACAATCTAGCAAAAACAAAATTCCCATCAAGTAAGTAATTAAATAATAATTACAAGATTGAGATTTGATATATAGACCAACCATCTAGAAATTTATCAAAGGTACCAAACGCATAGGCTAAAATAATATATTTCTAAAAGAACAGAGTTGATCGGCCTAGAAAAGGGGAACCACGGGTTTCAAAATTAACTCAAAAATCCATGTATAATCGAGTTTCAAACCGGAAATCAAAATAGAGTATACACACAACATAAGTTTCGAAGCGAAGGAAAAGTATACTAGTTTTGACCATTAACTCCAAGATATTTTCCAATCATCCAAGAAGGGCCAATGTCTTACAGGCTAGTAGCAAACACGCGAGAGAAGAAGGGAGTTCCGTCAAACAAGATTATACAATAATGTCATCAAAAAAATTTATAACACTAAAGATTTGCAAACCTCCACAACAATTCTAATGTTTGGTTAATTTAAAATAAATTACCTATTTCCCAAAACAACAATATTTTAAGGCAACCCTTGGTAACACAGTCAACCGTCACACATAGATACAAACATAATTTCTAAGTGACATTATCAAAACAAAACCTTCCGCTATGAATCCATAAGACTATCAAATGAAAGATGAGTTTTTCCTGAAGATTAATCACATTTAAGGAAATTTCCATCACAAAATATTAAGGTAATTACATGCATAAAAACCGACCAATATTAATTAATAGCGTTAACACTACAAAGGAGAAATAATGAAAGTTAGGAAAAATATAAGAGCACCATCAACAACAATTCCGAGAGGGGGATTAGACCAAAACTATTCTAGTGTCAATGAGGTACTGGATTCGCACAAAGAAACCTTGAGCTTAGTTGATCCGAAAAGCTAGTTATGGTTCAAGTTGATAGGGATGGTCAAGGTACTTCTTGAGGATGGCCTTAAAAGCCTAGAAACAAGATGAAAGATAATATAAGAGTCTAAACACATTAGACGGAAAAACACATTGCACACAAACCTTTTCATTCTACAAGTTTTAATACCAAAACTCTAATCCAGCTAGCCCAAGCATTGATCACACCAATCCTACAACCTTCTTTCTCGATGCCCAAAGGTTATCAAAGGGACTTGCGAAGGAGCTAACAAAACACGTCAAAGACAAACTTGGGTGCTAGGGAGGGGCTTCATAGTTATCGTAAACTTACTTCCATGATATCAAAAATACTAGTTTGATCAACATAATAACTTGCAACTCAATCGCAGAGAAGAATAAATACATAAACAACAAGACGAAGGTCTATCACTTGAGCAAGAGAAACATAACACCTAGAGGAGAGGGCACACGCATCCTTTCAACCAACATACTGACAACGATAAAAGCTAAAACAAGAAGAAACAAGCAGAAAGGGGAAATCTCCCATCATGACATCCAACTGACAAATCAATGCAAGAAAAAAGTGGTTCGATTTCACAATAATTTTAAATAAAATAACAGTAGAAAAGTGTAGAAATATCTTTCCTTTTTCTCTAGATTCAACATCGTCCTCCTGTCTCTTCCATTGCTTTGGACGTCCTCCTGCCTCTTCCATTGCTTTGGACGCCCTCCCGAAATCCCACACCCAACAAAACATGCCAGACTGTAGAGGAAGCCAGTGGAAGCTGGGAACGTGGGAGGAGAAGAGGCATCCATCGCCCAAGTCACAGAGGAGAAGATAATGAAAGGAAGAGGGTTCGTTGCAGGAACATGAACAAAACAGAGCGAGAGGAAGTAGAACAGCACCCAAACATACTTCCCTCCTTCCAAGGGCCAGCAGTGCAAGAAAAACACCTTGACAGAAAGGATTTCTATGGCCTCTCTGCCCATGCAACCAGGTCAAAATGACAGACTGGAACAGGTGCGGGCATCCATCCACGCGCGCAGGGTAAGAAGAGGAGGATTTCAACAAAAAAAAAACACAAGAGCCGAAGCAAAACAGTCTGCCACGTTTTCCAGCAAGTTCATAAATGTAAAGCAAAATGTGTTTCATGAATATTCTGATATGAAACAGATCCACGCCTATGAGATTCTCTTCCATGAGTTACATCGTAAAACAAGTAAGGTCTCAATAGAGAATCTTTGCAATAAACTTCATCATGTCTCCTGGTAACACTCTCACTGTCACATAGCCAATTTTGATAAAATATCTTGAAGGATAATCCCGAATTTGAGGATGCATTCGATCATGAGCAGAGATAACAACATAGCTGGACAACCTGCCTGTTGGAAGCACTCAAAAAGGCCTCTACTATTCTCGCAACATGTCCGTACTGCCTGGCCAAAAATTGTTGCAGCCGTTCTTGAGTGGATCCCGACAAGAACACACCTCGCAACACCCAAGAAAGTGGAGGTAACACACCTACTTCACTAGCTGGTAGTCGCTGTGCGCGGACAGCAAAAGAAAACAACGCTCCTTTTCCCCCAAAACGCATCAGGAAACAACATAAAGCCACGTCCATATTTTTGTGTTAACAGGCCCTCATCCACGGGGCAGAGAAGAAAAAAGGCACGCGAGGAAGGAAAGATTGGATTCACGTTGTACAGAAAGGGGGAAATACGCAGCAAGGCAAGAGACAGGAAAAACCACGTATCTCCAGTGGTTTCCACGCCCCCTCTTCAACAAGGGACAGTCTGCAAGATCCATGATACAAACCAGTCCACGCGACTACACAAACAATTATTCCTTCACCACACAAAACCACGCGGCGTGGTAGAAAACAACACACACACGCAAAGAAAGAGAAGAAAACAAAGTAGAAGAATAAATCCAACCCAACCAGGTATGCGGCGAGCAGGTAAGAAGGAGTACAAAAATTCTGCGCAATCACCCACCATCCACGCAGCTAACAACAAGAAAATCAGGGAAAGATTTGCTAAAACAACTAAAATATAAGTATGCGACCCACTACCAAAAAGGGAAGAGATATTTCTTACCCACAGCACGTGGGATAAACCAAGCAGAAAAGAAATAATTAAAGGAGTAGGTGGCCTTCATTCCCACAAAACGTGCCCAACACACATCCACCCATACGCATTGAACAAAAGAATCAAAAAGAGATCCAGGTGAAGAAAAACAGGCCTCCACCGACTCCCATCTCCCTCACGCAAGGTAGAAACATGATGGCCATTACGGTCTGCAGGGTAGGTGGTTGGGAGGAGTCCAAACGCCATTTAAAAACCCCCAACAAAATCCTCCCCCTCCAATCTCACGCAAACATCAAAGCTTAGATTTGAAGAAGTTAGTTTAGGAGGAAGACGAACCTCCCTTTATTTCTATTATTTATTTATTTTATTCTATTTTCTAACACAAAAAGGTTCCACAGCTAGGTATCTTTTAATAATTACATCTAAAAGTAACTTGTAAATATTTTAATATTCCAATAGAACTCTTTTTAACAAACGACATTAAGCATTCTATAGATCGAAGGCACGACAGACGAAAGAAGAAGAAAGGGTGCTAAAAAAATAACTTCGCAAACAGGGTAAAAGTCACCTAACGATAGAAAAGGGAGCTCAATTCAGCATTCAATGACACGAAATAGGACAAGGGACGTAATAGCAAAAGTCGATGCCGAGCAGGGCATTACATGTGTGGTTGATGGTTGTTGTATTGCTTATGATTGTTAGAAATAGATTTGATCCTTAGGTTGTGGGAGAAATGGAAATGGGGGTAAAACTTGTGGGAGGCATAAGAGAAATATTCTTGGGTATTTTAGGAGGGAGTTGGGTTGGGACACCCACCTTGTCAATAAATATGATTTATTTTTATCTTTTTATTTTGTTGAGGTAGGGATAAGAGAGAAGGGAGGCATAAGAGTGATGTATCATCTTAGAGGAAGGCATAAGAGTTGTTTTGTGTATTGTGATTGAGTTTTGGAGGCTCATCGGTGGACACCCAAGCCCTTGGGAGGCATAAAAAGAACCCCCATGTTCCTTTCTCCTCCTTGGCTTTAACATGAACCCTTTGTGTTTTCATATTGTTGGTTTGTTGTAAAATTGGTATTGTGTTACTTAATTGATTGTCAGTGTTTGTTGAATTTGTGTAATGCCTACTAAAATATCTCTCTTGAGAGCCATGAACAACCTAGGTTTAGTTACAAAATTATGGAATAACTTTTTTTAAAGTGTTAACAACCAAAGTCTCAAGGACAATTAAATTCAACTGATAATTTTTCCCATTATAAAAATTACTGATTCCACATTATAAAGCAACAAATGTAAAAAGTCCACACCTAGGTCAAATCTCCTTAGAGATTAATTTAATCACTGATTACATTGACATTTTAGCTAAATATTCCCTGATTATATTTTTAGGGTTAAATGAAAAAAATAATTAAATACCTAAGGTATTTAATTCCGCAAGATCTAAGACAAGAGAAAGGTTTAATTACAGTGGGGAAAAATACTATATATTAAAATCATCATAGTAAATTCTTACTTACCCACTCCCAGAACTTGGTTAAATATTCAATTTAATTTTTCCCATGATTAAAATAATTAAAACTTCCTAAAAACATTCCCATTAGATAGGGAATTTCCTCACCTTTCTGGTGATATAAAGAAGTCCTCATAACTCCTCATATTTCTCAAGTTATGGGCCGACGGAACTTGGGGTGAAAATTTTCCCAAGAGTGGGCCTGCGGGCCTAGGGAGGAAAATTTTCCCCAACTCGGGCCTACGGACATCAGAGAGAAAATTTACCCAGAGGAGAAAATTGGACTGACAGAGAGGGGAAATCATTTAGAGTTTTTTCCCTTTTGGGACAAAGCAAATTTTATACCCGCACCTCCGTCGATGCCCAGGGAGACCATGTGGCAACTTCTGACGATTACTTACGAGCGGTGGGCTGCGGGGAAAACTTACAAATTTTTGCAAATTTATTTGTGAAAGAGCTTAAGGTTAAAATCTATCAAAGCCGCCACCAACTCCCAATGAAGCCAAGTGTTGTTGATGATTGTCAGGCGCAGGGGCCAGCCGAGAGAAAAATTGATAAATTAATCTTTTGGACTTAGATCATTTTTGACAAAAATGAAGGCTATGGATTAGCGGAGCAGAAAGAAACTTTATGACTTTACGCCTTTTGAAAAATAAACAAAAAAAAAAAAATTTAGCCCGTGGGTCCCCCAAGATTATTTTAATAATTAAATTTGATAGTTATAATATTTTTGCAACAAAATGAAATAAAAATTTCAGAAGGCCATAACTTTTGATTGGGAACTCAGGTTTTGGAAAACGAGGACTTTATGGAAATATCTTGACATCCTCTTTGTACATAGATCTTAAGAATTTAATTTTGATAAAGTTTAAAGTGTGTATTTTGAAAAAATGTTTTTCTGTCACTTAGAAAGTGAACTGGTATTCTAACTTGCAAATAATTGTTCAAATGCATCATTAATTATTTCTCCACATGTCAAATAGACATGGAGGATTTCACTTGGAAGAATTTAGGATAGTTTTCAAGGGTTAAATCGTTTGATTGAAGATCAATTCGAATTTTCCCAATTTAACAGCAAAAACGACTAAGAAATTGCTTGAGCTGATTTTGAAAGGTTCTATGAAAATTTCTTAAGTATTATAGTTTTTTTGGGATCATTTTTATCTTTCTTAGCTTGTATTAATGTTTCAAATGTATTTCCTAGTCTGCGGGGTGGTCGTTACATGCATTTGCTAAAACATTTACCGGTTTTGAAACATCTCTACAAAAGAATCTATTTTCCATTTATCATCTTTTAAGTATTAGAAATCATTCCAGATCAAATCTAACTCATTAAGCTGATTCAAATCAACGTATTCAAATGCCAAATTACAATTCTAATTTTCAAAACTTTCATTTCTAAAGAACAGAGCATTATGACATTTCTTCATATGTATTCTTTTTTTTCATCTTTCCAACAGAGATTTCAAATTACATTCAACAATCAGACTTCCAATGAAAGCAATATCATTTGAACAAAGTAACCACTTCTATTTATATAGATCAAATACAACTTTACAATCACAACTCTTTCTCATTACATTCCTTTTTACAACAGAATACAAAGTATATTTCTTTCACATTCAAAGGGGATTTCTTTTCCAAAACATAGTAACTCTTCAACACAAAATGTATATTAAATTGTCATCCACATCAAGTGGGGAAATGGTTTACAAAAGTAGTTTCGCAAGGGACTGTCAAAACTTTATCTTCTCCCTCAATTACAATATACAAAATACAATTTCTTCCACATTTATTCAAAAATAGAGAACAAAGTATATCTCTTTCACAATTCAATTTACAACTTTCATAACCCATACAGACCATCTTTCCATCACAAATAATATACAAGATCATCCACTTCAAGTGGGAAAAGGTTACATTAAGAAATGATCTCAGCAAGGAATGTCAAATTGTCTTCTTTCTCAGTTCAGAATAGTAGTATGAATTTCCATCATTCTCCAATTTGGTCACAACAGAACAGGGGAAAGGAAATGCTCTCCACCCAACCAAGACATCTAATGAAAAGGGAGAATCCATCCTTCTTCATTGGCCCCCGAGCCCCAACCACATTGCAATAAGAAATGTTTTTCAACTCATGGCAACAATAGGCTTCCACAACACAAAAGAAATCTTTCACATTCAACACACAGTCCAAAACATAATGTAGTTTACAACCACATAAAAACAAAAACAAAAATCAGGCTTCATCATGCAAGCCAAAGGAGTAAGAACTATGGGGAAGCTACTTATGCCTCCCAAAGGGGAAATGGGTATCACCACCTAAAATAAAACTGCCAAAATATATATCATTTCAAATCCCTGACATGCTCTTATGCCTCCCCCTAGTACCCCTTATTCCTCACATTTCCTTATGCCTCCCCAACCTCTTATGGCACCCCATAATGAGTAAAGAAATGCAAGCTATTTCTTTGTAAGGTGGAACCCAAATCCCAACTCCCTCCACACTTATACCTCCCCAAAGCACTTATGCCTCCCCACAAGAATCCCCATAGTCTTCTCCTACACCATACCTAGGCCATCTACCCAACCAGCCAACAAGCAATATCAAAACATCCACAACATTTACATATGCATAAATAAGAGAAGAGCATTTTAAAGAGCCAAGCTCCTACCTCTCCATGATGGAGTTTGTTCCAAAGTTCCAAACAACAAGCTTTCCAATGTAAAACAATCCAAGATCAATAATCCACAAGCATTCAACCATCTCCAACTTTCTCCAAAAATTGCAAGAGCTCCCAAAACCAAAAGAAGTCACCCAAAATGAAGCAATGCAAGGTGAAGTAACCCCCAAAACAAGCCAAGGAATTTGAATATATAGAAGAGGAAAGAGAAGAGAATGAGGTGGATCCATGTGGGATGCCACATCACACATCCTCAACTCCAACTCATAAGTCAACTTCAATCTCCAAGGCACAATAAATAAGCAGGTGAATAAATGACAGTTTACTTACACACTCCAAAACAAGCCCACACCCCAAAGGACTGAAATTAAAAGCATGTAAGAAAGTGCAATTAAAACATACAATTTGACTTACAAAAATGAATAAAGAAGGGCTAAATTTAACTCTCCAACCATAGGTAAGGTCAGTATATGAATTTAATAGGTATGGGACGAGTTTAACTTGTCCCACAAGCCTCCAAAATCAGCCTTCAAGGAAAAATTTGAATTTCCAAGAAGATGAAGTGTTTCACACTCAAAAGTTAACTTACACATCTCTTACAACACTTTAATTCAAGGCCAACAACTCTATTAATTACTTTCTTATGAGATATTTTAATTAATTAACTTAACAACATGATTACTCACAATATTACACACCATTTAATGAATAATGAAAGGGTCAATGTACCACAAAATAAACACATGCAAACACAAACAAAGGAACCAATAAATAAATACACCTAACTCCTTGGTCACATTTAAAGGTGATCCCCCCATGGGAATCCCTAATAATCAAACACACACACACAAACAATACAAGTTTCCATGGTGACCTTGTTGAATTCATCTAGAATTCCAATGTGGTTGGTCTCTAATCCCTGATGTTTGTTGTGATATTTTTAACTTGCACAATACAAATACCCCTTGGTCTCATGGCCATATCAGAACATCCAAATGAATATAATATAATTTCAAAATCATCAATATTTTAATCACAACAACATCCAGACAATCAACAATATCACTTACAATTTCATCCGCAACTATATAATCATCAATTTTGAATTTAATTTTCTCAGTCTACTCAATATATTTACATATCACATGTTCTAACAACATCCATAAATATATATATAACCATGTCCAACATCATGTCAACTTATATATAAAATGTCTCTAACAATCATCATGCATCATATATGAATCAGAGTCAACAATAATCCATGATCTGACATCTAACACCATACTAAATTAAAACTATAATAATTTCCATAATATAGTTAGCAATATCATGATCAATATCAAAAGTTTCGAAGGGAAGTGGGCACTACATCCCCCTCCCCTTAGACTCGACTTCCTCCTAGAAGTCACTGGAAAGAGAGATAGGAACAAATGCAATAGAAAAAGGATCACTCCATTATGGGATTTCTTTCTTCAAACAAGTGTGGGTCTACAGAACCTAAGTTTGGTCCAATGTAATTCAACAAGAAGAAGGGAGATTGCAAGGGATGAGTTCTAAACTTTCTGCATGTAAGGCTACGAACACTTAAATCTAGAGAGTAAATTTATGCTATCAACCAAGATACCACACATAATAATATAACATGAAGAGTTCAAAAGAGTCTTAAGAGTAACCACCAAGTAGAGGAATAATAAGGATAATTCCATGAGTTTGAGAATGACCACATAGTTTCCCAAGGAATACAACATACTACAATAATAAAAGTTAAGGTTTCTACTAAGTTTAAGCCATGATTTCAAGGTTCATTGTCTAGACAAGGCTAGAAAAATCAACTATGAACAAATTTACATGAGGAACAAGTCTACTCAAGGTCTCACAATTTGAGGTCACACAAGATGAGGTTAATCAACAAGGAAGGACACCTAAATCAGAAAAACATTTAAAATCAAGGAACTATTCTAGGAAAACACTTCTATAACTCAAGAGGGTACAATTAACTTTTCATGGTAATAAAAGTGAAGTCAAGACCACAAGTTTTCCTATAGTTTGATTTTTTTACACTTTTGTTTTAAGAATCGAACACACCATACCAACCAAATCTAAAGAAGTCACCCGTTTATACATACATACATACATACATACATACATACATACATACATACATACATACATACATACATACATATATATATATATATATATATATATATATATATATATATATGTATCTATGTATATATATATATATATACATATATATATATATATATATATATACATAGATACATATATACATAGGTACATATATATATACATACATATATATATATATATATATATATATATATATATATATACATATATATATATATATATGTATGTATATACATATATATATACATACATACATACATACATATATATATATATATATATATACATACATATATATATATATATACATATATACATATAGATACATATATATATATATATATATATATATATATATATATATATGTATATATATATATATATATATATATATATATATATATATATATATATATATATATATATATATATATATCCCCTAGAACTAACATATCAATACAAGTACCATACATTATAGCACAATGGGATTTATTTATTTATTTTCCTACTCAAGATCAGAATAACCATAAAGAGATCACAAGAAACACCAAGGACCACTCAAGGTCACTAGGGAGAAGAACAAGTAACACGGGGTCCAATTACAATCCAAGGGTGCATCGTATCAAAAGTGAATAACTTCATCTTGCACTTTCCATCATAATGGAAAAGAGGCAACAATAACAAGGTGACCCAAGAAAATATGAAGAAAAGAAAACTTCCCAAAGTTATTTTATATCCTTAACATATTTTGCCTTAAAATTACAATAACTTAGGTCTCCAAGGACAAGACAACATGCAAGGAGCTTGCTTCTTAAAAATAGATAATTCTCAATCGAAAAGGACCACAACTCACACTCATCAAGCTATAGGACGATAAGGGGTATTACGAGCCAAAAATCCCACAAGAAATTCACATAAATCTATGAATAAGAAAGTACTAAGAAACTAGAACACATTTTTATCCACTAGGTGTTTAACAATTTATGGTAGGCGATAGAGCTACAGGTTCAACTAAACATTGCACTCAATACACATAAATCTTACTTATTTTATAACTCAACTAATTAAGTCAAAATTTGTAGTTTCATTTTCTAAGCACATTCCTTTACGAGTTTTATTAATTAAACTTCCTCCTATTATGACATCACAACTTTGTGTTATAAGGACCACTAAGGGGGCATGATATCTCACCATTCGTAAAAGGCGAAAAAAGAGAAAAAGTATTTATTTTACTCCTAGGGGAGTTAGATGGAAATTTTTTCCTTTTTTGTTCTTCTACATGTTTTTTTCTTCTTCTATTAATCTACCAAGGTTAAAGCAAGAACCATTTTCTCTTTCTATGTTCCATTTTATTTGTTAAGTTTCAAGGCCAAATCTCCTCAATTATAGTTTTATGATGTTTGGGTGAGTCAACTTGTCAATTAAAAATTTAATGAGAAGGAAGGGTAAACATATCACATGTATACTTTTATGGGAGAGAGAGGACATTCAACACATCACATTTTCAATTCGAGGAAAAAGGGTCATTCAACAGCGTAGAAAACACATTATTAATTTGGTAAGAACTAAGAAATAATCAACCAACATGGATCACAACAATATTTCAAGGGTTTTCTAAGTAATTACAACGATCATCAAATATTTCTAGTGGGTCTCTACAAGTCTCAAAATAAGTTACAAGGAAGGCCCATTAAAGAAGCATAATTACTTTCTTGATCTACTATGGTTTAACAATGTTTGTTGTTTTGACGAAAACATTTTACTCATAAGATAAGACAAGAATTGTTTTTCAATTCTACTCCCATAATATCACATGATACCAGTAACCAAGCAATCAAAATGACAAGTTAATATTTTAAGTATAAGAACACCACATACTTGCTAGAAAGTGTCAAATGTAAGCAAACAATCACCTATATATTCAACATGGCTTTACGACCAAGAGTTCTGTTTTTGCAAGAAGAATCACATTATAAAATACCACCGAGGTTAAATTATAAAGGTCTAATTACACTATCATCATCAATGTCATGGTCCAAAAGACTTAAAGAATCCATAAGTGTCTCCACATAATCCAAAATTAATAGGTCATAGAGTATTATTAATAGTGACTTAAAAAAAAAAAAGGAGAGCGTAGACTTATTTATAGGTCAAAATGAAAAAAACATACTTAATTTACACACAATACTTGAATGGGATTAAATCTAACCATAATTACCAAGATGCATACAATCCTTAAGTCACTACTTAATCTAATGAAATGAGGAACTCTTTATAAAACTTAGTATGTCATTGAAGAGAAGCCACTACTAGACAAACACTTTTCCACTAACATCCACCAGCCACCAAAAGCAAACCGATCCCACCATAATTCATCATCCCACAATTAAACACCTCTACCCCGACGAGGTTCAAGCTCTTACCAAATTGTAAGAGAATTCACCACCACCGCTAACAGACTACCAACTAGAACACACAACACAATGAACTCTCTAACTAGCAAGGTCGAGCAATGAAAAAGTCACTCTAAGATCCTAGACACACTCAAGGTTCCGTGCATCTAAAACCAAGGCATAACTTTAAGCACCTAAGAAGACATTCAAGACACCCAGGTGTACCCCCATATGACAAAATATCACAATACAAGAAGCATAGAACCAGCTCATCATCATGCAAGAAGGAACCACATAACGTTTAGCTAAGTAGCCAACAACATAATGAGCTCCAAGTCACCAATCAAAATAAAATCCAAGAAATGTCGACAATCAAGGAAAGTGGCTAAGTAGCTGCATTGCAAAGTCTGAAAATTCTTGCAAAATATAAATAACTAAAAGAGCCTCAGAGCTTCTCAATCCAATCATAAAATAAGATGTTGGTCCTTGATAAAATAACACAAGATTATGAATGTAAAACACAAAATTTAACACCACATTCACTTCGCAACCCTTCATGGCTGCCAATAGGGGTACTCTACCTCGAGGTTAGTTCCGAATACATACTCAAAGAATTAGGTCATAAACAAAACTCAGACTTCATTGTCCACTCTCCCATAGGTAACAAAATGAAAAACTGACAACCAAACCAACTTTCCTAACTACTGAAGGAAGGAAGCTCTAAACAACTTCTAATTAAATCTTCCCAACCCCAGATCACAACCACTATTGTCTAAGCACAAGATTCACACCATATAATTCATCATTCAAACAACTCCAATAAGGGTCTCAAAATGGCTCAACACATCATACAATTAAATCAAGATTTAGGACTTGTATGACAACACATTTTCAAAGGGGAACCAAGTTTCTACCACACTAGAAGTTCATAATAATCAATTTAATTTGACATTATTAGTTACCCAGGTTTAGACAAATGCCACTAAGAAAGCACAACAATTTAGACAACTTATTATTTTATTATTATTTTAATTTTGGTAGTTTAAATGAACGAAGTAATGTAATATTTCTTCATACATGTAGTGCCCACTTCCCTTCGACACCATTTTTGTTTTGTTGTTTTCGAGACTGATTACTTCACTTATGGATTTATTATGGCTTCTTGATTTAGCATGCTAGTAGATATCATAGACATTGGATTGTTATTGATTTGATCTTTATATGATGCATATGGTCTACTGGTGGACATTTGATGATGATATTTGTATACTTTTGACATGGTTATTTATCTTTAATTATGACATGTGATATGTTTAATCATATTGAGTAGAACTTGATAATTGGACTAATGTGATGATCATTTTGACATAAATGAAATGTGGAATAGAAATGTGCTAGAAAGTGTAAGTGATATCGTACTTGCATAGATGATAGTAAATCATGTGTCGTTTATTTTAGATTATATTGTATATTTGGCATGAATGTTTTAATGCGGCCAACAGGCCGAAGGAGGTATTCTCTATTCTGCAGGTATATTATATTCACAACAATATGGGGAGTGGAGACCAACCACATCGGAATTTGAGAAGAATCCAACTAAGGTCACCATGGCAACAAGTAATTGTGTGTGTGTTAGAATTATTTGGTTAGGGGAAAAATTGTGACCTAGGGGTCATGTGTTGTTTTGTTTTAATTTTCCCTTTTATTATGTTAGTATGTGTTGCTCTTAGTAAGTGAAATTTTACTTGTGTTATTATTCATATTCTTTGGATTGGTGTTTACCCCTTTATTAGCCATGGGTTGTAGTGTCTTAATTAAGTTAATTTGAATTTGTCCTAAACTAATTAAAGGATATGACCAAAGAGAGTTCATTTATTAGGCTTGATTTACTTGGGATTTTGTGTGGATTGATGTGTGTTTGAGTTTTGAGTGTAGCACACTCTACCCCACATGGGAAACTCGAATTTGGCCTTAGAGGCCAAATTTCAAAGCTTGTGGGACAAGTCAAACTTGTCCCACACCTCTTAAAACCCCATGCCAACCCTACCTATGGGTTGGAAGGCCAAATTTAGGGTCTTTTAGGTGTTTTGGGGGGATAAAAAGGGTAAAATATTAATTGCACTTTCTTTCAAAATTTAATTTTGTCCTTTGGGGAAGTGGGCTTAGATGGAGTGTGTAAGGTGCTTGCCTTTCTTTCAACCACTTATTAATGGTGCATTGGAATATGAGGTTGACCAAATGATGTGGAGTGGAGGGAAAAGGAGGTGGCATCCTACTTGGAGCCACATCATCCCTCCCTCTCTTTTCTCTATTTATTTGATCCTCTTGTTTGTTTTGGGGGTTGGAAGTTTCTTTTTTAGTCTTTTGTATTTTGGAGAGGAGAGGATTTTGAAGGAGTTTGTGGATTTTTGGAGCTTGTTGATACTTGTGGGAATTTTGTTGGAGCTTGTGGATGCTTGCTTGACCTTTGGAGGGAATTGAGACTTCATACTTGGAGCAAGCTCTACCATGGAAAGGTAGGAGCTTCACCTTGTTGTATTATGTTTCTTTTTTGTTATATGAATGTATATTATATGTTGTGTTGAATGTTGTTGTTTGAAATGCTTGTTGGGAATGGGTAGAATGCCTAAGTTGGGAGTGGGAGGAGACTATGGGGAGTTTATTTGAGGGAGGCATAAGAGATCATTTTCTTGAGGAGGGAGTTTGGGTTGGGTGCCCACCTAGTAAGAGAAATGCTTGCATTTTCTTCTTGTTTTACTTTGGGGAGCCATAAGAGTTGAGGGAGGCATAAGAGTGGATGGAGGGATAAGGGGTACTTGAGGGAGGCATAAGAGTTGTTAGGGGTATTGTGTTTTGCATTGGAGGCTTTTAGGTGGCACCCATTCCCATTGGGAGGCATAAGTGGCCTCCCCATAGGTCTTACTCTTATGGCTTTCTTGATAAGCCTTGTGACTTGTTGTTTTGATGGTTTCCCTCTTGTTGAGTTGTTGATTCTTTTGTTTTGAAGGATTATGGAATGAATGTGAAATTTTATGTTAAGTTATGTGGAAGCTAGTAGTTGCCATGAGTTGGATTTTCTCCCATTGTAATGTGGTTGGGGCTCGGGGGCCAATGGAGAGGATGGCTTCTCTTCTCCATTGGGTATCTTGGTTGGGAGGAGAGCGTTGCCTCTCCCCTTATTTTGTTGTGAATCAAGAAAACTATTGGAGGAGCTACCTTGTTGATGTTTGTAGCATTGGAGCCTTGTTGATGACAATGTGAAACTACCTTGTATTTTTACCCACCTAGAGTGGAAGAAAGTGTAATATTGCTTTGTATTTTAGCTTCCATTATTGTAAAATGTTCCCACATTAAGTGGAAAATGTTGTAACAAGATGTTGAAGGAAAGTTGTATTGATCTTCATTAGTAAGGTTGTAATGTGGATGGAATTGAAAGTTGAAGGAAAGACAATTTATTTATTCTCCTTTAACTTGGCTTGGAACCTCATATGAGTGTGTTGATCTTGTTGAAATGTTAGTAGTGCTTACTCTAAAACTTAATGGAATTATTGTTGAAACCCTCTTGAGGAATGTTGGGAAATTTACTTTAAATAAATAAATAAATATATATATATATATATATATATAAAATTTCATGTGGTTACTTAAAAGAGATGTATTTAAAAGTGGGAATATTAGTGCATTATCTCTTCTTGTATTGTTGATGGAAAGACTTAAGTTTTTAAATAGCTTTTAATATGCCAATGAAGTAATTTAAGTCTAGCTCTATTATGTTTTTCTTCATTTAAGAATCCATTGTAAATCTATTTGCAAATTGTAAAAGGAAATGAAATCAAATCTACTTGAAATCCCGTTCAATGCCTATTAGATTGTGTAGAAAGGAATTTTAATGCAAAAGCTCTAACTTATCAAGTCCATTAACCACATGTCCTTAATGTTTAAGAAGGAAACTAATATTTTAAATATTACTCATATTAAAGTAATACTAAAATTAATGAATTTATTATTATCAAGTTATATTAATATCAATATACTATCAATATTTCTTTTATATTAACAAAAGTATGCTAGTATAAACTATTGCCAAGTAGATAATATTAAATATATATATAAAACAAAACCTATGGCATGGCCGTAATAGGTCTGTAATCAAACCTACGCATGAGATGTTCATGCAAATGTAAAGCAGACTGTGCTTCATGAACATTCTGTTATGAAACAGATCCACCTCTATGAGATTTCTCTTCCTCGAGCCACACCGTAAAACGGGTAAGGTTTCAAATAGAAAATCCTTGTAATAAATTTCACCAGGTCTTCTGGTAGCACTCTCACTGTTCCTTAATCGATTTGATAAAAATATCTTGAAGGTGGATCCCGAAATTGGAGGATACATTCGATGCTGAGCGAGATAATAATCATGTAATGGAAATTTCTTGGCCTGCTTGTTGGAAGCGCTCAAACGGATTCTTCTCCTTTGATAAACCTATAACTCAAGGAGATTCTCTTTTTAGATGCCGCTATGGATCCCTACTCTGTCCCCACTCACAGATGGTGCAATGATGGAATATGTTTCATTCTCTTGGAAATCTCTTGAGGGTGAATCTCGATTTTGAGGATGCATTCGAATTTGAGGATGATAACAACATGGTTGGACAACTCATTGTTGGAAGCACCCCAAAGGCTTCTCACCCCACCGCTAGCTCGGCCGTCTTCTATACGCAGCCGCGGTATGGATCCTGACATGAACACACCTCGCAACACCCATTGAAAGTGGAGGTAACACGCCTGCTCCACTCACCCGTAGCTTCTTCTTTAACCACTGCATCTTAATCCACGCGGCCAGGGCCGAATAAAATGAGGTGACATGCCTCGCTTCTCACTCGAAGCTTCATCTCTAATCACCATTTCTTCACGCTGTGGCCATGGAGAAGAAGTAAAACAAGAGGCGTGCACTCAAACGTGGGGGGCATAAGATTTGCAAAATCTAAAGTGGAATAAATGAAGCTATGCGGCCAGTTTAGAGTAGCCTGCACGTCAGGAATGGAGTTAATATATTATGGCAGGTGGCCATTAAAGCCACCCACCCCAACCATGAATTCAAACCTAAATTTGAATGCTTTCCCACCGTTAAAACTCTTGTCCCTTTTGTTTTTTTTCAAATATGAATAACCTACTTTAAGGAAAGTAATTTTGAATGAATACAATATTATAACCATGTTCACATTCTTAGTACATAAAAAGATGGATTTGGAACTTCATAATTAATTAGGAAATATGTATTTTAGCTAAACTTACATTATATAAATCTAGTTGATTAAATATACATTTGAAATTTTATATTCCTTAAAAATAACATGATTTATACGATAAAATATTAAACTTTATGCTTGTGCATATAATGAGTAGTATATATATCTCATTTTGAGATTTTAAATGTATATATAGTATTTATGTATTCTAAATAAAGACTAAATATAATACCTCAAATGTAAAATATAAAACTATTGATGCCTGTCAAGTGCATGTACAAATACATTATCTTGAAAGAATTTATTTGTAAACGGGCCATCATATAAGAATATAGAACAATTGTAATATGATGGATCATAAGGTATGACACTATAAAGACGTTTAGCAAACTTTTCTCTAATGAATGCATGACATGAATCATGGAAATGAAGTAAAATAATTTAAAAAAAAAAAAAAATTTAGTCGTAGTTTCGGTTATGTGTTTAGTTAAGCAGTTTCAGAAATATTGTTATTTCATTTTTTCGCGCGCATACAATACACATTTCTTTTCCAATTTTCAAACCATTTTATTTTCTTATATTCAAAAGTGTGCAAGGTCTACCATTCACGTCTCAAGTCTTCTAGTGTGCCCAAGGGTCTAAGATTTGAACCGTGGCTCGATACCAACTATAACATTAAAATCTCCCTCTCGAGACCCATGAACAACCTAGGTTTAGTTAAAAATTTATGGAATAATTTTTTTAAGTCTTAACAATCAAAGTCTCGAGGACAATTAAATTCAACTAATAAATTTTCCCATTATAAAAATTATTGATTCCACATTATAAAAAAAAGCTGCGTAATAAGTCCACACCTACCTCAAATCTCCTTAGGGATTATTTTAATCATGATTACATTGAAATTTTAGCTAAATATTCCCTAATTAAAAATTTAGGGTTAATGCAAAAATTTAAAACTTCGAGGTATTTAACTCATAAGATCTAAGACAATAGAAAGGTTTAATTACAGTGGGGTACAAGAATACATATTAAAATCATCAGAGTAAATTCTTACTTACCCACTCCCAAAACTTGGTTAAAGATTAAATTTAATTTTTCCCATGATTAATGCAATTGGAAATAATGGAAACTATTTCCATTAGATAGGGAATTTCCTCACCTTTTCGATGATATAAAGAAGTCCTCCTAACTCCTCATATTTCTCAAGTTTCGGGTTGGTGGAACTTGGGGTGAAAATTTTCCCAAGAGTAGGCCTACGGACTTGGGAGGAAATTTTCCCCAACTAGCCTTGGGGCCTTTGGAGATCAGAGAAAAATTCATGGAGGAAAAAGAATTTTAGTTTGGAGGGGGAAAAGGCATTTAGCACTTTTTCCCTCTTTGGGACAAAGCAAATTTTATACCCGCACCTACCACGTGGAAACCAAGTTCGTGATTACCTAGGGCCGCGGTGCTGCGGAGAAAACTTACAAATTTTTACAAATTTATTTGTGAAAGTGCTTAAGGTTAAAATAAATTTGAGTCCCACCGACGCATAATAGCCACGTGTCACCCAATGATTGGTCATGGTGGCGGGGTTGTGGAGGAAAAATTGCAAATTAACCTTCAAAAAAAAAAGGACTTAGATCACTTTTGACAAAAATGAAGGCTTTTCCAGATTAACAAGTGGTGGGAAACTTCATGACTTTACGCCTTTGGATAAAAATAAAAAAATAAAATTTATCCGTGTGTCCGCCCAAAATATTTTAGTAATTAATTTGACATGGGCTTATAATAATTTTGAAGCCAAATGAAATAAAAAAATTCAAAAGGACATACTTTTTTGGGAACCCAGTTGGTTTTTGAAAATGAGGAGTTTTGGAAATCTCTCGATGTCCTCTTTACACAAAGTTCTTAAGAATTAAATTTTAATAAAGTTTAAAGTGTCAATTTTGAGAAAACGTCTTTTAATCACTTAAAACATGAACTCGGTATTCTAACTTGCAAATAATTGTTCAAATCCACCATTTATTATTTCTCCACATGTCAAACAGACATGGAATTTTTCACTTGGAAGAATTTAGGATATTTTCAAGGGTTAAATTGTTTGATTGAAGATTAATTCAAATTTTCCCAATTTAACAGTAAAAATGACAACGAGAAATTGCTTGAGCCCGATTTTGAAAGGTTATATGAAAATTTCTTAAGTATTATAGTTTTTTTGGGATCATTTTGATCTTTCTTAGCTTGTATTAATGTTTCAAATGTCTTTCCTAGTCTGCAGGGTCATTCTGTGCATTTGATAAAACATTTGCTAGTTTTGAAACATCTAACAGAGATCTAATTCGAAAGAATCTATTTTCCATTTATCATCTTCTAAGTATTAGAAATCATTCTAGATCCAATCTAACTCATTAAGTTGATTCAAATCAATGTATTCAAATGCCAAATTACAATTCTGATTTTCAAAACTTTCATTTCTAAAGAACAGAGCATTATGAAATTTCTTCATATGTATTCTTTTTTCATCTTTCCAACAGAGATTTCAAATTACATTCAATAATCATACTTCCAATGAAAGCAATATCATTTGAACAAAGTAACCACTTCTATTTATATATATCAAATACAACTTTACAAACACAACTCTTTCTAATTACATTCCTTTTTACAAATGTAATATAGTAGTATATTTCTTTCACATTCAAAGGGGATTTATTTTCCAAAACATAGTAAGTCTTCAATACAAAATGTATATTAAATTGTCATCCACATCAAGTGGGGAAATGGTTTACAAAATTAGTTTCGCAAGGGACTGTCAGAAATTTATCCTTTCACTCAATTACAATATACAGAATACAATTTCTTCCACATTTATTCAAAAATAGAGAACAGGGTATATCTCTATCACAATTCAATTTAGAACTTTCATAACCCATACAGACCATCTTTCCATCACAAATAATATACAAGATCATCCACTTCAAGTGGGAAAAGGTTACATTAAGAAATGATCTCAAAGCAAGGAATGTCAAACTGTCTTCTTTCTCAGTTCTAGAACAGTAGTATGAATTTTCATCATTCTCCAATTTGGTCACAACAGAACAGGGGAAAGGAAATGCTCTCCACCCAACCAAGACATCTAATGAAAAGGGAGAATCCATCCTTCTTCATTGGCCCCCGAGCCCCAACCACATTGCAATAAGAATTTTTTTCAACTCATGGCAACAACAGGCTTCCACAACACAAAATCAATATTTCACATTCAACACACAGTCCAAAACATAATGTAGTTTGCAACCACATGAAAACAACAAACAAAACTCAGGCTTCATCATGCAAGCCAAAGGAGCAAGAACTATGGGGGAAGCTACTTATGCCTCCCAAAGGGGAAATGGGTATCACCACCTAAAAGCAAACCACCAAAATATATATCATTTCAAATCCCTTACATGCTCTTATGCCTCCCGTAGTATCCATTATTCCTCACATTTCCTTATGCCTCCCGAACCCCTCATGGCTACCCCATAACGAGTAAAGAAATGCAAGCTATTTATTTGTAAGGTGGAACCCAAATTCCAAATCCTCCACACTTATACCTCCCCAAAACACTTATGCTTCCCACAAGAATCCCCATAGTCTTCTCCTACACCATACCTAGGCCATCTACCCAACTAGCCAACAGAAATATCAAAACATCCACAACATTTACATATGCATAAATAAGAGAAGATCATTTTAAAGAGCCAAGCTCCTACCTCTCCATGATGGAGTTTGTTCTAAAGTTCCAAACAACAAGCTTTCCAATGTAAAACAATCCAAGATCAATAATCCACAAGCATTCAACCATCTCTAACTTTCTCCAAAAATTTCAAGAGCTCCCAAAACAAAAAGAAGTCACCCAAAATGAAGCAATGCAAGGTGAAGTAACCCCAAAAACAAGCCAAGGAATTTGAATATATAGAAGAGGAAAGAGAAGAGGATGAGGTGGATCCATGTGGGATGCCACATCACACATCCTCAACTCCAACTCATAAGTCAACTTCAATCTCCAAGGCACAATAAATAAGTAGGTGAATAAATGACAGTTTTACTTACACACTCAAATCAAGCCCACACCCCATAAGGACTGAAATTAAAAGCATGTAAGAAAGTGCAATTAAAACATACAATTTGACTTACAAAAATGCATAATGAAGGATAAATTTAACTCTCCAACCATAGGTAAGGTTGGTATATGAATTTAAGAGGTATGTGACTAGTTTAACTTATCTCACAAGCCACCAAAATCAGCCTTCAAGGAAAAATTGAATTTCAAGAAGATGAAGTGTTTCACACTCAAAATTAATTTACACATCACTTACACATTTCTTACAACACTTTAATTCAAGGCCAAAACTCTATTAATTACTTTCTTATAACATATTTTAATTAATTAAATTAACAACATGATTACTCACAATATTACACACCATTTAATGAATAATGAAAGTGGTAATGTACATCACAATAAACACATGCAAACATCAAAAAATGAGCCAATTATAAATAAATACACCTAACCCTTGGTCACATTTAAAGGTGATCCCCCATGGGAATCCCTAACAATCAAACACACACACATGAACAATACAAGTTTCCATGGTGACCTTGTTGAATTCATCTAGAATTCCAATGTGGTTGGTCTCCAATCCCCGATGTTTGTTGTGATATTTTTAACCTACACAATACAAATACCCCTTCGGCCTCGTGGCCATATCAGAACATCCAAATGAATATAATATAATTTAAAAATCATCAATATATATATGAATCACAACAACATCTAGACAATCAACAATATCACTTACAATTTCATCAGCAA
The DNA here is from genome assembly GCA_018340775.1 of Taxus wallichiana var. yunnanensis. Lineage (NCBI taxonomy): Eukaryota > Viridiplantae > Streptophyta > Pinopsida > Cupressales > Taxaceae > Taxus > Taxus wallichiana. Next base: position 235,899,499 of record CM031241.1, read on the forward strand.
CTATATAATCATCAATAATAAATTCAATTTTCTTAGTCTACTCAATGTATCTAAATATCACATGTCAAAATATATAAAAACCATGTCTCTAACAATCATCATGCATTATATATGAATCAAATTAAACAATAATCCATGATCTCGACATCTAACACCATACTAAATTACAACTATAATAATGTCCATAATATAGTCAGTAGTATCATGATCAATATCAAAAGTGTGAAGGAAAGTGGGCACTCAATGTGTATGTGGAAGCCATTTTTGAGTTGTCATGGCTGTTTAAATAAAATTCATTTCTTTTTTTTTGTGGTTGGGAACAATGAGGAAGAAGGATTCTCTCCCTCATTGGATGTTTTGTTGGGTGGAGAGTGTTGTTTATTCCAACATTTTTTTGTGTGCATAATTGATGAAGATGGTGGAGTTTGAGTGAAAATTGACTCACAATGCACTTAGAGAATTTTGAATAATGATGCTTCCTTGTAAAATTGTTTTCATGATATTTCCTCTCAAAGAGGAAGGCTTATAAACTTGTATTGTAAAAGAAGTGTCTTGATATTCTACTTGGCAAATTTGTAATGTTGGTCTTGTTGTAAGTGAAAGTGGAGAGCTTGAAAGTTACTCTTTTGCATTTGTTATAAGGAGAGGGACTATCTTATTGCAAGAATGTATCGAGTTCTTGAGAAATATTTGTATCATTAAATGATCATAGTTGTAATGTGTGTATAATATGGAAAAATAATTTTAAGGTTGTAGTCAAAAGACAAGTGTATCTCTTCCTTTTCAAAAATGAAATATAACATTCCCTTGCTTATTCTTTTCATAGTAAAATAGTTGTTTTACCATGAGGAAACCTTGTAAGTAGTTTTAGCTTACTTATTGAAAAAAGGAACCAAAGTTAATTAAGAATGTTTTATATTCCTCCTATCCAAATGGATGTGCAAAGGAATAGGCAGAACAAAATTTTATTTAATCTAGTTCTTTTTGTTGCATTAACAATGGTTGGAGTATATAACAAAACACATTCTCATACAACTATAAATAATTTTTTTATACAAATTCACATATATTTAAACCTATACACACAATCCCATTTATCTATTCTTGTTTAACTATTCCTTTTTTTGTTTTACGTAAAGTAACTTAATTAAGAAATAAATATATATTACCAATATATAATAGATATGTATTAATAATATACATTATTATTTCCAAAGTTTAGAAAATCATTATCTAAACAATCATTACAAATATTAATAATTGCATATTAATAAGCAATATTATTATATATAAATATTTATATATATTAATACTCCTTATTAATTAATAGTTATGATAAAATACAAGCCCTATTGTTAATGCGGCTGAGTGATTAATAAAATGAGTGTCCTTTAACAAGGCCATGATATGGCAAATCCCGCCAAGAAGTAGTTTTCTGTTGAGGAGGAGGATTTTGTTATGAACAAAGGATAAGCTAAGAGTCATAGTCAAATTTGAAACAAACAAACTCAAAACAATTACATTTGAAATAATATGATATTACTTGTGCGGGATTTTGGGTGACATTTGTATCCTAGTACAAATGCCGTCGTTGTTATTCAAGATTTTGGAGGCTTGCTAGAAACTATCCACCTGAATACCATCTTCGAAGACAATGTTTTTTTGTCATTTTAAGAACATTGAATATATTAATGGTATGAAATATTTTGTTTATAAAGTTGACTCCTTGTGCGTATTAAATATTAGTTTGATTTGATACTAACAAAGAATTAATCCTTATGTTTCATATTGTTAGTACGGGTCGCTTGTTAAAAAAGAAAAAATATATCCAGAAAAGTTTTAATGCACAACAGAGTTTTGAGTAATTCCACATCAATTAATTCGTATAGATTACAATGATAGAATGTGTGAAATACATAACAATAAAAATAAATTGAAGGGGATGGCAACAAAGTTATCACAAAGACAATACTTTTTTAATCTTTAACTTAGTAGACGTGAACCAAATTTTCTATTAACCAGGCTTTAGCAAGTAGGTATATTGTATTTTGAGATATTAGATTAAGCCAAATAGTCTTCCAGAGTGCCCTGAAGGAACAATATTTTTAAAATTAACAATAGTGAACAATCCAAAGATAATTTAGAAGATTCTTATCAAATTCTCCAGCCACCCTAACAAATGCAACTTGATGTCAAAATCCAAGTTGTTCAATGGTCATGTACATGTGGGAGTCGATCAATGACTCAAAAAATTGGAAATAAGTTTATACTACGAGCTGTAACTCCACAAAAAATATCAAGCATTTTTAATATTTCACATGTCAAATGGATAATATCAATGTTGAAAGATATCTCATTAGATGTAGAGAAAAAATTGTTCTAGTATTTAGTATTACTTATGAAGATAAATATCACCTTTTATTTACAATAGTAAATATCAAACTTCACACACAACAATATAACATTGTAACGAATAAAGTTTTCGTATCACTAATTAGCAAGACATGAAGAGTTGAAAAATTATTAATTAATATTCCATATCCCTGTCTATTGAGAAAAAGAAGGGTTTCCAAAATATTAGATTCATAGTGCCACTTTAACAAATACATATTCTAGAAATGGAGCAACAGGTGATTTCAAAGCCAAAGGTTATAAATCTCGTTCACAATGCAATAGGGTGACAAAAAACATGATGTGGTGGTGATTGCAATATTTTCCATTGTTTTCAGCATTCCCTATTTTTTTTTCTATAATTCCTTAGATAGGAAAATATGTAACAATTTTGTAAACAGAGTTATGAATTGCCAATGGCACATTTCGTCAAACAATGTTCTTGCATTCACAAATCCTTTGTCACTAGTATTTTGTCTAACATTGGGAAAAACCATCTATAGAAATGTTTTGTGGGTTATATATTGGTTAAGAGGGATATATCCTTTCCAACGATTTCCTATTTTCAGTTTTCTTGGTTGTATATATACAATGAAAATAGTGAATACACGAAATATACTCGCACACTTAACGCCGAAGGTGAGTATAACTGTATCTGAAATCTTACTCACAGAAAGTAGTTTATGAATCTTTGGAATAGAATGGGAAAAGAAGTTAAACTATTTTAATATTATTTTTTTCAGTAGATAAATGGGGGTTTACAACAGAGCCCTCAACCTACCGACACAAAACCACCACTCTGTTACAACATGAAAAATCTGTAAACACCCATAACAATTTATTTTAATTTTTTCTAAAAATGACAATGCATTATTAGCAGTATTTTCTAAATAAACAGTTTCAAGTAATGGTTTCCATTAGTTTTTACCTGCTAAGCAAAAGAAATGCCAATGATAAAAATATTCCTAAAAAAGACAAAAACACCTTCAATACAAAACAACACAACTTACAGTTTTTATTATATAAAGATCATGCTTGCACAATATATTGTTTGTCAAATTTTGTGACAAAACTTGGCCCCGTTCTTCATCAAGAGGAAAACTATTTAATTGCCTCCTCCCATAGGCAAAGTTCTTTACTGTGTTTCTCAGTGTTTTCCAGGGTTGGACACCACATAAGGGAAGGCTGTTGAAGCTTGAGGTTTACCTGAACACTACCGACAAACTATATTTTTGTAATTCTATCAGGTTCTTTTGTTCTAACCTGATAGAATTACCTAATAGAATTACATGCAATATTTTTCTTTTCTCATTAGTTCATTTTGTTGTAGTTTGGAGAAAATGGGAGCTCTTGTGTGGAATAAAGTGGTCAAGCAGCACCAAGGATGGCACCTTATAACATGCATTTGGCTGCATGATGGAGTAGTTCATCTGCTTGCCAACATGTTGAGTCTCTTGTTTATAGGGGTTCGCCTTGAGCAGGAGTTTGGTTTTGGTGAGTTCTATAAGATAATATGTGCTTTGAGACTATACTCTAGCAGTCCTATTTATCTAGAATCTTATGTAGATATTTAGTTATATCTTTTTCTTGTTATGTTTAGTTGGTTGAAATTGTCTATTGTGTTGTTTCTGCTCCCTTATACATCTATTTAATTATACATGTATTTGTTTTAAGGAGCATAATCATTTGGCAGTGGCTGGTTGTCTATGTGTTGAAGTTCTCAATAGGCTTTGCATTTATGAATTAGCCACTGTGGAGACAATAAACTATCAAATGTATATCTTTAAAGAGATAAGCAAGTTTGTTTGTTGTCTATTATCTGGAAATAGTGGAAACTTGTGCAGGACCAGAGAGCTATACTGGGCATGCTAGCAAGATAACATGCCCTTTTATAGAGAGCCCGATACTGGGCATGTCTAAGAATAGATTGTTTGTTTGTTCTTGGGCGATTCTGATCTATGATGTCAGATTTCTAAAAGAAGATGCCTGATTGATTTTGTTAGTGATTCTTGCATTCCTAAAGTTGCCCCTTGCAAGCATGTGTGCACAATTTTGGTACAAGTCAAAACTAATGAAGAATTCAAAAATTCAAAATGTGAATCCCACACACACATACACATACTTTTCAGATTCAATTTAGGTGAAGCAATCATTTGATGTTATACTTAATCTTTAAATTATGATACCTCGTAACCACACACACACAAACACATTTTTCAGAGGGTTCTATGTTACTTGTGGTATTGTGCAGGGTTAGAACGAACATTTTCAGAACATTTGAGCCAGCATAAAACACATCAAAAGGAAACTATAGGAAAATATGTACAGATAGGATAAAATGTAAAGCATTATAACTGATCAAAGCTTGAGTGGATTTGATTTAGATTGTGGTTTGTGCATAGTTATCAGATAAAGGGTGCTGTGCATGACAACAAAATATGTTTTTAAGGTTCAACACATGTATAACTGCTTAAAAATGTGGGAAGCATACAAGTTTGTAAAAGGTAGATAGAAGTATAATAATATAGCTTACAAAAATTAGAATTATTTAAAGACAGACAATTATTGATCAATTGCATATAAAATTGAGTATTGCAGAAACTGAGTAAGGCTTTGAACGGGTTTTTGTTTTATCATCCTTAAGAGTTGTGATTTCGATGTTTTGAACACTTACAAAACCTATTTTTAAAACATGTATAACAGTCACAAAGTATGGTGACAATATCCCTTTTCATGGTTGGATAAGATTTTATACGGATAGCATTACAATTATATCAAATAGAGTTTCCTTTTCCTTATGCAAAGTGGAAACACAAGGGAAATAGTTCCTGAATTGTTTGTGTCTGGGGAATCTATTCTCGGTGCTTCCTATAGAATGGTGGGGAAAACATTTAATTCATTTTCTTTCCATTTAAAGTGGGCCATTTGTTCCTGGGGACCCAATCGTAGTCCACCGATGATGTTTCAGGAAAAAAACCCCACTTAATGAGATTTAAAAAATACTTCTAAAGCAGACATTTAAATAAAAATTTGGAGTGTACTTAAAATCAAAACTCAGGTCTGTACAAAAGGCTTTTAACTCTTCCTGGCATTCTATAAATCATCCTATAAAGTTAAAAGAAAAACTGGTATTTTTTATCTGCTTATGCTGTAACTCTAATTTATAAATTGGACACATGCACGTGTAGACACATTTACTGTTTCTCTGTTTCCAGAATTTTGGGGTTTGGGAAACTTGTGCCATACTTCCATTCCTCGGGTAACTCAGAGATAGCTTATGTTTCAAAATTTCAGTCTGGCTAGGTTGTTGAATTGATTAAGATTAACATACAATTGCTAATTGCTGTCCCCTTATGAATCGCTTTCATTGTTTAGCACTTCTCTTCACACTCCTTAATTACTTTGTCAATGCTGATCCTATGCACATTAGACAAGAAGACAGCACAGATGTGTGTGAGATGCTTGCACACACACATGAAAATTCTCATCATGAAAATTATAACTTTTTGACTTGGTTTTAATGCTAGATGGCATAAAAACGATGTTTACTGCATGCCAATCAAAAGAAAATACACTTTATATTTTCAATAGTTGTTTTTCCTTAGGCATGATGACTTTATCTATATACCATCTTGGCAAGCAAACATATTCTGTCTGGTTTAGCTGTATATTTCCAACGAGCACGTATGTGGAATCATAGATTGAAATACTTCATACTTATCTAAATTTATTGTTGGTGCAAATGCTAGCTTGACTTCTTGCTTTAGTTATAGACTTATAGTGCAGTGCCAATTTTATTCTATTCATATGTTTAGTCATATAATTGATTACATGCCTTGTTGACTTTGTTGAATGGAAAATATCCAAATACGAGCTGGTATCTATAATTTGAGTTTTCATGAACAATATATGGAAAATATCAAAGTCTTCTGATTACATCCAAAGTGAAGTGTTCTTCCACCACTTCAACTACAAGATCTGGGATGGCAGACTTTTTGATGAATATCCATTCGTTGTTCAATCTTTTCATCACAGGTAACATGCTTTAAATTTTTCAGGCCTTGAATAGATTTGGGCACCTTCCTCAAATGAGAGCACTCTCTCATGTCTATCTCCTTCAAACTCCTTAGTTTCCCTATTCCTTCCGGAAGTTCTACCAAACATTCTCAGAGAGAAATATCAAGATATTCCAGTTTCTTAAGATTGCAGATAGAGGCTCATAGCTCTTTCAAACCTGGACATGCAGATAACCTTAACATTCTTAAAGAGCTGAGCTTCCCAAAATCATCTGGCAACTTGTGGACAAGATGGAAGTTAGTGATTGACCAGTTCTGAATAGTACCCATGTTGCAGATACCAATGGGTAGCTCCTCTAAATCACTGCAATGATCCACGTTAACATCTAGCATTATAGAAATATTTAAGTTGAGCTTGATATTGAGATTCATTAAATTTCCCATCCCTTCACATAAGCTCAAAGATAGCTTCTCCAAATTTGGTAAGACTTTACTGAGCTTTCAATTTTTGCATGGTACCCATAAAACTGGGAAGAAAGTATTCGCTTGCAGCAAAGACTAAAACCAAAGCTTCTGCTTGAGCAAAATCCATCTTGCCCCACTGGATTTCATCCATACAACCTGTATACATAAACCCCAAGTGATAAAATCAGTCAAAAAATTAAATGTTTTAGTATGTTTATAGAGATTAATATGCATCATCATCTGGAACAACTTACAGGTAGCTTCCAAAGTGTTGAGAATGGTCTCTTGTCACAATATACAAGTCCTAAGTTTTCACAAGCTGGCTCCAAAGTATTGGAGAAACGCAGGATGTGCATGATCAGATATGTTGCTGAAATGAATTACCTGTATTAATGGATACAATTTGCGCCTGAAATGTTTCATTGTTTAGCTCTTCCCATGATCGAGATAGACTGTTCTCCTTTTTTGGAATAAGCAACCTCTTGCGATGAACTACACTGTCTTGGCAAGCCAAATACAGGGCCAAATATCACATTACATCATGCTGAGAAAAGTATAGCTCCGAAGCACTTCCATAAGAGATGGCTTGACTCCTAGGACAAATCACCCATGTTAGCTCAGAATAGGAAAAAAGTGAGGAGAAAATCAAAGATCTTAAGCACAAAAATTCAAATACATGTTACTACCCAAGATGGCTTGTTAAATTCAGGAGGTTTCTACTAGCAAGTTCAAATAAAATGACAAATACATCCTGCCAATCCAGCTTTCTCACACAAACCCAAATGTCCAACAATGCGTTTGCACAGATTTTTCTGTCCTCAGGAAATGCCCCCAAGTCTACGAAACATTCCCTTACTTCCTCATCCAAGAACTCAACACTGGTTTCCAAGCGTCGAGAAGCCCCTCTTTATGAAAATCGGATATTAATTCTGCTTTTGAAACAGCAAGTGGCAGGCCTCTACACTAAAGCTTGCACCAAAATTTACAGGAAAGTAATGAAAATATTAAATCTACCTTTTGGTCAAGCCAAACAATAATCAGGAAAATTCTAGAGCCCCACAATAGCCACTAAACCTGTCATATCATTAAATGCAAGTGAGGGCTTTGTCTCTTCCTCAAAAACAACCACAAATAAAGGGAAAATTTGACCAGCCAATGAGATGCTAAATAAATGATGTTTTTAAAATTTAAAAAAATATTATTTTTCCAAAAACTATAATCCATACTAAAAATAATCCAGATGGCAATATTTAATTAAAAAAAAAAGGTTAATATGCCAGGTGAAGCATATATCCTAGCCTTCGGCAGGATAATAAAGAAAAGTAAGTGGTTGGTGTTGGTCGGCCAAGTGGCCCATGACCAAATTGCTGGCAATAGTTTTAATTAAAGAAAAGGATGGGGGAGGGCACCGACCCCACCCCCAACCCATAATTTTTATGGGGTGGGGGTGGGGTCGTGCCCCTCCCCCAAAATATTTAAAACCCATCTTATTTAAAATGAAACTTTCACCCCTTTTCCTTTTAATAAGTGACCATTATTAATTATGTGGCCCTCCATTTTAACGTCAGCCTCTATCGAGCTTTCTATGGGTGTGAATATATTTAAGAGTGCAAACACACATATGGGTTCTTATAATTTTGATAAAAAATGAAATAACACATAGTAAAATAAAATTGTATAAATATATATTTGTATTAAATAAAACCCCTAATTGTTTTGAAATTTAAGGTGAAATAAAAACAAAAAAAGTTGTATTTTCTCAAAGCATATATGTGGGGTTTCTAGTTATTGCCAAAATGGGTATACACATTGAACCTGCAAGTAAAATACTTTTAATAAAAAATACAAAAGAGAAAACAATACCCACAAAGGGGAAATGAATAGATCCATGTCTTAAGCACAAAGTTTAATCAAGAAGACCTTTCATGTCTCTAATGGCCTCCATGGCTTCATATTTTCCTCCCTTCTTCCTTAACCTACAAGTGAAAAAAAAGGAAATGAGAGATTAGGTTTAGAAAAGGAATATATGAGAACCCATAAGGATATCTAGGGTTACTTTATATAACCTAAATCTAAGGGCTGAGAAAGATTAGATCTAAGGGTGTAGGATGAACCCTACATCACTTAAGTGATGGGGTATTTTAGTGGAAATGTTTTATATAAATAGATGTGTGTGTAATGTTAAATGGGGCCTAAGGGGTTAGAACATGTTGTGTACCCTTGACACTTTAGGTATTAAACCATGATAATATGATTTATTTTAAACTAGAAGATTATTAATCTTATCTAATAAAATTTTGAATTTAATTTTTGGTTATTCAATAAATAGATTTAATAAGACCTTTGGGGCTAAATAACAAAGACTAAAATTGATTAATATTTGAATTAAGAAGTGGAACTTAATAAGGGAAATTAAATCAAAATATTTTTTTAGGCTTGGGTTAATAGTAATTAACTATTTTTTTAGCCCGATTGAGATATAATTGTTTAAAATTTTATAATCTAGATTTAATTAAAATCCTAGCTAAGGCCTTGTAACCTTTCAAAAAAAAATTATTCCATAATTTTTCCTATTTGCTATCAGGTTTTCTTGAGGATTTAAGTGGAAAAAATGTGGGCGTTACACTTGGTATCAGAGCCGTAGGTTCAACACTTGGACCCTGGGCCGACATTGAAACCCGAAAACCAGTTAGTAGAATTTGAACCTCCATGATTAAAATAATAATAAAATAATAAAAGGTTGTTGGGATTGTTGTACTTTCCTGATGGTGTTTTGTTTGACCTCGATTAATAAAAAGTGTTGAATTAGATTGATTTTATTTTAGGCTTCGGTGTGGTGGGAACTTGGTTCCCCTTGAAAATATGTTGTTTGGTGACTCTAACTTTTCTTTAGTTATGTGATGTGATAAACCCATTGAGACTCTTCCTTGTTGGAATGATAAATTGTATGGTGTGATTCTTGTGGATTAGCATTAGTGGTTGTATTCAAGGGCAAGATAGAGTAAATTAGAAGTTGTTTAGTCATCTAAAGCTCCCCTTTTTCCTTTAGTGGTTAGACAAGTTAGTTTTGGTTGCTTCTTTTGACTTAATCCCCATATGAGTGAGTGGATATTAGGTCTTGGTGTCACATTTGATCCATCTTTCGTATGAAATATTATAATCGAGCTCGAGATATACCACCTATTGATGACCATGAAGGGCTATGAAGTTAATGTGATGTTGACCTTCTCGTATTTTTTTTTACATTCATAAACTTATGTTATTTTATCAAGGACCAACATCTTATTTTATGATTTGATTAAGAATCTCTGAGGCTCTTTTAGTTATTTATATTTTTACAAGATTTTCAGGGATTGTAATGCGGCTACTTAGCCATTTCCCTTGATTGCCGATATTTCTTGGATTTTATTTTGATTAGTGACTTGGAGCTCATTATCTTGTTGGCTACTTAGCTAAATTTTATGTGATTCTTTATTGAATGTTGATGAGCTTGTTCTACGTTGTTTGTATTGTGCCATTTTTTCATATGGGGGTGGACCTAGGTGCCTTGAATGTTTTCTTAGGTTCTTTAAGTTATACCTTGGTTTTGAAAGGATGGAACCTTGGGTGTGTCTAGGATCTTAGAGTGACTTTTTCATTACTCGACCTTGCTAGAAAAGAGTTGGTTGTGTCGTATGTCAGGTTGAGGGTTTGATAGCTGTGGTGGTGATTCTCTTGCAATCTGGTAAGAGATTTTATCCTCTTCAATGTAGATGTGTTTAATTTTGGGCTTATGGATTGTGTTAGATCAGATTGAATCTTGGTTGACTGTATATTTTAGTGGATAAGTGTTTGTTTGGTTATGACATTCCATCAATGGCATGTTAAGTTTTATCATGGTTTCCTTTTTTCATTATAGAAAGTATTGACTTGTGGATTGTATGTATCTTGGTAATTATGGCTAGATTTAAGCCCATTCGGGAAATGTGTTTAATTAAGTATACTTGTTTTTCTCTCGATGACCTATAAATAGATATACGATTTCCTTAATAATTTAAATTGTGATGTATACCAATCTATGACCTAATAAGTATTGGGTAAATTAGTTGATTTTCCTCTTGTATTTGATGTCTTCTAATGAGAAATGTGGTGTCCTTGGAGTAAAAATTTCCTTGTCATCTTGTTGCTTGGTTGGTGGTATCCTGTGGAAATATGAGTGTTGATTGGAAAATTTCCTTGTCTTATTATGTGAACAAAATTTTGAGACTAAACAACAAACATTGTTTTCCTTCCCAAAATGAACCAAACCTCTTAAATTCGTAAAAGTAAATATGCCTCTTTAATGGGTCTTTTCTTCGTAACTTCTTTTGAGACTTGTGGAGACCCACTTGGAGTGTTTAGTGATGCTTGTAATTATTTGATAAACCCTTGAAATCTTTGTGTGGCACATGTTGGTTGATTGATTCCTAGTTCTTACAAGATTAATGATGTGTTTGTTATGTTGAATGTTCTCTTGTTCCTTTAGAATTAAAAATGTGATATGTTGATTTATCTCTTATTCCCATAAAGGTAATAATGTGATAGGTTTGACTCCTCCTTCCCATTAAAATCTATTTGGTAAAATGATTAATTGATCCTAATAAAACCCTAATTGAGGGGCTTGGACTTGAAACTTAACAAGTAAATTGGAACATTAGAAAAAGGAAAATGGTCCTTGCTATAACCTTGGTAGGCTAATAGAATAAATAAAACTATGTGTAAAATAGAAAGGAAACCTTTTCCATTTACCCTCCCTAGAAGTAAAATAAATAGTTCTTCTGCCTATACATAATGGTGAGATATCATGCAAACATTAGCGGTGCTTCTTAATGATGCAAATACGTGATGTATGAAATAGAAGGAAGATTATTTGTTTAATTAAGAAAAATTTAATGAAAGTTCTTAACAAATGAAACTACAAATTTTGAATTAATATTTGGTTTATAGAATGAGTAAAATTTATGTGTATTGAGTGCAATGTATAATTGAACCTTTAGTTTTGTTGCCTACCCGAGAATTGTGAAACACCTTGTTGATAGTGATGTGTTCTAGTTGTGTAGTACTCCCTTGTTCATAGACGTATGTGTTTTTCCCTTGTAGGAGTTTTAAGTATGTATACCCTTGTTTCCTCATAAATCAATGAGTGTGAGTTGTGGCCTTTTTGGAGAAGGCCTTATCTCTTGTTTTTAAGAAAAAAAACCTCCTTGTGTGTTGTTTTAGTCCTTGGTGACCTAGGTTATTTGTAATTTTAAGGAAACATATGTTAAGGATATGAAATAATATTCGAAAGTCCTCTTTTCTTCTTACTTTATTGAGACACCATGTTGTTGTTTCCCCTTTTGAAGTTGGAAGGGAAAGTCCAAGTTTTTCATAAGTTGTTACTCGTGTATTGGTACAATGCACTTTTGGATTGTAGTTGGAACTCTCTTGTTACTTGTTCTTATCTCTATTTCCCTTGATTTCCCTTTGGTGTTACGATTCATGCATGTTCTCTCTTATGGTTATCTCGAGATTGATAAATATTTAAGATAAATAAATTTGATTGTGTTATGTAGTGTGAGTGGTGCTTCTTTTATTGATATGTCAGTTTCTAGTGGAAATATTATCTAAACAAGTTGAAATTCCTAAAACTAGGTTAATGTTGTGTGTTTAATTGTGAGTGCAATTTCAAGTCATAGAAAATCTAGTGGTGATGACTTTGCTCAGTTTTATCATGAAAAGTAAATTAAATCCTTTATGAGTTATAATAGTACTTCCCATGAATGGTTGCAAGAATGTAAACTGTTGGCTAAATTTAGTCCTATTACTTGTGATCTCTAAGTTGTGAGACCTTTGAGAAGATGTTTTTTCACATACAAGTTGATGATCATGGGTGCTTTTCGTTATCCTTGTCTTAATAACGAACATTGAAGTGTAACCCAACCTAAGTGGAAGTCTTAACATTTTTATTGTAGTATGTTGTATCCATGGGTGACATGTGGTCATTCCAAGTGCATGGACTTCTCCCTATTATTATTTTACTTTGGTGGTTGTTCTTGAGATTCCATTGGTAGTTTCTTATTTTGATGATATGTGTTGTAGCCTCATTGACCACGTAGAGATTACTTCGTGGAAATAAATGCATGTAACTTTAGTTTAATTTTTTTTAGAACACATCCCTTATAATCTCCCCTCTCCTTGTTAAATAACACTGGAAAAAACATGGGTTCTGTTGACTCACTCTTGTTTTGAGACATAGAAATTCCAAAAAGGGTGTGATCCTATTTTTTTTGCATTGTTCCCTGCGTCTTTCTCTGTGACATCTAGGAGGAAGTCAAATCTAAGGGGAGGGGGATGTAAGGCCCACTCCTCTTCAACACTATTTGAACCGTGTTATCGATTTAAAATTGAATATAATAATAAACATTACTACATTGTGCTAGTTAGCATGCTAATAAGGTGTGCGGGACATCATGAGTACTATTGTATTTTATTTATTGTTTTGACAAGATAGTTGTATTATGGACCTCGATCGTAATTTAGGGATATGGGAATGAGCTAGAGTGACTCCCTTTATAGGTTGATTATGATATCGTTACTATTTTTTTATTATCATGTATCTTCTCACTCTGTATTGGATTTCTAGATGTTGATATCATACTAGATATTAGATATTGCTTAGATGGACATTGATACACTTGTTTTAATTATTGTATAGAAAACACTAAAGTATTAGACTTGTCATATGACGTGACTATTGTGGACGAATGTTATATGCTTGATTCATATATCAGTATTCAATGTTTTAACTATTACTACTGTATTGACATATTGGACATGATTTATGGATATTTTTGGATGATTGTTGATGTATGATCTTAGTGCAAATTAATGGATTGGTAGAATCAAAATGTTAGAAAATTGAACAATTGGTGAATTACTTGATTCTAACATTGGTTTAATTATGATATTCAATTATGTAAATTGTTATGTATACATGTATGTGTTTTATGATTTTGACATCATTAATATGGCCGACATGCCGAATGGTATTGTTTAATTTTTCAGAAATTATAGCACAACAAACGGGGGATAGGAGACCAACAACGAAGGAATGTGGGGTATTGGAAACAGGTCACCATGGTAACTCATGTATTTGTATGTTGTGTATTGTTGTTGTTTGTTTGGAGGTCCCCATTGGGGGGGTGACCTCAATAGTGCCCATGGGTAAGTTGCGAATTTTTCTTGTTGAATTTATTTTATTTGTGAGTATTGTATTTTTTTATTATGTGGAGTCACTTTATTATTATTGTTTAACACCCCTCTTAGGTTAATTAATTTTTATTAACTAGTGTTAATTAGGATGTGAAAAAGAGGGGAAATAAATGTGAGTTGGTGGCTGTAATATGTGTTGGATGAGAATAAATTTAATTTATTTTGGAGTAGTGTGTACTCAATTCCCAAAGTGAAGTTCTGATTTTGACCTTGTAGGCCATTTTGGTGACTTGTGGGACAAGTTAAGTTTGTCCCACACCTCTTAAAGTGACCCACCCACTAGGCCTATGATGTGAGGGACTTATTTTAAGTCCTATTTTGTGTTTTTATGGAGGAAAAGAGAAATTATTTGCAGTTTTCTTTCATGGTTATTTAATATTTTTCTTAAGGGGTGTGGGTTGGGTTGATTGTGTAAGAGGGTGGTCTTTTCCCCAACCAAAAACTTATTTTTCTTCAGGGTTTGGGTTTGACTTGGGTGATGTGGGTTGGAGGAAAGATGATGCGGCATCTTACATGGAACAAAACTACCCCTCTCTCCCTCTTTTCTATTTATTTCATTTTGTGTGAGGATTCGGGGGTTACTTGTTCATTTTTGGGGGGTGGATACTTGTATTTTTGAGGAGATCTTGCTTGAGAATGGTGTTTGAGATTGGAATGGATGGTGGTTTCTTATGATTTTTAAGGCTTGGAAATTTTTTTGTTGGATCCTCTTCATTTGTAAGGTACATCTTCACCCTTGTTTTTACCCTGCTATTTTGTTATACTCATATGTGTGGATGATGGTTGTTGTATTGATTATGATTGTGGGAAATGGATTTGATCCTTAGGTTGTGGGAGAAATGGAAAAGGGGTAAAACTTGTGGGAGGAATAAGAGAAATGTTCGTGGGTATTTGAGGAGAGCGAGTTGGGTTGGGATGTCCACCTTGTTGATAAATATGATTTGTGTTTATCTTTTTATTTTCTTGAGGGAGGCATAATAGTAAGGGAGCAATAAGAGTGGTGTATCATCCGTGAGGGAGACATAATATTTGTTGTGTGCATTGTGATAGAGTTTTCTGAGGCTCATAGGTGGACACCCAAGCCCTTGCGAGGCATAAGAAGAATCCCCATCTTCCTTTCTCCTCTTTGGCTTTAGCATGAATCCTTTTTGTTTTGATGTTGTCAGTTTGTTGTAAAATTGGTATTGTGTTACTTCATTAATTGTCTTTGTTGAATGTGTATGTGGAATCCATTTTTGAGTTGTCATGGTTGTCTAAGTCAACCTTGTTGATTGTTTTTTGGACTTGGGGACAATGAGGAAGAAGGCTTCTCTCCCTCATTGGATATTTGGTTTGGTGAAAAGTATTGTCTACCCCTTCATTTTTTTGTTCATAGGTGATGAAGATGGTGGAGTTTGAGTGAATATTGACTCACAATGCACTAAGAGAAAATTTAAAAAAGATGCCTCCTTGTAAAACCGTTGTCATGATATTCCTCTCAAAGAGGAAGGCTTATAAACCTGTATTACAAAGAAGTGTCTTGATAATTTACTTGGCAAAATTGTAATGTTGGTATTTTTGTAAGTGAAAGTGGAGAGCTTGAAAGTTACTCTTTTACATTTTTTATAAGGAGAGGGACTATCTTATTGCAGGAATGTATCAAGTTCTTGAGAAATATTTGTATCATTATATGATCATAGTTGTAATGTGTGTATAATATGGCAAAAGAATTTGAATGTTGTAGTCAAAATACAAGTGTATCTCTTCATTTTGAAAAACTAAAATATAACGTTCCCTTACTATTTTTTTTTATAGTAAAATAGTTGCTTTAGCATAAGGAAACCTTGTGAGTGATTTTAGTGACTTATTAAAAAATAACCAAAGTTAATTAAGAATGTTATATATTCCTCCTATCAAAATGGATGTGCAAAGGAATAGGAAAAGCAAATTTTTATTTAATCTAATTCTTTTGTTGCATTAAATATGGTTGGATTATGTGATAAAACACTTTCTCATACAACTGTAAATGATTTTTTAATAGAAATTCACACATATTTAAACTTATACACACAATCTCATTGATCTATTCTTATTGCAACTCTTGCTTTTTTTACATAAAGCAACTTAATTAATAAAAAAAAATATTAGTAATATATAATAGATATATATTAATAATATACATTATTATTATAATATTTTATAAAATCATTAGCTAAACAATCGTTACAGATATTAATAATTGCATATTAATATATATATTTATTTATATATTATACTTATTTATATTAATACTCCTTATTAATTAATAGTCATGTTAAAATGCAAGCCCTTTTGTTAATGCGGCTGAGTGATTAAGAGAATGAGCGGCCTTTAATAAAGAAAAGTAAGTGGTTGGTGTTGGTTGGCCAAGTGGACCGTGACCCCACTGTTGGAAATAGTTTTAATTTAAAAAAGGTTAGGGGGAAGGGTTTTGAACCCACCCCTAACCCATAATGTTTATGGGGTGGGGTGGGATCAGCGCCCTCGCCCCAAAATATTTAAAACCACTCTAATTTAAAATGAAACTTTCACCTCTTTTACTTTTAATAATCGGCCATTATGAATTATGCAGCCTTTCCTTTTACAGTTGGCCTGTACCGATATTTTCGCGGTCATGAATATATTTAAACACAAACACACACACACACAAACACACACATATCTGGGGTCTTATATGTTTGGTAAAAAAAAAAAGAATAAAATAACATCGTATTAATAGATATTTGTATTAAAAAAACTCCTAAATTTTTGGACATCTAAGGTTAAATAAAAACAAAAAAAGGATGTATTTTCTCAAAGCATATATGTGGGGTTTCTAGTTTTACCCAAATGGGTATACACACAAAGTATACACATTGAACCTACAAGTAAAATAATTTTAATAAACAAATACAAAAGAGAAAAAAATACCCACAAAGTGGAAATGCATAGATCCATGTATTAAGCAAAGAATTTAATCAAGAATATATTCCAGTCTCTAATGGCCTTCATGGCTTCATCTTATACTCCTTATTCGTTAACTGCAAGTGAAAACAAAGTAAATGAGGTATTAGGTTTAGAAAAGGAATATATGAGAACCGATAAGGATATCTAGGGTTCATTTTGTATAACATAAATCTAAGGGTGAGAAAGATTAGATCTAAGGTTGTAGGATGAACCCTACATCACTTAAGTGATTGGATATTTTAGTAGGAATGTTTTACATAAATATATGTATTTTTAACTAGGAGATTATTAGTCTTATCTAATAAAATTTTGAATTTAATTTAGTGCCGTTCAATAAATAGATTTAATACGACCTTCATGCTAAATAAAAAAGGGTAAAATGGATTAATATTTTAATTAAGCGGTGGAACTTAATAAGGGAAATTAAATCAAAATATTTTTATAGGGTTGGGTCAATAGTAAGTAACTATTTTTTTAGTCCGATCGCCATATAATTGTTTAAAATTTTAGCTAAGGCCTTGTAACCTTTCAAAAAAAAAAAAATTCCTTAACTTTTCCTATTTTCTATCTGGTTTTCTCGAGGATTTAAGCATGAAAAAGTGGGCATCACAAGAACGATAAAATGATCAATTTTCTTATATTTATTCATTTAGGACCACAAAATCATTTTTAATACTACGATCTTTGGTATTTAATGTGATAATGGTGCTTCTTTTGTCGTATAGTATAATACACATTACCTCATGAATTTTTTTTGTTGAGATGTGTTCCCTTTGTATAATACACAACATGGTTTGAAAAACCTCCTTATGTATACCATCATGCACAACATATTATCTCCACAAGATAATGAGATGATGTTTGTGTGCGGGATTTCATTTACCTCTTGTTAGGTTATTTAATGTCAAACATTGCAAGTTATCTCATCTTATGTGAGTCATAGGCGATTAGGTGTCATTAGGGGTTATATGACACATGAAATATTCCATAATAGAATATGTCATATATGTCAATGTGTATTGATGTACGTCATACATGGTTACATTATATTTATGAATTGTCACTCATTTATCTCTTGTAAAGGTATGATGAGTCATGCGTTGGGAGTTACACAATACTTATATTTTTATTATGTTTTTATCTATGAGAATGAGTAGACCTCTATGTTACATGCATAATTTATTTGTGGTTATTAACTTTCTTACTACTTGAGCTATGTTAAATTTCCATTCGAGTGTAACTTTGTTGATGTGCATGCATTCCATCTTGATCCTCATGCTCACACACACACACACACTCTCTCTCTCTCATGTTATCGAGTTACGTTTTTGGGAATGATGTCAATCACAAGAATTTATTGCCTACTACTCTCATTTTAACGATTTTTTTAGTTCATTGTGATAGTTTATTAATCTATTTCATTTTGTGTTATACTTAGATTAATTTTGATTAATATTGGTTTTTGTAGAAATTATTTGTTTTGTGTTGGTACGGTGTATGTGCAAGGTCTATGGAAATATTTTGGAGTTTCTTAACCCAACATCCCTATTTGTAACTAGATTTTATAAGATACTACTTTTGGAGGTAATTCTCTAGTTTTTTTGGTTGATTTTTTTATTAATTTATGTTAAGGAATATTTATCTCCTCCAAACTTGGTTTCCTCCTCCCTACTCTTCTTCGTACATTGTTATGTCAATGTCTACCTATCCTTGTAAGATTAATGAGATACTAGTGAGCTCCTCCCCTTAACCACCTTGTAATAAGATCTTCCTTAATCATCTCGGTCATATTATCATAGCTCATCTCTATTTGCACAAAACAATCTCTCTTTGGCTCACCAACATTTGCTTGTGTTTTCTTAATCAAATCAAACCATCTAATTGCTTATTACTTGCTCAGATGAGTTTATTAACCCTTCCATTGTGTCATTCATATTCCCTTCGCCTCAATATTTTTTTTTCACCTCAGGTTTAAATGAAGCTATCTTATCTTTGGGATCTCTATTTCAAGATCACTATTAAGCTTGATGGGATGAGTTATTCTTGTCTCACCGATCATGCTCACCTCACTTGGGATATTATTTGTGTTGGCTTCTTGATCCTTGTTAACCATTCCTCCACCATATTTTTTGAGTTTTCATCTGCTTACCCATTTTGATCTCAAGATCTCTATATCGGCTTTACTTGGATCACCTATATCCTTCCCGGGCTTGTTCCTTGGTTCACCGGAACTACTTAGTAGCTCTATATTGCATCAAGTTGTCCCTTCATTATCAGATTTCTCTCCTTGTGAATTCTAAGATTTGATCGTTTGCACTGTTTGGATCTTTCTTGTTTCTCATCCTAAAACCCCTACATGTATTACCCTACCTTGAGTTCGCCCCTACAATTTTCTTGCATTTTAAACTAATCTACCATCCACTTTGTGTGATACCATGTTTCAACATAATATAATAGTGATGACTTAACAAGTCAAACACCATCTACTCCTCGAGCCACTCTCCCCTTTTCATGTTACGTGATACCCTTTTTGACTGTTGCATTAAGAAATTACCCTCCTTGCTTTTATGCCCGCATTTTTATTTTTTTAAATATTCTTTGTCAAGTTAAATCAACATAGCTGAATTTTTTTATAGCGTAGTTTATATTAGACTAAAGTTATGGTATTTTTAACAAGAAGGAAATGAACATTTTTAATGAGGTCATTAATCATCATTAGGGCTAACTAATTTTTCTAATTAAGCCCATCTCATTTTTTTATCCTTTTTTGTTTGTATATTAATTGGGAAAATATTAAATTATATTATTACTAAGGATATTTTTCCAAAATTTTGGTTGGGAAGGTGAATCTCTTTCTCTGGAGGCCCCTTTTTGGTGTTTATTTCTACCAATGTGTATTTGGAATATATTATGAACGTATAGGCCTTTTTGGAGGTTTGTAGTGTGTTTTACGGGTGTTTGTTTACATTTTGAGATATTTTAGACTCTCTCGAGAGTCATTCTTCTTCATAGTTCTCTTATTATTGCTTGTGGTTTAGTGGTTGGATCATCACAACATTAGAAAATGGATCTCCCCCTTTGCCATGTGAGATATGGTTTCTCACAAAAATCTTTTTATTTTCCCATTTTAATTTCTTTCACCATATTTTGCATTTTTTTGTGTTGTCTCATTGCATATGACAAAAATAACTTTTGTGTTCACACTAGAAATATTTTTTCATATTTAAACTTGAGTGTCCAATAGCTTCACGAAGTGCCCACTCCTCTTCAACATTTATTTCACTATGATTTTTGCTTCCATGGACTAGAGACATGGACATGGTTATCATATTTTGATTAGTAGACATCAATCGTTGGTCATTATTATTATATTTAGATTAGCATGTTTCGAAAAAATATGGATATTTTGGTTATTAATATGTGGTGACCCATATTGTTGATTATATGGACTTCTAGAGGCATGGATAGATATTCCAGTACTGATGATGATGTAGTGTTGTTACTTTATATATACTAACACTTTGAATTCGACATATTACTTTTGTTCTAGATGATATAGCTAATCTTTTGATCTCATTGATGTTGATGAAATGGTAGAATTTAAATATTTAGGAATTGTAAAAAAATAATAAAATTACTTAACTCTAATGATGATTTAGCTACTCGTGTGATGTTGATTTGATGATATGTACGCATGCTTTATTCCTAATATATTTGATGCAACCTTAACATCGAAGGGGTATTATTTGATTGGTTATAGAAAATTATATCACGACAACAAGATGGGGGTTAGGAGACTAACAATGGAGGAATATTGGATATTGGCAACAAGGTCACCTTGGCGGCTTTGTCTTTATGTGTTTTGTTGTGTTTTATTGGAGCTTCCCATTGGATTTCGTAACCACATATGTGACAAATGGATTTGAAAGTTGATTTTAATTCATTTTTTAATTTGTTTGGTTGTCAGGTATGTGAATTAATTATTGTAATGTATATTCGATTTATTAGTTCTTAAGTAATGTTCTTGTTGAGTTAATTGATGTTGTGATTAAGTTAAGTGGAATCGAAAAATAGGGAATTTAATATTGTAGAGAATCCTTGTGATATTATTGATTTGAGTTGGATTTTATTTATTTTGGTGTTGAGTACTAAACCTTACTTTTCCAAACTCGTATTTTTGCTTTAGAGCCACTTTTGGAGATTTGTGGGACGAGTTAGATTTTCCATTGACTCTTAAACTCACCCACCAACCGTATTCTATGATATGGGGAGTTAATTTTAGCCTTCATTTTGTGTTTTAGAAGTTAAAAGAGGAGATTAATAGCACTTTCTTATAAACTCTTTTAATTTTTTCCTTAGAGGTATGGAGTGGATCTTTGTGTCTCGTAAGAGGAACTTGTCATTCCCTTAGCCAATTACAATTAGAATTGATCCTTGTTTGACAAAGTGAGGTGGAGTTGAGGAAAAGTGATGTGGCATCCAAAATGGAGCCATCTCACCCTCCTCTCCTCCCTTTCTATTTATGTGACTGATTTTTGAAATTTTGGGGTAACTTATTTTGATTTTACACTTACATAATTTTGGGAATTAGCTTAGACTTATTGTTGGAGAGATTTTGAAGTTTATATTTTGGGATTCACTTGGATTATGAGAAGATTGAAGTTGTGATTCAATATTTTTGGAAGCTATTATGGCAAGGTAGGGTCTATACCCATGTTTTCTTAATTTACTTTTTGAATGTTTCATGGTAAAATGAATGAATTTTTGTGTTGGTTTCATTTTTGGCAGGTAGTATGGCCTTAAGGATGGTGTAGGAGGAATAAAATTGGTCCATTAGGGAGGGAAAATGAAGTTGTGAGGCATGCATTTTGGAGGAAGTGTGAGTACTGTGTTCCACCTATGGGGAAGAAAAGAAAACATTGCCACATTTTGCATATTTACAAGGGAAGAGATAAGGATGTATTTGAGTGTTTTTGTATGTGCACAAGGATGTTTTTGGGTGGAAACCCTATTTCACTTGGGAGGTAAAAGGAGGCACTTCCTACATTTCTGTCATCCTTTGGATTGTTTTCAATCCTATGTTTTTATTGGAAAATCGTAATTCTTTTTTTTTTCTGTTAATTTGAATGTGTTGAAAATGTTTGGATTGCATGTTTTGTGGGAGCCCTTATAAAGTTTCCATGTTTGCATTATACTCCTTATTTCTCTATTGTTAGGAATCAAGGGAAAATGAGGAGGATGGCTTCTCCTCATTAGAATATGGATAAGAGGATAACGTTTCCTACTCCCCCTCCCTTGTTATTTTTATTTGGAGATGAAGTTAATGAAGTATCTCGATGATGCAAGAGCATCATACTCATTGCTAGGATAGTGAAATAAAGCTTGGATAATCCTATGAAAGGAAATTAAGCATAAATAAGACTTTTCATAGTTTTATATCTCCATGGTTGTATTGTTCAAATCCATATTTTGAATATGCATTGTTCTAATAAAGGTGGAAAATCCTTGTAGTAGTGGTAATAGATCAAATTGAATGAGTAAGAGTGGCTAAATAAGTGTGAATAAGTTATCAAGAGATTGATAAATTCATGAAGACCATAATAGGATATTTGGAAAAAGTTGTGATATGATTTGGATATAATTTCTATGTTTGGAGGCATAGGTTACTATTTTTAATGTGACTTGGTCTAGTTAGAAGCTAGTTGAGCTTCTTAGGGAGCAAGAATACGGATGTAAAATAAAAATGGAGTGATGAATTTGAAAAAAAATATCATGTAACAGGTTGGTAATGAGGAATAATACGTGGATCGATATTTGAAGTAAGAAAATTACCTCTGTTTGTTGATTCTTTCATGTTACTAGAAAATGTGCATGAAACCCTACCACGAAAGTGGTGTAAAAACCTCAATGACATTTATAGGGTTAATCTATTTGGTGTTAAGTTGAGAAGGTTTCGTAGGTAACTAGGAAGCTATTCATAATTTTCATTAGTCTTGACATTGTAGGATTTGAGTTTTAGAGCCAAATGATAGCTCTCATGCTCGTTGGAGGGATTGGAATATATTTTGAGTGTACGTATAGAATGATTTAAAATTGACAATATATATTTGTCACAGTACCATCGAGAAGTACCCCAAATTTTAGTGTGATTACATAACTACAATTAGAGATCTCTCTAATAATTATCTCGAGCTCAAAATGGAGAACAAAGTGTACAAATATTGAAGGAAGAAGATATAATTTTTCATTTGTGTGGATTTTTATGACCCTCAACTCATAATGGAGGTGGATTAAGGTCTAAAGGAAGGGTTTTAGTGATCTACAAGGTAAATACATCAAGAAAATTCCATCAATTGATATAAGCATGGTTGTATAGGCCTAGGATTGTCCTTTGATTACGAAGAAGACTACATGAAAGGTTGAGATGGAAAAATAGGTGAAAAATGAACGCGTAAAAAATCGAAAAAATCATGAATAATAGGAATAAAACCTAAGACTATTGATTTTTTTGATTTGAAAGGAATGGGATTTTTTTCTAAGCAAGGAGTATAAGAATGAGCTATAGTCGAGAATAAATAAAGGTTTATGGTTTTGAATCACCATATGGGTGAATTATTGCATAGAATTCAGTACATATAGACTTAAGGAATTCCTTGAAGCTTTGGATGAAATAAAATTCAAGTTTCTATTGTGAAATTGAGACATTTTATTACCGATCCTACAAAGACTATGTCTACAAAGTGTGAATGGTCGATTATAAGGGTTGTTTGTGAAGGAAACATGATTTATCTTTTGAGAGTAGGTTTGGAACTTGACATATACCTATATCACTCTAATATAAAGTTAGAAAAACTAATTTTAATGGAATAATATTATGGAGATACAATATAGGCCATTCAAAAGATTGTCTAGACCTAAACAAGGGTTGAAGCTCGGAGGAAAATGGAAATAGGAAGAATGCTACAAATAATTAAAAATAAAAATTTTGTATACACATTAAGATTGGTAGAGAGAAGATCTAAAATTTTATAACTTGTTGTAGGAATCTTCAAAACACCCCAACCATTGTATGGGAAAAAACTTGGTCCTAAGGGGAGGTTATAAAACATTTTCATCTTCGAAAATAATTTGATGTATTTATCTTCCTTAAGATGCTTCAATGGATGAGTCAAGCATGGTTTGAGTGTGCTTAGGGTGTAGAAATGGAAAAGATACAGGAAATATTTAAGAATACAAAGTTTAATGTTTGGTCCTACAAAGAAAGAAGGAGATCAAGGATAGTTTTGTACAACCTAAAGATGTATCATGTTTTCTTACTTATTTCCTTTTCTATTAAACCAAATTAAATAATGTATGACAAGCTAATAAATATGTATAACAAGGTCCATGTAGGTGTTTTTAATTCCTTATGTCTATAAGGTGAGATCCATACAATAAGGAGGAGTGAGTCAAAGACAGAGTTGAGTACTTTTCATAATTCATATGACAAGAAATTGGTCTTAAACGTTGATAGAAGAAAAGATATGTGAATATATGAGAAGGTATAAGGGATTTTCTCAAGGAGGATAACTAGGAGAGAGTTGTATCGAGGTGAAGATAAGATTAAACATATGTAAGTTAACGAGGATTGGGTATTGGTATTGACTATATGATTTGTAAATTAGTCTTGAACCTAGAAGATATAGAGATAATTGATTGAGTATGAAGACTATAACATTATATGTGGCATGGTATGCATGTCAAAATATAAAAGTTGAGATAGGATGCATGCACCATCTTATGTGATCTCCAAGTTGTGAGACCTTTGAGCAGACATGTTTTCTCATACAAGTTGACGATCATGGGTGCCTTTTGTTATCCATGTCTTAACAACAAACATTGAAGTATAACCCAACCTAAGTGGAAGTATTAACATATGTTATTGCAGTATGTTGTATCCTTGGGCAACATGTGGTCATTACGAGTGCATGGAATTCTCCTGTTAATATTTTACTTTAATGGTTGTTCTTTAGATTCCATTGGTTGTTTCTCATTTTGATGTTATGTGTTAAAGCCTCATTGACCACGTAGAGATTACTACGTGGAATTAAATGTATGTGACTTTAGTTTAGGAAAGTTTAGAAAACATCCCTTATAATCTCCTTCTTCTTGTTAAATAACATTGGACCAAATGTGGGTTTTGATGACCCAGTCTTGTGTTGAGATAAAACATTCGAAAATGGTGTCATCCTATTTCATTACATTGTTCCCTACTTCTTTATCTATGACATCTGAGAGGAAGTCAAATCAAAGGGGAGGGGGATGTAATGCCCACTCCTCTTCAACACTATTTGAACCGTGTTATCGATTTCAAATTGAATATAATCATAAAACTTGTTGCATTATGTTATTTATCATGCTAATAAGGTGTGCGGGACATCATGAGTACTATTGTATTTTTTTATTGTTTTGACGGTATAGTTATATTGTGGACCTTGATGGGAATTTAGGGATATGGGGATGAGCTATAGTGACTCCTTGCTATAGACCGATTGTGAAATCATTACTATTTTTTATTATTATTATGTCCCTACTCACTCAATATTGGATTTCTAGACCTTGATATCGTACTAGATATTAGATATTGCTAGATGGACATTGATACACTCGTTTTACTTATGTTCAATAGAAAACACTGAAGTATTAGAATTGTGATATGACATGACTATTGCAAACGAATGTTATATGCTTGATTCATATATTGGTATTTGATGTTTTAAGCATTAATCTTGTATTGACATATTGGATGTGATTTATGAATATGTCTAGATGATTGTTGATGTATGATCTTAGTGAAAATTAATGTATAGGTAGAATGAAAATGTTAGAAAATTGAGCTATTGGTGAATTACTTAATTATAACATTCATTTAATTATGATGTGCAATTATGTAAATTGTTATGTATAAATGTATGTAGTTTATGATTCCGACATCATTAATATGGCCGAAAGGCTAGAAAGATATTGTTTAATTTTGCAGGAAATTATAGCACAACAAACTACGGGGGATAGGAGACCAACAATGAAGGAATGTGGGGTATTGGCAATAGGTCACCATGGAAACTTGTGTATTATTATATTGTGTATTGTTGTTGTTCGTTTGGAGATCCCCATTGGGGAGGTGACCTCAATAGTGACCTTGGGTAAGTTGTGATTTTTTCTTGTTGAATTTATTTTATTTGTGAGTATTGTAATTTTTTTATTATGTGGAGTCACTTTATTATTATTGTTTAACACCCCTCTTAGGTTAATTAATTTTGTAACTAGCATTAATTAGGATGTGACAAAGAGGGGAAATAAATGTGAGTTGGCGGCTTTAATATGTGTTGGATGATAATGAATATAATTTATTTTGGAGTAGTATGTACTCAATTCCTCAAGTGAAATTATGATTCTGACCTTTTAGGACATTTTGGTGACTTGTGGGACAAGTTAAGCTTGTCCCACACCTCTTAAAGTGACCCACCCACTAGGCATATGATGTGAGGGAATTATTTTAGGTCCTATTTTATTTTTATTATGGAAAAGAGAAATTATCTGCAGTTTTCTTACATGGGTATTTAATATTTTCCTTAAGGGTTGTGGGTTGGGTTGAGTGTGTAATAGGGTGGCATTTTCTCCAACCAAAAAACTTATTATGCTTTGGGGTTTGGGTTTGACTTGGGTGATTTGGGTTGGAGGAAAGATGATGTGGAATCTTACATGGAGCCAAACTACCATTCTCTCCCTCTTTTCTATTTATTTCAATCTGTGTTAGGATTTGGGGCTTACTTGTTCATTTTTGAGGGTGGATGCTTGTAGTTTTAGGAGAGATTGCTTGAGAATGGTGTTTGAGATTGGAATGGATGGTTCTTTCTTATGATTTGGGAAGGCTTGGAACTTTTTTTTGTTAGATCCTCCTCATTTGAAAGGTAGATCTTCACCCTTATTTTTACCTTGCTATTTTCTTATACTCATATGTGTGGATCATGGTTTTTGTATTGGTTATGATTGTGGGAAATAGATTTGATCCTTACATTGTGGGAGAAATGGAAATGGGTGTAAAACTTGTGAGATGCATAAGAGAAATGTTAGTGGGTATTTGAGGAGTGAATTGGGTTGGGATGTCCACCTTGTTGATAAATATGATTTGTATTTATATTTTTAGTTTCTTGAGTGAGGCATAAGTGTAAGGGAGACATAAGAGTGATGCATTATCTTAGAGGGAGGAATAATATTTGTTGTGTGCATTGTGATGGAGTTTTGGAAGCTCATAGGTGGACACCCAAGCCCTTTGGAGGCATAAGAAAAAACCCCCATGTTCCTTTCTCCTCCTCGGATTTATCATGCAGGCTTTATGTTTTGATAATGTTGGTTTGTTGTAAAATTTTTATTGTGTTACTTCATTTATTGTATTTGTTTAATGTGTATGTGGAAGCCATTTTTGAGTTGTCATGGTTGTCTACATACACCTCATTTCTTCTTTGTTCAGGCTCAGGGAACAATGAGGAAGAAGGCTTCTATCCCTTATTGGATGTTTGGTTGGGCGGAAAGTGATGTCTACTCCCCCATTTTTTTGTGTGCATACTTGATGAAGATGGTGGAGTTTGAGTGAAGATTGACTCATAATGCACTTAGAGAAAATCTAATAAGGATGCATCCTTATAAAATAATTGTCATGATATTCCTCTCAAAGAGGAAGGCTTATAAATGTTTATTAGAAAATAAGTGTCTTGATATTCTACTTGGCAAAATTGTAATGTTTGTCTTTTTGTAAGTGAAAGTGGAGAGCTAGAAAGTGACTCTTTTGCATTTTTATAAGGAGAGGGACTATCTTATTTCAGAAATGTATCAAGTTCTTGAGAAACATTTGTATCATTATATGTGTAGTAGCCACTTCTCTTGACACTTTTGATATTGATCATGATATTGCTGACTATACTATGGATATTATTATCATTTTGATTTAGTATGGTGTTACATGTCAGATTATGGATTATTGTTGACTCGATTCATCTATGATGCATGATGATTACTAGATACATTTTATATATTGAGGATGATATCTTTGTCTCGATATGGTTATATTTATGGATGTTGTTTGGACATGTGATATTTGGATATATTGAGTAGACCTAGAAAATGGAATTAATTTTGATGATCGTATAGTTGTTTATATAATGGTGAATTATATTGTTGGTTGCCTTGATGTTGTTGTAATTCATACATATAGATGATTTTTGAATTATATTTACATCTATTTTGATGTTCTCATTTTTCCATGAGGCCGAAGGAGGTATTTTGTTTTGCAAGTCAAACTATCACAAAAAACATCGAGGGATTGGAGACCAACAACATTGGAATTCTAGATGAATTCAACAAGGTCACCATGGCAACTTGTATTGTTCATCTCTATGTGTGTGTGTGTGTGTTTGATTGTTAGGGATTCGCATGGGGGTCACCTTTAAATGTGACCAAGGGTTACGTGATTTATTTATTTGGGTCCTTTGTTATTGTTGTATGTGCTTTATAAGTAATGTGCTTTCCCTTTTCATTATTGAGTTAAATTTTGGTAAATAATGTGAGTAATAATATTGTTAAAATTAATTAATAAAATTGGGTCATAAGAAAGTAATTATTAGAGTTGTCGGCCTAAAATTAAAGTGTTGTAAGAAATGTGTAAGTGATGTGTAAGAGATGTGTAAATAAATTTTGAAGTATGAAACACTCCACCTTCTTTTGAAATCCGATTTTTCCCTTGGAGGATGATTTTGGAGGCTTGTGGGACAAGTTAAACTTGTCCCATACCTCATAAATTTTCATACCAACCTTACCTATGGTTGGAGAGTTTAAATCTAGCCTTCATTATGCATTTTTGTAAGTCAAGTTGTAAGTTGTAATTGCACTTTCTTACATGTTTTTAATTTCAGTCCTTTGGGATTTGGGTTTGATTTGAGTGTGTAAGTAAAGCTGTCATATTTTTCACCCACCTATTTACTATGCGTTGGAGAATGAAGTTGACCTTGGGTGTTAGATTTGGGGATGTGTGAAGTGGCATCCTACATGGATCCACCTCATTCTCTTCTCTTCCCTCTTCTATATATTTGAATTCCTTGGATAGTTCTTTGGTTGCTTCACTTTTATCACTTCATTTTTGGCGACTTGCTTTGGGGTTTTTGGAGCTCTTGCAAATTGGGAGAAAGTTGGAGATTATTGCATACTTGTTGATTTTTGATCTCTCGATTGTTTTGCATTGGAGAGCTTGCTATTTTTAACTTGAAACAAACTCCATCATGGGGAGGTAAGAGCTTAGCTCTTGGAAATTATCTCCTTTCATTTTTATGCATATGTGAATGGTTGAATGTTTTAGTGTGTTGTTTTATTTGTTGGATGGTTGGGTAGATGGCCTAGGAATAGTGTAGGAGAATACTATTAGGTATTTTGTGGGAGGCATAAGTGTTTTGGAGAAGTATAAGTGTGGAGAGAGAGTTGGGATTTGGGTTCTACCTTATAAAGAAATAGCTTGCATTTCTTTACTCATTATGGGGTGCGATAAGAGGTCTGGGAGGCATAAGAAAATGGGAGGAATAAGGGGTACATGGGGGAGGCATAAGGGCATATCGGGGATTTGATATGATATATTTTTCCCTGTTTGTTCTAAGGTGGTGATATTCATTTTGCCTTGGGAGGCATAAGCTACATCCCCCATAGTTTCTTGCTCCTTTTGCTTGCATGGTGAAGCTTTTTTAATTTTTTATGTTTTAATGTGGTTTTAAACTCGCATTTTATTTTTTATTGTGTTTTAAATATGAATTTTTCAAGTGTCTTGTTGAATCCTATTGTTGTTATGAGTTGAAACGCATTTTGTATTACATTTTTGTTGGGACTTGGAGGCCAATGAAGAGGGCGTATTCCCCTTTTCATTGGATGTTTTGGTTGGGTGGAGAGCATTACCTTTCCCCTATTCTATTGTGATCAAATTGAAATAAAGAAAATGGAGGATATTCATGTTGTTGTTCGGAGTAGAGGAAAAATAAAAGTTTGATAGTCCTTATTGAGATTATTCTTATTTTAATCCTTTTCCCACTTTGAAGTGGATGACCTTGTACATTATTTGTGATGGAAAGATGTTCTTTATTGGCTATGAAAGTTGTAATTTAAAATGTAAAAGAGATATAATTTTTTTTCTATTTCTGAAAGAATGTGAAGGAAATTGTATTATGTATATTGAAATTAATGAAAGAAGAAATTTGTAAAGAAATCATTTTTGAATTAATGTAAGTTTCTTACCTTGTTCAAATAATTTGGTGTTCATTGAAACTGTGTTTGAAATATATTATGAAATCTTTGTTTGGAAGATTCAAAAGTAAATACGAATGAAGAAATGTTATATTACTTTGTTCCTTTGAAATGTATGATTTGAAATTTAGAGTTATATGTTGGCCTCGAATACTTATATTTAAAAAAAAATTAATATGTTATATTGGGTTTAGAATTAATTAAGATATTAAATCTTGGTAAAAGGAAAATAGAATCTCTTTAAGTTCAAGTATAAACTCCATCTTTTTTTCACTGAATACTTGCAACTATTAATCAAAAATGTCGAACGACCTTGTAAACTATGAAGGAATTTTGGAACAGTAATAAAATCTAAGATCAAAATGATCCCAAACATACTAAAAAAATTAATAATTTTTCAATAACCTTTGCAAAATCGGGCTCAGACAATTTCACAGTCGTTTTGCTGTCAAATTGGGAGTTTTCAAATTAAAAATCAATCTAACAAGTTATACCTTGCAATAAATCCTAACATTCATCCAAGAGCAATCCTCCATGTCTAGTTGACATGTTGAGAATGGAAAAATTTCAAATTTGAACAAATATTTATAAGTTAAAAATACTAGTTTTCATCTTAAAATCTTGTATAATGTTATCTCAAAATTTACCATTAAAAATGTATAAAAATTAATATTTTATGATCCCTATGAAAAGACGGATTTTAAATATTTCCAAAAAGTCCTTGTTTGCCAAAAACCAATCTCCCAATCGAAAGTTATGGTCCTTTGAAGTTTTTACTCCATTTCGGGTTCAAAAATTACTAACTGTCAAAATTGAAAAATAAAAATCGCTAGCGGACCCACGGGCCCCAACGTTCCTTTTTTTCCTTCGAGAAAAGAAACGTAAAAACAAAAATTCTTCTAGCGCTCTACTATCCCGATCACTTCACTTTTGGAAATTTTTTTATCTAAGTCCAAAAAGGTAACTTTGGAAATTTTTCCTCTATGGCCCCACCTCCCATGCAACAAATCATTGATCGACGCGTGGCTTTGTGGGCGGCACAGAGATGCGATTTGATTTTTAGCCTTAGCTTTTTCAAAATAAAATTTTGTAAGTCTTCCTCATGCGGCCCCGCTGGCCTCGTAGCCAATCGTGTTGTCGCCACGTGGCATCATTAGGCGTCGGTAGAGGCGCTGATAGTTTTGAACCCTTAACATTTTTTTGGGAAAATGTTTAATTTCGTTAAAATTCCTCGCCAACCCATAACCAATGTTTGGCTAACACATCGCATCATATGGATTTGGAGCAGGGAACATGTTACTTTTTAACCTTTGCGCTTTTCATCCCAAAAGTTTTAATTTTCTAAAGATTCCCGCAAGTTTGTTTTCCCAGTGCAATCCAGGCTTGACACATGGCATGTTGGGCATTAGCAGAGGTGTGGATAATGTTGATCCCTTAAAAATTTTGAGAAAAAATCTCAAAACCTTAAATTCTTCTGGCTACCCACCTTCCCTTTGGTTTGAATTTTTTTGGACACGTGTCCTCTTACAGCTTTGCAGGTACATGGAGGTAAATTGTTCCTTTGTCCCCGTAAGGGAAAATGGCAAATCCCTTCCCGCTCCGCCGGCCCGCATCCTGGGAAAAATTTACTTCCTTACTCCACTAGTCCAATTTTTCTGCTCCAGTGAAATTTCTCTCCGACGTCCGTAGGCTCGAGTTGGGGAAAATTTTCCTCCCCAAGCCCGTAGGCCCGCTCTTGAGAAAATTTTCACCCCAAGTTCCGTAGGCCCATAACTTGAGAAATATGAGGAGTTAGGAAGACTTATTTATATCACCGGAAAGGTGAGGAAATTACCTATCCAATGGGAATGTCTTTAGGAAGTTTTGAGTGCGATAAATGTGAGAAAAATTAAAGTTAAATATTTTAAGTGAATTTTGGGAGTGAGTAAGTGAGAATTTATCCTGTTAATTTTTATTGTATAATCTAATCCTATGTTTTGACCTTGTAAATTAATACCCTAGGGAAATTTGAGCTAGGTATGGATTTATAATACTTAATATTTTTTAGTGTGGTTTTATAATGGAAATGTAAATTGTTGAGTTTAATTATCCTTGAAGCCTTGTGAACACTTAAAAAAATAAATTATTCCATAATTTTCTAACTAAACCTAGGTTGTTCATGGGTCTCAAGTGGGAGATTTTAGTGGGTGTTACACTTGGTATCAGAGTTGTGGGTTCACAATCTTGGACCGTTGGGAACACTACAAAACTTGGGACATGAACTGTAAACCTAGCACACTTTTAAATCTAGAAAACAACCTTGTTTGAAAATTGAAAAAGAAATACGTATGAAGAAATATTACATTACTCTGTTCATTTGAACTACCAGAATTAAAATAATAATAAAATAATAAGTTGTTTGAGTTGTTGTACTTACTTAGTGGTGTTTTGTATAAACCCAGGTAACTAAAAATGTCAAATTAAATTGATTTTTGTGAACTTCTAGTGTAGTGGAAACTTGTTTCCCCTTTGAAAATGTGTTGTTTTACAAGTCCTAAATCTTGATTTAATTATATGATGCATTAAGCCCTTTTAAGACCCTTCCTTATTGGAGTTGTTGGAATGATAAATTGTATGGTGTGATTCTTGTGGTTGGATAATAGTGGTTGTGATCTGGGGTCGGGAAGAGTTAATTAGAAGCTTTTTAGAGCTTCCTTCCTTCAGTGGTTAGAAAATATGGTCTGCAGTTGTCGAGTTTTCATTTTTTTCCCATATGGGGGAGTGGACTTTAAGTCTAGGTGTCGTTTATGACCCAATCCTATGTATGTGTCCTTGGTACGACCTCGAGGTAGAGTACACCTATTACCACCATGAAGAAGGGTTGCGGAGTGAATGTGATGTTCACCTTTTTGTTTTTCATTCGTAATCTTGTGTTATTTTACCAAGGACTAGCATCTTATTGTATGTTTGGATTGAGAAGCTCTGAGGATCTTTTAGTTATTTATATTTTTGTGAGAATTTTCAAACTTTGCAATGTGGCTACTTAGCCACTTTCCTTGATTGTCAACATTTCTTGGATTTTATTTTGATTGGTGACTCGGAGCTCATTATGTTTTTTTCTACTTAGCTAAACGTTACGTGGTTCCTTCTTGCATGATGATGAGTTGGTTATGTGATTTTTGTATTATGACATTTTATCGTATGGGGGTACACCCTAGGTGTCTTGAATGTCCTCTTAGGTGATTAAAATTATGCCTTGGTTTGACGCACAAAACCTTAAGCGTGTCTAGGATCTTAGAGTTACTTTTTCATTGTTGGACCTTGTTAGATAGAGAGTTCATTGTGTTGTGCATTCTAGTTGGCAGTCTGTTAGTGGTGGTGGTGATTCTCTTACAATCCGGTAAGAGCTTGAACCTCATTGGAGTAGAGGTGTTTAATTGTGGGTTGATGAATTATGTTAGGATCAGATTGCTTGTTGCTAGCTATGGATGTTAGTGGAAAAGTGTTTGTCTGGTAGTGGCTTTTCTTCGATGGCATGCTAAGTTTTATCAGGATTTCCTTATTTCATTATATAAAGTAGTGACTTGAGGGTTGTATGCATCTTGGTAATTATGGTTAGAATTAATCCCATTCAAGTATTGTGTGTAAATTAAGTGTGTTTTTGCCCTCTTGACCTATAAATAAGTCTACCCTCTCCTTAATTTTTAAGTTACTATGAATAACACTCTATGACCTATTAATTTTGAATTACGTGGAGACACTTATGGATGCTTTGAGTCTTTTAGACCATGCCATTGGTGATGTTAGTGTAATTAGACCTTGATGATTTAATCTCGGTGGTATTTTATAATGTGATTCTTCTTGTGAAACTGTAACTCTTGGTCGTAAAGCCATGTTGAATAGATAGTTGATTGTCTACTTACATTTGATGCTTTCTAGTGAGTATGTGGTGTTCTTATAGTTAAAATATTTCCTTGTCATTTTGATTTCTTGGTTGGTGGTATCCTGTGGTAATATGGGTGTAGATTTGAAAAACTTTCCTTGTCTTATCATGTGAGTAAAATGTTTTCACCAAAACAACAAACATTTTTAAACCCTAGTAGATCAGTAAAAGTAATTATGCTTCCTTAATGGGCCTCCCTTGTAACTTCTCTTCAGAACTTGTAGAAACCCACTAGAAATGTTTTATGGTACTTGTAATTAGTGAAAAATCTTGAAATATTTTTGTGATACATGTTGGTTGATTGTTTCCTAGTTCTTACAAAATTAATAATGTGTTTTTATGTTGAATGTTCGATGTTTCCTTAGAATTAAAAATGTGATATGTTGATTTACCTCTCTCTCCCATAAAAGTAATAGTGTGACATGTTTACCCTTCCTTCTCATTAAATTTTTAATTCACAAGTTGACTCACCCAAACATCATAAAACTATAATTGAGAAGATTTGGCTTTGAAGCTTAACAAATAAAGCTGGAACATAGAAAGAGAAGGTTGTCTTTTCTTTAACCTTGGTAGATTAATAGAATAAATAAAAAAGAAGCATGTAGAAGAATAGAAAGGGAATTTTTTTCCATATACCTCCCCTAGGAGTAAAGTAAATACTTTTTCTCTTTTCCGCCTTTACAGAATGGTGAGATATCATGCCCCCTTAGTGGTCCTTATAAAAAAAACTTGTAATGTCATAATAGGAGGAAGTTTGATTAAGAAAATTCATAAAGGAATGTGCTTAGAAAATAAAACTACTAGTTTTGACTTAATTAGTTGAGTTATAAAATAGGTAAGATTTATTTGTATTGATTGCAATGTTTAGTTAAACATGTATTTCTATTGCCTACCCAAACACGGTGAAGCACCTTGTTGATAGTTATGTGTTATAATTACTAAGTACTCCTTTGTTCATAGGTGTATGTGCTTTTTCCTTGCAGGAGTTTGGGTTGTCATACACTTGTTGTCTCATAGCTCAACGAGTTCTAGTTGTAGCATTTTTGTTTGGGTTCTATCTCTGTTTCTAAGGAAAGAACCCTCCTTATGTGTTGTTTTAGTCCCTTATAACGTAGATCATTGTAATTTTAAGGCAAAGATATCTCGAAGGATATGACATAACTTTGGGAAGTCTTATTTTCTTATTGTTCTTCGTGAGACACATTTTTGTTGTTTCCTCTCTTGTCATTGCGAAGGATTGTACAAGATGTTTTCGTAAGCTATTACTCACTTTTGATACGATACACTGTTGATGTGTAAGTACAAAGACCCATGAATGTATGCAACTCGATGGGTTGAGACTCTCAAGTGCGATTGCGTAACATGGAGCTTCTCCCAAGTGTGGGACCTTGTGAAATCGGAAAAGCTCTCTAGATGAAGGTCGGTTCCTATTCCTCTATTCAGATGTACATGTAAAAATGTAGAAGGTTTACTCCAAAACCTAATCTAACTTGCCAAGGAGACATGGTAAGAAGATGTATAAAAAAACCTAAACTAACAAGGGTGATGCACCGAGGAATGAAGAACACTTGTCTTGCCAATAAACACAAACCATTAAAATGCAATGAAAGATCATGCACAGATAACCAAATTTGCAGTGAAAGATCAGGAGGATGCAAATGAACATAGAGAGGGTTGAGAATCATCCACAGGAATGGATTATTTGCTTCAAAGATTGATATAATACACTACGAAATGCCAAGCGGCAAAGTTGCATTACAATTTTAGATGGGAGGTTTGAACTCCACAAAATCTACCTACAGAAAAGAGGAGAAGGGAGGGGCTAAACAAGAATGTCCAACCTTTAGAAAGAAGCCCCTCCTTACAATTTATAGGAAGAATGAGAGAGGCAAGAGAGAGAAATTCCAAATCTACCGCAACCACCTCCAGATTGAATTTAATTCATCTCATTATGGCGGTAGGTGAGAAACCTATAAAACCCAAAATGGAAAACTGTATTTTGCATTTTTGAGAACTTGTAAGATTTCCAAAAATTCCAACATTGCATGAATATGAGCTCCCTGTGAAAATTTATGGCCATTTGAATATCTGGGTCAGGGTTTACTTTTTTTCAGGTTCGGGGTGTCAACGCTCAAAATGTTGCACCTCCTGAAGGTGCGCCTTGGCGCATCTATCCTCATGTCAACATACTTTAAAGTGCATCATAAGCATCGAAAATGTGGTTCTGAATTTTTCCATGTCGACACCTTCGATCTCGTGATAGGGTGAAACTTTTTCCATGTCGACACCTTTCAACCTACACCAGGACGTGACTATTTCCATGTCGACGCCTTCTTATCTGCTCTAGGGCGTGAATTTTTCGATGTCGACACCTTCTAATGTGTGCCAGGCACGAATTTTTCCATGTCAATAACTTTTAACTCGCGCTTGGGAACGACTTTTTCTATGTCGACACATTTCAACCTCGTGCCCTCTAACTCCGCGCTGTGGGTGCACCTTTTTCCATGTCAACACCTTCTGATCTGTGCCAAGGCATGAATTTTTCCATGTCGACACCTTTTGATCTATGCCGGGCGCGATTGGTGGCATAAATAAATGTCAGTTTTGAGTTTCTTTGATTTCCATATTC
Source organism: Taxus wallichiana var. yunnanensis (assembly GCA_018340775.1). NCBI lineage: Eukaryota > Viridiplantae > Streptophyta > Pinopsida > Cupressales > Taxaceae > Taxus > Taxus wallichiana. Next base: position 235,936,475 of record CM031241.1, read on the forward strand.
TTCTATTTGTCTATATTTACCCTGGGGAGGGAGATATATAAAACAATTTGGTGACTCAACGGGATCACCTGCCTATTAGGTAGAAGATCAATGGCCTTTTAGCAATCCATTGGGCATGGAGTCATAAGCAATAACTCGAAACCAAACTCGATATCCGATCCCAAGCCCGATACCGCAACTCATTCTCTCGGGAGCACGTTGAATTGTGGAAATTCAACCTAAGAGCAAAAAAACCTCGTGCCGAAGCACTTAGGGGAATTGGAACCTAACTACAACAAGAGAATGTGCATCCGTACTTAGAGGAATTGGAATCTAGGCTAATATTTACAAGGGTAAACCTTTTCCTTTTATTGGCGATGTTTAAGATAGATTCCATTAACTGGAATCGGGAGTTATTCTCCATCCAATGTAGACAATTGGAAGGCATTGCTAATTTTACATCCCATTACCATGTAGGGGCCACTCCAAATGGCATCAAAATTTGAATACCTTCCCGGTTTTTTCCGATCTCGCATCCCATTTCAAAACTAGGTCCCCTTCATGGAAGGTCCTTACTCTTGCCTTCTTATCAAACCATCTTTTTACTAAGGCTTGATCCTTCTCAATCGTATGAACTGCGTGCTCTCTTATTTCTTCCAATTCCATAAACTTTACATATCGGCCTACATTGGTTCAAATTGCATAACTCCAACCGCTTCATGAGCTCCAATGATGGAAATGCTAATGATATAGGCAACACCGCATCTTTCCCATAGATCAACTTGTAGGGAGAATTACATATAGACCTCTTTGGCGTTATCCCTGTCAGCCCACAACGCTGATTTTAGCTTGGTATGCCACATCCTTTGGTTTTCATCCGAGTCCTTCTAATGATTCTTAGAAAATTCTTGTTTGTGGATTTTGTCTCTCCATTACCCCGCATGGGTAATAGTTTGAAGAGGTGCTCAAATAGATTCCATTCTTGACAGCCCATTTTGTAATCTTGGAACCTATGAATGCCAATGCATTATCTGATATGATAGTGGCTAGCACACCGAACTTGGTCACTATTCCTTCATAAAATTCTAGTATGTTAGACTCATTTTCTTCTTTGAGCGCTACCACTTCGGTCCACTTGGTGAAATAGTACGTTGCCATGAGAATCCACTTGTGGTAATGGCTTGAGTTATGATTGATGACCTCGATAAAGTCCAATCCCCATTACATAAATGGTTGGTCAACCAAAATTGGGTGCAATGGAAGTACTTGCTAGTCTTTCTTTGCTTGTGAAGAGTGCACATTTCTTGCACTTTCTTATCCATGTATAGCAGATCCACCGAACACCGTGGCCCAATAATACCCGCCTTCATTATCTTGAGAGTTGTTACTCATGGGGAGAAATGTCCTCTAGAATCTCCATCATGAAAATATTGTAATACCCTCTCGATTTTATCTGTCCCAATGCACCTCCATAGAACTCCATTGATGTCTTTCTTGAACAAAACACCATCAACAAGCACATATGGAATGGCTTGTAATTTAAGTATCTCCTTTTTCCTTTTCTCAATTATGGAGGGCATAAGCCTTCCGGAGGAAGTGTATCATATTTTGAGTCCAACAAGGAGCAGCACGCCATCATTTTCCTATTCTTGACCATCATATAGTACCTAGACAGTCTCTTTTTCATCACCGCCAACTTGTTGACTCAAAGCTAGTTATTCACATAGTCCTTTTCGACGTACTAGTTTTGTGACCTTGATCTCGATGTCATATTCCATGACACGGGTTATCCATCCTGCACGTTTCTCATTCAGATCCTTGTTTAGAAGGAAGTGCTTGACTCACATGAGAGACCAACAATTGGATCTTCTTTGCTTGAGACTAGGTGCTTTAATTTCTTTAAGATCCTGATCACTACAAGGACATGATTTTTGATGAAAGAGTACCTATACCAGATTGCAGAAATTGTGTCTCCACCACCGAAGGCATATAACATGAAGTCCTTGGAGAAGTATGGATTGACGAGAGTTGGAGCTTGAGATATCTCTTAATTTATTGTCTCAAAACTTGCCTTGCTTCAGATGTCCACTTAAAATCCATGCTCTTCTTTAACATCAGCATTATTGGATTTATGAGAGCTACAAAGTTTTGAACAAACTGCGGACAAAATTGATCCTTCCTAAGAAGCTTTGAAGATCCTTCTTGTGACTTGGTAATGGAAATGATCGAATTACTTCAACTCTTTCGGGTCAATCGTCAACCCCTCCTTTGAAACAATATGGCCTAGAAGATTTCCTTCGTGACCCAGAATATGCTCTTTTTGGGATTCAATGATACCCCAAATCTTCTACACCTCGAAATACCTGCCTTAGATGAAAGAGATGATCTGCTACATTTTTGGAGAATACAAGTGATGTCGTCAAGATATATCGAACTATTTTATTGATCAATCCCTCAAATGACATATCCATTTCCCTTTGGAAAGTGGCTCTAGTATTTGATAGCCCAAATGGCATCTTCTTGTAGGCATAGATGCCCCATTTGGTAGTGAAAGCCATCTTGAACTGGTCATCTTCTTTCACCATTATCCGATTATACCCCGAGTAGCCATCTAGAGAGAGAATATCTCGGGAACCAGATACCACTTGCAATATTTGTTCCATTGAAGGAAGTGGGTAATGGTCTTTGAGAGATTCCTGTTGAGGTCTCGGAAGTCCACACACAACCTGATTTATCTACTCTTCTTCCGACTGTAACCAAGTTTGCAACCCGGCTTGAGTGCTTGATCGGAATATAATGCTTGCCTCTATTAGCTTATTTAGATCTTTCTTCATTAGAGGCTCAATGTGAGGGTTGATTTTGTCTCTACTTTTACCCGATGGGCTTAGCATCTTGATCTAATTCTATGGTATGTTGTGCCAAATTTTGATTAAATCCTCTCAAGTCTTCATAGCTCCAAGAAAAGACATCGGAAATTCTTGGCAAAGTCGTATGAAATCTGATTTCTCCCGCTTAGTGGCCACTTTACCAATTTGAAGTATTTTGCCTTCCCTAACCAGTAATTGGCTCTTAATATTCTCTCTTGAATTGTATGTTAGCCTTTTCCTTATGGAACTGGTCATTAGGGTTGAAGATAGAATCTAATGTTACTAAATCGTTGGGAAGCTTGTTTGTCCACAGCCTACACTACTTGATACTGTATTGCTGCTCTAGTCTATCCTGATTCCTAGCTGAGAATTCAGCCTCTTCTTGTAAAAAATTTATGATCTATTGATTGTTCTCAAACACCTGCCAGCTTGTGTTATTATTTGGAACTGCTGGCCTCACAATCACATGGATATGTGGTTGTTTTTTTCCCTTTTGATGTTGTCAACCACATCAAATTTTTCTCCAACTACTGCGAGCCTATCCATGGCTTAATTTTTCTTCCTTGGTATGGAAACGATGTTGAAACCATCGAAATCCTCAATGAGGTCCCATACCCTATTCTTGTAGTTCTTCAGCATGTCATTCTTTATAGCATGTTGTCCCCTGACTTGGTTGATGATTATCTCGCTATCCTCGAACACCTATAAGTTCTTTATACCCATTTTCTTGGCCCAATGAATTCCATGAATCAATGCCTCATATTCAACCGTGTTGTTTGAAAAGGAAAAATAGAAACGAAAAGATGAAAAATATTTAATGTCTTGTGGTGAAATCAACATTGCACCACCTCCAAAGAGACTTGTCTCGCTTCTCAAACCATCAAAAATAGTTGCCAAAATTTTTGTCATCCTTTGTTCAAGTTGGATGATGTCAGGAATGGGTGAATTTTCTTCGTGTACACAATACACGCCCAATTTAGATTCTTCAATTTCCTTGTATGGGTCAAATTCATGACTCTTGTTTTCCCATTCATCCAAAGTCAAATCAGGAATTCCCTCAACCTTAGTACTGTTTCTAGATCATTTGAACACTCCTCTTGATCAAATGCTAAGTAATTTGCATTTATAGGACTTGGCACATGAGGTTCAATATGGAAATTAGCAATTGGTTCTGACCTGATTGTTGCTTTGGCCCCATAAATCATCCTGAAAATCATGTGTAACCAATCTGCAGATAAATATCCACTAATTTTTGCAGTGAAGTCTCTTGATAGACACAATGCAAAGAGTGGTGGAAGGTCAATCACAGACACATATTGCAAAACTGTAACATTAGGACAGACATGTAGTGTTAGGCTTAACCCTTTTATGACCCCAACTATTCGAACTCGGTGTTCCATCCAAATTGCATTTGTACCACTCCTTCAAACTCGGCTCATACTTTAGACCCAGTTGATCCGCTATTTTCTTATCACCGAACTACTTGTTGTTCCATCCATCATGTAGTTGTGTACCAAGTGGTTTCCAACAACCAATGACACATAGAATGGTGGAGGCTTCAAATTCTTGCTTGGTTGACCCCCACCCGGTTGCACTGCATTAGTGAGAACTTTCTCCTATCCCCGGTTTGATACATTCGAGGCAGACCAATTAGCCATTGCAGCTTGCAATAAATCTCGTTGCCCTGAGATCGCCAGTGATTCCCACATGGAAATGTTCACATGTGTCTTCTTCATTTGATCGATGATGTTGAAAGGGGATGATCTATCTTTTTGTTGTCCCTTACTTGGCGCAACCTTTTCTAGAGCTTGAACAGGCGCATGTGTTGCTACAACAGGTACCTTAGGCTGATTTTGCACATTTGGAACTGCATTTGGTCTACTGACCCCTTGTTGTGTAGGAGTGGGCTGAGAAACAACTGGATTAGATGGTTTCCCCTCTTCTATGCTTCTCTTCTTTGACCATGTGTTGATAGCCACACCTTGAAAAGGCTGTTGGTTAACTCCACAGAAGTCTTCCATTTTCCAATTGGCCAACGTGGTTTCTGTTGGAGGTGCTTCTTGTTGTGTTTCTTTCGTTGATTCCCTACTTGGCTTGGTTCTTGAGACACACCAATGGTTTGCACCATCAAGGCTTGATTTAGTGCACCATTGAAACATGCTGATTGATTATGAGGTAGATTGTAAGGGTAACACCAGTCATACTCCTGTGCCATGTTGTTTTGTGTTGGAACCAAGGCTCTTGAGGATGTTGTTGCATTTGGATCATACGGTCGAAATGGCTTGGTAGCTTGAGGTTGTCCCTGGTTTTGGTTTTGATTTGCAGCCTGAGCTAGTGGACTATTTTTTTGGGGGAGCCTAGCCTAGTACTACGCTTGAGGTTGATACGGTCTATCACTTTGAGCTTGCTATCTTTTTATAGTCACCAGCTCATTTCCAAGGTTCTGTAACTATTTCATAACCTCCTACAATTCCTTTGAAGTATTTGAAGAAGTCGATGCCTCATTATTGCTTTGATTTCTAGGAGTTGGAATGGGATTCAACTCTAGTGCTTGACTAGTTGTAGGATTTCCCATATCCGGATACAGAGGCATTGGTGGCCTTGGTGCAACCTTGCCAGCTTGGATCAAACAGTTCTCTACTCGATATCTCGTGTCATAAGCCCCAGAAGTAGCGTTGTCCCTCCCATTGATTGGATCATCATAGCTATGTATGAATTTATTGCCTTTAAGAATAATGGAATGTGCCTTAGGCGGTTGGTCTAATAGCTATGGAATCCTATCCCATGTCCGTTTGAATCGAAGTTGAAATCTGTCATTTGTTCGTTAGGAGCTCTTTTTGATTGTCGTCGAGCTTTTTCCAATAAAGACAAATTGTCTACCTTCTCCTCGAATTGGTTGCAAAGAGCTAAAAAAAGTTGGTTCCAATTCGTAATAGACCCTGCTTTTAGGCTCCTAAACCACTATAAGGCTTTACCCTTAAAATATGAAGCCAGCAACTTGACTGCAACATCCATTTCATTTATTTCATGGATTGCACATGCATTGGAAATATCCAGGATGTGGTCACTAGGAGTAGTATGATTTTGTCCCGTGAAATAGGGGACATTCTTTAGCGCTGCAACGTAACTGATTCTGAGAATTTAGGGTGAGTGGACTACTGCCCATGAAATTGACAAAGGGATTCGGTGGTAGATGTGCCATTATGATTGGCCTAAGAAATCTGGTTGATGCGAGAAAAGGTCTACTAGGTGGAGGTGTAGACAAAGTCCGGTTAGGTTGGGATGGTGATCTTTGTGGTCCTTTTCCTCTCCTTCTTCTGTCTGGTGATAGTTGCAAGTATACAAATAGCACCTCTTCTCGAGTATCAGACCTTGTTCAAATTCTTCTCATGTACTTGGGAAAGTTTTTTTTTGCTACACCGCTGATTTCTATCCCTTCGTAGTCACCAGATGTGTTAGAGAACGAGCCTCAAAAGGATGGATTCTGCCAAGTTACACACCAAACTTGACAATATTAAAAAATAGAATTTAAAACTTTGAAGGACCTGGAAGATACAGTTCTTCAATTCGGTTATTGGGTCTTGTTGTGTAGCTACTAATCCCCGAAAGGTATAGGCAAAACTCAGGTCATGCAAGGCAACTTACAAAACCTGAAATACACCGTGTCGGAACTTGGGACATGCTCGACACCTGGGAAAACCTGAAATACTAAAAACTATGAAATTTTGAAATTCAAAATCTCAAAAATCTAAGAATACCCTTTTGAAAATTATCCCCGATCTATCAATTGGTGAAATTTTGACTTGTTTTGAGCAAGTTAAGCCCTTGAAAATCGATTTTGGAGTTCAGCCTGGAAGGTGAAAAAATCCGAAATTGTAAAACTTGCATTTGTAAGTCAAAATTTCTTGAAAATTCTTTAAAATCTTGTGGAATGACCTCTTGATCCCACCGGGTGTGCCAAAATCTGTTGATGCGTAAGCACAACACCCCTTAATGTTTTCAACTCAATGGGTTGGGACTCTCGGTGCGATTGCATAACACGGAGATTTTCCCAAGTGTGGGACATTATGAAATCAGAAAAGCTCTCCGGATGAAGGCAGCTCCTATTCCTCTATTCGGATGCACACGTAAAAATGCAGAGGGTTTACTCAAAAATCTAATCAAACTTGCCAAGGAGATAGGGTAAGAAGATGTATAAAAATAAACCTAATCTAACAAAGGTGATGCATCGAGGAATGAAGAACACTTGTCTTGCCAATAAACACAAACCATTAAAATGTAATGCAAGATCATGCAAAATAACCAAATTTGCAGTGAAATGTCGGGAGGATGCAAATGAACACAGAGAGGTTGAGAATCATCCACAGCATGCATTATTTGCTCCAAAGATTGATACAATACACTACGAAATGCCAAGAGGCAAAGTTGCATTACAGTTTTAGATGGGAGGTTTGAACTCCACAAAATCTACCTACAAACAAGAGGAGAAGGGAAGGGCAAAAAAAGAATGTCCAACCTTTAGAAAGAAGCCCCTACTTACAATTTATAGGAAGAATGAATGAGGGAAGAGAGAGAAATTCCAAATCTACCCCAACCACCTCCAGATTGAATTTAATTCATCTCATTATGGCGGTAGGTGAGAACCCTAAAGAAACCCAAAAATAGCGAATTGTATTTTACATTTTTTTAGAACTTGTTCTCATCTAATTAAATATATCCAAAGTTGTAGTTAAGCAGAGAGGACCTTGTAAGCTTTCGAAAAGTCCAACCTTGCGTGAATCTCGAGCTCCCTGTGAAAATTTATGGCCATTTGAATATCTGGGTCAAGGTTTGCTTTCTGTCGGGTTTGGGGTGTCAACGCTCAAAATGTTGCGCCTCCTGAAGGTGTGCCTTGGCACATCTATCCTCATGTCAACATAATTTTAAGTGTGCCATAGGCACTGAAAATGTGGTGTCGATGCCTTATAATCTGTGCCCTCTAACTTGTGCCAGGGCGTGACTTTTTCCATGTCGACACCTTTCAACTTGCGCCTCCAACCTACGCCAGGGCATGACTTTTTCCATGTTGACACCTTTCAACATGCACCTCCAACCTGTGCTAGGGCACAACTTTTTCCATGTTGAAACCTTTTGATCTGCGTCAGCTGGCACGACTTTTTCCATGTCGACACCTTTCAACCCACGCCCCAACTGCGCGCGTGGCACGACTTTTCCATGTCAACACCTTTTGATCTGCACCGGGCGCGATTGGTGGCATAAATAAATTTCAGGTTTTCAGTTTCTTTGATTTCCATATTCTTCTATTTGTCTATATTTACCTGGGGAGGGAGATATATACAACAATACCCTTGGATTGTAGTTGGACCCCATGTTACTTGTTCTTATCCCTAGCAAAATTTAGTGCTCTTTGGTGTTATGATTTATGCTTGTGTTCTCTTTATGATTATTCTGAGCTTGATCAGGAAATAAGATAAATGAATCCCATTGTGTTATAGTTAATGGTACTTCTTGTATTGATATGTTAGTTGCTAGGGGAGATATATATATATATATATATATATATATATATATATATATATATATATATATATATATATATATAATATATATATATATATATATATATATATATATTTTGCTAAATTTGATTTGGTTGGTGTGGTGTGTTCGATTCTTAAAAAAAAAGTGTAAAAATCAGACTATAGGAAACCTTGTGGTCATGAATTTTCTTAGTATTACCATGAAAATTTGATTGTACCCTCTCGAGTTATATAAGTGCTTTCCATAAATAGTTTCCTCGATTGTAAATGTTTTGCTGATTTAGGTGTCCTTCCTTGTTGATTAACCTCATCTTGTGTGATCTCAAATTGTGGGACCTTGAGTAGACATGTCTCTCGTACAAAATTTTGGCCATGGTTGATTTTGCTAGCCTTGTCTAGACAATGAACCTTGAAATCATGACTTAAACTTAGTGGAAACCTTAACTTTTGTTATTGTAGTATGTCGTGTTCCATGGGAAACTATGTAGTCTTTCTCAAACTCATGGAATTCTCCTTATTATTCCTCTACTTGGTGGTTACTCTTAAGACTCTTTTGAACTCTTCATGTTATGTTATTATGTTGTCAGATCTTGGTTGTTAGTGTAAAGTTACTTTCTAGATTTAAATGTTCATAGCCTTGCATGCAAAAAGTTTATAACTCATCCCTTACAATCTCCCTTCTTCTTGCTGAATTGCATTGGACCAAACTTGGGTTATGTGGACCCACACTTGTTTGAAGTAAGAAATCCCATAATGGGAGTGATCCTTTTTCTATTGAATTTGTTCCTATCTCTCTTTCCAGTGACTTCCAGGAGGAAATCGAGTCTAAGGGGAGGGGGATGTAGTGCCAACTTCCTTTCGACACTTTTGATATTTATCATGATATCTTTCTTGCTGAATATATTACAGACATTATTATAGTTTTTATTTAACATGGTGTTAGATGTCAGATTATGGATTATTGTTGACTATGATTCATATATGATGCATGATGATTACTAGAAACATTCTATATATTGAGGATGATATAATTTCTGACATGGTTATATTTATGAATGTTGTTCGGACATGTGATATTTGGATATATTGAGTAGACCTAGAAAATGGAATTAATTTGATGATCGTATAGTTGTTGATAAAATGGTAAATGATATTGTTGGTTGCCTTGATGTTGTTGTGATTCATATATATAGATGATTTTGGAATTATATTTATATGTATTTTGGATGTTCTGATGTGGCCATGAGGATGAAGGGGTATTGTGTTTTTCTAGTTAAAATCTCACAACAAACATAAGGGGATTGGAGACCAACCACATTAGAATTCTATATGAATTCAACAAGGTCACCATGGTAACTTGTATTGATCATGTGTTTGTGTGTTTGTTGGTTGTTAGGGATTACTGTGGGGGTCACCTTTAAATGTGACCAAGGGTTATGTGTATTTATTTATTTGCGTCCTTTGTTATTGTTGTATGTGTTTTATAAGTGATGTGCTTTCCTTTTCATTATTGAATTAAATTACGGTAAATAATGTGAGTAATCATATTTTTAAAATTAATTAATCAAATTGGGTCATAAGAAAGTAATTATTAGATTTACTGGCATAAAATTAAAGTGTTGTAGGAAATGTGTAAGTTATGTGTAAGAGATGTGTAAGTAAATTTTGGAGTATGAAAAACTCCATCTTCTTTTGAAATCCGAAATTTTCCTTGGAGGATGATTTTGGAGGCTTGTGGGTCAAGTTAAACTTTTCCCATACCTCTTAAATTTGCATACCAACCTTACCTATGGTTGGAGAGTCTAAATCTAGCCTTCATTATGCATTTTGTAAGTCAAGTTGTAATTTCTAATTGCACTTTCTTATATGTTTTTAATTTCAGTCCTTCGGGGTGTGGGCTTGATTTGAGTTTGTAAGTAAAGTTGTCATATTATTCACCCAACTGTTTATTATGCATTTGAGAATGAAGTTGACCTTGGGTGTTGGAGTTGAGGATGTGTGAAGTGGCATCCTATATGGATCCACCTCATCCTCTTCTCTTCCATCTTCTATATATTCAAATTCCTTGGCTTGTTTTTGGGTTGCTTCACTTTTATCACTTCATTTTTGGCGACTTACTTTGATGTTTTGGAGTTCTTACAAATTGGGATAAAGTTAGAGATTGTTGCATACTTGTTTATTATTGATATCTTGGATTTTTTTGCATTGGAGAGCTTACTATTTTTAACTTGGAACAAACTCCGTCATGGAGAGGTAAGAGCTTAGCTCTTGGAAAATTTCTCCTTTCATTTTTTTGCACATGTCAATGGTTGAATGTTTGAATGTGTTGGTTTATTTTTTGGTTGGTTAGGTAGATGGCCTAGGAATGGTGTGTAGGAGAAGAATATGGAGTATTTTGTGGGAGGCATAAGTGTTTTGGGAGGTATAAGTGTGGAGGAGTTGGGATTTGGGTTCCACCTTACAAAGAAATAACTTGCATTTCTTTACTCATTATGGGGTGCAATAAGAGGTCAGGGAGGTATAAGGAAATTGGAGGAATAAGGGGTACTTGGGGATTCATAAGGGCATATAAAGGATTTGAAATGATATATTTTGGTGGTTTGTTCTTAGGTGTTGATACCCATTTCCCCTTGGGAGACATAAGAATTATCCGTCATAGTTTCTTTCTCCTTTGGCTTGTATGGTGAAGCCTCAATTTTGTTTGTTATGTTTGAATGTGGTTGTAAACTACATATCTGCTTTTTTTTCTTGTGTTTTAAATATGAATTTTCCATGTGTGTTGTGGAATCCTATTGTTTGAGTGAGTTAAAACACATTTCTTATTACATTGTGGTTGGGGCTCCGGGGGCAATCAAGAGGGCGACATCCCCTTGTCATTGGATGTATTGGTTGGGTGGAGAGCATTTCCTTTCCCCCTGTTCTATTGTGATCAAATTTAAATAAAGAAAATGGAGGATATTCATGTTGTTGTTCTAGAGCAGAGGAAAAAGACAAGTTTGACAATCCTTGTTGAGATTATTCTTATTGTAACCCTTTTCCAACTTTGAAGTGGATGACCTTGTACATTATTTGTGATGGAAAGATGTTTTGTATTGGCTATGAAAGTTATAATTCAAAATGTGAAAGAGATGTACTCTATTTTCTATTTTTGAATGAATGAGAAGGAAATTATATTCTATATATTGAAATTGAGGAATGAAAGAAGAAAGTTGTAAAGAAATCATTTTTGAATTAATGGAAGTTGTTTACCTTGTTCAAATAATTTGGTGTTCATTGGAAACCTGTGTTTGAAATATAGTATGAAATCTTTGTTTGGAAAATTGAAAAGTAAATATGCATGAAGAAATGTTATATTACTTTGTTCCTTTGAAATGTATGATTTGAAAGTTAGAGTTGTATGTTGGCCTTGAATACTTGTATTGAAAACAAAATTAATATGTTAGATTGGGTTTAGAATGAATTCAGATATTAAATCTTGGTAAAAGGAAATAGAATCCGTTTAAGTTCAAGTATAAACTCCATTTTTTTCACTGAATACTTGCAACTATTAATCAAACAATGTCCAGAATGACCCTACAAACTATGAAGGAATTTTGGAACATTAATACAATCTAAGTAAGATCAAAATGATCCCAAACATACTAAAACACTTAAGAAGTTTTTATTAACCTTTGCAAAACTGGGCTCAGACAGTTTCACAGTCATTTTGCTGTCAAATTGGGAGTTTTCAAATTAAAAATCAATCTAACAAGTTATACCTTGCAATCAATCCTAACATTCTCCCAAGAGCAATCCTCCATGTCTGGTTGACATGTTGAGAATGGAAGAATGTTGAATTTGAAAAAAATTTATAAGTTAAAAATACCAGTTTTCATCTTAGAATACTACAGAACGTTTTTTCAAAATTGAAACTATAAACTTTATAAAAATTAAAATTTTATGATCCCTATGCAAAGAGGGAATTGAGACCTTTGAAAAATTCCTCATTTTCATAAAACCAAGCTCCCAATCGAAATTTATGGCCCTTTGAAGTTTTCTTGCATTTTAGGCTAAAAAATAACTATCTGTCAAAATTGGAAAAAAATAATCGCTAGCAAACCCGCGGGCCCGAATGTTCTTTTTTGTACTTCAAGAAAAAAAACATAAAAACAAAAATTATCCTACCACTCAGCTGGCCTGATCTCTTTACTTTCAGTAAAAAAATTATCTAAGTCGAAAAAGGTTATCACAAAAAATTTCCTCTGCGGCTGACCTCCCCCCGCCAAACATTGATCGACATGTGGCTTCGTGGGCGACGGTGGAGGCACGGATTACTTTCTAGCCTTCAGTTTTTCAAACTATTTTTGATAATTTGGTAAGTTTTCCCCATGGCCCCACTAGCCCATAGCCAATCAGGTGCTACCACGTGGCATCATTAGGCATCGATGGAGGCACAGGTGGTTTTGAACCCTTAACGTTTTTTGGGAAAAAGTTTAATTTCCTTAAAATTCCTCGTCCATCCGTAGCCAATGTTTTGCTTACACGTGGCATCATCTCGGCCTACTGGAGGTGTGGGTTACTTTTTAACCTTCGTGCTTTTAATCCGAAAAGAATTAATTTGCTAAAGATTCCATGCAAGTCTGTTTTATCCATTAACACTTTTCATCAAAATCTCAAAACATTAAATTATTTCGTTGACTCACCTTCTCTCTGGTTGAAAGTTTTTGGGACACGTGTCCCTTTACCAGCCTCACGGGTGCACGGAGGTAAATTGCACCTTTGTCCCAAAAGGGAAAAAGTGCTAAATGCCTTCCCAATCTGCCGGCCCACGTCTTGGAAAAGTTTTCTTCCCCGCTCCACTGGTCTGATTTTCTCCTCTAGGAGAAATTTCTCTTTGAAGTCCGCAGGCCCGAGTTGTGGAAATTTTCCTCCCCGGCCCGTAGGCCCGCTCTTGGGAAAATTTTCACCCCAAGTTCCGCCGGCCCATAACTTGAGAAATATGAGGAGTTAGGAGGACTTATTTATATCACCGGAAAGGTGAGGAAATTTCCTATCTAATGGGAATGTTTTCAGGAAGTTTTGAGTGCATTAAATGTGAGAAAAATCAAGTTGAATCTTTTAAGTGAGTTTTGGGAGTGAGTAAGTGAGAATTTACCCTTTTAATTTTTAATGTATAATCTAATCCTATGTTTTGACCTTGTAAATTAATACCCTAGGGAAATTTGAGCTAGGTATGGATTTATTATACTTAATATTTTTTTAGTGTGGTTTTAAAATGGAAATGTAAAAAAAGAATTATTCCATAGTTTTCTAACTAAACCTCGATTGTTCATGGGTCTCAAGTGGGATATTTTAGCGGGTGTTACAATATGATCATAGTTATAATGTGTGTATAACATGGAAAAATAATTTGAAGTTTTTAGTCCAAAGACAAGTGTATCTCTTCATTTTGAAAAACTAAAATATAACATTCCCTTAACTTTTTTTTCATAGTAAAATAGTTGCTTTAGCATAAGAAAACCTTTTAAGTTGTTTTTGCCTACTTATCAAAAAAAAAAAAAAAAACCAAATTTAATTGAGAATGTTATATATTCCTCCTATCTAAATCGATGTGCAAAGGAATAGCGTGAGAACACATTTTTATTTAATCCAATTCTTTTTTTGCATTAAGAATGGTTGGATTATGTGACAAAACACATTCTCATACAATAAACATTTTTTTATAGAAATTCACATATATTTAAACTTTTAAACTATAAACTCTTGCTTTTTTGTTTTACATAAAGGAACTTAATTAATAAATAATTATATATTAGTAATATATAATAGATATATATTAAGAATATACATTATTATTTTCAAATTTTAGAAAATCATTAGCTAAACAATCATTACAACTATTAATAATTTATATATATATATATATATATATATATATATAGATATATATATTAATGCTATTGTTAAGTGATTAAGAAAATGTGTGGCATTTAATAAAGAAAAGTAAGTGGTTGGTGTTGGTTGGGCCAAGTGTCCCTATGACCCCACCGTTTGTAATATTTTGATTAAAGAAAAAGGTTAGGGGAGGATTCGAACCCACCCCCAACCCATAATGTTTATGGGGTGGGGGTGGGGTCGGTGCCCCTCCCAAAAATATTAAAAATGCATCTTATTTAAAATGAAACTTTCACCCCTTTTCCTTTTAATAAGAGGCCATTATTAATTATTTGGCCCTTCTTTTTACAATCGTCTGTCGTGCCGAGATTTTCACAGATTGTGTGAATATATTCAAAACACACACACACTCTCTCTCTCTCTCTCACATAGATATTTGGGATCTTATACGTTTGGTAAGAAATAGAATAAAATAACATTGTATTAATATATATTTGTATTAAAAAAAACCCCTAATTTTTTTGAACATCTAAGGTGAAATAAAAACAAAAGAAAAAGATGTATTTTCTCAAAGCATATATGTGGGGTTTCTAGTTATTACCCGAATGGGTATACACACAAAGTATACATATTGAACTGCAAGTAAAATATTGTTAATAAACAAATAAAAAGTGAAAAAAATACCCACAAAGCGGAAATGGATAGATCCATATATTAAGCAAAAAGTTTAATCGGGAAAAGCTTCCATGTCTCTAATGGCCTCCATGGCTTCATCTTCTCCTCCCTTCTTCCTTAACCTGCAAGTGAAAACAAATGAAATGAGAGATTAGGTTTAGAAAAGGAATATATGACAACCCATAAGGATATCTAGGGTTACTTTTGTATAACCTAAATCTAAGGGTTGAGAAAGATTAGATCTAAGGGTGTAGGATGAACCCTACATCACCTAAGTGATAGAATATTTTAGTGGGAACATTTTATATAAATATATGTATGTGTAATGTTAAATGGGGCCTAAGGAGTTAGACCATGTTGTGTACCCTTGACACTTTAGGTATTAAACCATGTTAATATGATTTATTTTTAACTAGGAGATTATTAATCTTACCTAATAAAATTTTGAATTTAATTTAGGTCCGTTCGATAAATAGATTTAATAAGACCTTTGGGGCTAAATAAAAAGGGTAAAATGGATTAATATTTGAATTAAGAATCAGAAATTAATAAGGAAATTAAATCAAAATATTTTTATAGGGTTGGGTCAATAGTAAGTAACTATTTTTTTAGTCTTGGCTGCCATATAAATGTTTAAAATTTTATAATCGGGATTTAATTAAAATTCTATCTAAAGGCACCTTGCCTTATTAAATTCCCTGTCTCCCTTCCTCTCCGGCCCGGCTTTGGGCTCTGTGCTGCGATCCTGTCTCCCCTGCTGTCCCTGCTGCGCCCCCGCCTCCGGTGCTTGATGCCCCCACGCGCAGTGCTCATGCTTCTCCTTCTTTTCCTCCCCGCTGCTGCCCCTGCCACCCACACTGTCTCTACTTCTAAACGTGTCACCGGGGCTTCTAGGAGACTCAACCTTGAGTCTCTTGCTGAGGGGATGAACCTTTGGATGACATTGCTCGTGATCTTGAACATTAGTAGTGCCGGTCCCAGCGGCACCAACGGATAACCCTTCTAGAAGATTGGAGGCCTTAGAGGCCGAGCTTAAATTGCTTTGAAGGATGAGGTAAAAATCTTGCTAACAAGCAAAAAGGCAAAAAAGCATTGAGGGAGAAGGGAGCATTGGCAATAGCCAGCTTGATGAAATATACAAAAAACTGACCTCCCTTGACTCCCGCCTTGGGAAAACGAAGACTAGGCATGAGTATAATATTGCAGCATTCAGGGCCATAGAGGAATTCATCGAAGGACATGCAAGAAGTGTTTCGCAACTCAGCGGTGTCCCGATGACTCTTTGGGGCAATGAGAAAGAGAGTAAAAGAACCAGAGAGGAGCTCGATAAGACGGATGCTGCTCATATGACCACGCTGGGTATGTACCATGCTTGGAAAAAAGTAAAGATGAGTATTGATCAAGCGGCCAAGAAGTAGTCCTGTTTTACTACTGCTTCTTGGCTGTAGGCTCTTTGTTTTTGTTGCCGTTGTTTCTTTGTTAAGTCTCGTTTGTGTTTCTTGTTTCTAGGCTTGGTGTTCTGTTCTTTGTAACTTTTTGTGCTTTGATACTGACTTCTCTGCTCCTCTCTCTTATTCGGGCTTTTAGGCCTCCTTTTTGTACACAAGGGTATAGTCCTTTCAAAAACTATTTACCAATATTAAAAAAATTCTATCTAAGGCTTTGTAACCTTTAAAAAATATGTATTCCTTAATTTTTCCTATTTTCTATCGGGTTTTCTCAAAGGATTTAAGTAGGAAAAATGTGGACATTACGATTAGGATAAAATGGTCAATTTTCTAAGATTTATTTATTTATGAACACAAAATCTAAAATTTCATTTTTTTGTTTATACTACGATACTAGTATTTAATGTGAGAATGGTGCTTCTTTTGTCATGTAGTATAATACACATTACCTCATGACAATTTTTTTTGAGATGTGCTTCCTTTGTATAATACACATTATGGTTTGAAAACCTCCCTTATGTATACCATCATGCACAACTTATTATCTCCATAAGATAATGAGATGATGTTTGTGTGAGGGATTTCATTTACCTCTTGGCAGGTTATTTTATGTCAAATAATGCAAGTTATCTCATCTTATGTGAGTCATAGGCCATTAGGTTTCATTAGGGGTTATATGACACATGCTATATTCCATCATAAAATATGTCATATATGTTAATGTGTATAGATGTATGTCATACATGGTTACATTATATTTATGAATTGTCACTCATTTCTCTCTTGTCAAGGTATGATGAGTCATGCATTGGGAGTTACACAATACTTGTATTTTTAATTATGTTTTTAATCTATGAGAATGAGTAGACCTCTATGTTACATGCATAATTTATTGGTTGTTATTCACTTTCGTACTACTTCGAGCTATGTTAAATTTCTATTTGAGTGTAACTTCGTTGATGTGCATGAATTCCATATTGATCCTCATGCTCATACACACACACACACTCTCTCTCTCTCTCTCTCTCATGTTATCGAATTATGTTTTTGGGAATCATGTTAATCACAAGAATTTTTTTCCTACTACTATCATTTTAACGATTTTTTTAGTTTATTGTGATAGTTTATTAATCTATTTCATTTTGTGTTGTACTTGGATTAATTTGGATTAATATTGATTTTCATGAGTTTATTTGTTTTGTGTTGGTACGGTGTATGTGCAGGGTCTATGGAAATATTCTAGATTTTCTTAACCAAACATCCCTATTTGTTACTAGAATTTATAAGATACTACTTTTGGAGGTAATTCTCTAGTTTTTTGGGGTTGATTTTTTAATAAGTTCTTTTAAGAAATATTTATCTCCTCCAAACTTGGTTTCCTCTTCCCTACTCGCTTTGTACATTGTTATGTCAATGGCTACCTATCCTTGTATTATTAGTGAGATCCTAGTGAGCTCCTCCCTAAACCACCTTGTCACGACATCTTCCTTAATCATCTTTTTATGTTATCATAGCTCAACTCTATTTGCACAAAACACTCTCTCTTTGGTTCACCAAAGAATTGCTTGTGTTTTCTTACTCAAATAAAACCATCTTCTTGCTTCTTGCTTACTCGGATGAGTTCATTCACCCTTCCATTGTAGGTCGTTCATATTCCCTTTTCCTAAATATTTTTATTTTCACCCAGTTTGAATGAAGCTATCTTATCTTTGGCATCTCTATTTTAGGTTCACTATTAATCTCGATGGGCTAAGTAGTTATTGTAATCCAATCATGCTTACCTCCTTGGGATCTTCTTTGTGTTGGCTTCCTAATCCTTGTTAACCCTTCCATTGCCATATTTTTTGAGTTTTCATGTGTTTACCCATATTTATCTCAGGATCTCTATATCAGCTTTACTTGGATCACCTGTATCCTTCCCGGCTCGTTCCTGGTTCACTTTGGAACTCCTTAGTAGCTTTGTATTGCGTCAAATTGTCCCTTAATTATGATCTTTCTCTCCCGTGAATTCTTATATTCAATCATTTGTACCTTTTGGCTCTTTCTTGTTCCTCATCCCTGTAAACCCCTACATGTATTACCCTACCTCGAAGTTTTCCCCTACTATTTGCTTGCATTTTCAACCGATCTTGCATCCACTATGTGATACCATGTTTGCAACATAATATAATAGTGCTAACTTGAAAATTCAAACACCATCTCCGCTTCAAGCCCCTATCCCCTTTTCATGTTTCCCGATACCCTTTTCTCGATTACTGTATTAAAAAAATTAACCTCCTTGCTTTTAGGCCCGAATTTTTATTTTTTAATATAATCTTTGTCAAGTTAAATCAACATATTTGAATTTTTATAGCGTAGTTTATATTAGACTAAAGTTGTGGTATTTTTTAACAACAATGAAATCAATATTTTTAATGAAGTCATTAACATCATTAGGGATAACTAATTTTTCTAATTAAACCTAGTTCATTTTTTTCCTTTTTGGTATTTAAATTAATTGGGAAAATATTAAATTATATTATTATTAAGGCTATTTTTCCAAACATGTGGTTGGGAAGGTGAATCTCTTTCTCCTGAGGCCCCTTTTTGGTTTTTATTTCTACCAATGTATATTTGGAATATATTATGAAGGTATAAGCATTTTTGGAGGTTTATAGTGGGTTTCTGGGGTTTTATTTACATTTTGAGAGGTTTTAGACTCTCTCGAAAATCATTATTCTTTGTAGTTATCTTATTATTGCTTGTGGATTAGTGAGTTAGACCATCACAACATTAGAAAAATGGATTTTCCACTTTGCCATGTGAGACGTGGTTTCTCACAAAAAGAATTTTATTTTCTCATTTTACTTTCTTTCGCCATATATTGTGTTTTTTTGTTGTCTCATTACATATGAAAAAAAACTAACTTTTGCATGCACACTGAAATATTTTTTTATATTTAAAATTGAGTGTCCAATAGCTTCACGTAGTACCCACTCATCTTAGAAATTTCTTTCACTATGATTTTTCTTACTATGGACTAGAGACATGGACATGGGTATCATATTTTGATTAGTAGACATTAATAGTTGGTCATTATTATTAAATTTTGATTAGCATGTTAATAGAAAATATGGATATTTTTGTTATTGATATGTGGTGACCCATATTGTGGAACATATTGACTTCTAGAGGCATGGATAGATATTTCAGTACTAATGATGATCTAGTGTTGTTACTTTATATATATTGACACTTTGGATTCTTGATGTATTGATTTTGTTAGATGATAGAGCTAGTATTGTGATCTCATTGATGTTGATGAAATGGTAGAATTGAAATATTTAGAAATTGTAAACAATTAATAAAATTTCTTAACTCGATGATGATTTAGCTACTCATGTGATGTTGATTTGATGATATGTAGGCATGCTTTATTCTTAATATATTTTATGTGGCCTTGAGGCTGAAGGGGTATTGTTTGATTGGTTGCATAGAAATTATTATCATGACAACAACATGAGGGTTACGAGACTAATAATGGAGGAATATGGGATATTGGCAACAAGGTCACCTTGGAAGCTTCATGTTATGTATTTTGTTTTGTTTGATTGGTGGTCCCCATTGGAATGGGTAACCACATATGTGACCAAGGGGTTTGAATGTTGCTTTTAATTCATTTTTATTTGTTTGGTTGTGCATGTGAATTAATTATTGTAATGTATATTCAATATATTAGTTCTTAAGTAATGTGCCTCGTTCAAGTAATTGATGTTGTGATTAAGTTAAGTGGACTCTAACAAATAGGGAATAATATGGTAGAGAGTCCTTGTGATATATTGATTGTGTTGGATTTTTTAAATTTTTGTGTTGAGTACTCAACCTTACTTTTCCAATCTCATATTTTTTTCTTTAGAGCCACATTTGGAGGCTTGTGGGACGAGCTAGACTTGTCCAATGACTCTTAAACTCACACACCAACCATACCCATGATATGTGGAGTTAATTTTAGCCTTCATTTTGTGTTTTAGACAGTAAAAGAGGAGATTAATTGCACTTTATTATAAACTCTTTTAATGTTTTCCTTAGAGGTATGGAGTGGATGTTTGTGTGTGGAAGAGGAACTTGTCATTCCCTAACCCACTTATTAATTAGCATTGGTCCTTGTGTTTGACCAAGTGAGGTGGAGTTGAGGAAAAGTGATGTGGAATCCTAAATGGAGCCACCTCATCCTCCTCTTCTCCCTTTCTATTTATGTGAGTGATTTTTGAAATTTTGGGGTTACTTGTTTTGATTTTACACTTGCATAATTTTGTGAATTGGCTTGGACTTCATGTTGGAAATATTTTGGAGTTTAAATTATGGTATTCTCTTGGATTATGAGAATATTGAAGTTGTCCTTAAATATTTTTGGAAGATATTACGGCAAGGTAGGGTCTATACCCCTATTTTCTTATTTTACTTGTTGAATGTTTGATGGTAAAATGAATGAATTTTTGTGTTGGTTTCATTTTGGGTGGGTAGTATGGCCTTAAGGGTGATGTAGGAAGAAGAAAATGGGACCATTAGGGAGGGAAAATGAAGTTGTGAGGCATGCATTTTGGAGAAAGTGTGAGTAGTGTGTTCCACCTTTGGGGGAGAAAAGAAAACATTTCCTCATTTTGCATATTTGCAAGGGAAGAGATATGGATGTATTTGAGTGTTTTTGTATGTGCAAAAGGATGTTTTGGGTGGAAACCGTATTTCACTTCAGAGGTAAAAGGAGGTAGTTTCTACGTTTCTTTGATCCTTTAGCTTTTTTTCAAGCCTATGTTTTTATTGAAAAATCATAACTCTTGTTTGTCTATTAATTTGAAAGTGTTGCAAACTTGTGGATTGCATGTTTTGTGGAATCCCTTATAAATTTTCCATATTTGCATTATAGTCCTTATTTCTCTATTTTTAGGACTCCGGGGGCTAGTTAGGAGGATGGCTTCTCCTCCTCACTAGAATATGGATAGGAGGATAACATTTCCTACTCCCCCTTCCTTGTTATTGTTATTTGAAGATGAAGTTAATGAAGGACATAAATGATTTAAGAGTGTCATACTCATTTCTAGGAGAGTTAAATAAAGCCCTGGATAATACTATGAAAGGAAATTAAACATAAATAAGACATTTCATAGTTTTATATCTCTATTGTGGTATTGTTCAAATTAATATTTTAAATATGCATTGTTCTAATAAAGGTGAAAAATCCTTGTAGTTGTGGTAATAGGTCTAGTTGATTGAGTAAGAGTGGCTAAATAGGTGTGAATAAGTGGTCAAGAGATTGATAAATTTGTGAAGACCATAACAGGAGGTTTGAAACGAGTTGTGGTATGATTTGAATATAATTACTATGTTTGGAGGCATAGGTTACCCTTTTTAACATGACTTGGTCTAGTTAGAAGCTAGTTCAAACTTAAAATCGGATGCAAAATAATAATGGAGTGATGAATTTGAAAAAATATCAGGTAATAGGTTGATAATGATTAATAATGCATGAATGATGTTTGAAGTAAGAAAATTACCTTTGTTTTAGTGATTCTTTCATGTTACTAGAAAATGTACATGAAACCCCACCGTAAAAGTGGTGTAAAAACCCTCAATGGAATTTATAGGGTGAATTTATTTGAAATGTTAAGTTGAGAAGGTTTTGTAGGTAACTAGGAAGCTATTCATAACTTTCATGAGTCTTGACGTTATAGGATTTTAGTTTTAGAGCCAAATGTTATCTCTCACGCTCGTTTTAGGGCTTGGAATATCTTCGACTATATAAATAGAATGATTTGAAATTGAAAAAATATATAAAAAAATTTCACATTACAATCAAGAAGTACCCCAAGCTTGAGTGTGATTACATAACCACGATTGGAGATATCTCTAACAATTATCTTTATCTGAAAATGGAGAATATAGTGTACAACTATTGAATGAAGAAGACATATTTTGTCATTTGTGTGGATTGTTATGACCCTCAACTCATAATGGAGGTGGATTAAGGTCTAAAGTAATGGTTTTAATGATATCGAGAGGTAAATATATTAAGGAAAATTCTATCAATTTATATAAGCGAGGGTTGTACATGCCTAGGACTATCACCGATTACTAAGAAGACTACATGAAAGGTTGAGATGGAAAAATAGGTGAAAAATGAACGTGTAACAAATGGAAAACATCATGAATAATAGGAAGAAAACCTAAGACTATTGATTTTTTTGATTTGAAAGGAATGGGATTTTTTTCTAAGCGAGGAGTATAAGAATGAGCTATAGTCGAATAAATAAAGGTTTATGGTTTTGAAGCACCATATGGGTGAATTATTGCATAGAATTTTGTACATATAGACTTAAGGAATTCCTTGAAGATTTGGATGAAATAAAATTCAAGTTTCTATTGTGAAATTGACACATTTTATTACCATCCTACAAAGACTATGTCTACAGTGCAGAATGGTCCAATTTGTAAGGGGTGTTTGTGAAGGAAACATGATTTATCTTTTGAGAGTAGGTTTGGAACTTGACATATACCTATATCACTCTAATATAAAGTTAGAAAAACTAATTTTAATGGAATAATATTATGGAGATACAATATAGGCCATTCAAAAGATTGTACTAGACCTAAACAAGGGTTGAAGCTCGGGAGGGAAAATGGAAATAGGAAGAACACTACAAATACTTAAAGCTAAAAATTTTGTACACTTTAAGATTAGTAGAGAGAATATCTGATAGTTTATAACTTGTTGTGGGAATCTTCAAAACACCCCAACCATTGTATGTGCAATAACTTTGTCTTAAGGGGAGGTTAAATTTTTTTTTCATCTAATGAATATAATTTGGTGTATTTATCTTCCTTAAGAGGTTTCAATGGATGATTCAAGCATGGTTTGAGTGTGATTAGGGTGTATAAATGGAGAAAATACAAGAAATATTTAAGAATACAGAGTTTAATGTTTGGTTCTACAACAAAGAAGGAGACCAAGGATATTTTTGTCCAACCTAAAGATGTATCATGTTTTCTTAATTATTTCCTTTTCTATTAAATGAAATTATATAATGTATGAAAATATATTAAAGATCTATAAAAAGGTCCATGCAGGTGTTTTTAGTTCCTTCTCTCTATAAGGTGAGATCCATACAATAAGGAGGAGTGAGTCAAAGATAGTACTTAAGTACTTTTCATGATTCGAGATGACAAGAAATTGGTCTTAAATGTTGATAAAAGAAAATATATGTGCATATCATGAGAAGGTTTAAGGTATTTTCTCAAGGAGGATAACTAGGAGATAGTTGTATCGAGGTGAAGAGAAGGGTAAACATATGTAATTTAACGAGGATTGGGTACTAGTGTTGATTATATGACTATAAATCAATCTTAAACCTAGCAGATATAGAGATAAGTGATTGAGTATAAAGCCTAGAACATTATATACGGCATGGTATGCATGTAAAAATATAAAATTTTAGATAAGATGCACACACCATTTTAGTATTAAAGTAGGTGTTGACCAAATAGGCTCACACTTATTTTTAGGCCAACTAACACCATTTTCCCCCCTTACGTGCTTCAATATTTGAATTTTTAAATATAAAAAGCACTTAGGGCCCCTTAAAATCATTTCCATCAGATAGGAAATTTCTTTCCCTTTCTAGAGATATAAAGAAGTCCTTCTAACTCTTCATATTTTTCAAGTTACGGGCCGATGGGCCTTAGAGGGATTTTTTTGCCAAAAGAAGGCCGACGGGCCTAAGGAAGAATTTTTACCATGAAAATTGTGGAACGGATGGGCGAAGCATGGACATTGTGTAATTTTTCCACTTTTCACAATGGGGTACAAGTATAATTGTTGTGCTTGCAGCCCGAGAAGGATTACTTTTTACAAAGTGGAAAACGCAGGCCGACGGGTCTAGGGATGTATTTTTCTCAAAAATGTGAAAATGTGGACCGGGGCTCTAAGGATGAATTTTTACCAAAAGAACATCTGCGAGGTCATGGGGAAATTTTTCATAAGGGTTAATTTGGGTGCATCGGGTCTGCAGGGCATTTTGGAACCTTTTCACTTTTTGTAAATTGGCATAGTTTTCAAGTGCGGGCCCATGAGCCCACGGGGTCTCATCGACCAATGTAAAGTCACGAGATCGAAGAAGGTGCCATGTTTCCAAGTGGTTCACCTTTGATGGTTAAATAAAAATGTGGTCCCCCAAACAAGTACTAAGATCCCACATGTCCCGAGGTTTGAAAAGGGACAGAGTCGATAGTTGAAAAGTCAAAATGGGGCAGAGCCAATGGAAGGTGCCACATGTCGACTTGGCGTAACTTCAAAGACCAACTCTCGAAGGTTGATCGCCAAACAAGAGTAGGCTCAGCATGTGTCCTAGGTCCAAAGAGGGGACAAAGTCGACTAATTAAATTGACTAAGTATAAGAGTGTTGGCGGAAGCCTCCACGTGTCTCATCGGCGCAACACCAAGGCTAGGTCCAAAGAGTGGGTTCCCAAATGAGCGAAAGGATTCCACGTGTATAGGGTCCAAAAAGTCAAAAAAGGGTCCAAGAAAGGCATCATCTTGAATCAGCTAAGTATAGAGAGTTAGCGGATGGCACCACGTGTCTCTGGCGCAACTTTAAATACACAACCCAAAGATAGACTCCCAAATGAGTGTGGATTTTCCACGGGTCCTAGGCTCAAAAAGGGAGTAAGATCAAATTGGATAAGTAAAAATATAAGTGGAAGCCTCTCAATGCCTCTTCAGCACAATTTCAAAAAGAAAATCTGGAGGAAACACTCAAACAAGCGCAGGCCCTGCACATGTCCAGATCCTAGAAAGGAAGAAGTGATCATTGAACAGTCTAAAGAAAGGTAGAGTAGTTGAAGGAGCCACATGTCACCACAACGCAACTTCAAAATTAAAATTTGAAGTGGGTTCCCAGATGTGTGCTGGGCCTCCACGTGTCTCGGGCCAGGAACAATGTCTCTTCCAATAAGAGGGACTCAGGCAAAACACAAAGGAACACAGAGGAGCCCGCAAAAGCCACCATGTGTCAGTCTGACGCAATTTCAAAAGTGAAAGGAAGGGGATAAATATTAAAGATGAATGAGGCTACCACATGGACCCCGTATGGATGGACTCTTTTAAATATTGAGATCCTCTGTTAAACGCCTGACCTTGATCTTCAAACAACCATATCTTTCGACTGGAAACTAAACTTTGGGCAAGAAGGGATGTTTTGGAAAGCTCTCAACGTTGGCTTCGACCTTCCTCCATTAATGTTTTCGGCCTGCCATTTTGAGACTATCAAGTCTCTCACCTTCCATCATGATGAATAATGGGCCTCTTTCTTACCTAGTAAGGGACAACGATGGAGGCATGGGTCTTGCAGTAAATCCCATCACTGTTACAGGTGGATTTCAATGCTTTGTAGAGTTTTTGAAGTAGGTGTGATTAAATGCATATCTTAAGGTGGTTGAAGTAGGATTCATATTTTCCTATCTCCTTCTCTTTTCTTCTATATATTGTAAAGAAGAGGTATATTCAAATGGTTAGTCATTGTTCCTCTCCGGTCCCTCTCTCTCTTTCTTTCTTGGGGTAGAATACGAAGTCTAAGCCTCCTCTCATGGCTCTGTAATGGATTTTTCTTACCCCTTTCCCACTGATGATGTACCTTGTAACTTTTGGATCAATATAATATGTTTTGTGATGCATTTGTCTATCTTTGGCTCATTTTATTGTCTCTTCTTACCTCTCATCATTACAGGTATATTGTGCATATTCTAATGTTTTTGTAGTTTCGGGAGCTATGCTTAATGGGTTTTGAAGTGGTCTTCCATGTGAATTCATCTCTAGTCTGTGTTGCATCTTGTCCACCCCCTCCTTGTCTCACCTCTCTCCACTTCAAGTAGTTGGATTTGTGATCAACCACTTCCTTTTCTGGTGTATCACCGGTTAGTGAAGGATTTATTTCACCCCTCTCTCTCTCTCCTTGTCTCCTTAGAATGGTTAGATTAGGATATGTTATCTCTTCCCCGCATTGTAGTATCTTGTGGAAGGTATATTTGGAAGCAAGAAACCAACCTTCTCTAGAGGTCCATCTCAAGTTTGCAAGTCCTGACAAGCTTAAGAGATGGTCCAATGTTGTGCAATCACACCGAATGCTCCATTTTAGACTCAGGACATTCAAGGGTGTTGTGATTACGCACTAATAGTTTTGGCACACCGGTGGGAAGGCGAGGTTAGATTCTATCATGTTTCCAAGGTGTCTCATTATAAACAATAAATCTTAAGCCACCATGTGACCTGAAAGGTTTGGCACACCAGATTAGATATGTTTGAAGCACCTTTCCACTTCATATTTGTAGGTTTGTGTGTTCTGTTAAAATTTGGCCTTTTGAGGTGGATAAAATCACATCTCGGTGACTCGATCGGTCAATAACCCATTCTCTGAGTTATAGACCTTTTCTATCCATTTCCACCCATCTTCATTCATATTTCTTTCCACATATTTCATATTCTACCATTCATGAAGTTTTGCAATCATGACTTCATTTCCTTCTTAGAACTCACACTTGTAGCAACAACAGTGTAGTCCACCTCCAATGTATTTCCCAACTCCTCTAGATCAGCATTATGATTAGATCCAGAACCATTATGCTTACCCATATGAGTAGGGTCAAAACCAGTTTGGCCATGGAGCTTATCAAGAACAAGGGGATGCATACAATGGTGACAACTACATGGAAAATGTTGATCTGCTGGAGAAGATTCAAGGGATGGAGGCATGCATGGTACAATCAAGGGCCACAACTCAGATGAAAGCATTTAGAATTGGCTATAGGGCACCTTGTCCATGGGTCGGCCCTATGCCAAGACATTACAACCCTCAGGAGAAGCTTGAATTCATGGTTGAAATGTTTCCTCAACTTGCATAGTGGATTGAGGATATTGAGGCATATGAGAAAAGTGCGAGACAACCTTATCAATGGGTAAGTCAGTCACC
This sequence comes from Taxus wallichiana var. yunnanensis, assembly GCA_018340775.1. Lineage (NCBI taxonomy): Eukaryota > Viridiplantae > Streptophyta > Pinopsida > Cupressales > Taxaceae > Taxus > Taxus wallichiana. The sequence continues at coordinate 235,963,852 of CM031241.1, forward strand.
AACTCCTTTTCCTTCATTTTCTCTTTCTCAAGCTTTATCATTTCAGCATGATCAAGATTTAAGCCCCTCACTTGTTGCTCCAAGTGTTGATTTCCCTTCTCCATCTCCTAATATTTCACCTCATCTCAATTCTTCTTCCCTTTTCCTCCAAAGTAGTCATTCCCTCCAAAAAAATAAGAATTTCCAATCCCTCTCCACAAATAACAATAAAAAAATTGTTGAACCCCAACCGGCCACTCCTCTTTCTTTCCCAAGTCCATGTTGGGAAGAGAATCAATAATCCAGTGAAGGAGAACAATAAGAAGAGGAACACAATAGAGAAGAAATGACAGACAATTTAAAGATTTGGGCTGCCTTATTTGGGTTTACAAAGATCCAATTGATGGTTAAGACAACATAGGAGGTTAGAGTTGAACAACCTTTGTGGTTCTTTGAGGTTGAGTTTTCAAGTAGAACAAGAATAAGAACAAGGAAGAGAAGATCAGAAATATTTTTACTCTTAATGTAGTGTCCATAATGGCACTTTGTCTGAAGAGGATGCTGACCTAATCCAAGCTGCACAACTAGTTAAGGAGGAAGAACAACCAGCTCGAAGTCCATTTTAAGAGGAGCGGGAGAGATGAAATTATAGTTGAGGCCACCTAATGAAAAAAAAAAAAAAATCATTGAGGATTTTTGCTTTTATTTCAAGGGCCTGATTTGATTGATGAACCCATGATGGAGGAGGGCCATATAGTTTTAGAGGCTCCAAGTGTGGAGAAAGCCACAGAAGAACCTTCAGTTCTTCCTCCCACTTTATCCCCTTCAAGATCTAATGTTGAAGAGGAGTTTGATCTTTCAAACTTCATGTTTGAGATGAAGGAAGCCATGGTAAAAAATTTGTAGATTACGAGGACACCATGGAGGAGGTAGAGCACATGTAGTAGGAAAACGAGGAGACAGACTGTCTGTCAGACTTGGATGATTACTTTGATAGAGAGGAGCTCGAGGAGATCACATAATTTTATCCTCCATCATCCACCTTCCAAGCACATGAGCTTGCTCCCATGAAGGATAAGATTCAAGTAAAGCAGAATGCACTTCACAACAAATGTCTAAAACCAAGGTTGGAAAATATGAATCTTCCATGTTCTTTAAAAGAGAAGAAAGGGAAAAGGCAAGAGGATGTCATCATATCTTCCACACCATCCACCAGGAAGGTCGAAAGAAAAATCCATTCTTATAGTTGAAGCTCAAGGAAATGGGAAAATCCAGAGGATCGACTGATTCCTATCAAGTACTTGGCTTCATTAGAGCCAAGGAGAAACCAAAACTAGTTATGCCAACATCAAGGCATGAGCTTGAGTATCAAAGCACCAAGGGTCACCATCAATACCTCTAGGAGTCTAATGCCAATCAGCTTGGGGAGGTATTTTCGATTGATGTGGATACTCTACATACCCAAAATTGTAAGGGTCCTAACTCCCGTAACGATGTTACACGTGCCCCAACAATGATACGAGTCTCCTCGCAAGGTGTTCGGGATATGGAAAATCTCTACAAGTGTATGTTAACATATCACATGCCTGCTTAGCCTCCGCGTGCTTTGTTTTGTCTTTTCCCCTCTTTTTCTTTACATTTTTGTCTTCAGTGACAAAGCGGCACCTTGCAGGTGGCGGTCTCGTGACCGCCTTGCAGGCATGCGGTGGTCCTATAACCACCACCTAATTAGGGTAGTGGTCCCTGTTGATGGCGAATCACGAACCCTAAATGTCTGCAACTCGATGGGTTGAGACTCTCAAGGCGACAGCATAACATGGAGCTTTTCCCAAGTGTGGGACCTTGCAAAAAGTTAAAGTTCTCTCGAATGAAGGTCGGTTCCTATACCTCTGTTCGGATGCACAAATAAAAAATGCAGAGGGTTTACTAAAAACCTAATCTAACTTGCCAAGGAGATAGGGTAGAAGATGCATAAAAATAAAACCTAAACTATAAAGGTGATGCACCGAGGAATGAAGAACACCTGTCTTGCCAATAAACACAAACCATAAAAAATCACAATGCAAGATCATGCATAGATAGCCAGATTCACAGTGAAAGATCAGGAGGATGCAAATGAACACAGAGAGGGTTGAGAATCATCCATAGACATGCATTAATTTTCTCCAAAGATTAATACAACACACTCCAAAATGCCAAGAGGCAAAGTTGCATTACAGTTTCAAAATGGGAGGTTTGAACTCCACAAGTTCACCTGCCAAAGAGAAGAAGGGAGGGGAAAAAAAAAAATGTCAAACCTTTAGAAAGAAGCCCCTCCTTAAAATTTATAGGAAGAATGAGAGAGGAAGAGAGAGGAAATCCAAATCTACCCCAACCACCTCCGAGTTGCATTTAATTTATCTCATTATGGTGGTAGGTGAGAACCCTAGCAAACTTAAAAGGTGACAAACTGTATTTTGCATTTTTAAGAAATTGTTCCCACCCAATTAAAGATGAATCCGAGATCCCTATGAATAGGAAAGAGGACCTCGTAAGATTTCCAAAAAGTCCAACCTTGCGTGAATCCAAGATCCCCTGTGAAAAGTTATGGTCGTCTCAATATTTGGGTCGAGTCTGCTTCCTATTTGCTTAGAATGTTGCGCCTCCTGAAGGTGCACCATAGGCACATCAATATTCATGTCAACATACCCTTACGTGTGCCAAGGTGTAAATTTTTTCATGTTGACATTTTGTGTCATGCACCCTTTACGTGCACCAAGGCGTAACTTTTGCCATGTCGACACTCTCTTACCTGCGCCAAGGGCGCGTCCATTTTCGTGTCGACACCTTCTATCGTGCACCTCTTACCTGCACCAACGGCATATCCATTTTCATGTCGACACCTTCTGTCATGTGCCTCTTACCTATGCCAAGGGCACATCCATTTTCATGTCGACACCTTCTGTCGTGCGCCTCTTACCTGCGCCAAGGGCGCATCCATTTTCATGTCGACACCTTCTGTCGTGCGCCTCTTACCTGCGCCAAGGGCGCATCCATTTTCGTGTTGACACCTTCTGTCATGCACCTCTTACCTGCACCAAGGGTGCATCCATTTTTGTGTCGACACCTTCTGTCATATGCCTCTTACCTGCGCCAAGGGCACATCAATTTTTGTGTCGACACCTTTTGTCGTGTGCCTCTTACCTGTGCCAAGGGTGCATCCATTTTTGTGTCGACACCTTCTGTCGTGTGCCTCTTACCTGCACCTTTGGCTGTTAGTGATGCAATAAAAATCAGCTCGAGTTTTCTGATTTCCATATTTTTCTGTTTGTCTATATCTACCCGGGGGGGAGATATTTACAACAATTTGGTGACTCAACGGGATCAACTGTCTGCTAGGTAGAAGATCAGTGGCCTTTTAGCAATCCATTGGGCATGGAGTCATAAGTAATAACCTAGATCTAAATTGATCTCTGATCCCAAGCCTGGTATCGCAACTCCTTCTTTGAGAGCATGCTAAACTATAGAAATTAACCTGAGAGCAACAAAACCTATGCCGGAGCACTTAGGGAAATTGAAACCTAACTACAACAAGACGATGTGCATACGCACTTAGAGGAATTTTAAATCTAGGCTAATATTTACAAGGGTAAACCTTTTCCTTTTAGTAGCAATGTTTAAGATAGATTCCGTTAACCGGAATCGGGAGTTCTTCTCCATCCAATGTAGACAATTGGAAGGCATTACTACTTTTGCATTCCGTGACCATATAGGGGCCACTCTAAATGGCATCAAACTTGGAATGCTTTCCTGGTTTTTCCCGATCTGCATCCCATTTCAGGACTAGGTCCCCTTCTAAGAAGGTCCTTGCTCTTGCCTTCTTATCAAACCATATTTTTACTAAGGCCTGATCCTTCTCAATCATTTGAACTGCATGTTCTCAGATTTCCTCCAATTCCATCAACTCTACATACCTATCCTCCATTGGTTTGAACTCAGACAACTCCAACTGCTTCATGAGCTCCAACGCTGGCAATTCTAATGATATAGGCAATACTGCCTGTTTCCCATAGACCAACTTGTAGGAAGAATTACTAGTAGACCTCTTTGGCGTTATTTTGTCAGCCCACAATGCTGATCTTAGCTTGGTATGCCATGTCCTTTGGTTTTCATCCAGAGTCCTTCTGATGATCCTTAGTAAATTCTTCTTCGTGGACTCTGCCTGTCCATTACCCTACGGGTAATAATTTGAAGAAGTGCTCAAATAGATTCCATTCTTGACAGTCCATTCTATAATCTTGGAACCTATGAATGCTAATGCATTATCTGATATGATAGTGGTCGGCACACCAAACCTGGTCACTATTCCTTCATAAAAGTCTAGTATGTTAGACTCATTTGCTTCTTTGAGCGCTACTGCTTCGGTCCACTTGGTGAAATAGTCCGTTGCCGTGAGAATCCACTTGTGGCCTTGGCTTGAGTTAGGATTTATGACCCCAATGAAGTCCAATCCCCATTGCATAAATGGTTGGTCAACCAAAATTGGGTGCAATGGAAGTGTTGTTAGTCTTTCTTTTCCTATGAAGAGTGCACATTTCTTGCACTTTCTTATCCATGTATAGCAGTCACTGAACACTGTCGGCCAATAATATCCTGCCTTCATTATCTTGAGAGCTGTTACTCATGGGGTGAAATGTCCTCCGGAATCTCCATCATGAAAATATTCAGAACACCCTCTCAATTTGACTGTCCCAATGAACCTCAATAAAACTCCATTGATGTCCTTTTTAAACAAAACACCATCAACAAGCACATATTGAATGGCTTGTAATATGAATTATCTCCTCTTTGCTTTTCTCATTTATGGAGGGCATAGGCCTATCTGTAGGAAGTTTATCATACTCTGAGTCCAACAAGGAGTAGGCACATCATCATTTTCCTATTCTTGACCACCCTGTAATACCAAGACAGTCTCTTTTTCATCACCTGCTTCAACTTGTTGACTCAAGGCTAGTTTTTCGCATAGTCCCTTCCCATGTACTAGTTTGGTGACCTTGATCTCGATGTCATATTCCATGACACGAGTTATCCATCCTGCACATTTCTCATTCAGATCCTTGTTTAGAAGGAAGTCCTTGACTCCCGCATGAGAGACCAATAATTGGATCTTGTTGTTTGAGACTAGGTGCTTGAATTTCTTTAAACTCCTGATCACTACAAGGACATGCTTTTCAATGAAAGAGTACCTAGTTTCATATTCCTCCAAGCCTTGACTGAAGAAAGCAACTGGTTGTTCTAATCCTTCTTTGTTTTGTTGTGCCAGGATTGCAGAAATTGTGTCTCCACCACCAAAGGCATATAACATGAAATCCTTGGAGAAGTCTGGATTGACGAGAGTTGGAGCTTGAGATATAGCCTCTTTTATTGCCTCAAAACTTGCCTTGCCTTCATATGTCCACTTAAATGCCATGCTCTTCTTCAACATCAGTGTTATTGGCTTTACGAGAGCTGCAAAGTTTGAAACAAACCTGTGGACAAAATTGATCCTTCCTAAGAAGCTTTGAAGAGCCTTCTTATGACTTAGAAATGACAACGATTGAATTGCTTCAACTCTTTCTGGGTCAATCATCAATCCCTCCTTTGAAACAATATGGCCTAGAAGTTTTCCTTCGTGAGCTAGGAATATGCATTTTTTGGGATTCAATGATACCCCAAATCTTCTACACCTCTGAAATACTTGCCTCAAATGAAAGAGGTGATCCACTACATTTTTGGAGAATATAGTGATGTCATCAAGATATATCAGAACTATTTTATTGATCAACCCCTTGAATGCCATATCCATTTCCCTTTGGAAAGTGGCTCTAGCATTTGATAGGCCAAATGGCATCTTCTTGTAGGCATATGTGCCCCATTTGGTGGTGAAATCCGTCTTGAACTGGTCATCTTCCTTCACCATTACCTGATTATACCCTGAGTAGCCATCTAAGAGAGAGAATCTCTCCGAACCGGATACCACTTGCAATATTTGTTCCATTGAAGGAAGTGGGTAATGGTCTTTAAGAGATGCCCTGTTGAGGTCTCGGAAGTCTACACATAGCCTGATTTCTCCACTCTTCTTCCTAATCGGAACCAAGTTTGCAACCCAGCTTGAGTGCTTGATCGGGAATATAATGCTTTCCTCTATTAACTTGTTTAGATCTTTCTTCATTAGAGGCTCAATGTGAGGGTTGACTAGTCTCTACTTCTACCACTGATGTGTTTAGCATCTGGATCCAATTCTATGGTATGTTGTGCCAACTTCAGATTGAAACCTCTCAAGTCTTCATAGCTCCAAGCGAAGGCATCTGGAAATTCTTGGAAAAGTTGTATGAAATCTGATTTCTCCTACTCAGTGGCCACTTTGCCAATTTGAAGTGTTTTGCCTTCCCCAACCGGAATTGGCTCTGAATCTTCTCTCTTGACTTGTATGTTATCCTTTTCCTTACGGAACTGGTCCTTAGGGTTGAAGATAGAATCAATTGTTACTAAACCCTTAGGAAGCTTGTTTGTTCGCGACTACACTACTTGATACCCATACTGCTGCTCTAATCTGTCCTGATTCCTAGCTGAGAATTCAGCCTCTTCTTGTAAGAAATTGACGATCTGTTGATCGTTCTCAAACACCGCCAGCTTGTGTTATTATCTTGGAACTGCTGGCCTCACAATCACATGGATATGTGGCTGTGTTTTTTCCCTTTTGATGTTGTCAACCACATCAAACATTGCTCCAACAGCTGCAAGCCTATCCGCGGCTTCATTTTTCTTCCTAGGTATGGACATGATGTTGAAAGCTTCGAAATCCTCAACGAGGTCCCATACCCTATTCTTGTAGCTCTTCAGCAGTTCATTATTTGTAGCATGTTGTCCCCTGACTTGATTGACGATCATCTCACTATCCCCGAACACCTGCAAATTCTTTATGCCCTTTATCCTAGCCCAATGAATTCCATGAATCAAGGCCTCATATTCAGTTGTGTTGTTTGAACAGGAAAACTAGAAACGAAAAGATGAATAATATTTGATGCCTTGAGGTGAAACAAGAATAGCTCCTCCTCCTGCACCTTGCCTACTCCTTGATCCATCGAAAAATAATTTCCATACCTCATTGTCATCCTTATGGTTTTGTTTGGTGATGCTAGGAATAGGCTGGTTTTCTTCATGTATGCAATAGACTCCTAGCTCAGATTCTTCTACTTCTTGGTAGGGATCAAAATCATGTACCTTGCTTGCCCATTCATCAAGAGTTAAATCTGGGATGCTTCCAACTTTGGTGTCAGCTTCATCTGTGCTTTGATAATCTTCTTGATCAAATGCTAAACAGTTGGCATTGATTTGTCTTGGGGTATGAGGCTCAATATGAAAGTTTTCAATTGGTTCAGATCTGATTGTGACCTTATTACCATATCTTGTTCGAACAACATGTGTGACCAGTCAAGTAGATAAGTAGCCTCCAATTCTAAATTTGTGAAATCCCTTGATAAGCATAGGGCAAATAGTGGTGGAAAATCTATCACTGACACATCTTGCAAAACAGTAACATTGGGGCATGCATGCAAGGTAAGATTCAAAATTTTAATCACTCCCACCATTGCTACTGCTGTCCCATCCAATTGCACTACCCCATTTGATATTACTTCATATTGGAGACCCAACTGATCAGCTATTTGCTTAGGCATGATGAACTACTTGCCCTTAATCAATCATGCAATTGTGTACTAGTTTATCCTCAATGATTAATGAAACATAGAATGGAGGGGGCTTCAAAATTTACCTTATTTTCCTCCATGATTCCCTTCAGGATGAGAAGCGTTTTTGAGGACATTCTTTTTGCATATGGACTGCTGGTTCAAAGTTGACAAATTCTTCATGGCAGCTTGTAGAAGATCTCTTTGGCTCCGGGATGGATAAAGATTCCCACATTGATATATTCACATTTGTCTTCTTCATTTGATCAATGATGCTAAATGGGGATGAAACATATCTTTTTTTTCCTTTAGTCTCGTGCATTATTTTCTTTGCATTCAGGCAACAGCAAAAATGGCATGTGAATTGGTTTAGAAGGTGGTTTGGGTTGTCCTTGCATGTTTGGAGCTGCATTTTGCTTACCGACAACTTGTGGAGTGATGGAAGGTTGTAGATCACTTGGAGCCAATGACTGCCCTTCACTAATATTCCTTTTCTTTGATCTTGTGTTAGCTGCTACACTCTGAGAAATTGTTTGATTCATGCCACAAAAATCCTTAGCTTGCCAATTCGCAAGTGCAGTATCATTTGTAGCTATGTTTTGCTGAGATGTCCCTTGTTGCTGATTTGTTTCTTGACTCACTTCACCCTCAACGCCAATATTTGTCACCATCAAGGCTTGGTTCAAAGCACCATTAAAGCACATAGATTGGTTGTGAGGTTCATTGCATGGGAAACACCAATCATACTCTTGAGCTATGTTGTTTTGGACTCGCACTAATGCTTTAGAAGCAGATGTAACATTGGAGTTATAGGACTGAAATGGTCTATTAGCGGGAGGCCTTACTTGGCTTTGATTTTGATTTGACTGAGTGGTGACCTATTTTGTTGGTATGGGGCCTAGCTCAGATCGCGCTTGAGGTTGATACGGTCTAGCACTTTGAGCTTGCTATCTTTTGATAGTAACTAGCTCATTTCAAGGTTCTCAAATTGTTTCATAACCTCCTGGAGTTCATTTGAAGCACTAGAGGATGAAGTAGAAGTATCATTTGAACTTTGATTTCTAGGAGTGGGAATAGAGCAAAAGATGGTGCTTGACTAGTGCTTGGATTTTCTAAGTTTGGATACAAGGGCATGGGAGGCCTAGGAGCCAGCTTACCAGCTTGAATAAGACAGTTTTCAGCCCTAATGGCAATGCTATAAGCAGCAGGTAAGGTTGTGCCTCCCATAGATTGAATTAACATAGAAATATCAGAATTCAAAGCCTTAAGATAGTATAGAAAATCACCTTCAGCTGTTGGCCTAACGGCCACTGGAATCCTATCCCAAGACCTTTGAAATCTGAAGTTGAAGTCAGTCAGCTGCTCATTGGGAGCTCTCTTGATAGTTGTCAATTGTTCTAGCAGAGACAAATTGTCTCCCTTTTCTCCAAACTGCTCATGGAGAACTATGCATAACTGATTCCAATTTTGGATAGTACCAGCTCCAAGGCTCCTAAACCATTGCAATGCCCTCCCTTTGAATGAAGATGCCAAAAATTTGACAGCAACATCCACTTCATTTATCTCATGGATTGCAAAACGTTAGCAATGTCTTTGACATGATCACTAGGAGTGGTATGATTTTCTCCAGTGAAAAATGGAATGTTCTTCAATGCTGCAATAAGAACTGGATTCTGTGCATTGAGGGCAAGTGGACTGCTGCCAATGAAATTGACAAAGGGATTCAGTGGTTGCACCATTCTGATTGGCCTAAGAACCCTTGTTGATGCGAGAAAAGGTCTACCAGGTGGAGGTGTAGACAAAGTCCGGTTAGGTGGAGATGGTGATCTTCGTGGTCTTCTTCCTCTCCTTCCTCCTCCTGGTGATAGTTCCAAGTGGAAAAATAGCCCCTCTTCTCAAGTATCAGACCTGGTTCAAATTCTTCTTATATGCCTGGGAAAAGTTTTCTGCTATACCACTGAATTCTACCCCTTCGGAGTCACCAGATGTGTTAGATAATGAGCCTCAAAAGGCTAGCTTATGCCAAGTTACACACCAAACCTGACAATATTAAAAATAGAATTTAAAACTTGAAGGACCCAGAAGATACAACTCTTTAATTTGGTTATGGGGGTATTGTTTTGCAGCTACTAATCTCCGAAAGGTACAGGTGAAAACTCAGGTCATGCAAGGCAACTGGGAAAACCCGAAATACCAAAAACCATGAAATTTTGAAAGTCAAAATATCAAAAATCTAAGAATACCCTTTTGAATATTATCCCCGATCTATCAACTGGTGAAATTTTTACTTGTTTTGAGCAAGTTAAGCCCTTGAAAATCAATTTCAAAGTTCAGCCTGGAAGGTAAAAAATCTGAAATTGTAAAACCTGCAATTTTTTGTCCAAATTTCTTGAAAATTCCTTCAAATATTTTGGAATGACCTCTTTCTCCCACCGTGCATGCCAAAAACTATTGATGTTGAATCACAACACCCCCGAATGTCTGCAACTTGATGGGTTGAGACTCGGTGCGACAGATAACATGGAGCTTTTCCCAAGTGTGGGACCTTGCAAAATGGAAAAGCTCTCCGGATGAAGGCCGGTTCCTATTCCTCTATTCAGATGCACAAATAAAAATGCAGAGGGTTTACTAAAAACCTAATCTAACTTGCCAAGGAGACAGGGTAGAAGATGCATAAAAATAAAACCTAAACTATAAAGGTGATGCACCGAGGAATGAAGAACACCTGTCTTGCCAATAAACACAAACCATAAAAATCACAATGCAAGATCATGCATGAGCAAAATAGCGATTCACGGTGAAAGATCGGGGGATGCAAATGAACACAGAGAGGGTTGAGAATCATCCATAGACATGCATTAATTTTCTCCAAAGATTGATACAACACACTGCAAAATGCCAAGAGGCAAAGTTGCATTATAGTTTCAAAATGGGAGGTTTGAACTCCACAAGTTCACTCGCAAAGAGAAGAAGGGAGGGGAAAACAAAATGTCAAACCTTTAGAAAGAAGCCCTCCTTAAAATTTATAGGGAGAATGAGAGAGGGAAGAGAGAGGAAAACCAAATCTACCCCAACCACCTCCAAGTTGCATTTAATTTATCTCATTATGGTGGTAGGTGAGAACCCTAAAGCAAACTTAAATGGTGGTGAACTGTATTTTGCATTTTTAATAACTTTTAGTTGGATGAGAGGACCTCGTAATCTTTAAAAAAGTCTAACCTTGCGTGAATCGAGCTCCCGTGAAAAGTTATGGTGTCGAATATCTAGGTCGAGTGGTCTCGCTTCTGTCGGCCGCTTAGAATGTTACACCTCTTCAAGGTGCACCATAGGCGCATCCATATTCATGTCGACATACCCTTATGTGTGCCAAGGCAAAATTTTTGTCATGTTGACATTTTGTGCCATGCACCCTTATGTGCGCCAAGGCGCGACTTCGCAATGTCGACACTCTCTTACCTGCGCCAAGGGCGCATCCATTTTCGTGTCAACACCTTCTATCATGCACCTCTTACCTGCGCCAAGGGCGCTTCCATTTTCGTGTCGACACCTTTCCGTCACGTGTGCCTCTTACCTGCACCAAGGGTGCATCCATTTTCGTTTCGACACCTTCGCCAGGCGCCTCTTACCTGCGCCAAGGGCACATCCATTTTCATGTCGACACCTTCTGTCGTGCGCCTCTTACCTGTGCCAAGGGCGCATCCATTTTCGTGTCGACACCTTCTATTGTGTGCCTCTTACCTATGCCAAGGGCGCATCCATTTTCATGTCGACACCTTCTGTCGTGCGCCTCTTACCTGCGCCAAGGGCGCATCCATTTTTGTGTCGACACCTTCTGTCGTGCGCCTCTTACCTACGCCAAGGGCGCATCCATTTTTGTGTCGAAACCTTCTATGTGCACCTCTTACTCTGCACCTTCATTGTTGGTGACGCAATAAAAATCAGTGCTCGAGTTTCTCCGATTTCCATACTCTTCTGCTTGTCTATGTCTACTCTGGGGGAGATATTTACAATATGTCCTTCACGCGTTTTCCATCATGCTCCTTTATTCGCGACTTGTGTGATTTTTCAACTTTTACCAACTTTCTCATCTATTTTTCCTTGTATTTATGATTTTGGTTTCTGTAATAGTGTTTCTCCATTGTTTAATAGTAAAAGAGTCCTAGTTGGAGTTACCTTTGAGTGAATGGGAATTCTATAAATAGTTGTTTTGATTACAAGCAAATGGCCCCTGATCCTCTCATTTCAATAGTTTAGTCTTTCAAGTTCTTGCTTAGGAATTCAATATTTTTCATTTGTTGCATGCATAGTTAGTCTCATTTTACATTTTAGAAGCCACATGATCTTCTTGTTCTAGTGTTATTACTGTTTCAAACAATCAATTGAGGTAAGATAGTTTCATTTTCAGTCTGAAGCCATTAAAGTTTTAGGTTTTTTTTTTCAAGAAGGATAGTTTCGGAGTTCTCGGATGTTTTGTATTGTATGATTTCATCGCAATAAATCATGCTACGAATTATATAAGCCAAGCTCTGTTCTCTTACGCTATCCCTCTCCTCCTCACATTGTATTCATTCTACATCCAAAGTTTCCATTGTTCCAATACCTAATTTTGTTTATGTTATCATTACATTCTTTTCTCGGATTCATGTGAGAATGAAGGAACAAGGAGACCACATTGAGGGGAAAAAGCCACACACAATTGGATTCGCCACTGTTATGCAAAATCCAGGTTCAAGATTTCAAATTTCTAGTTAAAATATACCAAATAGAGTAGTGAATCATTTCATTTTAGTTAATATCACTTTTAATATCGCTGGGGAAGCTGTGGGGATTGATAGTTTCTGAGAAACTATGATTCATTCCTCACTTTTGAGGTAGGATTAAGAGTCTTTCAATTAAATTAGATCAGTTATTTAATTATTTAGAATAGATTCACAACTGCACAAACAAGTAGCTATACTCGGATACCTTGTTTGTTTTTAATTTTGTTATTAGGTTAGTTGTCATTTTCTAGATATATTAAATAATTGCTCTTTCAATTCTATTAAATAGTTTTTATCTTAATTTGTTAAAATTGTTGTCAAAAATACAAATATAGAAAATTTATATATGTTGTGGATATACTTTGCATAATTAATTTACTTTACTTTAGTTAGATTTATATTGTTTCTTTTGTATTACAATCACGGGACCTAGGAGCCCAGAGAATACGTATTCGAGCCAATCGTGCCTTGACCCAATCTTGTTGCAGCAATAACTAACATAGACCAAAATATCGTAATCCGTGTCTTTCGAACAATAATGAGACCTACAAGAAATCAGCTCACAGTTAAGAGGATTAAACATAGAAGATGACAAAGTACACATGTTTTGGATAAACCAGCCCAAACTACAGATTGCCCGATAGATATCTCAGACATTCTTTGTATAAGGGCTTGAAAGACAACAAATGTTCAGTTGTGATCCTTTGGTCCCACAACCAGACGCAGGAGATATCCTCATTGACATAGGCAATAGCTTAATAATTCAAGTTGCTAGAATGAATGTAAGGTACTCTGAGAAGATTGCGTAACTTTTAGTTCTAAACACAGAGGCCAAAAAGGCATACGACTACTAGATATTAGGATTAGCGATTGATTCTGCACATGACCATAGGAGGTCCACAATGACCACAAACTTACGGATGTGATCCATAGTTTGCACAACCCAACAGCCCACAAGTCAATGAGATGTTGATGTTGGTTTACGCAAATTAGTATTTAGGTCCTCTCCACTTCCATGAATCATTATCGCCCAACTATTCTCACTAGACGTAGCAGCCTAATCAAGCTAAGAATTTATTGACTAGACCAGAGAATCACCCATAGAATCCACCATATATCCGCTTATCCATTTTCATGACTTTGATGGGAGACATATACGAAGCACCCATAGGTTATCTTCCACATATCCCACAACCTACGATCGATCACGCTAGATCTTGATATTGATTGGAGCTTTCGAGCATTCATCCTTGCCGACCGATCTATCACACTAGTTTAAGGTTAGGAGGGCCTTCTTTGCCTTAGATTTATAGATTCCATTAGTGCGCGTCGAAGACATAATATTTCCTAACTAGTTTGTCTATACCGCACATATATTCCATCCCCACCAGCTGTCTTGGCACAACCTCGGGAGGTCGGGTGTGAGGAAGAGTTAGTTGTAGATTCCCATGCTTGCTCTTCACTTTTCCATCGTACAAAATTTATGAACCCAACGTGAACAAACCATTCTTACTCTTTTTTATTTTTCATTTCTTTCATCCACCTTCGCTCTCTCCCATTATTCTCGTGGGTATTCATATACCCCCGAATATGTTGGGATACGATGCATATGGCGTAACTTTTTAGGTCTTGAAACTTGCTATATTCAAACAAATAGACAACCATCGACCTCACTTTCTGCATGCACTTATAACTATTCAAACAATTACTTATCATCTCAAACTCCCACTCAAATAACTAGCTCAAGTTCTTCATTCCAAGTTGAGGAGTTCGATTAGCTTGCACAACAACTAGAGCCTTCAGGCTCTAATAATATGACGTTTACTGGAGAATATATTTCATCTCCTCAGGTCTTATTCTGACCACATATCAAGTAGACAATCAGATCCACTTCCTTTTTTAGATGAGGAATACTTAGCACGCTTCACTAAAAGCGAGCAACGCTTCCAAAACATGTATCCACCAAGAGAGAGCTTACAAGTACAAGTCGAATCCTATTCCAAGAAAACACCCCCATTCTTCCATCTACGGGAAATTCCCGGTGAAGCTTGGTAGGGTCATGACCAATTCATAGTAGGGTATCATACCCCTTCGCAAACCTCAAATGATACAACAAATGCCTTAAGGCAAAATATCGTGTCTTCACCAATAGAGGTCATCTCGGCGTTGGTCAAAAAGGTTAGAGGGATGGAACTTGCTCAAGTAAATCAAAATTCATATTTTGGGCAAGTAGGAATCCCCAACCCTCCACATCAACATATACAAGTAGACCTCCTCACAGGAATAGGCACGTTGGGTGTGCCTCCTCGGTATTCACAAAAATGCCAACTAGAACCGCATTTACTAACACCACTCCGATGGAAAATATGATACCTCCTAGTTTAGTACAAAATAATCCATTCCTGGGCAATGCTCCTCCATACTTAAACATGTATTCCAAGTCACCACAAGGAGATATGTTCTCTTCTCCCGACATGTTTGCTCAACCACATGGATTTCCTTATGCCCCTACAAATACATATGCTACAACATATCAAAAAACCATCCCACCTCCACCCCCTCAGCAAGCACCATCAATGGTCGAAACCTATGCAATAGGAACTTATTTAGAATATTTGAAAGAACCTTTGGACTTCACTATACGAAGCATCATGCTTCCAAGACCTCTCCCGATCTACCCAAGTACAAAGGGGAAGGAGACCTGAATGCACATATTAAGGCCTATGCCACAGCCATTCGAGAACTGCTCCCTTGGGATGGATTTGTTGCTAAAATATTCCCCAAAAATTTAGAGGGCATTTCCCTTGATTGGTATTACATAATACCTGAAGCCTCAATACATTCATTTAAACAACTCATTTCAGATTTCATCAAGGCGTTCAACATGAACAAATTGTTGAGAATAGGAATCAGGGAATTCTTACATATTAAGCAAGAACAAAATGAATATGTTTCTCATTTCATCCAAATATGGCGTACGATACCCTTTATTCTTAGGCGAGTGCTCCAAAAATGGATCATACGGAACTATGTGATTTATTCCTTCATTCTCTCAAGAGAGAGATAAAGGAAGAATTCCAAAAGTTCCCACTAATAAATTATGATGAAGTGCTTGAGAGTGCCCTCCGAATAGATCAAGCTGCAATAAATAGCATCACAAGACGTATGGAACAAACAGAGATTAATCATCCCAATCAAAACACTAGGACCTATCCTAGTACATTAAATTGCAATCAAGGACCTAAAATGCTTAACAAGAATCACGGAGTGACAATAGATGGAGTTACTAACCAAGCTAAAAAGGAAAATGTTTTAAATGCTCCACCACCAGTTAACAATCAACGAAACAAAAATTTTACCCCAATAATCAACGCGGTGGATTTTAATCATCCATAACAAAAACAACAACGACGCAGCAGCATACGAGACACATGGTCCAAGTCAAAACTCAACTAGATATCAAAATCAAAACCAAAGACAACAAACGTAAAACTTTAATCCTAATAGTCAACGGTTTAATCAGAGTTTTGGACCACAACACACACCAAACCAATAACCTAGGAATTATAATCCTAACTCGTATTGTGGTTTCCATAAAATTTGAGGCCATGACACTAGGAATTGCCATGATTACAATAAATTCATGCAACGTTTGCCAGAGGAACAAAGACAACTTTTCATAGATATGTTCTTAGCAGATCCTACATCACCTGCGCCAAATACTTTCATGGGAGCAGTCTCCCCTCAAAATGCACCCTCAAGATCTTCAATGATCCGCTCCCAAATCACAATAACAATAAATTAAATCCAAATGGGACGAACAAGGGTGTAATGATAGGAAACAATGATCATGAAGCCTCAACTTCACTAAATCCACCTATCGCACCACAATTAGGAAATCAGCCATGACCCAAGATAGTCGGTTTAGTGGAGTTAGACACTGAGCTACACATGGAAGCCATAACAAGGACACAAGAGTATTCTTCTCAGCCAAATCCAAGTTATCCGCTAGAGACAGATAACATTCAACAAACATTAGTAAAACCCATAAGTGCCTTTGATTTAATTAATGACCTAACAAAGACCTTCTCTCACATCTCCTTTTTGGATTTGTTGAAGAACTCTGCTGCCCATAGGGCTGCTCTTTTAGAAGCATTAGGTTTAGGTCATTTAATTAACATCACTCCACCTCCCGAAACAAAAGTAAACCATATAGACTTCGATATCCACCCTCCAGGGAAGCTAGATAGGGATACCGAGTTTATATTCGACGTAAACAAAATGCCAACAGATGCTAAGATTGCATGTAGAGGTGATCCAACCTTACATTTACAAGTATGGGTTTATAACAATTACATTAAACACGCAATGGTTGACGATGGGGCAGTAGTTAACATAGTCCCCTTCTCTTTCCTCCAAAAGCTAGGGTATGGAGAAACAAATTGTTCCATGACTCGGAATACGCTAAGAGGCTATGATAGCCTTAAAGCCACTTCAATTTGGACTATAATACTACTAGTCACCTTAGGACCCAAAACAATCCTCACTGATTTTTATATTATACATCTGGAAACCAATTATAATATGATCCTCAGCCAACCATGCATCCAACGTATGAAGGCAATCCCTTCTACGTTATTTTAGGAAATAAGATTCTTGCACTTAGGAAAGATATTCGTAGCAAAACGTGATCCGAAACCATTCGATATACACCTACAAGACATGATGAAAAGGCCAGAATTCACTCTAAGTTTGAACTCTAAAAAAACCAACTTAACAAATGAACAAACTCAAAACCATAAGAAAATTTGATACCTACAACAGAGTTAGACATTATGAACCTAGTCAAGAACATCCCAGCCATCAAGGATGAAGCTAATGTTGTAGAAATAGTATCATTAGGAACTACGTAAAAATTATTGAATTACTAGAACAATATCTACCAATTTTCCTACCGTTTGATTCCACAGGTATGGGATATACCCTAGGAGTTGGTTCTTTTCCAGCAGAGGAACTCTGCATGGTAGAAGTAACCAAAGCAAAAGAAATAGATGTAACGAATGTCCCAACATCCATCTTCCCAAGTAAATATTGGACTCTCCATTTTGATGGAGCTAGATGTCGTTATGGGGCTGGGGTAGGTGTGATCTTTACTTGTCCCGATGGAAAGATCCTACCATTCACCTCTAAATTAAATTTTGAATGTACAAACAATGACGCCGAGTATGAGCATAGCCAAAAGGATCGGTGTTAATGACATCAGAGTGTTAGGAGACTCACAATTAGTAGAAAACCAAGTCTCGAGGTGTATGAGACTAGATTTGAACAAAACAATAGTATTATATTTGAGCAAAGGATTTAACTTCATATCCATTGAAGCAATCCCATGAGAAAAAAACCTTCTCGCAGATTCGATAGAAACCTTAGCTTCATGTTTCACTCCAAACAGTGAGTTGGAAGACACCTGTTTCATGGTATCCCTTCGTACTGAACCATTAGTAAAGAAAATGTCAACAAACCCTCTTCTAATGCACATAGTTGAGAATAAATCTACTATCTTAGGTCACGTTGACAGTGATAGAGCCACTCTTGATTACCTAAACACCTATGTAGAGTTACATCTCACCCATCACATGGTAGATTTATCCTTAATCCCACATTCGTCTTCTTACTTTGGAAATCCCATGATAGAGCTTCCCCCACAAAAGGAGCTTGACATATACGCGGTAGAGAATGGAGAAGATCTGGAACTACCTCCAGCCCCGCCTGAGTTTGAAGAAGGTAACACTTCTTTAATCAAAGGAATGATTGATATTAACATCGGAACGGAGGAAGAACCAAAGATCTTGAAACTAGGATCTTTGTTAACTCTAGAAGAGATAGAAATACACACTCAAATCCTCAAAGAACATCAAAAGGATTTTGCATTTAACTATAAATAAATGACAAGAATTACACCACACATCGTAGTACATAACCTCGTCACCAAATCAGATGCAAAGCCAATTAAACAAAAAATGAGACCAATGAAACCCAAGGTAGCTCTCATGGTGAAGGAAGAAGTAATGAAACTTCTCTAGGTAGGGTTCATCAAACTGGTCGATTACTCTCAGTGGGTATCTAATATCATCCCCATTCTCAAAAAGAATGGGAAGATATGCATCTGCATAGACTTCGAGACATTAACAAGGCATGCCCCAAGGACGACTTCTTGTTACCATCCATTGACATCATCGTTGATGCAACAACTAGATTTTTGCTTTTGTCTCTCATGGATGGGTTCTCGGGATACAATCAAATCAAAATATCTGAACAAGACCAAGCCAAAATCACGTTTATAAATCCTTGGGGAACTTATTGCTATCTTTGTTATGCCATTCATTCGGTCTCAAGAACGCAGCTGGCGCTACATACCAGTGGGCAATGACATACATATTTCATGATCTTATTCATAAAATCATGGAATCCTATGTAGACAACTTTTTGGCCAAGTTCAGGAAGCGCTGTGACCACCCGAAAGTGCTCCACATCATTCTTTCACATTTGATCGAATACGGAGTCACACTAAACCCAAAAAAATTCATATTTGTTGTGACAGGAGGGAAACTCCTAGGTTATATTATATCATCATGAGGGATCAATGTAGACCCAGCCAAAATGGGCTGTTCTTGAGAAGATCCCACCATCAGACGACTTTGGCATTAGATCGTTTCTTGGAAAGCTCGGTGCAATCTAGAGATTCATTCCGGACTTAAGTTTTGTTGTTCATCCAATCAACAATTTGTTGAAAAAGGATTACTACATTATTTGGACAAAGGAATGCCATGAGGCCTTCGAAGCAGTTAAATACTTCTTACCTTCTCTTCTCCCACATTAATTCCACCTAGACCAGATCATCCTTTGATCTTATATTCACGAGCTACGGATGTCTTGCTAGCCTATATGTTGGCTCAAGAAGACGACGATAAATGAGAACATGCGGTCTATTTTATTAGCCGAATTTTTCTCAAGTATGAACCACGTTATATGTAAGAAGAACGAGAATGCCTTGCCATAGTCTTTACAACCAAACACTTAAGAAATTACATGCTAAATCAAGAAACAAGGGTCATTGTAAAAATAGACCATTTACAAACTTTCCTCATGCAAGGGTCCTTGTCTAAAAAGGTTGGATGCTTTATAACCTTAATGGGTGAATTTGAATTAACTTTTGTAAATCAAAAGTCCATTAAGGGACAAATCATTGCAGATTTGTTAGCTGAAAACTCGTTAGATGCAGGAAATCTAGTAGATCTCGATTTTACCGATGAATACAGATATTACATAAAACCAGACCTCCCATCTCTCGAATGTCCTTGGTATACTGATGTTATAAATTTTATCAAGGACCATACGTATCCAGAAGGTGCTACACTTCAACAAAGAAGGTGGTTACACATTATCATAGCTAAATACGTTATTATAGAACAAGTGCTCTATTATAAGGATTTCGATGGAATGCTTTAAAGGTGTGTTGACACAGAAGAATCCAAGAAGATTCTCTACGAATCCCACAAAGTGGAATATGTGGAGGCCATTTTGGTGGTGATGCCACTACTTGCAAAATACATCGGATGGGCTATTTCTGGCCCACTCTAGAACACGATGTAGTAGATTTTGTACACAAGTGCCATAAATGCCAAGAATTTTCCCACGAGATTCACATGCCGGCACAAGCTCTTCAACTAATCACGACTCTATGGACATTTTCTACATGGGGCCTAGATTTGATAAGGAAATTATCTTCCTCGTCAATAGATGGCCATAACTTCATAATCACGGCCACCGAATATTTTACCAAATGGGTAGAGGCTATGCCTCTTACCACTGTACCAAGTGCCATGATTGCAAGATCATTTTGAACCAGATCATTTATAGATACGGTGTCCCACAAGTCATTATCTCATATAATGGCACATCCTTTAAGAATGAGTTTCATGAGCTATGCAGTAAATTTAAAATAAACCATCATATGGCCTCCCTGTATTACCCTCAAGCCAACAGGCAGGCTGAAGCAACAAACAAGACGTTGAAAGCTATTCTCCTCAAAATGGTAAAAGAAAACAAACGAGATTGGAATTTAAATTTATATCCGGCCTTGTGGGCCCACCGAACCTCAATAAGAACACCAACAGGAGCAACTCCTTTCTCATTGGTATTCAGAGCAGAAGCAGTTCTCCCACTCGAGGTTGAAATACCCAGTCTCCGCATCTCACTACAAGGGATTCTGGATGAAGAAGCTTATAGAGAGGCACACCTCTCCCAACTAGAAAGCCTAGATGAGGCCAGGTTAAACATTGAACAATGGCATAGAGTCTATGCTGACCGGATGTGCCGGTAGTATAACAAAAAGGTCTATGAGCGAGAAATATATGAAGGAGATCTAGTTCTAAGACTAGATAGCCGGATCGATAAGAAGACCGGTGAAGGAAGGAAATTCCGGCCCAAATGGTTGGGCCCATACCAAGTCATAAAGGACTATGGAAATGGTGTGTATCTCTTATGTACACTAGAAGGTGAGGAATTCAATGAAACAGTCAATTCCTTGCATCTTAAATGATTTTACGCATAAGCAACCAACACTATTTGTATAACTATATCTAAACTCGCATCATCATTTAGATAGGTTCAATTTTTTCACTCGTTTAGTAAAACTTGGTGATCAAGGGAATTTCTCTTCAGCAATTCATTATAAACTTCGATGATATTGGAAAAAGCATTCAAATCATACTTCTTCATTTTCATAACATCATCAAATGTTTTAATAAAATTAAAGCTAGATATGAAAAAGTCTTAATGGTAGCCATACCAAGTCTTGCATGTTTGTTCTCACTTTTTGTTTCTTCCTAGGATAGGTGTCTTTCCTATCGTCTATTCTAGAAGCTTCATGGTGTCACATCTATCCCGTATACAGATCTCTTTAGAAATAAGTACATACTAACATTTTTCTCAAATAAATAAGTCAAATATAGATCAAATAGTTTTGCTTTTACACATTTCCTTGCCCTACCAACCTTTGGTGATGAGCTTGTGTCTATTACTAGTGATGTAGGGTTGGGAAAGGATTGGAATATCCTTACTCGCCTATGCCTTGTTCATGGTGATAAGCCCATACTTCCTACTAGTAGCATGGGGCAAGGTGTAGAGGATCCTCTTGACAGTAAATATTGAAGGTCATAAGAAAATAGTTCAAATAAAATGTTGAAATCTTGAGTCATAAATAAATGAATCAGATGTCCAAAATTCCAAGAGAGTTCAAAACTTTGAAAACCAGATTTTTTCAACCTAGTGGCCATCTACGGATCTAAGTCTAGATAAACTGCAAAGCAATTCACATTCTAAACTATGGAGTCACTTGAGTAGGATAGGTTTGTAGCATCCTAATTTGGTTCCACCAACTCTTTGTCTATCTCTCATCATTTCCATTTCAACACACCTCATAGCTTGTGCCCTTTCTAGCTCTCGGTGGTGAGCCCTCACATCTTACTAGTTGTGTGGAGTT
Organism: Taxus wallichiana var. yunnanensis; assembly: GCA_018340775.1. Classification (NCBI taxonomy): domain Eukaryota; kingdom Viridiplantae; phylum Streptophyta; class Pinopsida; order Cupressales; family Taxaceae; genus Taxus; species Taxus wallichiana. Next base: position 235,985,838 of record CM031241.1, read on the forward strand.
AGGAGTGGGGCAAGTGCATCTACTCATCATACCAGTTCGTCATTACATTTTGTCAAAACAATATGAAGTACCAGAAAATTGCTTATGAAAGCTAAAGTTCAAGATCACATTGTGTCTACATTATCATATATCAGCATCATGAAAAAAGAAAGAAAGAAAGCATTTGTATCATTTGTTCTCCATTGCATACATTCTGAAAAGCATATAAAAACAAGAATTCTAATAAGCATCTAATATACATGTGTAAATGAATCACAAAATCCTAGACACCAAGAGTCTAATCCAAAAAGAAGTATATATATATATATATATATATATATATATATATAATCAAGCTTTATGTAGAAGTCCATCATGCGTAGGCATGGTCAAAATGCTCAATGAGCCCGAAAATACAAAATGATCATATAAAAAATCCAACAAGAGTCACGAAAAAAATATCCAAGTGGCCTCTCAACCCCTATGAGATCCTCGAAGGCACATGACCACGCCTAGGACTCCGGCTATCTTTGGCGCTCCGAGTGTACCGAGGGCTCACGGTCCGAACAATAGTTGTAGCCTCACTATGAGAGTGGATCCTCATGTGGGTGCTCGCACTGTCTTATACCCGGCTAACTCAAGTATGGAGGGAAGTCACCATCTTGGCCACATGCCAGACAGGGGAAAAGACATTGCTATGCCTACCCGGCATCGAAGGCTCCCTGCATCCACGGTAGCTCGGCGCACGTCTTCTCCATGGGGAGCATCATGGTATCAGTACATACCCAATGAATCAGGTCTTGCCACTCTTTAAAAGTCTCTGCAATCAAATGAGAAAACAAATTAGGAAATAATCAAAAGATAAAAACAAAGATGAACAAAATGATAGATAACAACTAAGGCAATCAAACCTAAAAACAAATACTAAAAGAAGAGTGACAACTCACTCAGATTTCTGAGCCTCCAAGAGGGATCCCTAGGACCAGAACTTGCCATAGATGCCGCCACTGACTAATGTCCTCCTCTCGTGTCTTGGGAAACATAGTTTCCTACTACGGACTTGTCGTCTCCACCTAGGTCTTGAGAGGGTAACTCCTTTAGGATTAAAGTCACCCTCTCTCGCACTCGCTCTACCCTCTCAACTTGTAAGATCTCCTGAGTGTCATGCCACTCGGGATTGCTATCCTCCTCTCCACTTGACTCACTAACCTCCATGTCCTTGGTCTCCTCCTCTGTCTCCCCTGTGTGAAATCCTCGGACTCAGAGTCTATATCAATAGGGTCATCACTACTATAGGTAGGACTAGTGGAAATCAAGTAAAGGTGCCTAAGGAGTACCGACTCTCTCTCGGGAACGTACCACCCACCTAGCTGCAATAGGGATGACATGAGTAAAAACAGTCCAACCCCATCCTCTAGGACCTCCCCTAACCTCCTAAACCGATCTCGAACACCGGCACCACTGGGGGAAGAATATCAACGTAAGCAAGGCTGAACTACTGAGGCACTTGATCAAAGGGGTGTGTCTCTACCTTCCCTATCCTGTCCACAAGCTACCCTGTAGTAGAGTAGGAATTCAAAGTGAAGGTCTCCTCACCCCACAACCCTACCATGGCCTGACAAGGTGTGGCCTCCATATCATCAGTAGTCAGGGAAGCAACTGGCTGGCGAGGTTCTCTAAGCACGTACATCTCTCGCCCATCTAGCTGCCCTCATGGCTCCAAGATATGCCACTTCTATGCCTCTCCCATAAGGGATGATACGCTCATAGACCTAGCTCATAACCAAGGTCGGATGGCTCAAAGACTGTCCCTGTAAGTGAACCACCCTGTACAAGTCGTGATAGGTGGTCCCAAGTATATCAGCTCCCCAGGCATAAATCCGGCCATGTGCCTCAATCTATGCAATAATAGGGGACCAACAGTAGAGTAAGGTGTCCCCTCCCTTGTCCTCGATCAATCTCGAGGTAAGGATCCCCATAATAGCCTGACGAATCAAGGGGATAGGAAAGCTAGGAATGGAACGGACCCTCACCCCCTTCTTCAAATGAGTGGAGACAATTGTGTCTCCTATATATGTAGCGCACTGAGCTATCTGAGCCCATGACCCTACTGTCTCAAGTGTAAGTCATCTCCTGATGATCGGGACTCCCAAGATGTAGTAGACATCCTCCAAGGTGATAGTCAACTCACCCCTGACTCCCGGAAATCGAAAGTGTTCCAATCAAAGCATCCCAATACGAAAACAGGTCACATAATATGTGACTAGAAGGTGTGACATGAGGAACCCATGATATACATAATATGTTGGCCCTCAAGTTTATCTTGCTCGGTAGGAGAAAGTACATCCAACACTGCTTTAGAAGCCACACTCTCTCTCTCGGCTCCATCTCGATATATTCCTCCTTCGCATACATCCAAAACATGCAAAAAGGAATAAGTTAGTATTTGAATCACATTGAAAAAATCGTAAAAACATGTAGGAATGCTAAAAATGCAAAAACAAGTAAAGAAAAGTGTTAATTTAACACATCAGTAATGAACCGCCGCCCGGTTAGGGTGGCGGTCCCATAACCACCGCCCTGCTCAAGGTGGCGGTCCTGTCCCATGAGTCCAAATGGCTCACGTGCCCTAACAAATGCTCAAAAAAAAAAAAAAATGACCATTTTGACTAAAATGAGAGCCTAACCATTAGGCGCCCCCCCTAAAGACATTTAAAACTAATATTTTCAAAAATAATCCCCCCAAGATGAATATTTCATCATTTTAACATTTTAGGGGTAAAATGGTAAATCGAGAAGAACTAACATGTGATCTTGTGGGTCGATGTTCCACTCGTGGAGGCATGATCAATATCCAGTCATGAACGTTTTCACTATACTCGCGTCAAAAACCGTCACCATGGGTCCCGAGCTCAAAATCAATCAAATCGACACGCGCAATGAATAGGTAAATGGGCCCATTTTTTTCATATATATATAGCATTTTGACTCATTTTGAATGCCCTTTTTGCAGGTTTGGAACATCGACGAAGGTAAGTTCTTATCCCCGCACAAACGGTAAGTCCTCACTTCTTATTATTTTAGTATTTATTTTTCAAATTTTTTTATGTATCTCGCACTTGACTCCTCTTTTCATTTACAGGAGTATTTGGAATTTTGGATGGCGTCATTTCAACACATGGACGTGTCGGTATAATTTCTAACTTCCCATTTCAGGAACGCCATAGTTGGACCCACCGTTTTACGCATCTTTATGGCTAAAATGCTTCTTCGAGGGGGCAATATGTATGTACCCAAAATTGTAAGGGTACTGCGCTACTAGAATGATGTTACACGTGCCCCAATGAGGATATAGGTCTCCTTGTAAGGTGTTCGGGATCTGGAAAAGCTCTCCAAGTGAACGTTAACATCCCGCATGCCCCGCTTAGCTTTCGCGTGATTTTTTTTGCTCTTTTCCCCTCTTTCCCTTTGCATTTTTTCTTCACCGATGAAACTGTCACCTTGCTCAGGTGGGTCTCATGACCACCACCGAGTAGGGCGGCGGTCTTGTAACCACCACCCTACTTAGGGTGGAAGTCCTTCACACATTTTCCAGTATGCTCCTTTAATTATGACTTGCATGATTTTTCAACTTTTACCAACTTTCTCATCTGTTTTTGCTTGTATTTATGATTTTGGTTCCCTGTAATAGTGTTTCTCCATTGTTTAATGGTAAAAGAGTCCTAGTTGGAGTTACCTTTGGTTGAATGGGAATTCTATAAATAGCTGGTTTGATTACAAAAAAATGGCCCCTGATCCTCTCATTTCAATAGTTTAGTCTTTCAAGTTCTTGCTTAGGAATTCAATATTTTTCATTTGTTGCATGCATAGTTAGTCTCATTTTGTTGTTTAGATGCCACATGATCTTCTTGTTCTAGTGTTATTATTGTTTCATACAATCAATTAAGGTAAGATAGTTTCATTTTCAGTCCGAAGCCATTAAAGTTGTAGGTATTGTTTTTCAAGAAGGATAGTTACGGAGTTCCGGATGTTTTGTCTTTGTATGAATTGAAATAAATCCCACTAGGAATTGCATAAGAAAATCTATGTTCTCTTCGGTATGCCTCTCCTACTCACATTGTATTCAGTCTACATCCAAAGCTGCCATTGTTCCAATACCTACTTCTGTTGATGCTAGCATTACATGTTTTTTTGGATTCATGTGAGCACAAAGGAATGAGGAGACCACACTGAGGGGACAAAGCCACACACAATCAAATTCACCATTTTTCTGCAGAATCTAGGTTCAAGATTTCAAAGTTCTAGTTAAAATATACCAAATAGAGTAGTGAATCATTTCATTTTAGTTAATCTCACTTTCGATATCGCCAGGGGAAGCTATGGGGATTGATAGTTTATGAGAAACTATGATTCATTCCTCACTTATGAGGTAGAATCGAGAGTCTTTCAATTAAATTAGATCGGTTATCTAGTTATTTAGTTATTTAGAATAGATTCACAACGCACTGACAAGTAGCTATACTCGGCTACCTTGTTTGTTTTTAATTATGTTATTAGGTTAGTTGTCATTTTCTATGTATATTAAATAATTGCTCTTTCAATTCTATTAAATAGTTGTTATCTTAATTCTGTTAAAAATTCTATCAAAAATACAAAAATAGAGAATTTATATATGCTGTGGATATACTTTGCATAATTAGTTTACTTTGCTTTAGTTAGATTTATATTGTTTCTTTTATATGACAATCATGGGACCTAGGGAGCCCAAAGAATACGTATTCGAGCCAATCTTGTTGCAGAAATAACTTACATAGACCAAAATTTTAGAATTCAGTCTTCGAACAACAATAGACCTACAAGAAATCAGCTAACAGTTAAGAGGATTAAACATAGAAGACAACAAAGCACACACATTTTGGATTAACCAACCAAACTATAGATTGCCCTAATAGATATTTGCATGACTATAGAAGGGCTTGAAAGAGATAAAACGTTCAGTTGTGATTGTTTGGTCCCACAGCCAGACACGGGAAATATCCTCATTGACATAGACACTAGCTTAAGAATTGAAGTTACGAGAATGCTCAGTAAGGTACTTGTTATCCAAAATTTACCCCCCAGGGTAATTTGATAACATGCATCAGAATATTCAAGTCCCAGGCACATTGATTGATTCAGAGCAAACATCATGTTTCTGAGGTTCCCTCAGATATTTTTCTAACTCCCCTGGCCAAAGAAGGAAGGAGCAAGCTCTGAGAAAATGCGAAAAATGGTTGCAGAAGGCAAGTAGGTTGATCCAGGAAAAATTGTGAAAATCGGCTAAGTCCTAGTCCTAGGAGCAATTGGGACATTTGGGACAAAAATGCGCGGATCGGCCGAAAAGCCTCCAGGCGGCCCAAATAGCATTTGGGACAATCGGGCCAGAAGTACGCGGCGGGCGCGAAAAGCCGATCCGGCCAAAAGAGAAAAAAATTGGCTAACTGCTGAGAGGGTCGCCTTTGGGACATTTGGGACAAATGGGCGCGAACCGGCCGGTTCGCCCGAAATCAACACAAACAGTCCGAAACAAAGTGGGACAAGCGGGACAAATGGACGCGAACCGGCCGAACCGGGCGAAATGGGAACAAACAGTCCGAAGGCAACTGGGACATTTGGGACAAATGGACGCGAACCGGCCGGTTCGCCCGAAATCAGCACAAGGAGCACTGTGCCAGCCGGGACAAAAGTACGCGAGGGACGCGTGGGACGCGAAAGCGCGAAATGGGCGAAGACAGAAGAGGAAAAGTCAACGTTTGACCTGCGAAACTTCAAACGGCCATAACTTTTGACTCCGAGCTCCGATTTTCACAAAATTGGACTTTCTGGAACGAGCACGACGTCTTCTATGCCACAGGATAGATATATTTAAATAAAAGAAAAATATACGGCTCCAGTCAGTCAATACTCTTTCCCATCAAATGATGTGAGAAAACGCCCGCAAAGGCCCAAAATAGCTGCCCGCACTCAGAAGGCCATAACTTTTGCATTTCTCAATGAAATTGCACAAAATTGGTACCGTTGGAATCATGGTTCCAAGCCTGATGCACAGAAATCAAGAAATTCCATATTTGATCAGAAATTGATTGATATTTTTAACGAAACGTGGCCGGGTTCAGAACAGTGTTTTATTTGGTAGCTGGGAGTGCAATTAAGAGGCATGGTCATCATTCTTTCTCTGCTGCAGCACATGGGACAGTATGGGGAGCCTTTTGCAAGTAATATACAATCATTTCACTCAATTTAATGCTTCTTACAGGTGGTTGAAGGACAGATTTCAGGATTTCCATTTTCCCTTCTCTTCTCCTTCTCATTTTTTCTATAAATTGGAGTGTTGGGCTCATTGTAAAAGAAGAGAGTTTTTGGGTAGCAAAGCTCTGCCAAAATTGCTTTGTGAAGCTAGTGTGTTGCAGGCCCTTGTAGTGGACTCCTTGCATGATGATCCGTGCCCTTATCTTGTAATAGAGTCGAATCTGTGCATACCAGAAGCAATAAAATACAAAGTTTGTGGATGTATCTTCCTCGCTATGTTTTCTTGCATTCTTCTTGCTCCTTTTATCTTTCTACAAGAATATTGTGTCTATTATTATGTTCTTGCAGGAATTCACTAACATTGTGTATGCTTGGAATATTGTTGTGAATGCATTTTGCTAGATTATGGTGAACTGTCATCACCTCTTCTAGTGTGCACTTTCCTCTCGTATTTCACACATTTGGAGATTACTCTCACACCATCCTTTTCTAGTGTATCACCACTTTAGTGTAGGCTTTCATTTTATGTATTCTCTCTCCCTGGTCCCTTGGAAATTTAGATTAGAACAGTTAGCTTATCTTGCATTAGAGTAGATTGTGGCAGGTAGTTTAGGAGCAAGAACCAGCTTTCTCTGGAGGTCTGTCTCAAGTAGCAAGTCCCACAACTTGGAGATAGTACCCATGTTATCCAATCACACTGTGAGTTCAAATACATGCACAGGGGTGCTATGATTCGGTGATAACAAAGATTTATGAGAAGATTGCGCAACTTTTAGTTCTAAACATAAAAGCTGAAAAGGCATACGATTCTTGTATATTAGGGATTAGGGATTGATTATGCGCATGACCATAGGGGGTCCACAATGACCAGAACTTACGGCTATGATCCACAGGTCCCATAACCCAAAGGGCCCATAGGTCAATCAGATGTTGATGCTAGTTTACGCACATTAGTATTTAGGTCCTCTCCACTTCCACCAATCATTATTGCACAACTATCTTCACTAGACATAGTAACTAATCAAGATAAGGATTTCTGGACTAGACCAGAGAATCACCCTTAGACTCCACCATATATCCGCTTTCCATTTTCATGACCTTGTTGGGAGACATATACGAAGCACCCACAGGTTATCTTCCACGTATCCCACAATCTATAGATCGGATCACGCCAGAGCTCGATATTGATTAGAGCCTTTGAGAAGTCATCCTGCCGACCGATCTATCACACTAGTTCAGGTTTGGAGTGCCTTCTTTGCCTTAGGTTCATAGATTCCATTAGTGCACGTTGAAGACATAAGATTTCCTAACTAGTTTGTCTATACCCCACGTATATTCCATCCCCACCAGCTATCTCGGCATGACCTCGGGAGGTCGGGTGCGAGGAAGAGTTAATTTTAGATTCCCATGCTCGCTTGTCACTTTTCCATCATATAGATACCTTGATGATTTGGGTTGATGATCGGCCTCTTATTTTTTTAACTCATAAAAGCATCCATATTTAATAACAAATCATTTGCATGGCTTCCCCTCTTGAGAAAGGGAAGCTACTTCTCCCTGCCAGTTGCATGATTTGTTTGAGTCCCATTTATCTTTGGTTAGCGTAGAGTACGAGTAGATTTTTTTTTGGTAGAAGAAGTGCTTGTGCATAGTCTACATGTTCCACTTGGAGCATGTATGATTTCTAGTTTTGTACATAGTGTGTTGTGGTGTTTTATTTCTCATGCACAGGACATTGGAAGTAGCATTTGGTGAGTCATATCCGGTTCCAGTGTGTTCTAAGAGGCTCAGGGATCAGATTTTCAAAGTTCAGATCAGATTTGTGTTTACCAGGAAAACTCCATGCCTAATGGATGCTTCAAGGCCAATTGATCATTTCACCTAGCAGGTAGGTGATCCCCATGAGTCGCCAAATTGTTGACCAAATAGATTCACACTTATTGTTAGGTCAACTAACACCATTTTTCGTTTTTTTCTTAAGTATGAATTTTTACATATTTTAAGTAGTTAAGGCCCCCTGAAATCATTTCCATTAGATAGAAAACTTCTTCCCATTTCCAGAGATATAAATAATTCCTTCTAACTCTTTGTATTTTTCAAGTTACTGGTGGAAGGCTTTAGAGGGAGTTTTTGCCAAAAGCCACTGATGGACCTAGGGAAGAATTTTGCCATGAAACTTGCAGACCGATGGGGCAGCGGAAGAAATTTTTTCATTTTTACACTTTTTGCAAAGGGGATCAAGTATAATTGTTGGGACCTTGGCCCGAGAAGGATTACTTTTTGCAAAGTAAAAAAGTGGGCCGGCAGTCCGGGGATATCTTTTGCCCCAAAAGTGGGAAAATGCAGACGGACGGGTACGAGGATGAATTTTTTTCCGAATCAGTCTTCGGGTCTGTGGGGTAAATTTATTTCAAGTATTAATTCAGGTTGGTGGGTTTGTGGGGCATTTTGGATGCTTTTCACTTTTTGTCAAATGGCGTAGTTTTCATTTGTGGCCGCGAGCTCGCGTGGACTCATCGGCCAATGTAAAGTTGTAGATCGGTGGAAGGTACCACATGTCCAAATGGAACACCTTAAAGTGTTAAAGAAAGAGGTGGTCCCCTAAGTAAGTGCTAACTTCCAACGTGTCCCAGTGTCCGAAAAGGGAAACGATTGACAACCTGAAAAGTCAAAACAGGGCATAGCCATGGAAGGTACCATGTGTCGACTGGCGTAACTTCAAAGACCAAATCCAAAGGCGGATCCCCAAAAAAGCATAGGCTTGCCAATTTTCCCTGTGTCCAAAGAGGGGACAGAGTCACCATTTAAATCAACTATGTATAAGAGTGTCGGAAGAAGCCTCCACATGTCTCATCGGTGCAACACCAAGGTTGGGTCTAAAGAGTAGGTTCCCAAATGAGTGTGAGGCTTCCACGTGTCTAGGGTCCAATAAAGTAAAAAAATGGTCTGAAAAAGGCATCATCCTGAATCAGCTAAGTATAGAGAGCCAATGGATAGTGCCACATGTCTCATCGACACAAATTTAAAGGTACGACCCAAAGAAAGACTCTCGAATTAGCGTGGATATTTCACATGCCGTAGGCTCAAAAAGGGGCAAGCTCAAATTGGCTAAGTACAAAAGTTAAGCAGAAGCCTCCACGTGCCTTGTTGGTGTAATTTCAAAAAATAAAATCTAGAGAAAGCACTCAAAGAAGCAATTGTTAAACAGTCTAAAGAGAGGTAGGGAAGCTGAAGGAGCCACGTGTCAAGTGCAACAAAAATTCAAAAGTAAAAGTTAAAGTGGGTTCCCAAATGTGCATTGAGCATCCACGTGTCTTATTTCGAGCACAGTGTCTCCGCCAACATGAGGGACTTAGGAAAATAAAAATGAACACAGAGGAGCCTGCAGAAGTTGCCACGTGTTAGTGACAATGTAATTTCAAGAGTGAAGGAAGGGGCTGAATCTTTAGGATATGTGAGGCTACCACGTGGACCCTGTACAGAGGGAATCTTTTAAATATTGAGAGCCCACATTAAACGCCGACCCTGATCTTCATACAACCATATCTTTCGATTGGAAACTCAGATTTGGGTGGGAATGGACATTTCTGAAAGCTCTCAATATCAGCTTCTCACTTGCCTCCATTAAATTTTTGGCGCGCCATTTTGAGAATGTCAAGTCTCTCACCATTTTCCATGATGAAGAATGTGCCTCTTTCTTGCATAGTAAGGGACATCAACGGAGGCATGGGTCTTGCAGTAAATCCCATCACTGTTATAGGTGGATTTCAATGCTCTCTGGAGTGGTTAGAGTAGACAATTCAATACATATCTTAAGGTGGTTGAAGCAAAGTATTCATATTTTCCCTCTCTCCTTCTCTCTTTCTTCTATATATTGTAAACGAGTGGTGTATTCAAATGGTTGGTCATTGTTTCTCTCATGTCCCCTCTCTCTTTCATCCTTAGGGTAGAATCTAGAGTCTAAGCCTCCTCTCATGGATCTATAATGGAAATCTTATTTCCCCTTTCCCACCGATGATGTACCATGAAACTTTTGGAGTAATAGAATATGTTTTTGATGTATTTGTGCATCCTTGGCTCATTTTATTATCTCTTCTTACCTCTCAAAGTTGTAGGGTATACTATGCATATTCTAATTTTTGTTGTAGGTTCTTAGAGCTATGCTTAATGGGTCTTGAAGTGGTGTTCGTGTTAATTCATCTCTTGTCTATGGTGCATCTTTTCCACCACCTCCTCTCGCTCACCGCTCTCCACTTCAAGCGGTTGGATCGTGATTAGCCACTTCCTTTTCTCGGTGTATCACCGCTTAGTGTAGGCTTTCTTTCACCCTCTCTCTCCCTATCTCCTTGGAATGGTTATATTAGGATAGGTTAGTGTTATCCATTTTTTTCCCAAGCTGAATATTGGATCGAATTATGACCCCACATAGAAGGAACCCAAGAAAACGCATTCAAATCCTATAATTGGGTGCAAAAAATATTTAGCAATGAAGTGGCAGAGATGAAGAAAGAGAAAAGGATCATGTACGAGAAAGAAGTGACTTTGTTAGGCCGACTCTACTCTTTAAATACATTCCCAAGTTAAAGGCAAGAAAAATAATCAAATAGTAGGGTTGGACAAGCAAGGAAGATGTTAGAAAGGAGCAAGAAATAAGAAGAAAGAATAACAAAAATATTTGACGTCCTTGGGCTCAAAAAGCTGTTCAGAAAGTCCCAAAAATAACTAAGTATGGAGGAGGTAGAAGAAGAGACCATGTGTCCTATCGACGCTTCTCTCAAAGTCAATCCAAAAGGAGGAACTCAAACTTGTGCCAGCCCTCCACATAGAAAATGGTCAAAGAGAGTCAAGGGGTGGAGAGGAAAGGCTTCACAATTGGCTAAGTATAGAAGTTTAAGCGAAGAGTGACACGTGTCACCTTGCACATTTCAAGAATAGGTCCAAAGATAGAGACCAAAATGAGTGTGAGCTCACCATGTAGCCGAAAGCCTAAAGCGAGAAGACAGAATTTAAAATTCCATAGAGTAGCAGAGGTCGATAAGTGTCAACTCGATTGCTCCTCCAAGGGAAAATTTGGGTTGGGTTTACAAACAAGTGTGGTGCCTCCACGTGTACCTCAAAGGGCGGTAAGGTTAGTTGAATAATCAATGCATAAGCGGACCAGTGAAGGCTGCCAACTATCTTAAGAACGTTATTTCAAGGGTAAAATGGAGAAAATGTTCCCAAGTGAATGCTAGAGTGACACATGTCCCGCGGGAAAGTGGGAAGTCAGGGAAAAAGTTGATTTTGACCCTTGTTACCTCAAAAGAGAGTAAAAGTTGCAAAATGGCCTGTAACTCCACCGAAGGAAAAATTCAACATTTAGACTAGAGTCAAAGCCAAGGTAGGGAGTTGGGGAAAAGGTAAAAATTGGAGCGCATTTCACATCCGACCAAAAGGAGCAATGTGTCAGTGTGGAGCTTCGGGGCTATGGGAATTTTTTCAAGTTTTTCATTTTTTGCGCAAAAGGATAAAAGGTGAATTACGGACCTATGGGCCCAATTTTTTTTCCAATCTGGCCGCCACATGTCCCAATCAAAAAGGGGGACACATTTTCCAATTGTTTTCCGCCCATTTGTATGAAATCGATTCAAACTTCAAAGGGACATATCTTTCGACCTAGGGCTCGAAATATTGCAAATTTCACACCATTGGAAAGATCTCGATCTCTTCTACACCATGGGTGTCTAAAATTTTAATTTTTGGTAAATTAGGTGGAATTAAAATGGAGAAAAATCTTCAATTTTTCAATGTAGGATCATAAGTCTCAACAACTAGATTGGATTTGATCTATTTCTATCATTTCCTCTTCGTTCAAGGCGCCAAACAAAGGATGGATGCAAGAAGATGGATTTAGGTGTAGATTTTAGTAGAATCATTAACAATGGTGGTTGAGCTTCGACCCACATTTTCCTGCTTCTCTCTCTCTAGTTCTTCTCTTTGATGGAATCTATAAATTTGAGGGTGGGATTCATTGTAAAGGGTTGGATATTCTTAGTTTTGCTAGGCTCCCTTATCCTTCTAGCAAAGTATTTATGGGGTTCATGCCTTCCATTAAAATTGTAATATGTTTCTACCTTTCGGCTATTCTATAATGAACTATATCAATCTATAGAGCAATAAAATATGTTTGTGATCGATTTTAGATCCTTCTTGTTTCTTTTTCTTCTATTTGGTCTCTCATTATAGATTTGGCTATCTGTGATTTTTTATTGTATGCATTTTATTGGTTTATGTTGAAGGTAAACTAAGTTTTCATAATTCCTTTGGTGCATCACCTGGTAGTTTAGTTATTTCTTATTTTGTGTATTCTTTTATCCTTGTCCCCTTGGCAAGTTTAGACTAGGTATAAGAAATAGATCCTCTGCAAATCCTCACGTATGCACCTGAACAGAGGAATAAGAACCAACCTTCAATCTGGAGAGCTTTCCCATTTTTGCAAGGTCCCACACCTTGGGAAAAGTTTAATGTTATGTAATCACACAAAATGAGTCTTCCTTAGAAAATCAGATCTCTTAGAGCTCAGTTGAGGGTGCTATGATTCTGCACTAACAATTTTGGAACGCCATATGGGAGAAAAAGTCTCCATCTTATTACAGTAGAGATTGATGTACACTTGTTGTTATTTTGTATTTTAAGAAATTTAAAACTATACATTTGGTGACTCAAAAAGAAACAAATCTACTTGTTTCAGCAGTCCAAGTAAGTTCATGAGAATAATACGAACACGCTCAAGAACCAAGGAAGAGGGACTATTTTTCTATTTAGACTTATCCCCAGACAGAGAGGAGAAGAAGAAAGAGTCAGAGGTCTCTATCCCCACCAAGTAGAGATTTATCAACACCTCCTTTCGGAATACCATTCATTCAATCAAGAGGAGTACTTAGGCCAATCAGAATGGCTTAGCCAAATCCTTATGTTAACTTCACTGGTAGTAGTCCACTTGCCTTGAATGCACAAAATCTAGTTCCTATTACAGCATTAAAGAGTATCCCATATTTCACTAGGGAGAACCAAACTTCTCTAGGTGATCATGTCCAAGATATTGCAAATGTCTGCATAATCCATGAGATTCATGAAATGGACATAGCAGTCAAGCTGCTCACCTCTTCACTCAAAGGGAAGGCTTCACAATGGTTCAGGAGTCTTGAGGTAGGATCTATTCAAAATTGGAATCAGCTATACATTGCTCTTCATAACTAGTTTGGAGAGAAAGGTGACAATTTGTCTTTATTGGAGTAACTAACAACAATCAAGAGAGCCCCAAATGAACAGCTGACTGACTTCAACCTTAGATTCCAGCAAACCTGGGATAGGATTCCAATAGCAAAGTAAAGCCCACAAATGAAGGTGCTTTCCTATACTTTCTTAGGGCTTTAAATTTTGATATTTCTCTAATGATTCAATCAATGGGAGGCACTACACTATCAACAACCTATAGCCTTTCCATAGGGTCTGAGAATCATTTGATTAAAGCTAAAAAATAGCTCTAGGCCATCATGCCTCTATACCCTAAGTTAGGAAGCCCAAATACTAACCAAACACCTACATTAGCTCCTATACCCACCCCCAGGAGTCAAAGCTTTGAAGATTCCAATTCATCATCCAACACCTCTAAAGAGCTTCAAGAAGTGATGAAGAAACTGTAAAACCTGGGAAATGAACTAGTGACCATCAAGAGAAAGCATGCACAGAGCTCCAAGCCATATCAGTCTCAGGCTCAATATCAAACTAAACCCCAATACAAGTAGAATAGGCCACCACCTAGAACTGCAAATCAGAATCAAAATCAAGGACAACCTCAAGATACTAGACCTTTTAGGTCTTATGATCCAAATATAGCCTCAACATCAAAGGCATTGGTCCTGCATAGAACAATATGGCATAGGAATATGATTGGTGTTTTCCATGCAATCAACCACATAACCAATCCATGTGTTTTAATGGTGCTCTGAATCAAGCTCTAATGGTGCAAACCAGTATGGTGTCATAAGAGCCTAGTCAAGAAGGAGATCAACAACAAGAGCAACAAGGTGAACCTCTAGGAGAGACCATGCTTGTAAATTGGTAGGTTGAAGACTTATGTGGGATGAATCAGTTCCCTCCTCAAAGTGTGGTTGCTAATACATGGTCCAAAAATAGAAGCATTGGAGAGGGCCAACCACTGAACTCAGGTAACCCTTAACCTTCCATCACTCCACAAGGTCTTGGTGTTCCAAGTGTAACTCCCAACATGTAGAACCAATCAAGCCACCTCTCCAAATCCAGTCGAGGCACCGGTTGTAACAACCCATGTGTAAGAAAGTAATGTGTCTAGGAAGGGGCAGAAAAAATATATCTCATTTAATATTATTGATAAAATAAAGAGAAAAGTGTGAAAATTTCACTATGGGAGTCATTGGCCATTCCATGGTAGAGGGATCTATTACAGACTGCCATGCATAATTGGTCAAGTTCAAATCAACCCCCTAATTAGCAAGAGAGAGTGCTTGCCAATGCAGTTCAACTTGAGAAGAACCAAGGAGAACAACAAGGTAAGAACTTGAGACCCCCTCCATTCTATGTCTCATTAATTATTGGAGACAAATTAGTGCACAATTGTATGATTGATTCTTGGGCTAGTAGTTTTGTGATGCCCAAAACAAATAGTTGATCAGTTGGGTCTCCAATATGAGGTCATCTCTAGATGAGTAGTCCAATTAGATAGGAAAATAGGTGACCACTATGGGAATCATCAAATATCTGAGCCTCACTCTACATGCTTGCCCCAATGTGACTGTCTTGAAAAATGTGTCCATCATAGATTTTCCACCACATTTTGCTTTGTGTCTGTCTAGGGACTTCACTGCCAAAATTGGAGGCTACCTATCTACTAACTGGTCACATATGCTCTTTAGGACAAGATATGGGGCAAAGGCCACAGTCAGATCTGAACCCATTGTAGACTATCATATTGAAACTTATGTTCTTAGCCCAATTAATTCCAACTTCTTAACTTTTGATCAAGAAGACCTCCTAAGCAATAATGAAGCAAATACCAAGTTGGAATGTATCCCAGACTTGACTCTAGATGAGTGGGACAACAAAAGACATGCTTTTGACCCCTATAAGGAAATGGAAGAAGTTGAGTGGGTGTCTACCTTCTACATGAAGAAAACCACCCTCTTCATGCCTTAATCAAGCTAGAACATAAAGATGATAATGAGGTATGACAATTATTCTTTGATGGTTCAAGGAGTAGACAAGGAGCTGGAGGAGGAGCTATGATTGTGTCTCCCAAAGGTATGAAGTATTATTCAGCCTTTAGATTTCATTTTTATTTCTCAAATAACACTGTTGAATATGAGGCTTTAGTCCAAGGTCTTCATTGGGCAAGGAAGATGGGGATCAAGAATTTGTAGGTGTTTGGTGATAGTGAATTGGTTGCCAATCAAGTCAGAGGACTTAATGCTGTCAAGAATGACCTACTCAAGAACTATAAGAATAGAGTATGGGACCTCATGGAGGATTTTTAAGCCTTCAACATTATGTCCATACCAGGAAATACAATGAAGCTACTCATAGACTTGTAATAGTTGGAGCAGCCTTTGATGTGGTGTAAAACATCAAAGAGAGACAACAAACAACCACATATCCATGTGGTTGTGAGACTAGCAAATGCCGAGATAATAATACATGTTGTAGGTGTTTGAAAGTGATCAATAGATCATTAATTTTTTGAAGAAGAAGACAAATTATCATCTAATAATCAAAGCAGATTGGGACAACAATATGGAAATCAAATATCATAGTAGCATACAAACAAGCTTCCTAAAGGCTTAGTAACACTGGAATCTATTTTCAATCCTAATGATCAATTCAGAAAGGAGAAAGCCAACATATAGATAAACGGAGAAGATTCAAATTCAATCCCAGTTGTAGAAGACAAAACACTTCAAATTGGCAAGGTGGCCACCGAGTAGAAAGGTATGAATTCATACAACTTTCCAAGAATTCCCTGATGTGTTTTCTTGAAGATATTAGGAATTAAGGGGTTTTAATCCAAAACTAGCATACCACACAATTTGAATTGGATCCTGTTGCTCAACCTACTAGGTAGAATCATAGGCCAGTCAACCTACATATTGAGCCTCTAATGAAAAGGATTTGAACAAGCTAATAGAGTCAAGCATCATATTTCTAATTAAACACTCAAGTTGGGTTACAAATCTGGTCCCAGATCAGAAAGAAAAATGGAGAAATCAAGTTGTGTGTTGACTTCAGGGATTTGAACAAAGCCTCTCTTAAAGAACACTACCCACTCCCTTGATGACAATCTTGACCAGTAGATAGGTTATTCTCTCTCTTAGATGGCTACTTAGGATACAATCAGATCATGGTGAAAGAAGATGATTAGTTCAAAACAACCTTCACCACCAAATGGGGCACCTATGCAACAAAAAAATGCCATTTGGATGTCTAATGCTGGTGCTACTTTCCAAAGAGCCATGGATATGGAATTCAAAGGGATAATCAACAAAATAGTGTTGATCTATCTGGATGACATCACTATGTTCTCTAAGAACGTAGTCAGACCACCTTTTTCACCTTAGGCAAGTGTTTACCAAGATGTAGGAGATTTGGGGTATCTTTGAACCCTAAAAATGCATATTCTTGGCCCATGAGGGTAGGATTTTAGGCCACATTGTGTCTAAGGAGGGTCAGCAATTGATCCAAAAAGAGTTGAAGCAATAAAAGCACTACCATTGCCAAGTCACAAGAAGGCTCTTCAAAGCTTCTTGGGGAAGATCAACTTTGTTTGAAGGTTTGTCCCAAACTTTGTTGCTCTGGTTAAGCCAATAACATTGATGTTGAAGAAGAGCTTAGCATTCAGATGGACAGTTGAAGGAAAGGAAAGCTTTGAAGCTATCAAAGAAGCCATATCACAGGCCCCAACTCTTGTGAACCCAGATTTTTCCAAAGACTTCATATTGTATGCCTTTGGTGGCAGTGACACTATCTCTGCAATCTGGTTTAGCAGAACAAAGAAAACTCATAATAGCCAATTGCTTTCTTCATTTAGAGTCTGAGAGACTATGAGGTAAGGTATTCCTTCATTGAGAAGAAAGTCCTGGTGGTGATCAGGGGAATGAATAAGTTTAAGCATTTAGTGTCAAACAACAAAATCCAATTATTGGTCTCCCATGCATGAGTCAAAGAATTCCTCCTCAACAAGGACCTGAATGAGAAATGTGTAGAGGTGGATCACTCATGTCATGGAATATGACATTGAGATCAGGGTCACCAAGCTGGTCTATGGGGGGCTTGTGTGAGAAATTAGCCTCTTTTCTACAAGATGAAACAAACAGTGATAAAGAGGTTGTTCTTATCTTACAAGATGATCAAGAAGAAGGGAGAGATGATATACCTACTCCTTGTTGGACCCAAGACATGGTGCACTTCCTTCAAACAAGTCTATGTCCTCATGGGATGAGTAAATCAAAAAGAAGGCATTTCAGGCTACAAGCCATCCCATATGTTCTTATTGATGGTGTCTTGTTCAAAAGAGACATCAATGGTATTTTGTTGAGATGCATTGGGATAGATCAGGTGGAGAGAGTGCTACAAGAATTCCATGTTGAAGCAGCTGGAGGCCATTTTGCTCCAAGAGTGACAGCACTCAAAATCATGAAAGTAGGATATTATTGGCCCAGAGTGTTTAGTGAACTATTACACATGGATCAAAGGTGCAAGAACTGTGCATTCTTAAAGGAAAAGAGAGGCTAACAACACTTCCATTACACCAATCTCGGAGACCAACCTTTCATGCAATGGGGATTGGAATTCATTGGAGTCTTCAATTCAAAATCAAGCCAAGGTCACAAATGGATCTGACAGCAACTAATTATTTCACCAAGTGGACCGAGGCAGTGGCACTCAAAGAAGCAAATGAGTCTAGTATCCTAGATTTCTATGAAGGGATAGTGACCAAATTTGGGGTACCAGCCACCATCATATCAGACAATGCATTAGCATTTATAGGTTCCAAGATCATAGGATGGGCTGTTAAAAATGGGACTTATTTGAGTACTTCATCAAACTATTACCCTCAAGGTAATGGCCAAGATGAGTCTATAAATAAAAACTTGCTGAAGATCATCAGAAGAAATCTTGATGAGAATCAGAGGACCTGGCACATAAAGCTCAAAATGACCTTATGGGATGATAGAATAATGCCAAAGAGATCTACATGTAGCTCCCCATTCAAGCTTGTCTATGGGAAAGAAGCAGTGTTGCCTATATCACTTGAATTACCAACATTGGAGCTTGTGAAGCAACTAGAGATGTTTGAATTTGGACCAATGGAGGCCAGGTATGCAGAGTTGATGGAATTAGAAGAAACTAGAGAGTATGCACTTCAAACAATGGAAGAGGATCGGGCCTCAATTAGAAGATGCTTTGATAAGAAGGCTAGAGCAAGGACCTTCCAGGAAGGGGACCTGGTTTTGAAATGGGATGCAGATTGAGAAAAACCAGGGAGACATTCTAAGTTCGATGCCATATGGAGTGGCCCCTATATGATAATAAGATGTAAAAGTAGTAATGATTTCCAATTGTCTACATTGGAGGGTGAAGAGTTGTAGATTCCAGTGAATGGGATCTATCTTAAGAGATTCTACTAAAAGGGAAGTCTCACCCTGTACATATCAGTTTAGTTTCTCTTTCCTCTAAGTGCTTCTACACATTGTCTTTTGTAGTGTATATTTCTTTTCTCCTAAGTGCTTTGCATGCTCTTCATGTTCCATTTTGGAACATGTATGATTTATTTTTGTACATAGTCATGGTGTTGTTTTGTTGCTCTTGTGCAGTTCATTCAAAAAAATAGATGAAGCCCTATTTTAAAACAATTTTCTACTCTCAGAAATCTTCATTTCAAGATTTTCTTATGAAATTTGAGAGCATAGGTGGCTGAGACATGAACCAGAGGTAGAAATAGTATCAGCCTGTTATTCTTGACTCCACGCCCAACAAATATGATAAAGGAAACTGATCTCTTCATCTAGCAGGCAGATGTCCCCGTGAGTCACCAAATTGTTATCCATATTTCTTGAGCCTAAATATTGGATCAAATCATGACCCTACATAGAAGGAACCCAAGAAAATGCATTCAAATCCTGTAATTGGTTGCAAAAAAGATTCAGCAATGAAGTGGCAGAGATGAAGAAAGAGAAAAGGATCCTATACAAAAAAAGTGATTTTGTCGGGCCGTCTCTATGCTTTAAATCCATTCTCCAAGTTACAGGAAGGTAGAAAAATTAAATAGTAGGGTTAGACAAGCAGGGAAGATGCTATAAAGGAGCCAAAAGAAAAGAAGAAAAAATAATGACGAAGCTTGAGTCCTTGGCTTGCTCAAAATTTTAGAAAGGCCCAAAAAAAACTAAGTATGGAGGAGGTAGCGGAAGAGACCACGTGTCCTAATGATGCTTCTCTCAAAGTGAATCCAAAAGGAGGAACTCAAACTTGTGCCAGCCCTCCACATAGCAAATGGTCAAAGAGAGTTAAGGGGCAGAGAGGAAAACCTTCAAAATTGACTAAGTATAGAAGTGTAAGTGGAGAGTGACAGTGTTAGTGTGGCGCATTTCAATAGTTGGTTCAAAGGTGGAGACCAAACAAGTGTCAGCTCGCCATGTAGCCCAAATCCTAAAAATAGAGAAACTTGATTGAAAAGTCCATAGAGTAGCGAGAGGTCAACAAGTGTTAACTCGGCACTCCTCCAAAGGAAACTTTGGGTCGGGTTTGCAAACAAGTGTGGTGCCTCCACGTGTACCTCAAAGGAGGGCAAGGTTAGTTGAATAGTGAATGCATAAGCGGAACACTGAAGGTTGTCAAGTGTCTTAAGGGTGTTATTTAAAGGGTAAAATGGAGAAAAGGTTCCCGAGCGAGCACAAGAGTGACATGTGTCCCAGGGAAAAGTAGGCAGTCGGGGAAAAAGTTGATTTTTTCCCCTTGTTACCTCAAAAGGGAGTAAAATTTATAAAATGGCCCGTAACTCCACCTAAGGAAAAAGTCAACATTTAGACTTGAGTCAAAGCCAAGGCAGGGAGTTAGGGGAAAAGGTGAAAATTTTCCTTTCACCAAAAAGGCATAAAGGTAAAAATGGGAGCGCATTTCCCATCCAACCAAAAGGAGCCACGTGTCCGTGCGGAGCTTCGGGGCTGCGGGAATTTTTTAAGTTTTATGTTTTTTTACGCAAAAGGATAAAAGGTGAATTGTGGACCCATGGGCCCAAATTTTGTTCCAATCTAGCTGCATGTGTCCCAATCCAAAAGGGGACCCATTTTTCAAATTGTTTTCCGCCCATTTGTATGGAATCAATTCAAACTTCAAAGGGGCATATCTTTCGACCCAAGGCTCGAAATATTACAAATCTGACACCGTTGGAAAGATCTTGATCTCTTCTATGCCATGGGAGTCTAAAACTTTAATTTTTGGGAAGTTAGGTGGAAGTAAAATGGAGAAATAAACGTATTTGATATTTCAATACAGGATCATTAGTCTCAATAACTAGATCGGATTTGATCTATTTCCACCATTTCCTCTTCCTTCAAGGCACTTGAACCAAGGATCAATGCAAAAAGATGGATTCAAGGGAAGATTTTAGTAGAAGAATTAACAATGGTGGTTGAGATTTGACCCACATTTTTCCTCTTCTCTCTCTCTCTTTCTTCTCTCGATTGAATCTATAAATTTGGGGCAGGATTCATTGTAAAGGGTTGGATATTCTTAGTTTTTTAGGCTCCCTTCTCCTTCTAGAAAAATATTTATGGGGTTTAGGCCTTCCATTAAAATTTTAATATGTTTATGCCTTTTGGCTATTTTGTAATGAACTGTATCAATCTATAGAGCAATAAAATACATTTGTGATCGATTTTAGATCCTTCTTGTTTCTTTTTCTTCTATCTGGTCTCTCATTACAAATCTGGCTATATGTGCTTTTTTATTGTATGCATTTTATTGGTTCATGTCGAAGGTAAACTAATTTTTCATCATTCCTTTAGTGCATCACCTGGTAGTTTAGTTACTTCTTATTTTCTGTATTCTTTTATCCCTGTCCCCTTGGCATGTTTAGACTAGGTATAAGAAATAGATCCTCTGCAAATCCTCATGTATGCACTCCGAATAGGGGAATAAGGAACTATTCTTCAACTGGAGAGATTTCCCATTTTTTAAGGTCCCACACGTTGGGGAAAGTTCAATGTTTTTTGTAATAAAAAAATGAGCCTAAGTTAGAAAATCATATCTTTTAGATCTGTAACGTTGCATGTTGGTGAGAGAGAGAGAGAGAGAGAGAGAGAGAGAGAGAGAGAGAGAGAAATACTACAAATATCCAAGGAAGAAGAAAATAAGTTTACCTAGGAAAATACAAGAAAGTACACCTAGCAAGAAGAAGAGTGATCCAAATAAATTGGACTAATGCCATTATCGTTTTCACGAGAGAAAGGTTGTGAGAAAAAGAGAAGAAAGAGGTAGCTAGATATCCAAGAAGAAGCTTGGATAAGAGATAGAAAGAAAGGTAGAATCAAATTTGATAGAGAATTTGATGTGTGAGATAGAAATTATAGATTTGAGATAGGTAATGGTTTTGGTGTAGGAAATGAGAAAGGTAAGAGTGGTAGGAGAAAAGAAGAGGAAAGAAAATAAGAAATAAAGAGAGATAGCTGAAATAAGGAGACATGTTTAACTCCTTGAGAAAGAGATAGTAGTTGTAGGGTAAAATCTAGTTCGTAGAGCATATGAAGTGGTTAAAAGTATACAAGCTAAGATGATGGATCCACATGAAGAGCTAAGCTTCATGAGTGAAGATTGTTAGGATTCTTGCGAGAGATGAGATAGATAATGAGTATAAAGACTTCATTTAAGAAGATAATGAGTGGTCCAGTGAATATGAGGAAGAACCACAAAGAGAAGAGAAGGAGGATGAAAAAGCAGTCTATATGCAATTAATTTTTTTAATGCTAATTATATATTGCAATCTGATTTTTTAGTTATACGGGGCATCCTATCCGAGGGATCCATTATGGACAAGAGATCAAGAAGAGAGTCAAAATTAAGAGGACAACAAGGAATGCATTTGAAGGAATTTAAAAATGAATGTATGCAGTAAGTAAAAGATAAGAAATAGAAAAGAATGAGCGTAGGAGACCTTACAAGGGATTGATACATAGTTCCTAGTGGCTCAAGAAGACAATTTCAAAGCAAGCATATGAATGCCAAAGAGTTGTAGATGAAGATAATAAGACTAAAGAACCATTTATTTTTACATGAAGCTTTAGAAGAGGAAATTTGATGTCATTCCAAGAAAGTTAAATGAGATAAGATATAAATCTAAACATACAAAGTTTTATTCGTTGGTTGATTATACTTTGAGAAGGATTAGTGGTAGTAGTGACAAACATATGATTGAATTTTGGAAAGAGAAGATAGTATTGGATAATATGGATGAAGGTGAATGCTCTTATGGAGGTAAAAATAAGAAAATGAAGAAAAATGGAAACCTATTGAAATAAGTACAACAATGTCTAAATGTTGGTCCAAAATATGATGACTATCATGAAGATATGGATGAGTACTTGTTACAGGAAGAGCTTAAAATGATATAAAGTCTATATGAAAGTTATCCCATTGATGAAGAAGATATGGAAGCGTGGAAGAATGATAATGAGAATCCACAAGTGGATGAGAAAGAAGAGTTAAAATTTTAATGTTTGAAATCATATTTTGTTTGTTTTGATGATAGTATGGATGATATAAACCTTTCTCAGGAGATGTTGAATTTTGAACAAGAGGATGAGTTTTTATGAAAAAATGGATCAACTACAAACTGAACTCATCGCATTAGAGTATGATTTTCATATTGAAGGAATCAATGAAGGTCCTAAACCAGCGAGTTAAAGGAATTTGATGGATGCAAGAAGGAATAGGAGTCTTAAGAAGGTAAAATTATGGAAGAAGAAACAAAAGCAACGGATGTGATGGAAAATTAGAATGACGGGATCATTGAAAAGCCTAAAAATAAGCAATGAAAGAACAAAATAAAGAATAAGATAAAATTAGAAATTTTCAATGATAAAAAAATAGAAAAGGGGAGGATCAACACCATAGACAAGCTTCAAAGCTTCAAATTTTGGTATCTAAAATGGATTTTAGTTTTGTGCATGAAGGTACGAGTAGACGGTAAGGTAGAAGAAGCTCAAATTTACATGAGAGAGATATTGAAAAGAGAACAAGTAGACCTTGAATACCTATATGAAGATGAAGCAAGAGTAGCATGTAGCCTATTGGATGAGAAGCAAATAAGAAGAGCCAAGTAAAAGAATAGATAAAGGAGTAAGAAGATAAGATACAGAGAATAAACAAAGATGATACAAAAGAAAGCGAGGGACAAGGATGACATGGGATCCAAGTACGAGCAAGGTAGAAGGAAGAGATGAATAATCATGAGAAAGATCTCATGAAAATTTTCAAGATATATAGCACGATACATGAGCATCATCCTTATGGCTAGGAGAGAACAATATAGCCTAAGTAAGCCTATGAAAGGAAATTAAGCATAAACAAGACTTATCATAGTTTAATATCTCCATGGTGGTATTGTTATCTCTCGAAAGTGTACCCAGCAGAGAGATGGCAACAGGTTTTCTAAGTCTGCAAAAGATCTCTCTCTCTCGTAGATATAATGGGGACACCTCAGGTCTGTGGGTATACCTATTTTGAGGTGAACCTCCGGGGGTTAAAAGGCCGGTTCCTTATTGGTGTTCACTAAACTATTTTTTTGGAGTTTTAAGGTTAAGAGGTGACTGAAAATGAAATAAATACTAAGGTGATACACCAAATTTGGATGAAAACTTGACTTGAGTGGAATACACAACTGATTTGTGAAGAATTCTTTATGTGCATGAACCAATTTGTACTTTCTGTAGAAAATAAGGGCAAAAGTACTTATTTTGTACTGAGGGAAGTTCACAACAACACTAGTAAGCTAACATGCACAATGAAATTTAGCAGAAAATAGTAGATTTGCAGCGAGGGGTAAAGTGATTAATCAGGGAATATTGATTCACAAGACTAATACTGGCATACACAAGACTATAGAATAACTTGGAAAGGCAAAGAATAATTCACACTCAGAGGGAAAAACTGGTAGAAATTGCTTCAGTACTCATATCAAAAGTTCTCTGTGGGAAAAATCTCTTAAAATCCCCCTTGTGCTTTGCAAGAGCACGCAATATATAGCATAAGTTCACTCCTTTCTAAAAATAGCCTAAAGGCTATACTCACCCATGCATCCTAATTTTATCCTTTATTTAATAATAAATAAAGGAATAAAATAATATAAACTAAAGCATGTAATAAAATAGGCATTATCAGCCTTAGATACAATTCAGTCAAACTGAAGTTGATTGTTCTATTTTTAAGAAAGAAAGGTGAATAATTTCCTAAAATTACAAATTCCTTGCTAGGAAAGTCTTATTCCTTTGCACATCCTAGTTTGTCATCTTCTATGTTTTGTCCTATTATGAAGGCATGCAAAAATATCATCTCCTATGTGTAGGAAAATGGATGCAACCTTATCCATATTTACAAAATTAAAGTTGAAGTGGGGACCACCTTTGGTTCGTTTGAAATTTTGGATGCTGCCAGCTTTGTGGACTTAGGAAATTTGCATGTATATAATATAAAGGGGTTCACACAGGGATAGCCCACCATGTATATTATTCACCACCTTTAAACCCCTTGGCATATAATACAATTATCACCTTTTCGGTGATCATGGCATATAATATGTTTGATTTTGTATTGGCACACATACTTTAGACTTTGTAAAGTCTTGGAAAATGATTATTGTTGGTCCACGTGCACTGGCCCCTCTCCATGATGACTCGACCCTTCTAGTCATAGGAAGTGGAAACCTAAACTTGGGCTTGGCTACTTAGTTTTTTGTGAGCTCTCTGGCCCTTGATGTTCATCCTTGGTTCCTCTGCCACCGTTGATCTTCTAACCCTAGTTAGGGTTACGGCACGAGAATTTATTCCGATCGATGGCGTTTGAATGGGATTTAAAGCTTTGGAACTGTGTGGACCGATCACCATTCGATCTAGCAGTTTGCATTTGATGAATCATTAATGCTTTACCATGGGTTAGGGTTTTGTAACCCTAGTTCGATGAAAGGTTTATACACTTGCGAGCTCTACTTGGTCATTTCATTTGGTTTTTTTCAATTTACGAGAAAATCCTTGCAATTTTTTTGCTTGCTCTACAAGTTTGATGGAAATTTGGAGATCTGGAAGTCTTTGAGCTTACATACTTGTTATTGAGCCTTTGACGACATAGATGCTTGACTATTTCTGCATTTTCACGAACTTGGATGTATTTCTATTGTTTATCAGTTTTGTAGCTTGAATTTCCTTTGTATACGATCTAAAGATTATTTTCATCAATTTCTTTACTCTATTGTGATAGTGACAAAACTACGAGTTCGGTTTTTGTCCATTTTTTCGATTGGGTAGCTAATGAGCTCAGAGAACCCTATAGAATGAAGTTGCCACCACTTTTCTTGTTTGCTCTCTTAAGGCACGGTGAGTTATTACATTGTTTCCTCTTTTATTTCGGGCTTGAGTTCTCATCCTGCAACTCTAGATCTTTGCAAACCTTGGTTATAATATTCTTTAAATGAAAATACTTTTTGGCTTCAGTCCTTTACGATTTTAAAACTCGAACTTGAGTCTTACTTCATTGAAATTTTAGAGGAACTCCTACGTACTCGGGTTTGATATTTTACTTGTAGATCGGCTTAGTACTTGAAGTGTTGACTATTTTTATTCTTCACCTTGACACATGAGCTTTGTTTCCTCATCTTAGTAGTCGTCGACTCATTTCGATTATGTATATTTTACGCTTTATTCAGTAGACTGTATCTTCCGATAAGTGAGCATTAGTTTTTCGATTCTTGCTATACAATATTGTATGAATTCAAGTTCTTTGTGGATTCATTCTTCTTTCGTAGATGTAACTCCTTCTTTACAGTACTAGTAGTCCACTTTTCTTGTGATTTATTACTCTTTACGAGGTAATGAATGAAAACTTTCACTTATGAGCTTGGACTTTGTCTGGATATTCACTCCTTTCTTGGTAGTTTGTAAATTACTTCCATTTCTGTGTGGACTCATAAACTTGAGCTAAGCATTTGTAAACTTAAAAATAAGTTCTCCATTTTTATTGCGAGATCTGTCATGTTTCTTCTTCTCTTGTAGATGTATACTTGATATGTTTATTTCTTCTTTGAGTAGTGACTGTAAAACTTGATTATTTGAAAGTATGCAAGAAATATTAAGGACCTAGGTTGCCTTGCACTTTCTTCCTGTAGATGTATATTTGGCATTTTTTGCTTTCTTCATTGCAGTAGAGGTAAAATGCTTTGTTGTGGAGTGGTTTCTTCCCTATAGATATATGCTTGACTTGTTGGACTCATTTCTTGAGTAGGAATATGCATGCCAACTTGTGTATTCTATAGCTTGACATTTTCACTCGAATAATGACTTCACGGAAGTTGTATGCCATTTCTTTGTTGCAAACATGATTGCATCCCATTCTGTATAATGAAATAAATACTTCTTTTCTAGAAAATGAAGAAAATACTTAGTTTTCTTTTTCGTAATGGCACTTCACTTTCAGAAGTCATAGTAGCAATTATATTTCAATTTTGCATTAAAATATCATTTCTATTTTTTGGAAAAGTCCATTTTGCAAGGGGAAACTCTGGAATTTTTTTTCAGAATCCTTCTCTTTCAAATTTTTTATGATTTGACCTTTCTGAAAACATATAAATATCTCTCTTGCTTGTCTGATTACTTGAATGAGTTGTCCATGATGGCTTTACTTGATTCATTACAACTTTTGAAAATCTGCAAAGTAGTTGCCCTTTGATTCACACTTGAATTTGGAAATTAAAAGGAACTTTTGATAGCTGTAGCATGATGAAAATCTGGAATACCTATATGTTTCATTTGATCATGATATCAAATTAGAATTGATGAAGGATGTAATTTTCTTGACTGTTTTTATTCCTTTCAACGCTAAGATAGCTTATAAAGCAATGTAGTAGCTAAAAAATATGTGTTTGATTACATTTTAAATCAAAATTCAATTTTACAAGGAGACCAGCAAAATTTTTCCAAAATCCTATTTTCTCTCTACTTTTCAAGATTTCCAATCCTAATTTACAAAAATATCTCCTTGACTCATTCGATGCTTCTTTCTTCTGTAAACCATCTGAAAATGATATTTGTCTTCATTCAGTAGATGCTTCCTTCTTAAACAGTTAAACTGATTTTAATTTACATTACGCAACTGTTCTGCAAAATTCAGAAATAAATTAGAAATAAATGATTTTTTGCCTCTCTTGTATCCATGTGGTTTATTTTTCCTTCTTTCCTTCTTCGCAAGTTGTTTTCCAACTTCTTCATGTTTCATTCTCACATCTGTTTCTTTTACAAGTGCTTGATTCTGCCATTTCTAACCTAATATTTAGCTTCCTTGATCTTTCTCTTGCCACTCCTTTCACTTTATGTGCTCTTCCTCTTCTTTGCTACTAAATTATCTGTATCTCTTTCTTATCTTGTGTCATGTGTCATGTATTCCTTTCCTTCGAGTACCATTAGATACATTGAACTTATAATATGTATTTTATTTACAACATGAGTATTGGAATAACATTGTACCTTGAGTGCAAAATTTGACAGATACTTCTCTTGTCCTATAGGTAAAATAAAATTTAGATGGAAGCAGAAGATGGAAGAGTTGAGATGGAGATGGAGATGATGAGGAGCGGGGATAGAAGACAGAAAGGCAATGATGGGTTCCTTTTTACTCCTTTACTCTTGTTCTTTAGCACATGCAGTATTCTCATTTCCATGTATATGATGTTGCTACTTAGTCATATCCCATGACTTGTGTGGGAAAACTTGTGATCTCTTATGAATAAAGCATTAAATTTAAATAATGAGTTGATTATCTCTTTCTACATTCGAGTTTTCTTTTGATTGTATAATGATGTAGGCAACTCAATATCTCAATAAAATGAATTAACGTAAGGGATAAACTTAAAATGAATACCTGTAATTCCAGTAAGAAACCATGAATGAGATATGTCTCCTTGTATGTTATTTGACTGTCTTAGCTTTCATTCTTCATTTTGACTCCATCCTACGATTTCCATTTGGACAATATTGTCACTGTTTGTTTGTCAATATTTTCTTTTATGGAAAGTGAGGAAAGAAGTCAATTGTAATCTTTATGATAACATAGATAAATGAAATCTCATTAATCACAAAAACTTTAATGAATACGGGAAATGAATTTGATAAGCACGAAGATAATGACCATGAATCTTATTATTTTAAAGCTGCCACTATGTTGGCTGTTCCAAAATTATACAACTCATATACTCTGCAATCTGGTGTCTTCATCAAGATAACACATCTGTTCTTCGGGGCTTGTGTTCTTTTGCTGAGGATATTCATGAAATTGCAGACTATGTGATTTGTTACGTTTTGTAACAGCACACATAACTGAAGATTTCACTTAAACTTGTTCACAAATCAGCTATAACAAAATAATTTGATATAACTCCCTTAGCTTAGGTATACTTCACTAAGGCTATCCATCGTAACAAATTTTTGAGTTTCCCATTTTTGCACAAGTGCAGAAATTGTCAACATTTTAGGCAATCCTGCGGGGAAAGCTGCCTGCTAGCTTGTAGACTATTGCCTTATTCTTGTCCATTGGGTATGGGGTCCAAATTTGTGACCAAAATCTGCCCTTTTCTGAAAGGTCCAACCCTTTCAAAACAAATAAAGCTAGGAAAAGACTGGAAACTAGATCACGTGCACGAATGCACTTATTGAAAATAAAGAATGATGTAATGTGCGAAACTGCACTTATTGAATGGGAAATCCTACTCTAACCAATCACTATAAGATTTTTAATAACAGTGTTTGAGAAACATATCATTCACAAGAATGAGAAGTTCCTCTCCATTCAGCTTTGAAAGCTGAAAAGCATTGCGTTCTTTACAAGTTGATATCATATAGGGACCACTCCAGAGTGTATCAAACTTTGAGTGTCTTCCTGTCTTAGCACGATCAACATCCCATTTTAACACAATATCTCCTTCATTGAAGATTCTGAATTTGGATTTCTTGTCAAAAGTATTCTTCATCTATTTCTGATTCTTCTCCATATTTGAATGAGCTTAATCTCTTAGCTCTTGTAATTACATCAATTCTACATAACGAACCTACAATGGTTCACTTTCAAGTAATTCCATTTGATGCAGTAAATCCAATGCATGCAACTCAACCAAAATTGGCATTCTCACTTCTTTCCCTTACACAATATGGTATAGTGATTTTCCAACTAATCTCTTAGGGGTCACCTTGTCAGCCCAAAGTACTGAATTCAACATTAGATGTCAAGCTCTTTGATTACCTATAAGTGTTCTTCGATGATCCTTAACAAATTATTGATAGTGCTTTTAGCTAATCCATTACCTTATGGGTAATAATTAGATGAAGAGCTCAAGTAGATTCCATGGTTGAAAGCTCAATCTATTACTTCAGCACCGAGAAAAACTAAAGCATTGTTTGATATGATAGTTGTTGGAACACAAAATCGTAAACTATACCTTCATAAAAGGACAGTATTAAAGCTTCATTAGCATCCTCCAAGGATACTGCTTCAGTCCATCGTGTAAAATAATTTGTAGCAGTCAAAATCCATTTGTGTCCTTGTGAAGAAGGTGGGTTAATCATTCCAATAAAGTCAAGACCCCACTACATAAAAGGTTGATCAACTTAAATAGGTTGCAAAGGCGGCTAAGCTAATCGTTCTTTTCCAACAAAGAAAGCACATTTCTTACATTTCGTGATCCATTAAAAATAGTCCTTAAATATGCTAGGCCAATAATAACCTACCTTCATGATCTTCAAAGCTATAGTATGTGCCAAGAAGTGACCTCCTGCGGGACCTTCACAAAGTATTATGATAATATTTTATGAATCTTGTCATAATCGACACATCACAACAAGATTCCATTTATATCTCTTTTGAACAACACACCATCAATGAAAAGATAAGGGATGGCTTGTAACCTGAAATACCTTCGTTTTTTCTTATCCATACCTTCTAGATAGGTGTCGTGTTGTAGATAGTTAACTAAATCATTCATCCATCTTGATTCCTGAATTTCTGAGAAAGTTCAGTTACCGATTTTCTTGTTGCAAAATAACATTTAATTTTTGATACGTAGTTTCAGCATCATTACTGTTCTGAATCTTTGGGTTCTATAGCCTATTGTTTCTCCATATCAGCAATTAAATGCTCGCATAAATCTTTACCTCGAACTGTCTTGGCAACTCATATATCAACATCATATTCCATAACCTTCGTTATCCAGCCTACTCTTTTCTCATTCAATTCTTTGTTTAAGAAGAAAGCTTTTACACTTGGATGAGAAACAAGAACATGAATTTTATTGTTTGAAAGAATGTACTTAAAATTCTTTAGTCCTCTAACTACTGAGAGTACCTATTTTTCCATAAATGTGTACCTTGTTTCGTAATCATGGAAACTCTGTCCAAAGAAAGTAATTGGTTGTTCAATATTCTCATCATTAACCTGAGTTAGAATAGCTGAGATCGTTTCAGCTCCTATAAGTGCATACATTGTAAAATATTTATCAAAATTAGGATTTGCAAGAGTAGGATCCTAATAAATAGCTATTTTAATATCTTACAAACATTCTCTCCCTTCGCTAGTCCAATAGAACGTTTTCTCTTTTTTTTAGCATGGTTGTTAATGGCTTAACCAATGCTACAAAATCTGGAACAAATATTCTAACAAAGTTGATTTTTCCTAAAAAGCTCTGTAATTCCTTCTTGTGATGAGGCAATGATAGCTGTGATATGGCTTGATTCTAAGAAAGGATCAATCGCTAAACCTTGTTTAGAAACAATATGGCCAAGTAGTTTACCTTCATGTACTAAAAAGATAGACTTTTTGGGATTCAAAGATATTCCAAACTGCCTGCAGATCTGAAAAGTATGTCTCAAATGCATTAGACGATCTTCAAAATATTTTGAAAATACGAGTAACATCATCTAAATAAACAAGTATGAATTTATTTATTAGGCTACGAAAAGCCATGTCCATTGCGTTGAAACGTTGCACTTGGCATTTGAAAGACCAAGCGACATTCTTTTGTAAGCGTAAGTACCCCACTTGGTGGTAAAAGTTATTTTATATTAGAGGCCTTTTTTTCTACCTAAGCTGGTTTAGAATTCGGTTGTAATTCATTTTAATCTTTGTCATGTTTAGGCTAGACTCGGGGTCAAACCCTTTCAAGTCTTGGTGTCTCTAAGAAAAAAAATCTTTAAATTCAATGCAAATCTTAATAAAAGACTATTTTTGAATAAGGAGCATACCTTTCCAAGAAATAAGTTATTTCCTTCATCAATTGAAACCTCTTCGTAATTATCGGCATGAGTAGACATCTTAGTTTTATCCTTTCTTCTTTGATCATCAATACTAAAGTTGTCTTCCAATGTGACAAGTCCTCGAGGTAGCTTGTTTTTCTTTAAGCCCGAACAATCTGGTCATCGTATAGATGTTGTAATTTATCCTGATTCACTACGAAAATTCAGCTTCGTGCTTTGCAAAAACACAGCAATTAGGTTCATTATCGGGTATAGAATGCCGACAATTAACTTAACATGAGCATGAATTTTGTTGTTTTCTATCTATTTTAGCACTTTGAAACTAGCACCAATTGTTGCAAGTCTACCAGCATGTTTATTTTCAGCTCTAGGAATAGACTGAATATTAATGGCATCAAAATATTCCATTAAGTCTAAAAATCTATGCCTATAAGACTTCATTAATGGATTCTTACAAACATTGAAGCCTTTTACTTGACTGGTAACCATCTCGAATCACCAAAGATTTGTAATGTCTTTGATTCCTCCTTTTACGGCCCAAAGTAGGCCATGAATTAATGCTTCGTATTCATTTGTTTGGGAAGTGAGCATTAAACTTGCTCCATGTCCTTTCTTGTTCTTAGGTCCATCGAAATGGCGCTTCCAAATCCCTTCTCTTGAATTTTCTATTTTTGTGATAAGGTAATCGTTGCACTTTCTTCATGCATGCAATAAATAGTGAAAATATGTTCTTCAACTTACTTAGAAGGATCATGAGCATGTTCTTCAATTGTTTTCTCATCCATAAACATGTTAGAAACACCCTCTAATGTTGAAATCTGAGCTACGTCATCAAAATTAGATTGATATAAAGCTGAATAATTTTCCATTGCATTTGGTGAATGAGGCTCAATGTGAAATCTAGCCAATGGCTCTAAGTTGATGGAAACTTTAGTGCCATAACGTGTAGTGAAAAACAAGAAAGATCAATCTGAAGAGAGGTAGCCTCCTATTTTTGTTGTAAAGTCTCTGGATAGGCACAAAGCAAAATATGGAGGTAAATCCTATGATGACATCTTGCAAAATGGAAACATTTGGGCAAGCATGTAACATTACCTCTAGATTTCTGATTATACCAACCGTATTGGTTGTAGTCCCATCAAGCTATAAAATGCTCATTTCGTAGGTTCATCTTTGCAGCCTAATTTTTCAGCAATTGACTTTGGCATAACTGTGCTACTTGCACCACTTGTCCACCATGCAGTTATGAACTAAATTTTCTCCAATAATCAGAGATAGATAAAAAGGTGGTGGCTTCTTAATTTCATGAGCATTCAAAACTTTATAAACCATCCATCGACACCTTTTACATGATCTTGATCAAGTGTTCCAAGGACCATATCTACCTTTTGGACTTCCTTTTATGCTATTTTCAAAGAAATTTGCAGTGTAGGAAATTCATGAGATAGTAGATCTTGCTATCCTAGAATGGTTAAAGCATCCCATATTGATATGTTAACATTATGCTTCTTCATGACATCAACAATATTAAAAGAAGCAACTATTTTAGAGATAAACTCAACCGTTTTAGCATAAGATTTAGCAAAAACTGATTCTGCTTCAATAACCTTGGATATCTGAGGTATAAATAATCTCCATAGATCAGGCTGCAACTTTTTATGTTGTTCTTTACTAGCTACAACACTTGTTGTTTTTTGAGGGACAACAAGACTGTTGGCTGGTTTTGGAACTATTGATTCTGAATTATCAATAATAGTGGGCATCATAGGTCTATTTTGTTGTCTTTTGTTTTCGGTAGACTTTTCTTGAGCTCTAGTAGTGACAAAAATGAAATATTCCTCATTAAAAGCCTGACCAAATTCTATTTAGGAGCTTTCGAACATGAACTTCTTTTCTGGCCACCCTCCGTTTGAGGCATGAACAATGCTTGATTGAGGTTTTGTAACAAGATTTAGGTTCAAGAATTTGTTTGGGTAATTTGAAGCTATATGAGGCTGATTGCAAGGTTGGCACCATTCTTACGTAGCCATATTAACTAGAACCAAAGCGTTAGATGTACTAGGAACATTAGAATCAAGTTTTTTTGTTGATAAGGCTACCTATTTGGCTTATTTTGTTGATAAGGAGCTTGGTAAGGTCTGTTAGGTAATGCAAGGCTATTTTCAATTGATGTTGTCTTATTTCCCATGGTTTGCAAGGCTTTAAACATATCTAGAGATGGGGATGCAACACTAGGCTATACGAGCATGATAGGATGTGGAATAGGAGCTATATGTAGCAAAAATGGCATTGTAGGCCTTGGTACTAATTTTCCAACCTAAATAAGGTTGTTTTCAACTTTTATAGTAATGTCATAGGAAAGCACGGAAGAGTAAAAGCTCCCATGGATTGGATCATAGTTGAAATATCGCTATTCAATGCTCTTAGATAATAAAGGAAAGCGTGATCAACTTGAGGCTTAACACTTGCTGGGATTCTTTCCCAAGTTCTAGCAAAACGAATGTTGAAACTAGACAAATATTCATGAGGGGCTCTCTTGATAGTAGATAAGCTGTTCTATGAGGGACAAATGATCTGAATTGTCTTGGAACTATTTCAGTAATTTCTCACCTAATTCATCCCAAGTTCTTATGCTTCCAATTTCTAAATTTTTGTACCATTGCAAGGCTTGTCCTTTGAAAGATGTAGCTAAAAGTCTTAAATCTACGTCTTCATGAGTAATATTGTGGACTGCACATATGACTACAACATCTTTAATATGTTCAGTAGGTGTAACTTGATTTTCCTCGATAAATGATGGCATACTTTTCAAAGCAAAGCATTAGGAATGTCATGGTACACTAGGATTACCAATGGACTGCCATTAGTAAAGGCTACAAAATTTCTGGGTGGTTGAATAGCCATTGGAAAAATTGGGATATGGATTGTAAATTTTACGCGTGGTGAAGGAATATTAGAAGGGTTATTAAAAACAGGTCAATTATAGGGCAATGTATTAGCAAATCTTCTCCTTAGCAGAATTCAAAGGTAAAGAAACAAACTCAGGAGGAATACCTCTTACCGATGATCTTGTAGTCACTTTAGGCATGGAACATGCTGCAATACTGGTCTGAAATCAACTTTATGGAGTCGCCAAAAGATCATAGAATCTTTAGAATTAATTTGCTGTAGCTTTTCTCCTAAAAGTAACTTTTATTTGTTGTAAATTTGCTTTTGATCTACTCTAGAATCTAAAATTTCCATGCAGATCGATTCGTATTCCCACCGGGTATGCCAAAAACTATTATCTCTTGAAAGTGCACCCAGCAGAGAGATGGTAGCAGGTTTTCTAAGTCTACAAAAATATATATCTCTCTCTCTCTCATAGATACAATGGGGACACCTCAGGTCTGTGGGTATACCTATTTTGAGGTGAACCTCCAGGGATTAAAAGGTCAATTCCTTATTGGTGTTCACTAAACTGTTTCTTGGGAGTTTTAAGGTTAAGAGGTGACTGAAAATGAAATAAATACTAAGGTGATACACCAAATTTGAATGAGAACTTGACTTGAGTGGAAAACACAACTAATTTGTGAAGAATTCTATGTGTAAGAGCCAATTTATACTTTCGTAGAAAATAAGGGCAAAAACACTTAATTTTACCGAGGAAGTTCACAACAACACTAGTAAGCTAACATGCACAATGAAATTTAGCAGAAAATAATAGATTTGCAGCAGGTTAAAGTGATTAATCAAGGAATATTGATTCACAAGATTAATCTTACTGCATACACAAGGCGTAAAATAACTTGGAAAGGAAAAAACTAAGTCACACTTAGAGGGAAAAACTAACTGAAAAGGCTTCAGTACTCATATCAAAAGTTCTTTATGGGTAAAATCTCTCGAAAATCCCCGTTGTGCTTTGCAAGAGCACACAATATATAGAAAAAGTTTACCCCCTTCCTAAAAATAGCCTAAAGGTTGTACTCGCCCATGCATCCTAATTTTATCCTTTATTTAATAATAAATAAAGGAATAAAATAATATGAACTAAAGCATGTAAAAAAATAGGCATTATCGAGTGTTAGATAGAATTCAATCAAACTAAAGTTTATTGTTCTATTTTTAAGAATGAAAGGTGAATAATTTGTTAAAATTACAAATTGCTTGCTCGACAAGTCTTCTTCATTTGCACAATCAAGTTTTTCATCTTCTTTGTTTTGTCCTGTTGTGAAGGCATGCAAAAATATCATCTCCTGTGTGTAGGAAAAAGGATGCAACCTTAGCCATATTTGCAAAACTAAAGTTTGAAGTGGGGACCACCTTTGGTTCATTTGAAATTTTGGATGTTGCCACCTTTGTCGACTTAGGTAAATTACATGTATATAATATAAAGGGGTTCACTCTCCGGCTAGCCCACCATGTATATTATTTGCCACCTTTAGACCCCTTGGCACATAATACAATTATCACCTTTTCGGTGATCATGGCATATAATATGTTTGATTTTGAATTGGCACTCATACTTTAGACTTTGTTAAGTCTTGGAAAATGATCATTCTTGGTCCACGTGCGCCTGGCTCATCTCCATGATGACTTGACCCTTTCCGGTTGTAGGTGGTGGAAACCTAACCTTGGGCTTGCCTACTTGGTATTTTGTGAGCTCTGCTGGCCCTTGATATTCGTCCTTGGTTCCTCTACTAGCATTCATCTTCTAACCCTAGCTAGGGTTTTGGCACGAAGCATTTATTCCGGTCGGTGGCGTTTAATTGGGCTTTATCTCTTTGGAACCTATGTGGACCAATCACCGTTCGATCTGGCACTTGGCATTTGATGAATCATTGATGCTTTACCATGGGTTAGGGTTTTGTAACCCTAGTTCGATGAAAGGTTTATACACTTGTGAGCTCTACTTGGTCATTTCATTTGGTTTTTTTCAATTTGCGGGCGAAGCCCTGGCAATTTTTTTGCTCACTCTACAACTTTGATGGAAACTTGGAGATCTGGAAGTCTTTGAGCTTGCATACTTGTTATTGAGCCTTTGATGCCATAGTTGCTTGACTATTTCTACGTTTTTCACGAACCTGGAGGTATTTCTTTTGTTTATCGTTTTGTAGCTCGACTTTCCTTTGTATATGATCTAAAGATCATTTTCATCTATTTATTTTCTCTGCTTGTGATCATGACAGAACTTTGACTTCTAGTTTTATGTCTTTTTTTTTTATTCAGTAGCTAATGAGCTCAAAATGAGCCTGTAGAAGGAAGTTGCCACAACTTTGCTTGTTTGCTCGTTTTAGGCACGATGAGTTCTTACACTGTTTCCTCTTTTCTTTTGGGCTCGATTTTTCTTCCTGCAACTCTGGATCTTTACAAACCTTGGTTATAATATTCATTAAATGAAAATACTTTGTGGGTCTAGTCCTTTCTGATTTTAAAACTCGAGCTCGAGTCTTACTTCATTGACATTTGTAGAGGAACTCCTTTTATACTCGGGTTTGATATTTTACTTGTAGGCTCAAGGTACTTAGAAGTGTTGACTATATTTATTCTTCACCTTGACACATGAGCTTTGTTTCTTCATCTTAGTAGTCGTCGAATCATTTCTGATTATGTATATTTTAAGTGCTTTATTCTGTAGACCTGTATCTTCTTATAAGTGAGCATTAGTTTTTCGGTCGCTATATAGTATTGTATGAATTCAAGTTCTTTGTGGATTAATTCTTCTTTCTATAGATGCATCTCCTTATTTCTGGTACAAGTAGTCCACTTTTCTTGTGATTTATTACTCTTTACGAGGTAATGAAAGAAACATTTCACTACGAGCTTAGACTTCGTGCGGATATTCACTCCTTTCTTAGTAGTTTTAAAATTACTTCCATTTACGTGTGGACTAGTAAAATTTAGTTAAGCATTTGTAAACTTGAAAATAAGTTCTCCATTTTGATTGCAGATCTATCACGTTTCTTCTTCTCTTGTAGATGTATACTTGATATGTTTATTTCTTCTTCGAGTAGCGAACTATAAAACTTGATTATTTGCAAGTATGGAAGAAATTTTAAGGACTTGGGTTGCCTTGCACTTGCTTCTGTAGATGTATATTTGGCATTTTAATACTTTCTTCATTCTAAAGAGGCAAAATGCTTTGTTGTTGATTTGTTTCTTCCCTATAGATATATGCTTGACATGTTGGACTCATTTCTGGAAACCATGCTTTGATTGAAAACTTGCTGAGCTTTGTAGTTTATTTCTTTAGTTGGAAGATGAATGCCATCTTGTGTATTCTGTAGCTTTACATTTTTCACTCAGAATAATGACTTCTCGGAAGTTGTATGCTATTTCTTTGTTGCAAACATGATTGCATCCCATTCTGTATAATGAAATAAATACTTCTTTTCTAGAAAATAAAAAATACTTAGTTTCTTTTTCTGTAATGGCACTTCACTTTCCGAAGTCATAGTAGCAATTATATTTTAATTTTGCATTAAAATATCATTTCTATTTTTCTAGAAATGTCCATTTTGCAAGGAGACTCGCAATTTTTTTCCAGAATCCTTCTCTCTCTAGATTCTTATGATTTGACCTTTCTGAAAACATATAAACATCTCTCTTGCTTGCTGATTACTTGAATGAGCTGTCCATGCTGGCTTTACTTGATTCATTGCAACTTCTGAAAATTTGTAAAGTAGTTTCCTTTGATTCACACTTGAATTTGGAAATTAAAAGGAACTTTTGATAGTTGTAGCATGATGAAAATATGGAATACTGTATGTTTCATTTGATCATGATATCAACTTAGAAGTGATGAAACATGTACTTTTCTTGACTATTTTTATTCCTTTTGAAGCTCAGATAGCTTAGAAAGTAATGTAGTAGCTAAAAAGCATGTGTTTCAATTCTGTTTTAAATCAAAAGTCAATTTTACAAGGGGAGACTCTGGCAAAAAATTTCCAAAATCCTATTTTTCTCTCTCCTTTTCTAGATTTCCAATCCTAATTTGCAAAAATATCTCTTTCTTGACTCATTCTGATGCTTCTTTCTTCTGTAAACCATCTGAAAATGATATTTATCTTCATTCAGTAGATGCTTCCTTCTTAAACAGTTAAACTGATTTTCATTTAATGTTGCACAACTGTTCCTACAAAATTTAGAAATGAGTTAGAAATAAATAGGCTTTTGGCCTCTCTTGTATCCATGTGTTTTATTTCTCCTTCTTTCCTTCTTCTGCAAATTGTTTTCCAACTTCTTTCATGTGTCATTCTCCACATCTGTTTCTTTTACAAGCCTGCTTGGATTCTACCTTTTCTAACCCAATCTTTAGATTCCTTGATGTTTCTCTTACCACTCCTTTAACTTTATGAGCTCTGCCTCCTCTTCTTTTGCTAAATTTTCTATATCTCTTTCTTATCTGTGTCATGTGTCCTATATTCCTTTCCTTCAAGTACCATTAGATACATTGAACTTAGAATATGTATTTGCTTTACAACATGAGTATTGGAATAAAATTGTACCTTGAGCTCAAAATTTAACAGATACTACTCTTTTCCTACAAGTAAAAGAAAATGAAGATGGAAGAGTTGAGATTGAGATGGAGATGATGAGGAGTGGGGATAGAAGACAGAAAGCCAACAATGGGTTCCTTTTTACTCCTCTACTCTAGTTCTTTAGCACATGCAGTATTCTCATTTCCATGTATATGATGTTGTTACTTAGTCATATCCCATGGCTTGTGTGGGAAAACTTGTGATCTCTTATGAATAAAGCATTAAATTAAAATAATGAGTTGATTATCTCTTTCTGCATTCAGTTTTCCTTTGATTGTATAATGATGTAGGCAACTCAACATCTCAATAAAATGAATTAATGTAAGGGATAAACTTAAAATGAATACCTATAACTCTAGTAAGCAACCATGAATGAGATATGTCTCCTTGTATGTTGTTTGACTGCCTTAGCTTCCGTTCTTCATTTTGACTCCTTCCTACTATTTCCATTTGGACATTATTATCACTATTTGTTTGTCAATATTTTCTTGATGGAAGTAGCTAGGAAAGGAGTCAATTGTAATCTTTATGATAGCATAGATAAATGCAATCTCATTAATCACAACAACTTTAATGAATACAGAGAAATAAATCTGATAGGCACAAAGATAATAACCGTGAATCTGATTATTTGAAAACTGCCACTATGTTTGTTGTTCCAAAACTATACACCTTACATACTCTGTAATCCGGTGTCTTCATCAAGATAACACAACTGTCCTTCAGGGCTTGTGTTCTTTTATTGAGGATATTCATGAAATTACAGACTATGTGAGTTGTTACATTTTGTAACAACACACATAGTTGCAGATTTCACTTAAACTCATTAAAAAATTAGCTATAACAAAATAATCTGATATAACTCCCTTATCTTAGGTATACTTCACTAAGGCTATCCATTGTAATAAAGTTTTTGAGTTGCCCATTTCGCACAAGTGCAGAAATTGTCAATAGGTATTGTTCAAATTCATATTTTGTATATGCATTTTTGTAATAAAGGTGAAAAATCCTTGGGAAAATTAAAGTTACAAGTGTGAATTCTCACAATAATAATTCTGAATTTTTTCTATGAGCTCTTTCCCTAGCTCTAGTCGCAAGGTAAACTTTTTTCCTGATTCGTCCCCTACGACATGCCTCCTGTCTAAGTTCCCTCTTCCCCTAGACGCTGCTCGGTGTGTTTCTGGTGGTTTGTGTCCTTGTCATGGACCTGGTGGATCCCTAGTGTTTGGAAATATTGTGGATCATGTGGTACAGGGTAAAATTGTGGGTGTTCTAGGAACATTTTCTCTACATATAAGAAACCCCTAGGTGCAAACAGAGGTCCTGAGGGTAAGGAAAACATGATTCCCATATCCTCTGGGGACTGATCACGGCTGAATTTTCACAAATAATTCCCCTCACGTAGAGATCGGGGCTCTTGAGTGTGAAACAGGGGGACGACCTATCTTCAAAACAAAGATAGTCGATCCAGATATTTTGCGGCGGTGCTTTCCACCTAGTAGAAAAATACCAGAAATGAGTTCCTAACTCCTTCCCAAGTTTCTCCAACTTTGAAAATTAATGAGGATTTTATTTTGACGGTTCTTAAAGAGGAGGAAAATCTTTCTCAACTTGGCCTCATTTGCAGATTTCACAAACTGTGGCCTACTATGTCTCAGCTTCACGACTAGATAACCCAAAGATGGAGAGAAAATATACATGGTAATATTGAGCTTTATCCCTGTACAAAGCGTATTTCATTATTGTCTTTGAAACACCTTAAGATTGGGATTTAATTTTTAAGCTAATATTGGGTCTGGGGGGATTGTGGGCTTATGTACAATCCATGGTATCCGTCTTTTAATCACTTAAATGATTCTTTTGATACCTATCCGATTTGGGTTGGTTTATTTTGTCTTCCACTTCAGCTTTGGAACAGATCTTGTCTCATTGCCATAGGAGATACCCTAGGTTCTTGTGAGGTAGTGGATGAAAAGACCACCAATCAAACCCATACAACTTATGCTCGAGTCCTTGTGGATCTTGATACCTCCAAAGCCTTACCAAAAGATATTAATTTGTAAATAGGTGACAGGATCTGGTTGTAGAGGCTTGAATATGACGGACTCTCATTCAGATGTCGGCGTTGCTTTCAAACTGGTCATGTTTTAGAGAATTGTGTACTTTCGAAATGTAAAACCAAACCTGCATGGTGGAAGGATTCCCAACCAGAACATCTTACTATTGATTCAGAACCAATTGTGGGTCACAGTGTCCCCGATTCTCCTGACGGGATGGACGTGCAGAATAAGCTACCTCAATTTCTGATCTTCAGTGTTGATTCTGTGTTCATGGATGTCTCGATCCCCCCTCTAGTGGGTCACATTCCTATAGAGTCCATTGCAGTTTTTCTTCGATTTTAGTGGATGCTAGAACAAAAGAATGGACAGTGGTGGAAAGGAAAAAGAAAGGTCATACCAAATAGTTTGCGGTGTTTTTGACTTTTTGTGGTTGTCAGGGTTCAGACTGCTGCTATTCATTTTTGTGGCATATATTTTAGAACTTGGTTTTTTGAGTTAAGTTGTTTTAACTCTCTTTGAGTTCTTTTTCTTCTTCTTGTCCCTTTTTTGGATCTTTCACGATGTATTCTCCTTTGTACTACCTTTGGGAGCCATAATCCATGTTTTTACCTAATCTAATAAAAAAATCCTTGTAGTAGTGGCAATAGGTCAATTTGGTGAGTAAGAGGGGTTAAATAGGTGTGAATGAGTTGTCAAGAGATTGATAAGGTCATGAAGACCATAATAGGATGTTTGTAATGAGTTGTGATATGATTTGGATGTAATTACTATATTTGAAGGTATACTTGAGCCTTTTTAGCTTGACTTGTCTAGTTAGAAGCTAGTTGAGCTTCTTAGGGATCTAGAATATGGATGTAAAATAATAATAGAGTGATGAATTCGAACAAAAAAACATGTAACATGTTGATGAGGAGGAGTAATACATGAATGATGTTTGAAATAATAAAATTACTTATTTTCGGTGACTCTTGCATGTTTTTTTATTATTGGCAAATAGTTTTTCTAAAGGGACTATACCCTTGATTACAAAAGAAGGCCTAAAAGCCAGGATAAGCAAGAGAACCAGAGTGAAAAGGATCAGAATCCAAATGTTACAATGATGTTCAAAGTAGCTAAAAAACAACTACCAAAACGAGACAGAACAACAAAATTACTACAAAAAAGTAGTAAAGGATCCGTAAAAAACAAAGCAAAAAAACAAACAAGGACAACAAAATCAACTGCAGCTACTTCCTAGTAGCTTTGTCTAAGATGGTTTTGATATTCTTCCAAGATTTAAACATACCCAAAGTAGTCATATGGGCAGCGTCATTAGAATCCAGCTGCTCCAAGGTCTTCTTGCTTTCTTTATCAGTACCCCAAAGAGTTTTCGGCACTCCGCTTAGGTTGGAGACACTTCTGACGTGTTGTTCAATAAATTCCTCAATCACCCTAAAGATGGAAATGTTGTAATCATGCCTAGTCTTGGCCTTCCCTAAGCGAGAGTCCAAGGAGTGCAATTTCTTGTATATATCTTCAATTTGGCTGTTGTCCACATCCTCCTCCTCCTTCTTCCTCTTTCCTTTCTGTTTTGTCAAGTTTTTAACTTCATCCTTTAACAATTTCATATCTGCCTCTAAGGCTTCCAGCCTTTTTGTAGGGCTTTCCAATTGCACTTCCCGGGGGCTGGCACTGCTGATATGCAGGAGGTCATGAGAAATTTCAAAATCATGAGAACCCTTCTCCACAGCAAGGGTCTCAAGGTTAAGCTTCCTAGAAGCCCTGGTAAATGGTCTTCGCGAGGTAGAGGCCAAGTGGGGGGCGGGAGCATCAGAAGGGGGAACGGGAGAAGAATCTGAATGGCTGGCATGGGGGTGACAATAGCGGTGGCAGGGGACAGAGAAAGGAGAAACAGGGTTGGCAGCAGCAGAGCTCGGCAAAGGGGAATCGAGCTAGGGGAGGATGGGAGACCAGG
Source organism: Taxus wallichiana var. yunnanensis (assembly GCA_018340775.1). NCBI lineage: Eukaryota > Viridiplantae > Streptophyta > Pinopsida > Cupressales > Taxaceae > Taxus > Taxus wallichiana. The sequence goes on from CM031241.1 coordinate 236,029,207, forward strand.
AAACCTGAGAAGACAACATTTGTGTAACAAAAAAATGAGCCCTTGGTGCAAAGGAACTGCCTGGGAATGCTTTTGAAACTCAAGAATGGAGCGTTCAAGAGAGTTCAGCAAGTAATGGGGGAAACAAACCAGACGATCCCTACGAAAATGATTAAGAAAAATAAGGTGTTTCGCAGGAACAGTGACAAACCTTCCTTCCAAGGAGATGAACCGTATCATCATGCGGGTTACTTCATCATATGGCGGAGGGATCGAGCTAACAAGCAGGCCCGCTGTTAAGTGGGTCAGTTTCTCCTCTCCCTCAACAAATCTTCTCTCTTCCACATCTCTATCGACCCTTTTGTTAAAGAATCTGAAGCCCTCCAAGCCAAGGCCGGTCACTTCAGCAATAAGCTCTTCATTGATTAAGACCTTCTGCCCCCCATACTCCACTGTCCTCTCCTTCCAATCCTTTGCAAAATGCACAGAGATGCTCTGGTCATGCCCCTGAACTTTTTCCATGAAGTTTGTTATGCCACCCTTGCTAAGAATGCTCCACAGCTCAATATTGTCTTTCCAGTCTGGGTCCACACTAGGCTCAATTTGACAAGGAGGACCCCCCATCTTCTCTATTCTGAACTATTTGCAACTAATTCCTAACTGATTGCTAAAGCCAGTCCACTTTTTGCTATAGTAATCTACACAAAAATGGAAATGAGAGCCGTTGCTATTCCCACGATCGGCTGCGTGTCTGCTGATCTGAGCCTGCTGAAAAATGCGTGTGAGAATAGCCCACTCCCTACCATCAATCACTTTATCACCGCCTTCGGTTTCCGTGGAGGTTTGAATCCAGCCTTTAACAGTCACATTGCAGCCCGCATGCGCGATTTTCAAAACCGTGTATCTCCACTTGTAATTCCCCATATGATTCACACTATCTTGATTATTAGACATGATTTGCATAAACCAATACTTTAAATCAACACGTGTGGGAGTATTTTTGATCCACACCCAAAATTCATAACTCATTTCAAGATATTGCTTACGTATGGAGTTCCGCCTGAATGTTGTTTTGAAGTTGTTTAGGGATGTTGTTATTGTCCCAAACTATAAGGTTAACATTAATGCCATAATTTGCCAACACATCCACCAATTTATTACCCTCCCTGTAGGTATGCATGATCCTGATGTTATTGAAAGTATGACTAATACTTATGGACTCTGCAATAAAATCCTTGATGCTCCAGCTTGGAGATGAGCACTACTTAAGAAGATTAATGATATTTAGGGAGTCTCCTTAATGATTACTCTTGCATGTTACTTGTAATGCCCAAAATAATTTCCCACAAAAGCGAGAATGAAATAAAGGTTAAAATAGGAAAATTATGGAATTTGTTTTTAAAAGGATGAAAGTGACAATAAGCTAAACCCTATGGTTAAAAAGGATCATCCTAGAGTTAATTACATAATACTATTTAATTTTTCAGTTAAGTTTAAAACTTCATTCCTACGATCCTTAATTAATTTAATAGTGAGGTTCCTAATGTCATTCAATAATTTATTATAAAAAGGTCTAGGTTTATTTACCCTTCCATTTATTAAACACACTTAAGCTAAATTCCTATAATGAAGCTTACTTAGTTATAACATGGTAGATTGAATTAATTAATTATAATAGTCAAGAGGCTTTTATTTAAAAAACGCCACTTAATTAAAATGTTATAAAATCAAATTAATCCCTACACCACTCAAGTGGCCCCATTTAAAACATGACCCATGTGATCAAATGATGGTCCCACCTACCCCCACCTAACATTTGTAGGGGACAATCTAGGCCATTGGATCAAATGGATTTCAAACTAACCCTAATCCCAAAGGAGAGTTTCTTTCATTCTTTTCATTTGGTTTACTCACTCATTCTTTGTTTTGCAAGTTTAAGGGAAGAGGAAGAGGAGGAAGCCATGGAAGAGGAGGACGAATCTAGGGATGGATATACACAACCCCAAATCCACTTTACTTTTATTTTTCTAATTATTTTATAGAAAATTGTGCATGAAACCCTACCATGACAGAGGTGTAAAAATCCTCAATGGAATTTATAGGGTGAATTTATTTGAACTTTTAAGCTAAGAAGGTTATACAAGTAACTAGGAAGCTATCCATAATTTTCATCGGTCTTGACATTAGAGGATTTGAGTTTTATAGCCAAATGTTTTCTCTCATCCTCGTTGTAGGGCTTGGAATATATTCCAATTGTATGGATAGAATGATCTTAAATTGACAAGATATCTCTATCTTGGTACCATTTAGAATTACCCCAAGTTTAAGTGTGATTGGATAACCACGGTTGGAGATCTCTTGAAAGAGGGTTTAAATTCCACAAGAAAGGATCATGAGGGACAACGTGAACATCAATGGACGTGCAAATGGTAGTGTGAAGAAATAATGGGAGGAGCGAGCATGAACCGAATGTGTATGCAAAAATTTGGAACATGGGCGAGAACCTAGTTCACCGGAAAACTCTCCTCTATCTCATAGATCAAATGGCATTTACATATAGGAGGTGTTGAGTAACCCTCAGTGTTGCAATCATGACAACTCAAGTAGAGAGGGGGAGTTACATTCCCATAATAGAAGTGTAACTCCCAATGACGCATATGATGCAGCGACGATCGTAATGACGCAATGACGCTACCGACGTCGACGCACTAACACGCGACATTGCGACATGTAAGATAATCTCATAATGACCCATAATTGACACATGGACCTATGATCTCACCTAAGTGAGATGACTCACCTAATGATGTGGAAAATAACACACACCAACACCCCCCTTCATCGTAACTTAGGATGAGGTGGCAAGTCAGAAACGAGAAATGGGTCCCAGCATAAAGCCCGATGAGGGCATAGATCCACAAGATCCACTCGATACCATAAAAGAGGGTTTAAAACCTGCAAGACAGGATCATGAGGAATGACATGAACATCAACGGATGTGTGAAGAGATTTTGGGAGGAGCGAGCATCAACTAAATGTGCATGCAAAGATTTGAAACACGGGCAAAACCTGGTTAAGCCATAAAACTCTCCTCTATCTCATAGATCAAATGGGGTGTACATATAGGAGGTGTTGAGTAACCCCCAGTGCTGCAATCATGACAACTCGAGTAGAGAGGGGGAGTTACATTCCCAGAATAGAAGTGTAACTCCCAATGATGCATATGACGCACTAACGCACTGACACACTGATGTATTGATGCATTGACGCGTAAGAGAATCTCATAATGACCCCTAAATGACACATGGACTTACGATCTCACCTAAGTGATATGACTCACCTGATGATGTGGAAAATAACACACACCAACATCTCTCTAATGATTATCTCAAGCTCAAAATGGAGAACACAACATACATACATATTGAAGGAAGAAGACATAGTTTGTCATTTCTATGGATTGTTATACCCATCAACTAGTAATGGAGATGTATTAAGGTCTAAAGCAAGGGTTTTAATTATTTTAGAGGTAAATAAATAAAGGAAAATTCCATTATTTGATATAAGCATGGTTGTACAGTGCCTAGGACCTGTCACATGGATCGTGAAGAAGACTACATGAAAGGTTGAGATGGAAAAATAGAAGAATAACCAATTTATAATGATTGGAAAACATCATCAATAACAAGAAAAAAACCTAATACTATTGATTTTTGTCCCTTGAAAGGTATGGGACTCTATTGGATGAGAAAAGGAGTATAACGGTGAGCTACAATCAAATTAAAGAAAGGGTTATTGTTTTGAAGCACCACATGGGTGAATTATTTCCTCGAATTTGGTATATATAGACATAAGGTGGTTCTTGAAGATTTGGAAGATATAAACTTCAAGTTTCAGAGGTGAAATTGACACATTTTCTTACCAATCCTACAAATATTACGTGCAAAGTGTGAAGGGTCCAGTTTAAAGGGGTGCTTGTGAAGGAGCCAATATTTATCTTGTGAGAGAACGTTTTTAAATTGTCATATACATATAACCCTATAATATAAACTTAGAAAACCTAATTTCAATGAAATAAGCTTATGGATATAGAATATAGGCCATTCACAGGATCGTATTAGACCTAAGCAAGGGGTTGAAGTTTAGGAGGGAAAATGGAAGTACGAAGAACACTCCGAAGAGTTGAAGAAAAAAAAATTCTATAGGCATTAAGATAGGTAGAGAGAATCTATACAAGTTTACAACATGTTGTGGGAATATTCAAAACACCCCAACCATTATATGCACAAGAACTTGGTCTTAAGGGGAGATTAAAAAATAGTTTGGTATTATGAATAAAATTTTATTTATTTATCATTTGGAAGTGGCTTCAATGGATGTGTCAAGCATGGTTTTAGTGTGATCATGTTGTAAAAATGGAGAAGATACAATAAATATTGAAGAATAAAAAATTGAATGTTTGGTCCTAGAGAAAAGAAGGAGACGAATGACAATGTTGTGCAACCTAGAGAAGTATCCTTTTTTCTTACTTATTTCCTTTCCTATTAAACAAATTTAAAGGATGTATGACATGATAATAGATGTGTAGAACAAGGTCCATGTAGGTGTTTTGAAATTCTTTCTCTATATGGTGAGATCCATACAATAAGGAGGAGTGAGTTAAGGACAACACTTGAGTTCTTTTTATGATTCACATGACAAGAAACTAGTCTTAAATGCTAATAAAAGAGAAGGTAGGTGCATATATGAGAAGGTATAATGGATTGGATCAAGGAGGAGAACTAGAATATATTTTTATAAAGGTGAAGAGGGGTAAGCATATGCAAGTAAATGAGGATTTGGTACTAGCATTGACTATATGATCGTAAACCAGTCTTGAACCTAGCTAGTATAGGGATAGGTAATTGAGTATGAAGCCTAAAACATTATATGTGACATGGTATGCATGTCAAAAAGAAAATCTGTGATAGGATGCACCACTCCGATTGAAGCCTTGGACATAGTTGTATTTTTTAGGAGACGAGAAATAGAAATCCTTGCTTTTTGTAAATTTCATCATATTATTTTCACCTTTGAGTGGAAGGCTTGTATATACTTGTATTTTAATGAGAGATTTTCTTGAAAACAAATGTAGTTACCAAACTATGTACTGTAATAGTTGGAAGGATGGACTTTGGAGTGCATTTTATTATAAATATAACTCATTTTAAATCTGAAATGCAAATTAAAAGCCTGCATTGTGTTTTCATTTTGATAGTGGTATCTTGTATTGGAAATATATGTTTTTTCCTTCTTGAAGTATTCTTGTTAATCTTGGTAGTAAAAGAAAATAAATGAACTTATATTTGAATATGTTTATACTTTTACTCCTTTTTCAACTAAGTTGTAAATGAATTTGCAAGTTGTATTTCATTTTCAATGTGAACTTGTCCTCTTAAAAATCTAGAATTTCCATAGAACTTGAATGTCACATTTGGGATGGTTGTAAAACTCTTTTGGTATTTGAAGAGAAAGAAGTTTGTAAAATTTTTCTTCTCAATAATATTATCATATTCCTTTCTACCTTGTTTTAAAATTTGACAAATTTTATTATTAGGTGCATCTTCTTTCAAATTTTGTAAATGGAAAAGTTTGGGAATTTAAAAGAAACTATATATATATATATATAACACAACTAGTTCATTCATTAAGAGAGAAATGTGTTCCCTTTAAAATGTGCAATTCTCTCAATGAAAATTAATCTATTAAATAAATAAAAATATATTAATAAATACATGTATTTAAATGATAGATAAATATTAAAACAACTTTAAATATAGTTCTTAATAAGTAAGACCACCTAAACCTGATAGTGGGAAATAAAATAAAAATGAGAATACAATTATAATTATATATTTGTATATAAATTATAAATATTTATATTTATTAAAATAACTATATCTTTATATATATATATATTATAAAATCATAAAAATATAAAAATATTATAGGCTACGGTGGCCTGGGGAGGTATATGTTTTATAAAGAAAAATCTAATTAAAAACAAATGAAAGGTGTTTTGTTATAGACCGAAGGGCCCACGCGGCCATGTATGTTTATAAAGTTATTGGAGTGGGTTGGGGGACGACATCCCCACCCCAAATTTTATTTAAATAAAAGGGTAAGGGTGGGGACAGTGTGCCCACAACCCCATAGTTTAATTACCATGAGCAATAAAACATAGTCGACTGGGGCAGACCCCAATTCCGTTTCATGCACATAGGCTGTATAAAACAAAAATTGAATAGCTAGGGCCGAACCAATATTGTTTTAAAATATCAGTAAATATATATATATATATATATATATATATATATATATATATACAAACCTTTATATAACCTGTAAATACCAGATCTATAATGAGGAAATAGAACAAGAGTAAATAGATACCCCAATAAGAAACCTGATTGTATTTCAAAAATATACAATCTTGAATCGACAAACTCTAGGAGGTGAATTTTTAAAAAAATAGTATAGAGAGCAAATAGAGGAGGGTTTCTTTTTATTTTTAAATCTTGACCTAAATGTAAACCTCCATGAACTCCCTTAAATATTTAATGGCTTCCAACCTCCTCCTTTCTCAAACATGCAAAACAACAAGCAACAAATGAAAAGAAATGAGGAGGAGGATTGTCCCTACAATTTTAAGTTGGTGGCATTTTCATGGGAATGAGATTTAAATAAAATGTATGGGTAATTGGTTAATGGGGCCACTAAGAGGGTTAGACCAAGTTGTGAACCCTTGTTATTTTGGGAGTAATAAATCAATATTATTGTGCATGGTTATTTAGAAAATGATCTAAAAGGAAGATTAATTTAATTAAAAATAAAATGTATAGTAAATATAGTAAATGATGGGCATGGGTGCTAAAGTTAATGTTGACAATTTTGCACTCGTGACAAAAATTGGAAACTCAAAACTTTGTTTCCGATGAAAGGAATTGATGAATGAAGCCAACTAGGAGTATACAGTTTAATTTTGTTTTCAGTAAGTGGATCAATAAGGAAAAATTCAACTATGTGTGTTTTTGTAGAGTGCAACACATCACATATGCTACTATTCAAAGTTCACCTTCATCAAAGATGCACAAAATCTCCAAATAATCAAGTACAACCGGAGGAAGGAAGAAATAATTTCAGACATAGGGAGTTTGACATAAAAAAATCAAACATAGTTTCTTACATTTCGGATGTTCATTATTAAGTTACATGTATTATCAATTTGTTCATTTCCTATGATTAAGTGTTATGAAATATGTTATCGAGTTGTTTAATTCATTGTAACATCATTATATATCACAATAGCTGAAAGTTAAAGGAAGTACACAACTAAATTCTAGAAATAATATCATTTATTCATTAAGGAAATTCAATGTTTCTCACGCAAGATGTGGGATGTAATTTATGCTTATTTAAATAAATGGTACATGTGCATAAAAATAAAAGAAAAAGAGTAGAGAAGAAACCCATCATTTCCTTCATTCCTCTAGTTCCAGCATTACCATAATTATCTTCTACATCCTCCAATATCTATAGTGTACCTAAATGAGAAGAGGAAAATAACATCAATCAAGAGCTCAACATTTAATCTATACTTATGTACTATCTAGTTTCAGGAAAATGAACCATTTGAGATTAAAAAGCATAAGGTAAATTAAAACAACTGATTCAGATTTGATAAATACTATTTGGCAGAATCTCATGGTATTCACATGAATCAAGATAGAGCAGAACAAAAAGAGAAAGAAACTCACTATGGAACATAAGAAAGGCAAAAAGGTCTATTACTTTCAAATTAGTTTGTTTAGGTGTGCGGGTATAGGTTGCAAAAAAATAAAATTTAATTTCGATATTATTAAATATACATTGCAATCAGTTCATATAACTTAAACAATGATAACTACAAAAGAAAGAGTTTGAAGATGTAAAAGAATCAGATTGTATATTTACATAGGAAATCATCATTGAGCTCATAGAAAGAAGGTACATTTACAATACATGAAGGACTGGGAAGAATAAATGGAAGTTACAATAGCTAACCAAGATTCATGATATAATTCTACAAAAGGTCAATTCTCATAAAAGGAAATTCATTCCCACATAATTAAAGAGATTTCTGAAATGATTGAGCTGTCCATTGTTTTGTACATGCAACTGAACAATCATTTTGTTTAAAAAATATCTACTCCATCTGGGTATCAATTTTTGTTGGGGTTTGAGCTCCTTTGATATTTCTTTGTATCTCTTTGCTTTGGATTTGTATCCTGCCAAAGTTATTTCAAGAGATCTCGAAATATAGTTGTACATTCAATTTGTTGAAATGTGTGATGTCAATCTGCCATCTCTTTTCTTGTACTTTCACAATTTTAGTTAAAGACCATATCAAGATTTGTTATAATGGCAGAACCTTAGCAATTCCTAAATTCTTGAAGATGTATGTAACTCCTCCTATTATGATCTTCTTTGAATGTATATTATTTATGAAAATCAATAGATGTTTGTATTTGTAACGCTAATTATGTGTATCTTAGATACCCCTAGGAAAGATATAACGAATGAACTTCTTGAACAATGGAATCCATTATTTCAACTAGATAGATTCTTATTTAGTATTTGATTTTTGAGCATACTATACCTTTATAATTCATTACTACCCAAAATTGGGGCTTGCTCAAATTGGTATGTTGCTCCATTCAAAATAACTGAGCTTCTCTTTATTTGATTTTTGCATATTCTATATCTATTGGCCAAAATCTTGTTAGCTTTGAAGTTTACCATAATAGTGAGGACTTTGGCCTGTAGTAAACTGAAGGTATTTATTTATGGGTCTCATTCTTTGATAATATTTAAAGTACTCCTATGATCATTGATATTCCTACCCTAGCTTTCAACCTGCACTATTCTTGTTGGTTGTGATGTTTGTGTTATCTAAATTCTATTATTTTAAAAATAAATAGTTCAGAATATCATTGAAATAGTTTTATCTATTATAAATTGCTTCACATTAATTTTTTGTTTTTATAATTCTGATGAAATCCAAATTATTGGATAGTTCTACGAATATCATGTATCATAAATTTGTACTTTTCCAAGTTATATGGCATAATAGTGATGCTTTAATACTTATGATTTCCTTAAAATGACAGTTGTGGATTTATTCAAGTAGCTCATGATGATATATTTTGAAATATCTATTTATGTATCTCTGAAACAAAATTGATTTGAGCCTAATTGTAAAAATCCTTTCTCTTAAATATTTGGATTTGATGATTACATTAGCTCTATTATTTTGCCTCTATACTTCTCTTTTATGATTCTTTCAACTTCATACCTGAAACTGTGAACCTGTACTTAATGGTATTAAAATGGAAAGATTCAGTTGATGAGATGATGCTTTAATGTGCCTCCTTTCAATAAGAATTATGTCACTTTGATCACGCTTTCAAATATGTGACTGTGACCTATTGCCTGAAAGATATAGTTTATCTTCTCATTTTGCAGAAATTCCACTGTGTTTCTTATACCTATACGTAGTAACATAATTTCATATGGCTATATCTCATCATTTATTTTTTTATTGTTTTCTTATGTAAATTTGAATTTCATGCTGAATTTTGAAGAGTTATAATTGAATTCATTGTCAGAACAACCTGGTTGTACATGTATATCTAATTTTATCCTATTTTGCAACCTAAACCTGGATTCTTGTTACATGAATCATGATGAATTTTATTTAATACAAAACTGGCGACTTCCATTCCTTTATGACAATGTAATTTTCTTGAAATATATTTCTTCCATAATTGCACTAGAATTGTAGGTTTCCATTATCATTACATAAGACTCAACTTATGTTTTCTTACTTTAAAAGAATTGAACCTTCCAGAAATGTACATGATCAATTATTTTCTGCTAGAATATGTGTTCACATGCCAATGTCTGAGATGGTTCCTTAATGAGAAAGAAGTGTAATTCATAAATGTTATTTCAAATCTTACAATTCATTGGTCTTTGAAAACTAAAATCCTTGGACTGGTTAAAATTTTCTTCCTTGATGCATTTAAAATGTGCCTTGAAAAACATGATGCTTCTCTCACATTACTTTAAAAAATCTTCTTTCTTCAATTTGTTATATTCGATGATTTTTTCATTATTGTACCTACAACCATCTTAAATAAAAATTATTATCAAATGATAGGCTTGTAGCCTCTCTTCGTCCATAGTGCTTTTCCTCTTTTATTTCTTTTTTGTATGTCACGATCTCTGAGAATTTCCATGTGCTTTATCAAAATAGTACAATATTCATTCTATAACAGCGTTGATGTACCTTATTTTTGTTGACCTTAAATGATTCATTTACATGAAACTGATAGCACAAGAATATAAATTAATCCCTGATCTCAAATCTAATATCTTCTCTTTTTTTCATGTACCATGATGCAATGGAAGATGAATATGAAGAAGAAGGAGTTGGAACTTGATGAAGACCAAAAGAAGACTCAAATGAAATTTTGGTTTTATTCTATATCCCTTTTATTTTATCTTTGTGTAAATGTATCTTTTGCCTCAATAATCAGAAGTTATATCCCATGGCCTAAGTGGGAAACATTGAATTTCTTCGTGAGTATATGACATTTATTTATGTAACTAAGTTGTATACTTCTTTCAACATTCATATTTTATGATACCTATTGATGGTATAATGAAATAAACATGTTAATCACAGGATTAATAACATTTAAACATAAAGATATAATGAAATATGATGTACTTGTAACTCAATAACGAACTCTTCGCATGTAAGCTGTAACTTTGTTTATTATTTTAGAGTTTAACATCCCTCATGTACTGTGATTCCTTCCTTCATCAAGGCTATGCATTGGTCCTTTGGGTATTTTGACGAACATGGAATGACAACATATGTGAGGTGTTGAAATCTGCAACAACACATATAGCTACAGATTGTATGTTGTTCATCAATTACTGTGAAGGAAATACTAAAAAATTATATGTCTTTCCCCTAGTTAGGTCCATCTCATCAACACCTCCTGTTTGAAATGAAGTTTCGAGTTGCCCATTTTTGCTCAAGTAAAAAAATTGTCAACATTTCTAGCGATCCTGTAGGGAAATCTACTTACTAGCTTTAACACTAGTGCATTGGTCTTGTCCATTGAGCATGGAGTCAAAAGCATTAACCAAAATCTACACTTTTTTAAAAACCGACCTTTATGTAAAATAAATCTAAATCTAGGAAAGGATCTTGTAAACAAGATCATGTGCATAAATGTACTTATTGAAATTGAAAGATATAATCTACTTGTACTAAAATTATTGAAGGAAATACTAATCTAACCTAATCTAACTAACATCAAATTGAAGATAAATGAAGCATAAAATAAGAAGTGAAAGATAGATTCCTTTTCTCTAAAACCGAGACAATGAATGTAACTTGGAAAATGGGTAACATGACAGAATTGAATATAATACATGTACCTTTTTAATGCTCCATAAATCAATCTAGAAGCTGAAAAACATATCTAGTTGATCTACAAACTACTCTGGGATGATTTGGGTCTTGTTTCTAAAATCTGAAGCTCACTTCTGTGCTCTAGAACATGCACAAATTATGGTACTGTTGTAACTTTCTTAAAATCAGCTAAGTTCAAAATACGACATGGTGTCCTAGAAGAAAACAAGCTAACTCTTGTGCATTATGAGATGGTTTCAGAAGTTGTTTTGCTTTGTAAAAGTGTTGTTTATCTTCTACAAGATTTTGTAATAAACTTTCAGCCTTTTCAATTTGTTGTACCTTATCAAAAATTACATAATCAAATGGATTTGATGGTTTTTTTGTCTTCTTACAAAGTCTGCAATAATATGATTGTGATGACTGATTTTTAAGTAGTACTATAAATTTCTTCCACACTATATAGATTCACTATCCCTCTTCAAAATTAAATTTCCTCCACAATGAAATATTGTTGATCATGACTACTTGTAGTATCGGTTGATACTCTTTCTAAATCACTAAAAGTCTCTAGTAATGTAGAAATATCTATGCATGTAGCAAAATGAGAGTCTTCACACTCAATTTCTTAGTCATGGTCATCTTGAAACTATTCTTTCTCATTTTCCTCATCAATTATGAATTCTAATAAAATGTGTTATCTACGAATCACAACACCCTATGGTTTACAAAATTTTGTGTGCTTGATATCACAATGTGATTAGATAACATGGGTACTATCTCTAAGTTTTGGGACTGGATACTTGAGATAGAACTCCAGAGAAAGCTGGTTTTTGCTCCTAAACTACCTACCGAATCTACTCTAATGGAGGAAAAACTATTTATCCTAATCTAAATTTCAAGGACTCGGGAGACAAATTTCATGAAAACAAGGCCTACACTTGAAGAGGTGATACAACAAAAAAGAGGGTTTGAGAATAGTATCCAATGTGAGAAAAATAGAAACAAAGTACATACTAGAAGAGGTGATAACAGTTCTCCACATTCTAGCAAATGCATTCACAACAATATTCCATACATGCACAATAATAATGAATCCTTGCAGAGTATAAGGTAGACACAATATATTTGTAATAAGTTTGAAAGGGAAAGAAGAATGCAAACAAACACAACAGGGGAAGGAGTATCCACAAACTTGTATCTATTGCTTCATTGATATGCACAATCCAATATATTACAGAATAAGGGCCTAGATCACCATGCAAGGAGTCCACTACAAGGTCCTGTAGCACATTAGCTTCACAAAACAATTTTGATAGAGTTTTTCTACAAAAACTATCTCCCTTTACAATGAGCCCAACACTCCAATTTATAGATTTCTAAGAGGAGAGAGAGAGGGGAAAAATGAAAATCCCAAAATTTGTCCTTTAACCACTTGAAAGATGTAGTAAATGAAGTGAAATGATGTTATTTTTCTTACAAAAGGCTCCCCATACTGTCCCATGACTTGCAAAGCAGTGAGAAATGTCAGCCCATGCTCCATTGAATGCATCCCAACTACCAAATAAAACACTATTCTGAACCGGGCCACATTTTCTCGCAACATCACAATTTATTTCTCATAAAATTATAGATTTATTGATTTTTTTGCACAAGGCTCGAACCACAATTCCAACAGTACCAATTTTGTGCATTTTCAAAGAGAAATTCCAAAGTTATGGCCTTCTGAGTGTGGGTAGCTATTTTGGGTCTCCCTGGCAATTCTATCATTTAACAGGACTGAGCATTTACTTTACTAGAGCTGAAAATATTTCTTCTATTTTTATATATCCACCCTCATCAAAATTAAGAAATATAGGACGTTTTTTCCGTTCCAGAAAGTCCAATTTTTTGAAAATTGGAGGTCATGGTAAAAAGTTATGGCCATTAGAAGTTTGGGGTGTAATTTGCACTGTTTTCCTTTATATGTGGGTGTTTCGGCTATTTCGGGTTCTAGTGTCCTAGTTGTCCCAAAATAAATATTCATTCCACTTGCAAGCCTCCTTCATGTTCATATTTTTGATAAAATTAGGTCCTTGATGAACTCATGTCCTGTGTGTCCCTCCGTTGACTGGGTCATTGACCGTTGCTTCACCAAAGACATCCCTTCGTGATCGACTATTTCAGCATTTCAGTTCTAAATGTCCCACGCATACTTGTGTGGCCTAGCCCCAAAAAAACTTAATTTTTTTATTCCTTTACAAATCAGTGATTTCGGCAATGCAGGTCCTAGATGTCCCTCTCATATCTGTGCATCCCTGGGCCCAAACAACTCGACTTTATCAATTCCTTTGCAAATTGGTGATTTCTGCGATATGGGTCTCGGATGTCCCACGTATACCTATGTGGCTTGGGCCCATAAACCTAAATTTTTTATTCCTTTTCCAATTGGTGATTTTGGAGATGTAGGTTCTAGATGTCCATCCGACACTTTGCGGCTTGGGCCCAAAAAACCTGACTTTGTCGATTCCTTTACAAATCAGTGATTTCGGCAATGCGAGTCCCAGATGTCCCACGTGTACACGTGCATCCTAGGCCAAAAAACCCAATTTTTTTCAATTCCTTTGCAAATCGATGATTTAAACGATGTGGGTCCTAAATGTCGGCGTGCACATGCGCACTGGGCCTAAAAAACTTGAATTTTCTGATTCCTTTGTAAATCAATGATTTCAACAATGTGGGCACCGAATGTCCCACACATACTTCTTCCCCCAGGCCCAAAAAACCTAACTTTGTTGATTCCTTTGTAAATCGGTTATTTTGGCGATGTGGGTCCCGAATGTCTTACACGTACTGCGAGGCTGGTCCCAAAAACCCTACTTTTTTGACTCCTTTGCAAATTGGTAATTTTGGTGATGTGGGTCCCGTATGTCCCACCCGTACCTCAATGGCTTGGGCCTACGAAAATCAAATTTTCTTCAATTGAATGTCTCCTTAGCATTTTAGGCCCAAATTTGGTACGATGAACCCTGGTACGATCCGCCTTGGTTCCATCAATAGATCTAAGATCGTATTTTCTTTAAAATAGGCCTACGACCTCCTATTTTGCATACTTTTGCAATTTTTACTAACTCCTTGGATTTTTCTTGGACATGGGAGTTAGAGAAAAGAGGAGAGGTACCCAAAAAATTAGAATTTTGGCCCTCAAACCATTTCAACTTGCATGAGCCTTAATAATCATGTAAGTTATCCAATTCACCTTCGCGGGTGAATTTGGGATAACAAGATGTAAATAGGTTGATCAAGAATTTCATCCATTGATTTATCTTAAAGATCTACAAATCTTCTTTTAAAACTTGTTCTTTCTTAGTAGTTAACTTTTCTAGTTTTTATGAATTAGTAGTTGGTATGGGTATGGTGCCTTCATGCACACTACACTCAGAATATGCAAATTTCTAATCATCTTCCACCTATTTTTGATCTTCTACAAAATCAAATTGTACCTCCTACATGGGTTCAATTTCTAACTCTCGAACGTGATCGAACTAAAATTTTGAAACCCATTATTACATGTTTTGTAAGAAATTCATCCTACTATTTTCTTTAGTTGGCTGCCCCTCCTTGATGATTTTTTTATTTTCTCCCTCATGAATAGAACTTATTGATGAAGGAGGAGTGGGAAGAATTTATGCTTGAACCGATGATTTTTATACAAAATAATAGGGTACAATGTATAGATCCGAGTAAGTGATATTTAGAATAACAACAAAAGGAAAGCTTGGAAATGAAAATTTCCTTTCAATAAGTGATTATGGAATAGAAGTACAAGAATTTACAGCATCCTAGAGACATGGAAACTAGTGAACGGGATGAATTTTCTCGGCAAGGAAGGTATGTGGGCACTGGATTCTGATGGGGAAGGTAAGTGGGAACATCCCATTGATAGGGTTCCTCAACCTGATGCCTATCATTCTTCACTGCTTGTGATTTCTCAAATTGTTCCTTGATAGCTAAATATTCTCTTTGAAGCTCATTAGAATGGATTTCAAGCTCTTTTTACCATTGAAAATCAACACAATAATCTTCATAATCTTGATTTTGAGCATCATAATAATCATCATATTGATAGTCATATTGATTTCCAACGTTTGGGTAATAAGGGTATTGATTTTGATAGGGATCATAGTACTAATTTGAGGGGGAAAAGTATAAAAAAGGCTATTGATCGATTGGTAATCTTACTAAAAATGGGGATTCATGGCTACATGACCTCATAAAATAGAGAAATATGTAAAAACAAGTCTATTAATCATGAAAACAATCGATAACAACAAAATAATAACAGATATTATTTTATTGAAAAATACCTAAAAATTTGTAGTTCAAAAGCTTTATGATGTTGAAAAGTGTTGAACTAGTCTGAAATCAAATTTACGAAGTCGTCGGATGAGCTCTTATTTGAATCTTAAATTTTAGAACACATCAACGGTAGTTCTCATCCCACTGTGCATGCCAAAATATGTTATCTCTCGAAGTGCACCATACTTTAGGGATGAAAACAAGTGTTCTAACCGTACTCTTCCCTCACTTCCGTATATACACTTGAAACACCTCATGGCTATGGGTATCCCTATGTTGAGGTGAATCTCCGATATTACAATCTTTGGTTCCTCATTGATGTAACCTAAATGATCTTTCTTGGGTTTTAAGGGTAACGAGATGGTTGTAAATGAAATTTAAATGAGGTGATACACAAAAAATTATTGATGCCTTTGTGAGTACATGCACAATTTCTTGAGAAATAGATTAAAGGATTAGAAAGCGATGTGTTTTAGCCAAATCCTAAGGAAAAACACTTATGTGTTGAGGGATAAATCAAAACAACACAACAAGCTAAAATTCACACTAAGACTATGCAGAAAAACACCAAATTTGTAGCAACGTAAGATAATTAATTTAGGGAATTAAAATTCAAAAGAGCTAATAGAAAGATACACACCACTACAAATAATTGGAAAGGCAATAACTAATTCTCATTCAAGGGAAAAACTGAAAAAAAATTTCTTCAACACTCCTACATCCAAAATTCTTCCCTTGTGCTTTACCAATGCACATAATATATAGCAAAAATATTCACCCATCCCTCCAATAAATTGGTTGCAATCTAAACTTGCCAATGCATGTTATTTTTAGCCTTTATCATGAGTAAATAAAGGGATTAAATAAACATGTTGTTTATAATGAGGCAATAATAACCTTTGATTCCAAAAATACACTTTATCCAAAGTGTAGTTGACTAGTTTAAATATGGAATAATGAATAAACTTGTGTGAATTATTGGCTAATATTATCCCTTTTCTAGATGTGTAAGTCTCCTCCAATGTGCATGCAATTGTATCTTCTTATTGTTTATGTGACACCTGTAAAGTCCTCTTGTGATCACATGGAAAAATACACTCCTGTGTAAAAATAATGCCTTTGGTTTCAATACTTAGAAAAAGAATTCATCTTCACAAATGGGGGCTATTTGTGCACATGTGTAAAACAATAATTCTTCCTTTTTGTAGATAGTAAGGTCTTCTATGAAGATTAATGTAATTCCAAAACTGTCTCTTTCACTGATTCATGAGACACAATGATGTTGAACTACTTCGATGCATTGTATTCCCTTGTGGGGACCACTTCATTCATTTATAATGTGACGTTCTTTTGACTTGGCCATGGTGTATAATCTATGTTAGAAACTTACTCAATTAGAATACATTACTTTGGTCTACTATGAATACTTGCGAATACTATAACCATTGATCTATTATTTTTTTGAATAATCTTGAGGCCCCTTTGGAAACATTAGCATAATTACCCATGGTCAAAATAAATAATAATTGGGGAAAAAGGTCCCCTTATCATGATGATTAACCCTTTACATATTTTTGGTGGTAATGAGTAACCTTATGTTGGTTAGGGTTTGTTGAGGTGTTGACACGTATCATTTTTTTACCTCCAGGTGGTGTTTGATAACTTAGGATGAGCTAAATAGGGTTAAAAAGTGTAAACCCTATTCAATGAGCCATTTTCGTGACCTCTTTCTAAGCTAAGGAAACTCTTTGAAAATTGCCTCATGGCCAGCTTTGATGTGATTTTTGAGCTTTGCTAACTCTACAAACTCAGCCTCTATGACATCTTTTCTATTTGTTTTTGAAGAAATTTTCCACCGTTTATGATGAAAAACCTTTGTTTTTCCTATTCTAGAGGATGGTTTCCATGGCATTATTTCCTCTATGACTTAAATTAGGGATCCTCAAGTTTTTGTGGCTTTGAGAACTCATCTTTATCACCATGAACCCTTTTGCAAGATTTTGTGCTTTTTAACTTTAGTGACTAGGCCACTATCAATGAACAAGGTGAGCACACCGTTTCCATGAAATTAAACCTTTGTTATTTATATTTTGAGATGTTTTGGGAACTCAGATATTTAAAATGTGTTTCTTATTTTTCATTTCGAGCATACCCTAATGCTTTCAAGTTAGTTACTAGTTCTTGGTATTTGTCATGTAGCTTTGCACTTGACGATTTTTGAGGGTTTGTTCTATCGACCCCAAACAAGTGAGTTCTTGTTAGCTTTTGGTTATCTCTGTAAAACTCCTAGAAAATATTTAACATTCATGGAGAGAATGAGATTATTTCCTAAATTTTATCCAAATGTTTTTTCTCTGTGATTTCAAGAGGAAGAAAGGACTCTTTATTCATTTATATTTATGATTTATAGCTTTTAAATATCATTTTTTTGTACTACGAACATCCTCTTTCTAATGCTACATTATTGGCCTTGTGCCTTAGAAACCTTTGTTCATACCATATTTGATGGCATGCTTTGATTTTATTGCATTGGGTTGCATCTAAATTATTTTTCATTTCAAGATATAAGTTTGATTTTCTATATGTTTAGCTCAATGATCTCATCCCTCTATAATGTTGAGCCTATGTTGTGATCTTATAATGGCCATGAATATCCCTCTAAAGTCAAGTGGTTGATCCCCTTTTAAAACCAATGCAATAGCTAAAGGATTTGTCTTGCTATATTTAACTTTGAGAGGTCGTCATTAAAGTAATTTATAAAATGATTGAGTTGTCCATTGTACTCAGAATGCAACTAAATTGTCATTTTTCTTAAAACTTTTGTTCTACTACATATCAATATCCATTTTCTGTTTTTCCTATTCTCGGAGGATGGTTTCCATGGCATATTAATATCAATATCCATTTTCTGAATTGAAGAAAAGAAGGACTACATAGCCCTAAGAAGATGGGCAATGCTGCAGAAGAACTCACCCCACGAAGAGATCATAAGTGAATAAACTTCATCTCGGTGAAGGGCTTGGTGAATAAATCTACAATCGATCAATTTGTCCGAATGTACTAAATTTAGATGATACCATCATGAATAAGATCCTGTATGAAGTGTATATGGATCTCAATGTGCTTCGGCCCACCGATGTTGAAGCTGGATTTATGCAAATAGAGATAGTGCTCGTGCTATCATAGTAGATAATGGTAGGTCACCGAAAGTGGATGCCAAACTCGTCGAGAATACCTATAGCCAAATAGCTTCGTGGCAGCGTTAATCGCTTCTCGTATTCGCTCTCTGTAGATGATATCGCAATTACATTCTCGCTTCTTGATAGACCAACTAATAGAACCCGAACTAAGAGAGAAACTATATCCATAAGTAGATTTCTAATGATCTAAGTCACTGGCCCAATCAGAATCTATGAATCCAATCAAGTCAATATCAACCCCTCCATGATAGTGTATGCCATCAGCATAAGTGCCACAAATATAATGAAGGATCCATTTAGATGTTTTCCAATGCAGCTCATGTGGCTCCTGCATGAATCTAGACACGATCCCAACATCATACGATAAATCTGATCGAGTGTAAGTAAAGTAGATCAAGCTCCCAACTAGCGTCGGTAAAGAGTACCATCAACCAAGGGAGTAAAGCAATCTGAAACCAACTTAACCCTGGAAAGAAAAGGAGTAGGAGAAGACTTGAAATCAGACATCTGAAACCGAGCTAGGAAATCAAGAGCATACTTAGGTTGCGAAATCAAGATTCCCAAGTCAGATTGTGAAATCTGGATCCCAAGGAAGTAATGAAGTAGACCTAAGTCAGTCATGGAAAACTTGTTGGCTAAGGAAATCTTCACAGAATCAATAATAGAGGAAGAGCTTCCTGTGATAAACAAGTCATTAACATAGAACAAGAATGAGTATGGATTAGAGTGACACCTAGTAAACCCTGATGTAAGTAAGAAGGAGTCCATCTTGGCATACCAAGCCCAAGGGGATTGTTTAAGGCCATAAAGAGACTTCTTTAACTTACAAACGAGGGAGGAATATTGGACATAACCCGGAGGTTGTTCCATATAGATATCTTCCTCTAGGTCACCATAAAGGAAGGCACTCTTAACGTCCATTTGATGGAATTTCCATCTTTTTTGCGCGTGCAATGGCTAGGGTCGATTGAATATAAGTCATCTTCGCAACCAAAGCAAAGTTTTCTATATAATCAACCCTAGCTATCTGGGAGAAACCCTTAGCTACTAATCGCGCTTTAAACTTTTCGACGTCTCCATCTACTCCATACTTTTTTCGGAACACCCACTTACACCGAACGATTTTTCTTCCTTTCGGAAGAGTGGTGAGATCCCAAGTATCTTTCTTCATGAGAGAGGAATACTCCTCATCCATGGCGAGAATCCCACTCAAGCAATAATGAAGCCTCTCGGAAAGAGGCTGTGGATCGAAGCAGAGGCGAAGAAAGAGTGGGGTCCAATGAAATCTGAGCGAGTACGTCTAATATCCAAAGTATCTCTAACTAAATCTCCAAAGCCACTTTGCAAATTTTTCCGGCCCAAAGGGGACCGGGAGGATCGAGGCTCGAGTTGGAAGATTCTTCACTTGAGTGAGAAGGGACATATTCCTCATCATCACTCGTCGAATCGAGAAGACTCAAAGATCTAATGGTCGGGAGGATTCGGAAGAGGAGCAGACTCAACAGTATCATCATCTAATGAGTCACAATCTGAATTAGCGAGCTGAAGAACCTCAATAGGTGGAGAAGTAGAAGTCGAAGAAGACTCATCAAACTTAACACTTCTCTCAATATATAGCTCATGAGAAGTAGAATTCATCAATTGATATCCCTTCACACCATCAGGATACCCTAAAAAGATACAAGGTTTGGATTGTGGTTCCAAGGCCTTGCATTTCTTCTTGGGAATCGAGCCATAGCCTTGGATTTGAAGACTTGAAAGTGCTCAACATCAGGCTTACATCCAAACCAGGCTTCAAAGGGTGTCATCCGTCTTACTGCCTTGTGTGGAACATGGTTCTGAATGTAATTTGTACAATTCAATGCTTCGGCCCAATACTACGGAGGAAGATACTTCGAGTGAGTCATACAAGTGGCCATCTCCTTAAGAGTATGGTTCTTTCTTTCTGTGACTCCATTCTACGAAGGGCTATAAGCAACTGTATGCTACAGAGAGATCCCTTCATAAGTACAGAAATCCATGAACCTATTGTTTACATATTCACCTCCATTATCAGTTTGAAGAACCTTGATAAACCATTTCTCATGTTTCTCAGCAATAGCCTTAAAGTCCTGAAAATGTTCAAAGACTTCACACTTAAGCTTAAGAAAATATACCCAAGTATATCGCGAATAGTCATCAATGAAGGTTAGCACATAAAGAGCTCTAGTAAATGAAGGAGAAAGAAATGGACGAGAAACATCGTTGTGAACAACATCCAAGGGACGAGTGGATCTCTAGGCTTTCCTTTGTGAAAGTTATTTTCAGGATGCTTTCAAGAGTACAACCCTCACAAAGACCCTTAGAAAACTTAACGTGAGGCAACTCGTTGACCATTTCGTTTTGACTCAATTGTTCCATGTAGCGATAGTTTAGATGTCCAAAATGCTCATGCCATAGCTTACTAACCTCATTTTCATGAGTGAGCAAGGTAGTGGGTGTAGAATCAAAAGTAAAGTGGGAGAAGGTGTACAATAATGAATTTTGATCTGCCTTTCCCTCAACCACTTTGTAGTGTCATTGTTAAGCTCACGAATAATCACCAAGCTAGGAACAAATTCCACTCACATTCCTTCACCAAGGTGAGTAATTTGGTAAACTGATAGGAGATTGCTAGAGAGATCAGGGACACTCAACACTTGGTTAAATGTTCCCCCATCCATCTCTACCGATCCACTACCTGAAACCAACACTGTTGTGTCATTACCCATCATGATTTGGGACATTCCACAAGGTTCGATGTTGGAAAACTCAACATGCGAAGAACTAATGTGGTGTGAGGCATCGGAATCTATAATCCGTGTCGATGAAGGAGAAACTTTGGCTACAAGGGCCTTTCCCTTCTTCTTATCATTTCTAGCACCTTTTGCAGCAGAAGACTCGGCGTTAGGAGAACTTTGTTTTATTGATTCAGGAACACTTATTTTATTTTTCTCAAGTAAATGAGATAAGTGATCAATTTTTTCTTAAAAGCAGTGTTGCTCGTCATGACCAGTATTCTTGCAATAAGAACACAAATACTTGCTTTTTTGTGCTCTAGGCTTAGAATTGAAGTGTTTGTGTCATTTTTATATTTGATCTTCGTTTCTTTCTTAGGTTGATCCTTAGTTTCTTTCTTCTTTTCAATCTTATTTCCTTGCTAGTACTTGCTTTATGAGGGCATGTGACTTGGACTTGAGAGACCCCATTTGAGTGAGTTTTTCCTATTCTTGAATGAGTTGGGATGAAAAACAGTTAAAGGAGGGCACCGTCCAAGTATCGCCCAAAGTAGCTTTTGTAGCATAGAAAGTTGACACATAGAAAGAGTATTTGGGACCTAGTTTAGAGAGAATCGATAAGGTCAATTGAGAATCTTTCTTTTCTACTTGACATCCTTTTAACAATAATCTAATGTGGACAAATTTTGAGAAGAAGGCTTGTAGGTTTTCAAAGTCACTAGGATTTAACCCTAGTAGTTCATTTTTCAACTCATGTGCTCTCATGTCATCTAGTTTTCAAAACATTGCATTCAACATTTTCCACGCAGATGTAGGTGTTTGAGACACCTCAATGTGGAAGAGCAAGTCATGAGAAACGTACATGCAGAGAAGACCTAAAGCTTCATCACTACGGTTTAACCACTTAGATTTTTCAGGTTCGTCGTATGGTTCAGTCTCAGTTCCCATGGTGATGCGGTATAACCCTTTACCCCTTAGTTTTATTATTATTTTCGATCTCCATTCAAAAAAATTAAACGGCGTAAGAAAAGGAATTGAAACTACATCCATAGTGAGAGAGAGAAAGAAATGTAGAAAAGAAACACAACCACCCAGGACAATAACAACCCCCCGCTTTCGGCACTTTATAGTTTAGTGCGTTGATTACAATCGGGTCCGTGCGTGTGGTTTGAAACACTTGGTAACTCATCTTGCAATTAGCATAATAACGCGTAAGAGAGGAGACCAAAACAGTGTCTCATGGAGCACAACAAAAGAGGAACACCGTAAGAAAGAACAAGTAAAAATATAAAGGAGGCGAAAGCCAACCCTGGTGGTGAGAAAAAGTGTCTCACATTGCATGAAATAATCCCTTTGTCATAAGACTATGGCAGACGCGCTCACAAGTCCACGAAAGAAAGGAATTGAACAAAGCTCAAAATAATGAGCTGAATTAAGCAAAACAAATACACCCCCTAGAATGTGGCACTTTATAAAATTAGTGCATTCACATAGCTAATGATCCCCTCATCTAGAGTGCAAAAAAATGCAACTTTGACTAAAGAAGTTCTCAAAACCGAGCAACGAGTCAAAAGTTATAGCAAAAACCAATTCCCACAATTTGATGAGAAAAAGCCAATAAGCCTACAAACGGATTTAAAAAATGCCCTAAATGCATGCAAAGGGTGTCATATGTATGATCATTGGAAATGACATAGAATTTGAGATAGGGTTTGTTTGTATTGCAAGGGGATTAGCCACCTGCCAATCCCGGACCTCACCCTTCGTCTTCGGCACTCGACGGAAGGTTAGAAATACAACAAGCCAAAAACCAAATTGTATAATGCCAAAGAAAATATAGTTTAAATAATGTGAAATTAAATAAAAGTAGATCTAATTTAATTAAATCTAATTAGATCTAATCTAATGAATATTTAGATGAAGATTTTTTTGTTTAAATATATATGGAAATTTAAAAATAAAAAAACTTACCATGAAAAGAGTTGCTTGATTTTTGTTTTTAAAAAAGCACGTTTGACTTTGATCAGACCAAAAAACAAAAGAACAGGCCATGATTTGTTTTAAAGATTGAAAGGAATTAGAAGGAACCTTTAAATAAAGAAAGATATGTAAAAAAAACGCCCGTAGATTGGAAAAAGTAGCGATTGTTTTAAAAACGCCCGTAGGTTTCAAAAAAAGGAAAAGAAACCACTTACCAGCCACTTACCAGTTCAGAAAAAAGAAACCTACATGTGAAACAAAGCAGCAACAGTCCACGCAAATTCCCAAAAAGCACAAGTTTTAACAGGCCATGCAAAAAAAGAGATGTTGCAGGCCGTTTTTGGTGTGGTAGAGGTAATTTACAACCTTGTGAAGCAAAAAAATGTGGCAGATGATTAAAAATGCTCACAATAAAAAAACGTGGTGATGATTAAAAATGCCGGTCAATCCAAAAATGTGGCTAAAATGAAGAAAAATGTAGGCCACGCGTGAATGAACAGTGATGGCAGTTTGAACAGTCCAAAAATGGTCAGAGGGACAACAGTTCGTTGATGAGCAACCACGACTGAAGAACTCAAGGATCCTGCAACCACAGACAACATGCACAAGAAAAAAAAACACAAAAAACTTTTCGAGAAAGCTTGTTAGAGATATTAGCAAGATAATTTCCAGAAAATAGTGATCAAAAGACTTGCATGCAGAGTAAAATAACAAAACCAAGTAAGAGTAATCACAACAAAAAATAAATCGAGTGCACGTTTACCCGATCTCAGCTCTGATACCATGAAAAGAGTTTGCGAGAATCGAATCGGAAATGAGGCACCACGAAGTAGTTGCACTCCAACAATTGTGGGAGCTCCGGTGATAGAAAGGAAAAAATTGATCAAGTAATGGAAGAACTTGCTCAACGAAACAAAGATTGCATAGAGGAAAGACAACGAAGTGTCTTGGCATGCTCATAAATGAATAGAAAAGGGGTGCATATAGGGTACTTGAGTAACCTTAGTGCATGACACATATGCAACCCTAAACCTAACCCTAAACCTAACCCATGTGAGATGACCCTCCAACATGAGAGGAGGACACATAGGATAACTCACACTAACATTAGATACTTTTTTATTTTTGTATCTCTTTTCATTTGAATTGTATCATGCCAAAGTTAGTTCAATATAACTCGAAACATAGCTATATATTATTTTTTTGAAATCCATGGTTGCAATCTGCCATCTCTTTTCTTGTACTTTCACAATTTTAGTTAATGGCCACATCAAGGTTTTTCTAATGGTTGAACCTTTACACTACTTGCATTCTTGAAGATAGATGTAAATCCTCCTTTTATGATCTTCTTTATATGTAGATTCTTTATGAAAATAATAGTTGTTTATATTTACAAGGAAAATTCTATGTATCTTAGATACCCCGAGAATTATATAATGAATGCACTTCTTGAACAATGGAATCCATTTTCAACCGGATAGATGCTTATTTAGTATTTGATTTTTGAGAATACTATAGCTTTATACTTCATTACCGCCCAAAAATGGGTCTTGCTCAAATTGGTATACCACTCTATTCAAAATTATTGAGCTTCTCTTTATTTAACATGTGCAAATTTTGTATCTATTGGCCACAATCTTGTTACATTTGACGTTGACCATAAAAGTGAATAATTTGTCCTATAGTAAACTTAAGGTCTTTGAATTATGGGCCTCATTCTTTGTATAATATTTAAATTACTCATGTGATCATTGATATTCCAACCCTAGATTTCAACCTTTGCACTATTCCTATTGGCTATGATGGTTGTGTTATCAACATTCTATTAATTGAAAAAAAAGTTCAAAAGATCATTGAAATAGTTTTATCTATTACACAATGCTTCACACTGATTTTTTGTTGTTATGCTTTTGATGCAATCGAATCATTAGACATTTATGTAAATATCTGCATCAGAAATCTATACTTTTATAAGTTGTATAGAATAGTAGTGATGCTTTAACACCGATGATTTCCTTAAAATAAAAATTTTGGTTGTATTTAATTAGCTCATGATGATGTACTTTGAAATATTTATTTATGTAATCTGTGAAACACAATTGATCTCAAACTAATTGAAAACTCCTCTCTCTTCAATATTTTTATTTGATGATTATATTAGCTCTATTGTTTTCCATCTATACTTCTCTTTTATTAGTATTTCAACTCCATACCCGAAAATGTGAATGTCTACTTCATGGTATTGAAATTGAAAGATGGATTTGATGATCTAATCTTTAATTTCATTTGGTTAACTCTTACAAATTCTTGTCCTTTCAATAAGAATGATATCACTTTGATCAACCTTTCAAATATGTGACTATGACCTGTTTCTAGAAGGATATAGTTTATCTTGCATTCTTTCACAATGTCCCTGGTGTTTCCTGTGTCTATATGTAGTAACATAGTTTTAGATAAATGTAGCTCTTCCTTTATTTGTAATTATTTTCCTAGGCAAATTTGAATTTCATGGTGAATTTTGCCAATTTGTACTTGAATTCATTGTTAGAACAACTTGACCGTAAATGTATAGCTGATTTTATCCTATTACGGAAGTTGAAATTGTATTATTGTTAGATGAATCATTATGAATATTATTTAATGAAAAACTAAATACTTCCATTCCTTGATGATAATGCAATTTTCTTGAAATATATTTCTTCCACAATTGAATTAGAATGCTAGTTTCCGTTATCATTACATAAGGCTCAATTGATGTTTCTTTACATTGAAATAATTTTAGCTTCGAAATGTACTTGATCAATTAATTTATGCTATAATATTTGGTCACATGTCAATTTCCAATATGAATCCTTAATGAGAAAGCAATGAAATTCATAAATGTTGGTTCAAATCTTAGAGTTCGTTGATATTTGAAAACTAAAATGCTTGGAATGGTTAACCATTTTTGCCTTGATGCATTGAAATCGTGCCTTGAAAAAAATGATGCTTCTTTCACTTTACTTTGAAAAAATAACTTCTTGGTTCTGTTCATTAGTTCTTATGAGTTTTTCATTATTGTACTGTAACCATCTTAAAGAAAAAATGTTAGAAAATGATAGGCTTGTAGCCTCTCTTCATCCATATTGTTTTTGTTTCTTTTCTTTCTTTTTTGTGTATCATGATCTTTAAGAATGTCCATGTGCTTCAACAAAATAGTACTATCTTGATTCTATAATAGCTTTGATGTACCTTATGTATGTTAAATTTAAATAGTTCATTTACATGAAAATGAGAGAACAAGAATACATATTAAACCACGAGCTCAAATATGATATCTTCGCTATGTGTTTTCAGGTACCATGATGCAATGGAAGATGAAGATGAAGACCAAAAGAATACTCAAAGGAAATGATGGGTTTTTATATATTCCTTTGCTTTTAGATTTGCGTACATGTATATTTCTACATTCAACTTTTATGATATGTATTGATTGTATAAAGAAATAAACCACTCAATCACATGATTAATAACATTTAAACATAACGAAATAATGAAATATGATGTACCTATAACTTGGAGATAGTACCCATGTTATCCAATCACACCGTGAGTTCAAGTATATGCACTTGTGTAAACATAAGGGTGTTTTGATTCAATGATAACAATTATATCACAAAAAACAAAGCGTGGTTAGGATACCAACCATAGCGGAATATCTAATGGTTCCAATGATAGTCACATTGAATTTTTTTGTTATTTTATTGTTGTATTTTGTTAGGATGTTATGAGGTCCCCATAGGGGTGGCCTCGAAAAGTGACCATGTGATATGTGTTGTTTCTTTCTCCTTTTATTTTTATTAATTTGTGAGTTTGTATTTTATTATTGCATTGTATTTCACTTTTGTATTGTTGATTAAATGTACACTTGTTTAGTAATTAATTATGTTAATTTTTCGGATGTGACAAAAAGGGAATTATTTGGGGGTAGCTGGTCCTTGTGACCTTTTTTATTTGACTTGATTTTAATTGATTTTGGTTAGTGTATACTCAAACCATCTCTCAAAATCCGAAATTTTACCTTTAAGCCATTTTTTTAAGCTTTTGGGACAAGTTAAGCTTGTCCTAAACCTCTTAAATTTACCCTCGAAATATACCTATGGGGTAAGGTGTCAAATTTAGACACCATCATGTGATTTGGAAGGTAAAAAGGTTAAATTATTGAACTTTCTTGCATGATTTTTTAATTTTGTTCTTTAGAGGTATGGAGTGAGGGTTAGTGTGTGTAAGAGGCTTGTCATATCATCACCATACAATTCATTATCTTGGGATTTGATGTTTGACTTGGTCATGTGGAGTTAATGAAAACTATTGTGGCATCCTATATGGAGCCATCTCACTCTCCTCTCCTCTTTTTCTATTTACTGAAGTTATTCGAAAGTTTGTGGGTTACATCATTTTTGGTGCATTTGTATTTTGGAGTTTTAGCTTGAGTTGCTTGCTTGGGAGTCTTGGAGATTTTTATGATTTGGATTTGAACTTAGAAGGATCTCAGAGTTATGATTTTAGAGTCAAGTTCTTACAAGGGCAGCAGAGAAACTACACCCATGCAATTTTACTTTATATATATGTGTGTGTTGTATGTAAATGAATGGTTGTGTGTTCTTGTGTTGGGACCTTAGGAAGAATGGCCTTAAGTATGGTGTTGGAGAAGGTTTATGGGTGTAATGCCAACTCCAATTCAACTCTAATTGAACCATGTTATCAATTTCAAATTGATTTTGATATTAAACCTTTCTGTTGTATTCTAGTTAGCATACTAATAAGAAGTGTGAGAAATCATGATTACTGTTGTTTTTTAATTATTAGTTTAAATTTTTGGTTGTATTATGGACCTTGATTGGAATTTAAGGATATTATGATGATATAGAATGGTTGCCTTATTACATACATATTTTGATATCGTTACTTATTTTTTATATTGTTATGTCTCTTCTCACTCTATATTGAATCCCTAGACCTTGATATCATATTAGATATTAGGCATTTCTAGATGGGCATTGATACAAGTTTTTAAATTATTTGATAGACAATATAGATGTGTTAGAATTGTGACATGATGTTACTATTGCGATAAATTTTATACTCTTTATTCATATATCAAGTATTCGATGTTCTAACTGTTACTATTGTATGGACGTATTGGATGTGATTTATGGATATTTATGGATGATTAGAAGATGTTATGATCTTAGTACAAATTGATGAATTGGTAGAATCAAAATGTTAGAAAGTTGAACAATTGGTGAATTACTTAATTCTAACATTGTTTTAATTATGATATTCGATGATGTATATTGTTAGGTATACATGTATGTGTTTTATTATTTGAAGTCATTAATATGGCCATGAGGCCGAGAAAGGTATTTTTTTACAAGAAATTATAGCACAAAAACTACGAGGGATAGAAGATCAACAACGAAGGAATGTGAGGTATTGGCAATAGTTCATCATGGCAACTCGTGTATTTGTATGTTGTGTATTGTTATTGATTGTTTGGAGGTCCCCATTGGGGGTGACCTCAATAGTGACCATTGGGTAAGTTGGTGACTTTGTCTTGTTGATTTTATTTAATTGTGAGTTATTGTATTTTTTTTAGTATGTGGAGTCACTTTTATTATTTTTTTAACACCCCTCTTAAGTTAATTTGAAAGTGTTTAACTTGTGCTAATTAGGATGTGACAAAAAGTGGGGGAATAATGTGAGTTGGTAGCCTTAATGTGTGTTGGTTTGGAATTAATTTAATTTGGTTTGGAGTAGTGTGTACTCAATATTTCAAGTGAAATTCGGATTTTTACCTTCTAAGACATTTTGGAGACTCGTGAGACAAGTTAAGCTTATCACATACCTCTTAAATTCACCCACCACTAGCCCTATGATGTGAGGGGATTATTATACATTCTATTTTATGTTTTTATGAGAAAAAGATCAATTAATTTCAGTTTTATAACAAGGGTATTTTTTTTTGTCCTTTAGGGGTGTGTGTTTGGGTTGAGTGTGTAAGAGGATGGTCACGACCCCAACCACCTATTTATTATGCTTTGAGATTTGGGTCGACCTTGGTGATTTTAATGCGAAGAAATGATGTGGAATCCTACATAGAGCCACATTATCTCCCTCTCCCTCTTTTCTATTTATTTCTATTTGTGTGGGGATTTTGGGGTTACTTGTTCATTTTTTTGGTGGATGCTTGTAATTTTTGAGAGCTTGCTTGAGAATGGTGATTTGAGCTTGGATTGGATGGTGCTTGCTTGGGATCTTGGAAGGCTTGGAATTTTTTTTTGTTTGATCCTCTTTATTTCTAAGGCATATCTTCATGCATGTTTTTACCTTGATTTTTTGTACTCATATGTGTGGATGATGGTTGTTGTATTTCTTATGATTGTGGGAAATAGATTTGATCCTTAGGTTGTGGGAGAAATGGAAATGGGGGTAAAACTTGTGGGAGGAATAAGAGAAATGTTATTGGGTATTTTAGGAGGGAGTTGGGTTGGGATGTCCACCTTGTTGATAAATATGATTTGTGTTTATCTTGTTGTTTTCTTGTGGAAAGCATACGAGTGAGGGAGGCATAAGAGTGGGTTTATTTCTTGAAGGATGCATAAGAGTGGTGTATATTCTTGGAGATAGGAATAAGAGTTGTTGTGTGTAATGTGATGGAGATTTTTAAGGCTCACAGGTGGACACCGACACCCTTGGGAGGTATAAGAATAACCCCCATGTTCCTTTCTCCTCCTTGGCTTTAGCATGAAGCCTTTGTGTTGGAAACTTGTTGGTTTTGTTGTGATTTTGAAAATGTGTCATTGTTTTGAGTGTCTTGATTAAATGTAATTTTGGAAGCCATTAGAGTTTCCAATGGTTTTTTCATATCCTTCATTTCTTATTTGTTGGGTCTCGGGGCCAATGTGAAAGAAGGCTTATCTTCCTCATTGGATATTCGGTTGGGTGGAGAGCATTGCCTACTCCCCAATTTTAGTGTGTGCTTGATTTCGATGATATTGTTAAGTCCAATGGAGGAAGTGATGTTGTTGGAGAGAAAGACATGTGGATTATGACTTGTGCTACTGATGATTCTACAACTTGTAAATTTTACCAATGGAACATTGGTTGTCTTCTTCTATGTCAATGGTTAGATCTTGTAAATGAGTATTGGGGCTTGTATTACTTGAAATTTTTCTTAGGATTTGTATTAAAAATATGTTTTTAAAAAATATAATGTTATTGGTGGAAATTGAATTTGATCCTCTTGCATTATTGGAAATTTTGTTAAATGGGAAAAGAAATTAAAAGCCTTATAACTTCATGTTTTACTTTCTTGTATCCAAGTGATTGAGTAAAGATACAATAGAATAAACCCTACAATCGAGCCCCTTTTTATTTGGAGCAGAAATTTTCCTAACTAGAGGAATAAAAAACACAACCAATTATACACTTACATTGTCCTATAAATAAATTTAAAGTAATGTTTTATTTGAAATTGTCCAAATCATAAAATTGCACTCTTTTATAATTATCTAGGTGTATGTAAATTATATCGATATAAATGTATAAAATCAAATTTATCCTCTCCCACTAAAGTACAACCTCATATATTAATGGAAAAATTATTCAATTAGTAAATATATATCTTAATATATTACAAGGCTATATTAAGAATATATATATATACAAGGCTATATTAAGAATATATATATATATATATATATATATATATATTCTTAATATAGCCTTGTAATATATTAAGATATATATTTACTAATTGAATAATTTTTCCATATTATATATATATATATATATAAATAGTATTCTAAATTTACTATATCAACATATAAATATTAATATATTCTTATTTTCTTAACAAATATTAATATATATGTAATTATATAAGTACATTATATTTGTATATATATTATTACGTAATAATATTCCAAATTCGAATTAAAAATGTGACCCATTTGAAATCGGGTAAGTGAAAGGTAAAGTATTTTGATAATGTTTATAAAGAAAGGAAATGTTTGTGTTGGTCGGCACTATGGGCTGCGGTCAACATTTATATTAAAATATTTTTTTCGGTTGGGGGAGGGACGCCAACCCCACCCCAAACCCATGTAATATACGGGGTGGAGGCGGGATTAGCGCCCCTCTCCCCAACATTGTAACCACACTTATTACAAGCTCTAGCTCTCTGAATAGCTGTCGAATTATGTGCAATGCGGTCTATTTTTTTAATCAAACCCGTCTTTTATGAAAACTTAGGAAATTTACTCTTATTTAATATCTATGTGTGTGTGTGTGCGCGCGCACGCACACGTGCATGTGTGTGTGTGTGTGCGCGCGCGCGCGCACGCGTGTGTGTTTGTATACCGGTTTTTTTTTATTTGGCTGATTTAACATTTAATATGGTTAGTAAAATTTAAAGGAACATATTAAATACGTATATAAATACATATATATTTGTAAAAATATAGATATGTATTTATATCTATATTCACACTGAAATGTTATATATATACAAATTATATATATACAAGCCTACAATTAAAATTTTTAATATGAACATGGATAAAATTGGTAGTTACCCACAACCCAAATAGGGTAGAAAACAAAAAAATAGAATGATAAATAAAAATGGTAACTATATTTCAAATAAACCCTAGGAGAGGGATGTACACAAATCTTTATCTTGTGATTATCCATCATTTATCTTACCCTAGGAGAGGGATAAACCCTAAGAGGAATAAACCCTAGGAGAGGGATGTACACAAATAGCCTTCCACCTTGACCTACAAAACAAACAAAGTAAATGAGAGATTAGGTTTAGAAAAGGAATATTTGACAACTCATAAGATTATCTAGGGTTATTTTTGTATAACCTAAATCTAAGGGTGAGAAATATTAGATCTAATGGTGTAGGATGAACCCTACATCACTTAATTGATGGGGTATTTAATTAGGAATGAAATAAATAAAATGAGTTGTGTGTAATGTTAAATGGGGCCTTAGGGGTTAGACTAAGTTGTGCACCTCATCCTCTTGGAATAATTAACTTATAATAATGTTCATGTCTTTAACATTGTAGGATTATTATCCTTGTCTAATTTCATTTAAATTTGATTTTGGACCTTAAATAAATTAATTTAAAAGGATTAATGGAGTTAAGAAATGAAAATTAAATCAATAAGTATTAAACGAAATATTGAAGCGTAGTTGGAGAATTTAAATCGTGATTTGATTTTGGAAATTGAGGCAATTTTAATTAGTCGTTATTTATCACGACTTCCTTAGAATATTCAAACTTGAAAATTAAATTAGAACCGGTGGATGTTTACCGTCACCACCTTTCAAAGGAAAATTATAAAAATGTGATATGGTGATGGGGGTTAGATAAATATTAACTAATGGTTGACTTTATCTAAATTCCATGTTATTGTGTAAAATTTATAATCAGGATTTAATTAAAGCTTTTCTTATGCCTTACCCTAAAAAAAAATCATCCCATAATTTTCCCTATTTAATATGAAGTTTATCGTGTTTTCTTGTTGAGAAAATTGTGGGTATTTCACTTGGTATCGATATGTGGGTTTAGCGCTTGGAGCACAGGGCCGACATTGAAACCCAAAATACCAGATTAACAAAATTTGAGCCTCCATAATTCAAATAATAAAGTTGTTTTAATTTTTGTACTTGCCTAATGGCGTTTTGTCGAACCGAGTTAACAAAAAACATTGCATTGGATTAATATTTTTGTGAACTTCTCGTGTTGCAGGAAATTTATTCTCCTTTGCAAAGATGTTGTTTGATGATTCCTAACTCTTTCTTTATTCATGTGATGTGATAAACCCATCGAGACTCTTCCTTGTTGGAATGCTAAATTGTATGGTGTGACTGTTGTGGATTAGTGTTAGTGGTTGTGTTCATGGGTCAGACAGAGTAAATTTGAAGTTGTTAGTAATCTAAATCTCCCCCTTTTCCTCTAGTGGTTAGACGAGTTAATTTTGATTTTCACTTTGTCGACTGAACTCTTGTATGGGAGAGTAGATTTCTGGACATGGTGTCCCATTTGATCTAGTTTTGTGTATGCATTATTAAATCTAAACTTGATGCATAATACCCCTATTGGCAGTCCAAGAAGGGGCTGTGAAATGAATATGGTGTGAACTTTTCTATATTTTATATTCGTAAACTTGAGTTATTTTATCAAGTATCATCATTTTATTTTATGATTTGATTCAGAAGCTCTGAGTCTATTTTAGTTATTTATTATTTTGTGAGATTCTTAGAGATTGCAATGCAGCTACTTAGCCATTTTCCTTGATTTTTGATATTTTTTAGATTTTATTTGATATGTGATTCAGAGCTTGTTTATCTTGTTGGCTACTTAGCTAAATGTTACGTGATTCATTCTTT
This sequence comes from Taxus wallichiana var. yunnanensis, assembly GCA_018340775.1. Taxonomy (NCBI): domain Eukaryota; kingdom Viridiplantae; phylum Streptophyta; class Pinopsida; order Cupressales; family Taxaceae; genus Taxus; species Taxus wallichiana. The sequence goes on from CM031241.1 coordinate 236,063,415, forward strand.
CATGTTGATGAGCTGGTTCTACGTTGTTTGTATTATGATATTTTGTCATATAGGGGTACACCCTAGGTACCTTGAATGTCTTCTTAGGCACTTTAAGTTATGCCTTGGTTTTTGAAAGAAAGACCCTAGAGTATGTCTAGGACATTAGAGTGAATTTTTCGTTACTCAATCTTTTTAAGGAGAGAGTTCATTATGTCATGTAGTCTAGTTGGCGAGTGTGATGGTAGTAGTGGTGATTCTCTTTCAATTTGGTAAGATCTTTGATCCTTTTCATAGTAGATGTGTTTGATTATGGGATTATGGATTGCATTATAATCAAAGTAAATATTGAATGATTGTAGATTTTAGTGGATAGTGTTTTGTTTGGATATGACGTTCCACCGATGGCATGCTAAGTTTTATCATGGTTTCCTTGTTTCATTATAGAAATTATTGACTGGTGGATTGTATGTATCTAGGTTATTATGGTTAGATTTAATCCCATCCGAGAAATGTGTTAAATTAAGTGTACTTTTTTTTCTCTCGATGACCCATAAATAGATATATCATTGCCTTAACATTTTAAATTGTTATGTATACCAATCTATAATATATTAGTATTGGGAAATGTTGAGACACTTATGGATGCTTTTGGGTCTTTTGGACCTTTCTCTTAGAGATGTTAGTTTTATAGATCTTAATATTTTAATCTCATTGTGCTTATGTTGTGCCCCTTATTTTAAAACTACAACTCTTGGTCATAGAGGCCATGTTTGGGTAGATTAGTTAATTGTCCTCTTGCATTTGATGTCTTCTAATGGGAAATGTGGTGTCCTTGGAGTAAAATTTCCCTTGTCATCTTGTTGCTTGGTTGGTGGTATTTTTTGAAGTATGAGTGTTGTTTGGAAACTATCCTTGTCTTATTAAGAGATCTGATTTGAGATAAAACAATAAACATTGTTTTCCTTCCCAAACTGATCTAAACCTCTTAGATTCATGAAGGTAAATTTTCTTCTTTTATGGTATTTTTCATCGTAACTTCTTTGATACTTGTAGAGAACCACTTGGAGTGCATCAATGATGCTTGTAATTCTTTGGTAAACTATTGAAATCTTGGTGTGTTACATATTGGTTGATTGATCTCTTATTCCTATAAAAGTAATAATGTGTCATGTTTGACTCTTCCACTCATTAAAATTTAATTGATAAGATGATTAACTTGAACATAATAAAACTCTAATTAAGGGGCTTGGACTTTGAAACTTAACAAATAAAATAGAACATTAGGAAAAGGAAAATGGTTCCTTTGCTATAATCTTGGTAGATTAATAGAAGAAATAAAACTATGTGAAAATAGAAAGAAAACTTTGTCCATTTACCTTCCCTAGAAGTAAAATAAATAATTATTCCAGCTATATAGAAAGCCAAGATATCATACCAACATTGGTGGTACTCCTAAAGATGCAAATATGTGATATCATAATAAAAGGAAGATTTTAATTAAGAAAACTTGTAAGAAATGTTCTTAGCAAGCGAAACTATAACTTTTGACTTAATAGTTGGTTTATAAAATGAGTAAAATTTATGTGTATTGAGTGCAATGTATAATTGAACCCTTAGTTCTGTTGCTACCCCATTTGTGAAACACCTTGTTGATAGTGATGTGTTCTAGTTGTGTAGTACTCCCTTGTTCATAAATGTATGTGATTTTCCCTTGTAGGATTCTAGGCCGGTGTACCATTTTTTCCACGTAGCTCCACAAGTGTGAGTTGTGTCATTTTAGGAGTGGGTCTTATCTCTTGTTTTTAAGAAAAGTAACCTCCTTGTGTGCTGATTTAGTCCTTGGTGACCTAGGTTATTGGTAAATCTAGGCAACATATGTTAAGGATATGAAATAATTTTGGGAAGTTCTCTTTTCATGGGAAACCTTGATATTGGTTGTTTCCCCTTGTCCTTGGTGAGAGAAAGTGCAAGTTGTTTTCATAAGTTGTTACTCGAGTATTGTTGTGATGTACTATTCGATTGTAGTTGGAACCCCTCTTGTTAATTTTTCTTTTCTAGCTCCCTTGAGTGCTCTTTGGTGTTACAATTTATGCATGTGTTCTCTTTATGGTTATTTAGAGCTTGGGCAAGATTTAAGATAATTAAATTTCATTGTGTTATGTAGAGTGAGTGGTGTCTCTTGTATTGATATATTAGTTGTGAAAAAATTGTTTCATAATGGAAATAATATCTAAGTGTTTAACATTTCTCAAATCATATTAGTGTTGTGTGTTCTATTTTTAGTGAAAATTCAATTTATAGAAAAAAAATTATGGTCATGACCTTACTTAGTATTACCATAAACATATACTTGAATCCTTTAGAGTTACAAAAGTTCTTGTAATAGATAGTTTACAGGATTGTAAACATTTTTTTCGATTTAGGTGTTTTTCCTCATTGTTAAACTTCTCCTTGTGTGATCTTAAATTTGTGAGACCTATTAGTAGACATTTCTTCTCCTATACAATGGATGGTCATGATTGGAACTTTTTAGCCTTGTCTAAGTGATGGACATTAAAGTGTATCCCAACCTTAGTGGAAGTTTCAACATTTATTATTACAGTATGTTTTAAACATGGGAGACTATGTGATCATCTCGTGTTTATGGAATTCACCATGTTATTCTTTTACTTTGCTTGTTGTTCTTGATATTCCTTTGAATACTTGCCATTTTGATGTTATCGGTTGTAGCTTGGTTGATCACGTAGAGTTACTTTGTAGAATTAAATGTTTACAACCTCACTTAAATAAATTTTAGAATTATGTCTAACATTCTCCCTTCTCCTTGATTAAATAACATTGGACAAAACTTGGGTTTTGTAGACCCACTCTTGTTTGAAGAAAAGAAATCTCGTAGAGGGTGTGATTTTTATTATTATAAATTGTTTCCTTACCTCTTTTTCCGTGACTTCCACGAGCAAGTAAAATCTAAGGGGAGGGGATGTAATGCCGACTCCTCTTTAACTCGATTGAACCATGTTATCAATTTTGAATTTATTTTAATCTTAAACATTTATGTCGTATTATAGTTAGTATACTAATAAGACATGTGGGAAATCATGATTACTATTGTGTTTTGATTATTATTTTAATTTTTGGTTGTATTGTGGACCTTAATGGAATTTAAGGATATGATGATGATCTAGAATGGTTTCCTTATTCTTGATTGATTCGATATCATTACTATTTTTTTATTGTTATATCTCTTCTCACTCTATATTGGATCCCTAGACCTTGATATCCTATTAGATATTAGGCATTGATACATGTGTTTTACTATTTGATAGACAATACAGACGTGTTAGAAGCGTGACATGATGTGACTATTGCGATGAATTTTATATGCTTGATTCATATATCAGTATTCGATGTTCTAACTGTTACTACTGTATGGACGTATTGGACGTGATTTATGGATATTTATGGATGATTGGTGATGTTATGATCTTAGTACAAATTGATGAATTGGTAGAATCAAAATGTTAGAAAGTTGAACAATTGGTGAATTACTTAATTCTAACATTGGTTTAATTATGATATTCAATGATGTAAATTGTTAGGTATACATGCATGTGTTTTATTATTTCAACGTCATTAATATGGCCACGAGGCCAGAAAGGTATTGTTTGTTTTTACAAGAAATTATAACATAAGAAACTATGGGGGATAGGATACTAACAACGAAGGAATGTGGGGTATTGGAAGCATGAGACCATGGCGACTTGCGTATTCATATATTGTGTATTGTTGTTGATTGTTTGAAGGTCCCCATTGGGGGTGACCTCAATAGTGACCTTGGGTAAGTTGGTGACTTTTTCTTGTTGATTTTATTTAATTGTGAGTTTTAATTTATTGTTTTTAGTATGTGGAGTCACTTTTATTATTTTGTTTAGCACCCCTCTTAAGTTAATTTTAAATTATTTAACTTGTCCTAATTAGTATGTGACAAAAGGGGGAATAAATGTGCATTAGTAGCCTTAATGTGTGTTTGTTTGCAATGATTTTTTTTTTTTTGAGTAGTGTGTACTCAATATTTCAAGTGAAATTCGTATTTTTACCTTCTAGGAAACTTTGGACACTTGTGGGATAAGGTAAGCTTGTCACACACTGTTAAAGTCACCCACCTAATAGGCCTATGATGTGAATGGCTTATTTTAGGTCCTATTTTATATTTTTATGAAGAAAAGAGAAATTAATTAAACTTTTCTTATAAGGATATTTATTTGTGTCCTTTAGGGGTGTGGGTTTGGGTTGAGTGTGTAAGAGGATGGTCATCACCCCAAGTACATATTTATTATTCTTTGGGGTTTGGGTTTGACCTTGGTTATTTTGATGGAGAAGAACTTATGTAGCATCCTTCATGGATCCACATCATCCCTGCTCCCGCTTTTCTATTTATTTCTATTTGTGTGGGGATTTTGGGGTTACTTGTTCATATTTTTTGTGAATTCTTGTAATTTTGGAGAGCTTGCTTGAGAATGGTGATTTGAAATTGGATTGGATGGTTCTTGCTTAGGATCTTGGAAGGCTTGGAAATTTTTTTGCAGTTTGATCCTCTTCATCTGTAAGGTATATCTTCACCCTTGTTTTTACCTTGCTATTTTTTGTACTCATATGTGTGGATGATGGTTGTTGTATTACTTATGATTGTGGGAAATAAATTTGATCCTTAGGTTGTGTGAGAAATATAAATGGGCCTAAAAATTTTCGGAGGCATAAGAGAAATGTTATTGGGTATTTTAGGATGGATTTGGGTTGGGATGTCCACCTTGTTGATAAATATGATATGTTTTTTATCTTGTTATTTTATTCACGAAGGCATAAGAGTAAGGGAGGAATACGAGTGGGTTGACTTCTTGAGGGAGGCATAAGAGTGGTGTATCTTGTTGGAGGGAGGCAATAATAGTTTTTGTGTGTATTGTGATGGTGTTTTTGGAGGCTCATAGGTGGAAACCCTAACCATTGGGAGCATAAGAAGAACCCAAATTTTCCTTTCTCCTCCTTGGATTTAGCATGAATCCTTTGTGTTGTAAACTTGTTTGTTTTGTTGTGATTTTGAAAGCGTGTTATTGTGTTGAGTGTCTTGATTAAATGTGTTTATGGAGGCCATTAGAGTTTCGATGGCTATTTTTATATCCATCATTTCTTATTTTTTGGGGCTCGGGGCCAATGAGGAAGAAGGATTCTCTTTGTCATTGGATATTCATTTGTGTGGAGAGCGTTTCATACTCCCCATTTTTTTGTATGCTTGGATTTCAATGAGATGGTGAATGATCTCAGTAAACTCTTCAACTTTTGAATTATCCACAAAATCAAAAAATAAACGTTGTTTAACTACTTTCTATTAGAAATGAAAGAGATAGCTAGTGAATGAATTATGCTCATGCTTAGAATCAAAAATTGCGGGAAAGGAAAGAATTTAAACTCATAAACACCCAACAAATTTTATCTGGAAAACCTCCGGAGGAGGAAAAACTAGTTGGGAAGGGTAATTTATCTTTCTTCCCACTTTTATTGGCCAATTCAAAATAATAAGTACAAAAGTTACAATAAGTATGAAAGAGAAGTAAATAATATCTCACACTTTCTCCCAAATACTTGTTTACTCTGTATCAACACTCCTTTCTTCTACAAAACACAATTCCAACGCTAAGAACTTCTTGCTCACTCACTTTCATGCTTTGATGATCCTATTCTCTTATAAAGACATGTATTTATAGCCTTTCCCATGTCCTCCGTGCACCTGGAGGATGGGAAATGTCATGGAGGAGAAGAGACAGAAACAACCTTCCAAATTTTCAGTTGTTTGTTTCATTTTTATTTTTTCTGCACGACGAAATAGCCAAAGCACCACCACCCAATGTAGATTGGTGGTCCTAGGAATTCTGCCCTAGTTAGGCAGTGGTTCTGTAACTACCACTCTACACGAGTAGCGGACATGTTACTAAAAACATAGAACCTCTTCCTATCATTTTTTCTTCTTTGTGTTGACTATTTTGATGAAGTGTATTCATTTTGGATCCCTATGGATCACACCTCCCTTGCTTACAACTATTTTTATCTGAAAAAATCTTAGTGTGGGAGTAGATGAGGAAATAATTCCCTCACTTTCTCCTTTGAGTACCACCGGGCCTACCTTGGTATCTTTCTTTTCAGTCCAATCTACCAATACTCCTTGGGACCTCTCCTAGTATCTCTGTCCTTCGCTATAGCACTACATTCTCCTCCAATTCACCTTGCGAGTCCAAGATGCAATCCTGAATGGAAGGTAGCAAGTGTAGACATTCATCTTCATCTAGCATGGATGTCTCATATAGGTGAAATTTCTCACGTTTACTACAGAGTACATTCTCATAAATGGTGGAAAGTCAAGTCAAAAAGCATTTTCGCCAACTTTGCTTCAATATGGTGAAGGGCTCATATCGTAGTGACTTAATTTTGTTTTCTTGACCTTGTAATCTCTCCTCGCTCAAGTAAAGCCAAACTCTATCTCCAACATGTAGCTTATGTTCTCACCTATGTTGATCATGCCTAGCTTTGCACTTGGCTTGAGATTTCTCTATTTGTTCTTTGACTTTGAGATGGATTTATCGATCCTCTAAATGAATTTGTTTTCTCTATTCACCTCTCGTGTCTCGTTTCTCCTCCTCATCATGCTACCTGATCGCTATGTCTAGCAGATTCGTGAGGTAGATATCCCAAACATGCTTCAAATGGTGACTTCATAGTGGATGTGTGTACTTCCTAGTTATATGAATGTTGAATGTAGGCTAAGGAATCCTCCAAAGTCCTTGGATATTTTTGTTATACCCCGATCAATTGTACCAATGTCCTATTTACCATCTTTGTCTGTCCATCTATCTGTGGATGGAAATTTGTGATCCTCTGTAACCCAAGTATCCATATTGTCCCACAAAGTAGTCAAAAACATCCCCAAGAACCTATAATCCTTGTTAGAAACAATAGAATTTGGTAAACCAAAACGCACCCATACATTAGCAAAGAAAATATCTGCTTTGCCTCATGTGTTTGTAATATCTATTTACATGCCATAAGAATACACATCTTAGTGAATCTATCAACACCAACATATAGATATTCATGGCCATATTTTGTTAGCAAATTATTATTATTGTTTACATTATATTTGTGCATTAATTAAAAATAAATATTTGTAGTTATATTATTGTTATATTAACAATAATATATTGGTTAGAGTTGTTTTAACAACTCATATGATTTGAGTTGTGTATTGTTACGTGAGTAATAATCACAGCTAAATAGGAGATATTATAGGATTTAGTGGTTCCATAATAATAGGAATTCCTCTCCTATATATGTGTAATGGTGTTCGATTGAAAGGAACTGAAAATTATTATTGCATAAATTTGCAGCTACTTTTATTATTTGGTTTCAGAGCGATGACGGATCCTTGATGGTATATCTGACAAGTGCGGTTGATCGAGCTTTAGAACTTTGTGAAGTTTGTGAAGATCTTGAGAGAATATATTCATTCATATGAGGAGGAATGTTTGTGCAACAATCATTACGTTGGTTATACACCTGCATTTTTTCCTACAAAACCGATTTTGTAGACATTAGAACACCTACATTTTTTCCTGCAAAACTAATTTTGTAGACATTGGGAATGCTTCACAGTATTTAAGGAAAATATGGCATGGTCAAAGACATCTCACATCCCATGCATCTGCTCCCATACGATATAGATCAAATTAGATTGAATCTTCAGGTGAATCTATCAAATTCTGGTCTGGTTTGTATAAATTCTTTGTTGCTCAGATATATTGCATATTGCATATTCTTTGTTGCTCGGGACGTATGAATTCCATATAGCATATTCATTTTTTCTCAGCGACTTGGTAGTATATGTTCAAAACATACTTGCTTCCTTCAATAAAAATCCTGCGTTGATTTTTCTATTGAAAACTCTCATTTAATCTAGTGGTGACATCTCTTGTTGATACGAAGAGCCACATTTTTTCTGAAGCATCCCAAATATTTCTAAGAAGAATGCTTGAAGCATCCCAAATTCTGAAGCCACATTTTTTCTAAAGCCACATTTTTGTTAAAGCATCCTGAATTCTGAAGCATCCCGAATATTGTTGATAAGAAGATTGTTTGGTCAAAAGAGGAATCCCAAATCAGGAGAAAGATCAAGTGTTTAGCAAGGCCGTGCATAGTGAAATACATATGACAGCAATGCATGAAATGTGTTTGTTTTGCATAGAATTTTATTGAAGATTCTGCTGCGACTTAGACACTTAGATCTATACACATGCAGTCAGGGAATATTTTGTAAACATGGATCAACAAAGATGTGTGAGAATTTTTTTGTCAATTTGATCTCATATGCAGATGTGAAGGTCAGGGATGTAGACTATTTAAAGTAACTTGGTTAAATCTTCAAAAACTGAAGCCCACATTTTTCTGCAGAGCTATGCATTGATATGAACCAAGAATCTTGACACCCAAAGACTCACAGTTGAAGAAAAGAAACTGAAAAATGCAGATGAAGCAACAAAATGGGCAAGAAGAGATCAAAATGCTACAAAAATTATTGCATTGGGTCTATCAAATTCTTATTTGCATCATATAGACTTAAAAAATTCCTCTCACACAATTTGGGAAACATTGAACAAATTGTTTGGATCACAAGCTGGAAGAGCAGCAATATCTTTAAAGCAAAGATTGTTCGGCCTCAAGATGGAAGAAGGTGACAACATGGTGGAACATATTAGTAAGTTTCATTCTATTTGCAATCAACTAGCGGGAATAAGTGTAGATGTTCCTGATGATGATGCTAAATTAGTATTACTCAATAGTATGACTCTATGCTATTCTAACATGGTATTTACTTTAAGTAAAATAAATCCAAGTTTAGAAGAACTTATTTCTTCTTTACTAGATGAAGAAAAGAAAATCCTATTTGCAGAACCAGTGGAAAAAGCCCTGTATGGTATCAACAAAGTGGCTCACCTATTATTATTTGTAGACAATCTGGTCACTTTTCCTCAAATTACAAGAGAAGAGCACAAGACCTACTTGATGGGAAACTACAAAATAATGCCATGGCTGCTGATTACGAAGGAGAAAATGAAGAGGAAGGAAATACTGCTTATACAGAAAATCAAAGTGATGAATATTTTCTATTTTAGATAATTAATACTGGAGGATGGAGGCATCGGAGGATAGAGGTCAGACAACGACCTATTTTTAGTCACCAATGATGGGGCCGCATGAAGCTATGGTGGCACATTTTGTGGTGCGAGTGTGCTTTCAATATTTGATGTCTAGTGTGATTCTTTTCGAGTTATTATTTTTGTTGAATAAGTGAAATGTTCACATTGAGGGGGGAACATGATTAACATGATCCAATGTTCCATTTTTAGTTTTTGATTGTGTATGCGGCTATTCCTATTTCCCCAAATGCAAAAACATAGTGCATAAAAATAAGATAGTGAAACGAAACAACATGAGGCTTGATGAGGTATAACGATCGGATGTGTTCCTATCCATGCCTACGTTTGTGGTTAGCCTCTTGAAAACCATTGAAGGCTATTCATATGTGTTCTGCTCAAGTTGCCACACTACTAGGTCAGATGTGTTCCCTAGAGTGATTTGGTTGATAAGTAGATGATTCCTAAGCATGTTCCCATCCTCATCATCGATGATGTGTTCATGATGATGCTTGGTCAATAAGAAATTGATGTGTTCCTTCTTCTACCTTCAGTTCAAGTGTTCACCAAGATCATGAGCATGTAGAGGTAAAGAAGATGCAAAGGAAGTGTGAAAGTTCTAATGTTACCATGTAAACATTAAGGGTGGGAATTTTAGGAAATTATTATTAATGTTTACATTATATTTGTGTATTCATTAAATACAAATGTTAGTAGTTATATTATTGTTATATTAACAATAATATATTGGTTGGAGTTGTTTTAACAACTCATATGATTTGAGTTGTGTATTGTTATGTGAGTAACAATCACAACTAAATAGGAGATATTATAGGATTGAGTGGTTCCATAATAATAAGAATTCCTCTCCTATATATGTGTAATGGTGTTCGATTGAAAGGAACTAAAAATTCTTATTGCATAAATCTCTACTACTTTTATATGTTTAGACATAGCTAATCCTCCTAAAAACTCCATAGAAATTTCCTTCCATAGACGAGTAGGTACTGGGAAAGGCATATACAAACCCTCCTTCCTAGTCTTAGGCTTATTAGTACAACAAAGTTTACAACCACGTATAAATTTTGATACTTCTTCTTGCATATTGGGCCAATACACGTACCTTTGCAAGTGGGATAGGGTCTTATCAACACTGAAATGTCTCACTACTTTTGAGGTATGTGCTTCCCTCATCAATAGAAATATTTCTTCTTTTGGCACGTAAATCTTCCCCTATCGTTAGAGCATCCTGTTCTTGAGATAAAAATCTTCAATCCCTATCCTTTCATTCCTTGGGACTGCAACTACTGAAATGTCACCCCAAATTCTTTGTCTTAGGAATATGCCTCTCCATAATCTTCCTTCGTGAGGGATCGATCCGAGATATAGTGGCAAAAAGGAAACATTTTTCTATGTGGGTGGCCCTGACAACAGTTCGCCACCAAGTTTGTACTACCCTTCTTCTATTTGATCATTACATGGAACTATTGAAGGAACCACATCCATTTGTAGCATCTTTTTGCTACAATTTAGACTATGCTTGTAAATACTAGAGAGGTTTTCGGTCAATGTGCACAATAGCTTATTTACCCAACAAATAATGCTTCCATTTTTAATTTCCTTAACTAGTGCATATATTTCCTTATCATATATTGAATATAATTTAAATTTTGAAGTGAAATTTTTATAATTATAACATATGGGTTTATCTCCTTGAAACAGCACTACGCCCATGACGTAATCACTAACATCTGTCTATACTTCAAAAGGATTTTGTAAATTTGGAAGAGAAAGTATTGGAGCATGAATATTCTTGTATTTTAATAAATCTAAGGATTTGTATTTATCCTTACCCAGTCAAAACCCTTACTCTTTCTGCAACCACTTTGTGTAGAGGCACCGATCGTGGAGAAGCTCGGAATGAACTACCACATGTACTATACTTCTCCCTCAAAACTTATAGTCTTTGTGGCCCCTATTGGTATTGACCAGTTAGTGATGGATTGTAACTTCTTTAGATCCACTCGTAGCTCTCTTGCCCTAACCATGTGCCCAAGATAGACAAGTGACTATTTGGAAAACTCATATTTCTTCATATTACAAAGCAATTATTTCTCCCTAATAACTTGCAAGACTTGTTGTAAATGAGTTATATGTTCTTCCCATGTGGCACTAAAAATAAGAATATCTTCTAGATATACAATCGGACATGAATCTATGAAATCCTGCAATATATCATTCATCAATCTCATAAATGTAGTGGGTGTATTGCATTACCCAAAAGGAAGTACTAACCATTCATACAAACCTTTTTTATTTTGAAGGTAGTCTTACATATATCCTCCTCATTCATTCCGACTTGGTGATAACCGAACTTGAGATCAAACTTCATGAAGCATTTGGCATGCTAAAGCTGGTCCAAGAGATCATCTATGTGGGGAAGTGAATATCTCTTCTTTATGGTGATCTTGTTCAAAGCGCAAAGTAGTCGATGAAAATTCTCTAAGAAGCATCCTTCTTTGGAACCATCACAATAGGCGAGCCACATGGTGAGGTGCTTGGACATATCACCCCTTGGTCTAGTAGTTCTTGGAGTTTTTTCTTTACTTTAATACTCAAGCAGGATTTCTATACAACCGATTTTTGGTAGAGGGGACTCGCAATAATCGATTCTCATGCTCTACTTCCCATTTTGGTGGTAACCGACTAGGAGCCTAAAAACTTCCTAAAAGGACTAGATAATATTATCTAAATCATGCTTTCCCTGGTTATAAATCTCTTACACTTCTACCCCATCTTGTCTGTCCTTTAATAAAAGTAAAAAAACTGATTATTATTTGCGTGAATAAGTCATTTTTCTTGGTTTCCACGCACCATAGTAACAAGTGTCTTACACTAATGTGCCCAGATGTTGTAGCTAATCCCATCCTTGACCCATCTGTATCATTTTTCCCTTCTCATAAATATAGCATGCCTAATATACAAGTAACGAATCCCAAATACAACATCAAAATCATTAAGTGGAATAACGTTAGCTTCCAAAACATCAATATATTGGGAATTTATCCCAAACTTGACCTTACATCTTCTTGTTACTTGAATTTCAACACCCTTCTTCACCCAACCCAAAGGATAAGGGTGTGGATGCTCATAAGTCTCAAGACAAATATTATTTACAACTACTTTAGAAATAAAGTTAGATTGAGAACCGGTATCAACCAAAGCATTTACCTTAGTTCTCTTGATCTAGATTTTGATCTGGAATAGTCTACTCATCTCCTCTTCCTGGTTGTCCATGTTTATGGCCATGCATCCATGCTTTTTCTACATCAGAGTCATATTCAATTTCAACCTCCCCTTATGTTCTTACAACTATCATGGAATTCTTCGAGCCCTTCATTTAGTTCTTCAAATGCAACTCTAGATGTATGTTCTAAAATGTAGCATCAAGTATGACCATTAATATCATGATTATTACAAAAATCTTGGGATCTTTACAAGTATTTTAAGTAGTGGCAGCTTGTGTAGCTTTCCCTTTCTACTTGCCCTTGTTACTTGTTTTCCCATGCTCCTTTTATGTTGATTTGTCGACTAATTTGCCCTTGGCTCTTCTTCCCCTTGCTTCTTTTCATCATCTATGTAGTATGCTTGTACACACTCCTAAATGATATCTTTGGGCTTGGTGGAGATAAATTTTCTTTGAAGGTGAGTGTGAAGTCTTCCCATGTACTTATTCAAATATTCTCATCCTCCAAGTCCATTTTTAGCAACATGGCTCGCCTCCAAAACTCTCTGTAGTTTAGTCATGCACACTTTGGCCACTTTCTTGTCTAAAATATTTCCAATTAATCATTTGGTCAATCTTGTGGCAAATAGGATAGAAGTTAGCTCTAAGTAATTCGTTAAATTCTTGCAAAGATTTCACAATAGGATGCTTCTTATTTTCACAAGTTGTTAGATGGATTTCCCAAAAAACCAGAATGTGTCCCTCCATTTTGAGACATGAAAAGGTGATTCTCTGTGCCTCAATGACATTATAGAGTCTAAAGTAGATTTCTAACTGTTTTAACCATATATCATGCAACTCAAGTATCTACTTGTCCTTTAAAGATTTTTATATCAACTTTCGTCTCAACTTTAAAAGGAGTATGATTGCATTTGACCTTTTCTCTTGTGTTTGACGTCTCTTCTTGATGTTTTTCCCGATAACTTTCCTCATGGTGGCTCTTTCCTTGCCAAAAATTTCAGCTAATCTCCGAACCACTAAGTCTAAGGAGTATTGTTTGAAATAAGTTCTCTTCTATAAATGAGAAAGCTCCTATTGGCTTCTAGACATCATATCGATCATGGTCTCCAACATCTCGATTCTACAGACCAAGTTCTATTCCTCCATATTTCCCTAAATTCTCTATTTCCACTTCTTTGTATAAATTTCGGATCGCAAGGTAAAGCCTCTTCACCTTTAGATCTCGTCAGTGTCATATAAATCCAAGAATGAATACCACAATCCGGATACTTGTTAGCTCTAATAACAAAATGATCGTAAACTCTTCAACTTTTGTATTATCCATAGAAACAAAAAATAAACGTTGTTGTTCTACTTTATATTAGAAATAACAGAGATAACTAGTGAATAAATTATGCTTATGCTTATAATCCACAATTGTAGGAAAGGAAAGAATTTAAGCTCATAAACAAAAACAAATTTTATGTTGGAAAACCTCTAAAGGAGGAAAAACAAGTTGGGAAGGGAATTTTTTTCTTCCCACTTTTATTGGCCAATTCAAAATAAAAAGAACAAAATTTACAATAAGTATCAAAGAGAAGTAGATAAGATATCACACTTCCTCCCAAATAACTGCTTTCTCTGTCTCAACACTCCTTTCTTCTACAAAACACAATTCTAGCACTAAGAACTTCTTGCTCACTTACTTTCATGCTTTGATGATCCTATTCTCTTCTACATACATGTATTTATAGCCTTTCCCATGTCCTCCCATGAAGCTGGATGATTAGAAAGGTCATGGAAGAAACAGACACCGCACAACCTTCCAAATTTTGGGTTATTTGTTTCATATTTTTGTTTTCTATCTGAAAGAGCTAGGACCACCATCTAGTGTAGCCTAGCAGTCCCAAGACTGCCACCTAGTTGGGGCGGCAAGCTTCAGAATCGCGCTCTGCAAAGAGCAACGATGCAGTTACTAAAAGGATAGAACGTCCATGTATCATTTTTCCTTATTCGTGCTGACTATTTTGATGAAGTAGATTCATTTTAGATCCCTATGGATCGGTGAAGCCCAATGGATAAATCTCTCTTGTTGGAGAAAGACATGTAGAGTCACAATTTTTGCTACTATGATTCTACAACTTGTATGTTAATGGTTATATCTTGTAAATGAGTATTGGGACTTACATTACTTGAAATTTTTCTTAGGATTTGTATTACAAATATGTTTTTAAAAAAAGAAGATAATGTTATTGGGTGGAAAGTAAATTTGATCCTCTTGCATTATTGATAATTTTGTTAAATGGGAAAAGGAATTAAAAGGCTTATAAGTTCATGTTTTACTTTCTTGTATCCAAGTGATTTAGTAAAGAGACAATAGAATCAATTCTACAATCGAGCCCCTTTTTATTTACAATAGAAATTTGCTTAAGTAGAGGAATCAAAAACTCAACCAACTATGCACTTACACTGTCCTATAAATAAATTTAAAGTAATTTTTTATTTGAAATTCTCCAAGGCATGGAATTGCACTCTTCTATATTTATCTAGGTGTATGTAAATTATGTCCATATAAATGTATAAAATCCAATTTATCCTCTCACACTAATGTACAACCTCATATATCAATGGAAAACATAGCCAATAAGTAAACATATATCTTAATATACTATAGGGATATATTAATAATATATATATCAATTATATTCTAATTTTACCATATCAACGTATAAATATTATTAATAAATATTATTATATTCTTATTGTCTTAACAAATATTAATATATATGTATTTATTTAAGTACATTATATTTGTATATATATTGATACATAATAATAATCCAAATTAGAAATAAAAATGTGACCCATTTGAAATCGAGTAAGTGAAAAGGAAATTATTTTAATAAAGTTTATTAAAAAAATGAAATGGTTCTATTGGTTGCACTATGGGTTGCGGCTGCATTTATATTAAAATATATTTTTAGGTTGGAGGGAGGGGCGGCACTGAACCCCTACCCATTTCATATATAGGGTGGAGGTGGGGTCGGTGCCCCTCCCCCCAACACTGTAACCCCACTTATTACAAGCTCTACCTTTGTCAATAGAGGTGAATCATGTGCCATGTGGTCTATGTTTTTAATCAAACATGTGGCTTCTCAAAACTTAGGCAATTTTTTGTTATATATATATATATATATATATATATATATATATATATATATAGATATATATTATACACTAGTTTTTTTATTCATCCGATTTAACATTTAATATGGTTATTAAAAGGTAAACAGACATATTAAATACATATATATTTGTAAATATATATATATTTTGTGTGTGTGTGTGTGTGTATTCACACTCAAATGTTATATATGTACAAAGTGTATATATATATAAGCTTGCAACTATTTTTTCAAATACGAACAAGAATAAAATGGGTAGTTATCCACCACCTAAATAGGGTAGAAAACAAAAAAAAAAATGTGTGAGAAAATAAAAATGATAACTAGATTTCAAATAAATCCTAGGAGAGGGATGTACACAAATTTGTATCTTGTGAGTATCCATCATTTATCTTGGAATAGTATTCCATGGCTTCATCTTCTTCTCCTTCCTCCTTCACCAGAAAAACAAATAAAGGAAATGAAATATTATGTTTAGAAATGAAATATATGATAACCCAAAAGAATATCTAGGGTTACTTTTGTATAACCTAAATCTAAGGGCAGAGAAAGATTATATCTAATGGTGTAGGATGAACGCTACATTGCTTAAGTGATGGGGTATTTAAGTGGGAATGAAATAAATAAAAAGAGGTGCGTGTAATGTTAAATGGGGCCTAAGGGGTTAGACTAAGTAATGCAACTTGTCATCTTGGAATAATGAACTTAGAATAATGTGCATGTCTTTAACATTGTAGGATTATTATCCTTGTCTAATTTAATTTAAAATTAATTTTGAACCTTAAATTAATTAATTTAAAAAGGATTAATGGAGTTAAGAAATGAAAGGTAAATCGAGAAATATTAAACGAAATATTGAAGCTTAGTAGGAGAATTTAAATCATGATTTGATTTTGGAAATTGAGGCAATTCTAATTAGTTGTTATTTATTCCGACTTCCTTAAAATATTATAACTTGAAAATTAAATTAGAACCGGTGGATGTTAACCATCTCCACCCATCAAATGAAAATTATAAAAATGTGATATGGTGATGGGGGTTGGATAAATCTTAACAAATGGTTGAATTTATCTGAATGTCATGTTATTTTGTAAAATTTATAATTGGGATTTAATTAAATCTTGTTTTATGCCTTACCCTTTAAAAGAAAATTACTCCATAATTTTCCCTATTTACTATCGGGTTTATCGTGTTTTCTTGTTGAGAAAATTGTGGGTGTTACAATGGCAATATTTTATGGGCGGCATGAGATTATTGTTGCATATTTTTAGGGATTTTGGGTTGCGTGTCCCAAATTTTTAGGTATGATAATTTATCACTTATCTTTGTATGCTTTATTTGAGGGAGGCATAAGAGTTGTGTTTTGTGTTTTTGGAGGATTCAAGGTGGACACTTAACCCATTGGGAGGCATAAGTAATTTCCCCATATTTCCTTGCTCCCTTGGCTTAGAATTTTAAGCCTTGTTTTGGAAAAGTTGCATTCTTTTGATATTGTTGTTTTGTGCTTGTATGTGTGTAAAAAAATTTGTTGGCATGTGTGTTGTAATGTGGAAGCATTTGTGAAAGTTGTCATTGGTTGTATCCATTCCTTATTTCTCTATGGTTGGGGCTTAGGGACCAATGAGGAGGATAGTTTCTTCTCCTCATTGGAATATATGTTGGGCGGATAGCGTTTCCATCTCCCCCTTCGTTGTTGTTGTGGCTTGAAGTTGAAGAAATTGTGGAGCTCAATTTGAAACCTTTGACAGAGTTGCATTTTGTAGAATATATGAAGGAATCCTACTTTTGTAAAAAATTTGTCATGTTGTTTCCACCTAAGTGGAAGATTTTTGTAACTTGCATTTAAAATTTTCAACTTATTGTAATTATAATTCGATTAATCATTCTAATGGTAATTTTAGTTCGATGAATGTTATTTGAGATGTGAGTAATTTACATAGATATTTCTTATTAATAGATTGTAGTTACATTGATATTTATAATTTATAATTTTGAATGAATAATGTTTTAGTACAATCATAATTATGAAGAAAGAATATAAGGAAATTTCACAAGTAATTAATTTGAATAAAATTGAGTCCCAATCATTAAATCTAAAACTTAAAAAAAAAATAGAATATTTAATTTGAATAAAATTATCGGATCCAAAAAAAGAATGAGAATTGTCATAATATAATCTATTTGTTTGATAAGAAACATAAAATGGAAAAGACGGAACACCTAAATTTTAAAAAGTAAAGAATATTTTATATTATAGAATTAAATGAACGTGAAATAAGAATTGTTAGTTTCAATATTAGAATCTTAAAACTAGAGAAAATCAAAAAGTTAAAATATGTAAATATTGAATAACGAGAATTTTTAGGAATTTAAAGTTTATAATTTGTAATGTACAAATCCCAAACTTGAATGTAATCACGTAACTTTTAAAATCCCAATAATAAGTTATAAACAAATGTTTGATTTTAAAAATCTTATATTTCCAAATTACCAATAAAGAAACCACATATAAATGAAAAATAACATTATACTAGCAATATCACCTCCGGTGATATGAGCAAAGCCGATAGGCTTGTTTATTAATGTTTATTAATTAAAATTAATAAACATTAAATTTAAGAAAAAATATATATTAAAAATAATAAATAAAATAATGATTAAATTAATAAAAGATACAAATTTGAGAATTTATATTTAGAATTAAAATTTTTAAACAATAAATATTAAAAATTAAAAAATTTAATTAACAAAAATTAGAAATTAAAAATAATTTAAAAATTTTAATGAATAAATATTAATAAAAAATATTGTCTTTAATGAAAATTAAATTTTAATAAATATTGAAAAAAATTTAAAAATTAATTAAATCATTAAAAAAATAAAAATTTAAATTAACAAAAATTAAAATCAATAAAACAATTAATTAAAATTAAAAATTAAAAATAAATTTAAAAATAAAAAATCGGTAAAAATTAAAAAATTAATTAAAAACTAAAAAATGAATAAAAATTAAATTTACATATTAAAATTAATTAGAAAAATAAAGTATTAAATTTACAAATATTTAAATATAATTAAATATTACAAATTACTAAAAATTAAAAAATTCACAAGACTAAAAATAAATAAAAATTTAAAATTATTTAAAGGTAAATATTAATAAAAGTATAAAATTAAATTAAAACTAAAAATTAAAAATTATCAAAAACTAAATTATCATATTATAATCATTAGTGTCATCGTTATCATCATGTTTTTTTCAATTTTCATCATCATCAAATATCATTGTCATCGTCATTGTCAATCGGTTTATAATATGCTTTAATTGTCATCGTTACTCACACTGATCGACTATTATTTAAGGTTAGTGTTTATGGTTTAAATTTAAGTATGTACTATTAACATTTACAAAATGTGTTCGGAGTCACGCACTTGGGATCCATGGTCCATGATTTAATGTTCAAATCTGAAAGTATGATAACATTAATATTTTAAAATTAGTATTGCTATTATTCGTTTTAATATTCTTAGTACAAATATTTATATTATGAATATTAATATCACGAATAATAGTATTAATATTAATGTTATTACTAATATTAATATTATTATAACAACTTTATACATAAAATAAAATTTATTATGAATGCTATTATCATCACCACCATTGTTGATCATTGTCATCGTTATTATCATCACTACCATTGTTGATCATTTTCATCATCATTATCATAATCATCGTCGTTGATCATCGTCTTCATCAATACCATCACCACATCGTTGATCATTGTCATTGTCATTATCACCACCACCACCGTTGATCATTTTCATCATTATTGTCTTCATAATCACCAATCATTATCATTGTCATCATCATCATCATCATTTTCATCATATTCTCAATCAAATCGTTATCATCAAAGCATCATCATTATCATCCCCATCTAATTTTTTACCATTATTTTCATTATGATCATCATCATCATCATTGTCATCGTAATTACTGTCATCATCTTTATCATCACCGCCATCATCAATCATTGTCATCGTCATGATCATCACCACCATCGTTGATCATTGTTTTCATCATCATCATCATCACCATCGTCGATCATTGTCATTTCCATTATCAACACCACCATCATCGATCACTATCATTGTCTTTATCATCACCACCATCGTTGTCATCATTATCATCACCAACATCATTGATCATTTTCATTATCATTATCATCATCATTATTGTCTTTGTAATCATCAATCATCATTATTTTCATCACCATCATCATTCTTGTCATCATCATTCTCATCCCCATTAATTTTTTTACCATTATTTTCATCATCATTGTTGTCTTCGTAATCATTATCATCACCACCATCAACGAACATTTTTGTCATCATCACCACCACCACCATCGCCAATATTTTTGTTATCATCATCATCACCACCATCGCGATCATCGTCGTTCTCATCATCATCACCACCATCGTTGATCATTTTCATCATCATTATCATGATCATTGTTGTTTTTACTTATTAAATTGTAATAAATTTTAATTTTTCAAATTTCATAAATAAATATCATATTATAATTCACTCCACTATTACATTCAAAGCCTTAATATTTAAATATATAAAGTTGCGCATCTAAAATTATATAAAAAAATAACATGTTTAACTTATGAAAGGTCACGTATTATTGAAACATAGTTACAAGTTCTCTAATTTCACATGTGTTTATTTTCCTTCCATACAAAATCTCATCACATATGATCTCACAACTAATAACGATGCACTTGATGAGTTTGTGAGACACCATGAAATTTAAAAGTCCTCATATTGCATCAAATAAATTAAATTTATACAAACGTTAATTATAAATATGTAGAAGTAAATACGATATTACAAAATCAAAATGTATACTTCCAAGTTCTCTAATTTCACATGTGTTTATTTTCCTTCCATACAAAAGCTCATCGATATGATCTCACAAATAATAATGATGCATCGATGATGAGTTTGTGAGACACCATGAAATTGAAAAGTCCTCATATTACATCAAATAAATTAAATTTATAAAAACGTTAACTATAAATATGTAGAAATAAATACGAAATTACAAAATCAAAATGTATATTGCATGTAATTAATAAACCTCAGCGGATTTTAAATGATTCACACGTTAGAGAAATCAATCACCATATATCACTGAACAAAATTATAGAAAACACACAACTATCAACATATCAAAAAACACACATATTTAAGTATTCAAGGATGAGCGATCAATGTCGTTCATGATGATTTTTGTTCACATTTCAGTAGACGATCTTCCTCCTCCTTCCTAATAGAAACGTATGCACCTTCCTTCATCTTAGAATAATGCTCATAAGAAAAAGGAGGACATATTTGTAATCCATCAAGAGACTTCACTCTTTATATCACCGTGAATGTCAGCCCTTGTCGCTCCGTACTACTTTTTGTCGATCGTTGCTCTATTAAGAGTGAGTCCCTGTGACTTGTGAATTGTAAGAGCCCATGACATCTTCAAAGGTACTTGTCTATGATGTCCCCTCAATACTGGAGGCACTGGTACATATTTTGGGTGACTCAAATCCCATGGGACGCCGACGTAATTCTGAAACTCCACAACAACAAATATTGACAGATCTGGAGGATTTGTCCCAGGGAAATACACTATGTTCTTCACTTGTCCAAGAGATCCGTTAACTAAACCTACCTCCACCCAAAAATTGCACACCAACATAACATGTTGACCATTGCAAAGAAACACCTCACTCTCCAACTGGTCATTGTCACTTTCTCCATATGTCACTCTTCTCACACGGGTTGCAATAACTCGTGCCACAGGGACATTCAATTTCTTGAGCATGATCCTATTATGAAATGTTACTTGTACATTTGTTGAAAAAAAATGACTGGAAGAGTCAAACATCGAAATTTCCTTTGCATCAAAGCACAAATCTATTATGGACATCAAAACTCCCAATATTCGATTGTGGGATTCACATTTCTCAAATTACATAGCAAGTTTCAAAACTTCACCTAATCCACACTATCCCCTTCTTGACGAAAAATCATGTCGAGAGTCATGACAAGAGAAAAGATCTCTATATCTTTTTTCCCTCTGTGTTTCCTACATACATCGGTATGTCCTTTACAGGGGGGAGTTGGGCAAGATCCCCGACGAGAATTACAAACCTACATCCAAATATGACATTCTCGTGCGAAGGGAATGCTTCTCGCAAGAGAATATCAATTTTTTTCAACAATTTTGGACCCACGAAACTCATCTCATTAATAAGAATATATCTATAATGTCTCATTTGCTCTTGAAATACAGCCGGTGTCTTTCTAGCCAAACATCTCATGTCACGCAATGGAATTTTCAGCAACGAATGCACCATTGTAGCACGGATGTTGAAAGTAAAAACTCCTATCGGCGGAAAAATAAGAAGAGGATTCTTACCTCTAACGACATTGTTTGCCAAGAAAATCTTAATGCAATTAATCAAAAAGATTTCCCGTCCGTCCCGATACCTTGTATTATCATTACGAGTAGAGCTTCCTTGGGGCCCTTTCTAGAATGTTTGACTATAGTTTCCCAGAGCAATAGGTTGTTTTATTTACAACATGTCCACACTCGATACCGAATTGTCGAAGAATCCACCACATTTTGCATGGATTTGTTCATTTCTATAAAACATGCTGATGTATCTTATACATCCTCATCCTCCTCTATATCCCAAACATGGTTCAAATCAAAATCCCATCTTCCAAGCATATGAAGATCACTCAAATGCACCTGATTTGGAGGAACAATGCTAGAAAACAACTCCCACTCATCCATTCCATCCACGCCCACAAAACTTTGCATCTCATCGTCATCGGTTTTTCTATGTCTTCTTCCTCCATTACATCCTTCTGGTCAACATGCCATGCACAATATGTATTCTTAATTCTCTCCCAATTTTCTAAAATTTCCTCTCTAGAATGACCTATGTCCCTGTGTATATCACGAAATGGCTTATACAACAACAATTCACTCCTAAAAAGTTCTCGCGATCCTCCGAACCACTTCCAGAACAGAGAAATACCACGGCCACACGCGTATGATAGCAGCGTATCCTTTGACTTCCATTTGTCTTTATTTCTCTTCACATTAAACAACCAAAATCTTGCAGCATCAATCAATGAGATGGATTCCAACTGTACAAATTGATATTTATATGCATCAATGAAACACGATCCACTTTCATTCTCATCGGATGTCGTAATCACCATGGAAAACCTTCCTACCAACATTCAAAGTCATAAAGGCATGACATGTACTAAACCAATGGAAACTTGATAGCATGTGTCATGTCTCTTTCGCCCCAATATCACGTTCCACAATTGTTTCTATCAAAATCTCTCGATATATACATAGAAAAGACTCTTCCCCCTCCACATCATTTGATATCCTCATCAACATATTATGAAATCTCTCTAACCTCTTCTCTGCCTTTGAAGCATATTTTTCTATATACTTTAACACCACGTGTCTAGAGACAATAGGCTAGCAATCTATATTACCACGCCATATGGCCAACATGTCCAAGTTGTGAAGGTTCAATTTCGCATTGTTGTGAGAAGGTTCAAATCTCTTCCGACCATCTGCATCAAAAAAAAAAAAATCTAAATCATCCGAAGGTCCCATGGAACATTATAATGACAAACCATGGACAATCCCTTCATTCTCAAATAGGACATCTTGCTACATTTAGTGTGCCTATGCACATGGTTGACAAGTTCTTCATAGTCATAAAGTGGGTCACGCTCTAATATCTGCGAAGGCTTCATCGAGAAAGGATCTTCATCTCTGGATCGAATGAGCATGACATTTATTTGATGGTTGTCACGGGGATTCCATGAAGTGACGTATCTATCAAAAAATGATCTCATAGCCATTACCTGATTCTCATCTTCCCAATCCAATGTTTCCATGCAACTGCTACTGGGAACCCACATGAATCCATGGACATGTGTAGATCCTTAATGTTACCACTCAAACCTACAAATACCATGCCAAAAAAAATGCGGCTTACAAAACAATTCGTTCACAATATTGAAAATGGATCAGATCACTACACAAATTTAAATAAATTTCAAGTGAACAAACAACTACAAACCTATACTGGTAATCCTTTGCACCAATTAGTTTTTGTATCACCACTTCACGAAATATCTCAAATCTTTTATGTATGTAAGACACGACGATATGAGGATAATCTATCACATTCTCAATCCTCCACTTATACACCCTCGAAGAATTTGAAGGAGGTTCCCCAGGCATCAAGTGGTGCAAATCAAACCACTTTGTGTCTGCTGCAGTAAGCATAAAAAAAGATTCGGGCTACCCAACCAAACAATCATATCCATTGGCTCACTACGACACGAGTACCAGTAAGACCTAGTCCCATGAAGTTTTGTTGCAAAACACACCACTTGCATTATTAATGTGATGATGCAAGTCTTCAATAGTCATGGGAACATTTTCCTCCAAATTTCTCTTGACAAAAATAGAAGTTGTGGCCTGACTACGGTGCCACATTTGTCTATTATATGCACAATATCTAAATCTTAGGTGCCTTCCAAACCTATTGTCATGATACCTTATCAAATGCTTCACATAATCATGAAAGCTGTACTATTCTAATCCTCCGCTATAACTATTCAACATCTCCCATAGGAAAGAGGGTCGGATATTCCATGGACAACATGCCCCTCGTGTTGTATTAATTTATTGGAAAAGACCCAATTGGTGGCCAATCGACAACATCGATCGACCTCAAATCCATAGTGTCAAACAAACAATTTGACTTCCTCCATCTCCATTCATGGATTAGGAAGCCTTAAAGCAAATGACGATGTATGATTATGTACATGTTCTTCTTTGACACTCACTATATTCGTTGTTCCTTCTCTCTCGATGTGCTAATCTTGTATCTCAGATTCCACCCGACGAATTCTTTCTGATACATCTCCCTCTACTTCCGGGAGATCTTCTAATGCTGCGTAGTCTATCTCAACATCTTTGTAATACCTATCGTTATGAATTTTGTAACACAAAGCATCCAATACACACGAGTGACTAACAATACATTCATACTCCCTCTTCCCAACATTATTTCTTTTCACTATAAGAATATCCACATCCTCTATTCAATGAGGAAGTAGTCTAGAATAGAAGATATGTCTTGGGAAAGCAAATAGTGTGCTGCGATATTTGTATTTTCCACCACGTGCATGAGTTACTTGCAATATGGGATTCACCCACGCTATCAACATTTCTTCCACCTGCGTTAGTACACGCAACACTTCTGGTTGATCCCGAGATCCATATTGTTCCACTTTGAATATCGATGACCACCTTGTTCACACTTGCATCTCTTGCAAATAGGTCCTTCCACTAAAAGTGTCACAACTATACTAGGATATGACTCTTTACATATACCACACATCTAAATAACTTCTAGTGCATCAATCCTTTTCAAAAATTCATGATGATCTTTGGAGCATCCTATTCAATTGTACACCATAATTAGATGAGAAAAATTGTGTGTAACTCGATTCGAGAAATTATTCACACCAATTATCGTAGCTATGTTTCGATGTAAAATGTTCTATTCTTACTCAATATCATGCTCACCATCCCTGGGATAGTGGATGTTGTTGTTCCCTACTGAATGTGTTGCATGACACTCCATATTCTCCCTGTTCACAGACCTCCTGCCCTCACCATCCACATTTGCAAAAGAATCCATATAATTCATTTTCCTGGGTAAATTCTGATCGCAGGCATTCATGTTATTATCCAAATGCTCACGTACATCACTTTGGATCCCAACACACAATTAACATGAACACGATGCTCTCAAACATGTTCTATCCATTCCATTTTGCATTAGACTTTTGGATAATATATCTCCTTCATAATCTACACACAAATATACCAAGTAATAAAGACCTAATAAATGAAAAATGCACCATCTCGGACATCACATCTTATTTTAATGCATAAATTTTTAAAAATATATCACGAAGAAAATTTCACCTGCACTTCAATTCATGACTGAGTTGTTTTATTACTACTATAACATTTCATCCAACATCAGATGAGGAATATTAGACATTCTAATAGAAATATCCTGCAATGAACCTCTCCCATAGCTACTTCCACTCGTTGCTATGTTTATGTATAAGAATAGCAATTTGTGAGACATTTTTAGAAAATTTTGAAAATTCACATATACATAACATTCAAAGACATTTTGGTTAACAAAAATATGACCAACTCCAATAGATCATAAATTCAAAACTATTGCAGGGAATCTATAAACTGGAGAATAAAAATGCACCATCTCTGACATCACAACTTATTTTGATGCATACATTTAAAAAATATCTCACAAAGAAAATTTCACTGCAGTTTGGTTCATGATCAAATTTTTGTGTTGCTGCCATGAGATTTCATTCAACATCGGATCAGGAATATCAGATATTCTAATAGAAATATCTTGCAATGACCCTCTACCATATCTACTCCCACTCATTTCTATATCTATGTATAGCAATTTCACCTTGTGATATATTTTATAAAATTTCAAAAAATTCAGATATACATAACATGTAAAGAGATATTGGTTAATAAGAATCCAACCAACTACAACAACTCATATTTTTAAAACTTTGACAGGGAATCTATCAACTAGAGAATAGAAACACACCATCTTTGACGTCTCATATTATTTTAATGCATAATTTTTTAAAAATATATCACAAATAAAATTTCACCTGCACATCGTTTCATGACTGAGTTGTTGTGTTGCTTCGTGACATTTCATTTAACATCGGATGAGGAATATCAGATATTCAAATAGAAATATCCTGTAATGACCCTATCCTATACCTACAACTTTCACTCAACCCCACACATTTATTGGGTGTGTATTTGTCTCGACTACAGCAGGCACAATTCTCGCATTCAAAGAGTAATCTCTATCTTTGTCTCTGATACTTCCTATCTGACCATCTCTATCTTCAAGTCACACATTGACATTTGGCATGACTCTTAATCTATCGTATGGTGGGGAAATTTTTTCACAAGATTGTACACCTAACTTGGGTATGACGTGTAACTCCGTTCCAACATCTAAAGAGCATAGAAGGTCTACATTAACACCTTGATCAAAAAAAAGTGTACAAAGTTGACCACGTATCTCCTTCATTTTACCTTTCTCTTGAACCTATGACTTAAGGAAACGCAGCGGTGATCATTTTCCATCCGACATTTTGCAGACACTTTCATTTTACACTACTAAAAACAGGGGAATGTTCCTTCATTACCTGCAACAAAATGACGCATTAAACAAAATTCTTTACACATATATGAAATATTTAGTTCTTAAAAATACAGGAAGAAAGACATCAAATAATACATTACACTTAACATTACACCATGAATACCAACCATGTCATCACGTGATAACAATACATGCATCTCTTCTCCAACATATTCATTCGATGTTTCTTGTAACCGCCAAAAAGATGATGCGCACGACGACGACGACGACGCGCCACAACCAAGCAACCTGAAAATGCGCCAAATTATTTATTTTAATCAAGATTAAGAGAACCAGATTAGAAATGCAATATATTTAAATCGGGGCACTTTGCTATAGTGTTAAGGACAGGATGCTGGAAAAAAAAATACAGTCTAGTTAGGTCGCAAGGAGCCTCCCTAACGTTCTTCTCGACACTAGCATCGTCGTCAGAGCTCGACGCCATGAGCCAGTTCTTATCCGAGGAGTCATTTAATCTTGGCGCTAAATAACGTTAAGAGCATGCGTCGGAGAAAATTATTCTCGTGACAAGATCGTAATTCTATAACGAACATTACATTAAGTAATTCTATAAATCACAACTCAGATGTTACATACACATTTATATGAACTAATTCTGATATTTGTCGAGGTGGGAACTCACACCCAACCAACAACATGCAAGTGTAAAAGATGCGAGAATTTTAAGGCTACTTATTTTATTGGCTAATAGGAATACTCCTCCATTGCATTGCGAAAAGATGGATACATAGCAATGGTTTCACACCGAGAAATCATTGTCCACGAAGTGCTTGAGTTATCATGTTTAAACATAGTTTACTTCATCAAAAATTACATTATATGAACCTATAAGATTAACCTAAATTTGAAATTATGGATAGGGGGTGCGTGGCTTTAATGGCCACCCGCCAAACATTGACATTCCATTCTAAGGCGTGCAAGTTACACCACTGGGCCGCCTGATTTTCTTTGCTATTTATTACACTTGAATTTTGCAAGTCTATACCCTAAAGGGTCGGCCTGCTGTGCATGTTATCCTAGCCGCGTGGATTCATTGCGGTGGTTGGAGGAGAAGCTACAGCTGGGTCGCATCCTACATTTACTCACTTGGATCTGCAAATCTCAAGCTTCCCTCCCTAGTTTTATTTGCCCACCGTGTTATTTGGCTGGCCGCGCAGGTGGGAAGATGGAAGTTGTAAATGATGCTACGGCCAGAGTGGAACAGGGAATGGTGGTATGGAAGGAGCTACGGGCGCGTGAGAAGCTACAGGCGCGTGAAAGAAGATTGCAGATGGTGGTTAGGTGAGTTACCTCCACTTTCATTGGGTGCTGCAAGGTGTGTGCTTGGTGGGGAGTGCTCTGGCGCAAGTCCTGCGCGCGGCTGCATACAAAAGTCAGCCGGGTACTTGAGAGATAACAAAAATGCCCCCCTTTGAGCGCCTACACCAAGCAGGTTGTCCAACTACGTATCTATCTGTTCAGCATCAACTGCACCTTCAAATTCGGGTTCTGCCTTCTAGATATATTCTTATCAAAAATGATTGAGGGACAGTGTGAGTGGTAAGAGGTGACCTGAACAGTATATTACCACGATTTTCTACTGAAAACGTGCTCAGTTCACGGTGTAGGGAGAATCTCACAGAGGTGGATCCGTTTCATATCCAGAATATTCATGAAGCCCAATTTGTTTTGCAATTATATGAGCCTTTCTGAGTGTAATAAGTTACAGTCTTACAACATGATGATTATACAGAGACCAATCATTATTTTAATTGTTGTTTATTACATGAATGTGAGATTTTATAAGTATTTTAGCTTATTTTCCTTTACAATTCTATGGACGCCTCCTACGTAGGTTTGATTATATGTTTACTATTGTTTTTCTAGCTGCAGTTCGTATTAGTATACTTAGTTAATACAAATAGATATTAATGGTATATTGTTATGTTTAGAATCCAAAAATAGTAAATCCATTAGTTGTAATATTACATAGATATGGATTATATTGAAAATATTAATTTCCTTATTATGTATTAAGGAACATTGGGTATTAAACTTAATAAGCTTATAGTCTTTGCATTAGAATTTCCTTCTACACAATTCAATAAACATAGCATGGGATTTCAAAAAGATTCGATTTCATTTCCCCTTTACAATTTGCAATGGATTTACAAGAAATTCTTAAATGAGGAAACACATAATAGAGTTAGGACACAATTTACTTTATTTGCATATTGGAAGCCATTTAAAATTTGAGTCTTTTCTCCATAATACAAGAAGAGAATATGCATTAATGTTCTCACTTTTCAATACCTCTCTTTTAAGCAACAAAATGAAATCTAGTATGTATATATATTTTTTTGTAAATTTCCTAACATTCCACAAAAGAGTCCAACAATATTTTCATTAAGTTTAAAGCAAGAACTACTAACATGTCAACAAAACCAACATCCTCATATGAGGTTCTAAGCCAAGTAAGAAGGAGAATAAATAGATTGTCTTCCTTTCAACTTTTGATTCCATCCCCATTACAAGCTTACTAACGAAGTTCAAAAACAACTTTCCTTCAACATTTTGTTACAACACTTTCTACTTCATGTGGAAACAAATTTACAATAATGGAAGTTAAAATACAAAGCAATATTACATTTTTTTCCTCCACTCAAGGTGGTAAAGTACATGGTGGTTTCACATTGTCATCAACAAGGTTCCATTGCTCCAAATATCAACAAGGTGGCTCCTCCATAGTTTGCTTGATTCACAACAAAATAAGGGGAGAGGCAACGCTCTCCTCCTAACCAAATACCCAATGGAGAAGAGAAGCCATCCTCTACATTAGCCCCGAGCCCCAACCACATCACAATGAGAGAAAATCCAACTCATGGCAACTACTAGCTTCCTCAAAACTAAACATAGTATTTCACATTCATTCCATACTCCTTCAAAACAAGATTCACAACACAACAAGAGGAAAAACAATCACAACAACAAGTCACAAGGCTTTATCAAGAAAGCCACAAGAGTAAGACATATGGGGAGGCCACTTATGCCTCCCAATGGGAATGGACGCCATCTAAAATCCTCAATGCAAAACACAATACCCCTAACAACTCTTATGCCTCCCTCAAGTACCCCTTATCTCTCCATTCATTGTTATGCCTCCCTCAACTCTTATGGCTCCCTCAAAGTAAAACAAGAAGAAAATGCAAGCATTTCTCTTACAAGGTGGGAACCCAACCCAAACTCCCTCCTCAAGAACATGATCTCTTATGCCTCCCTCAATTAAACTCCCCATAGTTTCCTCCCACTCCCAAATTAGGCATTCTACCCATTCCCAACAAGTATTACAACAACAAAATTCAACACAACATTTGTACTCATTCATATAACAAAAATAGAACATAATGCAAACAAAAGTGAAGCCAGGGTTCATTTTAAGACACCCCTATAAAATTGAAGGTGGAAAATACCTGGCGAATATCCCCGTAACCAGTTTCAGCGAAAGGTGAATTTGACAGTATTCAAAAACAAAATTTTCACCTGGTTTTTCAAGGCTCCATCAGTGACGTGTGACAACACTAGTCCGTAATGACGCACGTCACTGGCGCGACAATAGCTCGTAATGACGCGCGACACTCTAGCGACATTAGGTCGTAATGACGCGCGACACTGGCGCGACACTAGCTCGTAATGATGCACGACACTGGCTCGTAATAACGCGCGACATTGTCTCCTACTGTCACACGTCACTGGCCCCTGATGACGCACGCGTCATTTGCTCCTACTGACGCGCGTCACTTGCTCCTATTGACGCGCGACACAGTCATCAAATGACGCGTGACATTGTCATCTATTGACGCGACACTGTAAACAAATGACGTGTGACACTTGTTTTATATTGACGCACGACACTGTCTTGTATTGACGCGCGACACTGTAATCAAATGACGCGCGACACTGTAAACACATGACGCGCGACACAGCCTTCTATTGACGCGCGACACTGCCTTCTATTGACGCGCGTCATTAGAAGCAAATGACGCACGTCAATAGGGGACAGTGACGCCCTATTTAGGTTATAAATACCCTTGTGCCGCTCATTTTCTCATTTTTGTTTTCCCGTTCTTGAATTTTTGTAGGTCTAAATCTTTGACAAAGACGCAATTACAGCTATAATGTCGACTTCACATGCTTCCCAATTGCAAGTTCAGCAAGAAAATGAAGAGAATCCAACTCAATCGATTTCCAAGATAACCTACAGGAATCCCTTATGCCCTCACATCCATACGGCTTTAAAGATGTCTTCAGAATATCAAGCTATAATGGAAGAGTGTGAATTTACAGGGCTCGTTAATATGCCCCATTTCGAAACAGATCCGGATCTTTTGAATTACCTTCTGTCATCCTACAATTCCGAGGACGGTATATTTTATGTTACTCTGAACGATGGCCAAATGTTCCAATTCACTATTGAAGCAAATGACATACATCGGTTTACGGGCCTTCCTATCAGAGATGTACCAACTGTGACAACCAAGGCAACACTCGTGGAAGATGACAAGAAATTTCTCGAATCAACGTACGGTTTCCATGTTGATTGTAAGTATAATTCATATTTTTAATCATTTTTATTACGATAGAATTTTTTTATTATAAATTTATAGTAATTTTCACTGTTTCGCATTTGCAGCCCATGTCAATAAATCCAGGCGTGGTGTAGATACACAATCAATTGCACACCACTTTCTTGCTGCACTTATTGCGTTTTTTCAAGCCAGAATTGTTTTGCAGGGTCGCCAAACAGATATACCAAATTGGGCCATTGCATACATTTGTGCCACTATCTCAAAACAAAAATTCGATTGGTGCACATTTCTATCCAAAAAAATAAGAACTGACATATCAAATTCAAAAATCTCAGATAAACCTTTCATTTATTCAACAAACTATCTCCTCGGCTTCTACTATGAGGCACTTTTAAATTTAAAACATAAACAAATTCCTACTTGCTCTGATGAGGCTTTGAAGAAATTCTCAATTCCATTTGCAGAACAACAGGTATAAACTATTTAGTTTGTAATTGTATTACAATTTTCTTCATTACAGTGCACAGTTATTAAAACTTAAATTTTAATGTTTTGCAGAGAAGATATCTTGAAGCCATTCCCAAAAAAAAAAAGATGTCGAGAGGAAGAGGCCAACTACACGCGGAGGCTTCGGGGGACTCCCAATCTGAAATGGAAGCTCACTCCTCTCCAAACCCTCAACAGTTTGAACTCGTTAAACGCCAGAGAAGTAATACATTCTCATATATTATTTACAAATTCCAAAGTTGCAGATTTATTTTTCAATTTAAATTTTAACCAAATGAATTGACAACATTTAATATTGATGAATTGCAGGGACTATGGAACCTTCTTCCCCAACTCACTCCATACAGTCGCATGCATTGATATCTTCTGAACAGCCACTGAGTACAACTCCTACAAGGCCACCCGTAGCACCGAAAAAAACAACCCCTCGACAACAAGGTACAACTTTTCTATAGAACGTTTAATTTCGTAGTTTTGACTTTATGAATTGTTTTAATATTTTTCATTTTTTCTTGTACTTTTCAGCACATGTCAGTCATGGTCAAACCACGGCATCGACACCCACTCAACCATTAATTTTTAAAATGCCAACCAGAGGAACAGTGAAAAAGACCATTGGTAAACGCATGAGTTTTGCTCCGGCCCCTAGTGGGACACTAAACCTTGACTCCTCGTTTCGAATTCCAACTCTATCACTTGGTGGCTTGCCCAGCGCAACGGGCATATCTGTTTTGAACAATATAAATTTAGATGAAGATTATTTGGGCATTGATAGCAATGACCCAACTGGTTTTTTCGATACCCACGAGATGATTCAAGGCCAGCAGGTATACTTCAAATTTCAATTTTAATATGCTTTACAATTTTTAATTACATTCTGATTTAAATTTATTTATCTAAATCTTGATTTATTTTTTCAAAAATAGGATCAGCCCACCCAAAGACAGAAACAAGGAGCAGTTGATCTTGGTGAAAGCCCCCACACTTCTCCAGCAAGATCGTCTGCATCAGATTCAGATAGTGAAGAGTTTCCACCTTTTCCTTTGGAGAACTTAATTGGTAATGATTGTCAATCCCATGTCAGTGAGTTTATTATTCCTCAAATCCAACAGCTTATAGAATGGGAGAGAAGGGCTAAAGTTCTTATCAATGAGATTATTAGTCGTTATGAAAATTATTGGCAACGGGATAGTTTATACGCTGCAGTCCAGAATCAACCTGCGAAGATGGATTCCTTACTTACCCAAGTAAGATGTGGGACTGTCACGTTTAACAACGACTATAAAGATGGCATTTTAGATAAGGCACTAAACAAATTGGAAAATATTAGTGCCGAGGCCCAGGCATATTTTAACAAATGGTCAAAGGACAAGGATTTGGTATCAATCGCAAATGCCGAAAGAGATAGAGCGGTTGTAAGTACTATTACATTCAAACAATCATTTTTGTTAATTTGAAATTTTGAATTTACATTAATATTTTGAATTGACGTTACTCTTTTTGTGCAGTTGAAATATGAAAATTTGAAGAGTCAGGCGAAGGTTTTGCAAGTTCACTTGGAAGCAAAGAAAGAACAACTTATCTGCAGCAAAAAATTTGAAGCAAAATATTGTTTTGGTTAACAAACAAAACAATACACTAAAGCGGATAATTAAAGAGCATGGTCTCGACCCTGACATCTTGTTCAAAGCCAAAGCTAAAATTGTTGATCCAAATTTCTTTGTCGCATGGAGATGCAACAAATCAAGAAGAAAGAATTATAAAAAATCTGGACAGTGCTGCAGAAGATCTTATAAGTTCAGGGGTTATTTCTGGTGTTGGGGAAAGAGGTACAGCCAGAGTGGAAGAAGCCGTTGGGGAAGAGAGCAGAGCAGAATTTTCTAAAGAAAAAGAGGGTTTTCAAAATTAGAAACTTTTATTATTGACTAAACTTTAAATATTGAATTTGAAAACTTCTACTATTGAGTATGTACTATGCTATTTGAATTTAATTATATGGTGATTAGATGGTGACTATCATGAATTATATGTATGTTTCTTGTTTACTTGCATTGTCATGAATTGTATGTGGACGTAGATGATCAATGATGACAATTGATAATCAATGATAGATGATGATGAAAGACGATGATCAATTTAATGTGTATAATGTAAAATTTAGTGCCTAAATATCTTGTGGGACTTTAATTATCTTGAAAATTATGTCTTTGGGAAAAAATAGCAACTAAGATTTGAAACAGATCTTTACTATTTAGGATTTCTCCTTAATAGACTTATGGTGTAGGAAAATTCTATTTTAAAGAGATTCACCTCTATATTAGTGCATAATCTTTCACTAGAGAGGTTGTTTGACATCCAAAATAGTCAAGACCATTTGTCAGAAAATAACGTTTTGCTGGAAACAATCATTGATGTAGAGGCTAGATTAGCCAATTATGAAATAGTTAAATTCCAGGCCATAAGAATTAGAGCTTGGGAAATTGGTTTAAAAGATATGGTTTTGTTATCATGGATATTGTTTTGTGTAGAGTAGATTATGGAGGCTATGGAGGCTAGATTAACCAAAGTTGGAATAACCATGTGATTAAAAGATAGGTCAAGCTCGATATAGAACTTTGAAGTTTAATGTAAAACATATAAGGTTTTTATCATGAAGATTAGTCTGTATAGATCAAGTTCCTAGGTTGATGAACTGGATCATTTTTTAATATTTGATAAGGGTGAAGAATAATAAAGACTCTGTCAAGTTAATTTAAATAGTTGTGATTAGTGTAGATTTGGGTGGGTGACTATAGGATCTGGAAGATAGCATTAGAATTGAGTTTTAATAACTTCATGGAGAAATCCGAAGAAGTGATGGATCTATGACAAAGCAGGGAATTTTAGGAAGAGTGTCAGGACTTATATTTATAATAGTATAATGTATTGTTTAATAGTTAATATATAATAAATTAAATATAATTCTAAGAAATCAAGAAAGAATCATCACTGGTAAGAAATTAAACATAATTGAAAATATGATAGGGTTTAGCTTACCTCTTGCGTATAAGATTGCTGTGAAATCATCAAGGGTAACGTGCTAGATCTTTGTTTTACCTGACATTGTAGACAGAGGGGTGAGTTGCCTGACATTGTCAGTCCTGAGAAGTCCCAGCAACATCTTTAAATATATAGACCAACAATATCTTTAAATAAATGATAACAAGAGCTGAAAAAATGTAAAGTAACAAACAATAAGATGATGTTGAAGAAGATACCTATTTAAAATTGAAATCATCACCGGTAATGTGCTAGATCTTTGTCTTAATAAAATTCAACACAAAAAATGGATTAGTAGATAGATGGGTGAGTTGCCTGACATTGTTAGTCGAGAAAGTGTGACTTCCTCGGACGGATGTCAACCCACGTTTTCAAAAAATAAAATTTTTGTATTTAACTAAATGTAAATACATACACCTGTAACATCTTTAATTATAACCAGAGCTGAAAAAATGAATAGTAACAAACAATAAGATTAAGGGGAAAAAGATACCTGCTTAAAGTTGAAATCATAACTGCCACTGGTAATGAGATAGATCTTTGTTTTAAAAAAATCCAACACGAGAAATGGATTAGTAGATAGATCGGTGAATTGCCTGACATTTTTAGTATATAGACCTGTAACATCTTTAATGATAAAGATAAAAGATAGATAAAGAAGATACCTACTTAAAGTTGAAACAATCCATTATCAATAGCTTCATCAAAGTTGATGTTGTCTTCTGTAGAATGTGACGAAGAGCCAATTACACTCTCAAGGTTGGGAATATTTGTACTTGTAGCTGTATTATTTACACCTCTTTTTTCGCAAAGGGAATTCCAGTGAGCAATTGCTCTGTCAAAAAATGAATAGTAACAAACAATAAGATTAAGGGGAAAAAGATACCTTCTTAAAGTTGAAATCATCACTACCCATTGGTAATGAGCTAGATCTGTGTTTTAAAAAAATCCAACACGAGAAATGGATTAGTAGATAGATGGGTGAATTGCCTGACATTTTTAGTATATAGACCTGTAACATCTTTAATGATAAAGATAAAAGATAGATAAAGAAGATACCTACTTAAAGTTGAAACAATCCATTATCAATAGCTTCATCAAAGTCGATGTTGTCTTCTGTAGAATGTGACGAAGAGCCAATTACACTCTCAAGGTTGGGAATATTTGTACTTGTAGCTGTATTATTTACACCTCTTCTTTCGCAAAGGGAATTCCAGTGCGCAATTGCTCTGTCAAACGGAAAGGTTTCGAGGGAGTATCGTGAAACGTAACACCTCATGCAACTTTCCAGATTTTTATCCAACCTATTTCTCAGTTTTGATTTTATAAATGAAAATGCACTGAAAACTCTTTCATCCTCCACAGACCCCAAAATCATTGTCTGGCATAACTCATATAGTCTGAAATACTCACCGATATCTTCTTGTAAGATAGAACTTTGATAGATTCCTCGGCCATGACCTTTTAATAGCACCACTTTGGAAGGTTGATCTAAATTCTTATATTGGTTCCTCATTGTTGTTGTAAAATTTGTTGACTGAAACTTTAATAA
Organism: Taxus wallichiana var. yunnanensis; assembly: GCA_018340775.1. Taxonomy (NCBI): domain Eukaryota; kingdom Viridiplantae; phylum Streptophyta; class Pinopsida; order Cupressales; family Taxaceae; genus Taxus; species Taxus wallichiana. Next base: position 236,100,134 of record CM031241.1, read on the forward strand.
ATCGGCATTCAAGTATACCTTTGATTTCCGTACCCTTGAGCTCAGCGTCTTTGTAAATTGTTCCATTATTGTACCCATTGATTTCTGAAATGCTTCTTGACAAAAAGTCTGCACGGCCACCTTTTGTATTCCAAAATTCATATTCATCACACCCATGGCTTCCAAAATTTTATCTTTACGAAAGCGTTCCTAATTTCGATGACAAGGTTTCGAAATTTTTTTAAGCTTTATTCTTGTTTCAACTATCACGAGACTCAAACAAATTACGTGTCACAGGAACATCTTCTCGTTCCGATCCTGTAATATCTTGACATCTTTGTAAAATGTGCATTGGTATTTCCCTCCCATTAATCGAGATGCATAGGTGATCATGGATATTAAATCTCAAAAAGGTGTTAGGATTTTTAAGATCTAATAAATCTCTCCAATTTTCAAAAATAGGTGCATCAAAACTATCCTGGGAACAGTACAATATATCAAGACTTTGACATACCATTTTCCTCATCCGTATAAAATCCACAATATAGATCAATCTACCCTGTGCATGCTTCATTAGTGTATTGATCTCCTTTAACATTGGAAGAATACCAACCAATGTAAGCAATGTCTCCAAATAAGTTAAAGCGGAACAACGGGTCCACTTGCCTATCAACTTCATGACGGTATTTGTGCATGAAACCAACCAATGAAGGATACTCCTCACGAACTCTTCATCTTTGGTTCATACAAAGAGATCCATCTAGTCTCCACATCCTTCAGAAGTTTTTTGCCGTCTGTAATTCCAATTGCAAATTTTTGGAACTCGAGAAAACACTTTGGGCTTCTTGACATATAGGCATGAAGTTCTCTTATGAGGTTTTCTAATTTAGCAACATTTTCGTGGTTGCTTACCATTTTATACGCTAAATTCATTACGTGAGCCATACGGTAAATTGGCAAAGCATATATGGGGCCCTTTGTTGTTTGTAATCTAACACACAGACCTATTCGGTGACCCTTGCATGTGGATGCACCATCTGCTCCAACACATACCAACTTCGTAACAATTTCATAATTAGTCATACCAGCAACATCTTTCAAATGAGAAACAACTATTTTATATAGGTTTTCAGCATTGCAGTTGTCAACCATTTTCATAACACCCAATAGATGAGGAGTCCTTATATGATTTTCTAAAGTATATATGTGGATACATACCCATGCGGTGTTGTCGACTGCTGTCACTTCATCAATTGAAAGAGAGATAAAGTTTGCTTTTTTTACATTCTCTTTCAAATCTTCCTTCTCTATCATCGAGAGGCATTTTGCCATTTCCCATCCACTACTCTCAGACCAATGAGACTGAGGTACATTCAGCATTCCGTTAAATTGATACAAAACTTTGAAATCAAGGAAATCTGACATCGCCCTTCCTTTTTTAAGTATTTGAAAAAGAGTAGAGAATTGTATGAATTTTGCATGTAGATTTGTTTCTTTCATCTTACCAATATGCGATGTGATTGTTCCTCCCTTTTCCAATAGATGTCTGTGTTTTTTCTGCTCTGCCTCATATTCTATTGCGTATCGACATCATGCACTCCTTTTCGATTTTCCACCTATGTGTTTTGATTTTACGGCCATCCGCCCTATTACTGATTAAATATTGTTTTCCACAATGTTTTCCTATTGTGTCAGCTTGATTGCATTTTTGTTGCTTTCCCAATTTCCACGTACATATTGTACATGTACATTCACATGGGATTTCTTCAGAATTAGATGATTGTACAGGTTCAATAAATGGAAATTTAGCTGCCCAATCAAACTTGTATGTCCTGCCAATGGTCCACATATTCTTGTTCGTTTTCAATGCTTTACTTTTTTGAGTAGAATTTTGAGCAATATCGCAATCACCTGGTTTCCTCTTTCTTGGACTAGAGTTTGATATTGATTTCCGTCTTCCATTTTGCTGAGTGTTTGTATACTGTGATATCTATTTGCATACGGTTGTACCCCAACAGGAACAATATCTTCAAGATCTGGCATATTATCGTAGGTTTCATTTGTTTGACTGTGATACTGTGTAGAATGCATGTCCACCTCAATAATACCTTCCACACAGTCAGTATTCTGATTCTTTTTGGTGGCATCTATATGATTGGTATTTACATTATCTGTCTGCGCAGAGTTTCCAAAATACTTGAAGAGTGATTTCTGAGATTTCTTACTTACTTTTAGGTTATTCGTATTCTTTGGTGGCACCTTCCATTATTCGAAAAGAGTCTGCGTCGTGCAAAAAGAACCAAGAAGTGAATCTGTCCAGTCTCTGAGGTCTTGTCGCGCGTGGTCTGCTGAGGTCACGCGTCAACTCTACCAAGTCGTGTGTCAACACTTCCTCTGTCGTGCGTCAACCCTTCCTCTGTCGCACGTCAACCCTTCCTCTGTCGCGCGTCACTTTTTAGCCCAAGTCGTGCGTCAGTATAGCTCTTGTTGCGTCAATACAGCTCTTGTTGTGCATCAGTACAGCTCTTGTCGTGTGTCGACGGCTCTTGTCGTGCGTCGATGCGGCTCTGTCGCGTGTCAATATTGCCATTGTCGCGCATCAACACTGCATTTGTCGCGCGTCAACAATCCCAGGATACTTGGTAATAATATGAATCTACGGTGCTCAAGGTTATGCGAGTTCAAATTTCACGAGTATTGGTAATTTGGTAAGCTACTGAGGTATCTTACCAGCGAATCACATAGGTTTTTATAGGATATGTTTTCAAATGAAGGCGAAGCCGACCCCCCAAAAAAAATATACTTTATATTTTAGGCGAACAGGACACCGACCCACTCCGAATAATTCACCTTTTCAAATTTTCCTAAAATGAAATTTTTGCCATATTACGAATATTCGCCGCTAAAATTATCCTGGGTGAAGCTCCTACCTTTCCATGGTAGAGCTTGCTCCAAGTATAAAGTCTCAAATCCCTCGAAGCATTAAGCAAGCATCACTGAGCTCAACAAAGTTCTCACAAGTATCCACAAGCTCCAAAAATCCACAACTCCTTCCAAATCCTCTCCTCTCCAAAATACAAAAGACTCAAAATGAAACTTCCAACCCCCAAAACAAACAAGAGGATCAAATAAATAGAGAAAATAGAGGGAGGGATGATGTGGCTCCAAGTAGGATGCCACCTCCTTTTCCCTCCACTCCACATCATTTGGTCAACATCAAATTCCAATGCATCATTAATAAGTGGTTGAAAGAGAGGCAAGCACCTTACACACTCCAACTAAGCCCACTTCCTCAAAGGACAAAATTAAATTTTGAAAGAAAGTGCAATTAATATTTTACCCTTTTATCCCCCCAAAACACCTAAAAGACCCTAAATTTGGCTTTCCAACCCATAGGTAGGGTTGGCATGGGGTTTTAAGAGGTGTGAGACAAGTTTGACTTGTCCCACAAGATTTGAAATTTGGTCTCAAGGCAAAATTCGAGTTTCCCATGTGGGGTAGAGTTTTACACTCAAACTCAAACATACATCAATCCACACAAAATCCCAAGTAAATCAAATCCTAATAAATGAACTCTCTTAGTTCACATCTTTTAATTAGTTTAGGACAATTTCAAATTAACTTAATTAACCCACTACAACCCATGGCTAACAAAGGTAAACTCCAATCCAAGAAATATGAATAATAACATAAGTAAAAATTTCACTTACTAAGAGCAACACATACTAACATAATAAAAAAGGGAAAAATTAAAACAAAACAACACATGATCCCTAGGTCACAATTTTCCCTTTACCAGATAATTCTAACACACACACAATTACTTGTTGCCATGGTGACCTTAGATGGATTCTTCTCAAATTCCGATGTGGTTGGTCTCCACTCCCCAATATTGTTGTGAATATAATATACCGCAGAGCGAGAAAATACCTCCTTGACTGCTGTTGGCGCATTAAACATTCATGCCAAATATACAATATAATCTAAAATAACGACACATGATTTACTATCATCTATGCAAGTATGATATCACTAACACGTCCTAGCACATTTATATTCCACATATCATTTATATCAAAATGATCATTACATTAGTCCAATTATCAAGTTCTACTCAATATGATTAAATATAACACATGTCATAATTAAGATAAATAACCCTATCAAAGCATACAATATCGTCATCAAATGTCCACCAGTAAACCATATGCATCATATAAAGATTAAATCAATAACGAGTTCATTGTCATAATATCCACTAGCATGCTAAATCAAGAAGCCATAATAAATCCATAGTGAGGTAATCGGTCTCGAAAACATCAAAACAAAATGAGGTCGAAGGGAAGTGAGCACTACATTTATATCCTCTCTAAAGAGGAGTTGGCATTCACATTATCTAAACACACCTCCTCTCTGTTGCATCTATTTCTTCCACGATCCTTGAAGATGGAAAAACATCTACATTAACTTGTTGGCACGACAAATACATATAACCACGACCTCCCATCCCTTTCATTCTCTCTTGTTGAATTTCGACCTTCAAAAATGACGACACTCAGCATCTCGTCGAGAATTTCTAGGTGAATCTATTTCCTCGCATGTGTGCATGGTGGCATTCTCACTCAATGACTGCAAAACATCATCACACATGCAAGAAATATTTTTTCATTAAATAAGTAACAAATACATTAAATAGTAAAAAATGCAACATTACAGGATCGGTAATGGTTTCTGCATTATGCAACAATGAATTCCTTTCCCAATGCGAATCCCCTACAGGATTAATCACAACATTCGATCTTCTCATTATGTTAGACATCGGAAGATTCTTTCGTGCAACGTTACTCTCACCCGACCATTCCTAACCCGTAGGAAGTATCACATCTATAAGTCTTTCATCATAGAATTGTGGCCCACGAAATTGGCATCAATTAACATCACTCGACGATTCTATCATCATATTATTTTTATTTCTCTTACGTGCATGTTTTCATTCCTCCATCATCTACAATAAAATTAAAAATTTAACGTACAAAATTTTGAAAACATAATTATTATTAATTGAATAATGCACTATGCAAAACATGGACGATAAAATATTCAACAATTAAAGCAATAATACACGTACATCAAAAAACATAAATTACAAGATAACACATTTAATTATGTAAAATCTTCCACACAAACATGAGATACACGTAAATTTTTTCAACAAGGGAAGAAAAAAATATTAGTCAATACTCAAATTACATAGGCGAAATATTTTCACAACCAGGAATCAATGGCATGAAACTCACACCAACAACTACATCTCTAAAATCCTCTCTTGTTAGGAAATAACATCCATAATGTTACGATGTACGAGAATTTTCTAAAAGCGAGAATGTAAGTTTTTCTATCCAAATTATAGAACATGTACGGGATTTGTGCATATTTACACATAAGGACGATGGATCCAACCGAACAAAAAGCAACATACCCTAGAAATTTTTCATCTATATCTCAAGAAAAATCCATCAAATACTTCAACACAAATCTAAATCCATATTCAAACACATTCTCATCGTCACATTTGAAACCCATCTCTTGTTCTTCACTGAAATTACTTACGCATCTTGAAGAAACCACACACAAACTTTACCCATACTCACGATGCAGAATATATTATTCTCATGGAAAGCCAGACACAATGACTCAAAATCACTAAAAGGAATACAAAAAAAGTTTAACTTTCGACGTACAACATCCAACAAGAAAATGGTGTACTTGATTTTAAAGAAACAATTCATCTTTTCCTTAATCAATACATCTTCCTACCACAACATAATGCACCAATAGGAGGAGTCACTTTAGGAATGACGGTATGTGTCGACACTTTCAACAGACTCAAACAACGAGACCTACTACAATAGATCTCATACATGAAATCTAAAGATGTAAAACATCGTAATGCAACAAATACGTACTCGTCATCATCAATATCTTCAAAAAAAGAAACACATCCATCAATTCCTACATCAATACTCCGATTCACATAACTCCACCCATGAACAAGTTTGCAAGAATATACTATCGAGCTCCAAACTCATAAATCGGAAAGGATAACAAAAGAAGAGATCAATCGTCATATGTATCCTCGATTTCAAAAGGGGCCCCACTTATGTACAAGCATGAAAATCTTCCATCGTCATCCAAGTACAAAGGGCCATAGAACACCATAACATCCCTCCATTTGCACACTAAAAATCCAAAGCACAAGATAGTCGGATCTTCCATAATATAATATAGGTTCGATGAATCTAATATAAAGTTCAAAACTTGCAAACAATCCTCATACGCACCAATTCTCGAAAGATAAATTGAAAATATTTTCTTCATGACATCGATAGGCAATGTGGCACGAGATCCGATTCCATTTCAAATAGTGCTCTGTTATCAAACAAGCAAGTTGAACATCTCGCATAAACGTGATACACAACACCCTCAAATACATTAAAATAAAAGCGTAACATCTCAAAAAGAATATAATTTTCTTCATATAGCAATATGAATCACATTCCAAGTCAAAACAACACAAAAGTCACTATTACAAAATTATGTACACAAGTGTTTAAATTCCATGTATACGGATTCAAGAAAAATAAAACATCGAATTGGAATCCAATATTTTATCATGTGCGTATTTTAATACCAACACAAGGATAACAAAAAATACGATAAAATTAATAACTCATAAACATTAATAAAAAACACGCCTCACAAAATTCTCCATAAACACCAGCGTTCGGGGAACACCAATGTATGCGAAATCAGGTCAACTTTGCCGGGACCGGGCATCAGTGCCATGAAATTTCCACCAATAATTTCTTCAAACATATCATCAAACGTAGTAAAATATAGTACACACGAATCAAAACCTGATGAAGTAAATTGTACACACTCTCCCTTGTTCATATCATAATACAAAATAGAAGGCCCATGATTTTTATACAACATAACAATATGTCCTATGCTCACTTCCGGCGTGTACCCATTGTAAACTTTTTGATGTCAACTATTGCATCTAATATATGCTCCCACAATATCTCCCATTGACACACAATAGAATCATATGTTTCTTTCAACAACTAGACACTCAACGACGAGTCATCAAGAATACATTTTACATGATTCTCGTGTAACACCAAACACATACCACGTACACCAGAAAAAGGCGGCACAGACACACACCATTTTTACAAAACACATCAAATTCAAAAAAGTTATAAATGAAGGTATCGTGATCACCAAATTCTACATACAACCAATATATTTTCCCTCCATTACAAACTACATTCATGAGGCATAGGAACACCTACTGAGGGCTCTTGTTACACACCAATTATTATTTAAACTACTTTTCATGTAACATGCACCACCAGATACCTCATCACAATTTTTAAGTGCAACCCATTCGTAGTTTTGAGCCAATGCATCTCCACACAACATAAACCAACCACGTATCCCAAGTTCTATTGTTCCCAACTTTTTTCCCTCAGACGTAAAAGGATTAAGGATGAATTCATCCAATAAATTCATACCAAATTTCTCAAGTTCCAAAAGTAGGAATGGGCCCATTGAATAATTTATCTCTTTTCTATATGGACTTCTGATGATCCGGGAACACAAGTGAGTTACTCTATCTCAATCATTCAAAAATAAAACATTTATATTGTCCAAGAAGGAGTGCAACTTTTCAACCACGAAGAAACCAAATGTTCCATGAATAAAATGACATTATTTAAATAATTCACTTGACGGAGAGAGCATCTCATTCCATTCTTTACACACAAGGTGAAGACGAACCAACACGACAAAAGTCGTGGAAAAATGTGCTTAAAAGCTATTTTTGAAGGGAATCGTTATGACATTTAATGATACATTAACACGAATACAAAAAAACCTACAAAATCAAACACACCCACATCAATATTCATGTCAAACATACACTAAAATTCCATAACTACATAAAATCCATCATGCAGAACATTAATAGCTATAGCGCACTACAAAATTTAAACACATTTACAAACCAACTTCAAAAAATCTCCAAGAAGAGTCATCATGCAAATGCACAAACAAGACTCAAAAAAGTTATATATAAACATATATCAATAAATGACAACATGCACCATAACATAAAACACAAACTACTTCAAATTAAGCAAAATGTCACTGCCTCAAAAACAACTATTTACATCTGTAAAAAAAGACTCATTCTATCACGTTTCCCAAAAATATCGGTATCTCCTTAGGATTATCACCGCTTTCAAGAAACCCTGAAATGACCAAACCATTAAAGTCTTCATTCGAACGACTAAAAAAAGCATCATAAAATCCACATCCAGAAAGTATATCCATGTATAGACCTACAGGGGACATAACAAAGTAGAGTAAGGTGCTCAACTCACAATAAATTATGGGAACATGTGCATATTTACATATCAACATGAACCCATCGCACCAGGAAACACAATTGTACCCAAGAAATCAATGCCATAACATGCCACCTTCGATCTCTATGTACTCCCAATCCGTATTAGACCAAAAACACTTGGCCTCTCTAAGATCTAGGTCATAACGACTCATATCGTTATTCAATTTCCACAACTACATGGAGCTCGCATAGTTTAAAACACATGAAACTAGATCCTCATAAACAAAAAGGCACATGGAATCAACAGAATTTTGGTGGAGAATGGCCAATCTTCCATGTCTCATGAACAACATCGAGACATACAATCAAATAAGTCGAACCTCACCGCCATATAAAACATCACCACTTTGTTCAAGATCCAAACTCAGCCAATACATTTTTCCATCGACAATAACATGTTTTGGAGCTTGAAGACATGCGAATTACAATCAAACTCCAAACGTGATGAAGGTTACTACACATATAGAAATATCTATCAAAAGTTTGAATCTCACTCACACCTATAGCATGTGGCTCATATCGGACAACAATCAAATCATATATGTACACTTTCAAACCCTAACATATCCTAAACCATCCATTCCTCTCACCGATATGAATGTCACCAATTTTCAAAAATATCCTAGTAAAAGGATTTATAATCGCATATGAACGTATGCTTCGATTCACTGATTCTTTGAAGATACACAAAGCACGATCCAATAGCACATTCAAATATAATTTCATTCATTCCACTCAAACTAACACATAAATATATAGCTTCACCTTCACGTGTGAAATACAAAGGGTTCAACACATTTGCCAATGTCAAGGGTTGATATAGCAAAAATCCTACGCAATGATTGACGATGGGTCCACAGTAGCCAAAAATGCTGAGTTGCTTAACATTGCATTAATTCTTGTGCACAATAAACAAAATCTAACAAGATTCGAAGCGGCAACTTAGAAATAATGTAATAAAAATCTCCATGGGAAGATGCTTCCAAATAGTTTAATCCATTCTACGCCCTACTAATCTATAGACAAAATTGAATGAAGGTATTAATGACCACAAAAAATCTAGGACAATATAATACAAAGCAAAGAGTATTATAAAAAAATGTACAATAATATGGAAAACTATTTATTCTACAAGAATAATATGAATACATAGAAATACAATTAAATCCATCACAACAATAAATCATAAAGTTTCATCACGAATTACATCTTCTAAACATGTTTTATATGAATGCATAACATTAGATCTTAAAATCAAGTTAATTGACATTACATAAATAAAACCAAACAGAAAATCATCACATCTACAAAAAAAGAAAACAGTAATCAATTTCGTGTTGAAAGAACAAGTCTTCATTGACGTCATTGTTTAAATCATTATTATTCTGGCAAGTTGTAAAAATTGAAGAATGTTCCTCTCATAAATAATACAATTTAAAACACAAAAGAATCAAATGATGAAATCTCAAATGTGTATTAAAAAATAAACAATATCCATGTTCTTCAACAAAAAAAGCATACGGCTCCTGTAAAAAAATTATCAAATGCACATTTCCACATTAATCATTGCTTGAAAAAATAAACTATAGAAATGTAAATTAAATAAAATATCGTCCATAGTCCAACCATATTTCGTGAGATGTATAGAAAAACATTATGCCAAACATACACAAAATACGATTTCATGTTTTTTTATAGAAATGTCAAACATTTACGTTTGACATTTCTTATAGAAAAACCATATCATCGCAAAAAGCATATTCTCAACATATATTGGGGAATCCCTCATTACATTGCTTTAAAAACCTTCTTCAAAAACACGGGCTAATGTCCAAATTTGGATGTGCTAGGAGAGCATAACAGGAAATATCCCATTTGCAAATCCTAGCTCCCGGTATCGAAAAAGGCACTTGCAATGCTAGATTTTGAGTTGGACAAATGTCCGCAAATGTTCCCCAATACAAATGATGTATATATATATATATATATATATATATATATATATATATATATATATATATATATTTGTCAGATTTGTCACATTTTTCTCGTTCTCACTATCATAAATATGACACATATAATTATGAATTTGCATGTATTATTCAAATATATAAAATGATTTATGCCATCTTCAGATTTATTAAATAGTTTGTTTCTTATATTAAATAAACAAAAAATATATCTTTAATACACAAAGTAACATGTTACATTTCTCAACAATTTACTTCAATTATAAATCCTTTTTAAAATGATTTTTACGTGAATTTATTATGGTCAATTTATCACATATGTTTGGTTGTCACTACCATAACTAAAAAAATTATGATCATTACATCTTTCCAATTTAATAAATGATGTTATAAGCAAAAACACATTAAAATCTACGTGATTCACTTTCTTTCTAATTTATTGTTGCAAATCTATTTGGATGGTGGAGGCGGGTTGAAGAAGGGGATGGGAGGAAATTTGAAAGGAAAACTGGGTAGAGGTGGAAAACTGAATTTAGGAAGGGGAGGAATAGTTATTGTAGGCAGCGGAGGAGCTCCATATTATACAATTTCTCTCTAAAAATTATAAAGGTTAAAAATAATTAAATTGCTCCAATACTTTCTCTCTAAAAATGAAATTCCATATTATTCTAAAACATTTTAGCCCATCAATGTGAAAATAATAAGTTCTATAATTATTATCTACCTCTGCAGATTTGATTAAAACCGAGGCTGCTATGTTTATAGATAGGAGATGACTGTAGCGACAACTTCGAACTATGACCTGCAACAATTAAAAATAAAACATTTCACTACATATTACATATTATGTGCACAAAATTGGATTCGTAAAAGAACTGCACAAAATTCAAAATATAATAATCTAAAAAAATGTTTTGTTCAAGAACCTGGAACTTGATTATAAGATTATAAAAATTAAACGGAAATAATTTGTAGAGATGCAAAGGAAACGGAAATAAAAATTTAAGGTGGAAATTCAGATTAATAACAACAAAATAATAAATGTATAACAAGTATGCCGTGTCCATCAATTAAAGATTCAAACATGCATAAAAATCAGCCTAGATAATCACTCATTTATTCCATTCATCAATTTTCCATCACAATTTTAATTTGAAAATTTCTGTAACTACAAATGGTTCGGTTGTTCCATTCAAAGATGTTGTACGCGGGAAACATCCAAGACTTCTATCCTGCTGGCATGGAAGAAGACATGTATCCACGCCATACTATCAAGCTTTTAAAAAATGGTATTTCTGCACATTAATATGAATGAAAAACATCTTATAATGTTGTCTCTCAATTATTTTTATTTTCTTTATGGTTTTTAATATTTCATAAATGAAGGCCCCAAACCATAAGAAACCATTTAACTTACAACATAGAAAAATTCATGTCTCTCAAATACTAATCTCTTTCCATAACAAAGGGAAGTAAGATACAAGAAATGAATGAAATATGATTTAATTTCTACAGTCGAAGAGCTTTGGAAGATGCAACAACAATAATAGAAGAAGTATGAATGTTTTAAACAGCTAATTCTAAAATTTACTTAGAAATTAAGTTAAATTTACTCTTCAGGGATGACATTTTTCTCCATATTTATGGTAGTAACTTTCTAAAATATAGTTCATATATGAGAAATATGTAAAAATAGGATAAATAATTTATTAGTTTTTAAGACAAAATTCATCTCAAAAATTCGTGAATGAAAGATTAATATACTTGAATCATTTATTCATAAAATTTACAACTACTTGGCTAGGAGGGAAACATGAACAATTAACCCAAATACTCTTTATCCGATCCCTTATAGGAAGATTAAATTCTAGACAAGGAACGATTGTGACAATATATTTCCCACTGTATATCTAATTTTCAGTTTGGTGTTGGAATGAAATCAAAAAAAAAGGCCAATAGCTCTTAATATACATAATATTTTGTTTCAACAATCACGTGAAGATGTAGATCATGTTGCATTTGTTTGTAATGATAGAATTTAATATTTATTATGAAATTGTGACATCTCTATTGGAATTTTGTTGACTTTGTTATGGTGAATTTTCTTCCTTTAACTTTTGTTCACATACTCCTGAGACCCAGCCCGTGTCAAATATGGTGCCTAGAGAATGCCATAGACAACCGATAAAGCTTAATGGGTAGCAGATTTTTGTTGATTAGTTGCAAGTGACTAGGTAGATATGTACATGCAAATGTGGAACTTCACGCTAGGCAATGTGAACTATTTGTTAAAATGCCTGAAGGAAAGGCGGTCCCTAGACAACAATGATTGTTGGATGCGCACAAAAATGGGTTTTGTTAAAAAGGCCTTGGAAACTTAAAAAATGTGTAATTGACTGGTGCAAAATGAGTCTCCATAGCCATGCCAACATACTCCCAGACTTTGCAAAAATAGGATCCACCAAAGCATCATGGAAACAAGAAAATTTCACAACAAAGAAAATTACAATGAAAAACTACAAACAGAAAACACAATAACATATTTTTGAAGTAGATGAATAAATAAAAAACAAATCAGCTTTTTGAAAAAATGTAATTACAAACAGACCTCATTTAAGCTTGAGTTCTCTAAACACGAATGATGCACATATTCTTTGAAAGCCAACTCTGCTTGACACACATTTTTAGACTTCTCCAGTGTAGGTTTTAGTGCTTGGTTCTCCACATGAAGATTTGCATTGTCTGCACTTTTATTCTGAGCCTACACAACAATATATTTATTAAAATGATTTTCTCTTAACAAAAATAATACATTCTAAATTCATTGACTGTGAAAGTTTTTTTTAAAAAAACCGAATATTAAGGGAAGTGAAACCTGTTAAATGATATTATAAGCAATAATTTATTAACCTGCGCATGATAGCAAAGACATTACAAACGGAATAAGAAATGCAAAAGCATTAAAAAAGAGACTCCAACCTAAAACCGAAGGAGTAGCAAACGGTTCAACTGTTTAGGATATATTTAGGATTTTTTTCATCTTTATAATATAATATAGAGTGATGATAGTGCATCTCTGCTATTTTGTCTCTATAGTTATCTATTGTTTTTAATAGGTTTCTATATCCTAAAATACTATATTACATTATAAATATTAAATAAAAACTTGGAGACATTTTTTTTCTCAGAAATTTGGGGGAAGAGAAAGAGCGAGAATTCATATGCAATAATCTCCATAACATAAATAAATAGATTTATGTTATTTATGAATTTTTAATTCAGTAATTTCTTAAAAAAATGTTCAAATGCACATTAAAACAGAGATTCCAACGCAATAAGAAATGCAAAAACTATTAAAAAAGAGATTCCAACGCAATAAGAAATGCAATCGGTTCAACAATTTTCCATTATTATCTTTCATTTATTGGGGAAAGATATTGCAAACCCGATAAACGGAAATATTTCAGCATAAGAAGATACCAAAGAATTTTTCAAACTCAAATTCTGTGCAAATATTTGAAATTACAGAAATAAATAAAAAGCATGACATGCTATTTGGAGCTTGGGATTCGAGTTGACTGCTTGAGGAAATAATCAAATCTAAATAGAAAATGGTTGTAGGATCTTACAAATATACAGGTGTCTCCTATTTATGGGCACATTGATGGGAATGTATATCATCTATAAATTGATCAAGTAATACACTAGAAACATCCTTCACAAAACGTGTGTTGCTGAGACGGAATCCAAGACTGTCTGCATTCAATAAAATTAGAGACAACTTACAAAATTAGGCAAAACAATGTGGAGCAGGATGGAAAAAATGCAGAGAGGACTGATGTGATAATAAAATCCGAACAAAAATCTAAAATACTTTACCATAACTACTTGATAGCCTACAATTCGAAGAGAGAAGGCAGGGCTAACCAACTGGAGAAACTTGTCGATCTGACAGAGAGAGAGGGGAAATCTGTAGGTAAATAGAGAAACGGTTGAACCATTTTCCATTAATATTTGGAACTATTTATCTCTGTTCCGACTTCAAACTATTTGTTAATAAGAAATGTTTATTTTTATTTATTTATTATTATTAGTATTAATTATTAATGAATAATCTAACTAGCTGTCAATTATCAAATACTACCAGTTGTCAATAGTTGTGTGGAAAAGAGCTACAGGACAGGTGTCGAAAATCATTGAGTGAAGTTATATGTTAGGCCTATCGGCCTAATTACATGTCTAAAATGAAAAGTAAAATTATATTACATGTCTAAAACATAAATTTTATATTTTTATTATTGACATAAAAATATATAAATTTTAAATTAAAATGTCAAAATGAAAAGTAAAACAACATAAAAATATAGAAAACCTTATGATTTTGAAACATAAAATCTTAATAGTGAGAAAAAGACTTGGAAAGCACAACACTTACGCATAAAAACATTGAACAAAAAATTATAGCATTAAAAACTTCAAAAATGAAAACACCTAATTATAAAATAATGAATTTTAAACAATATAAAACAAAATAAAAGATATATAACACTCAAATAATTGGAATCTTGGAAAAAATACTTAAAATTAAAAACCTTAGTATCTAAAATGATACAAATAAAGGTCGATCATAAAATCAATGAATCAATCAAAATCAGACAAATTTAAATTATAATCATACTTGTAAATCTTAAAGAAAAATACAAAAAATAATTTTATAAATGCTAAGACATAAAAAATCGAAAAATATCAAATGTCAATCCTAAAAGTATATAAAATTACACTTAGTTATAATATCTTAATACTTCAAGAATAAAACTAACAAACTTATACAAAACCATTGAATTAAAAAATGGAGAAAATTTACCCTTGAAACTTTAAAATACCTTACGAAATATTTAATTTTTTAAAAATTTAACTTAAATCATTAAATAAAAAATCTTCCAACATAAAAAAATGAATTAATAAAAAAATTTGAAACGTAGAAGTGAAAATAATAAACTAAAATACTTAAAACTTAAAAGACACTAAGATCCAATAAAATAGCTTTAAATTTTAATAATATTTATAATTATTAATTATATATGGATCTAAATAATATTTAAGAAAAAAATTGTTTAAAGTTACCCATTTTAAATTTCTTAAAATTGTAACCAATAACTTTATTAGTTTATTTTTGAATTCCTCTCATGAACCTCCAACTTAATTATCACCCACATCCTCATCCTCAACCAAGTTGAACTACAATTTAATTTTAAATAAAATAATTTCTAATAATAAAAATTTATTCACTTTATATTAATAATAGAAGTATTATAATATTTTTATCGAATTAAATAAGTAAACAATATCCAAAAATCAATTTCACAATTTAAAAAAAAAAGTAGACAAGAAATAGAAGTGCATGTTCCACATGAGCCTAGAAAAAAGAGAACAAGTCGATTTGGTATAAATATATATGTCTCACTTCACATCAAACATAATTTTTATAATGCATAAAGCCATTAAAGGAATATAAGATCATTATTAAAATAATGTCTAGAATATTTTAATGTGAATGAGGAGGATTCACCTACTAATGCCAAGAATGTTTCCCTGATTGTGGACCTAAACTTGGGAGAGGCAGTGGTGCTGATCGGTAGTAGCACGTGGAGAAAAATAAGTTAAACAGTCTCCGACATCGGTATGTCCAAGTCGGTATAAATTTATAATTCAAACTCCTCGATCCCGCATCAACCTAATCCCAAGGAGGTAGTCAGTGGACACTAGACAACATGTTGAAGATAGATCCACTGACGATAAAAAAATATATGCTGACCATTGGGAAAATTCATTTAGGGGAAGTTACCAACTACGAAAATTTAATAATTGATTCCATCCTACATGGCTTAGAATGGAAGCACGAGGAGTTTAAAAAAACAAGCGCCCTTGTAGGGTCCACTTAAAATTTGAACGTTGCTTCCAATTTGGTGAGTTCCCCACCAAAGAATGTTTGAAATGTATACTCAAAGTCTTTGGGGAAAGTGGAAATTTTTGTTCTGAGCGAAGGTGAGGATGGACGGAGAAAAGTTAATGAAAAAGTCACACATACGGTCCATCCCGCCATGACCCCACAACAGGGTAGCAAATAATTATTCTCCTTGTTGTGGTAGTTGGTCCACTTTCATTGTGCTTCATGTTTAATTTTGGCTTCTTGGACTTCCTCTTATCTGTAATATTTCTTGCTTTATCTAGGTTTTGAGCCTCCTTGTATCCCGAGGTACGGTCCCATCTAAAAATACTTTTACCAATAATAAAATAAATAATGTCTAGAATATTTTGCATCTTTAATATGTTTTCATTGAAACATTGTCTTATCGCATTTGTAATTTTTACGTAAAATGAATAATATTTAATAGATGTAAAAAAATTTAGTCAATGAAATTTTACTTCTTTGTGTTTTTCAATTTTCCTTTGGATTTAAAAAAAAATCCACAATCTTCCAAATCCTACCAAAAAAAAACTACACTTAAATAAAGAATTAAAAAAATAAAGATTAAATGGATGGTATATTTTCTAGGAAGGATAATAGAATTGTTATTACACATTCAAAATATTTGTTATATTATTTTTTTCACAAAATAATTAGGCCCAAAGGCCTCTATATAATTTAATATTTGCAGCCCCTTTGCCATCCGATTCCTAAACTTGCGGCACTTTCTCGTCCAACTCCTAAACCTTCCTTACAGTCCCTTTCAATATATTGTATGCCATTTATACCCATCACATAAATTATTAATTAAAAATTAGTTCCCATCAAAGAAATTGTAAATTAAATATAAAATATTATTAAAAGAGTTCAACCACTTTGTGATGCTTTATTTATGTTTTTTTAATTTCCTTTCACTGCATTCATGTGAAATATTTTAAAGGGATAACTCAGTTAGAGGCAGGTTGGGGTGGTTAGGTTGCCACTAATCGCACCTCGTAGAGGCTAGAATCATAAATTTGTAAATCATAATTCAACACTTCAAATTTTTTCATATATACAATTTGTTTTTTTAGGGGAGCAAAATCAGCACTACATAAGGAAAAGATACATCAATGAAGAGCCATGAAAATGCATCTACCAATGGAAAAAGTGACAACAAGAGACAATAGAAACAAAAACTAGACCGATCTGAAAAGGATAAAACGAGATAACCAAGACTCGCATTAATGACGAAAAAACTATGACAAAGCGAGCTTGACTTTTCTCTTCATGATCCATCCGGAAGTCCCACAAGAGCAACTCCACATTACACGTGCACATTACTTTGATTGGACAATAGTCCACCCTCCCCCATGGTATACGTCGTACTAGGCCTTGAAATTGACAGGCTCTAAGCCATTTTTGTGATTTTAGCGTATATTACAAGTGGAAAAATCTTAAAACCGTAGAAAATGATAGGCTACAACATTTGAAAACCGTAAGTTTTTTTAGGTCGTTTATATAAAAACATAATACCTATTTATATATACATGAACAAATTGTAGATATATTTATAAAAATTTCTAGAATTTACAACCAACTTAAAGAGTTAAGCCGTCGGTGAATTTTGATTTGAAAGGCACATATAGTTTGAAATTCCGAGGCCACGTCGTACCCATCGTCAAAACCTCATTCAACTCAACCACCAACCACCCATGGATCAGTCCTCATTATTCCTTCCCTCAACAAGCCATCTCACTCGGCTGGGGCCACCGCATTAATGCGGGATTTTTAATTTGAAGAGACCCACCCTGTGTGACAAATTGACAACTTCCAACCCCACCGCCATGTGATAAGCATGAACCAGGCCATCTCTTGTTGGGGAATGTTTGAATTTGTCGTCTTATTCTTCCATTCTCGAAGAATAACCATCTATAGAAAATGTGTTGGGTTTATATTGCACATCAATTTCAACGATTGCTTCTACTTCAATCGACTCGAGAGAATAGATCTGCGATTACGATTCACTCATGTCCTGCGCACATGGAGGAAAAAAGCATTCTTTAGCACACTTCAGACCCTCCACAGTGTAGCCGTACAGGGCTCCACGGTAGCAAGGAGTGCAGCCAGGCCCCTTCCATTCACCCTACAGTGACTGTCAAAATCAATCAATTCGCTAGTAAATAAACTAATAACACATTGCCACTTGTCAATTTTTTTAAATTAACTTCTTTTTTCCCTCTGCTCTCCTGATGTGACATAGAATAGTACCAAGCTCGGCTAGGGCTGTTGTATTCTCATGTGCGCAAAGCAAGGGTTTAGGGCTCTCTGACGTCATCAAATGAAGCTAGACTCTGGGCTTCGCCCTTCCCCATGTGTGCAGGACTTGAGATACATCCACTATGCTTCCACCACATTCATATACTTTGTGGCACTTCCTTATATGAAAAATGAAAAATAAAGTAAAGTACACTCATTTGGTTAATAGGAAATCCTTTTCATAAAATAAAAAAATTGAAGCAAAGAAATCAAAATTCTTTCTAGGAAGAAGGCTAACCATTAGCATAGAAAAAAATTAGAAACTAGAGCCACTGTTCAATACCTACAACATGTGAATGGAATTTTGTAATCTGCATTAACGAAAGTAACTCTTTAATATTTTTCAACTTCGTCATCTCTCAATTTTAAGAGTTCCTAGGAATCTCCATTTGGAAACACTGGACAATTTTTACCTTAGGTGTGAATAATTCCTAACATTATAATTTAATGTGAAATAATATTATCATTCAAAGTCTAAACTATTTAAGAGCACGATCTATATGTGTGTGTGTGTGGCTATTTATTATATCTTCGGGATAATATTTTAATACCAAACTAATTCATATTGTAATTGAATTAGCAAGTTAATATATTACGCTTGTGTTTTCTTTCTTTGTGTATGTGTGTGTGTGTCTATGGCTATTTATTATTATTTTTATCTCAAACTAGTTCATATTATAATTGAATTAGGAGTTAATATAATTCTCTTTTGTTTTATTTATCTCGAGTTTTTTTCATTAAATAGAGTAATAAGGAAGATTTTGAACCCTAAACAAATGAAAGATAGGCTTTTAGGCACCAAACCGAAAGAAAAAGAAATAGGGCCCTATAGGCCCAAGGAGAAGCAAACAGAAAATCCTAAATCACAACATTATGAGAAAACCAAAGAAAATAGGGCTCCTTTAAGCAAGCAGGCAATAACTACTTGACCACTAACACAAGGAGCCACCCAAACATCTAGGAGACGTCCCCAACTAAGAAACCAGACTCAACAAAAGAGGAGATAAAACTAACTCCTAACAAAATGAGTGAGACATGAAATTTTCTTGTTTCTAGAACGGACTTTACACCATCCCTCTTCCTTAAGAGCGTGCTTAATAAACTCAACATGATTTAGAAAACCAAAGGTATGAAAGATATAGCTGTTATAATGTTACCCTTGCAAGAAATCAAACACTTTGAGATTATTGGGAACAAATTCCCTAAACAAAACCTCCTTCGAGACTGGTTTTTAATGTCAAGACCAATTTCAATATTCCTATCAAATGGGCTTTCATTCGGTTCTTCAGCTTGTTACTCAGTATTAAATTTTCATCGGTCTTCTTCAAAATAATCCACAACCCTATTCAATTGATTATGTGGGAAAGGTACAAGATACTTTTTAATAGCAAAATCTGTTTTGTAGAGGAATTATCCTCATCCTCTGTCTCTTTAATGTTCAAGGTTTCTACCACCTCCTCCTCGCCAATCACTCTGTAATATTTTTCAACTTATGACATCTCTCAATTTTAAGAGTTTCTAGGGATCTCGGTTTGGAAAAACTCGACAATTTTTTACCTTCTCCAATGAATAATTCCTAAAATTATAATTAATATCAAATAATATTATCATTCAATGTCTAAAATATTTAAGAGCACCATACATGTGTGTATGTGTGTGTGTGTGGCACCATACATGTGTATATATGTTTGTCTGTGTGGCCATTTATTATTTCAAAACTTCATGAATTTCGTTGGGATAATTTTTATCCAAAAGTAGCTCATATGGGAAATGAATTAGGAGTTAAAAAAATCCATTGGTATTTTCATTGTCTCGATTATTTTTTTAATAGATAGGGTAAAAGGAATATTTTGAAGGGATCATGAACCCTACACAAATAGAAGATAGGCCTTTAGGTACCAAAGTAAAATAAGAAGAAATAGAGCCCTACGGACCCAAGGAGAAGAAAACAAAAAAGCCTAAAACCTAACAACATGAGAGCACCAAAGATAAGATGGATCCTTAAAGAAATCGAAAAAAACTACTTGACCACCAACACAAGGAGCAACCCAAACATCGAGGAGCTAACCCCAACCGAGAAACTAGGATCAACAAAAGAAGAGCTAAAATTAAATTCTAACATAATGAGGGAGAGACAAACATTTTTCATTTCTAGAATAGACTTTACACCATCCCTCTTCCGAAGAGCGTGCTTAATGAACTCAACATGATTCCTAAAACTCGAAGGTAACAAATATATAGATGTTATAATGTGATCCTTGCAAGAAATCCAATGCTTTGAGATTATTGGGATAAAATTCGCCAAAATAAACCTCCTTCAAGACTAGTTCTTCAATATCAAGAAAAATTTTGATATTCCCATAAAATGGGATGTCAGTCAGTTCTTCAACTTGTTCCATATAAAATTTGCACCATTCTTCATCAAGATAATCCACAACCATATTCAATTAATTATATGGAAAGGTACATGATATTTTTCGATTCTGCAACCACTAGTGTTTCATGCCTAGAAGAGGAATCATCCACATCCCCTATCTTGTTGTTATAGGTTTCTACCACCTCCTTCTCATCGTTTGCCCTACCTACTAAGTCCTCCTCATCAATAGAGATAACCCCCATAGATATTTTCTTATGGGGAAAAGTAAAATTGGTGGTTGAATCGGGAAAATGAAGCAATAAAGAATCAGATCCAACTCAAAGAGGACCCACGTCCCCTCTATTCTAATGAGCCCCACCCTACTCAATGGCTTCATGAAAAGTGTGTCAAGTCTTATCTTTTATAGGCTGCATGCTATCTCCATAATGGTGCTGACTTTTTCACCACGTGAAGCCAACTCGCCTCTTCAAGAAACCCCAACAAGGTGCTCCTCTAAAGCCGGTGACCTGCAATCCAAATCCTTTCTACCTAAGGAAAATCCAACAACTACTAGCAAAGACTCTCGGGACCCAAATTTTTGTAAGACACCAGCTAAATTCTGTGAGAGAACCGATTTTTATACTAAACCTACTTTTAACAAGACCCTTCTCTATACCCAGCTTCCCTATAAGTCCCGCAAAACACAGGGGAAGATTTATTGACCAAATTTTGATCCTAGGGCCTAAACTTAGAGACAAGGCGAATAGAAGACGACAACTTCTTCCCCACCTCCACATTGACACATATTTTTCACATAAATATCATTTTTTTATTTAGTTGTGGAATCCACATCTAGGATGTAGCTTATTTATCCAAAAATTATAGGGGTATGGCCACCATCCCGACCAAAACTGGAAGAGAATTAGGGTTAAACTCCTACTAGGACATGTAAGGTATATTTTTGGAGATCTGCAGAATGTTCCTCCAATAGAAGAAAGGCCCTCTCGTAAGGGAATTGATAAGATCGATTCACCGATAAATAAGAAGAGGAAACCCTTATCGAGATAGGAAAACACTAAAACACATCCATCCCATTTTATTTTGGCCCATAATCTAATTGAGTCAATCTTAGGCCTTAATCTTTATTTTCCACATTTTATAGCCTCGTTTCTCTACTAACTTCTCTACTCATATATATGATTTGATAGGGATTTGACATGTTTTGGAAATTATGTTATGTTATTCTATCTTTGTGGACATGTATGGTGATTAAGGCGTGTAGCACCAATTATCTTTGGTTAGTATGTTGACACATTTTATTAGATGTTGTGTATACTAACATATTGCTATGTTATTTGGGCCTAATTGATATTTGATGGATACATAGTTTAGTCACACATTTTGATGATATGAATTATTTGATTTTTATGCGAACACATGATAGCATGGATGTATGTAATTTATATGTATTTCAATTGCTAACACATGATGAATTGTGTGAAAGTGTGCATATTTCTCATTTACGATTCCATGTTGATGTTGTGATATCATAGATTTACATGTTTAGACTTGATTGTTTATTGAGTAGTTGATTTACACTTATATTGGGCAGATGTGATTAATGTGTGCATTCAGTGTGCAAGTAACAGGGCACATGAGAACGTGGGTTTCGGTGGTGGCTACACAATTTGCGCATAAGCGGCCCCAGGGCTAAGTCCTAACCATGTTAGTTGTATGAAGCCTTATTGTTTACTTGTATTGTTTAGGCACCATGAGTGACCCTTATTTGTAATGTTGTAACTCATGTAAAATTAATTATGTTTAGCTTGTTTTATTTTGTTAAGTAAAGTAGGTTGGGGGACTTAATGGTCTGCACTTGCATTTAGTTGGTATTTGTGTAAGTGTGTTGTTAATTTAAGAGGATTGACATCACATGAGCACCATTGAGTGGGCCCCATATCCTCTACATATGTGCCCAAATGTGCCAAACCGGCAATTAGGCTATTTTTGCATATTAAGTGACCTCTTTTGGTTTTGGGTGTTCACTTAGCATTAAAATAGGCCCTTGGACCATACCTATAAGGTAGGGGAGCTTAATTTCAAGGCATGGAGGAGTTTCCCTCCCATTTATCCTTTCTTTTTCACCATCCATGTAATATGGTTTGGAATGTCTGTTGTGAAAATTTTCATAAGCTTGTCTCATATATATTTTGGGTGAATTATGACATGGATCTTTAAACGTGAGTTTATCTTTTCTTCTTTTTATTTTGGGAATATCGACTTGGAGGGAAGAGAGGGGTGAAACTTGTCACCCTATCATTTTTGATGAAATTTATTTGTCTTTCCTCAAATACTCCCTCGCGGGGGACAAGGACATTTATTTGGATTTTTCTAGGTGTTTGGAGACTTTTGGAGTTAGATTTTCTCTAACAATGAATTGGGAAAAGATTAGAGATTTGGAGAGCTTGTGGAGGTAAGCTCTTTGATCTCATTTTATGTAAGTTTGCATGTTAGATATTAAATTTTCTTATTGGTCAAAAGTGTGTGTCTTTTTGCTTGTGTTGTATATTACTTGGGTATGTTATTTGTTATTTTCTCCATCCATCATATGGCTTGATAGATTTTAGATTTTCTCTAGGAAAGTGGGGGATTTTTTGTCTTAAACCTCATGGCTTGATGGTCAAGCCATGTTGGTTCCTTTTATTCCCCTCATATGGTTTGAGGTGGGAAGGTTGTTCATAGAGTTTAAACCCCCTTGGCCTCATCATTGGAGAGGAAACCCAATGGTTTTTAAAATCCTCCCAAGGAGGATTTTAGGTGACTGGGTGGTGTAATAAGGAGGGATTTTTTTCTTCGAGGGATAAGGAGTTTTTGCGAAGAATCTTGCAAGTGTGCATCTTATGGTTGGACCACACTCTTTGACACTTTTGGATGTCTCATCTACTCTTCCCCGTTGATTAGGATGAATATGGTTTTTTCCTCTCTTCTTGTTTTTGGTAAATGTTATGTTCCTTTAGTGGAGGAGTTAGTCTTGCATGTGATATACTTGTGTGTATTTTCTCCCTTATTCTTGTGCACATTTTTGAAGCTACCTCTCTCTCCAACGTGCTTGGGGAAGATAGCATGTCTTCCAACCTTTAGAAAGACATGTAATGATGCATATAGGATGGGTGGTAAGACTAGCCTTTCTCTATGTGTTGGATTCTTTGGTGAAGAGCACAACATTGGAGTTCAAGTATGGAATATGGTTGGAGTTTCCTTGATAACTTGGACTCATGTTGTTCCCAAAATTTTGGGAGAGTTTTACTTATTTTAATCATGTGAATATGGATTTTTTGGACTTTCTATGTACTTGTAAACTCCCATTTTGAGATTTTAACTTTCTATGTACTTGTAAAACTCCCATTTTGAGATTGGGATTGCTTTGAAACTTGTATTACATTAGTTCATGTATCCTCTTTCATTATTGTAAAGAAATCTTGTAAAGTGTTTCTTTGTGCATCATAAGCATCCTGGCATATGATTTCCTTGTCTAAACTTCATTGTTATGTAAGCTATTATGCATTGAAAACATTGTAAGAAACTTTGCATCTTGAAAAGAAATGGAAGGAATATTAATTGCAACTTCTTCTATTGAAAGATGGTTTTGTATTCTATTAATTTGTTCCTCAAGTGAAGTGATTTTTTTACTTGTGGTAGAAGTTGTATAAATTGATTGATTCTCCTTTGAAAAGAAAACTTGCATTTTTCATTATATATGGGTAGTGTAAAAATAAGGTTTGAAGTAGAGAAAATTTAATGTCATTTTTGTAATATAAGTATTCTATTTTACTTTATAAAAGAAAGAAAGAGAGTATTTTAGAGAGGGTAGATTGATAGCAATTGAGATTTAAATCTGCACCTTTTTACATACAAGTTGTAAAAATTTGAGCATTACTTTCAATGAAGAAACCTATATTCTAAGAATCCATTTGAATATTATATAGTTAAAACTTGTGTTAATAAAATCTATTTCTCTTAAGTGATTTAATATTTTAAAATAGTTCGTTTACGATGTTGGTATATAGATAAATAAATCTGTATATATATATATATATATATATGAACAATTAGAACCTATCATTTTACATTTTGTAATTATTTTAATGTAGTATATAATATAAATATATTAAAACAAATTTAGTATAATTTATATTAGATAATATATATATATGTGTGTGTATGTACACACACACACACACACACACACACACATTTAATTATAAAATAAAATTACAATATCAAATTAAAAAAATAGTAATAAAAAAATTTGGTGAAAAATTTATAAGTTTTTAAAAAAAAAAGTTGGGAAATCGAGCCCTCCTCAAAACCTATGCCAAACTCTAACCTCCACCTTTCCTCTAAACCCCCAACATCCCTGCACCCTCCATGAGACACCTACACCCACGCTACCCCACATCCCTCACACTCCCCATAACCCCCAACTCCCTTCCTTTCCACCATAACCCCACTTAAAAACCTGCATCTTTTACATAATTTACCGCCCCTAGTAAATCAAAATTTGTGGATTTCGACTATGGGTTCTCAAAATAATTTGGTTTTACACTATGTGTGTGTGTGTGTGTGTGTGTGTGTGTGTGTGTGTGTGTGTGTGTGTGTGTGTGTGTGCATATTTTTCTTCTTTATTTAAAAAAATGGGTATACTATATACCTAACTTAAAAGATCTCAGTAAAGGAAACATACAAAAATAATAATAATGGATCTTCCTCAATGTGCACAAAGAAGAAACAAAAATAAAACCAAATGAGAAGAGAAAGAAAACATAAAGATTAATTAGGGCATTTCTAGGAATCACAAAATAAAGTGCCAAGATTAGTTTGATACTAGGATTCAAATTTAATCCCACAGTACTCTTAAGTCATGAGATTTTGTGGGATTATGAAACGAAATTAAATGAAGGGTGTGTGGGCGCTAATTAAATAACAAGGGGGAAAATAATTAAATTAAAATGGGTGTGTAGAATTTCTATTTTAACCTTAGCAAACGTTTAGTAGAAATAAATAATTAAATTTTCAATTGGGCTAGTAGTTAATTAATTGGGTAAATCAAATTAGTATATAATGATTAGTAACGAGAATCGGATAAGTATAGTATTAGTATTTAATTTTTAAAAAGAACAATTTCCCAAATTTTTAACGACCATTTCATGTGGTTTTCCATGTCCCGAGGTGGGGCATTACATTTGGTATCAGAGTGATGGTTTGCACACACAGACACTTTGTGTAGAATATTTAATTAGATATTAATATTTTAATAACATTAAACGAAAATAACTAAAATGTTTCCACAACCTTTACCACTTACTTAATAATCTGTTTTCTTACTCATACAAAAGATGGAACTTGCAAGACATTGAACCATTAGGGACTTGGGATGTAGATCACCTATGCCTGATTCGCACGCACCCAAGTTTAGATGTCAGATTTTAGAGGCTCTTTAGTAGCTGATACGAGTTGTGTAGAAACACCTTCCACCACCGCTGCGGGAGGTAAGAGAGGAGGATGTCCAGTCAGGAGATGTGGAGCTGATAGGAAAGGATGCATACTTGGAGCCACAAGAGCACGATCCTCCAAGGTGGGAGAGGTGGCCTTGAACTAGCATAGTCATCCACACAACTTTGAGGGACCATTTTGGGATAAACAAACTCATTCACTGTTGAACCGCATTACCTTGATCATGATACGGGTAGTGTGATTAGAGACTATATTCACTTACAGTTAGCTATGTACACTGGCACTACTGAGATGGATTTGGGGTGCAGTCATGGCTCCTCGGTGTTGATATTTTCTTTGGATTGTACTCTTACGAGAGCAATGTCAAGGCCGGAGTTTGACATACACCTCCTCCGGATGTTACGGGTGTTTGGAGGAGGAATGAGGAGTAGAATTTCTAATTGACTTGGGATACAGTGACTTGGGAGTTATTCGAGGAGCATTTGGGGGCTCATTATATGTTAGAGAATTTCATGAAGAAGAGGATTGATGAGTTTCATGAATTACTGACAGGGCTCGACATAATGGCACGATATTAGAGTAGGCTCTCGTATCATTGCAGTATGTGAACTACTGCAAGACAAAATATTATAGGTTAGTTTCTTCGGGGCACGAATGAGACATAACAACAGTAGTTAGGATGTTATCTCCTCCCACACTTGAGAAGTTTATTTTGAAGCCCTACTTAGCTAAGGATAACATGACCATGACACGGGAAAAATGAGATAGGAATAACATAAAATTTCGGGAAAATATGTAGGTCTTTGAGTAAGAGGTCACAAGGACAAGACCACCCCTAGAGGAGGATTTTTCCTCCTCTAGTAGTATTGAGGATCCACAACATCTAGAATAGCAAACACAACATCAAGGAAACCAACAATAGAGGGAGAAAAAGAATTAGAGCTTATAGAGAGGTGGTACTTGAGGAGGTTTTAGTGGAGCTAGTTATACGAGATAGGGTACTTAAAAAATACATCCAGGTTACATGTAGTAGTCTGCTAGGGTTGGGATAAGATGATCACTTCACCAGAGTACAGGAGGAACCCTATCTTAGAGGGGTACAAGAGGATGTTTTATTTCTGGGTCATCTAATCACTATGTTTGTATGTGCCTGCGCAAAACCAGCTACCATGGATATGTAGAGATTCCTAGGTCTAAGTAGATAGTGGGTGATGTAGGAAATGCCCATCATGTATTTATAGTAGTTAATAACCACCGGTGTAGAGCATCGGGCCTTAATTATTGAAATGATAGGTACTATCAAGGATATTTCTGTCTCAAGTACTATTTGATTCAAGTCTTTTAAATTATTTTATATCTCCTTCTATAGTGGAATAGTGTGGGCTAGTTGTGGCTAGGAAGTCAAACAGTTGGTAGGTTTAGTATTACTCTCGGTACAACTCTGTGGAATCGTATGTGGAGATTTGTGTACTTTATGTAGGATTCTTCTCCACTACACTTGACCTTCGAGTTGATCCTCTAGTATCATATCGGGATTTTTAGGTATTGATTGGCTTGAAGCTCATCGAACGAAGGTAGATTATAGGAATAAGGTCGTTGAGTATTAGGATGATCTTAGGAGTGTATAAGTTTTTATTTAAGGGATGCATAGGCCTATCTCTTTATGCATGATCTTGGCTAAGAAACTCAAGGAGAGGATGCATAAATATTATCTAATTGATCGAGATAGAACTCAATAGAATTCACCATTAGATGATCATGAAATTTTGAGGAGTATGTAGATGTGTTTCAAGGTGAGATTCCATTATTACCACCCCACAAAGAGGTGTATTTCACCACTAATTTAGTGTTAGGATAAACACCATTTCTAGTTCACCCTATCAGATGATGACTCTAGAGATTCATGAGCTCAAGATACGAGTTAGAGGAGTTGTTAGAGAAGGGTCTCATTTTCCCTAGTGTATCTCCATGGGGAGCACTAGTCATATTTGTGAAGCAAAATTATGGTTGTCTCAAGATTTATGTAGACTTCACGTTTCTCAAAAAAGTCACAATAAAAATAGTTATAGACTCCCAAGGATTGAGTACTTGTTTAATCACATATGGGGAGTTAGAGTGGTCTCAAAAATCTATCTCATGTCAAAGTTATCATCGGTTGCGCATATAATATGAAAACATTTATAAGACAACTTTTCACACATATTATTGGCATTATGAGTTCATAGTTGTCACTTTTGGTTTTACCAATGCCCTAGCTATCTTCATGAGCCTCATGAATGGAGTATTCAAGACCTTTCTAGAGATTTTTTTCTCAGTGTTCCTAGATGATATATTGATATATTCTCATTCCAAGGAGGAACATGAG
Source organism: Taxus wallichiana var. yunnanensis (assembly GCA_018340775.1). Classification (NCBI taxonomy): domain Eukaryota; kingdom Viridiplantae; phylum Streptophyta; class Pinopsida; order Cupressales; family Taxaceae; genus Taxus; species Taxus wallichiana. The sequence goes on from CM031241.1 coordinate 236,129,060, forward strand.
GAGCATTCGAGATAGGTACTACACGTTTTGAGACAACATAACTTCTTTGGGAACTTAGGAAAAAGTAGCTTATTTCAGATAGATATTCAAAGTACTTGGGTCACATCATATCGGTGAGGGAATCTCGGTAGATCCCTTTAAGATACATGTTTTTCTTGATTTTCCTATGCCCACATCGAGTTAAAGAGGTGAGGAGTTTTATGGGTTTTAACGGGTTATTACCACGAGGTTTGTACATTAATTTTCAAGGATTTCTCACCATATTACTTGGTTAGAGAAGTGTGAGAAGGACTTCGATTGCTTAAGGAAAGGTTAAAAATGAGTTCTTGTTTTAGTAGTTTTGGACCCAACATAGGATTTTTTGTTTGTATTGATGCATCACTAGAATTTATAGGAATATTTCTTATGTAGGAGCACCGGGTTATTGCCTTTGATTCACGTAAGCTCAAATATTATGAGATTAACTACCCTACTTATGACTTAGAGCTTTGCAGCTTGTTCATGATCTTGTGCATTCGCATCATTTCCTCTTAGGTAGGGCATTCATTTTGAGGACAGATCACCATAGCTTACAACATATCTTCTCTAAAAAATTAACCTCAATTCTCACAAATGACATTGGATGGAGTTACTATGTGAGTACAACATCGAGGTGTAATATATCAAAGGAAAGGAAAATGTCGTTGTAGATGCACTTAGTAGATGATGATATGTACTTTGATCCTTCACAATGAAATCAAACTTGAGAGGAAGGATTCTTCAACATGACTTCTAAAGGACATGTTTTATGAGGATGCTAGGTAGATGTATGAGTCATAGGTTTCATTAGGGGTAGATATTGGGTGTATTTTAAAGGCGAGATGGTTTATTTCGGTTCCATAGGCACATATATGTGGCTAAGTTAAGTTATATTTGTAGCTTCAAACATACGAGAGGCTCATCGAGGCCCATATGTAGCACACCTAGAGTGAATAAAATTCATACCAATGTGTGAGAGTTATATTATTTTCCTGGTCTTCAATGGTACATAAAAATTTTGTAGCACGTTTCCTTCAAAGGCATGAGACGATCAAGGAAGATCTTTCTCATTCCACATGACTTTGACAACCTCATGATATTCCGAGTGGAAATGTTATGTGATATCCATGGATTTTATACTAGGAATCCCTATGTCTTCCTATCATTATGATGCCATTATGGTCACTTTGTGGATAACATGACCAAGGTTGCACATTTCTCGCATCCAAGGTCACCTTTAATGCACAAGCCATTGCCAAAGTATTTCTGAGAGGATATTGTTATATTATGTATGATTAAGAAGACCATTATCAATGCAGGTATACCATTTAAAAATTAGTTTTCTAAAATTCCCTTAAGACCGCTCTGGGTACACAGATTAATTTCATCTCAACATATCATCCGAGAGACAGATGGACATAAAAAGATGGTTAATCAGTATTGGAGGTCATTTTAAGGATGTATGTGATGGACCAATGAAATAAGTGAGAATATTATCTACATTTTTGTTTATTTTTCATACAACAAAATCCATCACAATTCCATTGGTATGGATCCCTACCAGGATTTGTATGGTCGATCTTGCAAGACACCTCTAAGTTGGGAAACACTAAATGATAGGATTATTATAGGATCAACTTATCTACATGACTTAGAGAAGCATATTTTTCAGATTAGGAAGCATCTTGAGAAGGCTAAAGAACACTAGAAGGTGTATGTAGACACCAAGAGGGAATGATCTTCACCTCGCGGTGGGTGACAAAGTCTTCTTGAGAGTTTGTCCACATAAGAGCCCAATATGCTATGGAAAGTCTTCTAAGATATCACCTGGTTTTTTTGGGCCATTTGATATTTTAGAGGTCATCGGTTTAGTTTCCTATCATCTAGCTTTTCCACCACACATTACATGGTCCCATGATTTATTTCATGTTTTCGTACTACATAGATATTTACGATATCTCTTATGTTTTGGATTGGTTAGAATTACATGTAGAGGATGAGGATAGTGGAAGATGGAGCTCAGTATGTATAATAGAGCACCAAAGTTTTACCCTTTGGGGTCAAAATGTGGACCGAGGTTAGGGTGTAGTGGGATACATACAATTAGATGAAAACCACTTGGGAGGATGCTACACCATTGATGGTTAGATATCCTAATTTGTTTCAGTGAGTTCCAAGAGGAAGTCTAATTTTAGGAGAGGGGGATGTAATGGCCACATTTTATAGCCTCAGTTATCTTCCGACTTCTCTACTCATAGATATAATTTGACAGGGATTTCACATATTTTGGACATTATGTTATGTTATTTTATCTTCATGGACATGTATGGTGATTTGGGCATGTAGTGCCAATTTATCTTTGATTAGTATGTTGGCACATTTTATTAGATGTTGTGGATACTAAAATATTGCTATGTTATTTGGGCCTAATTGATATATGATGGATACATAGTTTAGTCGCATGTCTTGATGATATAAATTATTTGATTATTGATGAGAACACATGATAGCATGGATGTATGTCATTTATATGTATTTCAATGGCTAACACATGATGAATTGTGTGAAAGTGTGCATATTTCTCATTTATGATTCCATGTTGATGTTGTGATATCATAGATTTACATGTTTAGACTTGATCATTTATTAAGTAGTTGATTTACGCTTGTATTGAGGAGATGTGTTTAATGGGTGCATTGAATGTGTAGGTTACAGGGCACATGAGAACATGATTTTTAGGGTGGCTACACAATTTGTGCACAAGCAACCCACAGGGATAATTCCTAACCATGTTAGTTATATGAGGCCTTATTGTTTGTTTTTATTATCTGGGCACCGTGAGTGACCCTTATTTGTAATATTGTAATTCATGTAAAATAAATTATGTTTAGGTTGTTTTATTTTGTAAAGTAAACTAGGTTGGGGGACTTAATGGTCCCCACTAGTATTCAGATTGGTATTTTGTAAGATTGTGTGTTAATTAAAGAGGATTGGGGTAACATGAACACCCTTGAGTGGGAACCATATCCTCTACATATGTTCCCAATTGTGCCAAACCCGAAATTAGGCTATGTATGCCATTTTAAGTGACCCTTTTTAGTTTTGGGAGTTCACTTAGCATGAAAATAATCCATTGGATGCTACATATTAGGTAGAGGGGCTTAATTTCAAGGCATGGACAGATTTAACCTCTCTTTTGTCACCATCCATGTAATATGGTTTAGAATGTGTGTGTTGGAAAAAGTTACATAAGCTTGTCTCATATTCTTTTTGGGTAATTTGGGAGAAGGGTGTTTAAATGTGAGTTTATCTTTTCTTCTTTTATATTGGGAATACCGACTTGGAGGGAGAGAGGGGTGAAACATGTTACCCCATCATTTGTGAGGAAATTTATTTATCTTTCCTAAAATAATCCCTCATGGGGAGAAGGGGAATGTTTTTGGCTTTTGTTTCATGTTGGAGACTTTTGGAGTTAGAGTTTTCTTTGACAAGGAATTAGGAAAAGCTTAGATATTTGGATAGCTTGTGGAGGTAGGCTCTGTGATATCCTTTTATGTTTTTAATTGATAAAGCGGGTTGAAGGGACCCATTACCCATTTAAAAGAAGAGGCTAAATCCTCTAGAAAACAAAAGGGCTACAAATGCCAAAAAATAGTTGCATACCAACATTACAATAGATAGAAAAATCCTTAGATTAATTCCCCCTGGGATGGAAAATAATCATGAATGCATAATCTTGATCCAATTCGAACTTTTTGAAGTATGTCCCCTTTTTATGCCACCTCCAACCAAGTTTTCTTCCTGAAATCCCATCTCTGTATCATTTTTCTCTGTCACTGTTTTACCATTGGAGGTAGGATTATATATATTGTCTTTAAATTTTGATGTAGAATCCAAATGGATTTGAACCCCATCCGTTCGAATATTTTGATCCATTTTCTTTTTCAGATTTCTTATTCTTATTGAAGGGACATGAGGCTTGCAAATGCCCCGCATTTCTGCACAGTCTACATCGGAATGCGGTATTCTCATAATCTAAGACCTGGGTGTGCTGAAAATTACCAAACTTAAGGTTGATTTGATTAGGTAATCCTTTGCTTAAATCAATTTCAACACAATTTCAGTGAATGAACACAGGCCCAAATGTGTTCTATCCATATCCTCTTTTATAAATTTTCCCAAGATGTTTCCAATATCTTCTAGGGCATACCACAAATGTAAGGGAAGGTTAGGAAGCCTGACCCAAACTAGTGTTTTGGTCACTAAATAAGTATTTGGATTAAAATATGGGAACCATGGAGTGATGAATAGACCTACATGTCCCCAAAACAAGAGTCCCTTTTTCAAACATCACTGGTAATATTTTGTTTCCCTAAAATGGATAAAAAAACCCTTGGAGCAGAGAGAGATTTCACATTTATTGGTCCAATTTTCGAAGACCCACTGGTACAGAGTTGTGGAGGAAGGCCAAAATCCATTAAACCTACCCACCAACTACATCTCATGTTAAATTTTTGAAATATTCTTCAACTTCTGGATTTTCTATAGTGAGGGAAGGGATGTCCTCGGCTAGATCAACCAAGTATGCCTGGGTTTTAGCTGTATGTATGCCCGAGGAACTATCACCCCTATTTTCCAGTGCCTCCTTGAAGGAAGAAGCCTTTTGATGATACCCCGAGCCATGGTTTCCTGAATCTCCACCTCCTTGGTTCCACTCACCGTTCCTTCCTTTCCCCCTAGCTTCTAGAAATATTTTCATTTTTGGAGCCCTAGGGTTAGGGCATAGAACAACTTCCACCTTCTCCCATTCGGCTCTATCCCTTGAGACTCTCCCCATCCCAAGCATCCTTCTACCCTTGTAGAACCTCTTCGAACTTGCAGTCAAATCCTACCATGCTCACATTAATCGCACTCATTTTCTCCATTGGGCCACCAATTCAAAAATCTCAGATTCAATATAAAGTTATTCACTAACACCTTATAACTTGGTCCTTTTATGTTATTTGGCATGTTAGATCTTATATTTTCTTATAGTTGAAAATTGTGCGTCTTGTTTCTTGTGTTGTATATTGCTTGGGTATGATATTTTTATATTCTCCATCCATATTATGGCTTGATGGATTTTGGATTTTTATTCGGGAAGAGGGAGGGATTTTGTCTCTTAAACCTTATGGATTGATGGACAAGGCATGTTGGTTCTTTTTATTCCCATCATATGGTTTGAGGTTGGTAAGTTGTTTCATATGGTTTAAATCCCCTTCCCCATCCTTAGAGAGGCAACCTAATGATTTTTAAAAATCCCCCAAGGAGGATTTTGGGCAATTGGGTGGAGCAATAAGGAGGGATTGTTGTCTTGGAGGGATAAGTAGGTTTTGTGAAGAATCTTGTAAGTGTGCATCCTATGATTGGACCACACTCTTTGGCACTTTTGAATGTCTCATCTACTCTTTCCCATTGTTAAGGATGAATATGGTTTTCTATTTTTTTCTTTTGTTTTGTAAATGTTGGGTTCCTTTAGTGTAGGAGTTAGTCTTGCATGTGATATACTTGTGTGTATTTTCTCCCTTATTCTTGTGAATATTTGTGGAAGCTAGTTATGTATCCCATGGGCTTGGGGAGGCTAGCATGTATTCCAACATTTGGAAAGATATGTAATTATTCCATTAGGTTTTGTTGTAGAACAAGGCTTTGTCTATGTGTTGGATTCTTTGTTTAAGAACACAAACTTGGAGCTCAAGTTTGTAAGACAAATTTTCATTGCTATCTTGGCCTAATGTTGTTCCCAAACTTTTTGGAGAGTTTTATTTATTTAATCATGTGAATATGGCTTTCTTTGCAGTTCTATGTCCTTATAAACTTACCATTTTGAGATTAGGATTGCTTTGGATACTAGTATTACATTAGTTTGTGTATCCTCTTTCAATCTTGCAAAGAAATCTTGTAAATTGTTCCTTTTTACATCTTAGGCATATTGACATATGATTTCTTTGCGATAATAATTTTAGAGCTTAAAATTCATTGTTATGTAAGCTATTATTGCATGGTAAACATTGTAAGAAACTTTGCAGCTTGAAAAGAAATCAAAGGAATAGTAAGTGCAAATTCTTCTATTGAAAGACGATTTTGCATGCTATTATTTTGATCCTCAAGTGAAGTGATTTTTTTTAAATTTGGGGTAGAAATTGTATAAACTGATTGATAAATTCAGTTTTTACACACACACACATATATATATATATATATATATATATATATATATATATATATATATATATATATAATGGTAGATTTTAATTCTTTATTTAAAAAATACTATATACTATATACCCAACCAGAGAAAATCTCAGTAAAGGAAACATACAAACAATAATAATAATGATATTATTCTGAAAAACTCCATGAATCCAAAATTCCATGGTTCCTCCTAAACCTAGACAAAGAAGAAACAAAAATAAAACCAAATGAGAAGAGAAATAAAACATAAAGATGGGTTAGAGCATTTCTAGGGAAACATAAAATCTAGGGCCAAGATTAATACGATCCTAAGGTTAACATTTAATCCCACAGTACTTTTATTCATGGGAATTTTTTGGATTAGGAAAATAAATTAAAAGAAGGGTGTGTGGGCACTAACTAAACAAAAGTGGTGAAACAAATTAAATTAAAAGGGGTGTGTAGAATTTCTATTGTGACCCTAGCAATTGTTTAGTAGAAATAAATAGTTAAAGATGGAATTAAATCTAGTAGTTAATGAATCAAGTAAATAAAATTAGTATAAAATGATTAATAACGGGAATCAAAAAAGTATTGTATTAGTATTTATTTTTAAAAAAAATTATCCAAATTTTTAACTACCATTTGGTTTGGTTTTCCATGTCTGAGGTGGGGCATTACATAATCCAAGATGGGGAGATATGAAGAGTTTTCTCCTTGTCCCATTCACGTACTCACCCGCTCAACCTAGGAAGGTGATTTGGTCTCAACAATCGCACGAGATCCATCCTAATCCTACCCAAGGATTTCAAAATCCTTTAGCACTACTCTTGCACTCGATTCCCGTCCATTTATTTTGTCTCAAGCATAATTTCTTTGTAAAACAAATAAATTGAATTAGATTCCTATTTCAGAATCGTAAAAAAAAGAAATTAAAAGATTGTGGAAAAAATCCATTATATGCGCCAATTTATCAAAATAATTTTTTTGAATGTAGAATAAATAAATTATATAGATAAATCTTCTTAAAAAATAAATACACACATAAAATATAATCTTAAAATTGTGATTGATCTTTCGATGATCCATAGGGATCCAAAATGACTCTACTTCATCAAATAGGTCAACACGAACAAGGAACATAAATATACGAAGGTTTTTTCTTTATCGTAACAAGAATGCCACTTTTTTTTTTAGAGTAGTGGTTACAAAACCGCTTCCACACTATGGTGGTGGTCATGGGACCGCTGGTCTACATTAGGTGGTGGTCGGGGTCTTTCCGACGAGAAAATAAAATATCAAAATGAATAACCTCGGAATTTGAAACATTGTTCGTGTCTCTTTTCATTCATGACCTTTCCCATTCTCAAGTGCACATGAGGACATGAGAAAGGCTATAAATATATGTTTGTAGAAGAGAATAAGATCATCTAAGCATGAAAGAATGTGAGAAAGAAGTTCTTAATGCTCGAATTGTGTTTTGCATGGAAGAAAGGAGTGTTGAGGCAGAGCAAGCAAGAAATTATGAGGAAGTGTGAGATATTATCTACTTCTCTTTCATACATATCGTAAATTTTGTACTTATTGTTTTGAATTGGCCAATAAAAGTGGTAAGAAAGAGCAATTTCCCTTCCCAACTAGTTTTTCCTCCTCTGAAGGTTTCCAGAGTAAAACTTGTTGGTGTTTATGAGTTTATATTCTTTTCTTTCCTGTAATTGTGGATTCTAAGCATAAGAAAAATTCATTCACTAGGTATCTCTATCATTTTCTAATAGAAAGTAGAATAACAACGTTAATTTGTGATTATGTGGATGATTCCAAAGTTGAAGAGGTTAGAGATCATTTTGGTATCGAGATAACAAGTATCTAGGATTGTGGTATTTGTTATGGGATTTGTATGACAGTGAAAAGAACTAAAGGCAAAGAAGATTTACCTTGCAATCTAGAAATTTCTGCAAAGAAGTGGAAACAGAAAATTCAAAGACAAATGGAGGAAGATAACTTGGTCCGTAGAATCGAGATTCAGTAGACCATGATGGATAGGATTTTTAGAAGGCAACAAGAACTTGTGGATTTGTAGAAGATAACTTCTGTCAAGGAAGACTCCATGGAATCAGTGGTTCAAGGCTTAGCTGAAAATTTTGGCATTGGGAAGAGCCACCATGAGGAATATTATGGGGAAGAGCATGAATAAGAGACTTCAAAAGCAAAAGGAAAGGTAAAATCTTACCGTACTCCTTTTAAATTTGAGACGAAAGTCGACATTAAAATATTTGAAGGACAAGTAGATGTAAAGTTGCGTGATAAATGGTTAAAACAGTTAGATGTCTACTTTAGCATCCACAATGTCATTGAGGCACAAAGGAACCCGTTTACATGTCTCAAAATGGAGGGACTTTGGTTTGGTGGGAAACCCATCCAACCACTTGTGAAAATAAGAAGCATCCTATTGTGAAATATTGGCAACAATTCAAAGACTTACTTAGAGCTAAATTCTATCCTATTGGCCACAAGACTAACCAAATTATTAAATTGAAGTATTTTAGACAAGGAAGCCGTCCAAAGAGTGCAAGACTATACTACGGAGTTTTAGAGGTAGGCCATGTCTCTAAAAATGGACTTAGAGGATGAGGATATTCTAACTAAGTACATGGGAGGACTTCACACTCACCTTCGAAGAAAATTCATCTCCACAAATCCCAAAGATCTTAATGAGGCATGTGTGCAAGAATACTACATAGATGATGAAAAGAAGAAAGGAGAAGCGAGAGCTAAGGAAAAATTAGTTGAGGAATCAACAAAAAAAGAGTATGGGTAAACAAGTAACAAGGGTAAGTTGAAATGGAAAGGTAAACAAGCTGCCACTACTTTAAATACTTGTAAAGATCCCAAGAATTTTTACAAGAACTATGTTATCAATGGTCATACTGACGCTACATGTGTGAAGTTGCATCCAGAGTTACATCTCGTCAGAAACGCAACCAAGGACTCAAAGAATTCCATGATAGTTGTTATCCAAAATTCACCCTCAAGGTAAATTTTGATAACATGCATCAAATTCTCAAGTCCCAGGCAAATAGATTGAGTCAGGGCAAAAATTTCATGTTTCTAGGGTCCCCTCATATTTTTCTAACTCCCCTGTCCAAGTAGAAGAGAGCAAGTTCTGAGAAAATGTAAAAAATTGCAAAAACAAGCTCGGGCCAGAAAAAATCATGAAAAATGGCTAAGTCCTAGTCCTCGCAACAGTCGGGACAGTTGGGACAAAAGGGCGTGAACTGGCCAAAAGGTCGCCAGGCGTTCTGCGCAGCATTTGGGACATTTGGGACAAAGGGACGCGCGGGACGCGGAAATCCGAACTGGCCGAAAAATGGAAAAATTTGACTAACTGTTGAAACAGGCAGTCTGGGACATCTGGACAGTTAGTACGCGGAGGATGCAAGTCAGCCGAAAAGAATTAAGGCAGCCCGGAATAGTTGGGCCAAAGGTACGCGAAGTACATGAACCAGCCGAATCGGCTGAAATGAGAACTTTTGTCTTGGAACAATTGGGACAAAAGGGCGCGAACCGGCCGAACCGGGCGAATCGGAAAAATTTGTCCCAGACGGTCCGAAAGCAAATGGGACATTTGGGCCGTGAGTACGCGAACCGGCCGGTTCGGCTGAAATAGGGAACTTCAGCACTAGGACAAATGGGACAAAGGGACGCGCGGGATGTGGATAGCCAAAGGAGCCGAAAGCCAACCAGATCACGCCACGTGTCACCGGCAGAAAAGGGACATGGAAGCCCATTTCGGGCGGTTCGGAAGAATTTGTCCCACGCAGCACTAGGACATTTGGGACAAAGGGACGCGTGGGACATGAAAAGCCGAAGCGGCCGAAGGAGAAGAAGAAAAGTCAACATTCGGTCCGGAAACTTCAAACGGCCATAACTTTTGACTCCGAGCTCCGATTTTCATAAAATTGGACTTTCTGGAACGAGCACGACATCCTCTACGCCACAATTTGGCTCCATTTTTAATGAGGGTAGATATATTTAAATAAAAGAAACATATTCGGCTCCATTCGGTTAATGCTCTTTCCGTCAAATGACGTGAAAACGCCTTGCCAGGAGCCCAAAATAGCTGCCCACACTCAGAAGGCCATAACTTTTGCATTTCTCAATGAAATTGCACAAAATTGGTACCGTTGGAATCGCAGTTCCAAGATCGATGCACAGAAATCAAGAAATTCTAGATTTGATCAGAAATTGATTGATTTTTTTAAGAAAACGTGGCCGGGTTCAGAACAGTGTTTTATTTGGTAGCTGGGAGTGCAATTAAGAGGCATGGTCATCCTTCTTTCTCTGCTGCAGCACATGGGACAGTATGGGGAGCCTTTTGCAAGTAATATACAATCATTTCACTCAATTTAATGCCTCTTATAGGTGGTTGAAGGATAGATTTCGGGATTTCCATTTTCCCTTCTCTTTTCCTTCTCATTTTTCTATAAATTGGAGTGTTGGGCTCATTGTAAAAGAGAGAGTTTTTGGGTAACAAAGCTCTGCCAAAATTTCTTTGTGAAGCCAGTGTGTTGTAGGCCCTTGTAGTGGACTCCTTGCATGGTGATCCAGGCCCTTATCTTGTAATAGACTGAACTGTGCATACCATGAAGCAATAAAATATCAGTTTGTGGATGTATCTTCCCCTGCTGTGTTTTCTTGCATTCTTCTTGCCCCTTTAATCTTTCTACAAGAATATTGTGTCTATTATTGTGTTCTTGCAGGGATCTATCATCATTGTGTATGCTTGAAATATTGTTGTGGATGCATTTTTGCTAGATTATGGAGAACTGTCATCACCTCTTCTAGTGTGCACTTTGCCTCTGTATTTCACACATTTGGAGATTACTCTCACACCCTCCTTTTCTGGTGTATCACCGCTTTAGTGTAGGTTTTCATTTTATGCATTCTCTCTCCTGGTCCCTTGGAAATTTAGATTAGAATAAATAGCTTATTCTGCATTAGAGTAGATTGTGGCGGGTAGTTTAGGAGCAAGAACCAATTTTCTTTGGAGGTCTATCTCAAGTAGCAAGTCCCACAACTTGGAGATAGTACCCATGTTATCCAATCACACCATAAGTCCAAGTATATACACTTGTATAAACATAGGGTGCTTGTGATTCGGTGATAACAATAGCTATAAAAACAAAAGGGGAGGTAGAAATGAAAGATGAATTTTATGTAGACGAAAGGATTGGATGTACATCCACCAACATGGAGATCTAGGAAGAGGAGATGAGTAGACTATTCCAGATCAAATCTAGATCAAGATAACTAAGGTAAATGTTTTGGTTGATCTGGTTCTCGCCTAACTGATTTTGAAGCAAGCTGAAAAGAAACTTGGTCTTGAGACTTACGGGCATCCACACCATTATCCTTCGGGTTGGGTGAAGAACGGTGTTGAAATTTAGGTAACAAGAAGATGTAAGGTCAAGTTTGGCATAAATTCCCAAAGATATTGATGTTTGGAAGCTGAAGTTATTCCACTTGATACTTTTGATGTTGTGTTTGGGATTCCTTACTTGTATATTTATGAGGAGGAAAAAATGGTACGAGATGGGTCAAAGATGGGATCAAATACAACATCCGACCATACCAGTGTAAGACACAAGTTACTATGATGTGTGTTAACCAAGTAAAACAAATTATTCAAGTAAATCATAATCATTTTTTTTTATTTTGTTAAAAGATAAACAAGATGGGGAAGAAGTTTCATGGATTTCTAACTAGACAAAACATGATATGGATAGTATTTTTAGGAGGTATTTCAAGCTCCCAATGGGTTACCACCAAAATGGTAAGTAGAGCATGAGATTAAGTTATTTCGAGTCCCCTCTACCGAACATCAAGTTGTATAGGAAATCCTTACTCGAGATTATTGAAGTAAAGATACAACTCCAAGAATTACTAGACCAAGGGATGATACGTCCAAGCACCTCACCATGCGGCTTTCCTACTGTGATGGTGCCAAATAAGGATGATTATTGAATCATGTGCACAAACTAATGCGCTTTGAACAAGATCACCATAAAGAACAAATATCCACTTCCCCGCATAGATGATCTCTTGAACGAGCTTCAACATACAAAATTCTTCATGAATTTGGATCTCAAGTCTGGCTATCACCAAGTCGAGAATGAAGGAGGAGGATATATGGAATATTTACTTCAAGACAAAACAAGGTTGATATAAATGGTTAGTACTTCCTTTTGGGTTATGTAATGCACCCGCTACATCTATGAGATTGATGAATGATGTATTGTAGGATTTCATAGATTCATGTGTCATTGTATATCTATATGATATATTGATTTTTAGTACCACATGGGAAGAACATCTAACTCATTTACAATAAATCTTGCAAGTTCTCAGGGAGAAACAACTGCTTTGTAATATGAAGAAATGTGAATTTTCCAAAAATTCACTTGTCTATCTTGGGAATGTGGTTGGAGGAGGAGAGCTATGAAATTATCCAAAGAAGGTGAAAGTCATAACTAATTGGCCAACACCAAAAGGATACATAGAGAATAGGATTTTTATTGGAGCGAAGACAATACATGTGGAAGTTCATTCCAGGATTCTCCGCGATTGCAACACCTCTACAAACATCGGCCCAAATAGGAAGGGTTTTGACTATGGTAAGGAAAAAGATAAACCCTTTGAGTTATTGAAATACAATATTAGTCATGCTCAAGTACTTTCTCTTCCTAATTTGCGGTGGCCTTTTGAAGTAGAGACAGATGTCGGTGATTATGCTATGGGCACCGTGTCTTAAAGAGGTAAACCCATATGCTATCATTTCGAAACTTTCACTTCAGCAAGTTAAAGGATATTCGGTATATGAGAAGGAAATGTATGCACTAGTTCGTAATTAAAAATGGAAGCATTATTTGTTGGGTAAAGAAACTATTGTGCACACTGACCATTTAAAACTCTCCATTATTTGCAAGCACAATCTTAATTGCAACAAAAAAGGCACTAAGAATGGATGGGTTTCCTTCAACATGTCCATCTAGTGATAAAATATAAGAAGGGTTGTACAATCTTGGTGGCAGAAATGTTGTCCGAGACACCCACATAGGAGAAGTTCTCTTGTTTTGCCACTATCTCGCAAATCGGGCCTTCAAAAAGGAAGCTTATGGAGAGGCATATGCCTAGGACATAGACTCTGGGGTGAAATTTCAGCAAGTTGTAGTCCCAAGGGACTAAAAGGATAGGGATTGAAGATTTTTATGTCAAGGATGGGATGCTCTACTTGATGGGGAAAGATTTGTGTGCCTAAATAAGAAAGAATTATATTGATGAGAGAAACATGTACTTTGAAAGTAGTGGGAAATTTCGGTGTTGGTAAGAGCCTAGCCCAAATGCAAAGGTATGTGTATTAGCCCAATATGCAAAAATAAGTACTAAATTTATACATGGATGTAAACTATTTTGTACCTAAAGTAAGCCTAAGACTAGGAAGAAGGGTTTGTATATGCATTTTCTAGTACTGCACTGCCTCGTGGGAGGACATTTTTATGGATTTTGTAGGAGTATTACCTATGTGTAAACATGGCCATGCCTATCTGTATGTTGTTGTTGATATATTCAAGTAAGATGTGTATTCTTATGTCATGTAAAAAGATAATAAAATCACATGAGGAAACAAATATTTTCTTTGCTAATGTATGGGTGTATTGTGGTTTTCCAAAGTCTATTGTTTCGATAGGGATTCCGGGTTCTTGGGGAAGTTTTGGAATACTTTTTGGGACAAGATAGATACCATCTTACTGAGAGGAGCACAACCTTCCATCCATAAAAATATGGACAGACAGAGGTGGTGAGTAGGACTTTGGTACAATTGATTAGAGGGTATAACATCAAATGCCCAAAGACACTCGGGATGCTTCCTTAGCCTACATTCAACATTCCTATAGCCAGGAAGTACACACATCCACTTTGAAGTCACTGTTTGATTCATGTTTGGTATATCTACCTACAAATCCACTGGATATAGTAGTTGGGAAAAAGATGAGGATGAGACATGAGAAACAGAGGTGAATAGAGAAAACAAATGCATTGAGAGGATCTAGAAAATCCATCTCAAAGTCAAATAACAAGTAGAGAAATATCAATCCAAGTACAAAGCTAGGAATGATCAACATAGGAGGGAACATAAGATTTATGTTAGACATAGATTTTGGCTTTACTTGAGAAAGGATCAAGCTACAAGATCAAGCAAAAATATCAACCCACTATGATATGGGCCATTCACCATATTGGAGCAAAGTTGGAGAAAATTCCTTGTAGCTTGATTTGTCGTCATTTATAAGGATGTACTCTGTAGTAAACCATGAGAACTTGCACCTATATGATCCATCCATGCTAGATGAATATAATGGACTACATTTGCTGCCTTCCATTGAGGATTATGTCTTGGACTCACAAGGAGAATTGGAGAAGGATGTAGTGCTGTGAGCAGGAAGGTCAAAGAGCCTAGGAAAGGTCGACGGGAGTCTTGTTAGATGGACTGAAAGGAAATACACCAAGGCAGGCCCAGTCGTACTCGAACGAGAAAGCGAGGGAATTATTTTCTCATCTACTCCCCCACTAAGATTTGGTAGGACCAAAATCCTCCTAAGTATGGGAGGTGTGATCCATCGGGATCCGAGAATGACTTTACTTCATCAGATCGGTAAGCATGAAGAAGGAAAATAAATATACGGAGCTTCGTCTTATATAGTAACAGAACGCCGCTTTGTGTAAAGCGGTGGTTACAGAACCACCACCCAACCAGTCGGCGGTCCTTGGACCGCCGTTCTATATTGGGTGGTGGTCCTAGCTCTTTCGGAAAAAAAATAAAATATGAAAACAAACAACCTCAGAATTTGAAATGTTGTTCATGTCTATTCTCCTCCATGACCTTTCCCTTTCTCTAGTGCATGTGAGGACATGAGAAAGGCTTTAAATATATGTTTTTAGAAGAGAATAAGATCATCAAAGCATGAAAGCAAGTGATAAATAAGTTCTTAGTGCTAGAATTGTGTTTTGTAGAAGAAAGGAGTGTTGAGACAGAGAAAGCAAGTAATTGGGATGAATTGTGAGATATTATCTATTACCCTTTCATACTTATTGTAAATTATGTACTTATTGTTTTGAATTGGCCAATAAAAGTGGGAAGAAAGAGAAATTTCCCTTCCCAACAAATTTTTCCTCCTCTGGAGGTTTCCAGGGTAAAACATGTTGGTGTTTATGAGTTTATATTCTTTCCTTTCCTACAATTGTGGAGTCTAAGCATAAGCAAAATTCATTCACTAGCTATCTATGTCATTTCCTAATATAAATTGGAACAACAATGTTAATTTGTGATTCTATGGATAATTCTAAAGTTGAAGAGTTTACAGATCATTCAATACAAGTAACTCTTCAAATCCTTGATTGGATATATTCAACAATATAGGGTGTTTTGGAATGGCATATAAGGCTTTACCGAGAATAAAATAGGGCTTCAATGTCCATTTACAATGAATTTTTTAGAGATGGCCAATCTAAGGATTTTTTCATCAAAAATGGATTTCTTAGCAAAATATACACAACCTTAACATCTCTTTCTTAAAGCCTAAAAAATCTCATCATTCGAGAAAGGAGGGTTTTTTCAAAGTATGGATTCATAGTATTTAAATAATTAGGTTTTCTTTTCTTTTCTTATTTTTATTTGTAATTCAAGTATGGTAGATTTCATTTCTGTCACCTTCAATTTTTAGGTGAATGTAATTATTTCATTTAAACTTATGTGAATGGGGAGATATTTCGTGATAGGTATGTCTTAATCATTCTACTAATAAATTTTCCATTAAAATATTGAAAAATTCATTTTTTTAGGCATCAAATGAAAATTCAATCTTCACTCATTTCTTAATGAAAGGAAAACATTGGAATTGTAAATGTTACATAATTAAATATCAATAAATAAGGTCTATTTTCAAAGTTATATATACATAGAAAATTAGAAAATGACGTTTCTCATAGGAGAAATTGGACCTATTTATGGTTGAAAACATTCAAATAAAGCACAAAGTTCCATTTTCATTCTAACTTACAGGCATTATTTGAAGCTCACCTATTTCTGTTCTTATTTACAATAAACTTTAGATAGAAATCCCCTTAACATTATATTCTAATGAAGATCTATTATTTTAAGTTTGTTGTTACACAAGTGAATGTTTCTAAAGAGGAATTTATACGTCTCAACCATTTATTTCATGACACACTTATTTTACATTTATATTGGGAATAGAGACATGTTTACCTTTGACCACAGGACATTTTTTCATTGAGGTTATAAGTTAAATCAATGTATCAGATAGTATTGTGGTATTCATTATTTATATATGTATTGATAGTGATGCGGATCTACATTTTTGTTTAATTTTATTTTTGTTTCTATCCATTTTAAATGGCTTCGTTTTTTATTTTTTTCTTTTGTAATTTTGTATTTTTTGGATGAAGACACGAAGTCAATCCAATGTGTGAGTTTCTCATGGGGATCTTACATTAGCATTATACTTGCGGAACATTAAATGTGAAGAGAATTTTTTTGGGAGATCGTTTTCTATGGATGTTGTTCACCATATAAGAACAAATTTTAGTTGTAGTGAAATTGAGGATGACCTCTTTAAAATGTTTAAAGTAAATGATCCGAGGACTGTTTTTCTTTCTATGTTTTGGATGAAAATACACATTCCATGGGATTTGGATTAATGTACCAACTTATAGAAGATGCATTCTATTTTGAATGTAAAAATAAACTGAGAAAAAATGGAATTGATGTTTAAAATCGAATGTCTAAAAAGGAGTGTCCAAACAGTGAAAATAAAAGAAGTTTGGTTTAAAATATTGGTTTCTCAAAATGAATAGACGAGAGTTGGTGATATTGTGATTACAATTATTACTATTTTTGCATTGTATTTACTGTTAAAATATGTTAAAATATTTATGTGTGTATAGATTATCTTTATGTGAGGTTAAATTCATATAAATTTTAATGTGACATCCTATTACTGATTTATGGTTAGGTTAAATTTTATTTAGAAAATAACATTGACATGAGTCTTAACAAATGCATATTTGGTTCTTGTAAAAAACATCAACCAATTTTTTAGATAATGGGTAAAAGAAGGGTTTTTATAAGGGCGCTACCCTATTACCAAAGGGACCTATAGTCTAGATATAACAATAAGCATGAAAAGAATCAAAATAAGAACAAGAGAAAAATTGTTGAATATAACAACAAAGTAGTAGCCCAATACCAACAAGTATGCGGGATGAAAGTAGCCACACAAATACCAAAAAGAAGGCAAACAACAAATTTAAAAGTGACCTAAGAAGGTCCGTCAAGAGGATGGGAGACAATACATTTAGATTTCCTCATCGTGACACGAGTCTAACACTTTTCCTTCTCTAGCACAACACTATCCAGATCAACAGTCCATAAGTATTTTTGACAAACACCTTGTAAGTAAATCCATCAGAAAAATCTAATATTTTGAGGCCCTCGGGATTACGAGTGTTTTAGTTCTTCTCTTTGGGTGTCAATCCAAAATATTTTTTAATATTAAAAACAATTTCGATAATGCCCTCTATAGTTACATTTGATTTTCCATCCTTTGTCGATTTCCATTCGATTTGGCCATTGAGAATTTTTAGTGAATTGAATCTATTATTTATCGCACTTGGTCTAAAACAAAATTTTCAACATTGCGTGTGGGAAAAGGGATGACAATATACACAATAAAGGAAACCTCCCATGACATATTGTCCATGTTACAAACTTGTATTGAGCACGCCTTCTATCCCAAAGTGAGAGCAGTGTAATCCATAATAGGGAGTGGGATCTTGCATCCTTATCTATCCAAATCCACCATAAAATAAAGTGCATCATCTCGCACCAATCATCATGGAGTAAAACTTACATATCGGACTACAGGCGGGCTTGGCCATGTCTACGAACACCTATTTAGATCCACTAGTGCACTTAGTTGGGTTCTAAAAAGACCGAGATGTAAAAATGATCTTATTTGTAAAAGGGGTAGAGACATCCCGTTTGTGCTAAATATTTCAAAGCCACACAACTAGCATAGGAGTTTCTATCCTCCAAATAATGAGCCAAAAAAATTCTATACTGTTGAAAAACCTAATTCTAAATCGAGGCACGATTTTTAGATCGAGCTTGAGAGAGGAAGGATGTTTCCATCCGGGAAAGTTAAAGTAGAAGCGAGGAATAAACCAACTGGAGTAGGATTTGGTGGTTGGATCAATAGTGAGAAGGGTTCCAAGAGAACAAGAAATTATCTATAACACCTATGGCTTGATTAACTCAAGAGGAAGAGTGAGAGGTTTAACCTAGATCAAGAAATTACTTGGGAAGAGGACCAAAAAATAATAGGGATCCATTTGACCATATTTAGAAAAGTATTGCTAAAAAACCAAGGACATGTTATCCTAATTTTACCCCTAGGAAAAATTGATCAAAACGACACCCTGCACAAAGAGAAAATCATAATGGTCGGCTTTTTCCTATGGTGACAATCGATCCCAAATCTAGGGGCAGGTGGGATCGACAATGGAGTAGCAAGGGTCGGTGAAGGAGGCTAACGACGCCTAAGGAGATCGAGCTCAATACAAGAAAATCAGAAAAATGGCTCGAGATTTTTAGACTTCGCATATGAGTCGACTCGAGGTAAAAAAGAGCAGAGTCATGGAAGGGACTACACATCAGCTCAACGCAATTCCAAAGGGTGCAAGAGGAGTAGGTCCCCAAACTAGCACGAAGCTTCCACATGTCCAGGACCCAACATCATCACTCCTAAATAAGGAAGGGACCCAACTAAAAAAAATAAATAAAGAAGAGCAGGCCCGAATCGGCTAAGTATGGGAGAGCCAATGGAAATTCCCACATGTTTCCATAGTGCAACTCCAAGGGGTAGGACCCAAGGGGGAGTCTCCAAACAAGCACAGCCTCGCCATGTGGTCAAAGTCAAAAACGGGGTAGAGTTGGCCATTGAATCAGCTAAGTACGGAAGAGCTAGCGGAAAGTCCCATGTGTCTGTATGGTGCAACTATAAGGGGTAGGACCCAAGGGTCAGTCTCCAAATAAGTGCAGGCTCGCCACGTGGTAAGAGAAAAAAAGTGGGGTAGAGCCGACCATTTAATTGGCTAAGTATGGAAGAGCCAACAGAAATTCCAACGTGTCTCTATGACGTAACTCCAAAGGGTAGGACCTAAGGGGTAGTCTCTAAATAACCACAAGCTCACCATGTGGTTAGAGTAAAAAGGGGGCCAGATTAATTTGTTGAATTAGCTAAGTATGGAAGAGCCAAAGTAAAAGCCCCCACATATCACCTCGACGTAACCCGAAGTGAGAGCCAAGGGAAAGTATCCAAATGAGAGTAGGATTTTCATGCATCCATGGCCCAAGGGAGATAGAGTTGGTAGTTAAAAATTATCGGGGTGATGGAAGCCTCCACATGTCCAATCAAGTACACCTCTAAAGGTCGGGAGAAAAAAGGGTCTCCAAATGAGTGGGAAGCCTCCACGTGTCCCGGGTTAGACATAAAGCCTTCATCAAATAGAAATAACTTGGGAAGACAATGAGGAAGGCGAGAGAGAGTCCTAGAAGGTGACATGTGCCTCATCGATGAAATTTCAAAGGCATGGCCAAAAGAAAGACCCTAAACTAGCACCAACCCTCCACATGTCATAGGTCTGAAAAAGGGATACCGGTCATTGAAAAGTCCACGTTCGGGACAGAGGCCAGCAAAATCCTCCATGCGTCGGCTTGGAGCATCTTCAATGTTAAAATGTGGAGGCGGTCCCCAAACAAGTGCAA
The DNA here is from genome assembly GCA_018340775.1 of Taxus wallichiana var. yunnanensis. Classification (NCBI taxonomy): domain Eukaryota; kingdom Viridiplantae; phylum Streptophyta; class Pinopsida; order Cupressales; family Taxaceae; genus Taxus; species Taxus wallichiana. Next base: position 236,149,197 of record CM031241.1, read on the forward strand.
GCTTGCTACGTGTCTAGAGTCAAAAGGTAGACAGAGCCATCCGCTAAAAAGTCCAAGGTGGTGAAAGGAGCCACCATCACCAAGTCAACATAAGAATTAAGACGTAAGGTACGGTCCCTAAATGAGCATAGGATTTCCATGCATCCATGGTTCTAGGGAGACAAAAGTGATAGTTGAAAAGTCTCGGGCCGGGGGAATCCTCCACTCATCACTTGGGTGCATCTTCAAAGATACAATCTAGAGTCGGTCTCCAAACAAGCGTAGGCTCACCACGTGGCTAGAAGTCAAAGGGGAGAAAAGCCAGCCATTGAAAACTCTAAGGCCACGAAAGGAGCCATGTGTCACTCTGTGATCCTTCAAAAGAAAAATTCGGGGCAATCCCCAAACAAGCGCTAGCATGCCACGTGTCCTAGTTTTGAAAAGTGTATCGGTGGCCATTAAAAAGTCACAGACTAGTGGATGATGCAATGTGCCTCATGGGCGCAACTTCAAAAGTAAAATCCGGAGGAAAGTCCCAAACATGCGCCATCCCTCTATGTGTCTAAGGTCAAATGTAGTGTCTCGCTAATAGGCGGGACTCGGGCGAGAACACAAAGGAATAAGAGCAGAGCCCGCGAGATGATGCCACGTGTCAGTTTGGCGCAACTACAAGAGTGTAGAGGAGGGGGTGAGTCTTCAAACCATGTGGACTGCCATGTGGACCCTGTATGGACATAATATTTTGTATAATGTGAGCCCACATTAAATGCCCTAACCTTGACCTTGAGACGACCATAGCTTTTGACGGGGAAGCTTAGAAATGAGTAGGAGAGGAAGTTTTGAAATCTCTCGATGTCATATTCTCACCCACTACGATCATGATTCAAAGTGCCATTTTCGAGGTTGTTAATTCTCTCACCCATCACCATAATGAAGGACAAATCCCTTTCTTGCCCAACAAGGAACAACACGTGGGCGCATGGTTTTGCAGTAAATCCCATTATTGTTGTAGACAGATTTTAATGCTTTTGGGATGCTTGGAGTGGTTGGATTAAATGCTCTCGCATGGGTGGTTGAAGTAGAGTTCTAATTTTCCCTCTCTCTTTCTTTTATTCTTCTATATATTGTAAATGGGGGCATATTTCTAAAAGTTTTCATCTTTTCTTGCCTCCCCCTCTCTCTTTCTTCCTTAGGGTGGAATGTGGAGGCTAAGCCTCCTCGCTTGACTCTGTAATTGCATTTTCTTGCCCCTTGCCCACGAGATGATGTACCATGTGAACTCTTGGAGCAATAAAATCTTTATTGTGATCTACTTTTTCCATCCTTGCTTATTTTATTATCTCTTCTCACCTCTTACCATTGCAAGGTATACTATGCATGCTTCTAGTGTCTATTACATGTTTTGGGAGTCATGTTTAATGGGTTTGAAGTGGTGTTCTATGTGATCTATATCTTTGGTTTGTGATGCATCTGTCCATCCTCTCCATTGCTCACCTCTCATCCACTTCAAGAAGTTAGATTTGTGACCGATACTCTCCTTTTCTAGTGTATCACCATATTTTTGTAGGCTTTGTTTTCATGCACACTCTCTCCTAGTCCCTTAGAAGGTTAGATTAGGATTAGATAGTTTTCCTACATTAGAATAGCTTGTGGCTTGTAGTTTAGGAGCATGAACCAACTTATCTCTCGAGGTCCATCTAAAGTTCACAAGTACCATAACTTGAGAGATGGTCCATTGTTATGCGAGATCATCCGAATGCCCCACTAGAAATGAAGGCCATTCGAGGGTGTTGTGATTTCACACTAACAGTTTTTCACGCCTGGTGGGCCACCTTTGAGTTATATTTTTGCATCTTTCCAAGGTATCTCATTATCAAACAAGAAATCTTAATCCACCGTGTGAGCACACTAACAGCTTTTGCATGCCTAGTGGGATAGGTCTGAAGCACCTTACCACTTCACTTCATCAAGTTTGATGTTCTCTTAGTGAAGATTTCAGTATTTGGAGGCACTTTCAAGCACATATGGCGACTCCATCTGGTCAACAAACCACATCTCTAAATTTGCAGACCTTCTTCCCATCCATTTCATCTATTTTTCTTTCATCTCTTTCATTTTATTCCATTCCATGAATTTTTGCAATCGTGACTTCATTTCCATCTTGAAACTCACACTTGCAGCAATAGTAGTGCATTCAGCCTCCAATGTATTTCGTAACTCCTCTAGATCAGCATTATGATAAGATCCATAACCATTATGCTTACCGATATGAGCAAAGTGTTAAAACCTTTCGGCCATGGAGCTTATCAAGAACAATTAGATGCATACAACGATGACAACTATATGGAGAATGCTAATCTAATGGAGAATATCCAAAGAATGGAGGCTAGCATGGTGCAATAAAAGGCTACACTATAGATGAAGGCATTCGTGAATTGGATGTAGGGCACCTTGTCCATGGGTCAGACCTTTTCTAAGACACTATAGCCCACAGGATAATCTCAACTTCATCATTGAGATGTTACCCCAACTTATGCAATAGAATGAGGAGATAAAGGCCTATGAGTTGGACATAAGACAACCTTTTCATAGGGTAATTCGACCACCTCATATCTTTTCTTTTCATCAATCAACATCATCACAATAGTGTCATGAGTCTAGCTTCCCATCTGTTTCCCCAAGTTTTTAATTCCCTTCTCCATTCTCTAGTCTTCCAACCCAACTCATTTCTTCTTCCCTTTTCCCTTCCAAATCTAAGTCCCCTACACAAGAACCAAAAGCATTTCCTTCCCCTCCACCATAGACAAAACAACAACTAGTGGAGACCCTCCCACTGCTCCTCTTACTTTCTCGAGTTCATGTTGGGAAGAGACTCAAAAAACCAATCAAGGAGAGCCAAACAAAGAAGAAATAATCAAAAGCTTAGCAATTTGGTCTCTCAAGTTTGGGATTACGAAAATCCCCTCAATGGTTAAACCTTTAGAGGAGGCCAGGGTCAAACCGCAAGTGGTGGAAGTTGAGTTTGTAGCAAAGGAAGAAAACCAGCTCCAAGTCCCATTGAAGAGGAGTAGTTGGAGGAGATCAAATCAAAGTTGAGGCCACTTAATGAAGAAATCATTATTGAATATTTTTTTCTTTCATTTGAAGGGCCTGATTTGATTGATGAATCCATGACGTATGAGGACCATACAATTACTGAGAGGCTTCCAGGGAGTAACGCACTGCCTTCGAGATACTTCATCTCCTTAAAGATCTAATGTCAAATAAGAGTTTGAGATTTGAAACATCATGTTTGAGGATGAGGGGAATGATGGTGAGCAAGTTGTAGATTAGGATGACACCATGGATAAGGTCAAACACACATATAGTAGGACAACGAGGAGGAATATTGTCTATCGACTTGGAGGATTGCTCCGATGATGAGGAGCCCATAGAAATCACATCATTTTCTCCCCATCATCCACCTTCCAAGCACATGAGTACTCTTCCAAGGAGGAGAGCATATAAGGAAAACATCTTGCATCTCACAACAGCCCTCTCGGAACAATGGTTTGCGAGATAATAATCTTCCATGCTCTTCTCAGGAGGAGGAAGGAAAAGAGCACGAGGATCCCATCTCTCCCACACCATTCACCTAGGAAGGTCTGTAGGAAGACTCCACTCTTGGAGTTGAAATTCAGAAAAATGGACACATCCATAGGATCACACCATGCCTAATCAGGTACATGGCTTCATTAGAGCCAAGGGAGAAGCCAACACTAGTCATGCCCACTCCAAGGCAAGAGGATGAGTATCAAAGCACCAAGTGTCACCATCAACACCTCTAGGAGACCAATGTCAAACAACTTGAGGAGGTATTTTTCATTGATGTTGATACCTTGATGATTTGGGTGGAAGATTGACCTCTTTTCATTTTCTCACTCATTATAACTTCCATGTTTAGTGTCAAATACTATACATGGCCACATTTTTTAAGAAAGGGAAGTTATTTCTCTCGTGCTTATAGCACGCTTTTTTTATATTTTCTTTATGAAGGTTAGTGTAGGAGTAGGAGTAGATTTTATTTCAGTAGAAGAAGGGCTTTTACACACTTTGTATGTCCCACTTGGAGCATGTATGATTTTTAGTTTTGTACATAGTGGTGTTGTGGTGATTTGTTGCTCCAAGGTTGTATCGTTATGCAGTTCAATGTACCTCTAAGTGAGTATTGTAGCAGTACATTCAAGGATAGGTGAAGCCCCAAGTCAATACAATTTTCTTCTCTTAGAAACCTCATCTCCAATATTTTCTTATGAAAATTAAGATTGCGGAGACATCGGGAAGGTTGTGGTCACCAAGTGTAAGCATTAGACTCAAGTTTCAAGGACGGGATAAGGACCAGGCTCTCATTCATGACTCCATACCCAATGGATGCAATAAGGAAACTAGTCTCTTCATCTAGCAGAAGATGTCCCCATGAGTCACCAATTGTTATCCCAATTCTATCCCCAGGAAAAAATTATCAAAAAATGACCCCGCACAAAGAGAAAATCGAAGGGTCATCTTTGTCCTACGAGTTCACAATCGATTCCAAATCAAGGGGTAGGTGGGCTCGATAATGGAGGAGTAAGGGTTGGCGAAGGAGGAAAATGCCATCAAAAGAGATCAGAGCTCAACATAAGAAAATAGGAGAAACGACTTGTGGTTTTGAGACTTCACATATGAGTTGATTCGGGGTAAAAGAGAAGAGTTGGGGAAGGTTCCACACATCAACTCAAAGACAATTCCAAAGGGTGAAAAAGTAGTGGGCTTGAATCGGCTAAGTATGAAAGAGCTAGCCTTAAGTCCCATGTGTCTCTATGGTGTAACTCCAAGGGTTAGTACCAAAGGGGTAGTCTCCAAACCAATGCGGGATCGCCACATGATCGAGTCAAAATCAGCGTAGAGCCATCTGTTGAATCGGATAAGTATGGAAGAGCCTGCAGAAATTCCCACATGTCTCTATGGTGAAAATCCAAGGGGTAGGACCTAAGGGGTAGTCTCCAAACAAGCACAAGCTCACCACATTGTTAGAGTCATAAAGGGAGTAGAGCTGACCATTGAATCAGCTAAGTATGGAAAATCCAATGGAAAGTCCCACGTGTCTCTATGGTTCAACTCCAAGATGTAGGACCCAAGAGTAAGTATCTAAACAAGTACAGAGCTCGCCACGTGGTTAGATTTAAAAAGGGGCGTAGAGCTAGCTGTTGAATCAGCTAAGTATGGAAGAGCCCACAGAATCCCGCATGTGTCACCTTGGTGTAAATTCACAAGTGAGATCCAAGGTACAGTCTCCAAATGAGTGAAAGATTTCCATGTGTCCATGTCCCGACATAGATAGATTCGGCAGCTTAAAAGTCTCGGGGTGGCAGAATCCTCCACGTGTCCAATCGGCATACCTCCGAAGGTCGATCTAAATAGGGTCTCCTAATGAGTGAGAAGCCTCCAAGTGTCCCAGGTCAGAAATAAATCCTTCATCAAATAGAAAGGACTTGGGAAAAACACAAAGAAGGTAGTGTAGAGCTGCAGAAGGCACCACATGCCTTATCGGTGTAATTTTAAAGATGTGGCCCAAAGAAAGACCCCGAACTAGGTTCAACCCTCCAGGTGTCTAAGATCTAAAAAAGGGACACCGTCCGTTGAAAAGTCCAATTTTGGGATAGGATGGTGGAAGCCTCCATGCGTCGACTTGATGCATCTTCAAAGTTCAAAGCGGAGGTGGTCCCCACGAAGCGCTTGAGCTTGTAATCGGCTAGATTTAAAAGGGGGAAGGAAGGGTGTTGAAAATTCCAATTCCAGTGAAAGGAACCATATGTTAGTTCGGCGAAACTTTAGACGTGAGACCCAATGGAAAGTCCCTAAATGAGTGGAACCTTTCCACACATCCATGGTGTTAGCACCCAATTCTTTTCTCCTTTTCAAACCAAGCAGCAACACATATTCAACAGGAGCTTAGAGGTAGATAGATCATAAATGTATGTCATTTTGTATTTGGGGAGAAATCTAGTTGTCCCTTTGTTGCTTGGATTTGTGGAGAGATGGATAGCACCTCAATAGGATGTGATCTTATCCTAACTATTTTAGGTTGTGCCTTTCAACCAAGGTAAGATAACCTATTTTGCAACCTATGTTATTTTAAAAGTGATACAAGTACCTTTCTATTGCATAAATTTTATAGAGAACACCTTGGGGAAAATATGATCAACACACTAGATTTGACTCTCACAAGTTGTCACTTCTAGATCATGGAGATACTTTCACAAAAAGGCAAAAGGGTACTAAATAAATTTGAGACCCTCCTTACTTTTGCATGTTTAAGTGATGAGGACTGTCGGATTGTGTACAGACGTGAACAAAAGGGATAGTATGGGTAGGCTTGGTTGTTGTTAAATACATTTTGGTTGGAGGGGAGACAGGATGGACTTGAATCACCAGATCCTTGAGAGATTATGCAAAATGGAAAGATTTAATCAACAAAATGCCACAAAAATTTAAATTGTTTCCTTAACTAGAATATGTGCTTCAATGGAGGCCTTGATCAGCACTCTTTCACACATCCTGTGGGATTCTGTCACAAAGGTTCAAGTCACATGACCCAATAAATCACCAAGATTTAAACCAAGTCACACCTGAGGTACACCCAGAGGCTTACAAATAATCTCTATCAACAAAATGAAATAAAAGTGACTTTAAACCATTCATCCCATTCCCAGATGAAGGCTATTCTGAGAAATGAAATTGCATATGCCACTAAACTATCAAAAGGAATGATACCTATGTGATTGGACTATATTTTGGTACAATATTGCAATAGAATCAAGAAAAACTACCCGTATGCATTTAGAAATGAAATAAATACACTTTACTCAATATTGACAAAGAATAACTCAAAGTTTGATCAAATTTATTAGAAAGGGAAATTTTCCAAAACAATCTCAAAGCTTGTTAATGGCTGTACACTTAGAACCACCTTGACACAATAAAATTTGACACAAAGAGAGATATATAGGATTCTCTAGATGGCTTCTCAAAATGGATGTTCTCTGTCAAGCTTTTTCTGCTAGAGAAAATCAGTCCTGATCTTTCCAAAAACTCTAAACCATTTGCACGATGAATTTTTGCCATTTATAGATTTTCCAACATCTCCCCTTCCTCCCAAAATACAAAACAATTTAATGCACTAGTGTTTGCCATAATTCTTTCATGATATACAAAATTAGATCTCTGCAAAAGTCTCTACGTGCTCGAGGAAAATCTATTTGATTTCTTCCTACATTCAACTCTTTTCTCAGGAAAAAAATGTATCCATCCATTCACCAACAACAAGTGTTATCTCTCATAAGTGCACTCTACTTGAGGGATGACAACAAGTGTTCTAACCTTACTCTTCCCTCACTTCCGTAGATACACTTGAAACACCTCAAGGCTATGGGTATCCCTATGTTGAGGTGAATCTCTAAGATTACAAGATCGGTTCCTTATTGATTCATCCTAATTGATCTTTTTGGGTTTTATGGGAAATGAGATGGTTGTAAATAAAATTAAAATGAGGTGATACACAAAAATTATTGATAGCTTTGATTGAGTACATGCACAATTTATCGAGAAACAAATTAAAGGATCAAAAAGTGATGTGTTTAAGCCAAATCCTAAGGTAAAACACTTATGTATTGAGGGATAAATCAAAACAACAGAGCAAGCTAAAATGCACACTAAGACTATGTAGAAAAACATGAAATTTATAGCAAGGTAAGATAATTAATAGAGGGAATTAAAATTGACAAGAGCTAAAAGAAAGATTCACATCACTACAAATAATTGGAAAGGAAATAACTAATTCTCATTCAATGGAAAAATTGAAAAAAACTTGCTTCAACACTCATGTTATCACCGAATCACAGCACCCCTGTGTTTATACAAGTGTATATACTTGAACTTACGGTGTGATTGGATAACATGGGTACTATCTCCAAGTTGTGGGACTTGCTACTTGAGATAGACCTCCAGAGAAAGTTGGTTCTTGCTCCTAAACTACCTACCACAATCTACTCTAATGCAGGATAAGCTATTTATTCTAATCTAAATTTCCAGGGGACCAGGAGAGAGAATGCATAAAATGAAAACCTACACTAAATTGGTGATACACCAGAAAAGGAGGGTGTGAGAGTAGTCTCCAAATGTGTGAAATACAGAGGCAAAGTGCACACTAGAAGAGGTGATGACAGTTCACCATAATCTAACAAAATGCATCCACAACAATATTTCAAGCATACACAATGATAATAGATCCCTACAAGAACACAATAATAGACACAATATTCTTGTAGAAAGATTAAAGGGGCAAGAAGAATGCAAGAATACACAGCAGGGGAAGATACATCCACAAACTGATATTTTATTGCTTCATGGTATGCACAATTAAGTCTATTACAAGATAAGGGCCTGGATCACCATGCAAGGAGTCCACTATAAGGGCCTGCAACACACTAGCTTCACAAAGCAATTTTGGCAGAGCTTTGCTACCCAAAAACTCTCTCTTTACAATGAGCCCAACACTCCAATTTATAGAAAAATGAGAAGGAAAAGAGAAGGGAAAATGGAAATCCCAAAATCTGTCCTTCAACCACCTGTAAGAGGCATTAAATTGAGTGAAATGATTATATATTACTTGAAAAATGCTCCCCATACTATCCCATGTGCTGCAGCAGAGAAAGAAGGATGACCATGCCTCTTAATTGCACTCCCAGCTACCAAATAAAACACTGTTTCGAACCCAGCCACGTTTTCTTAAAAACTCAATCAATTTCTAATCAAATCTGGAATTTCTTGATGCTGTGGATTGGAACTCGGAACCACGATGCCAATGGTACCAATTTTGTGTGATTTTGTTGAGAAATGCAAAAGTTATGGCCTTCGAGTGCGGGCAGCTATTTTGGCCACAGTAGGCGTTTTTGTCATTTGACAAGAAAGAGCATTAAGCGACTAGAGCCGAATATGTTTCTTTTATTTAAATATATCTACCCTCATTAAAAATAAAAATCCAATTTGATCAGAAAGTCCAATATGTTTTTGTGGCATAGAGGACGTCGTGCTTGCTCGTTCCAGAAAGTCCAATTTTATGAAAATCGGAGCTCGAAGTCAAAAGTTATGGCCGTTTGAAGTTTCCGGACTGAATGTCGACTTTTCTTCTTCTCCTTCATCCGCTTCAGATTTTCGCATCCCGCGCGCCCCTTTGTCCCAAATGTCCTAGTGCTTTGAGTGGGACAAATTCTTCCGAATCGCCCGAAATGGGCTTCCAAGTCCTTTTTCTGCCGGTGACACGTGGCGTGATCTGGTTGGCTTTCGGCTCCCTTGACTATCCGCGTCCGTGCATCCCTTTGTCCCATTTGTCCCAGTCTTTGAAGTTCCCTATTTCAGCCCGAACTGGCCGGTTCGCGTACTCGCGGCCCAAATGTCCCATTTGCTTTGAGGACTGCTGGGACAAATTTTTCCGATTCGCCCGGTTCGGCCGGTTTGCGCCCTTTGTCCCAACTGTTAGGGACAAAAGTTCTCGTTCGGCCGATCCGGCCCATTCACATACTTCACGTACCTTCGGCCCAACTGTTCAGGGCTGCCTTAAGTCTTTTCGGCTGACTTGCATCCTCCACGTACTAAGCTATGGCGAGATGTCCCATCGCCTGTTTTTGTGATTAGTCAAATTTTTCCATTTTTCGGCCAGTTCGGATTTTCGTGTCCCGCGCGTCCCTTTGTCCCAAATGTCCCAAATCTTTGTGCGAGACCACCTGGTGGCCTTTTGGCCGGTTCGCGCCCTTTTGTCCCAACTATCCCGACTCTTGCGAGGACTAGGACTTAGCCATTTTTCATGATTTTTTCTGGCCCGAGCTTGTTTTTGCAATTTTTTACATTTTCTCAGAACTTGCTCTCTTCTCCTTGGACAGGGGAGTTAGAAAAATATGAGGGGACCCTAGAAACATGAAATTTTTTCCCTGACTCAATCTATTTTCCTGGGACTTGAGAATTTGATGCATGTTATCAAAATTTACCTTGAGGGGTGAATTTTGGATAACAACTCCTTCATCCAAAAATTCTTCCCTTGTGCTTTACCAATGCACAAAATATATAGCAAAAATATTCACCCACCCTCCAAAAAATCAGTTGTAATCTAAACTTGCCAATGCATGTTATTTACAAATAGGCAATGATAACCTTTGATTCCAAAAATACACTTTATCCAAAGTGTAGTTGATCGCTTTAAATCTGGAATAATGAATAAACTTTGGTGAATATTTTGGCTAATATTAGCCCTTTTATAGATGTGTAATTCTCCTCCAATGTGCATACAATTGTATCTTCTTATTGTTTATGTGACACATGTTTTATCCTCTTTTGCACATGGAAAAATATACTCTTGTGTAGAAATAATGCCTTTGGTTTCAATACTTAGAAAAAAGCATTCATCTTCACATATGGGGACCACTTGTGCACATGTGTAAAACAATAATTCTTCCTTTTTGTAGATAATAAGGTTTTCTATGAAGATTAATGTAATTCCAAAGCTGTCTCTTTCACCGATCCATGGGACACAATGATGTTGAACTCTTTCCATGCATTTTATTCCCTTGTGGGGACCACTTCATTAATTTATAATGTGACATTCTTTTGACTTGGCCATGGTGTATAATCTATGTTAGAAACTTACTCCATTATAATACATTTCTTTGGTCTCCTATGAATATTTGCAAATACTATAACCATTGATCAAATATTTGTTTGAAAAATATTGAGGCCCCTTTGGAAACATTAGCATAATTACCCATGGTCAAAATAAATAATAATTGGGGAAAAGGGTCCCCCTTCTCATGATGCTTGACCATTTACATATTTTCAGTGGCAATGAGTAACCTTATGTTGGTTAGGGTTTGTTGAGGTACTGAAACATATCATTTTTGACCTCACGAGTGGTGTTTGATAACTTAGGATGACCTAAACAAAGTGTAAAAATGTGGAAACCCTATTCAATGAGCCATTTTTGGCACCTTTTTCTAATCTAAGGAAACTCTTTGAAAATTACCTCATGGCTACCTTTGATTTGATTTTTGAGCTTTGCTAACTCTATAAACTCAACATTTATGACATCTTTTCTATTTGTTTTTTAAGAATTTGGCCACCATTTATGATGAAAAACCTCTATTTTTCCTACTACGAAGGATGGTTTCCATGGCATTATTTCATACGTGACTTAAATTGGGGATCCTCAAGTTTTTGTGGTTTTGAGAACTCATCTTTATCACCATGAAACCTTTTGGAAGATTTTGTGCTTTTTACTTTAGTGACTAGGCCACTATTAATGAACAAGGTGAACACATTGTTTCCAAGAAATGAAACCTTGTTTATTTATATTTTGAGGTGTTTTGGGAACTTAGATATTGAAAATGTGTTTTTCTTTTTCATTTTGAGGATTCACTAATGCTTTCAATTCGGTTACTAGTTCTTAGTATTTGTCACATAGCTTTGCGCTTGAATATTTTTTGAGGGTTTGTTCTATCGACCCCAAACAAGTGAGTTCTTATTTGCTTTTGGTTATCTCTACAAACTCCTAGAAAATATGTAATAGTCATGGAGAGAGTGATCTTATTTCCTAAATTTTATCCAAATATTTGTTCTCTGTGATTTAAAGAGGGAAGAAAGGACTCTTTATTCATTTATATTTATGATTTTTAGCTTTTAAATATCATTCGTCTTTGTACTTTGAACATCCTCTTTCCAATGCTACATTATTGGCCTTATGCCTTAGAAACCTTCGTTCATACCATATTTCATGGCATGTTTTGCTTTTATTATATTAGGTTGCATCTAAATTCTTTTTCATTTCAAGATATAAGTTTGATTTTTATATGTTTAGTTCAATGAGCTCATCCCTCCGTAATGTTGAGCCTGTTTTTGCTCCGATAATGGCCATGAATATCCCTCTAAAGTCAAATGGTTGATCCCATTTTAAAACCAATGTAAGAGGTTAAGGATTTTGCTAGCTATATTTAACTCGAGATCTCATCATTAAAGTAATTTATAAAATGATCGAGTTGTCCATTGTTCTCGAATGTAACTAAATTGTCATTTTCTTAAAACTTTTCTTCTACTGCATATTGATATCCATTTTTTCTTGGGTTTTAAATACTTTTTAAATTTTTGTATCTATTTTATTTTGAATTGTATCATGCCAAAGTTAGTTCAATATAACTCGAAACATATTTGTAGATCCAATTTTTTGAAATCCATGATTGCAATCTGCCATCTCTTTTCTTGTACTTTCACAATTTTAGTTAATGGCCATGTCGAGTTTTGTTCTAATGGTTGAACCTTAACACTACTTGCATTCTTGAAGATAGATGTAAATCCTCCTTTCATGATCTTCTTTATCTGTATATTCTTTACGAAAACAATAGTTGTTTATATTTACAAGGAAAATTCTATGTATCTTAGATATCTTGTTGTAAATATCTTCCCCCAGGTAGATATAGAAAAAGAAAAAGAATATGGCGCAAAGTGGAAAATGTCGACATGAAAATGGATGCGCCCATGGTGCAGGTAAGAAGATGTCGACACGCAAAAATTTGCACCCATGGTGCAGGTTGGAGGCAAAAAGCATAAAATGTCAACATGAAAATGGATGCGCCCATGGCGCAGGTAAGAAGATGTTGACACACAAAAAGTCATGCCCATGGCATAGGTTGGAGGTGCAAAGTGGAAAATTTCGACATGAAAATGGATGCACCCATGGTGCAGGTAAGAAGATGTCGACACGCAAAAATTCACACCCATGGTGCAGGTTGGAGGTGCAAAGTGGAAAATGTCAACATAAAAATGGATGCACCCGGAGGTGTCGACATGAAGAAATTCACATGACTTGGTGTAGTTAAAGGGTGCACGACATAAGGTTTCAACACAAAGAAATTTGCGCCTTGGCGGAGTAAAGGCACATGACATAAGGTGTCGACATGAAGAAATTCACGCCTTGGCATAGGTAAAGGGCGCACGACATAAGGTGTCGACATGAAGAAATTCACGCCTTGGCGCGAGTAAAGGCGCACGACATAAAGCTGTCAACTTGAAGAAATTCATGCCTTGGCGCAAGTAAAGGGCGCATGACATACGGTGTCGACATGAAGAAATTTGTGCCTTGGCCCAGGTAAAGGGCGCACGACATAAGGTGTCAACATGAAGAAATTCATGCCTTGACGCAAGTAAAGGGCACACAACATAAGGTGTCGACATGAAGAAATTTTTCGCCGTGCCGCGAGTAAAGGGAACTCGACATAAGGTGTCGACATGAAGAAATTTGCACCTATGGCGTAGGTAAAAGGATGTCGACACAAGCATGGATGCGCTTTATGGCACATCTTGGGAGGTGCACCTTGGGAGGCACAACATTCGAGCGTTGATAGGAAGCAGACCACGACCTAGATATTCAAATGGCCATAACTTTTCACAAGGAGCTCGGATTCTTAAAAATGCAAAATACGATTCGCCACTTTTTGGGGTTTGCTTAGGGTTCTCACCTACCACCATAATGAGATGAATTAAATGCAACCTGAAGGTGGTTGGGGTAGATTTGGAATTCCTCTCTCTTTTCTCTCTCGGTCTTCCTATAAATTGTAAGGAGTTTCTTTTTTCTAAAGGTTGGACATTCTTGTTTTTCCCCTCCCTTCTTCTCTTTGGTAGGTGAATTTTTGGAGTTCAAACCTCCCATTTAAAATTGTAATGCAACTTTGCCTCTTGGCATTTTGTAGTGTATTGTATCAATATTTGGAGAAAATAATGCATGTTTATGGATGATTCTCAACCCTCTCTATGTTCATTTGCATCCTCCTAATATTTCACTACAATTTTGGTTATCTGTGTATGATCTTGCATTGCATTTTTATGGTTTGTGTTTATTGGCAAGACAAGTGTTCTTCATTCCTCGGTGCATCACCTTTGTTAGTTTAGGTTTATTTTTATGCATCTTCTTACCCTATCTCCTTGGAAAGTTAGATTAGGTTTTTGAGTAAACCCTCTGCATTTTTATGTGTGCATTTGAACAATGGAATAGGAACCAGCCTTCATCCAGGAGAGCTTTTCCGATTTTGCAAGGTCCCACACTTAGGAAAAGCTCCATGTTATGCGATCACACTGAGAGTCTCAACCTATCAAGTTGTAGACATTCATGGGTGTTGTGATTCTCCATCAATAGTTTTGGCATGCCCGGTGGGACCAAGAGGTCATTCCACAAGATTTGAAGGAATTTTCAAGATATTTGGACTTAGAAATTGCAGGTTTTACAATTTCAGATTTGTTTCACCTTCGAGGCTGAATTCTGAAATTTATTTTTCAAGGCCTTAACTTGCTCAAAATAATTCAAAATTTCACCAGTTGATAGATCAAGGGATAATATTGAAAAGGGTATTCTTATATTTTTGATATTTTGACTTTTAAAATTTCATGGTTTTTAGTATTTCGGGTTTTCCCAGGTGTTGAGCATGTCCCAAGTTCCGACACGGTGTATTTCAAGTTTTGTAAGTTGCCTTACATGACCTGAGTTTCACCTGTACCTTAGGGGATTAGTAGATGAACAAAAATACCTGATAACTGAATTAAAGAACTGAATCTTCCAGGTCCTTCAATTTTTAATTTCTATTTTTAATATTGTCAGGTTTGGTGTGTAACTTGGAAAAATACAGCCTTTTGAGGCTCATTCTTTAACACATCTGGCAACTTCAAAGGGAAAGAATTCAGTGGTATAGCAGCATAAGTTGCTCAGGTACATGAGAATAATTTGAACTAGGTCTGATACTTGAGAAGAGGGGCTATTTGTCCACTTGTAGCTATCACTAGGAAGAGGAAGGAGAGGAAGAAGACCACAAAGATCACCATCTCCACCTAACAGGACTTTATCAACCCCTCCACCTAGTATACCTTTCATCCAATCAACAAGGGTTCTCAAGCCAATCAGAATGGCGGAACAAAACCCTTTTGTCAACTTCACTGGCAGCAGCCCACTTGCCCTCAATGTACGAGAATCCGGTTCAATCGCAGCATTGAAGAACATTCCATTTTTTTGGAGAAAATCATACCACTCATGGTGATCATGTCAAAGACATTTCTAATGTCCATGTAATCCATGAGATAAATGAAATGGATGTTGCTATCAAATTTCTAGCATCTTTGTTCAAAGGGAAGGCATTGCAATGGTTTAGGAGCCTTGGAGCTGGTTCTATCCAAAATTGGAATCAGTTATGCATAGTTCTCCATGAGCAGTTTGGAGAAAAGGGAGACAATTTGTCTCTACTAGAACAATTGACAACTATCAAGAGAGCTCCCAATGAGTAGCTGACTGACTTCAACTTCAGATTTCAAAGGTCTTGGGATAGGATTCCAGTGGCCATTAGGCCAACAGCTGAAGGTGCTTTTCTATACTATCTTAAAGCTTTGAATTCTGATATTTCTATGTTAATTCAATCTATGGGAGGCAAAATCTTACCTGCTACTTAGAGAATTGCCATTAGGGCTGAAAACAGTCTTATTCAAGCTAGTAAGCTGGCTCCTAGGCCTCCCATGCCCTTGTATCCAAACTTAGAAAATCAAAGCACTAGTCAAGCAACCACTTTGGCTCCTATTCCCACTCCTAGAAATCAAAGTTCAAATGAAACTTCTACTTCATCCTCTATTGCTTCAAATGAACTCTAAGAGGTTATGAAACAATTACAGAACCTTGGAAATGAGCTTGTGACTATCAAAAGATAGCAAGCTCAAAGTGCTAGACCGTATCAGCCTCAAGCATGGTACCGGACTAGGCCCCCATACCAACAAAATAGGTAACCAACTCTCAGCTGCAAATCAAAATCAAAGCCAAGTAAGGCCTCTCACAAATAGACCATTTCAGCCCTATAGCCCCAATGTTACATCTGCTTCTAAAGCATTAGTGTCGCGCAAAACAACATAGCTCAAGATTATGATTGGTGTTTCCCATGCAATTAACCTCACAACCAATCTATGTGCTTCAATGGTGCTTTGAACCAAGCCTTGATGGTGACAACTACTAGCGTAGAGGGTGAAGTGAGTCAAGAAACAAATCAGCAACAAGGGACATCTCAGTAAAACACAACTCCAAATGATACTGCACTTGTTAATTGGCAAGCTGAGGATTTTTGTGGCATGAATCAAACAATTTCTCAAAGTATAGCAGCTAACACAAGATCAAAGAAGAGGAATATTGGTGAAGGGAATTCATTGGCTCCAAGTGATCTACAACCTTCCATCACTCCATAAGGTGTTGGTAAGCAAAATACAGTTCCAAACATGCAAGGACAGCCCAAATCACCTTCTAAACCAACTCAAATGCTAGTTGTTTCTGCCCATGCGCAAGAAAGGAATGTGTAGGCTAAAGGAAAACAAAGATATGTTTCATCCCTTTTCAACATCATCGATCAAATGAAGAAGACACATATGAACATTTCAATGTGGGAATATTTATCCATCCCAAGACAAAGAGATCTTATACAAGCTGCCATGAAGAATTGGTCAACTTGAACCAAAGCGAGTCCATATGCAAGAGAAGGTCCTCACAAATGTTTCTCATCCTGAAGGAAATCATGGAGGACAATAAGGTAAATTTGTGAAACCCCCTCCATTATACATTTCATTAATCATTGGGGATTAACTAGTACATAATTGCATGATTGATTCGGGGAAAGTAGTTACGTAATGCCAAAGCAAATAGTTGATCAGTTGGGTCTCCAATATGAAGTCATATCTAAAGGGGTAGTGCAATTGGATGGGACAGCAAAGAGTAACGGTGGGAGTGATTAAAGGTTTGAATCTTATGTTGCTTGCATGCCCCAACATTACCGTTTTGCAAGATGTGTCGGTGATAGATTTTCCACCACTCTTTGCCCTATGCTTATCAAGGGATTTCACATCTAGAATTGGAGGGTACTTATCTCTTTGACTGGTCACACATGTTGTTTACAACAGGATATGGTACTAAGGTCACAATCAAGTCTGAACCAATTTCAAACTTTCACATTGAGCCTCATACTCCAAGCAAAATCAATGCCAACTGTTCATCATTTGATCAAGAAGATTATCCAAGCATAGATGAAACCGAAACCAAAGTTGGAAGCATCGCATATTTGACTCTTGATGAATGGGCAAGAAAAGTACATGGTTTTGATCCCTACCAAGAAGTAGAAGAATCGAGCTAGGAGTCTATTGCATGCATGAAGAAAACCAGTCTATTCCTAGCATCACCAAACCAGACCATAAGGATGACAACGAGTTATGGCAATAATTTTTCAATGGATCAAGCAAAGAGTAGGCAAGGTGCGGGAGGAGGATCTATGCTTGTTTCACCTCAAGGAATCAAATATTATTCAGCTTTTCGTTTCCATTTTTCTGTTCAAACAACACAGCTGAATATGAGGCATTGATTCATGGACTTCATTGGGCTAGGAAAAAGGGCATAAAGAACTTACACGTGTTCGGGGATAGCGAGATAATCGTCAATACAGTTAGGGGACAACATGCTACGAAGAATGACCTACTGAAGAACTACAAGAATAGGGTATGGGACCTCGTTGAAGATTTCAAAGCTTTCAACATCATGTCCATACCCAAGAAGAAAAATGAAGCTGCGGATAGGCTCGCAGTAGTTGGAGCAACGTTTGATGTGGTTGACAACATCAGAAGGGAAAAAACATAGCCACATATGCATGTGATTGTGAGGCCAGTAGTTCCAAATAATAACACAAGCTGGAAAGTGTTTGAGAATGATCAACAGATCATCAATTTTTTGCAAGAAGAGGCTGAATTTTCAGCTAGGAATCAGAGAGACTAGAGCGGAAGAGTACGGTGATCAAGTAGTGCAACTGCAAACAAACAAGCTTCCCAAGGGTTTAGTAACATTGGAGTCTATATTCAACCCTAATGACCAGTTCCGTAAGGAAAATGCTAACATACAGGTCAAGAGAGAATATTCAGAGCCAATTCCGGTTGGGGAAGGAAAAACACTTCAAATAGGTAAAGTGGCCACTGAGCAAGAGAAATCAGATTTCATACAACTTTGCCAAGAATTTCCAGACATCTTCACTTGGGGCTATGAAGACTTGAGAGGATTCAATCCGAAGTTGGCACAACATACCATAGAATTGGATCCAGATGCTAAGCCCATCAGGCAGAAGCTGAGACAAGTTAACCCTCACATTGAGTCTCTAATGAAGAAAGAGCTAAACAAGATAATAGAGGTGAGCATTATATTCCCAATCAAGCACTCAAGCTGGGTTGCAAACTTGGTACCGGTCAGGAAGAAGAATGGAGAGATTAGGTTGTGCGTGGACTTCTGAGACCTCAATAGGGCATCTCTCAAAGACCATTACCCACTTCCTTCAATGGAGCAAATATTGCAAGTAGTATCCGGTTCGGAGAGATTCTCTCTCCTAGATGGCTACTCAGGGTATAATCAGGTAATGGTGAAAGAAGATGACCAATTCAAGATGGCTTTCAGCACCAAATGGGGCACCTATGCATACAAGAAAATTCCATTTGGGCTATCAAATGCTAGAGCCACTTTCCAAAGGGCCATGGATATGGCATCCGGATTGATCAATATAATAGTTTTGATATATCTTGACAACATCTTTGTATTCTCCAAAATGCAAAGTGGATCACCTCTTCCATCCGAGGTAGGTATTTCGGTGGTGTAGAAATTTTGGGGTATCATTGAATCCCAAAAAATGCATATTCTTGGCCCACAAAGGAAAACTTCTAGGCCATATTGTTTCAAAGGAGGGATTGACGATTGACCCAATAAGAGTCAAAGCAATTCGAGTGTTGCCATTGCCAAGTCACAATAAGGATCTTCAAAGCTTCTTAGGAAGGATCAATTTTGTCCATGATTTGTGCCCAATTTTTCCGCTCTCGTGAAGCCAATAATGTTGATGTTGAAGAAGAGCATGGCATTTAAGTGGACATCTGAAGGCAAGGCAAGTTTTGAGGCAATAAAAGAGGCTATATCTCAAGCTCTAACTCGTCAATCCAGAATTCTCCAAGGACTTCATGCTATATGCCTTCGGTGGTGGAGACACAATTTCTGCAATCTTGGTACAACAAAACAAAGAGGGATTAGAACAACCAGTTGCTTTCTTCAGTCAAGGCTTGGAGGAATACGAAACAAGGTACTCTTTCATTGAAAAGCATGTCCTTGCAGTGATCAGGAGCTTAAAGAAATTCAAGCACCTAGTCTCAAACAACAAGATCCAATTGTTGGTCTCTCATGCGGGAGTCAAGGACTTCCTTCTAAACAAGGATCTGAATGAGAAATGTGCAGGATGGATAACCCGTGTCATGGAATATGACATCAAGATCAAGGTCACAAAACTAGTACATGGAAAAGGACTATGTGAACAGCTAGCTTTAAGTTAGCAAGTTGAAGTAGGTGATGAAAAATTTCAACTGTCTTGGTACTACAGGATGGTCAAGAACAAGAGAATGATGATGTGCCTGCTCCTTGTTGGACTCAGAATATGATACACTTCCTACAGGTAGGCCTATGCCCTCCATAATTGAGTAAAGAAAAAAGGAGATACTTCAAATTACAAGCCATTCCATATGTGCTTGTTGATGGTGTTTTGTTTAAAAAAGACATCAATGGAGTTCTATTGAGGTGTATTAGGATAGGTCAAATTGAGACGGTGTTATGATATTTTCACGATGGAGATTCGGAGGAAATTTCACCCCATGAGTAACAGCTCACGATAATGAAGGTAGGGTATTATTGACCGACAAAGTGTTCGGTGATCTGCTATACATGGATAAGAAAGTGTAAAAATGTGCACTTTTCACACGCAAAGAAAGACTAGCAGCGCTTCCATTACATGTAATTTTGGTTGACCAACCATTTATACGAGTGGGGTTTGGACTTCATCGGGGTCACAAATCCTAACTCAAGCCAAGGCCACAAGTGGATTCTCATGGCAACGGACTATTTCACCAAGTGGACCGAAGCAAAGTAGCGCTCAAAGAAGCAAATGAGTCTAACATACCAGACTTTTATGAAGGAATAGTGACCGAGTTCGGTGTTCGGCCACTATCATATCAGCAATGCATTGGCGTTCATAGGTTCCAATATTACAGAATGGGCTGTCAAGAATGGTATCTATTTGAGCACCTCTTCAAATTATTACCCATGAGGGTAATGGATGAAAAGAGTCCATGAACAAGAATTTCCTAAGAATCATCGGGACTCTAGATGAAAACCAAAGGACATGGCATACCAAGCTAAAATCAGCATTATGGGTTGACAAAATAACACGAAAGAGGTCTACTGGTAATTCTCCCTACAAGTTGGTATATGGGAAAGAGGCGATTGCCTATATCATTAGAATTGGCAGCATTGGAGCTCATGAAGAAGCGGTTGGAGTTATCGAGTTCAAACCAATGGAGGCCAGATATGCAGAGTTAATGGAATTGGAAGAAATAAAAGAACATGTAGTTTAGATAATTGAGAAGGATCATGCCTTGGTAAAAATATGGTATGATAAGAAGGTAAGAGCAAGGACCTTCCGGGAAGGGGATCTAGTTTTGAAATGGGATGAAGATCGGGCAAAACCAAGAAAACATTCCAAGCTTGATGCCATTTGGAGTGGCCCCTACATGGTCACGGGATGTAAATGTAGTAATTCCTTCCAATTTTCTACATTGGATGGAGAAGAACTCCTGATTCCTGTTAATGAAATCTATCTTAAACATTGCTACTAAAATGAAAAGGTTTACCCTTGTAAATGTTAGCCTAGATTTCAAATTCCTCTAAGTGCCTATGCACATTGTCTTGTTGTAGTTAGGTTTCAATTTCCCAAGTGATTTTGGCACAAGTTTTGTTGCTCTCAGGTTGTTTTCTACAATTCAGAGTGTTTTCGGAGAAGGATTTGCGAGTATCAGACACGGGATTAGATATCAAGTTGGTTTCAGGTTATTGCTTATGACTCCATGCCCAATGGATTGCTAAAAGGCCACCAATCTTCTACCTAACAGGCAAGTGATCCCATTGAGTCACCAAATTGTTGTAAATATCTTCCCCCGGGTAGATATAGAAATACAAAAGAATATGGCGTAAAGCGGAAAATGTTGACATGAAAATGGATGCGCCAATGGCGCAGGTAAGAAGATGTCAACACGCAAAAAGTCACACCCATGGTGCAAAGTTAGAGGCACAAAGTGGAAAATGTCAACATGAAAATAGATGCACCCATGGTGTAGGTAAGAAGATGTCGACACACAAAAATTTGCGCCCATGGCGCAGTTGGAGGTGCAAAGTAGAAAATGTCGACATGAAAATGGATGCGCCTATGGCGCAGGTAAGAAGATGTCGACACGCAAAAATTCGCGCCCATGGTGCAGGTTGGAGGCACAAAGCGGAAAATGTCGACATGAAAATGGATGCACCATGGAGGTGTCGACATGAAGAAATTCACACCTTGGTGCAGGTAAAGGGCACACGACATAAGGTGTCGACATGAAGAAATTTGCGCCTTGGTGTAGGTAAAGGGCGCACGACATAAGGTGTCGACATGAAGAAATTCGTGCCTTGGTGTAGGTAAAGGGCACATGACATAAGGTGTCGACATGAAGAAATTTGTGCCTTGGCACAGGTAAAGGGTGCATGACATAAGGTGTCGACATGAAGAAATTCACGCCTTGGTGCAAGTAAAGGGCGCACGACATAAGGTGTCGACATGAAGAAATTTGCACCTATGGCGCAGGTAGAAGGATGTCAACACAAACATGGATGTGCCTATGGTGCATCTTGAAGAGGTGCACCTTCGGGAGGTGCAACATTCTCGAGCAGCGACAGGAAGCGAGACCTTGACCCGAGATATTCAAATGGCCATAAATTTTCACAGGAGCTCGGATTCTTAAAAATGAAAAATACGATTCGCCACTTTTTGGGGTTTTCTAGGGTTCTCACCTACCACCATAGTGAGATGAATTAAATGCAACCTGGAGGTGGTTGGGGTAGATTTGGAATTCCTCTCTCTTTTCTCTCTCGGTCATCCTATAAATTGTAAGGAGGGATTCTTTCTAAAGGTTGGACATTCTTGTTTTCCCCTCCCTTCTTCTCTTTGGCGAGTGAATTTGTGGAGTTCAAACCTCCCATTTAAAGCGTAATGAAACTTTTCCTCTTGGAATTTTGTAGTGTATTTTATTAATCTTTGGAGCAAATAATGCATGTCGTGGATGATTATCACCCCTCTCTATGTTCATTTGCATCCTCCCGATCTTTCACTGCAATTTTGGTTATCTGTGTATGATCTTGCATTGCATTTTTATGGTTTGTGTTTATTAGCAAGACAGGTGTTCTTCATTCCTCGGTGCATCACCTTTGATAGTTTAGGTTTATTTTTATGCATCTTCTTACCCTATCTCCTTGGCAAGTTAGATTATTTTTTTGAGTAAACCCTCTCGCATTTTTATGTGTGCATCGAAAAGAGGAATAGGAACCGGCCTTCATCCGAAGAACTTTTCCGATTTTGCAAAGTCCCACGTTTGGTAAAAGCTCCATGTTATATGATCACATTGAGAGTATCAACCTATCGATTTGCGGACATTCAAGGGTAATGTTATTCGCCATCAACGAGATACCCTTGAGAATGATATAATGAATGCACTTCTTGAACAATGGAATCCGTTCTTTCAACCAGATAGATGCTTATTTGGTATTTTATTTTTGAGCATACTATAGCTTTATACTTCATTAGTGCCCAAAAATGGGTCTTGCTCAAATTTTTATGCTGCTCAATTAAAAATCATTGAACTCCTCTTTATTTGACATGTGCATAGTTCATATCTAATGGCCACAATCTTGTTACATTTTAAGTTGACCGTAAAAGTGAAGAATTTTAATTGTATTAAACTTAAGGTATTTGAATTATGGGTTTCATTATTTCTATAATATTTGAATTACTCATGTGATCATTGATATTCCAACCCCGGATTTCAAATTGCAAAAGTATTCTGTTGGCTATGATGTTTGTGTTATCAAAATTCCATTATTTGAAAAAATAGTTCAAATGATCATTGAAACAATTTTATCTATTATATAACGCTTCACACCAAGTTTTTATTGTTATGCTTCGATGCAATCTAAATTATTGAACATTTATGTAAATATCCTAGATAAAAATATGTACTTTTCTAAGTTGTATAGAATAGTCTTGATTCTTTAACACTTGATGATTTCCTTAAAATAAAATTCTTCGTTGTATTCAATTAGCTCATGATGATGTACTTTGAAATATTTATTTATGTAACTATGAAACACAATTGATCTCAGAATAATTCTCAAACTCCTCTATCTTCAATATTTTTATTTGATGATTACATTAGCTCTATTATTTTCCATATATACTTCTCTTTTATGAGTATTTCAACTCAATACCTGAAAATGTGCGTGTACTTCATGGTATTGAAATTGAAAGATGCGTTGATGATCTAATGTTTTAATTTCATTTGGTTAACTCTTACAAATTTGTTTCCTTTCAATAAGAATGATTTCATTTTGATCAACCTTTCAAATATGTGATTATGACTGTTGCCACTGAAAGAGATAGTTTATCTTGCATTCTTGCATAAGGTTCTGGTGTTTCGTGCCTATACATAGTAACATACTTTCAGATAGGTGTAGCTCTTCATTCATTTGTAATTATTTTCCTACACAAATTTGAATGTCATGGTGAATTTTGCAAAGTTGTACTTGAATTCATTATTACAACAACCTGACTATAAATGTATAGCTGATTTTATCCTATTCTAGAAGTTGAAATTGCATTATTGTTAGATGAATCATCATGAATTTTATTTAATGAAAAACTAGCGACTTCCATTCCTTGATGATAATGCAATTTTCTCGAAATATATTTCTTCCACAATTGAACTAGAATGTTAGGTTTCCATTATCATTACATAAAGTTCGAGTTGGCGTTTCTTTACTTTGAAAGCATTGTAGCTTCTCGAAATGTACCGATCAATTAATTTATGTTATTATCTATGTTCACATGTCAATGTCCAATACGACTCCTTCATGAGAAAGTAGTGCAATTCATAAATGTTGGTTCAAATCTTAGAGTTCATTGATATTTGAAAACTAAGATGTTTGGAATGGTTAACCATTTTTGCCTTGATGCATTGAAATCGTGCCTTGAAAAACACGATGCTTCTTTCACATTACTTTGAAAAAACAACTTCTTGGTTCTGTTTGTTAGTTCTTATGAGTTTTTTATTAATGTACCTATAACCATCTTAAAGAAAAAATGTTAGAAAATGATAGTCTTGTAGCCTCTCTTCATCCATAGTTTTTTTTTTATTTTCTTTCTTTTTTGTGTATCATGATCTTTGATAATGTCCATGTGCTTCAACAAAATAGTACTATCTTGATTCTATAATAGATTTGATGTACCTTATGTATGTTAACTTCAAATGATTCATTTACATGAAAATGACAACACAAGAATATAAATTAAACCACGAGATCAAATATGGTATCTTATCTATGTGTTTTCAGGTACCATGATGCAATGGAAGATGAAGATGAAGACCAAAAGAAGACTCAAAGGAAATGATGGGTTTCTTCTATATTCCTTTGCTTTTAGATTTGCCTACATGTATATTTCTGCATTTTAACTTTTATGACATGTATTGATTGTATAAAGAAATAAACCACTCAATCACATGATTAATAACATTTAAACATAAAGAAATAATGAATTATGATGTACCTATAAATCAATAATGAGCTCTTTTGCATGTAATATACAACTTTTTTTGTTGTTTTGGAGTTTAACATCCCATATGTATTGTGATTCTCACCTTCATCAAGGCTATGCATTGGTCCTTTAGAGATTCTTTTTTTCCTTTCTCGAAGATGAACGTTGAATGGTAGCATATGTGAGGTGTTTCATTATGCAATAGCAAACATAGTTGTATATTACATGTTGTTAATCAATTGTTGTAACTAAAAACACTAAGAAAACTATGTCTTTCTGTTAGATAGGTCCATCTCATTAAAACCATCTGTTTGAAACAAAGTTTTGAGTTTCCCATTTTTTCACAAGTGTAAATATCGTCAACACTAACATTTTGAATTCTTGACGTATTTATTATGTTTTTTTCTTTTAACTAATCTTGTGATCTCACCGATATCTTTGGTAAAAATGGTACAATTGAAATTTTTATAAAATTGTTAACGATTGATATCATTTCTTATGTTGACGATGATTTCATGATATGATGATGTTTATTGATGGATGTGCATGTATTTTTTTTTTATGTACTTGATCGCCGTAGGCCTAAGGAGGTATCCTTTTATTTTACAATTGATTATATCACAAAAACAAAACGGGGTTAGGATACCAACCATAGTGGAATATCGATGGTTCAGTAATGACAACACATTGGAAACTTTGTGTTATGTTATTTTTGTATTTTGTTAGGATGTTAGGAGGTCCCCATGGGGGTGGCCTCAAATTGTGACCATGGGATATGTGTTGTTTCTTTCTCCTTTTCTTTTGATTAATTTGTGAGTTTGTATTTTATTATTGCATTGTATTTCACTTTTGTATTGTTGATTAAATGTACACTTGTTTAGTAATTAATTATGTTGATTTAGTTAATTTTTGGGATGTGACAAAAAGGGAATTATTTAGGTGTAGATGGTCCTTGTGAACTTTTTATTTGAGTTGATTTTAACTGATTTCGGTTGGTGTATACTCTAACCATCTCTCAAAATCCGAAATTTGACCTTTAAGCCATTTTTTGAAGCTTGTGGGACAAGTTAAGCTTGTCCCAAACCTCTTAAATTTACCCATGAAATATACCTATGGGATAAGGTGTAAAATTTAGACACCATCATGTGATTTGGAAGGTAAAAAGGTTAAATTATTGAACTTTCTTACATGATTTTTTAATTTTTTTCTTTAGAGGTATGGAGTGAGGGTTAGTGTGTGTAAGAGGCTTGTCATATCCTCACCATCCAATTTATTATCCTGGGGTTTGATGTTTGACTCGGTGATGTGGAGTTGATGAAAACTATTGTGGCATCCTATATGGAGTCATCTCACCCTCCTCTCCTCTTTTTCTATTTATAGAATTTATTTTAAAATTTTGTGCGTTACATCATTTTTGGTGCATTTATATTTTGGAGTTTTAGCATGGCTTGCTTGCTTGGGAGTCTTGGAGATTTTTTGGATTTGAATTTCAGCTTAGAAGGATCTTGGAGTTATGATTTTAGAGTCGAGTTCTTACAATAGTAAGGGATTAACTACACCCATGCAATATTACTTTAATATATATGTGTGTGTATCTAAATGAATGTTTGTGTGTTCTTGTTTTGGGACCTTAGGTAGAATGGCCTTAAGTATGGTGTAGGAGAAGGTTTATGGGTGTAATGATAACTCCACTTAAACTCTAATTGAACCATGTTATCAATTTCGAATTGATTTTAATCTTAAACCTTTGTTGTATTCTAGGTAGCATAATAATAAGACATGCGAGACATCATGATTACTATTGTTTTTTAATTATTATTTTAACTTTATGGTTGTATTATGGACCTTGATGGGAATTTAAGGATATGATGATGATCTAGAATGGTTTCCTTGTTAGAGACAGATTTTGATATCGTTACTATTTTTTATATTGTTATGTCTCTTCTCACTCTATATTGGATCCCTAGACCTTGATATCGTATTAGATATTAGGCATTTCTAGATGGGCATTGATACACGTGTTTTACTTATTTGATAGACAATACAGATGTGTTAGAATTGTGACATGATGTGACTATTGCGATAAATTTTATATGCTTGATTCATATATTAGTATTCGATGTTCTAACTATTACTACTGTATGGACATATTGGATGTGATTTATGGATATTTCTAGATGATTGGTGATGTTATGATCTTAGTACAAATTGATGAATTGGTAGAATCGAAATGTTAGAAAGTTGAACAATTGGTGAATTACTTAATTCTAACATTGGTTTAATTATGATATTCGATGATGTAAATTGTTAGGTATACATGGATGTATTTTATTATTTTGAAGTCATTAATATGGCCACAAGGCTAGAAAGGTATTGTTTGTTTTTACAAGAAATTATAGCACACCAAACTACAAGGGATAGAAGATCAACAACGAAGGAATGTGGGGTACTAGAAATAATTCATCACGGTAAGTCGTGTATTTGTATTTTGTGTATTGTTGTCTATTGTTTGATGGTCCCCATGGGGGGGTAACCTCAATAGTTACCTCAGGTAAGTTGGTGACTTTGTCTTGTTGATTTTATTTAATTATGAGTTATTGTATTTTTTTAGTATGTGGAGTCACTTTTATTATTTTTTTAGCACCCCTCTTAAGTTAATTTAAAAGTGTTTAACTTGTGCTAATTTGGATGTGACAAAAAGGGGGAATGTGAGTTGGTAGCCTTAATGTGTGTTGGTTTGGAATGAATTTAATTTGTTTTGGAGTAGTGTGTACTCAATATTTCAAGTGAAATTCGGATTTTGACCTTCTAGGAAATTTTGGAGACTTGTGGGACAAGTTAAGCTTGTCCCACACCTCTTAAAGTCACCCACCCACTAGGCCTATGATGTGAGGGGCTTATTTTAGGTCCTATTTTATGTTTTTATGGAAAAAGAGCAATTAATTTCACTTTTCTTACAAGGGTATTTATTTGTGTCCTTTAGGGGTGTGGGTTTGGGTTGAGTGTGTAAGAGGATGGTCATTACCCCAACCACCAATTTATTATGCTTTGGGGTTTGGGTTTGACCTTGGTGATTTGGATGGAGAAGAAATGATGTGGCATCCTACATGGAGCCACATCATCTCCCTCTCCCTCTTTTCTATTTATTTCTATTTGTGTGGGGATTTGGGGGTTACTTGTTCATTTTTTGGTGGATGCTTGTAATTTTGGAAAGCTTGTTTGAGACTAGTGATTTGAGCTTGGATTGGATTGTGCTTTCTTGGGATCTTGGAAGGATTGGAACTTGTTTTTGTTTAATCCTCTTAATTTTTAAGGTATATCTTCATGCATGTTTTTACCTTGATATTTTTGTACTCATATGTGTGGATGATGGTTGTGTATTGCTTATTGTTATGGGAAATCGATTTGATCCTTAGGTTGTTGGAGATATGGAAATGGGGGTAAAACTTGTGGGAGGCATAAGAGAAATTTTATTGGGTATTTTAAGATGGAGTTGGGTTGTGATGTCCACGTTCTTGATAAATATGATTTGTGTTTATCTTGTTATTTTCTTTAGGAAAGTGAGTGATACGAGTGAGGGAGGCATAAGAGTGGTGTATATTTCTTGGAGGTAGGCATAAGACTTGTTTTTTTTGTATTGTGATGGTGTTTTTAAGGATCATAAGCAGACACCCAAACCCTTGGGAGGCATAAGAAGAACCCCCATGTTTCTTTCTTCTCCTTGGCTTTAGCATGAAGCCTTTGTGTTGGAAACTTGTTGGTTTTGTTTTGATTTTGGAAAATGTTTTATTCTATTGAGTGTCGTGATTAAATGTGATTGTGGAAGCCATTAGAGTTTCAAAAGGTTGTTTTTATATCCCTCATTTCTTATTTGTTGGGGCTCAGGGGCTAATGAGGAAGAAGGCTTCTCTCCCTCATTGGATATTTGGTTGGGTACAGAGCGTTGCCTACTCCCCAATTTTAGTGTGTGCTTGATTTTGATGAGATGGTGAAGTCCAATGGATGAAGTGCTCTTGTTGGAGACAGACATGTGAATCGAAAATTGTGCTACTATGATTCTACAACTTGTAAATTTTAGTAATGGATCATTTGTTGTCTTCATCTATGTTAATGGTTAGATCTTGTAAATGAGTATTGGGGCTTGTATCACTTGAAATTTTTCTTAGGAGTTGTATTACAAATCTATTTTAAAAATATATAATGTTATTGGGTGGAAATTGAATTTGATCCTCTTACATTATTTGAAATTTTCTTAAATGGGAAAAGGAATTAAAAGATTTATAATTTCATGTTTTACTTTCTTGTATCCAAGTGATTGAGTAAAGAGACATAGAATAAACCCTACAATCGAGCCCCTTTTTATTTCGAATAGAAATTTTCCTAAGTAGAGGAATAATAAAAACAACCAACTATACCCTTACATTGTCCTATAAATAAATTTAATGTAATGTTTTATTTGAAATTATCTTATGCATAAAATTGCAGTCTTTTATAATTATCCAGTGTATGTAAATTATATCGATATAAATGTATAAAATCAAATTTATCCTCTCACACTAATTTACAACCTCATATATTAATGGAAAACTTATCCAATAAGTAAATATATATCTTAATATATTACATGGCTATATTAATAATATATATATATATATATATTGTATTCTGAATTTACTATATCAACGTATAAATATTATTAATAAATATTATTAGATTCTTATTGTCTTACAAACATTAATATATATGTAATTATATAAGTATATTATAATTGTATATATATTAATACCTAATAATAATTAAAATTAGAAATAAAAGTGTGACCCATTTGAAATCGGGTAAGTGAAAGGTAAATTATTTTAATAAAGTTTATAAAAAAGGAAATGTTTGAGTTGGTCGGCACTATGGGTTGCATCGGTAGTTATATTAATAGTTTTTTTAGGTCGAGGGAGGGAAGCCAACCCCACCCCAAACCCATGTAATATATGGGATGGGGGTGGGGCCGCACCCTCTTCCCAACACTCTAACCCAACTTATTACAAGCTCTACCTCTATGAATAGCGGTCGAATCATGTGTGATGTGGTTTATATTTTTAATCAAACCCATCGCTTCTAAAAAATTAGGACATTTCCACTTATTTAATATATATATATACCGGTTTTTTTTTATTTGGCTGATTTAACATTTAATATGGTTAATAAAAAGTAAAGGAACATATTAAATACGCATATAAATACATATATATTTGTAAAAAATAGTATGTATTTATATATATTTTCACACTTAAATGCTATATATATACAAAGTGTCTATATACAAGCCTGCAACTAAAATTTTTAATATGAACTAGGATAAAATGGATAGTTACCCACCACCCAAATAGGGTAGAAAACAAAAAACAGAATGATAAAATAAAAATGGTAACTAGATTTCAATTAAACCCTAGGAGAGGGATGTACACAAATCTTTATCTTGTGAGTATCCATCATTGATCTTACCCTAGGAGAGGTATAAACCCTAGGAGAGGGATCTACATAAATATCCTTCCACCTTAACCCACAAAACGAACAAAGGAAATGAGAGATTAGGTTTAGAAAAGGAATATGTGAGAACCCATAAGAATATCTAGGGTTAGTTTTGTATACCCTAAATCTAAGGGTTGAGAAAGATTAGATCTAATGGTGTAGGATGAACCCTACATCACTTAAGTGATGGGGTATTTAAGTCAAAATGAAATAAATAAAAGGAGTTGTGTGTAATGTTAAATTGGCCTCAGGGGTTAGACTAAGTTGTGCACCTTGTCCTCTTGGAATAATTAACTTATAATAATGTTCATTTCTTTAACATTGTAGGATTATTATCATTGTTTAATTTAATTTAAATTTCATTTTGGACCTTAAATAAATTAATTTGAAAATGATTAATGGAGTTAAGAAATGAAAATTAAATCTAGAAATATTAAACGAAATATTGAAGCTTAGTTGGAGAATCTAAATCGTGATTTGATTTTGGAAATTGACGCAATTTTAATTAGTCATTATTTATTTCGACTTCCTTAGCATATTCTAACTTGAAAATTAAATTAGAACCGGTGGATGTTTACCATTGCCACCTTTCAAAGGAAAACTATAAAAATGTGATATGGTGATGGGGTTGGATCAATATTAACTAATGGTTGACTTTATTTGAATTCCATGTTATTGTGTAAAATTTATAACCGGGATTTAATTAAAGCTTGGCTTATGCCTTACCCTTGAAAAAACAATTATCCCATAATTTTCCCTATTTAATATCAGGTTTATCATGTTTTCTTGTTGAGAAAATTGTGGGTGTTACGCTTGGTATCATATATGTGGGTTCAACACTTGGACCTTGGGCAACATTGAAACCCAAAATACCAGTTAGCAAAATTTGAACCTCCATAATTAAAATAATAATGTGGTTTGAATTATTGTACTCACCTAGTGGCATTTTGTCAAACCTGGTTAACCAAAAATGTTGAATTGGATTAATATTTTTGTGAACTTCTGGTGTAGCAGGAACTTTATTCTCCTTTACAAAGATGTTGTTTGATGATTCCTAACTCTTTCTTTAGTCGTGTGATGTGATAAACCCATTGAGACTCTTCCTTGTTGGAATGTTAAATTGTATGGTGTGACTCTTGTGGATTAGCATTAGTGGTTGTGTTCAGGGGTTAGACAGAGTAAATTAGAAGTTGTTAGTCATCTAAATCTCCCCCTTTTCCTCCAGTGGTTAGACAAGTTAGTTTTAGTTTTCACTTTGTAGAATTAAATCCTCTATTGTAGATTAGATGTCTAGACATGGTGTCCCATTTAATCTAGTTTTGTGTATGCATTATTAAATCTAAGCTTGATGTATAATACCCCTATAGGCGGTCCAAGAAGGGGATATGAAATGAATATCGTGTGAAATTTTCTATATTTTATATTCATAAAATTGAGTTATTTTATCAAGGACCAACATCTTATTTTATGATTTGATTGAGAATCTCTGAGGCTATTTTAGTTATTTATATTTTTGTGAGATTTTCATAGATTGCAATGTGGCTACTTATCCATTTTCCTTGATTTTCGATATTTCTTGGATTTTATTTGATTGGTGACTCAGAGCTCATTTATCTTGTTGGCTACTTAGCTAAATATTACGTGATTATTTCTTGTATGTTGATGAGTTGGTTCTACGTTGTTTGTATTATGATATTTTCATATGGGGGTACACCCTAGGTGCCTTGAATGTCTTCTTAGGTGCTTTAAGTTATGCCTTGGTTTTGAAAGATAGACCCTAGAGTATGTCTAGGACCTTAGAGTAACTTTTTTGTTACTCAAGATTTTTAAAGAGAGAGTTTGTTATGTCATGCGATCTAGTTAGTAGTTTGATGGCAAAGTAGTGGTGATTCACTTCTAACTTGGTAAGAGCTTTGATCCTCGTCAGAGTAGATGTGTTTGATTATGGGCTTATGGATTGTGTTAGAATTAGATTAAATCTTGGATGATTGTAGATTTTAGTGGATAAGTGTTTTGTTTGGATATGATGTTCCATTGATGAGATGCTAAGTTTTATCCTGGTTCCCTTGATTTATTATAGAAAGTATTGATTGGTGGATTTTTATATCTTGGTAATTATGGTTAGATTTAATCCCATTTGGGAAATGTGTTTAATTAAGTGTACTTTTTTTTCTCTCGATGACCCATAAATAGATCTATCATTGCCTTAACATTTTAAATTGTTATGTATACCAATATATAATCTATTAGTATTGGGAGATGTTGAGACACTTATGGATGCTTTTGGGTTTTTTGGACCTTTCTCTTAGAGATGTTAGTTTTGTAGATCTTAATATTTTAATCTCAGTTGTGCTTATGTTGTGCTTCTTCTTTTAAAACTACAACTCTTGGTCATAGAGCCCATGTTTGGGTAGATTATTTGATTGTCCTCTTGCATTTGATGTCTTCTAATGGGAAATGTGGTCTCCTTGGAGTAAAAATTCCCTTTTCATCTTGTTTCTTGGTTGATGGTATTTTTTGAAGCATGAGTGTTGTTTGGAAACTCTCATTTTTTCATTAAGAGAGATGATTTGAGATAAAAATAAAATAAACATTGTTTTCCTTCACAAACCGATCTAAACCTCTTAGATTCGTGATGGTAACTTTTCTTCCTTTATGGGATTTTTCATTGTAACTTATTTGATACTTGTAGAGAACCACTTAGAGTGCATAAATGATGCTTGCAATTCTTTTGTAAACTATTGAAATCCTGGTGTGTTTTATATTGGTTGATTAATCTATAATTCTTACAAAATTAATGATGTGATACGTTGATTGATCTCTTATCCATATATAAGTAATAATGTGTAATTTTTTACTCTTTCACTCATTAAAATTTAATGGATAAGATGATTAACTTGAACATAATAAAAATCTAACTGAGGGGCTTGGACTTTGAAACTTAACAAATAAAATGGAACACTAGGAAAAGAAA
Organism: Taxus wallichiana var. yunnanensis; assembly: GCA_018340775.1. Classification (NCBI taxonomy): domain Eukaryota; kingdom Viridiplantae; phylum Streptophyta; class Pinopsida; order Cupressales; family Taxaceae; genus Taxus; species Taxus wallichiana. The sequence goes on from CM031241.1 coordinate 236,182,482, forward strand.
AATGGTTCCTTATTATAATGTTGGTATATTAATAGAAGAAATAAAAATATATGAAAATAGAAAGAAAACTTTGTCCATTTACCTTCCCTATAAGTAAAATAAATAATTTTTCCGCCTATACAGAAAGGCAAGACATCATGCCAACATTGGTGGTACTCCTTAACAACACAAATATGTGATATCATAGTAAAAGGAAGATTTGGATTAAGAAATATTGTAAGAAATTTTCTTAGCAAGTGAAACTATAAATTTTGACTTAATAGTTAGTTTATAAAATGAGTAAGATTTATATGTATTCAAAGTGCAATGTATAATTGAACACTTAGTTCTATTTCCTACCCGGATTTCTGAAACACCTTGTTGATAGTGAGGTGTTCTAGTTGCGTACTACTCCCTTGTTAATAGATGTATGTGATTATCCCTTGTAGGATTCTAGGCCGGTGTACCATTCTTTCCACATAGCTCCATGAAAGTGAGTTGTGTCCTTTTAGGATTGGGTCTTATCTCTTTTTTTTAAGAAAAGCAACCTCCTTGTGTGCATATTTAGTCCTTGGTGACCTAGGTTATTGGTAAATCTAGGAAACATATGTTAAGGATATGAAAGAATTTTGGGAAGTTCTCTTTTCTTGGGAAACCTTAATATTGGTTGTTTCCCCATGCCCTTGCACGAGAGAAAGTGCAAGTTGTTTTCGTAAGTTGTTACTCAAGTATTGGTGTGATGCACTAGTAGATTGTAGTTGGACCCCCTCTTGTTAATTTTTCTTTTCTTCTAGCTCCCTTGAGTGCTCTTTGGCATTACGATTTATGCATGTGTTCTCTTTATGGTTATTTCAAGCTTAGGCAGGATTTAAGATAATTAAACTCTGTTGTGTTATGTAGAGTGAGTGGTGTCTCTTGTATTGATATATTAGTTGTGCAAAATTTGTTTCATAACGGAAATATTATCTAAGTGTTAAACGTTTCTCAAACCGAGTTAGTGTTGTGTGTTTGATTTTTAGTGCAAATTCAAGTTATGGTCATGAACTTACTTAGTATTACCATAAAAACTTAATTGAATCCTTTAAAGTTACAAAAGTGCTTCCAATAGATAGTTTGCAGGATTGTAAACTTTTTTGTTCATTTAGGAAATTTTCTTGGTTGTTAAATTTCTCCTTGTGTGATCTTAAATTTGTGAGACATGTCAATAGACATGTCTTCTCCTATACAATGGATGGTCATGTTTGGAAATTGTTAGCCTTGTCTAAGTGATGACCATTAAAGTGTATCCAAACCTTAGTGGAAATCTTAACATTTATTATTGCATAAGTATGTTTTAAACATGGGAGACTATGTGGTCATCCTAAGTTCACGGAATTCACCCTATTATTTTTTTACTTTAGTGGTTGATCTTGAGATTCCTTTGAATAGTTCCCATTTTGATGATATCAGTTGTATCTTGGTTGATCACGTAGAGTTACTTTGTAGAATTAAATGTTTGTAACCTTGCTTGAATAAAGTTTAGAATTATGTCTAGCATTCTCCCTTCTCCTTGATTAAATAACATTAGACAAAACTTGGGTTTTGTAGACCAATTCTTGTTTGAAGCAAAGAAATCTAGTAGAGGATGTTACTTTTATTCTTATAAATTGTTTCCTTACCTATTTTTCTGTGACTTCGAGGAGCAAGTAAAATCTAAGAGGAGGGGGATGTAATTCCAACTCCTCTTCAACTCTGATTGAACCATGTTATCAATTTTTAAATGATTTTAATCTTGTTGTCCACTCAAAATTCCCTGCTCTTATGAAAGTAAAAAAATTTTAAAATTTTGAGTTTATGTGTCTTCTCTAATGTACCGAAGTCGTGAAATTGAGAAAAGTATGCATTTTGGGTCTTTTTGTGTGTTTTTCGGGCCTGTCGGACAATTTTGTCCCAACTGTCCCAATTTCAAAGGTGCACTCTGTTCCCCGATCAGCCTAAATCCCGAAGTTGTTCCATTTTCAGGCCCGTCAGAACTTTTTGTCCCAACTGTCCCAATTTCAAAAGTGCGCTCTGTTCCCCGATCGGCCGAAATCCCCGAATTTGTTCCATTTTCAGTCCGTCGGAACTTTTCGTCCCAAATGTCCCAAAGTTAATTGTGCAAGTTGTTCCATTTTCGGCCGAAACACCCGAACCGCGTACTTCACACTTTCATGTTCCAAATGTCCCAAATCAAATTGTGCAAGTTGTTCCATTTTCGGCCAAAACGCCCAAACCGCGTACTTCGCGTACTTGCATCCCAAATGTCCCAAAATTTTTCCGGACTCATTGTCACCTTTTCACCTAAGCCGGCCGAGTTGCGTGAGCGTCCTTTTGTCCCAAATGTCCCAAAAGGGATTTGTGCATCTTTTCCCCGTTTCACCCGAATCGCCCGAACCGCGTGTTTAACGCATTCGTCTCATATGTCCCTAATGAACCAAGTGCCGTTTGTGTTTATTTTTCCGCTCTACCCGAATATCATGCTTATTTAAATTGGTGGGTATGTATTAAATGCACATTTATGACCTTTCTCTCTCATAAACGGCTATATAACGAGAATTCCCCCTTTGCATTTTTTCACACAGCTTTGTTTCCATGCTATCTTTGCTCGAACCCTTGCAATTTGAAAACCGCGTGTGTGTCCCCTCCTCTCGTAATTCCTTTTCGAGTCTAGTTTGCGGCTCTATCCTCCTAGCTACTATCAATATGAAGATCAAGTTTCGTGGACAGGAACAAATATCGCCACTTGAGTCCGCTGCTCACAATATCGGGACAACGAAGCTCGTCATCTCGATTTTAGTGATTTTTGGGCAAGAATGGCAGACGAAAACCCTACACCAATGGCGCATATGATTCACGATAGCGGTTTGGCTTTTGCTGGAGGTTTCCCAATCTCGGTGCAATGTGCTGATACAATGCTTTCATGCGGAGCTCACTTCGACCCTGATTCAAGTGAATTAACCAATGTACACGGGGAACTTATTGCCAGGATAGATGCTGCCGCCATTAGCACTGCACTAAGGATCCCAGAGATGGATAATGCCATTGTTGTTTCCCAGGATCAAGCACAGGCCCTGTTTAACCAAGACAGTGACAAATTCAAGGCGTGGGTGGCGAAGTCATGGCTTAAAAACCCTAGGAAGGGAGCATCTCATCTATCCAAGACTCTCTTCCGAGTAGATTTCAATGAAGAGTTGTCAGACTTCATAATCTTGCTGGCTCGGGTTATGGGCTTACCTTCTACTAATGAGTTCCATTTCTGGATGTGCCCGCTCATCAGCATGGTGTGCGAGGGAACTCAAAATATCAATTGGGTAGAAATCATCAACATGAATTTGACAGAGCAGCTGTCCAATGTGCAGCAAAAGAAGAAGTTCTACATGACCTCGTACCTAATGTATACCCTGGCAGCGTCACGGCAATGGTTTGGCTTTTCTTACATTGACGCTCACAAAGATGATCCAGTATATGCTTACTGCCCGCAGTTCACCCTGGAGACCAGCAATCACAATTTCAGAAGGGTAAATGATGCTTTCACCATGTACGTGGTCACGTTGCTCAAAGGTGACACTGCTAGAAGGTTTTTCAGATGAAGCGATGAACCTGATATCGAACTACGATGCTTATTTCTTCCAATTTAGGAAGTTTTCTTATATATTAGGAGCTTCTTGCCATGCTAGAGCACCCCTTTAAGGCTTCCCATGTTCTCGCAATGATAAGATGGCTTTGATCAAAGTATGCAGGCGAGTTAGACAAATTGCACAGAACCTGCAGAGACAAGAATATTTCTCGTTTGCACTTTCCCATCTCTTTGGGAAACTACACTTGTAAAATAGCCCTAGATGCACATAACATAGAAAGAGACCTGGTTCCTATCACTGTCCATTTCTTCAAACCAAGAACTTGCTTCGACTTGAAGAAGTTCATTGAGCAGAACATCAAGATAATCTATCATCACATGCTTTGGATACGTAAGACTATTGGGATGATCAAGTGAGATGATTTTGAAGCTCGAAGGAGGCACTATGGTAGGTTCTCTCTGTAATTAATCCAAGAACTCGGCTTACACCAGGTTCCTGAAGGACTCTAGGATGAAAATTCTGACCTATACTCATATGAGTATGATAATGTGATTAAGCACACTCCCTTGGAGGACTTGGATTGGAACAGGAAGGAAAAAGATGATCTGGCTGAGATCTTTGCTCCGGTCTTGGTCAGGACCAAGGTCTGGTTTGACAGGAAGGTTCGAGAACTCAGAAGGCACTCAGGAAAGTCCTCTTCCAAGGATGTTTCAACACCACGAAGGGATGCATCGAATCCCATATCAAACACACCAGTGCAAAACCATCCTGCCTCATCAACGCAAGGACCTGCAGCTTCCACTCCTTCTTCATCGACTCAAGTATATCAGAAGAAACTCAAAGAAGTTAAGAAGGATCCTATGGAGAAGGATTCTCCGAGGAAGTAGGTGGAAGTGCCTTTGGGACCAGAGAACATCATTTTTCTCAGTGAAAGTGAAGAGAGTGAAGTACCAGCCCCAACAAATGCTCCTGAAGATCCAACAGATGAAGATAAGGAGGTCCAGAGCACTGTGCTTCCAAGTGCCATTGTTTCTTCTGCAGTGAATGTCTCTAGCACCCCACTCACATCTCAACTTGAGACAACAGCTGCGCAAACCTTGAGTGTCATGAGCTCTATGTCTCTTGGTCCTCTTGCCCCTCCTGTTGCTTCCTCTTCCTCTTTTGCATGGGTTCAACCTTTTGTTGACAGTAGAAAGAAGAAATCTTCCTCTCGGAGCTCAGGGCCAAATTTTGATGTTGTGGCAGCCATGTTGGGAACTACTCCTTCTCGTGCCAAGAAAGCCAAGGTCACCTCCAAAAAAGTGTCTGATGCTCAAGGTCAGCAATTCCTGGAGATTGCTAAGCCTACAATAGACAAATTAGAATCAGACTTGCTGGCATCTGACTTGGAGCTCTCAAGAATTCCAATGGGGGAGTCTACTCCTAAAGGTGAGATCCACAACCTTCAGGAAACAGTCACAAGAGTCATTGGGAGGGTAGAGAAAGGGCAGCAAACTATTGAATAGTTGGAGGAACAAGCCCAGATTCTCACAGGTTTCATCAAATCTCTTTTGTCTAAGGACAAAGTTTTGGACCCTACCCCATTGACTACTCTTCCACCACCTGTAGTTTTGAGCCAAGATGAAGTGCAGAGTATCAAAGACATGCACAAGTATTCTGTCTATGGCAGAGCTATGGAGGCCATGGTAGAAGATATGCTTGTTGCAGGATTGAACTTCATCGATGAAGCTTTCAAACTCCACGGGAAGGTGAGCAATTTGCAACAGAAGTTCTCCTCCACTATCGGGGTCATAGATAAAGAGCTCAAACTCTGGAGCAGTTGCATAGTAGACCTCCATCTTATAGGACAGACAGATGAGAACATTTTGTTGGAAAATAAGGTTTTTGATGATGCAAAGGATAATCTGTCGAAGTCCTGGGTTTACAGTGTGGAATGGAAGATCAAAGTTTTGGAGGAAGCTTTGGGAGAGCTAAAGAATAGCTGGCAGAAGGGAGAAGCTTTCAAGACGCTGGTTATATCAGCTTTCAAGGATATTCATTGTCATCTTCAAGATGAAACTTCTGGTGTGTCCCTTTCCTTGCAAGAAATCAAAGCTCAATTCAGAGCTTATGTCAAAGATAATCTATTCAAGGAAAGCTCCATCTCCAAAGAGAAAATGAAGGAGGTCTGCTCTCTTCAATCTGCCATTGAAGAAGCCAATAAAGATTATCATACTCATATCGAGTTTGATAAAGAAATGGAGAAGTGTCTCGGATTTTGGGGTCAGTCTATAGCCAACACGTCAGTCCCTCGTGGCAGAGACATAGCCGAGGCATTGAAGAGATTCAGGCAGCGAATTTTGAAGTCGGTGGGCCCCTCTCAGTCATAACCACCTGTCTTCTTCTCCTTATTCTTCTCTTCTTTTCTATTTCTTTTTCTCGGATTCATTGTAATAAGTTGAGGTATCCATTGGCAATCCTTAACTAATCTTTAGTTAAAAGAATTAGTTACAAAAAGTAACTGATTTGTAAGTTATATAATGGCCTTTCCACGCCATTTTGAAGGAGGAAGAACTTGGCTTATTTTCTGAAAAGTGTAAATAGATCATAAAGAAATCAATACAGAAGGACTTTCCATTGTTTGTCTATCTGATCTCTTTTATTCCTAAGCTTTCATTTATTTTCTTTGTGAAGATCATTTGTCTCAAGTTTGTTAGTCTTGCCGATTGCATACTCTTCAACTTTGCAAGCATGGTGATCTTGTATAACCAAGAAGGAACTTTGTGTCCTTGATTAATGAATCTGTGTTATGTTAAGAAACTTTGTGTTCTAGCAGATGTTATTTATAGAACTTTGTGTCTTTGAATTCCATCTTATTTATCCGATACAAATGATCTTGTTTCAATTCACTGTGACTTCGCATACATAAAGAATTACTCTGATATCTATAATTCTGCATGTTGCCTTTCTACTCTTTCCCGTACTCTCATTTCCTCAGTCCTTTTTGTAATTGATGATCTTCATAGAAAAAATTTCATAATATCCAAGTGTAACCAAAAATCATGTCTTGTACATTTGTAAATAGGTTCGTTTCTGAATAAGGGAACCTCTCCCATTAAAGAGGAGGGACTTCTTGTCCCCTGACTGTTGCTCTTCGTAAAGTCCTATCTGACGACCAACAGTTTTTGGCGACTCCACTGGGGAAAATCATATTCCAGTTCTGTAATTTTTCGATCATCCTTTGATCTGGCGACTCCACGTTTTACTCGAGGGAGAAGGGCCCTCGGTATTGAAGACTCTCAGTTTCAGCTTTTGGAGCAAGCAGGTTTTCTTTTCCCTTCAACGAGAGATAGAAGAACTCGTTCGACAAGCACTCCACCTGCTCAAGATAGAAGTCCTACGGGTGGTATTCCTTCAGAGCCAGCTAGTCCTAATCTTCGAGCTTTGATACTTGCTTGTGTTGTAGTTCCTCTCCAAGCCGTTTTTCCAAGAATGGCGATACCATTTCCCCCGGGGTCACCGTGTCGGGGCCCCTTGCTCTTCCTCAGCCTTTGCATGAGTTACCCAAAGGTAACCGGAAGAACTTTCCTAAGTTCAAAGGCGATGGAAAAGTGCATCCTGATGAACACATCTCGGCCTTCATTATTGCGTGTGGAGTCCTGGGAGTTGAGCACGAAGACGTCTCCGTGAGACTATTCGTTGAGACTTTACAAGATAATGCTGCTGATTGGTTTTATCACCTTCCGGCTGGTACTATCACTAGCTGGGACACTATGAGAACTGGGTTTGAAAATTGTTTCAAACCAGCAGAAGATGTGCATGCCTTGCTTGCCCAAATCTCTCAGATAAAGAAAGATTCACCAGAACCCATGAGAGAATTTGTGGCCCGATTCAATAGATTGATCAACAAAATTCCTGTAAATACTCGACCTGTTGATCAAATCCAAAAATGTTTCTTCCTAAATGCCCAAACGCTCTGAAGTCAGCTATGCGCTGAGAAGGGCTAATCTCGCAACATTGGTGGAGGATCAAACTCTTGCTGTTAGTGTCGAGGATGATCTGATCATGTCAGGGAAGTTGAGGAGAGACCCTTCCAAATCTAAGTCTGTTGCTTCCTCCTCCTCCACCCCTGGACCTAATACTGATCCGTTAGTCCAAAAGCTTGCGAATGATCTCATTGCTATAAAGAAACAATTGGCTCAGCATGCCCCTTATGCAGATGTTCCAAGGAGGAATTTTCAGCCCAGAAATCGTTTGCCTTCTTCTCAAACAAGACTAGCACTTGAAGGACCTCCTGTTAAGGTTCCTGTGAATGCAACCTGTGAAGTTGAAGAGCCAGATGATGATGAGGATAATGAAGCTTGCGAGGAGTTTGTGGAAGAATTTGATGATGAAGCAGATGAACTTGAGGGATCTCGAGTTAATTTCTTTACCACTGAAGGCATTGATGATGGAGATGATTATGATGAAGTAGTAGCAGACATGAACAGCGAATCATTCGCTGTCATGACTCGAGAGCAGACACATCAGAGGGAGAAAGTGATGCAGCCCCCCAAGAAATTTAAGGAGCAGCCGGCAACTATCCCTGTAATTGCAAAAAGAGGATATCCTCTCCCCATTTCATCTACACCAAAGGTGAGTCCTGTCAATTCTACTAGCAAAGTTCCTTCTTTTTCTCCTAAAGTTGATAAACCTAGGATCCCAAGTGATGATGGTCCATCTACTTCTGGGTCTTTTGATATTATTGATCATCTAAAAAAGACTAAGGTTCAAATTTCAGAGGCCGAGTATTATCAAACCCATCCCAAAGCTTTTGCCAAAATGATTCAATTTGTTAATTCCCATTCTAAAACCACCTCTAAAGGCCTTTTACCTACTCCTTCTTCTGCACCACAGCCTAGTCTGGTAGCTGCTGTCACCTCGCCCAATGACAAAATTAAACCATTTTATGTAACACTTCTTATAGCTGGCCATAGGCTCAGTAATTGTGTCATAGACTCAGGAGCTTCAGATAATGTGATGCCTGCTAAAGTAGCTCATGCCTTAGGCTTGACCCTCACACGCACGTATGGGTCTTGTTACTCCATGGAGAGTAAGGAAGTGCCCCTAGTCGGAAGAATTAAGGATGCGCAAGTAGCTTTTGCTGCTTTCCTGAAAAGAGAGTTTTGGCTACCATCTTAGTAGCAGATATTCCTCCTTCATACGGGATGTTGCTAAGTAGGAACTTCTGTAAGGATGTGGGTGGAGAAATTCAAATGGATTGGTCACATGCACTCATACCTGTTAATGGACAAATGAAGAAGTTGATGCCCGAGAAGCAATCTGAGTATATTGTGTAAAAAACGGATGATCCTAAAGCACAAATACTCTATGAGGATATGGGTCATGGTAATTACATGATTATGTCCCCTGATGAAATCCAACTTCCCAGAGTGTCACCTAAAGATCCTAATGGTATTTGGATTTTAGAGTTTGATGGAAGTTGTTCCTCAGCTAGTTCTGGAGCTGGTGTCCTACTGGTGTCACCTGAAGGAAGCCTTCATCCTTTTTCATTTAAGTTGCAGTTCGAAAATACTAATAATATAGCAAAGTATGAGGCTCTCATTCTTGGACTGCAAGTGGCCAAAGAACAAGGTGTAAAGAATCTTTTGGGTCGTGGTGATGCAGAATTGATTGTAAAGCAAGTGAGAAGCCTTTTCCAGGTAAAAAATGGAAGGTTAAAGCATTACCAGAATCAGGTTTGGGATTCCATTGAATTCCTTGATGCTTTCTCCATTGAAGCAATGCCTAGGGAGAAGAACAGCAGGGCTGATTCATTGGCAGTCTCAGGGTCACTACTGATTCCTCATCCTGACTTCTCTCTGGATAAGTTCACTATTGAAATGGTCCATCGGCCTAGTGTACCTGATAAGACCAATAACTGGTAAGTTTTCAATGATGATCAACACTTGCTTTCCTTCCTTGAACTCAAGGGTAATTTCGAACAACTGTATTTTGAAGGAAGTGACAACCTACCTCGTGAAAGTGTGTCCTTTGACAAAGCAGTCACTCAAGGAGAAAAAACAGATCAGGATGGATGCATCAATCTCAAAGGAAACAAGATTCCTAAAGGATTGGTGAGTTTGGAGGAACTATTTGACAAACATGATAGGTATGTGAAATCTAGAGCTTCTACTGGACCTCAACAATCAGCTGAGTATGACAAGATTGATATTGGGAGTTCTACTGACCCTAAGCTCGTGAACATTGGAAAATGTTACACAACAGATGAGAGGAAGAAAGCAATTGCTCTTTTAAAGAGGTATAAGGATGTTCTCGCTTACTCTTATGAAGATTTGAAAGCTTTCAAACCAAAAGATATGCAGCACTCTATTCCTCTTAAGCCTGGAATTAAGCCTTTCAAGCAGAAACAGAGGCAATACAACCCCAAAATAGCTGACACCATCTTTCAGGAAATACAGAAGTTGTTGAAGGCTAAAATCATTTTTCCCATTCACCATTCAACATGGATTGCAAATATTGTGCCTGTTAGGAAGAAAAATGGTGAGATCCGCATCTGTGTTGATTTCAGGAATCTGAATCAGGCTTCTCTGAAAGATAATTATCCTTTGCCTATGATGGATCAAGTATTGCAAGCAGTAACAGGATCTGAAATGTTATCTATGCTTGATGGATTCTCGGGATATAATCAGGTAGAGGTTGATACTGTAGATCAACACAAAACAACTTTCACTACTCCTTGGGGTACCTTTGCCTACAAGAGAATGCCTTTTGGGCTCATTAATGCTGGTGCCACTTTTCAGAGAGCTATGGATCTGGCTTTTGGAAGCTTAAAAGGGAAGTGTATTGTCATATACCTTGACGACTTGACAGTGTTTTCTAAAACAAGGGCGGATCATTTTGATCACCTGGAAACAGTTCTGCTAAGATGCAGAGAGCATGGGATTTCTTTGAATCCTAAAAAATCTGTCTTTTGTGTCACAGAGGGAAAAATATTAGGGCACATTGTCTCCAAGGATGGTATTAAGATTGACCCTGAACGAGTACAAGCTATCCAGCAAATTCCTCTCCCAACCAGTAAAAAGGGCGTACACTCCTTTGGTAAGATCAATTTTTTAAGAAGGTTCATCCCTGATTTTGCAGAGTTAACTTTGAATATTTCTCAGATGATGAAAGGGAAACAAACATTTGGTTGGTCTTCGGAAGGAAAGGGATCCTTTGAAGGTATTAAGAGAGCTATCGCTAAAACTCCAGTTTTGGCCTATCCTGATTTTAGTAAAGATTTCATCATCTATTGCTATGCTACAGATAATACCTTGGCTACTGTCTTAACTCAAGAAGACTCTAATGAGCATGAACTCCCAATTGCATTCATGAGCTATATTCTGAAAGATCATGAGTTAAAATACACCATGATGGAGAAGCATGCTTTTGCAGTGGTCAAAGTCAAGTATAGCGGCTTTGTTTTTATATCCTCAACTCTCACTCGTGGTGTTGGTTCCAGAATACAACCGTTAAGTCAATTCTCATGCAACAAGAATTTGGATCCAAGAGAGGGAATTGGGTTGCTAAGGTCCAAGAATATGACATTGACATCAAACCGACCAAGCTGGTTCGTGGAAAAGGTCTTTGTGAGCTCATTGCTGAAGGAGCTAAACATGAGTTGCTGGAAGAGAAAGTTGACCTTCCTACCGTTCTATTCCTTAGTTCAGTTGATGAATGGTATGCTGACATTGCCCATTTTCTCACCTATGGGGAATGCCCCTCTCATTTAACTGCCAAAGAAAAGAGGACTGTTAAATTGAGGTCAGTGCAATATGTATTATGGGAAAATGCTTTGTTCAAGCGTGGCTTAGATGGGAGATTTTTGAAATGTGTGGACAAGGAACAGCAGAGAAAGTTGCTCTCAGCTTTTCATGATCAGGCATGTGGAGGGCACTATTCATCAACGGTCACTGCTCACAAGATACTTCGTGGAGGATATTACTGGCCTTCCCTGTTCAGAGATGCGTCCAGATGGGTGGATAAATGTGAGGCTTGTCAGACCTTTGTGGGAAGACCTAAATTGGCTTCTTTGCCTCTCAAGCCAGTTGTGATTGAGGAACCATTTCAACAGTGGGGTTTGGACTTCATTGGTACACTTAATCCTGCTTCTAGTGCTGGTCACACTCATGTACTAACTGCCACAGATTATTTCACCAAATGGGTAGAAGCTATTCCAGTTAAGAGCACTACTTCTGAAGTGGTGTGCAGCTTCATCAAAGAGAACATCTTAGTAAGGTATGGTGTACCTAACAAGATTGTAACAGATAATGCCTCGAATTTCTCTTCAACTGAGATAATGGATTTTTGCTATGGGTATGGCATTTCTTTGGCTCACTCTTCAGATTACTACCCTCAAGGAAATGGGCAAGCAGAATCCACAAACAAAAATCTGGTGACTATTATAAGGAAATTAGTCAATGAGTCTCAACTAAACTGGCACAAGAAGCTCTATGATGCTCTTTGGGCAGATAGAATCACACCAAAGAGAGCTATTGGAATGTCTCCTTTTCAAGTGGTATATGGAGTAGAAGCTCAACTGCCAGTAACAGTGGAACTACCAGCCTTATATCTAATGAAGGCCATTGAGGATACTAGTTTCAGTGATGCTCTGGATAAGAGAATTATGTACCTTCACAAACTGAATGAGGATAGATTGGAGGTTGCTGATAGGATATCTATTCACCAGCAGAAGGTTAAGGTCCTGTTTGACAAGAAAGCCAGGTTCAGAGATTTCCAAGTTGGAGACACTGTGTTGCTATGGGATAAAAGGCATGAACCTCGTGGCAGCCATGGCAAGTTTGATTCCCTGTGGCTCGGACCTTTCAAGATCAGACACTTTGCTGGTGAGAATTCCTTTTATCTTGATTACATGGATGGTTCTTCTCTCCCACTTCCTTATAGTGGGCAGTATCTCAAGTTGTTCAAGTCATAGGTGATTAGGGAGTCCTTTGTATATTCTGTACAGTGTTTTTGTTTTTCTTTCCTTTTGTTTTGGTGTGTTTTCCTCTGTATTGATCTACTTTTTGACTTCATGGCCTAATGGATAAGGTACTGGGTCTATGCTTCCCGAGTTTGTCTAAGTTCTTACCTTGTCTCATTCCTTGAATTTATGCCAAGTCATCCCCAGAAGGAGCCAGCTGTTGTCCACTCAAAATTCCCTGCTCTTATGAAAGTAAAAAAATTTTAAAATTTTGAGTTTAAGTGTCTTCTCTAATGTACCGAAGTCGTGAAATTGAGAAAAGTATGCATTTTGGGTCTTTTTGTGTGTTTTTCGGGCCTGTCGGACAATTTTGTCCCAACTGTCCCAAGTTCAAAAGTGCGCTCTGTTCCCCGATCACCGAAATCCCCGAAGTTGTTCCATTTTCGGGCCCATCCGAACTTTTGTCCCAACTGTCCCAATTTCAAAAGTGCGCTCTGTTCCCCGATCGGCCGAAATCCCCAAAGTTGTTCCATTTTCGGGCCCGTCGGAACTTTTCGTCCCAAATGTCCCAAAGTTAATTGTGCAAGTTGTTCCATTTTTACTGAAACACCGAACCGCGTACTTCGCACTTTCATGTTCCAAATGTCCCAAATCAAATTGTGCAAGTTGTTCCATTTTCGGCCGAAACGCCCGAACCGCGTACTTCACGTACTTGCGTCCCAAATGTCCCAAACTTTTCCGGACTCATTGTCACCTTTTCGCCCGAGCCGGCCGAGTCGCGTGTTTCGCGCCCTTTTGTCCCAAATGTCCCAAAAGGGATTTGTGCATCTTTTCCCCATTTCACTGAATCACCCGAACCGCATGTTTCACGCATTCGCGTCTCATATGTCCCTAATGAACCAAGTTCCATTTGTGCTAGTTTTTTCCGCTCTACCCGAATATCCAGCTTATTTAAATTGGTGGGTATGTATTAAAAACGCATTTATGACCTTTCTCTCCTAAACGGCTATATAATGGGCATTCCCCTTTGCATTTTTCACACTGCTTCCATGCTATCTTTTGCTCGAACCCTCGCAATTTGAAAACCTGCGCGTGTCCCCTCCCTATGTAATTCCTTTTCGAGTCCGGTTCATGCGGCTCGTCCTCCTAGCTAATATCAATATGAAGATCAAGTTTCAGGATAGGAACAAATTTCGCCACTTGAGTCCGCTGCTCACATATTGGGGACAATGAAGTTCGTCATCTCGATTTCGTGATTTTTGGGCAAGAATGGCGGATGTAAACCCTACACCAATGGCGCAGATGATTCACGATAGCGGTTTGGCTTTTCCTGGAGCTTTCCCAATCTCGGTCTGCAATGTTGATATAAAGTTGATTTCATGCGGAGCTCACTTCAACCCTGATTCAAGTGAATTAACCAACGTACACGGGGAACTTATTGCTGGGATAGATGCCGCCGCCACAAGACCGCACTAAGGATCCCGGAGATGGATAATGCCATTGTTGTTTCCCAGGATCAAGCACAAGGCCCTGTTTAATCAAGACAGTGACAAATTCAAGGCACGGGTGGTGAAGTCATGGCTTAAAAACCCTAGGAAGGGAGCATCTCGTCTATCCAAGACTCTCTTCCGAGCAGATTTCAATGAAGAGTTGTCAGACTTCATAATCTTGCTGGATCGGGTTATGGGCTTACCTTCTACTAATGAGTTCCATTTCTGGATGTGCCCGCCATCAAGCATGGTGTGCGAGGGAACTCAAAATATCAATGGGTAGAAATCATCAGCATGAATTTGTGAGAGCATTTGTCCAATGTGTAGTAAAAGAAGAAGTTCTACATGACCTCGCACGATGTATACCCTGGCAAAGCATCACGGCAATGGTTTGGCTTTTCTTACATCGACGCTCACAAAGATGATCTAGATATGCCATCGCCCGCAGCTTCACCCCGGAGACCAGCAATCGCAATTTCGAAGGGTAAATGATGCTTTCACCATGTACGTGGTCAGGTTGCTCGAAGGTGACACTACTAGAAGGTTTTCGGATGAAGCCATGAACTCCGATATCGCACTACGGTGCTTATTTCATCCAATTCGTGAAGTTTTCTTATATTAGCTTTCATTGCATGAGAGCACCCTTTGAGGCTTCCCATGTTCTGCAATGATAAGATGGCTTTGATAGAAGTATGCAGGTAGTTAGAAAATTGCATAGAACCTACAGAGACAAGAAGATTTCTGGTTTGCATTTTCCCATCTCTTTGGGAAACTACACTTGTAAAACAATTACCGGATGCACGAACAAGATAAAAAGAGCCCTGGTTCCTATCACTGTCCATTTCTTCAAACCAAGAACTTGCTTCGACTTGAAGAAGTTCATTGAGCAGAACATCAAGATAATCTATCATCACAGGCCAGATACAGAAGACTATTGGGCTGACTGTGCAGATGATTTTGAAGCTCGAAGGAGGCACTATGGTAGGTTCTCTCTACAATTAATCCAAGAACTCGGCTTGCACCAGGTTCCTGAAGGACTCCAGGATGACAATTCTGACCTATACTCATATGAGTATGATAATGTGATTAAGCACACTCCCTTGGAGGACTTGGATTGGAACAGGAAGGAAAAAGATGATCTGGCTGAGATCCTTGCTCCAGTCTTGGTCAGGACCAAGGTCTGGTTTGACAGGAAGGTTCGAGAACTCAGAAGGCACTCAGGAGAGTCCTCTTCCAAGGATGTTTCAACACCACGGAGGGAAGCATCGACTCCCATATCAGACACACCTGTGCAAACCCCTCCTACCTCATCAACGCAAGGACCTGCAGCTTCCACTCCTTCTTCATCCACTCAAGTATATCAGAAGAAACTCAAAGAAGTTAAGAAGGAGCCTATGGAGAAGGATTCTCCGAGGAAGCAGGCGAAAGTGCCTTTAGGACCAGAGAACATCATTGTTCTCAGTGAAAGTGAAGAGAGTGAAGTACCAGCCCTATCAAATGCTCCTGAAGATCCAATAGATGAAGATAAGGAGGTCCAGAGCACTGTGCATCCAAGTGCCATTGTTTCTTCTGTAGTGACTGTCTCTAGCGCCCCACTCACATCTCAACTTGAGACAACAGCTGGGCAAACATTCAGTGTCATGAGCTCTATGTCTCTTCATCCTCTTTCCCCTCCTGCTGATTCCTCTTCCTCTTTTGCATGGGTCAACCTTTGGTTGACAGTAGAAAGAGGAAATCTTCCTCTCGGAGCTCAGGGCCAAATTTTGATACTGTGGCAGCCATGTTGGGCACTACTCCTACTCGTGCCAAGAAATCCAAGGTCACCTCCAGAATAGTGTCTGATGCTCAAAGTCAGCAATTCCTAGAGATTGCTAAGCCTACAATAGACAAATCAGAATCAGACTTGCTGGCATCTGACTTGGAGCTCTCAAGAATTCCAATGGGGGAGTCTACTCCTGAAGGTGAGATCCAAAACCTTCAGGAAACAGTCACAAGAGTCATTGGGAGGGTAGAGAAAGGGCAGAAAACTATTGAATAGTTGGAGGAACAAGCCCGATTCTCACAGGTTTCATCAAATCTCTTTTGTCTAAGGAAAAGTTTTGGACCTTACCCCATTGACTACTCTTCCACCACCCGTAGTTTGAGCCAAGATGAAGTGCAGAGTATCAAAGACATGCACAAGTATTCTATCTATGGCAGAGCTATGGAGGCCATGGTAGAAGATATGCTTGTTGCAGGATTGAAATTCATCGTTGAAGCTTTCAAACTCCATGGGAAGGTGAGCAATTTGCAACAAAAGTTCTCCTCCACTATCGGGGTCATAGATAAAGAGCTCAAACTCTGGAGCAGTTGCATAGTAGACCTCCGTCTTATAGGACAGACAGATGAGAAAATTTTGTTGGAAAATAAGGTTTTTGATGATGCAAAGGATAATCTGTTGAAGTCCTAGGTTTACAGTGTGGAATGGAAGATTAAAGTTTTGGAGGAAGCTTTGGGAGAGCTAAAGAATAGCTGGCCGAAGGGAGAAGCTTTCAAGATCTTTGGTTATATCAGCTTTCAAGGATATTCATTTTCATCTTCAAAATGAAACTTCTGGTGTGTCCCTTTCTGGCAAGATATCAAAGCTCAATTCGAGTTTATGTCAAAGATAATCTATTCAAGGAAAGCTCCATCTCTAAAGAGAAAATGAAGGAGGTATGCTCTCTTCAATCTGCCATTGAAGAAGCCAATAAAGATTATCATACTCATATCGAGTTTGATAAAGAAATGGAGAAGTGTCTCGGATTTTGGGGTCAGTCTACAGCCAACACGTCAGTCCCTCGTGGCAGAGACATAGCCGAGGCATTGAAGAGATTCAGGCAGCGAATTTTGAAGTCGGTGGGCCCCTCTCAGTCATAACCACCTGTCTTCTTCTCCTTATTCTTCTCTTCTTTTCTAATTCTTTTTCTCGGATTCATTGTAATAAGTTGAGGTATTGCGATTGGCAATCCTTAACTAATCTTTAGTTAAAAGAAGTAGTTACAAAGAGTAACTGATTTGTAAGCTATATAATGGCCTTTCCACGCCATTTTGAAGGAGGAAGAACTTGGCTTATTTTCTGAAAAGTGTAAATAGATCATAAAGAAATCAATACAGAAGGACTTTCCATTCTTTGTCTATCTGATCTCTGTTATTCCTAAGCTTTCATTTATTTTCTTTGTGAAGATCATTTGTCTCAAGTTTGTTAGTCTTGCCGATTGCATACTCTTCAACTTTGCAAGCATGGTGATCTTGTATAACCAAGAAGGAACTTTGTGTCCTTGATTAATGAATCTGTGTTATGTTAAGAAACTTTGTGTTCTAGCAGATGTTATTTACAGAACTTTGTGTCTTTGAATTCCATCTTATTTATCCGATACAAATGATCTTGTTTCAATTCACTGTGACTTCGCATACATAAAGAATTACTCTGATATCTATAATTCTGCATGTTGCCTTTCTGCTCTTTCCCGTACTCTCATTTCCTCAGTCCTTTTGTAATTGATGATCTTCATAGAAAACACTTTCGTAATATCCAAGTTTAACCAACAAATCATGTCTTGTACATTTGTAAATAGGTTCGTTTCTGAATAAGGGAACCTCTCCCATTAAAGAGGAGGGACTTCTTGTCCCCTGACTGTTGCTCTTCGTAAAGTCCTATCTGACGACCAACAAATCTTAAACCTTTCTGTAGTATTCTAGTTAACATACTAATAATATCTCGTGGGAAATCATTATTACTATTGTGTTTTAATTATTATTTTAAATGTTTGTTTGTATTGTGGACCTTGATGGGAATTTAAATATATTATGATGATCTCGAATGGTTGCCTTATTCGATCGATTGTGATATCGTTACTATTTTTTTATATTGTTATGTCTCTACTCACTCTATATTGGATCGCTAGACCCGATATCCTAATAGATATTAGGCATTTATAAATGGGCATTAATACATGTGTTTTACTTATTTGGTAGAAAATATAGATGTGTTAGAATTGTGACATGATGTAACTATTGTGATGAATTTTATATGCTTGATTCATATATCAGTATTCAATGTTCTAACTTTTACTATTGTATGGACATATAGGATGTAATTTATGGATATTTCGGATGATTGGTGATGTTATGATAGTAGTACAAATTGATGAATTGGAAGAATCAAAATTTTAAAAAGTTGAACAATTGGTGAATTACTTAATTCTAACATTGGTTTAATTATGATATTCGATGATGTAAATTGTTAGGTATACATGAATGAGTTTTATTATTTCGAAGTAATTAATATGGCCACAAGGTCAAAAAGGTATTTTTGTTTTTACAAGGAATTATAACACAAAAAACTACAAGGGATAGGAGACCAACAATGAAGGAATGTGGGGTATTGGCAACAGGTCACCATGGCAACTTGTGTATTCATATGTTGTGTATTGTTGTTGATTGTTTGGAGGTCCCCATTGGGGGTGACCTCAATAGTGACCTTGGGTAAGTTGGCGACTTTGTCTTGTTGATTTTATTTAATTGTGAGTTTTTAATTTATTGTTTTTAGTATGTGGAGTCACTTTTATTATTTTGTTTAGCACCCCTCTTAAGTTAATTTAAAAGTGTTTAACTTGTGAGAATTATTATGTGACAAAAAGGGGGGAATAAATGTGAGTTAGTAGCCTTAATGTGTGCTTGTTTTGCAATGAATTTAATTTGTTTTTGAGTAGTGTGTACTTGATATTTGAATTTAAATTAGGATTTTGATCTTCTAGGCAAATTTAGAGACTTGTGGGATAAGGTAAGCTTGCCGCACGCCCTTAAAGTCACCGACCCAATAGGCCTATGATGTGAATGGATTATTTTAGGTCCTATTTTATATTTTTATGAAGAAAAGAGAAATTAATTACACTTTTCTTATAAGGGTATTTATTTGTGTCCTTTACGGGTATGGGTTTGGGTTGAGTGTGTAATAGGATGGTCATCACCCCAACCACATATTTAGTATTCTTTTGAGTTTGGGTTTGACCTTGGTGATTTGGATGGAGAAGAAATGATGTAACATCCTTCATAAATCCACATCAGCCCCCTCTCCCTCTTTTCTATTTATTTATGTTTGTGTGGGGATTTGGGGTTACTTATTCATTTTTTTGGTGGATGCTTGTAATTTTGGAGAGCTTGCTTGAGAATGGTGATTTGAACTTGGATTGGATGGTTCTTGCTTGAGATCTTAGAAGGATTGGAAATTTATTTGTGTTTGATCCTCTTCGTTTGTAAGGTATATCTTCACCCTTGTTTTTACCTTTCTATTTTGTTGTACTCATAAGTATGGCTGATGGTTGTTGTATTTCTTATGATTGTGGGAAATAGATTTGATCCTTAGGTTGTGGGAGAAATAGAAATGGGGGTAAAAATTGTGGGAGGCATAAGAGAAATTTTATTGGGTATTTTAGGAGGGATTTGGGTTGGGATGTCCACCTTGTTGATAAATATGATTTGTGTTTATCTTGTTATTTTCTTGAGGGATGCATAAGAGTGAGGGAGGCATAAGAGTGGTTTATCTTCTTGGAGGGAGGCGTAAGAGTTCTTGTGTTTATTGTGATGGAGTTTTTGGAGGCTCATAAGTGGACACCCTTACCATTAGGACGTATAATAACAATCCCCATGTTCCTCTCTCCTCCTTGGCTTTAGCATGAATCCTTTGTGTTGTAAACTCGTTGGTTTTGTTGTGATTTTGAAAATGTGTTATTATGTTGAATGTCTTGATTAAATGATATTATGGAAACCATTAGAGTTTCCAATGGTTCTTTTATATCCCTCATTGCTTATTTTTTGGGGCTCAGGGGCCAATGAGGAAGAATTCTTATCTCCCTCATTGGATATTCAGTTGTGTGGAGAGCATTTCATACTCCCCATTTTTGCATGATTGATTTTAATGAGATGGTGAATGATCTATAAACTCTTGACTTTGGAATTATGCACGAAGCACAAAATAAAAGTTGTTTTTCCACTTTCTATTAGAAATGACAGAGATAGCTAGTGAATGAATTATGCCTATGCTTGAATCCACAATTACAGGAAATGAAAGAATTTAAGCTCATAAACACCACCAAATTTTATCCTAAAAACCTCCAGAGGAGGAAAAACCATTGGGAAGGGTAATTTATCTTTTTCCCACTTTTATTGGCCAATTCAAAATAATAAGTACAAAAGTTACAATAATTATGAAAGAGAAGTAGATAATATCTCACACTTACTCCCAAATACTTGCTTGCTCTGTCTCAACACTCCTTTCTTCTACAAAACACAATTCTAACACTAAGAACTTCTTGCTTACTTGCTTTCATTCTTTGATGATCCTATTCTCTTGTATAGAAAAGTATTTATACCCTTTCCCATGTCCTCCCGTGCACTGGAGGATGGGAAAGGTCATGGAGGAGAAGAGACATAGATAACCTTCCAAATTTTGGGTTGTTTGTTTCATTTTTTTTTTTCTATTTGAAATAGCCGACAAAAACTGCCAATGTAGACTGGTCATCCTAGGAATGCCACCCTAGTTAGGTGGCGGTTCTATAACTACCGCAGTACGCAGTGGTGGTAAAGTTAATAAAAAGATATAACATCTGTGTATCATTTTTCCTTCTTTGTGTTGACTATTTTGATGAACTATATACATTTTCGATCCCTATGGAACACACCTCCCCTACTTAGGATGATTTTGGTCCCACAAAAGCTTAATGGGGGGGTAGATGAGGAAATAATTCCCTCACTTGCTCCATTGATTACCACTGGGCCTACCTTGGTATCTATCCTTTCAGTCCAATCTACCATGACTCTTGGGGACCTCTCCTAGTCTCTCTACGACCTTCTATGCAGCACTACATCCTCCTCTAATTCACCTCCCGAGTCCAAGATGCAATCATCAATGGAAGGTAGAATGTATACCTTCATCTTCATCTATCATGGATGGCTCGTATAGGAGAAAGTTCTCATGGTTTACTACATAGTACATCCTCATAAATGGTGGAAAGTCAAGTCAAAATCATTTTCTCCAACCTGCTTCAATATGGTGAAGGGCTCGTATCAGAGTGATTTGATTTTCCGTGCTTGACCATGTAATATCTCCTTGCTCAAGTAAATCCAAACTCTATTTCCAACATGTAGCTTATGTTCTCACCTATGTTGATCATTCCTAGCTTTGTACTTGGCTTGATATTTCTCTATTTGTTATTTGAATTTGAGATGGATGTGTCAAATCCTCTCAATGAATTTGTTTTCTCTATTCACCTTTGTGTCTCGTTTCTCCTCATCATCCTGCTACCCAGGACTTCTATGTCAAATGGATTCTTAGGTAGATATCCTAAGCATGCTTCAAATGGTGACTTCATAGTAGATGTGTGTACTTCCCAGTTATAGGAATTTGAATTTAGGATAAGGACTCATCCCAAGTCCTTGGATATTTGTTGTTATACCCCCGATCAATTGTACCAATGTCTTGTTTACCACATTTATCTCGTCCATTTGTCTCGTAGATGTAAAGTTGTGCTCCTCTGTAACCCGGTATCCATCTTGTCCCAAAAAGTAGTCAAAAACTTCCCCAAGAACCTATAATCCTGTGAGAAACAATAGACTTTGGTAAACCAAAATGCACCCATACATTTATAAAGAAAATATCTACTACCTCCATCGAACCAAAGCGTGCAAAAGCGCTGCAAGCTCAAGATCATGAGTTGGCTAACTAAGCTCGTTATCCTTGAGTTTGTGAGACTCAAAATCCACTACTCTACCCTCTTGCATCAACACACCTCCAAGTCTGCTAAAGAAGCATTTGTGCAAATGAAAAGTCACCTCGATCGGCACCACAAGAATAGGTGTTGTAGTGAGGCACTCCTTCATTATCGAAGGCCTTCTCATACTGTCTCGACCAAACAAACTTCTTCCCTTTCTATTGCAGGAAAGTGATGGGTTACATAATCTGAGAGAAGTCCTGAAAATTTTCCTATAGTAACCTCCGCCAACCCATGAAGATACACACTTCCATCAAAGTAGTGGGTGTTGGCCAATCCATGATTGCTCTAATCTTGGAAGGATCGATGGCGATACCTTCCCCAGAAATGATATGACCCAAATACATCACCTCCATCTAAAAGAATGCACACTTCTCCAAGTTCCCGTAAAGTTGATGCTCCTGAAGACACTAAAGAACCTGGCAAAGGTGCCCCTTGTGCTTCTCATGAATATGTGAGTAAATCAAAATGTCATTAAGGAAGATGAGCATGAAGTGATCTAAGAAAATACTTAATACCCAATTCATCAAACTCATAAATCTTTGTGGGGGCATTATTCAAATTGAAAGGTAACACTATGAACTCATAGTGGCCATATCAAATACGGAAGACGGTGTTATGAATGTCTTCCTCCAAAATCCTCGATTGATGGTAGCATGACTTAAGGTCTATCTTAGAGAAAGTTGTGGCTCCCTTCATCTGATCAAATAAATCATCAATGTCAATTCTTGAATGTTACCTTATTAAGTTGGTGGTAATCAATACACAACCACAAGGATTTTTCATTCTTCTTTACAAAGATCACCGGTGCACCCCAATCTATAACTGGATATCACAGAGCTCAGGGGTATTCATACAGTAAGGTGCTCATGAGATAGGCTCTACTCCCAGAACCAGATCTATATGAAAATCAATATCACGTGGGGGTGGTAACCCATGTAGTTCCCCTGGAAAGACATCTACAAACTCTCTCAAAATTGGATGATCATCTAGCGATGGTCCACTAGACCCATCCTCTGATATGTCACTAATTGTGACAAAAAACATTTGACAAAATCCTCGCACACACCAATGAAGATGCATAGCAGAAATGGTGTGAATATAAAAGGGTCTCTCCTGACACCCGATAGCACCGACTCAACTTCTAAATCATCATGCAAGATATAATCTTGTGGTAACAATCCATCGACCTTGTGAGTAGAAAACCAGTCCATTCCCAAGATGACTCCATAAGAGGCCAAACAAAGGATTCGAAGATCCGAGGTAGTGGTGAAAGGTCCAAAATCCACCACACACTCCTTAACTAAGGAGTCTATAGATATATTGTCTCCAAAAGACATCTCAACATCTTAACTATTACCCTACCTAAATACCACCCGACAATGCTTTTTGCTAAATATGGTGTAATAAAAGGATCAAAAGAACCGAGAATCAAATAGAATGGAGGTAGCAATACCTCCAATGTTTCTGTAGTCTCAATAACTATACTGTGATGCTCTACTTGATGGTTCTAGACAACTTCGTACATCCTATCACTATTCCCCATATCACAAAAAGTAGGCTCGAGATATGTGTCTTACCCTTGCTATTAGGGTTTTGTGGGTAGTCTCTTCAAAAATGTCCAGTAACACCACACCAAAAACAACCACCTGATCCTCTCCCCTGTGTAGCAGCTCCAGTCAGTATTTTAGAAGTCTCGTGGTGTGGAACATGATGATCTAGCCATATTCTACTAAGGTCTCTCTTGCGAGCTCTGCCGAGTGAGCTCTCTGGTCACCAAGTGTCCTGATGGTACCCCTAGCGGGAGGCCCCATACTCGACCTCTCGTGCATTAAACCTATTAAGAGGTCTATAAGGTGGGTGGGACTTCGCTTCTATGGTCTAAAAGACGACTGTGTTGAACCCTGTCCACCACAAGGAAGAGGTACTGACCCCCTCGATTTGTTGTCCTGCATCTGCTATATGTGGCTCAGACTCGGTCTCTATCCTGCTGGGTCTTTCCCGAGTCTCCTCTACTATATAGGCCTTCTCAATGGCCTCAGCTAATTTTTATGGAGAATGGATCAACATTGCACCTCTAATGTCTATATTCAGGCCCCGAACGAACCTTTGGATCCACACTTGCTCATCCTACATGTAACCAACATACTGGAGTAGATTAAGAAATCTACTCTCATACTCAGCCATTGTAAGATATGCCTTTCAGAGGTCATGGAACTCATCTATCCATTTGTTGTGTGAACCTCTCACTAAATATATACTCTTGAATCACTCCTCAAAGAGCTCCGAGGTAACTGTCTCATAATCAACATGGAGATTCTACTCCTCTATCCACCACACGACACTGGCTCCATCCCTTAGTAGATGGATTACAACACGAGATTTTGTGTTGCTAGAACAAGGACATAGCTTAAAGCATCTGCTCAAGCTCACTAATCGAGCCTCTACCTTAAATCCACTTGTGTCACAATAATATTGTGATGGCCAAAGCTTCAGGATATCTCTCATGTGATTTGTAGCTCATCCCTAAGCCTAGGGCTCTAAGACCTCTCTCTATGTCCTAAAAATTGGTCACCCTATCCCCTTTCGGTGACTCTACTTTGGCTGAATCTACATGGAATTTCTCTCCTCCATGCTCCTTGTTGGGTCGAGGAGATACATGACCCTAAATAGAAGTAACATTATCATTTCTAGCTTCATGCCCTCCTACCGATCCTCTGCAGGCGGCATTAACATCCCTGGAGAGTCTCTGCAAGATCTGTTGTAGGATAGCTGTTACGACATGCTCTGGACGTGGTATGCCTAGGTCTATGTGAAAAGGTTCCTCATCTTTTTGTGCCTCCTGCACTTTATGAGAACAAGACGAGAGTTAGTTCCTTATTCTAGGTTTTACTTAGTTTCCATGTTTACTAAAATATGTAATTTCTAAAATAAGTTGTCTTCTAAATTTAAAAGTGTGATAGGTTTAAGGTTCATGTCTTATGTTTTCTAGTTTCCCCAATGGCCCAAGATTTTGATCCACTACTCGATAGCAGGTGGTATGCCACTAAAATTACACACTTGAGACTCAAGAACAACCTAGGATTAGTTAGTAAAAGATAGGGAATAATTTTTCTTTTCTTAAAAGAGTCTACAACTATGTTACAAGAAAACCATTGTCACTAAAAAGTTCCAGGTCAATTCTAATCAACTAGAATATTCTTTTCTTTAATTAACAATCATTAGAGGTCACAAGGTCCCAAAGTTTTTGGGTTTGAAAGTTCAATTAGGGTCAGCGGGTAATTCCTCACTATTCCCACTCTCTAACATGATTTAAATATTTAACATGATTTTTCTCAAATTTAACACATTCAAAATTTTCCTAAATGATTCCCAATGGATAGGAAATTTCTTCACCTTTCCATTGATATAAATAAGTGCTCCTAACTCCTTACATTTCTCAAGTTATGGGTTGGCGGGCCTTGGGGTGAAAATTCTCCCCAAGAATGGGCCTATAGGAGCCTGGGGAGAAATATTTCCCAAGGTCGGGTCGGTGGGTGGTGGGGAGGAAAATTTTCCAATGGGTGGAAAGCCACCTTTACACCCACACTCCCACGAGTCTGCGAGGGAAAGATGGAATCCCAAGCCAAAATGGGGAAAGCAAGGCAGCAATGAGAAAATTTGTTTAACACCCCAATGGGAAAAAAGGGTAACATTCAACTGCGCCTCCGCCGGCACCACGTGATACCACATTGCAGTTCTTGATTGGCTATGGATGGCGAGGCGGACGGGAAAATTTCTCAAAATTTTCGAAACGTAAATGTTATCATCGAATCACCGCACCCTAATGTTTACACAAGTGCATATACTTGAATCCATGGTGTGATTGGATAAGATGGGTACTATCTCCAAGTTGTGGGACTTTCTACTTGAGATAGACCTCCGAGAGAAAGCTGGTTCTTACACCTAAACTACCTACCACAATCTACTCTAATGCAAGCAAAACTAACTTCTCTAATCTAAATTTCCAAGGGACGAAGGAGAGAGAATGCATAAAAATTAAATCCTACACTATAGCGGTGATACACCGTAAAAGGAGGTGTGAGAGTAGTCTTTCAATGTGTGAAAAATAAAAGTAAAATACATACTAGAAGGGGTGATAATGATTTTCCACAATGGGAAATGCATTCACAACAATATTTCATACATGTGCAATAATAATGAATCCTTGCAAGAGCATAAAAATAGACACAATATTTTGTAATGAAGGTTGAAAGGGAAAGAAGAGTGCAAGAAAAACACAACAGGGGAAGATGCATAAAATAACTTGTATTTTATTGCTTCATGATATGCATCGTTCAATCTATTACAAGATAACGGCCCTGGATCACCATGTATGGATTCCACTATAAGCGCACCGCAACACATTATCTTCACAAAACAATTTTGACAGAGCTTTGCTACCCAAAAAAACCTACATCCTTTACAAAGTGAGCCCAACACTCCAATTTATACAAAAAGAGAAGAGAGAGAGAAGGGGAAAGTGGAAATCCCAAAATATTTACTTCAACCACTTGTAAGATGCATTAAATGGACTGAAATGATTGTATGTTACTTGCAACAGCCCCCAATACTATCCAGTGCTGCAGTTGATAAAGAATGATCACCGTGCCTCTTAATTGCACTCCCAACTACCATATAAAACACTTTCATGAACCAAGCCATGTTTTATAGAAAATATTCATCGATTTCTCATCAAAACCCAAATTTCTTGATTTTTATGTGTTAGGATCGAAGCCACGATTGCAACGGTACTAATTATGTGTGATTTTGTCCCATGCGTACTTTTGTCCTGGCTTCCCCAAACCGCTGAATGAAAACTTCCACTTTTGCCAATTTTCATTACCTACGGCCATTTCAGCTTTGCGTATCCCGTGCAGGCCCCTGCAAGGCCCCAACTGTCCCCGTGGACCACCTGGGACAAAAATGTTTGATTTTTTCAATTCCTTTGTATTTTGGCTCCAAACTTGGTATGACGAACCTTGGCATGATCTACACTAGTATGACCCATGCCTCCAAACCCATAATGCTTTAAAACAAGCCTGCCACTTCATTTTTGTTTTTTTTTCTTAACTTCTTGGATGTTTTCCTTGGATGGGGAAGTTAAAGAGAAGCTAAGGGGACCCAAAACATGATTTTGGGCCTTAAATCAATTTAATCGGCTTGGGATCTGATGAATCTAATGCATGTTATTAGAA
Organism: Taxus wallichiana var. yunnanensis; assembly: GCA_018340775.1. NCBI lineage: Eukaryota > Viridiplantae > Streptophyta > Pinopsida > Cupressales > Taxaceae > Taxus > Taxus wallichiana. The sequence continues at coordinate 236,209,518 of CM031241.1, forward strand.
TTACCTTCGAGGTAAATTTGGATAACAATAAAAAGGAAAAAGTGGAATTTCTCCTTCGACGTTGCATCGCAACACCACGTGGCGGCTTCGATTGGTGCATAGCAAGCAACAAGAAAATTTTTGAAAAATTTCACAAAAATTTCGGAAGCAATTAAAAAGGGATCTTCCCTCTATGATACCTCGTGGTACCACGTGGAATCCTATGATTGGTTGTGGGTAAGTGGGATGATAGGAAAATTTAGAAAATTTTCCCAAAATTTTCTCAAGCTCTAAGGAAAATTTCGGGCCCAGCAGCCCGCCAAGGAAATTTTTCCCAATTTTTTTTTTGACGCCAAGTGAAGAGAAAATTCAGAAGGCCATAACTTTTGACAAAGGGCTTAGTTTTGGGAAAATGAGGAATTTATGTAAATATCTCGACGTCCTCTTTACTTAGGAATCATTAATTTTTTTTTTGATAAAGTTTAAGGGGTCAATTTCAAGAAAATGATCTGCAGGCTTTACAGTGCAAACTGGTAAATTTTAACTTGTGAGATTTGTTCAATTTGATCTTCTTCCTTTCTCAACATGTCAAATAGACATGGATAATTTTTCTTAGGTGGATTTAGGATAAGTTTGTGAGGTAGATCTATTTGATTGAGTTCTAATTTGAAATTTTACAATTTTGACAACAAAACGACTGTGAAAGCTTTGAACTCGGTTTGAAAGATTTCCTTTAAGTGTTTTTGTCTAATTAATCTAATTTATATCCGGGCATGTTAAATTTTAATGTTTCATTATTATTTCTTGATAGCGAGGTTCAGTTTTTTCATTTATGGTAAAATTTATAGACTTTAACGTGAAGCAAAAATAGAAAAACAAAATTAGCTATATGGTTCTCATTTCACTTGCCTTGTAATTGAATTTATTTAATGTTAGTTTCAAAAAGGTTTCATTCCTTCAATCAAATGATAAAGACAAGAATGTAACTTTTATTCTTTTCAAAATCATATATTATATATAGGGCAGAATAATACATTTTCTCCTCATGTGTTTCACTTTTCCACTTTCCAAACAGGGATTTCATAGTGCATGTTAAACACATATTTCCAATGGAAATAATATCATATGAACAAGGAAAAAACTTCCATTAATTCAAATGAAACTCTTACAAGTTTCTTTCCATTTGATTTCAAAATACAACATACAAAATACGTATCATTCTTTTAAATTCTTTCCAACAATGTACGAATATGAGTATAGATCTTTTAAAGTTCAAATTTCAACTTTCATTGTCAATAAAAAGTATCTTTCCATTATAATGAATATATAGATCATCCACTTTAAATTGGGAAAGGGCTACAATAAGATTTCATTTCACAAGGGACACAAACCTGTCTTTTCTCAGTTTAAGAACAACAACATGCATATTTCTCATTCTTCCAAATTGTGATCACAACAAGAGTAGGGGAAAGGCAACATTCTCCACCCAACGAAGACATCCAATGAAGAGGAGAATCCATCCTTCTTCATATGCCCCGAGCCCAAACTGACGAATGCAATAAAAGATGTGATACAACTCATGGCAACAACCGACTTCCACAAACACACAAACAACACTTTCCAAATAAAAACACATTCTAGAATAGAATGTAGTTTACAACTACATTAAAGCTTTAAAAAAAAAATACTAAGGCTTCCTCAAGCAAGCCAAAGGAGCAAGAAACTATTGGAGATGCTTCTTTTTCCTCCCAAAAGGGGAAATAGGTATCACCACTGAATTACTAACCGTATAAATATAGTATATCAAAGCCCCGACATTCCTTATGCCTCCCAAAGTACCCCTTATTCCTCACATTTCCTTATGCCTCCCCAACCTCTTATGGCACCCCATAACGAGTAAAGAAATGCAAACTATTTCTTTGTAGGGTGAAACCCAAATCCCAACTCCCTCCACCCTTATAACTCCATAAAACACACTCTTTCCTCCCATAAAATAAACCCCATAGTATTCTCCTACACCATTTCTAAGCCATCTACCCAAAAACCCACAAACATGCCAAAACATTCATACATTAACATATACATTCATAAAAGAAGAGCATTTAAAGAGTCAAGCTCCTACCTCTCCATGACAGAGTTGTTCCAAGTTCCAAAATAGTAAGATTTATTCCAATGCAAGAAGTCCAAAATAGTCAAGCATAAGCATGCAAAAATCTTCCAAAACTTCTTTAAAGCAAGAGCTCCAAAATAGAAAAATAATTTTCCTGAATGAAGTCTTCAAAGTGAAGCAACCCAAAACAAGGCAAGGAATTCGAATTTAATAGAAGAGGGAAGAAAAGAGGATGAGGTGGATTCATGTAGGATGCCACATCACACATCCTCAACCCCAACCCCAAATTAAAATTCATTCTCCAATGCATAATAAATAAGTGGGTGAATAAAATGATAGTTTACTTACACACTCAAATCCAACCCACACCCCAAAGGACTAAAATTAAATCATGTAAAAAAGTGCAATTAAAAAATACAATTTTCCTTCTCAAAAAGCATTACAAAACTCTAATCACAACTCTCAAACCATAGGTATGGGTGGTAATTAAATTTAAGAGGTATGGGACAAGTTTAACTTGTCCCACGAGCCTCAAAAATCATCCTTCAAGGACAATTTCGAATTTCCAAGAAGGTGGAGTATTTCACACTCAAAATTTAACTTACACATCACTTAGACATCTGTTACAACACTTTAAATCAAGGCAAAAAACTCTATTAATTACTTTCTTATGACCTCTTTTATTTAATTAATATTAACAACATGCTTACCCGTAATATTAACACAACATTAATAAATAAAGAAAAGGGAAAATGCATAAAAAAAAACACATTCAACATTTTAAAAATGGATCAAATAAAGAAAAAAACATAACCCCTTGGTAACATTTAAAGGCGATCCTCCATCGGAATCCCTAACACACACAAACACCCATAAACAAATATTGGTTCCCATGGTGACCTTGTTGAATTCATCTAGAATTCCAATGTGGTTGGTCTCCAATCCCCTGATGTTTGTTGTGATATTTTAACCTGAAAAACACAAATACCTCCTTCGGCCTCATGGCCATATTAGAACATCCAAAATAATATAATTAAAATTTCCAAAATCATCTAGATATATGGATCACAACAACATCCAAGAAACCAACAAGATCATTTGCAATTTTACTCAACCACTATATCATCATCAAATAATTTCCATTTCTAGGTCTACTCACAATATCTAAATATCACATGTCCGAACAACATCCATAGTATAACCATGTCAAACAATATATCAACATCAATATCCAAAGTGCCTCTAATAATCATCATGCATCATAACTGAATCAAGTCAACAATAATCCATGCTCTAACATCTAACATCATACTATAATAAGGTCCATAATCAAGTCCATAATATAACCAGTAGTATCATGATTAGTATTAAAAAAATATGTCAAAGGGAAGTGGGCACTACATCCCCCCGGAAGTCACTGGAAAAATGTGGAAACCGAAATCGTAGCAAATTAGCATCCTCCCATATAGTTACAATCTCATCATATCTATCCCAATACACAAAGACCTAATCAATCTCTACCTTGAAGGCCCATGGTATTGCAATGTAGGATGTGAGCAGGATCCACAATCACCCATCCCTGATCCTACACCTGCAATGATGTCCGGCCTAACACATGAGAAGGATCTCAGTAACATATCTCCTAAGAATGAAACATGAAACACATCATGTACGTGAGACAAGTTAGGTGGAAATGTTAGATCTCAAAAGGTACTTGAATATAGGAGCTAACTTAGAACATTTTCCATAACGGATAGGGCTCTTGTGTGTCCTCTCATGAAGGAAAACCTTCATGCCCACATCAAAATTATGGTCCATCCTATGTTGACCTGCATACTTCTTCTTCTTGTCCTATGCCTCTTCGAGTCTCTATCTCGATCAAAATCACATGTTGCTCCATGTCCTGAAACAAAGCTGGTCTAAGAGAAACCTTGTCCTCTAACTTGTCCCAACTAAGAGGTGTCCTGCACTCTCTACCATATAAATCCTAAAAAGGAGTGATTCCTATAGAACTCTTAAAACTATTATGTAGGTGAAATCCACCAAGTACATGTACTCCTCCCACTGGATTTCTAATCCATCACATACATCCCGAGCATATCCTCTAAAATCTTATTCACTCGCTTCGGCCTTTCCATCTGTCTCGGGGTGATATGGTGTGATGAAGTTGATTCTCATCCCAACGGCATGCTCCATGATAGTCAAGAAATGGGAAGTATATAAAGGATCGCGGTCTAATGATCTTCAACGGAATCTTGTGCAACTTGATAATCTCATAAAGATATACCCATGCCACTGCACTAGCTATATAAGTGGTCTTCACCAGAGAAAAGTGAGCCGCTTTTGGCAATTTATCAACTCGTGACCATGATAGCATCGTGGTGATATCTCAACATCGGTAGCCCAACAATGAAATCCATAGAAATGGTGTCCCAGTTCCATTCCGGTATAGCATGAGGAAAGAGAAGGCCATCTAGATGTTGATGCTAAGCCTTCACTTTCTAGCACTCTAAACAATGTGACACAAATTGATCCATATCTTTGTGAAGTCATCTCTAGTGATACAATTTTCTCAAAGTAGCATGCATCTTCTTCACCCCAGGATGGGCTGAATAGTGTGCATGATGTGCCTCTTTCAATATGTCCTCCCTTAAACCTCTATCTCTAGGAACATAAATATAACCTCTGTACCTAAGAATTCCATCTACCTATAGTGAGAAACCATCAAAATTCCCCTCAAGGGGTCTATAAGACTCGATCTCTACTCGAACCTGTAGTGGATAAGTTGTCAAGAGGAAGTTCTTTGAAGAATCCTGCTACATAAATTTTTGCCCATTTAAGTAGCCATAACCACATGTCTTAATCTGCTAAGCGCATCTTCCACCACATTCTCCTTCCCTTTCACATGCTATATCTTCATATCATACTCAAAAATCAACTCCATCCAACGCCGCTGACGAGCGTTGAGATTGGGCTGTGTGAAGAGGTGGTGAAGAATCAAGTGATTTGTACTGAGTGTGAATATATGACCAAGAAGAAAGTGCCTCCATCAAACCAAATAATGCACAACTAGTGCAAGCTCAAGATCATGAGTTAGATAATTAAGCTCATAATCCTTGAGTTTGCAAGACTCAAATGCCACTACTCTACCCTCCCGCATCTACACACCTCTCACCCGCTAAAGAAGCATCCATCCAAATGAAAAAATCACCTTGTGGATCCGACATAGCAAGGATAGGTATTATAGTGAGACATTCCTTTAGTGTATCAAGGCCTGCTCACACCTATCTCGACAAAAAAATTCTTCCCTTTCCTCTGAAGGGAAGTGATGGGGTGTGTAATCGAAAGAAGTCCCGAACAAATCTCTAGTCGTAACTCGCTAAACCCATGAATCTTTGCACTTTCATCATAGTAGTGGGTGCTAGCCAATCCATGATAGCTCTAATCTTGGAAGGATCGATGGTGATACCTTCCCTAGAAATGATATGACCCAAATACTGCACCTCCGTCTAAAAGAATGCACACTTCTCCAAGTTTCATGACAATTCTTTGATACTAAAGACATCAAGAACCTTGTGAAGGTGCCCCTCATGCTCCTCATGCATACGTGAGTAGATCAAAATTTCATCAAGGAAGATAAGAACGAAGCGATCTAAGAAATTCCTTAATATCCCATTCATAAAACTCATAAATATTGTGGCGGCATTAGTCAAACCGAAAGGTAACATTGTGAACTCAAATTCACCATATCACGTATGGAATGCGATCTTATGAATTTCGCCTCTAAAATCCTCACTGATGATAGCATGACTTAAGGTATATCTTAGAGAAAGTTTTGGATCCCTTCATCGATCAAATAAATCATCAATACGTGGAATGGGATAACAATTCTTGATCATTACCTTATTTAGTTAGCATTAATCAATACACAACCGTAAGGATTCGTCCTTCTTCTTTACAAAGATCACCGGTGTTCCCAAAGGGACATGCTAGGAAGAATTAGGCCCTTCTCCGTAAGGCCCTAAAGCTGTAACTTGAGCTCTTAGAGCTAAGATATATTCATCCATTAAGGTTCTCATGAGATAGGATCTACTCGCGAACAAGATCTATACGAAAATCAATCTCACGTGGGGGTGGTAACCCCGGTAGCTCCCTTGGAAAGACATCTCGCAAACTCTCTAAAAATTGGATGATCATCTAGCGATGGTCCACTAGACCCATCCTCTCGATCTCATCACCGACCGTGATAACAAACATCCGACAACCTCCTCGCACACACCGCTTAAGCTACATAATGGAAATCGTATACGAATAGAAATGTGTCTCCTAACACCTGATATCATCGACTCAACTTCCAAATCATCTCGCATAAGATATAATTTTGTGGTAATAATCCATCCTCGGCCCCGTGAAAAACAACCAGTCCATTCCCAAGATGACTCCGTAAGAGGCCAAAGGAAGGATATGAAGATCTGAGGTAGTGATGAAAGGTACCAAATCTACAACACACTCCTTAACTAAGGAGTCTATAGAGATCTTGGCTCTAGAAACCATCTCAACATCTCAACTATGACCTTGCCTAAATGCCACCAGCTTGAAATGCTCTACTAAATATGGTGCGATAAAAGAATCAAAAGAAGTAGAATAAAAAAGAATGGATGTAGGAATATCTCCAATGTTACCTATAGTCTCAATAACTATACTCGATGCTCTACCCGATAGTTCTCAACCACTACGTACATCCTATGACTGCACCCCATATCACCAAATGTAGGCTCTAACATCTCGTGTCTATGGCGTGGACCATGATGATCTCGGCCGCGGTGCAGTTGAGGTCTCTTCGGAGAGCTCCTACTGAGTGAGCTCTCTGGGCACCATGTGTCCCGATGGTACCCATAGGGGAGGTCCTATACTCTGACCTCTCTATGCATCAAACCTCTGTGGATGTCTATAACGTTGGCAGGACTATTGGTGCTGCTGCTGTTATGGTCGAAAAGATGACTTTGTTGAACCCTATCCACTGTGAGGAAGACGTACAAACCCCTTCGATCTGTTGTCCTGCATATGTTGTATGTGGCTCCAGAATCATTCTCTAGCTTGTTGGGTCTTTCCCTGAGTCTCCTCTACTATATAGTCCTTCTCGATGGCCTCATTTAATGTCTATTGACAATGGATCCACACTGCATCTCCAATGTCTAGATTCAAGCCCCAGACGAACCTATGGATCCACACATACTAATCCTAAACGTAATCAACATACTGGAGTAGATCTAGAAATCTACTCTTATACTCAACCACTATAAGAAATGTCTCACCGAGGTCATGGAACTCATCTGTCTCTGTTGCTATATGAACCTCCATGACAAATATCTACTCCTAAATCACTCCTCAAAGAGCTCCTGTAACTATCTCGAATTAATATGGATCTTCTCGCTCCTCTATCTCGCCACCAGGACATAAGCTCCATCCCTCAAGATATGGATTACAACATGAGATTTCATGTTCCTAGAACAAGGACAGAGCTTGAAGCATCGGCTCAAGCTCACTAACTAGGCCTCTTCCTTAAATCCACTTGTGTCACCAGAATAATGTGATGGTGAAGCTTCGGATCTCCCCGATGTTATATGTATCTATGGTCCGACGGCCTCTACACCTCTCTCGTATGCTCATCCCTAAGCCTATGGCTCCGAGACTCTCTCTATGTCCTAATCCTTAGTCATCCTTTCCTCTATGTGGTGACTCTACTCGGATGACTCGTGGAAGTTCTCTCCTCCATGCTCCTCACTGGGTCGAGGAGATACATGACCCTCAATGGAAGTGACTCTATCATGTCTGGTTGCATGCCCTCCTACTGATCCTCCATGTAGAGCAGCATTAACATCCTAGAGAGTCTGCAAGATCTATGGTAGGATAGCTGCTATGGCATGCTCTGGAGGTGGTATGCCTAGGTCTATGTGAAAAGGCTCCTCATCTTGTCTATGCCTCCTGCACAGAGCAAGACAAGAGTTAGTTCCTTATTCTAGGTTTTACTTAGTTTCCATGTTTACTAAAATATGTAATTTCTAAACTAAGTTGTCTTCTAAATTTAAAAGTGTGTTAGGTTTAAGGTTCATGTCTCAAGTTTTCTAGTGTGCCCAATGGCCCAAGCTTTTGAACCACTACTCTGATACCAAGTATGATGTCACTAAAATAAACTAGTTTACAAGACAACTGTTGTCACTAATAAGTTCCAAGTCAATTCTAATCCACTAGAATATTCTTTTCTTTAATTAAAAATTATTAGAGGTCACAAGGTCCAAAAATTTTAGGGTTATAAAATTCAATTAGGTCAGGGTAATACCTCACCATTCCCACTCTCTAACAGATTTAAATATTTAACTTGATTTTTCTCAAATTTAATGCATTTGAAATTTCCTAAATCATTCATAATTAATAGGAAATTTCCGCACCTTTATATTGCTATAAAGAAGTCCTCCTAAATCCTCATATTTCTCAAGTTATGGTCTGGTGGGCCTTAGGGTGAAAATTTTCGGTAAGAGCGGCCTGCAGCCGAGGGGGAAATTTTTCCCCAAGAGCGGTCGGTGGGCCGTGGGGAGGAAAACTTCCCAAGGGGCAGATTTTAACATCCCAATGGGCAAAAATGGTAACATTCATCCACACCTTTGCAGTAACCATGCGATGCCATATGGCGCTTCCCGATTGGTTGTCGTCGGTTGGGCGGCGAGGAAAATTTGGAAAATTTTCCCAAAATTTTTTGAAACATAAATACGAGAAAGGGACCCACTCCTCCACCATTCCTCGCGACGCCACATGGTAGATACTAATTGGTCATGGGTGGTAGGGAAAATTTTGAAAATTTTCTCAAATTTTACTAAGCGCTAAGTGCAAAAGGGATTTGCCCTCCGCCGACACCACGTGGTGCCACATGGCGACTCTAATTGGCGTGGGTCGGCGAGGGCCGCATGAATTTTTTTGAAAATTTTCCCAAAAATTTTCAAGCTCTAAGGGAAAATTTTGGGCCCGCGAGCCCGCAAAGCAAATTTTTCACAAAAATCATTTTTGATGCCAATTGAAGAGAAACTTCAGAAGGCCATAAATTTTGATAGAGGGCTCATTTCTGGGTGAACAAGGACTTTTTATGAAATATCTCGACGTCCTCTTTACTCAAAAATCATTCATTTTTATTTTGATAAATTTTAAGGGGTCAATTTTAAGAAAACGATCTGCAGGATTTTATAGTGCAAACTGGTAAATCTTAACTTGTGAGATTTGTTCAATTTTATCTTGTTCCTTTCTCAACATGTGAAATAGACATGGAGAATTGTTCTTAGGTGGATTTAGGATAAGTTTTTAGGTATATCTATTTGACTGAGTTCCAATTTGAAATTTTACAATTTTGATAGCAAAACGAATGTGAAAGCTTTGAACTCAATTTTTCCAGGTTTTGAAAGATTTTCTTTAAGTATTTTTGTCTAATTGAACTCATTTATATCCTTGGAATGTTCAATTTTAATGTTTCATTATTATTTCTTGATTGCAAGTTCAATCTGTTCATTTATGGTAAAATCTACAGAGTTTAACATGAAGCAAAAATGGAAACAACACAATTATCTCTATGGTTCTCATTTTACTTGCCTTGCAATTGAATTTATTTCATGCTAGTTTCAAAAAGGTTTCATTCCTTCAATCAAATGATAAACACAAGAATGTAACTTTTACTCTTTTCAAAATCATATATTATATACAGTGGCAAAATACTACATTTTCTCCTCACGTGTTTCACTTTTTCACTTTCCAAATAGGGATTTCACAGTACATGTTAAGCACATATTTCCAATGGAAATAATATCATATGAACAAGGAAAACACTTCCATTAATTCAAATGAAACTCTTACAACTTCCTTTCCATTTGATTTCAAAATACAACATACAAAATACATATCATTATTTCACATTATTTCCAACAATAGAATACAGAGTATAGCTCTTTTACATTTCAAATTTAAAATTTCATTGTCATTACAAAGTATCTTTCCATTACAATGAGTATATAGATCAACCACTTTCTCATTTCACAAGGGATTGTCAAATCGTCTTTTCACAGCCTCCAAAACAACAACATGTGTATTTCTCATTCTTCCAAATTGTGATCACAACAAGAGTAGGGGAAAGGCGACACTATCCACCCAACGAAGACATCCAATGAAGAGGAGAATCCATCCTTCTTCATTGGCCCCGAGCCCCAACCACAATGCAATAAAACATGTGATTCAACTCATGGCAACAACCAGCTTCCACAAACACACAAGCAACACTTTCGCAATAAAAACAAAATTTAGAATAGAAATTAGTTTGCAACTACACCAAAGCATGAAAAAAATACTAAGGCTTCCTCAAGCAAGCCAAAGGAGCAAGAAACTATTGGGAATGGTTCTTATGCCTCACAAAATGGAAATAGGTATCACCACCTGAATTACAAATCACCAAAATATATTATATAAAATCCCGACATTCCTTATGCCTCCCCAAATTACCCTATTACTCATCACATTTCCTTATGCCTCCCCAACCTCTTATGACACCCCATAACGAGTAAAGAAATGCAAGCTATTTATTTGTAAGGTGGAACCCAAATCCTAACTCCTCCACCCTTATACCTCCATAGAACACACTTGTGCCTCCCATAAAATAAACCCCATAGTCTTCTCCTACACCATTCCTAGACCATCTACCATACAACCCACAACCATGCCAAAAATTCATAAATTAAAATATATATTCATAAAATAAGATCATTTCAAGAGCCAAGCTCCTACCTCTCCATGATGGAGTTGTTCCAAGTTATAAAAACGATCTTTATCCCAATGAAAGTGGTCCAAAATAGCCAAGCACAAGCATGCAAAAATCTTCAAAAACTTCTTCAAAGCAAGAGCTCCAAAACAACAACAAAATTCACCTCGGAATGAATTCTCCAAAGTGAAGATACCCAAAACAAGGAAAGGAATATAAATTTTATAGAAGAGGGAAGGGAATTGGATGAGGTGGATCCATGTAGGATGCCACATCACACATCCTCAACCCCAACCCCAAAATTTAACTTCATTATCCAATGCATAATAAACATGTGTGGGTTAATAAAATGATAGTTTTCTTACACACTCACATCCAACCCACACCCCAAAGGTCTGAAATTAAATCATGTAATAAAAGTACAATTAAAACCTACAAATTGCCTTCCCAAAAAGCATTAAAATATCTAATCACAACTCTCCAACCGTAGGTCTAGTTGGTAATCAAATTTAAGAGGTATGGGACAAGTTTAACTTGTCCCACAAGCCTCAAAAATCAGCCTCCGAGGAAAATTTCGAATTTCCAAGAAGGTGGAGTGTTTCACACTCAAAATTTAACTAACACATCACTTACACATCTCCTACAACACTTTAAATCAAGGCCAACAATTCTATTAATTACTTTCTTATAACCTCTTTTATTTAATTAATATTAACAACATGCTTACCCACAATATTAATACAACATTAATAAATAAATAAAAGGGAAAATGCATCACAAAAATAAACACATGCAAAATTTAAACAAGAGGGTCAAATAAATAAAAACACATAACCCTTGGTAACATTTAAAGGCGATCCCCCATGGGAATCCCTAACACACACAAACACCCACAAACAAATATTGGTTCACATGGTGACCTTGTTGAATTCATCTAGAATTCCAATGTGGTTTGTCTCAATCCGATGTTTGTTATGATGATGTAACCCGCAAAACACAAATACCTCCTTCAGCCTCGTGGCCATATCATAACATCCAAAATAATATAATTAAAATTTCTAAAATCATCTAGATATATGGATCACAACAACATCCAAGAAACCAACAAGATCATTTGCAATTTTTCTCAACCACTATATCATCATCAAATAATTTCCATTTCTAGGTCTACGTACAATATCTAAATATCACATGTCCGAACAACATCCATAGTATAACCATGTCAAACAAAAGATATCAACATTAATATCCAAAGTGCCTCTAATAATGGTCATGCATCATAACTGAATCAAGTTTGCAATAATCCATGCTCTAACGCCTAACATCATACTTTAATAAGGTCCATAATCAAGTCCATAATATTACCATCAGATCATGATTAGTATAAAAAAAAGGTGTCAAAGGGAAGTGGGCACTGCAAGTACTCTCAAGAAAGGATTGCCTATACAACCCAATGTTCGGTAGAGGGGACTCTAGGAATAACTAAATCTCCATAGTATAACCCTACAAACTCGACCACCGCCTTTTCTAAAATACCGCCATTTAATCATTTGGTAAGTGTTGTGGACAATAGGTTAGAAGTTAGCTCTAAGTAATTCTTTAAATCCTTGCCAAGATTTCACAATAGGATGCTTCTTCTTTTCACAAGTTCTTAGATGGGTTTCCCACCAAAATAGAACATGTCCCTCCATTTTTAGACATGCAAAGGTGATCCTCTGTGCCTTAATGAAATTATGGAGGCTAAAGTAGACTTCTAACTATTTTAACCATTTATCAAGCAACTATGTATCTACTTGTCCTTTAAAGATTTTTATATCAACTTTCGTCTCAACTTTAAAAGGAGTATGATCATATTTTACCTTTTCTCTTGTGTTTGAAGTCTCTTCTTCATGCTCTTCCCCATAACTTTCCTCATGGTGGCTCCTTCCTATGCCAAAATTTTTAGCTAAGCCCCAAACCACTGAGTCCATGGAGTCTTGTTTGATAGAAGCTATCTTCTGTAAATCAGCAAGCTCTTCTTGCCTTCTAAACATCCTATCCATCATGGTCTCCAACATCTCAATTCTACGGACCAAGTTCTATTCCTCCATTTATCCCCAAATTCTCTGTTTCCACTTCTTTGTAGAAATTTCTAGATTGCAAGGTAAATCCTCTTCGCCTTTAGATCTCGTTACCATCATAAAAATCCAAGAATGAATACCACAGTCTTGGATACTTATTAGCTCGATACTAAAATGATCTCAGAACTCTTCAACTTTGGAATTATCCAAAGAAACACACAATAAACGCCTTTGTTCTACTTTATATTAGAAATGATAGAGATAGCTAGTGAATGAATTATGCTTATGCCTATAATCCACAATCGTAAGAAAGGAAAGAATTTAAGTTCATAAACACAAAAAAAAATTATCCTGGGAAACCTCCAGGAGGAGGAAAAACTCGTTGGGAAGGGAAATTGCTCTTTCTTCCCACTTTTATTGGCCAATTCAAACTAACAAGTACAAAATTTATAATAAGTATGAAAGAGAAGTAGAAAATATATCACACTTCCTCCCAAATAATTTCTTGCTCTGTCTCAACATTCCTTTCTTCTACAAAACACAATTCCAAAGCACTAAGAACTTCTTACTCACTTACTTTTGTGCTTCGATGATCCTATTCTCTTCTACATACATGTATTTATAGCCTTTCCCATGTCCTCCCGTGCACTGGAGAATGGGAAAGGTCATGGAGGAGAAGAGACATGGAAAACATTCAAAAATATGAGGTTGTTCCTTTTCATATTTTATTTTCTATCCGAAGAGAGATGATCACCGCCCAATCTGACCTGTGGCGGTCCCTGTGACCACCACCCCGGTTGGGTTTTGGTTCTCAGAACCACCGCTCCGCATAGAGCGAAGGCCCTATTACTAAAAGGAGAGAACCTCCATGTATCTTTTTCCTTCTTCGTGCTGATTATTTTGATGAAGTAGATTCATTTTGGATCTCAATGGATCAGTGAAGCCTAATGGATGAAGTTCTCTTGTTGGAGAAAGACATGTGGAGTTATAATTTGTGCTACTATGATTCTACAACTTGTAAATTTTACCAATGGAACATTGGTTGTAATCTTGTATGTTAATGGTTAGATCTTCTAAATGAGTTATTGGGACTTACATTACTTGAAATTTTTCTTAGGAGTTGTATTACAAACTGTTTTTAAAAAATATAATGTTATTGGGTGGAAAGTGAATTTGATCCTCTTGCATTATTGGTAATTTTGTTAAATGGGAAAAGGAATTAAAAGGCTTATAAGTTCATGTTTTACTTTCTCGTATCCAAGTGATTGAGTAAAGAGGCAATAGAATCAATCCTAAAATCGAGCCCCTATTTATTTGCAATAGAAATTTGCCTAAGTAGAGGAATAAAAACCAACCAACTATACACTTACATTGTCCTATAAATAAATTTAAAGTAATTTTTTATTTGAAATTGTCCAAGGCATAAAATTGCACTCTTCTATATTTATCTAGGTGTATGTAAATTATATCCATATAAATGTATAAAATCAAATTTATCCTCTCACACTAATGTACAACCTCATATATTAATGGAAAACTTATCCAATAAGTAAATATATATCTTAATATATTACAAGGATATATTAATTATATATATATATATATATATATATATATATATATATATATATATATCAATTGTATTCTAAATTTATAATATCAGTGTATAAATATTATTAACAAATATTATTATATTCTTATTGTCTTAACAAATATTAATATATATGTAATTATATAAGTACATTATATTTGTATATATATTACTACATAATAATAATCCAAATTAGAATTAAAAATGTGACCCATTTCAAATCGAGTAAGTGAAAAATAAAGTATTTTAATAAAGTTTACTAAACAAAAGGAAATGTTTCTATTAGTCGGCACTATGGGGTGCCGCCTGCAGTTATATTAAAAGTTTGTTTTAGGTTGGGGGAGGGGCACCAACCCCACCCCCAACCCATTTAATATATGGGGTGGGGGTGGGGTTGGTGCCCTCCCCCAACACTGTAACCCCACTTATTACAAGCTCTACCTCTATGAATAGCGGCCGAATCATGTGCCATGCGGTCTGGGTTTTTAATCAAACCTGTGGCTTCTCAAAACTCAGGCCATTTTCTCATATATATATATATATATATATATATATATATATATATATATATATACCAATCTTTTCTTATTCATCTGATTTAACATTTAATATTGTTAATAAAAGGTAAAGGAACATATTAAATACGTATATAAATACATATATTTTTGTGTGTGTGTATTCACTCTCAAATATTATATATGTATAAAGTGTATATATACAAGCCTGCAACTAATTTTTTTAATATGAACAAGAATAAAATGGGTAGTTACCCACCACTTAAATAGGGTAGAAAACAAAAAAAAAAGAATGAGAAAATAAAAATGATAACTAGATTTCGAATAAACCCTAGGGGAGGGATGTACACAAATCTGATCTTGTGAGTATCCATGATTTATCTTTGAATAATATTCCATGGATTCATCTTCTTCTCCTTCCTCCTTCACTAGCAAATCAAACAAAGGAAATGAGATATTATGTCTAGAAAAGAAATATATGAGAACCCATAAGGATATCTAGGGTTACTTTTGTATAACCTAAATCTAAGGGCTGAGAAATATTAGATCTAATGGTGTAGGATGAACCCTACATCACTTAAGTGATGGGGTATTTAAGTGGGAATGAAATAAATAAAAGTAGGGGTGTGTAATGTTAAATGGGGCCTAAGGGGTTAGACTAAGTAATGCCCCTTGTCCTCTTGGAAAAATGAACTTAGAATGATGTGCATGTCTTTAACATCAGTAGGATTATTATTCTTGTCTAATTTAATTTAAAATTAATTTTTGACCTTAAATTAATTAATTTAAAAAGGATTGATGGAGTTAAGAAAGGAAAGGTAAATCGAGAAATATTAAACGAAATATTGAAGCTTAGTAGGAGAATTTAAATCATGATTTGATTTTGGAAATTGAGGCAATTTTAATTAGTCGTTATTTATTCCGACTGCCTTAGAATATTATAACTTCAAAATTAAATTAGAACCCGGTGCATGTTTACCGTCACCACCCATCAAAGGAAAATTATAAAAATGTGATATGGTTATGGGGGTTGGATCAATCTTAACTAATGCTTGACTTTATCTGAATGTCGTGTTAGTGTGTAAAACTTATAATTGGGATTTAATTAAAGCTTGGCTTATACCTTACCCTTTAAAAGAAAATTATTCCATAATTTTCCCTATTTACTATCAAAGTTTATCGTGTTTTCTTCTTGAGAAATTTTTTTTGAATAATGGCGATATTTTGTGGGAGGCACAAGAGTATTCTTGCATATTTTTGAAGGATTTTGGGTTGTGTGTCCCACATTTTTAGATATGAGAAATTATCACTTATGTTGTATGCTTTATTTAGGAGGCATAAGAGTCTTGTATGGTTTTGTTTTCTGCTTTTTTGAGGATTCAAGGTGGACACTTAACCCTTTGGGAGGCATAAGTAATTTCTCCATGATTACTTCCTCTCTTGGATTAGAATCCTAAGCCTTGTTTTGGAAAAGTTGCATTCTTTTGATATTGTTATTTTGTGCTTGTATGTGTGTAAAAAAATTGTTGGCACGTGTGTTGTAATGTGGAAGCATTTGTGAAATTTGTCATTGACTCTATCCGTCCCTTATTTCTCTATGGTTGGGGGTCAGGGGCCAATGAGAAGGATAGTTTCTTCTCCTCATTGGAATATTTGTTGGGTGGATAGCGTTTCCATCTCTCCCTTCGTTGTTTTTGTGCCTTGAAGTTGAAGAAATTGTGGAGCTCAAGTTGAAGCCTTTGACATAGTTGCATTTTGTAGAAGACATGAAGGAATCCTACTTTTGTAAAAAATTTGCCATGTTGTCTCCACCTAAGTGGAAGACTTTTGTAACTTGCATTTTAAAGTTTCAACTTCTTGTAATGTATTATGTAAAACTGATTTGTATTGATTATCCAAGAAATATACATTTTGGAAAAGAGACATATGAAGTTGCAATTTAGTTGTTATATATCTCCTTCAACTTGTAAATTTATATCTAGAGTGCATTGAGTTATTAATTGAAATTATTCTCATTTGGGATGGGAGATGTATTTTCAAATTTAAATAGTTGACTCAAAATTGCATTATGGTTTCATTTTAAAAGAATAGAGTTCTTGCATGGAAGGTTGATGTAGGTCCCTTTGTAGTATTGTTGGTAAACTTGAACAAAACAAAAAGAGAGTTTCATTTAAGTGTGTTACTATGGTTATTACATTTCTCTCATCATTGTAAACTAGAAACTATAGACATCTCATTGATCTTTATCAACTCAAGAAGAGTGTTTTTACATTTACTTACAATTATTTTAAATGGAAAAAGCTAGAAACACGATTATTACACATAATTGAATATCTATAAATTCATACAAACTACTTATTCTCGTAGATTATTATCAAATAAATTTGGATTGATAATTGTGTAAAACAAATAAGAGAAAAAAAAAAAATAAATATTTATATAAATTCATATATGACTAAATTTATATAGTTATATACATTATAATTATATACATCCATTAAATTATATATATATATATATATATATATATATATATATATATATATATATATATCCTCTATCTGTTCAACTTGCCGGATCAACTATCCAATGTTTTTAATTCTTGCAAATACTTATACTATTTTACTTCGTTTATTCGACATAGATGAACTATATTTGACACAGATATACTGAATACAATTCCGAAAGAGAAATTAATATGCTAACAAAAAGCTGAACACTTATTCACTTAGATGTGTAGATCAACATGTTTGTGGTCATCCCAATGTTAACATAGAGATAAGAGATCTTGGTTGATTGGACGGAGAATGCAATTGCTTTGTGATTCAATTGCATTCAAGTGTTCTCGAGGAAGATGCATATATACCACCCAACTACCGTCTCCCACAGGGCTATGAGATGGCATCACATAACCTGCTTCACCTCCCCACGGGAAATGGTAGCTAGCAAATGTAGGCTTTCCCCATCCGTAATCAACCTCATACAAAGGAAAACGCAGTCCAGAAGATACCAGAACTGAGGGCCCAGTCGATTGAGCGTCATCTGCTTTACAATAAATCTTGGCTAACAAAAATGTTGGCTTTGTGGTCTCTACGAAATCAATTAAGCTTTGAAAGTGCTCCTCGTTTGCTGCACGGTGAATGGCGTCATGAATCAGCGCTGCACCCCAACTAATTGAATTGTTTTTCAGGTCGCCGGCATTGGACTCAACGAAAGGCAACAGCAAAACATTTCCAAAGTGATTAGCAGACATTCCAATCGTTTTCAAACGAGGACGACCATCTACAACTATTCCTATCCTGGAATGTTTTGTGTCCTTCACCTCTTGGCTGTGCATTAATAGTTTCCACAAATAGGCACTGAAGGCCTCTAATTTGGTGTAGTTTTTACCATTTTTACTAGCGAAATTTTGGAGATCTATAATGCTTTTGGCATGCAGATAATAAATTCTACTGGCTAAATGTGGCTGTAGGGCTTCATGGCTTGTTTCTCTTAATGGCTGCTTGACGTACATATTTTGAACCTCAGGACAGTATTTAGGAAATAGCGTGGGCTTAATGTGGAGCGAGTAAAGCTTTGATTTGGAGATTCACTGGACACCTTTGAAGATAGCTTTGCCCAACTTGTGAGAAACATGTTGGCAGAGAATGCATCTGCAACCCTATGATCAAATGTGCAGCCAACAATCATAGCTCCACAGCTAAATTCGGTAACCTGTAAATATTACACATCACATAACTGTTTTTGTAGAAGAAAAATACAGGTAAAGATTTATATCTATCATGTTACCTGAACAGAAAATACCGGACTGCCACATCCTCGAGAGTGATTTGCAAGCAGTGGAACCAGCTTTCCCTGTACAGTTTCATCAGGGTTGTACATATTCAACTGAGCAAGACGAGTGGGAGCATAACCTTGAGTGAATTGCACTCCCTTACTGTTGCAGAGGATCTCTGGAAGACCAACACTATTCGCAACTAATCTCCCTGCATAAATAAAATAACCCACCAATGCCCTAGAGAGGGAAGTCTTGAGATGAGATAACGCAGATGCAAAATTCCTATTAGAGGTATTCTTATAGCAGAAAAAAACATGCACAGAAACTGGAGGAATTGTGAGATCTAAATTTGTGAGGGGAATAACGTGCTCCAGAATTGGAAGAGCAGGCACAACAATTTCTTTGCGAATGATATGCACATTGTAATCGTGAGAAATTGGCCGGACAACGGGTGCCATCTCCAAACTATGAAATTCCAAATCTTTGACGAATGTAAAACTTCAAATATGGTTTGGATTTATAGGATTAAAGAGCCCTATAGTGGTGCCATACTAAAGCTAAAATTCATTATTAATCATGTAAACAAGTCTTCGCTTAACATTCCGAAACATAGATGTACAAGAAAGAATCGCATTTAGGCGCATTACCATTTTCCATGTTTTTGCGATTGATTGATGTAATTGTATGCGTGTTTAGTTGTTCTACTCAAAACAAGGACCCATTTTTTTGGACCATAGTTAATAAAGGATATGTCTCTAACTTTTGAATCAATTAAAGTGTGCAAAAACGTAAAGGAAGAAAAGTAGGACCGGTAAGTTGAAAGGTTGTCATCGAATACAAGTCACTTAAAATTTTATTTGTACATGGGATGGGGAGCAATTTGTCGGACCATAGTTAGTAAAGGACGTCTCGATTTTTGAACCAATTAAATGTGAAAAAAACAGTTCAATAATTTTGAATAAAGGAAGAAAAGTATGATGGATAAGTTGAAAAGTTGCCATTGAATACAAGTCTATTAATATTTGATTTCTACATGGGATGGGGACCCATTTGTTGGACGAGAGTTAATAAAGGACATCTCAACTTTTGAACCAATTAAACTTGTGTGAAAAAATTGATTCAATAATTTCGAATACAAGTCATTTAAAATACATCTAATACAAATGTTTTATTGAAAAAAATGACTATTTAGTTAAAGTATGACGCGAAAGATTATAAAACTATCATTATCTCAAAAACAATTAATTAAAATTTAATATAAGTAATTATAAAACTATTATTGTATCAATCGTTTATTTTTTAATCCTTTTAGTAACCAACATATAATTCTTTGAAAATGATGATAAAATGATTATAATAATATCTAATGTTTATTTAGAAATTTTAAATGCACTATAATACTTTGTCACCAAGCATTCTAATGGTAATTATACTTCTATGAATGTTATTTGAGCTTTGAGTAATTTACATAGATTTGTATTATTAATAGATTGTAGTTACCTTCATATTTAGAATTTTGAATATATACTATTTTAGTACAATCATAATCGTGAAGAAAGAATACAAAGAAATTTCACAATAATTAATTTGAATAAAATCGAGTCCCAATCATTAAATGTAAAACTTAAAACAAAATAGAATATTTAATTTGAATAAAATTCCAAAAAAATTGAAATGAGAATTGTCATAATATAATCTATTTGTTTGAAAGTTTCATTTATAAATTTAAGAAACAGAAAATGGAAAAGAGGGAACACTTGAATTTGAAAAAGTAAAAATATTTTATATTATAGAATTAAATGAACATGAACTAAGAATTGTTAGTTTCAATATTAGAATCTTAAAACTAGAGAAAATCTAAAATTTAAATATTTAAATATTGAATTATGAGATTTTTTAGAATTTAAATTTTATAATTTGTAATTTACAAATCCTAAACTTGAATGTAATCACTTAACTTTTAAAATCTCAATAATAAGTTATAAACAAATGTTTGATTTCAAAAACCTTATATTTCCCAATTACCAATAAAAAAACCACATATAAATGAAAAGTAAAATTATATTCCATGCATGTCTAAAATGAAAAGTAAAATTATATTCCATGTCTAAAATGGAAATGTAATATTTATAATATTGACATAAAAGTATATAACTTTCAAATTAAAAATGTCAAAATGAAAAGTAAAACAACATAAAAATATAGAAAACCTTAAGATTTTGACACATAAAATCTTAATAGTGAGAAAAAGACTTGGAAAGCACAACACTTACTCATAAAAACATTTAACAAAAAATAATAGCATTAAAAAACTTTAAAAATTAAAACACTAAATTATAAAATAATGAATTTTAAACATATATATATATATATATATATATATATATAAACTCAAATAATAAGAATCTTGAAAAAGATTCTTAAAATTAAATACCTTATTATCTAAAATGATACAAATAAAACATCATGTCCCGATAATAAAATCAATAATTGTCAACCAAAACCATACCAATTTAAATTATAATCATATTTGTAAACCCTAAAGGAAAATACAAATTTTTTTATAAATGCTAAGACATAATAAATCGAAAAGTATCAAATGACAACCCTAAAAATATATAAAATTACACTTATTTACAACATCTTAATATTTCAAGCATAAAACTAAAAAAGTTATCAAAAAAATTGAATTAAAAAAATGGAGGAAATTTACCCTTGAAACTTTAAAATACCTTACAAAATATTGTTTTTCAAAATTTAACTTAAATCATTAAATAAAAATCTTCCAACATAAAAAAATGAATTAATAAAAATCTTTGAAACCAATAACTTAATTGTCACCAACATGCCCATCCTCGTCCAAGTTGAACTATTGTTTAATTTTAAATAAAATCATTTCTAACAATACAAAAGTTATTCAATTTATATTAATAATGAAATTATTATAATATTTTTGCAGATTAAATAGGTAAACAATATCTAAATAATCAATTTCACAATTATAAAAAGTACACTAGAAATAGAAGTACATGTTCCACATGGGCCCAAAAAAAGAGAACTAGTGGATTTGGTATAAATATATATGTCTCACTTTAAGTCAAACATAATTATTTATAATTCATAAAGCCATAAAAGGAATATAAGATCATTATTAAAATAATGTATAGAATATTTTAATGCGAAGGAGGAGGATTCACATGCTAATACAAAGGATGTTGCCCCGATTGTGGACCTAAATTTGGGAGAGACAGTTCGTGATGATCTAGCGGTAACACGTGGAGAACAAGAAGTTAAACGGTCTCCTAACATCAGTATGTCCAAGTCAGCAGAAATTTCTAATTCAAACTCCTCAAGTCCAGATCAACCGAATCCCAAGGATGTAGTCAGTGGACAACATTTGGAGATAGATCCACGATGATAAAAAATATATGCTAAGCATTCGAAAAAGTCATTTCGGGAATTTACCAACTACAAAATTTTAATGATTGATTCCCTCCTACATGACTTAGAACGGAAGCACGAGGAATTTGAAAAAAAGCGCACTTGTAGGGTCCACTTAAAACTTGAATGTTGCTTCCAATTTGGTGAGTTCCCCCAAAGAATGTTCGAACTATATACTTCAAGTCTTTGGGGAAAGTGGACATCTATAATTCGGCCCATATGCCTCTATATAATTCAATATTGCAAGGGTCGTCATCGCCATCCGATTCCTAAACCGGCAAAGCACTTTTCCATCCAATTCCTAAACCTTCCATGCACTCCTTTCTATATGTTGCATGCCATTTATACCCATCACATAAATTATAAATTAAACATTAATTCCCATCAAAGAAATTGTTAATTAAAAATAAAATATTATTAAACAAGTTCAACCACTTTGCTTATGCTTTATTTAGGTTTATTTTTTAATTTCCTTAGTTGGCCTAATGGTGAAGAACATATGTTCTTGAAATAGAGGTTACAAGTTCAAATCTTGCAGGGGGTAGGGTATGTACACCTCGATTGTAGAAAAGTGAGTTGCCTCCCACATGTGAGTATGAGGTAGTCTGTAAAAACCTATTATTATTATTTATTATTAGTTCACTTGCATTCATGTGAAAGATTTGATAGGGATAACTCGGATCGGAGGCGGGTTGGGACCGGTTAGGTTGCCACTAATCTGCACTCCTAGAATCATAAACTTGTAAGTCATAATTCAACACTTCAATTTTTTTTTCATATATACGATTTGTTTTTTTAGATTAAGTAATTTTTTTGTTTTGAGGGGACCAAAATCCCGTGTAGTACATAAGGAGAAGATACATAAATGAAGAGAAATGAAAATGTCTACCCTCCACTCAATATCCCGTCAAAGGTAAAATGGTCAACAACTTCCAACCTCGGCACCACCCGAAAAGCACGAACTAGGCCATCTCTTGTCTGGGGAGTGTTTGATCGCCTTTAGCTCCATCCTTCATAGAGGCATTCCAATTTGAATTTTTTATTTTTCCCGATCCATGTAGGAGCCCATGTCACCCTTTCTCTAGTTCTCTAAGCTCGCCACATCCTCCGGATGGGCTCAAACCAAGGTCTCGCCCACGGTCCACCGTGCATGTAGTGATCCCAAAATCGATTCTCGCTTCCTCTTCTTTAGCAGAAGATTCTCCTCATATTCGTCATCGAGTTGAGAAATAGGAACCCACTGCATTGGTTTCCTTTTCCTCATGAGTCGGATTTCCTTCTCGCGTGAGCTATTGGTTTCATACCCAACCTTCCTACAATGTTCATAGATGACTTGTGATTTTTCTATGACAATGTCCTATTCACATTTTGAAGGTATTTTCGGCCACACTGGAACATTAATACATAGTCGGGAAAGAGACAAATCTGGTCCTCACCTTCGTTGCAGGACCAGATTTGTGAGGTCGATATGGTATTATCATTTAAGAGGGAATGACATGGTTCTAGGTTTTCTCATTTAAGAGGGAATAAAATGGTTTTATAAGTATGATTATACATTAAATCTAAACGTTTCTTTCAGAATTCAAAATATTTCAATTTTGGATGTGAGTATATTTCGTGTATTTTTTTATTGATTGACTTACCGAGAAAAAAAAAAAAACAAACAAATATTCTAAGCATAAGTATAGTGAATTATTAGTTGTTGGTGGGTAATTACTATGGTAAATATTCATTCTATGTTGTACAGATGATACCTCCTGTTTAAATACATCCCAAAATCAATTAATATTTGAAAGTGCTCCTCGTTTGCTGCACAGTGTATGGCGTCATGAATCAGCCCTACACCGCAACTAATTGAATTTTTTTCAGATCACCGCCATTGGAATTAATGAAAGGCAACAACAAAACATTTACAAAGTGATTAGCAGACATTCCAATCATTTTCAAATGAGAACGACCATCTACAACTATTCCTATCCTCGAATGTTTTATGTCCTTCACATCTTGGCCGTGCATTAATAGTTTCCACAAATAGGCACTGAAGGCATCTAATTTTGTGTAGTTTTTACAATTTTTATTAGAAAATTTTTGGAGATCTATAATGCTTTTGGCATGTAGATTAAAAAATTCTACTGGCTAAATGTGGTTGTAGGGCTTCATGGCTTGAATCTCTTCATGGCTGCTTGACGTACATATTTTGAACCTCAGGACAGTATTTAGGGAAATAGCATGGGCTTAATGTGGAGTGAGTAAAGCTTTGATTTGGAGATTCACTAGACACCTTTGAAGATAGCTTTTCCAACCTTGTGAGAAACATGTTGGCAGAGAATGCATCTGCAACCCTATGATTGAATGTGCAGCCAACAATCATAAGTCCACAGCTAAATTTGGTTACCTATAAATATTACACATCACATAACTATTTTTGTAGAAGAAAAAATACAGGTAAATATTTATATCTATCATGTTACCTAAATGGAAAATACTGGACTACCATATCCTTGAGAGTGATTTGCAAGAAGAGGAACCAACTTTCCCTACACAGTTTCATCAGGGTTGTACATATTCAACTGAGCAAGACGAGTGGGAGCATAACCTTGAGTGAATTGCACTCCCTTACTATTACAGAGGATCTCTGGAAGACCAACACTATTCGCAACTAATCTCCCTGCATAAATAAAATAACCCACCAATGCCCTAGAGAGAGAAGTCTTGAGATGAGAAAACACAGATGCAAAATTCCTATTAGAGGTATTCTTATTGTAGAAAAAAACATGCACAGAAACTGGAGGAATTTTGAGATCTAAATTTGTGAGGGGACTAACGTGCTCCTGCATTGGAAGAGCAGGCACAAAAACTTCTGTGTGAATAATATGCACATTGTAATCGTGAGAAATTGTCCGGACAATGGGTGCCATCTCCAAACTATGAAATTCCAAATCTTTGAGGAATGTAAAACTTGAAATATGGTTTGGATTTATAGGATTAAAGAGCCCTATAGTGGTGACATTCTAAAGCTAAAATTAATTATTAGTACCTACCATCAGCAAGATACTATTGTTTTCGCTTTCACCGATTAATTGAAAAGCGGCGGGCAGTGTTTTCTTATTGGATGAGTTTTTGGCATGTCCTTATTTCGTAAGGTTAGATCGTGTCTTCTCTTATGAGTATCGTGCATGTTGCCCAATTTTTTTTCATTTTTATTTTCATTGGTCCTTTCTTTTCTTTTCATTGTAGGAGTCATACCCTATTGTGTGATAATTTGTTCCCGAATTCTATTTGTTTTTTTTGTCGACTTGGTTGGTGCGTCATGTCAAGGAATTATATCTAGCTCCTAACCAGAGGGTGTGTGCTACAAATAGAAACAATATTATGTACACACACAAACTCACAAGAGAAATATAAAAACAAGGGTTTGTATTAAAAATACTCTAGAGAACTTCAGTTCCTTCTCTTGCTTTTCTTTCTTTTCGAATTACAAAATGAAACCTCTTATTTATAGAAGTTATCCAACCTTATACCTTATAAAATATTCCGTAATATCTCATAATATCTTATATAATATATTATTGATCTTTTGGATATTTTATAGATATTCCCAGAGATATTTCTAGATATATATAATATCTATTGATATTTTCTAGATATTATATAAAATATCTTTTGATATTTTGTAGGAGTTAATATTCACAATAAATGTGAATATCTTTTACATAAAGTTGAATTCCATAAAGTTAAACTTTATCTAGAACAAGATTAGATATTTCCAACACTCCCTCCTAATCTTGATTCTTCATGTATTGTTGGAGCAATACGGACCTATGATGCCTAAGCAATCTCTCATATGCTCAAACGTGTCCATTGGTAATGGCTTGGTGAAGATATCAAGATATTGTTTTGTAGACCTGCAAAACTCCAAAAATATTTTTCCATTGACTAGCTCTCTGATAAAATGATACCTTGTATCAATATGCTTGCTCCTTTTGTGAAAAACATGATTCTTTGATAATGCAATAGCTGAATTGTTATCACAAAATATCTTTGTTGATCCTTCTTGTTCTTGCTTTAGATCTGATAATACTCTTCTCATCCATATTGCTTGACATGTTGTTGTTGTGGCCGCCACATATTCTACTTCTGCCAAAGAGAGAGTGACAATAGGTTGTTTCTTAGAAGCCCATGAAACTGCTCCTGAACCAAAATGGAAAACATAGCCGGATGTGCTCTTTCTGTCATCTATGCTTCCTGCACAGTCACTGTCTGTGTAACCAACTAACTTGAAAATATTAGAAGCTGTATATAAAATACCATAAAAATTTGTTCCACTAACATATATTAAAATTCTTTTTCTAGCTTTCCAATGAGAATCTTTTGGGGATTCCATAAACCTGGAAATAAGACTTACACCATACATGATATCAGCCTTCAGTAGCGATCAAGTACATCAGACTACCAACAAGTTTTTTGTATATAGTTGGATCAATATCACAACCTTTATCATATTTTCTTAGCTTCAATCCTATGGCAACTGGTGTTGATATTGGATTACAATTCATCATCCGGAACCTTTTCAAAATATCATTGGAATATTTTTATTGACATATAAAAATTCCATTTTCTGATTGACTGACTTCTATGCCAAGAAAAAACTTCATTAGACCCAAATCTGTCATTTCAAATTCTTTCTTCATTGTTGTCTTAAACAAGTCAATTGACAAATCTCCTGTGAATATTAGATCATCAACATATAGGCATACAATTAGAATTTGTTCTTGATCATTCATTTTGATGTATAGTGTTGGTTCACTATCACTTTTCTAAATCCATTTTCCAAAAATATGAATCAATCCTGACTATACCATGCTCTTGGAGCTTGTTTCAGACCATACAAGGATTTTTTAAATCTACAGACCTTGTGTTCTTGACCTATAATTTCATATCCAGGGGTTGTAAAACATAAACTTCTTCTTCTAGTATGCCATTCAAAAATGTAGACTTGACATCCATTTGATATTTTTCAACATTAGAGAAACCCTTTGTAACTAACTGGTTTATATTCCGGGTTGTGAGAAACCCTTCAGAACTAACTCCGGCTTTATATTTTCAACATTTACATCTGGATTGAATTTTTCTTGTAGACCCATTTCATGCCAATTATACTCTTTCCTTCTAGAAGGCTCACACGATCCCATGTACGATTATTTTCAATAGAATCAAATTCTTCATCCATAGCTTTTACCCATTTTTCATTTTCAAATGTATCTTGAAAATATATAGGATCATCATGAGAAAATAATGCAAAATCAAAATATAAATCAACATTCTCATCACCTTGAGTTTGTTCATAAATCTCCCTTAAGCTTCTTGTCTTTCCTGGGGTGTCCCTAAAGTGAGACCTTTGTGTTGCCAACGCTGGATCTGATATGTCACTGCTATGAGACTTTGAATTTGAAGAATTACCTTCATTCCCTGATGCTTCATGTGGATGTAAATTTGTTGGAGGGGATGACGATCCACTTGAGATACCTCTTGTGATGCTTCTTGAAACTGGAGTGCTATTTGAAGAAGACATCACTGCACTGATCCCTTGAGGTGCTAGATGAACATTTTGTGTGATCTTTTCATCAAACTCATTCTGATGATGAGGTATTCCTATAGTGATATTTGTTAGCTTATCAACACTTCCATCCCATGCTTGTTCTTCAATGAACTGAACATCTCTACTAATAATAGAATTCTTTGTGATGGGGTTATACAATTTATAGGCTTTTGATTGCTCACTGTAACCTACAAAAATACATCTCTCTCCTTTATCATCCAATTTCTTTCTCCTCTCATTTGGAATATGTGCATAAGATACACATCCAAAAAATCTTAAATGTGATACATTGTGTTTCTCTCCACTCCATGCTTCTTGAGAAACTTTATTCTTCACAATTTTTGTTGGACATCCGTTCAAGATGTAAATCGCACAAGCTACCTCTTGCTTCACCCAATACTCATTTGGGAAATTTTTAACTTTCAACATACTTCTTGCCATTTCCATAATTGTTCTATTCTTTCTTTCTCGCTACACCATTCTATTGAGGTGTGTACCTTGTTGTAAATTGCTTCTTAATCCCATGAAATTTACAAAAATTTAAAAATAATTTGAAACATACTCTCCTCCTCTATCGATCTCAACACCTTTATAGAGTAATCGCTCCGCTTTTCAACCATGGCCTTAAAATCTTTGAACACACTAAAGGATTCTGACTTATGTTTCAAGAAATAAACCCAAGTTTTTCTACTCAAATCATCTATAAAAGTCAGAAAATACATGATCCCTCCAATTGATGGTGTTTGCATAGATCCACATAGATCTCGAATGGACAATCTCAAGAAGAGATCTAGCTCTATATGACTTTCCAACAGGAAATTTTTCCCTGTGTTGCTTCCCTAGAATACAACTTTCACAAGGATTGTTTGGTTTCTCCATCAAAGGCAAACCCTTCACCATATGCTTCTTTTGTAATAAATCTAAACCACTAAAACTAAAGTGTCCAAATCTCAAATGCCACAACAAAGTTTTATCTTTTAAAGAAACTTTAAATACTAGTGAAGAAAGCTCTTTAAATGACAAATCATGTTGAATTCTTAATGGAAACATTTTGTTTCTTGTCATCTCAACCTTTGCAATCAATTTGTTACTTGGATTTCTATCTAGAATAACACATGCATCATCTTCAAAATAGACTTTATATCCCTTCTGCACTAGCTGACCAATACTCATTAGATTATGTTTCAAACTAGGAACATAATACACATCTAGAATGTGTTTGTTCTCACCTTTCTTTGTTTCAATATTTATGGTTCCTTTTCCCATTACTTGTAACTTTATTATCATTTCCTAACTTAACTTAGATGTAACCGCTCATCTATGTTTGCAAACATCTCCTTACAACCAGTCATATGATTACCGCATCCACTATCTAGAAACCAAATATCCTTTGTACTATCTTGAGCAAAGCATTTCATGTAATAAACATTGAACCATTGCTATAACTTCTGACTGATTTTCTTGAGAAAAATGTGCATTCTATCTACTCATATCAAAATGTTTCTTCTTGCATTCATTGGCATAGTGTCCATACCTTTTACTGATGAATGGCTTTGAACATGTGACTTGTCATACCTTTGACCATAAATATGATTTTGGTTGTTTCCTCGGCCTCTAGCACTTGTAGTGTAGAAATTTGAATTTGTTCTTCCTCCTTCATAAGATGTGTTTGCTCTTCCAGATCCTCTTTGGAAATCTCTTCCTCTGCCTCTGTTGAAGCTCAATCTTGCTCTTGCTCTATTACCGCCAATTGAAACTTGTGATTTGAAGGATTGCTCCAGAGATGAGCAAATTGATCTATTCAATCTTTGCTCATGGGATATTAAATATCCCATTAATTAGTCTATAGAAATTTGGGTTAAATTTTTGATTCTTCTATTGCAACAACAATCACATCAAACTTTCTAGGAAGACTTCTGAGTATTTTCTCTACAATCCTTTGATCCTCTAAAGTCTCACCATGAGACCTAATTTGATTTACTACACTCATCACATGGGTGAAAAATAAATCTACTGAATCTAAGTCTTTCATGCAAATATTCTCAAAATCTCTTCTAAGATTTTGTAATTTTGCAACTTTTACTTTACTAGTACCTTGATAATTTGTTTGAAGACTTTCCCATGCTTGCTTTGATCTAGTTGCTGCTGCAACACGTAGAAATATGGACTCGTCCATTGCTTGTTGAATTTGAAACAAGGCTTTTGCATCCTTCTGCTTGTTCTCCTTCAACAAATCCTTATCTGCTTGTGCTAGTGCTTGAAATGCTTGAAAATTTGCAGGTTCTAGAAACCCATTCTCAACTAGCTCCCACACATCTAGTGAACAAAATAAGGTCCTCATTTTTATGCTCCAATAATCATAGTTCTTCCCATTGAATATGGGGATGTGGGCTTGAGTGAGGCTGCTGCTCATACCCGCCATTTTGAACTAGACTAATAGAGTGAAATAAAAACTTATAACTTAAGCTCAACCTAGCTCTGATACCAATTTGAAGGAATTATATCTAACTCCTAACCTAGAGGGTGTGTGCTGCAAATAGAAACAATATTATGAACACACACAAACTCACAAGAGAAATATAAAAACAAGGTTTTGTATTAAAAATACTCTAGAGCACTTCGGTGCCTTCTCTTGCTTTTCTTTCTTTTTGAATTACAAAATGAAACCTCTTATTTATAGAAGTTTTCCAACCTTCTACCTTAGAAAATATCTCATAATATCTCATAATATCTTATATTAGATATTATTGATGTTTTGGATATTTTATAGATATTCCCAGATATTTCTAGATATATATAATATCTCTTGATATTTTCTAGATATTATATACAATATCTTTTGATATTTTGCAGGAGTTAATATTCACAATAAATGTGAATATCTTTTACATAAAGTTGAATTCCATAAAGTTAAACTTTATCTAGAACAAGATTAGATATTTCCAACAGTGCGTGCATGGCCTTTACTTCACTACAGTTACGGTTTTCATCTTGTTTTGTAGAGATTCTGTTCAGCCTGTAATGCACTGAGGACACATAACAATCATTTTCAAAATCTGTATCTCTCTTTTTCCTGCTTCATTGCCTTCACCGGCCTTCAAATCAATGTAACTAAATCAGACCAAATATACTGGAATGCCTATCAACCCATGATTGACATTCTGTTATAAACAACCCAGATTGGGTTCTTAGACTTTCAACAATACTGCTGATATACTGGAGCAGTTTATCACTCTTTTCCTGGCATATGATATGCACAGAGTCCTGTATAGTTTCCTTACCCATATTTGCATTTCATGGGGAGGATCAATTGATTGTTTTGCATGGTTGATGTGGTGAAGCATTTGTTAGCACAATGGAAGTCCCAACAGGTTTCTTTGCAACTTTATCGAGTCTTATCGCCTTCTTGCCTTTCTTTGCACTTATTCTAGTCCTTGGGGTTCTCAAAGGTATGTAACTACTGGCCTCTTGTTTCTTCGTTGTTTTTTATCAGTGGTATACTCTAGACTAGTAGTACTACAGGATTCAATTTGGGTTAAGTAAGATTTGCAAGGTGACTATACTATTGTTGGAGGCAAAAATCCATACTAGTGAACGGTTTGGAAATCTCAAACATAGTATAGCTTGAGGTAGATTTTGGAGCCAGTAATCCGGACATGTAGTTCAGTATTAGAGTAGCTCTTGGGTGATTTGAGGGTCTGTGGGTTCTAATCTCTGTCCTGTCATGTTTCCTATGAGTACCAACAAATACTGATGTGAGGAACTCATGAAACTAGAAACATGGTGAGTGTGGATTTTGGTCCTTAATCAAAAGATCAAACTGGGGGTCTTCAGCAAGGTACCCACAATCCTTATTATGTTATCTTCGGATGTTTTAAATACCAACCATGACAGAGATTCTTTGTGAGGACACTCATGACTCGGTACTTGTGGATGTGGTTTCTTAACCAAAAGATCAAACTGGGATCTTCAGCAAGGTACCCATTTTCTTTGTTTTTAATCAATTAATTCTTGGATGTTCTAAATACCAGCACAAAAGGGAAGTGTGATGCTCAGCATACGCCTAACAAGTTATACCGTAAGACGATCAATGAAATTGTTGTTTCTATTTCGTGGGAGTTGCAACATCCAATGTATTCTCCTTAGATATATCATATATGCATGCTTGGAATGGGAACCTCTGCCAGTCAAGTGAGGGTACTAGTTTTGATATTGGGGTTTACCATTATGCTTCAGTACATCTGAACTACTGTATTAGAAAAAAAGAAATAGATAAAGGTATGTAAGACCATCAAATATCTAACTCGATATTATGAGATATTAGTTGTCAATTAAATTAAAATATGTCCGGATCCCATGTGGTTGATCCAATGACAGAAGAGTCCCGTTAATAGTTTACAAGATCTATATACATCCCACTGAATCCAACACCTATGTTGCCAGGAACAGAAACAGGAAAGGAAATGAAAATAGATTGAAACCCAGAAACAGAGGTTTAATGATTCTAGTGTTTATTGTTGAGGGTTGGTAAACAATAAACAATATTCCCACAGACAACCACATGACATTCTTTAGTCCAAACATAAAATATAAAGGAGAAAGTCTTTAAAAAATCCAACAACAGACTGATTGAACAGAAGTCCATCTCAAAAAAAAGCTCAGTGTGACAGATCAAACGACATAATATTCATGACTAGATGTTGAAATCGTTCCTGGAAAATTGACAGTTTTTTTTTTAAAGTTCTTTTGCTGATTTTGGCGTTCATTTCTTGCAGCTAGAAATGGCCTCAGAAATGCTAGTTTTTTGAGAAATGTTTTTGGAACTTGATGGCCCAGTTCCATTTCTTATAGCATAGCCCAAGACCATCCTAATTAGTAGCAATTTGACTCTCTGTATTGGTGAAGGTCTCTTGAATAATTTATTCTTGTGTATAATATTTATTTGTTATTGCAGCCTGACAGTATCAAGTGGATTCATGTATACAGTGTAAACACCCTATTACTATAATGAATTTTTGGGAGAAAACCAATATTTCACGTTGTCTTAGACACAAAACCTGTTTGACAAGACCTACTGAAAAATAAGTGCACAAAACATTTGTCCTAAATCACTTTATACAAATCCCAATCCTGGAAGGCTGGATGTATGCAGAATTTTGTTTATCACTTGCTCAAACACAATAGTATCCAAGGAGTTGAGCATCGCTGGTTGGTGCAAGTAGACAATTTGTATCATCTCCAATAGCTTGATTCCCGCCCCACAGTATTTCTTAGGGTTCTCACACACTGCATTTGTCATTTGATTCAAAGACCCATTTGACGATGTTCATCTGTTACTAAGTGCCGAGTTTTCTTTCCTTTTGATACCTTGATTTGATATATGTTTAAGTTGACACGTGCTAAAATTGTTGTTTGTGTTAGTGTAGCAACTTGGGTTCATTCTCAGTCTCGATGTATTTTATTCACAGATTACATGCTCTCGATAAGTGTTTATAGTGTTTTAAACTATTATTTAATATAGTAATTTTATAGATCCTTTATTGGACTCGAATGCTGATTCAACAATGACTATACTAAAGGATTTCGGTGAATGGATCTTTTGCAGCAATCATTTTTAGTCCAGTGGCACTTGTTATTATTGGAATCGGAAATTGGGCATTATTGTGGGACTTTGGCCTGTACATTTGATCTGGACTTACTCTTTGCATTATCAAGTACAATTTTCAATGACATTGATTAAATCATTCTACATTTCCAAACATGATAGTTTTATGTTAACCTAATTATAAACTTATAAAGTGTGACTTATGTTTTTCAACTCTTTTGAAGACAAAGCCAAGCTATTCGGACCAATGTTGAAGTTTGTGATTCTTTTGATGCTTCCAGTGCCTCTAGTGTTGTGGCCAGTATTTGGTGGTGTTGGAAGAATTCTTGCCGGCATATGCTATGGGATCTGTTCCCCATTGATGGCAACATTTACAGCAATAGTTGGTGAAGGAAAGAGTGATAAATTCAAACAGTGTTTTTGTATGTTTCCATCCTTGCATTTTAATTTTTCAAACAAAATCCAATCTTAGTAAATAATTTACCAAAGTTGAGTATGCTAATTGAGCGCCATTTGCAAATGGAAATTATGACTGCTTCTTTAAAAATTGGTCATTTCATTTCTTTGATAAGTTGTAGATGATTTTGAACTAACAAGGTGTTAATTCAAAGAAAGCTCTTTCTCTAGTCCCCTACTGTAATAAAGTGCTTTATGTAGTTAATCACATTATATCTGTTCTTTTACAATGCTTCTTGAGGCTAATTTACTTGTGTGACACCAGTGGGACATGGAGCACGATTCTAGGAAGCTGTAGGTGGTGCGGGACTTCACAGATGTGTGCTATCATTTTTGTTTATCTATCCTTTGAGTTTCGCAATCGTCACCAAAAAGTTGCACGCCTTTGGATATTAAGTATAAATAGATTCACAATTCCATTTCCTACTGATTATGGAATATTTATTGCGTTCCTTTGTTCACGCCGATAGGCTCACAAAATTATATAATGATGCAGGCAATGATATTTGATCCTTCTAGTTGTGTTTTATTATTTTCGATTTGAAGACACGAATATTAATAGGCCTCATATTTTTATTATTCCTTGAGGATAGTACTTTCCTTTCATATAAATTTTAAAACTGATACAATGCAAAAATGTATTGTTATAACATGAATCATCACTTTTCTTGACTCTGTGAGATAGCTCTCCCCATATACATTTCGAGTGCAATACAGAATCGCTAAATCTGATCTCGATCGGGATCCTTGTTTTCCTTCATCATCTACGAATTTTTATTTCTTCATCTTTTCAATTTATGAAAGTTGGGATAATCGCCTGCCGCAAGTAAGGGGGTTCTCTTGTGGACTCATACTAGTCACATGAGCACCCTTAAGTGGTCGACCCGTGGTACTACCCAATGGTGCCAAACTCCTTATGATCATTGTATTTTTGTTTTCCTATGACCCAAGGTTGTGAAGAATTGATTGGTATGTCCTCCGGGGTTGTACCTGCAGTGACGACACCCACTGTTATTCTTTCCGCAACCCCTAACCGCCAGAGTAGATGCCGTATTTGTTAGGTTTAAAAGATAGCATATTGATTGCATCTATGGAGTAATGCATCCGGGATTCACACATCACTTGGATAACAAAATAAATTCCGATTACAAGCTAGTCGAAACGTTAGAATTCGAGAATAGTCCGCTTAGTCGGAGGCATTGGGGTGCTAAGTAAAGACACCGTCTATTGCTAGTGGGAATGGGAGGGTTGTGAAGGTATAAAGTGAGTCACTCCATCTAGAGCATTGGTGATCATCAAATGCTCTTGACCTTTCAGGTTAAAGCAAGCATGTGACTATCCTCCTAGGCTCCTCTATTGGAAAGTTTGAGATGTTCCATCCGACTCTCCTTGGATAGTGCTTGTAAGGATTATTCAAGGACATTGCTAAGATATAACTTATCTCTTGAGTAGGATTTCATAGCTATTGTACCTTTCACTAAATTTAATTGATCTTCATATACCATATTTCCCTTGTGCATGTTTCTTTCAGGTTCAGGAGCAATTTTGGTAGCCATATGACAGATTACAACAAGGAATATCCTAAAGAATATAACTAGCAATCGCATGACAAACCATGTGATGTGGACGCCGTAAGGGATCCTAGGAGTTTTATTAGATTTTTTCCGTAATTTGCTTTACATTTACATGCGAAGAAAAACAAAACATAAATAGGATATGTTTAAGCAATTGTATATATAAGCACTTCACTATGAATATTGGGCATGCCAAAAGCTACTACTACATTGTTGATACAGGATATAAGCAACAATGAAATATGAAAGAGAAGTTTGGGCATTGCGAAATACAATCTAAATAACAATTTTGTAAAAAAGTTTCCAAATTTCGTTGTTGTCAAGTCTTACAAGTGACTTCTCCATAGCCTCTAGCGTCTCTAAGATGTGACTAAAACATGTTAATAAAACTCGATATAATTTAATGCATCTTTATGTATTTTGCAAATCTCATTCAAGCAATTTTTTCTCAAGGAATACTTACATGCATGAAAGCACAACAAGAGGAATAACGTGAAATAAAAACCCCAACCAACATCCGAGGGATAATGGGACAATACAGTCAAGACCAAGAGTTTCCGCCGAGGAGCAAAAGTACTAACCTTGTGCCACTGGTTCTCTGTCACAAAGAAAAACAAGGCACCAAAAAGCCATTGAAGCATATTAACAAAAATTCAAAAAAAAATTGTCAACAAACTCTTGGAACTCAAAGAGTCAACAAACTCTTGGAACATGGAAAAGCTTAGATCATCCTCTATTCTAGAGTTTCTATCTATGAAGTTAGAAACTTGTGTTAGTTCGTTAATAATACAAAGCTGATATGAAAGATAGTTAGAATTCAATAAGGGCTAGTATGTGAAAAGAATGCATGTAAAGGAAAAACTTAATAAATAAAAGTAGTGATGTTTACCTTTGACAGTTCGAAATAGAAATGAGCTAATTGAATTATAATGCAATGTTGTTGTGCGCCAACATCTATAATTGTCACAACGACAGCTCGGGTGATCTGAGAATGCAATGTTGCAATTGGTTCTTGATTTTCATAGGCTCAAATTCCTCATGGTTCAATTCAACATGCATGACGCCCACACAACATGATAACAACTCTGATAAAGTTGGCTTGATCTATATGCGGCAGGTCTTTCAAATTCACCCAATTGCACTGCTCAAGTAAACAAGCCCTAGAAAATAATTAGCTTAGGGAGGGTGGTAAATTTGTGCATTTGAGGATTTTGAGCTAACAACTAACAATGTCATTGCTAAGATGGAAACAATAACTACACTGTATTTGTATCTTCCCATGCTAAATTATATTTTTTATCTCTGTCATGGAATTTTTGAATCTACATCAATGTTTACAGTTGAATGTTTTGAATCAAACTGCAGGATTGAGGACAAGTTACATGCAGCTTACATTTGACACTATTTCCTTTAGCTTTATCTGTGTTATCTATATCTCTACGTGTGATCCGTTGGAATATGAGATTGATTTTCCCCTCTTTTTAGGATAAAACAGGAAAAAAGAAGTGAATGGAATGAATATTGATTCTTCTATCAAAAGTGCTTATCCACGGAAAAAATCACAAATATAAACACGAACCTTATAAAAAAGAATGTGAAATCATAAATACAAACACAAAACTTCAAATAAATAGAAATTGTGGGAAATGAAAAATAACCTGAAGGTTGTTCTCATTGCCACTCAAAAAGCTCAGAATGGGCTTCCGTTCATAATAAATAACAGATGAAGATAAAATTTGAAACATGTTCCATATTTCCTGGAAATTCAAGTATAGAAATAACTATGATACAACCAACCTTGAGAAGAAAGATTTGAAACGTTTACATAATGTCTGTATGCTTCAATTGAGGGCGAGAAGAAAAAATCCCAAATACAAAATCACCAATGCAGGACGATTATGAAATGAATTTGAAGGAAATGTACAGGATGAGCCGGCTCCCATTAGATTCCATGGGCCCCATGTACGCAGCAATCCAATTCAATTTCCGCATGAATCACCTTACAACCGCGTAACCCATGAGGCAACCATGGTTAAGCGTTGAACCGTGGTTGGATCGATTTTTGGAACCGACAGTTGCCAGTAAAGAGTTCATGTTGAGGACCAGAGTATCATGGCGCCCTCACAAATAATGCTCTGTAGTACAGAGGCAAATCCGATTTGTCAGATTAATGGTTAAAATTGGAATTTGTAGGATTAATTGAGAAAAATGGACATTAATTAGGGCTAACACCCATTGAGATTTCTGCTGGAATTCAAATGTGAATCGATTGGATTACTTACCGGTATTGTTTCCGTGCTTCCCGTGTTTCATTTTCGCCAGCTCCAGCTGCGTCTGCATGAAGAGCTGCATTCTCTGAATCTCCATTTCCCTCATGAATTCCATGCGCTGTTTTTCCAGATTGATGAAGTTTTGGAGCTTTGAACTCTCAACCCGTTCGTACACTTCACCGAAATGCATGAGAGGACTGACACGGCCCTGAGCAGGGAAAGACACCACGACCGCATGTGGTGGACGTGTCACCTAACCATAAACTATCTACTTCCTCCGTTGGATTTCAACGACGCTCTAAGGATTAATGTTATCCATTCGATTTCTGACATTTGTCAGAATAAAAGGGTTCAACTTCACTACAAGAACGCCTTACGGCATAATAAACTCTTAGATCTTTTTTACATGGTAGAGATCACGTCGATATAGAAGTTGAAATTTGATAGTTTCTAACTCAAGTTAGATAACTTCTCGCTCTAATGAATAAAAAGTTTGAAATAACATATTATATCAAAAATTAGATATTTTGGCCTTCAAAAAATTAGGAATTTTCTAAAATTTTAATTGTGAAATATTTATTTTAATTAAATAAATAATTATATGATATTTTTAATATTGATTTAAATTATTTTTTATTTACCTATATTAATAATTATAATATGACGTATAACATAAATAATTTATTACAATATCTATTGATTTATATTAAAAAATTAAACTTTTTTAATTGTAACATATAATATAACATTTCTAAATAATCTATTACAACATTATATATATATAACTTAAAAGGTTTTACACGGCCATACCCACAAATTAGGTAGGTATATTATTTTTTAATAATTATCATATTTAAATAATTTAATACCAATATTTTATAAACCATTAAAAATGTACTATTACAATTACATATGGTCTAGGCACTAGGTAAAAACAAAATAAGCAGAAATTATATGACAAGTTTAATGGAACAATTGATAATATACGGGATATCTTTTAATACAAAATATGTATTACATTAGCTAGAAACAATGAATTTACTGGTTGTCATTTTAGTATTTACTGCTACAATTTATTATAAATATCTCGAATTCTCCTTTTTATAGTTCTAATTTTACCGGTGAGGAGAACGTAGATTCGTGCTTAAGAAGGACTTCTTATGATGACGCCAATTTTTTATGTTTTTCGCAATACCGTCAACTGTGGTATTAGTTTAGGGACGTCACAGCACATCATGACAGAAACTTCACGGCCGTTAGATGAAGGCGATCGACGATCTTGGGACATCCACATGGTCTATAGAGCTTCCTTGTAGTTTTAATGCGCAATCGTAGTCGCACAGACGGTCCATGGATATTCATATACCATTCGTATCTGACACATGATGAAATCTGTTGCGCCACGTTGGAGTTTCCTTTATTGTAGAGATTTTCGAAAAGAAGGGCACAGTGCAATTGGGCAGCAAACGGCGAAGAAGGCTCGACACAGCTGAAGGGAAATGAAAAGCTTCAAACCTTTGTTAACGAAGCAGGCTGTTTTGAAGCACATAATAAGAATTTGAGGCGGCGCGAGGAGGCGGAGACTTGAAGAAAGCCGCAAGAATTTATTTTACTTCCTTCATTTGTTTGGGCTATGGCGGAAGAAAGAGGAGGCATATGGGAACTGGATCAGAAATTGGACGAGAATATCGACGCCGAGGCCGGAAGAGTCCGTACCATGGAACCACGCAAGGTTCCTACCTACAACTGATCCCCATAATTTTTAATTGTAGTTTCAGTCTCCATGTCTGAAATACTTACGCAATGTTTATATTACATATATATATTCCATGGTTTGAATTTTTCTTTCTTTTTCTTCATGAACCCATGAACCAGGCTGTGGGTCAATACTGTTTCCTTCCGAAAATAATGAACGCCTGAAGTTGGGTCAGTTTTCTTTTTCTTTCTTTTTTCTTTTCCCTTTTGCTTTGGGTCATCATAACAGTAAGCTGAATTGCTGTCCTATACATGTACAACCTTGAAGACGCTCATATTGTATTCAAATTTCTCAGATAATTCGAGAATGGAGAAGCCTTTCTTCACCACACAGCTTATCCAATCCCTTTCTTAGTCGTGGTTGCAACCTAGAAACTAATATGTTGCTGTTATTGATGCGACTAAGTAGTTGGTTTGCATGATTATATTTAGAATGGAACAAAATGAGGGGGCCACCACTGGAAATGTTGCACAATCAATAATTTTTACAGGATTAGCTGTCTCCAAGTTTTTTCATATGTTACTATTCTCGGACCCAGGCACTAGCTTAATTTATAATTACTTCATATCTTTTGTTGTCAGGATTGTCCTCTCTCCTCCACTCGTCCAAAATCAGCGGTCCCAAATAATTTTCTTCTTTCAGTTAGTTCAAATCTCCGGAAATCAAGTGCAGCCATAGTAATTGAAGCAATAGGGACCGTCACTAGTTAGTGCCTGAAGGAAAAGGCAAAATCTGTGATTCCCCGGGCAGGCATTTCTAGAAATAAACTATATTTTGTGGTAATCGACAGATTGTCTATTATTTTAGTGGGACATTGGAATTAAATTATTATTAGATAACGCCTCGCTCAACTATGCACCCACCTAAATATTCCAGAAAGTGTTAATTATTGTGGGGATCCACAGTTTGTCCTGTTATTAACGGGGGACATCGTAATTAAATTAATTAGATAGCGCCTCACTCAACCGTGTACCCACCTAGATAATTCAGAAAGTATTAATTTATTAATTATTTCACGTGAACAAAAAAACTAAATATATCCGTAATACACCCAGATACATGAAAAGGTGAAAGCTTGGAAATTGACAGCCTGTAGGCCGTTTTTTGTGATTTTAACCCTATATTATAGGTGAAAAAATTAGGAAACCGTAGACGATGACAGGTTGAAAATTTAAATAACTGATTTTTTTTAAAAATGATTTATATAAAAATATAATACTTATTTACATATATGTGAACAAATCAGAGAAATATCTATAAAAATTATTGGAATTTGCAGCCACGGGAAAGAATTAAGCCGTCATCGAATTGTGATTTGTGGTAGCGATAATTTTTGCTGGTTAGTTTTGCGTTTGTAATAAAAATATAAAATTCGCCGTAGCTAGCCCAACCAAAATACAAACTAAAATGTATGTATCGGCCTACTGATTTTCAATGGCTAGACCACTACCTCCTATGAATTGGGTTTAACTCAAAGCACCATTAACCTCTCCTTTTATCTAGACTGTGGTAGTCTTTTATTTTCTCATACCTTATGTGAGGCATTGTGATCTACAACCGGCCGGTGAGCAAATTGACTACTCCTATTCCGTTCTCTCCCGCACCCTTAATGGGATTCCATATGCATAGAAACACACAATAAGATAAACAAGGTAATCGATAATCGATATAAGTAGAATAGACATATTTTTATTACAAGCGATTGCCTTCTGCCGATAATAATACGAATAGTCATATATTAAATCTCCAGACACTTACCTAATTTAATAGCTTCCTCAAGGCCTTGAAATATACTTCAGATTTGTGTTTATGTCTTATAATTTCTGCAACAAAGAGTAACAGGGAAAATCTTGTTAGTTAATTTGTTATAACAAAAACTGCTGCTGCAACCATCATTCTCATCCCCACACCGTGTCTTCAATCTCACAATGGTTATTTATTGCAACTAACTACTGTAAAATCATTAATTTACCTGCGTCTGCATGAAGAGCTGCATTCTCTGAATCTCCATTTCCCTCATGAATTCCATGCGTTGTTTTTCCAGATTGATGAAGTTTTGGAGCTTTGAACTCTCAACCCATTAGTACACTTCGCCGAAATGCATGAGAGGACTGACACGGCCCTGAGCAGGGAAAGACACCACGACCGCATGTGGTGGACGTGTCACCTAACCATAAACTATCTACTTCCTCCGTTGGATTTCAACGACGCCCTTGAGGATTAATGTTATCCATTCGATTTCTGACATTTGTCAGAATAAAAGGGTTCAACTTCACTACAAGAACGCCTTACGGCGTAATCATGGCATCGTGCAAAGGACATAACAGCTACAACATAGTGATACGGTTAAGAATATTAAATGATGATATCAAAAGATCTACAACATAGCTAGGCGATTAAGAATATTAAAATGATGATATCAAAAGATCCTTTAGAATCCTATATCCTTCCCTCCATCATGTGTGTATCTTAGTCCTTTCGGCTTTTAATCTCATTATTATCGGTTTAGTATCAAATATTCTCTTTAGATGTGATGGTACACTAGTTTCAGAGATAAAGACAATTGATCCCCTGTGCCACCGAAATGGTTGTTGATATAGAGCTTACTTTTATTATGAGGACTCATCAACATTTATACATATGCAACAATTTGAGCTATGTCATCATCATCAAATATTTTAGGCCATGAATTAACAGATCTTCATATAGTTTTTGGTGTAGTTACAATACCTTCACTGAGTTCACTCTCAATCTCAATGATGCCCATCCAAATTTAGAGTAATACCATAAGCTAGTTAAAAACTTAAAACCTGCTATCTACACAGAAAAGAAGCAGCAACAACCTTATTCTTGAATCTTTTGATCAAACTATGGTCTTCGATTCATTCTTGGTCTTCTCAAGGGCAATGCGGTCATTAGGAAGAACTCGCCATCTTAATGTGTGTTAATTTCAGATTATTACTCAATTCATGCAAAATGTAGCAAGTTCAAGTTCTAGCATATGAGAGAGAAGGATAGCAAGAGTTTTGATAAATAAGCTAGCAGGGTTCTTGAGGGGTATTTATATATTTCCTTTTGTTAAATTTATTCTTATGGGCTGTGGCACCGCCCTTTCCATTATGAATGTCAGTCCTAAACTTGGATGCTCGCATGTAGCTCATAGGTGGTCTAATTTTGAGTACACATAAACAACTTGAAGACTATTTTACTATTTTCTTCGGAATCTTTGTCATGTCTACAAGCATAATACGCGTAGAATATGACTAAGACTTTGCCTAGTCTAGTTAACTTCTTACAAATCATTTATCTCGTGTCCCACTATGGTTTCATCTTTGTATTTTTCGGCATGTCCTTATTTCGTAAGGTTAGATTGTATGTTCTCTTGTGACTATCGTGTATGTTGCCCAATTTTTTTCCTTTTGATTTTCATTGGTCCTTTCTTTTCTCTTCATTGCAGAGTCATATTTTATTGCATGATAATTTGTTCCCCCGACTCTGTTTGTTTTTGCTGTCGACACTCGGTTACATGCATCGCCTTTACTTCACTACAGTTATGGTTTTCATCTTGTTTTTTAGAGATTCGTGTACCAAGAGTAGGTTGTAAAGGGGGTTATGGTTTTTATGCTTGCTTGGGTGGCAAAATGAGACTAGGAGAATGTATTTAGTTTAAAGCATGGAATTGCATGCATAACAATCTAAGCGATGAATTGTCGATGGTTAGACTGAATTTTTTTTTCCAGAATCCCCCAAGAACCTCTGATCTGCTAGGTACATATCTTAGAATCAATGGAAATTTAATTTTTACGGCATGGTGCATCCTGTGAGTCGGAGTCGGTTGTTGTGTCGAGAGATAGCAGGCACTCATTACAATTGTTTCCATTTAATGATGCACCGGGAAGGCTTTGTGAATGGGTTTTGAGAATAGTGTCTCGGTCTTTTTAAACAAAAACTTTGTTTTGCGATCGACATATTTGGAAAAATGGCCATCATATTATGGACTTGAATTCTTTGACACAATCTCGATCACAAGTGTGGTCATAAAATGTTTGACATAATTTCCATCATAGCATGGACATGTGTCATGAACTATTTGACACAATGTCCATCATATTATGGACTTGAATTGTTAGACACAATGTCCGTTATATTATGGACTTAATGCTTTTTGGCAAAACACCCGAAGATTTCTACCAAGAATGACATCCAATTTTCTTTTTCTTTCTGTTCTAAACCCATCAAGTTAGTTGTTCCTTCTCATCTGCTCTTCCTATCCTCTCGGATCTTATTCACAAAGTGGTAGAATAGTTCCAGAGAACAACATCCAACTTGTACCTTGAAATCACAAGTGTGTGATAAGAATACCAACGACCATCATATTTTATACATCAGAAAAGTACATTCAAATTCCATGTCCAGAAATAGAAAACACAATTCTCTTAAGTTTGCGAATGAATTTGGACAAATGTCTTTGTGGAAACAACAATTACAAGTAGTCATAATTTGTAAACAAGGCCATATTCTATAATATTAAGTAACTTTAATTTTACTTACTCACGAGAAA
Organism: Taxus wallichiana var. yunnanensis; assembly: GCA_018340775.1. NCBI lineage: Eukaryota > Viridiplantae > Streptophyta > Pinopsida > Cupressales > Taxaceae > Taxus > Taxus wallichiana. The sequence continues at coordinate 236,253,604 of CM031241.1, forward strand.
ATAAGGCAAGAGAAAAAATAAAATGTTACAACTCAACACACATTAAATAAAGAAAAATGTCAAGCATGTAGAAAGAATAATTGTCCATAATGGTCAACATACACCCTTTCACATCCCGCACCCACCTTTAAAACTTACACCGATCAATATTCTCAAATCACAATGGGCATTAAAAGGTTTTAGCGTTCCATGCATTATATGTTCTCCTTCCACTTGAAAAATTTTCCCTTTCGATTAGCACAAGATTGCTTCTCTTGTTTCCTAAAGAAGATGTCGTGTTTGAAAATTATCCGGTATGGTTAATATCTCATCATTGTAGCTCAGATCCACACCTGCAAGGGGCATTTTTGACAATGGATGTTCTAATGAAAATTCAACATAATTATGCTTTCATGTATACAGAACAATTTCCTATAATGTCATTTCTTTGCTGTGCATTTCAATTGATATTAAACTTGATCATTTATGAAAGTATTTCTAAAGGGAAAAACCAAAAACAAAAAATCTATTTTTGCATTTGCATACCGCAGGTACTATTGCTGCAACGCATCCTTGTTAATCATGTAAACAAGTCTCTGCTAAACATTTGAAAACATAGATGTACACATTTAGGTACATTCCCTTTTCTATTTTTTCGGGTTTGATTGACGTAAATTTATTTGTGTGTTGTTCTACTTAAAACAAATGGTTGGTCGCTACCTATTAATATTCGATTTCTACATGGGACGGGGACCCATTTCTTGGACCATAGTTAATAAAGGATATGTCTCAACTTTTTGAGCCAATTAAAATGTGCGAAAAAATTGAATCAGTAGTTTCAAGTAAAGGAAGAAAAGAATGACAGATAAGTTGAAGGTTGCCATATTTGAATATAAGTCAATTAATATTTGATTTCTATATGGGATGGGGAGCTATTCTTTGGAACACAGTTAATAAAGGATGTCTCAACTTTTTGAACCAATTAAATTTATGCTAAAAAATTAGTTCAATAATTTCGAGTAAAGGAAGAAAAGTATGACGGATAAGTTGAAAGGTTGCCATTGAATACAAGTCAGTTAATATTTGATTTCTACATGGGATGGGGACCCATTTTTCAGACCACAATTAATAAAGGGCGTCTCATCTTTTTGAACCAATTAAACGTTTGTGAAAAAATCAGTTCAATAATTTCGAGTAAAGGAAGAAAAGTATGACATACAAGTTGAAAGGTTGCCATTGACTACAAGTCGGTTAAAATATATCTAACATAAATATTTTATTGAAGAAAATGACTATTTAGTTAATGTTTAATGTGAAAGATTATAAAACTATCATTATCTCAAAAGTAGTTAATTAAAATTTAATATAAGTAATTATAAAACTATTACTACGACAAACCGTATCAATCGTATATTTTTATCCTTTTAGTAATCAACATATAATTCTTTGAAAATGATAATAAAATGATTATAAAAATATCTAATGTTTACTTAGAAAATGTAAATGCACTATAATAATTTGTCGATCAATCATTCTAATGGTAATTATAGTTCTATGAATTTTATTTGAAATTTGAGTAATTTACATAGATTTTTCTAATTAATAGATTGTAGTTACATTGATATTTATAATTTATAATTTTGAATGTATAATAGTTTAGTACAATCATAATTATGAAGAAAGAATATAAGGAAATTTCATAGTAATTAATTTGAATAAAATTGAGTACCAATGATTAAATGTAAAACTTAAAACAAAATAGAGTATTTAATTTGAATAAAATTATCGGATCCAAAAGAAATTGAAATGAGAATTTAATGTAGCCAAATTAAGAACAACCAAATATATGCAATAAAATGAACTCCAAAAGAAAATAGATCTCCTTCTTCGTTATCAAATAATGAATTACAATGTTTCCTAAATAGGAAAATAACTCCCAACTCGAGTTGCCAAGTAAAATCTAGCTAACTCTGACTAAATCTACTCTAGGTGGCGGAAGTTACTATTTTTAGCAGTTTACTAGAACCTGCTATTCTTAGTAAGTTCGCATGCTTATTCCTACGGGAACAAAAATTTCCACGCATATTCTACATCCCTAAATTAGAGGAATTTCAAACTTTCTAACTCACAATGCAATTAATAGACTAAAATTAACTAATGCTCAAAAATAGGAAAAAACCAAACTATAACTTAAATCCTAATTTTCGGCCTCAAGATGGCAGATTTAGGGCCCGAAAATGTGTTGAAAACTTGCCCCAACCTGGTAGGGCGGGTTGCGCTGTGTTCGTCTCATCAAAACACGTAGTTTCAAAAAAAAAAAAGGGACTCAAACGGACACTCGAAGCTCAAGTTTTGACCTTGTCAAAGTTCCGCTAATTCGGGCACATCAATTGTCATAATATAATCTATTTGTTTGAAAGTTTCATATATAAATTTAAGAAACATAAAATGGAAAAGATAGAACACTTGAATTTGAAAAAGTAAAGAATATTTTATATTATAAAATTAAATGAACGTGAAATAAGAATTGTTAGTTAAATATTAGAATCTTAAAAATAGAGAAAATCTAAAGCTAAAATATTTAAATATTGAATTATGAGAATTTTTAGGAATTTAAAGTTTATAATTTGTAATTTACAAATCCCAAACTTGAATGTAATCACTTAACTTTTAAAATCCCAATAATAAGTTATAAATAAATGTTTGATTTTAAAAACTTTATATTTCCAAATTATCAATAAAGAAACCACATATAAATGAAAAATAACATTATATTACATGACTAAAATGAAAAGTAAAATTATATTACATGTCTAAAATGGAAATTTAATGTTTGTAATATTGACATAAAAATCTATAACTTTTAAATAAAAAATCTCAAAATGAAAAGTAAAACAACATAAAAATATAGAAAACCTTAAGATTTTGAAACATAAAATCTTAATAGTGAGAAAAAGACTTGGAAAACACAACACTTACACATAAAAACATTGAACAAAAAATTATAGCATTAAAAACTTCAAAAATGAAAACACCTAATTATAAAATGAATTTAAATTATAATCATACTTGTAAATCTTAAAGGAAAATACAAAAATAATTTTATAAATGCTAAGACATAATAAATTGAAAAGTATCAAATGACAATCCTAAAAGTAGATAAAATTACACTTATTTATAATATCTTAATACTTCAAAAATAAAACTAAAAACTTATAGAAATCAATTGAATTAAAAATGGAAAAAATTTACTGTTAAAACTTTAAAATACCTTACAAAATATTTCATTGTTTCAAAATTTAACTTAATTATTAAATAAAAAATCTTCCAACATAAAAAAAAATTAATAAGAAAAACTTTGAAACTTAGAACTGAAAAATAATAAACTAAAATACTTAAAACTTAAAGACACTAAGATCCAATAAAATAACTTTAAATTTTAATAATATTTATAATTAATAATTATATATGGATCTAAATAATATTTAAGAAATATATATTTTTAAAGTTACCCATTTTATATTTCTTACAATAGTAACCAATAACTTTATTAGTTTATTTTTGAATTCCTCTCATGAACCTCCAACTTAATTATCATGTACATCCTCATCCTCAACCAAGTTGAACTACTATTTAATTTTAAATAAAATAATTTCCAATAATACAAAAAAATCAATTTATATTAGTAATAGAAGTATTATAATATTTTTATCTAATTAAATAAGTAAACAATATCCCAAAAATCAATTTCACAATTTAAAAAAAAATAGACAATAAATAGAAGTACACGTTCCACATGAGCCCAAAATAAAAGAGAACAATTGGATTTAGTATAAATATATATGTCTAGCTTCAATTCAAACATAATTATTTATAATGCATAAAGCCATAAAAGGAATATAAGATCATTATTAAAATAATGTCTAGAATATTTTAATGCGAAGGAGAAGGATTCACTTGCTAATGCGAGAGGATGTTGCCCTAATTGTGGACCTAAATTTGGGAGAGACACTAGTCCGATCTGGAAGTAACATGTGGAGAACAAAAAGTTAAACGGTCTCCTTTGTATGTCCAAGCCAACAGAAATTTCTAATTCAAACTCCTCTATCCCAGATCAACCTAATCCCAAGGAGGTAGTCAGTTGACAACATTCTGGAGATAGATCCATTGATGATAAATAAAAAATATATATGCCGTTGGGAAAAGTCATTTAGGAAAGTTACCAACTACGAAAATTTAATGAGTGATTCCCTCCTACATGACTTAGAGCGAAGCGGGAGGAGTTTGAAAAAACAAGCGCACTTGTAGGGTCAACTTAAAATTTGAACGTTGCTTCTAATTTGGTGAGTTCCCCATGAAAGAATGTTCGAAATGTATACTCAAAGTATTTGGGGGAAAGTGGACATCTTTGTTCCAAGTGAAGATGAGGATGGATGGAAAAAATTTAATGAAAAGGTCACACATATGGTTCATCCCACCATGACCTGCAACAAGGGTAGGAAATAATTATTTGCCTTGTTGTGGCAGTTAGTCCACTTTCATTGTGCTTCATGTTTAATTTTGGCTTCTCGGTCTTCCTCTTATCCGTAATCTTTCTTGATTTATCTGGATTTTGAGCCTCCCTGTATCACGGGGTACGGTCCCCTCTAAAAAATAACTTTTACCAATAATAAAAAATAAAGTCTAGAATATTTTGCATCTTAAATAAGTTTTCATTGTGTCTTGTTTGCATTTGTAATTTTTACCCTAAATTGAGTAATCTATAATACATGTAAAAACTATAGTCACATGAAATTTTACTCATTGTGTTTTAGAATTTTTCTTTTAATTTAAAAAAAAATCCACAATCTTCCAATTCCTACCCAAATAAAACTACCGTTAAATAAAGAATTTTAAAAATAAACATTAAATGGATGGTACATTTTATAGGAAGGATAATAGAATTGTTATGACACAATCAAAATATTTTCTATATTATTTTTGTTTCACAAAATAATTAGGCCCATAGGCATCTATATAATTCAATATTTGCGGCCCTTTGCCATCTGATTTCTAAACTATCGGCACTTTTCCATCCAATTCATAAACCTTCTATGGAGTCCCTTTCTATATGTTGTATGCCATTTATACCAATGACATAAATTATTTATTGAAAATTAATTCCCATCAAAGAAATTGTGAATTAAAAATAAAATATTATTAAACAGTTCAACCGCTTTGCTATGCTTTATTTAGGTTTTATTTTTTAATTTCCTTTCACTTGCATTCATATGAAATATTTGATAGGGGATAACGCATATGAGGCAGGTTGGGACTGGTTAGGTTGCCACTAATCTGCACCTCCTAGAATCATAAACTTGGAAGTCATAATTGAACACTTCAATTTTTTTTTAGATTAGGTAATTTTTGGTTTTGAGGGGACAAAAATCCCACCAATACATTAGGAGAAGATACATTAATGAAGATCCACGAAAATGCCTCTACCAATAGCGAAGAGAGACAACGAGAGACAACACAAAAAAGTCTAGATTATTCTAAAAGGATAAAACGAGATAACCAAGACTTGCTAACAGACAAAAAAACTATGTCAAACGAGCTTGACTTAGCTCTTCATAATCCATCCCATCCCCATAAGCCCCATAAGAGAAACTCCACGTTACATGTGTACATTTTCTTCATTGGAGAATAGTCCACGCTTCCCCCATGGTGTACGCCATACCCATCGTCAAAGCCTCATTCAACTCAACCACCAAAGAGTACAACCCATGCCCTCAACAAGCCGGCTCAGCGTAGGACCCAGCTGCATTAATGTGGTATTTTTAATTTGAAGAGACCCACTCTGTGTGACAACTTCCAACCCCGCCACCGCTTGACAAGCAAAAACCAGGCCATCTCTTGTCACAGAATTTTTGACTGTGTTGTCTTATTCTTCCATTCTGAAGAATAACCATCTATAGAAAATGTGTGGGTTTTATATTGCACATTGATTTCAACGACTGGTTCTACTTCAATCCACTCAGAAAATAGATTGGGGATTAAGATTCTCTTAGATACATCCACTAAGCTTACAGCCGCATTCATATACTCTGACGACACTTCGTTATGTGAAAAACAAAAAATAAAGTAAAAGACACTCAGTTAGCTAATAGGAAATCCTTTTCATAAAAGAAAAACATTGAAGCCAGGAAATCAAAATTCCTTGTAGGAAGAAGGCTAACCATTAACATAGAAAAAAATTAGAAACTAGAGCCACTATTCATTACCTGCAACATGTGAATGGAATTTCGTAATACTGCATTAACGAAAGTAACTCTTCAATATTTTGCAACTTTTGAGATCTCTCAATTTTAAGAGTTTCTAGGAATCTCCGTTTGGAAACAATGGACAATTTTTACCTTCCGGTGTGAATAATTCCTAACATTATCATTTAATGTGAAATAATATTATCATTCAAAGTCTAAAATACTTAAGAGCACGATATATGTGTGTGTGTGGCCATTTATTATTTCTTCGGGATAATTTTTTTATCCCAAACTAATTAATACTGTAATTGAATTAGCAGTTAATATATTCCTCTTGTGTTTTTCTTTCTTTATATATATGTGTGTGTGTGTATATGTATGGCTATTTATTATTTCCAAACTCCATGAATTTTGTTGGGATAATTTTTTATCTCAAACTAGTTCATATTATAATTGAATTAGGAGTTAATATAATTCACTTTTGTTTTCTTTATCTTGAGTATTTTTTTATTAAATAGAGTAATAAGGCAGATTTCAAATCCTAAACAAATGAAAGATAGGATTTTAGACACCAAAGCGAAAGAACAAGAAATAGGGCCCTATAGGCCCAAGGAGAAGCAAATGAAAAAACCTAAATCACAACACTAGGAGACCACCAAAGAAAATAGGGCTCCTTAAAACAAGTTGGCAATAACTACTTGACAACTAACACAAGGAGCCACCCAAACATCCAGGAGCCATCCCCAACTGAGAAACCAGACTAAACAAAAGAGGAGATAAAACTAACTCCTAACAGAAGGAGAGATACATGAAAGTTTCTCGTTTCTAGAATGGGCTTTACACCATCCCTCTTCCTCAAGAGCATGATTAATAAACTCAACATGATTTAGAAAACCGAAGGTATGAAAGATATAGCTGTTATAATGTTACCCTTGCAAGAAATCAAACACTTTGGGTTATTGGGATCAAATTCCCTAAACGAAACCTCCTTCGAGATTGGTTTTTAATGTCAAGACCAATTTCAATATTCCTATCAAATGGGCTTTCAATCGGTTCTTTAGCTTGTTCCTTATTAAATTTGCATCGATCTTCTTCAAAATAATACAAAACCCTATTCAATTGATTCTATGGGAAAGGTACATGAGACTTTTTAATAGAAAACTCCGTTTCGTAGAAGAATCATCCTCATCCCTATATCTTTGTTCAAGGTTTCTACCACCTCCTCCTCATAAATCGCGGTGTAATATTTTGTAACATATGACATCTCTCAATTTTAAGAGTTTTAAGGATCTCAGTTTGGAAACACTTTGGACAATTTTTACCTTCTCCAATGAATAATTCCTAAAATTATAATTCAATGTCAAATAATAATATCATTCAATGTTTAAAATATTTAAGAGCACCATACATGTGTGTATGTGTGTGGAACCATACATGTGTATATATTTGTGTGTGGCACCACACGTGTATATATGTGTGTCTCGTGTGGCCATTTATTATTTCAAAACTTCATGAATTTCGTCAGGATAATGTTTAATCCAAAAGTAGCTAATATGGGAATTGAATTAGAGTTAATAAAATCCTTTGGTGTTTTTGTTGTCTCAATTATTTTTTACTAGATAGGGTAAAAGGCAGATTTTGAAGGGATCATGAACCCTAAACAAACAAAAGATAGGAATTTAGGTACCAAAGTAAAATAAGAAGAAATAGAGCCCCTCTTGACCCAAGGAGAAGCAAACAGAAAATCCTAAAACCTAACAACATGAGAGCACCGAAGATAAGATGGCTCCTTACAGAAATCCAAAAAAAACTACTTGACCACCAACACAAGGAGCAACCCAAAATCAAGGAGCTAACCCTTGATTGAAACCAGGCTCAACACAAGAGGAGCTAAAATTAACTTCTAACATAATGAGGGAGAGACGAGCGTTTTTGTTTCTAGAATAGACTTTACACCATCCCTTGTCTTGAAGAGCGTGCTTAATGAACTCAATATGATTCCTAAAAGTGAAGGTAACAAAGATATAAATGTTATAATGTGATCCTTGCAAGAAATCCAATGCTTTGAGATTATTGGGATAAAATTCCCCAAAATAAACCTCCTTTAAGACTAGTTTTTCAATATCAAGAACAATTTTGATATTCCCATAAAATGGGATGTCAGTCAATTCTTCAACTTGTTCTATATAAAATTTCCACCATTCTTCATCAAGATAATCCACAACCATATTCAATTAATTCTATGGAAAGGTACATGATATTTTTCGATTCAACCTCTAGTGTTTCGTGCCTAGAAGAGGAATAATCCACATCCCCCTGTCTTGTTGTTCTAGGTTTCGCCACCTCCTTCTCGTCGATTTCCCTACCTACTAAGTCCTCCTCATTAGTCGAGCTAACCGCCATAGCAATTTGTTTATGGGGAAAAGGAAGATTAGTGGTTGAATCAAGGCTAATAAAGTAATAAAGAATCAAATCCAACTCAAAGAGGACCCACATCCCCACTATTCTAATGAGCCCCACCCTTCTCACCGGCTTCATGACAAGTGTTTCAAGTATTGTCTTTTATAGCACTGCATCTTATCTCCATAATGGTGCTAAATTTTTCACCACGTGAATCCAACTCACCTCTTCCCGAAACCCCAACAAGGTGCTCCTCTAAAGCCAATGACCCACAATCTAGATCCTTTCTACCTAAGGCAACTCCAACAACTACTAGCAAAGTCTCTTGGGGCAAAAATTATTGTAAGACACCACCTAAATTTATGTAACAAAGAACAGATTTTTTATACTAAACTTGCTTGGAACAAGACCCTTCTTTGTACCCACTTCCTATAAGTCCCGCAAAACACAGGGGAAGATCTATTGACCAAATTTTGATCCTAGGTCCCAAACTTAGAGACAAGGTGAATAGAAGACGACAACGTCTTCCCCACCTCCACATTGACACATATTTTTTCACATACATATCGATTTTCTTATTTAGTAGTTGAATCCACATCTAGGATACAACCTAGGGATTTAGAAATACCAATGATAACTTATTTATCCAAAAAATCCAAGGGTATGGGAACCATCCTGACCGAAAGCTGGAAGAGAATCGGGGTTAAGCTCCTACTTTGGGACATGTAAGGTATCTATTTGGTGATGTGCGAATGTTCCTCCAATAGAAGAAATGCCCTCTCGTAAGGGAATTGATAAGATCTCGATTCACCAACAAATGAGAAGAGGAAACCCTTATCAAATAGGGAAAACACTAAAACACATCCATGCCATTTTAGTTTTTCCCAAAATCTAATTGAGTCAATCTTAGGCCTTAATCTTTATTGTCCACATTTTATAGCCTTGCTTCTCTACTAACTTCTCTACTCATAGATATGATTTGACATGTTTTGGAAATTATGTTATGTTATATGATCTTCATGGACATGTATGGTGATTTAGGCATGTAGCACCAATTTAAGCGTGGTTAGTATGTTGACACATTTTATTAGATGTTGTGTATACTAACATATTGCTATGTTATTTGGGCCTAATTGATATATGATGGATACATAGTTTAGTCACACATTTTGATGATATGAATTATTTGATTATTGATGAGAACACATAATAGCATGGATGTATGTACATTATATGTATTTCAATGGCTAACACATGATGAATTATGTCAAAGTGTGCATAGTTCTCATTTATGATTCCATGTTGATGTTGTGATATAATATATTTACATGTTTAGCCTTGTTTGTTTATTGAGTAGTTGATTTACACTTGTATTGGGTAGATGTGATTAATGTGTGCAATGAGTGTGCAAGTAATGGGGCACATGAGAATGTGGGTTTGAGTGGCTACATAATTTGCGCACAAACGGCCCACAGGGCTAAGTCCTAACCATATTAAGCTTGTATGAGGCCTTATTGTTTAGTTTTATTGTTTAGGCACCATGAGTGACCCTTATTTGTAATGTTGTAATTCATGTAAAATTAATTATGTTTAGCTTGTTTTATTTTGTTGAGTAAACTAGGTTGGGGGACTTAATGGTCTCGCACTTGCATTTAGTTGGTATTCGTGTAAGTGTGTGTGTTAATTTAAGAGGATTGGGGTCACATGAGCACCCTTGAGTGGGCCCCACATCCTCTACATATGTGCCCAAATGTGCCAAACCCCGCAATTAGGCCATTCATTGCATATTAAGTGACCTCTTTTGGTTTTGGGTGTTCACTTAGCATGAAAATAGGCCTTGGACCATACCTATAAGGTAGGGGAGCTTAATTTCAAGGCATGGAGGAGTTACCCTCCGTTCGGCTCTCTTTTTCACCATCCATGTAATATTGTTTGGAATGTGTGTTTTGAAAATTTGCATAAGCTTGTCTCATATAATTTTTGGGTGATTTATGACAAGGATCTTTAAATGTGAGTTTATCTTTTATTCTTTTTATTTTGGGAATATCGACTTGGAGGGAAGAGAGGGGTGACACTTGTCACCCCATCATTTGTGATGAAATTTATTTTTCTTTCCTCAAATACTCCCTCATGAGGGATAAGGACCCTTTTTTAGATTTTTCTAGGTATTTGTAGACTTTTGGAGTTAGAGTTTTCTTGGACAAGGAATTGGGAAAAGATTAGAGATTCGGAGAGCTTGTGGAGGTAGGCTCTTTGATCTCATTTTATTTAAGTTTGCATGTTAGATCTTATATTTTGTTATAGCTCAAAAGTGTGTGTCCTTTTGCTTATGTTGTATATTTCTTGGGTATGTTATTTGTTATTTTCTCCATCCCTCATATGGCTTGACGGATTTACGAGTTTTTACGGGAAGAGGGGGAATTTTCCTCTTAAACCTCATGGCTTGATGGGCAAGACATGTTGGGTCATTTTATTTCCCTCATATGGTTTGAGGTGGGGAAGGTTGTTCATATAGTTTGAACCCCCTTCCACATCATAGGAGAGGAAACCCAATGGTTTTTAAAATCCTCCCAAGGAGGATTTTAGGAGAGCTAGGTGGTGCAATAAGGAGGAATTGTTGTCTTAGAGGGATAAGTAGTTTTTATGAAGAATCTTGCAAGTGTGCATCTTATGGTTGGACAACACTCTTTGGAACTTTTGGATGTCTCATCTACTCTTTCCCATTGATTAGGATGAATATGGTTTTTTCCTCTCTTCTTGTTTTTCGTAAATGTTATGTTCCTTTAGTGGAGGATTTAGTCTTGCATGTGATATACTTGTGTGTATTTTCTCCCTTATTCTTGTGCACATTTTTGAAGCTACCTCTCTCTCCAACATGCTTGGGGAAGATAGCATGTGTTCCCACCTTTAGAAAGGAATGTAATGATGCCTATAGGATGGGTGGTAAAACAAGCCTTTCTCTATGTGTTGGATTCTTTGGTGAAAAGAACAACATTTGTAACGACCCAAAATCACACACACAAACAACAAAGTAAAAGACAGGATAATTTTTTTTGACTTACTTCCACACATAACATGATGCAACATGTCATCACCAAGGGTACAACTAACACTATGAACAACTTGATACAAGGATGGCCATAAAGGCAGCACGGAAACATTCACATCTTTCAAGGACAATTTACTTTTCTTTTAGACATGACAACATAGAAGTCCAACCACAAAACACACTTACAGTTAGGGCCAACCACAATGAGATATTCTTGGGGTTTATTTATCTTAAAAGGACATCTTGCAATTCTTAGCTTACGTTTTCAAGGAGGCTCAAGATATGATTCGTATAATTCAACTTGCCAAGCCAAGTTTATTCTTTTTACACTGAGTAATCATCTTTAATCTTCTCTATTAAGACATTCATTTGCTTAATTCGTTTATTTAGAGAAATGGGTAATTTAATTTCACAAGGCCATCTATTAACACTTACGCTACTAGAACTTGTTCATGCCCATATGACAACATGGGTTCACGTTCAACAACTTAAGAGAAAATTACAAGGTACCTTGGATAAAGTTAAAGGAAGGAGGTCAATTGAGTTCATCCTTGAGACATCATTAGTTCTTACTGAGGTTTAATTGGAGCTTGAGGTTTTATACGTAATTATTAACGCTCTTACTTAGGCTTCACTGAAAGAGCTTATCAAGAGGAAGCTACTTACTTTTAAATAGGCTGAGAGATAAATTGAGTGGTTTCTAAATTTTCTTCTCTTACTTGTTAAATCTTATTAGAAACTAACCATTGTTTTCCTTTAAGCTTGTTTTAAGCGTTCACCAAAAAGAGTAGTGTTTACTAGTTCAGTTAGGGATAACACGTTATATAAAAACACTTTGCAAGGATAGTCTCACTCTTGATTACTTAAGGCATTGTTGTTTTCAAGGGGATCTAAACCACAACATATTTCTTTGAATAAAACTTTTAGGTAACTTCTGTAAGGAAAGCCACCCCATTAAAACTTACATATAACACATCAATACAAGGTCTTAGAAAGATTTAAATTAACACTTAATTCTCAAGATCCAAGTTTTACAATGCTTATGCCAGTGAAAAGATTGAATAACATTTCCCACAAAGATAAGTTACCAGTTTACCTACAGAAGGACAAGATAACATCTTCACGCAATTTCTGAACAACCCAAGGCAAGAGGTCATATAAACTCTTTGCAAGCAATGTTACACAATTTACAACACATAGAACACTTTTACAAAGAACTTCATAAGTTGCACTGATGAAACCTTTACAACTCTTTCCTTTAATCTACTCGCATAATCCATCTGCACAAATACTAGCTAGAATTAGTTCGCGAGAACTGAGCATGTTAAGGCTACACATTGCAACAGTAAGCTAACATTTAACAATATCAAGAAAGGAAAGTTCTAATTCAAAAATGGATTAAAACACAACCCACAACTCCAAAATTATTCGCATGAGAAAGAAATCTAAACCATCCAGCAAGGAGAAAGTCAAAATACCAGTAAGAACAAAATCACATAAATCAAGGCAAGACCTTATGGGTTAGGAACAAGAAGGTCAAGAGTGTTGATATCTCCTTCATGTAATCCTATGGATTACGTGATTGGAATCCAAAACTTACTCCATCCAACTAAAGGGGTCCAAGAGAAGACAAAACATACTAATTATGATCGTAGGCGCGAAGCAAAATGACGTTATCCAATTCTCCCAAGGGAGGCTTCATAGCAATAATTAGGGTTCGATGCCCTTAAAAGAAAAACAACTATAGTTTCAGTTTTAACCAAGGAGCTTGACCACTACCTTCTTATAGGATTTCATAAACGTAGGACTAGTTAACAAACAAAACCACTCTTCCAGAAGCATACAAAGGAGACACAAAAAGGGCCATTATCCTACCAACAACCTTAACCTAAACGTCAACTCCTCTACATAATATAAGGGAAGGCTAAACCCAAAAGTTGTTAATAATTTTTATATATTTCCGACAATGTCAATAAGTATTAAAATAAAAATTGATTTCCTTAACAAGGCCACAAAATGGGACCTTTTAGTAACCAAGTTTGAAGTATAAGATATTCGAGTTTGAAAACAAAGGGATTCGATACGCAGAGGGTAAAACACCAACGATACCCCAGACTCAAAAGACCCTACCACGAGTGCAAGCACAAAAATAAGAACCAACACACATATTCATCAGGAAGGTTATGTAGTGTAGTCAGGCCTAGAAGTTCTATGAGCTCCTTGTCAATGGTATAGAAGATGAAAATTTTACCCGATCCATGTGGGCTTATCAAGGAAAAGTCTAGCAAATATCAAACAGATGAATATAACAGCCACCTATTATATTATCACTGAAATCAGCTGTCATCTAACAGGAAATGAGTTCACGAGTCCAATACCATGGATTCACCTACAACTTTTGTTTCAGTCCAGCTATTACTAGCTTGCTTGCGACCCTTAATAAAATTGTAGAGATTTCATTCAATAAAACTTACAATGTTTCCCCCTTACTTTAATCAAACAAGAGTTTGGACCAGGAAGTAGGTATAGAAATTCTCTCGACACGTAGAGGCCAAAATAGATGTCAGGTTATTCATCCTCTAGAACTAGGTACAACAGTCAACCATGTACAGTTCTAAAACAAAACCCAAATGCCATTTTCTAATCAAACAAAAAGTAAGGAATGCCCACAGGCTTAAACAAGTTTTAGAACACAACGTCACTATTAATGTACCTTTTAGCAAAATAGGAGAGCCCTAAACAGGAAATACGTATTTATTCAACCAAATAGAGATATGAAGGCTTAACCTTCCATTTAGTAACCTTCAATTATAACTACCATCACAAAATTCTTTTAAAAGAGAGTCATATAAGCAAACAAAACTCAATAATGTTTCCTTCCCTACGAACTAGATTGCATCACTCAAAATTGCAGTAACCCATTTAGACAAATATGAAATAGAGTAAGCTATAAGGAGGAAAGAACATTCCAAGCAAAACCAGTGAAATTGGATCGAGATTTAAAGGGACAACCAACACAATCAGGCAGTGATATAAACAACCACGAAAACATTTTGTCTAGGCGCCATTCAAGAGGAAAGAAAATTCATTTCAAGATACTGAAAGAAAGTAGAAAACTATTACAAGGAGTAGATTTAACATGCCTGATTAGAATTCTTCCAACCAACAACCACGTCGACCAGGGCTCGGGCAACAGCAACACAACCTACGCAACTTCTCTTCCTCCGCCTGCTGAAGATCCATACCCTGTTAACGGCCATGCTTGGCATAGGAAAGGGGGTGATTGAAACATGCCTTCTTGGAATCCTCGAGAGCAACTCCGGGAAGATAGAAGACTCTCGCTCGAAGAGCATCACAACCACCATAGAAGACCCACACAACCATCGTCATGACATTGCCATATACAAGGAAGATATGAATATGTTTCTATAAGCTGTAGACCCTATTTTCCTTTTTCCCAAAACCCAACTATATTCTCCACCAATCCTCACGCAAGCCTAATAATTGGCGTGAGCAGTCACCACAAGAAAACCAGGGCATACGTTTAATAAGAAAAAGTAGCAGCAAATTTCCCGTACCACGAAATTCTCAAAATCGCCATATTGATAAAAAAATGCATTGCAAACCCCTGTACCAAAACCAAAGAGTAATGCAAAGAACCACTTGATTCTGGACACAAAGTATCCAACATATAACTTTCCTCTTTGAGCCTTGGTTTAAAACACCATCTCAACGTGCATCGATTGTTTCGATTTGGACCTCCTAACCTTGGTGCTCTCATATTAGGAGCAACCCTAGTCCGAGACGAAGCAAAAGAAGATGGCTTTAACAAAAAAATCTCTTAGTATAGACTCCATAACCGTGAAATAGTCCCTAGACTTAGCATCCTCGAGAAGGTGACCAGTCACTAGATTACTTTAATGCAAACTTGCTTTGAATTACAATAATAATAGAAACCCGATTTTAGAATGGGTATTACAAATGGAGAAATGGAAGCACTTATAAGTAACACAAGAACCCAAAATACAAGTTACATTTATTCATCCAAAACAGCAGAACACAAACATTTCCAACAATACATTAATCCATCGTCAAGAAGCCACACACAGCAATAATATCTTCAAACGGATATACAATACCCAGAGCTATTTCACCCAATACTGTAGATCGACCCAGTTTATAATGAAAAAGATTATTCATGCAAATACCAGATGAAATAAACTGTTAGGAGATAGATAAGGTTATTCATGCGGTGAATAACAGCTACAAAGCCAACCCCATGATTTGAAGCTCGGACACAAGACATAAAGACTACATCGCTCCTGGCTCTGAAAGGCATCTACCATAATGATATATATATAAACCTTTTCCTTCATCAGATCTGGGGACAGCATCAAACTTTCGGTGCAAACATTTCAGCTGTAGCTTGTAAGGTGTGATAATTCCAATAGAAACCTTTATGCCTGCCAACTCAGTGACTCGTTGAAGAAGCCCATATAATTGCAAAGCTAATCGTGCTTCATGAATATTCTGATTGAAACAGGTCCGCCTCCATGAGATCCTCTTCCATGAGCTTGAAGGAGAATCCCGAATTGAGGATGCATTCTATATCTCCATAAATTTGAACAAAAGCACCATAGTTGGGACGACCTACCTGTTGGAAGCGCTCAAAAACACCTCTACCACTTTGCAACCTGTCTGCTGCCATGGCTACTACATGCCGGTTGTTGCGAGGATCACCGACAAGAACACACCTCACAGCGCCCAAGGAAATGGAGGAAGCGTGCCCACTTCACTCGCTGGTAGATGTGCGCGGCCAGCAAAAGGAAACAGCGCGCCTTTCTCCCCCCAAACGCATCCTAGAAACAACAAAAAAAACATGTGTTCTCCAGCGGTTTCCACGCCTATCTCACTAGCTGGTACGTCAATTCAGACTGCGCCCAACACTCCACCTCAATGCATTCAAGAAGGAAATCAACAAAAAAGATCATGGTGAAGAAAAATGACTCCACCGACTCCTCACGCAAGGACAGACATGACAGTCATAATCGTTGGTAGGTCGGGTGGTTGGGAGGAGGCCAAGGTGGCAGTGGAGGGAAGGTAGCAGAAAAGGAGCCGATGCCCAGCGGGGCATTACATTCTCCTCCCTTAAGAAAGCATCGTCCTCGATGCGACATAACACAATGGAAAAGAAATGGTTTGCAACCAAGAGCAGTAGTAAGAGAGAAAGTACACTTTATGGTTTAAAATTTTAGTTGATTAAAGTACGGCCACAGGATAGCCTTAGGAACATTTGGTAGAAATTTTAACTTTCAATGTTCTGTGAAGATTGGCAGTTCCCTCTTGTTTGTTATTTCATTAGTCTCCTTCCATTATCATTATTTCTAGTTTTAGTTTCTTTTAAAAAAATATCATCATTGAAGAGTTTTGATTTATTTCTTATTGTGGGTGCCCAACATGAACTGCTAACACAACACCCTATCAGGTTCAAAAGACACTACAGATTCACAAGCACACAAGTATATACTTCAAGATTGTATTACACCACAAAAGGTTACTCAAATACGGAATGGAATAGGCACAGTCCACATAACATAGTACTCATCACACATCAATGACTGACATACAAAATACTCAAACAAAAGAGTACTACAATCCACCAGACATTTCCTCAATTCCACGTATGAGGTTTTTCCATGACTCATAAAAACTACATGTACATAGGGTCCACAAGGGCATCAATGCCATAACCACAACATCACAACACATATCCATCTGACATGAGTAACACATACATCAAAAGACCACTACCAAACATCACCATAACTCAACATATATCCTAAAACATCAACCATACTAGACAAATATCATAAGCCTCCCTCAAACTCTTATGCCTCCCTCAAGTCTCTTATGCCTCCCTCAAACTCTTATGCCTCCCTCAAGTCTCTTATGCCTCCCTCAAACTCTTATGCCTCCCTCAAGTCTCTTATGCCTCCCTCAAACTCTTATGCCTCCCTCAAGTCTCTTATGCCTCCCTCAAACTCTTATGCCTCCCTCAAGGAGGTCGGTTGACCCTATGGTCCAAGACACATAGAGTTCGAACACTCCTAACCCAAGTGACATAATAACGCGTGGTTCAACAACCCGCTAGTTATCTGTACTCCTTGGGGCATACCCCTATACAACGAAGCGGGTCCATAGGTCCAACCATTCCATGGTGCATCCCATGACCCTATTCCACACATCACGACAATAGAACCAGCACAACAATCCAATCAAAGTGCCAAGTGGCAAAGTACAAGCCTTGGGCAAGGTGGTAAAAATTCCAATTTTAAAAGAAGACCCAAACTCAAGAAAAATAAATGGCCAAATAGCCATAGTTAGTATCAAAATCCCCATGTTAGTGCCACAAACCAAGGAAATGCCCAAAATTGTAATGCATTGCAATCAAGAAAAAGTTGCTGGTCCTTACAAAATAAGGCAAAAAGCTCAATTTACGAATAAAACCAACTTATAATAATGCCACATTACGATAACTGTGTGGCCTTATCTGGCCACCAAGGGGTACTCAACGAGTTGCTAGCACTCGGAACATCGAGCCTCAGCTCGTAAAATACATATCAATAATACAACTATCATCATCTCAATCAGAATCATCTCGCCACAACTTCAACAAGGCTCAACATAGTCAAAGTCACATAGGTTAAATCCATACGACAACCATATCGGGAGAGAGAAAAGAGTACAAGTCACCATCTACTGAGCCTGAGGTGTCCGCGAAACACAATATGCATGACACCCGTTGAACAAGTGTCACACATACCAAACAAACGAAAGTGGGTTTTCAGCCTATGTAAGGCTCCACTTCCTATCTCGTACTTGGCTCGAGCCAGTGACTGGTCAATGGTACACATTTTCTCACTCCATACATACACTTCTACCGATTTCCTTCGGAGTTCGGTTAGTGTAAGGCTCACAACATAACATATAACTACATCACTAACACCATGGTGGTACACACATAGCTACCATAACGTCTCACGTATGGTATGTATACGGGGTAGATCACAATCATACATTCACAGGGTGTAATACATCACTTTACCACATTCTACACCCAAAGTGTAATCACAATACGATAGGGTTCATACACTCACCGTATGACCCTAAATCACGACATGAATCATTACATATCACACAACTCATATATATGATGGACATAGTACATCACAACATAACATCCATTGCCACATAACAAGGTGGTACACACATTTCTTCAAAACATGGTAAAAACATCATGATACAACTCATTTCGCTTAACATCAATCTAGTCATACAACACATTGATACACCTACATATCACAATATGTCACAATGTTCTAACACTCCATCATCCACATTAGAATTCTTTTCGCACGCCACAAATAGTAATTCACACGTGAACTCTTCATAGAATCCACAAGAAGGAGAGAGAATACTCCCATCCCCAACATATCAACATGATCACAAACACGCACAAGGTGACATACACATCACGTGCGTTCACAATATCACAATTACGACAATAATCACATCACGTTTAAAGCACATTACTCTTCCAATATCTACCACCATCATAAAACATCATCATCATCATGCGGTATCATCATGTAACACCACCACCACCATGTAACATCATCATATAACACCAATCCGGCCCATAGGTTCGAGAGCATGAACCTACGCTCTGATACCAAGTGTAACGACCCAAAATCACACACACAAACAACGCAGTAAAAGACAGGATAATTTTTTTGACTTACTTCCACACATAACATGACGCAACATGTCGTCACCAAGGGTACAACTAACACTGTGAACAACTTGATACAAGGATGGCCATAAAGGCAGCATGGAAACATTCACATCTTTCAAGGACAATTTACTTTTCTTTTAGACATGACAACATAGAAGTCCAACCACAAAACACACTTACAGTTAGGGCCAACCACAATGAGATATTCTTGGGGTTTATTTATCTTAAAAGGACATCTTGCAATTCTTAGCTTACGTTTTCAAGGAGGCTCAAGATATGATTCGTATAATTCAACTTGCCAAGCCAAGTTTATTCTTTTTACACTGAGTAATCATCTTTAATCTTCTCTATTAAGACATTCATTTGCTTAATTCGTTTATTTAGAGAAATGGGTAATTTAATTTCACAAGGCCATCTATTAACACTTACGCTACTAGAACTTGTTCATGCCCATATGACAACATGGGTTCACGTTCAACAACTTAAGAGAAAATTACAAGGTACCTTGGATAAAGTTAAAGGAAGGAGGTCAATTGAGTTCATCCTTGAGACATCATTAGTTCTTACTGAGGTTTAATTGGAGCTTGAGGTTTTATACGTAATTATTAACGCTCTTACCTAGGCTTCATTGAAAGAGCTTATCAAGAGGAAGCTACTTACTTTTAAATAGGCTGAGAGATAAATTGAGTGGTTTCTAAATTTTCTTCTCTTACTTGTTAAATCTTATTAGAAACTAACCATTGTTTTCCTTTAAGCTTGTTTTAAGCGTTCACCAAAAAGAGTAGTGTTTACTAGTTCAGTTAGGGATAACACGTTATATAAAAACACTTTGCAAGGATAGTCTCACTCTTGATTACTTAAGGCATTGTTGTTTTCAAGGGATCTAAACCACAACATATTTCTTTGAATAAAACTTTTAGGTAACTTCTGTAAGGAAAAGCCACCCCATTAAAACTTACATATAACACATCAATACAAGTCTTAGAAAGATTTAAATTAACACTTAATTCTCAAGATCCAAGTTTTACAATGCTTATGCCAGTGAAAAGATTGAATAACATTTCCCACAAAGATAAGTTACCAGTTTACCTACAGAAGGACAACATAACATCTTCACGCAATTTCCGAACAATTCCAGGCAAGAGGTCATATAAACTCTTTGCAAGCAATGTTACACAATTTACAACACATAGAACACTTTTACAAAGAACTTCATAAGTTGCACTGATGAAACCTTTACAACTCTTTCCTTTAATCTACTCGCATAATCCATCTGCACAAATACTAGCTAGAATCAGTTCGCGAGAACTGAGCATGTTAAGGCTACACATTGCAATAGTAAGCTAACATTTAACAATATCAAGAAAGGAAAGTTCTAATTCAAAAATGGATTAAAACACAACCCACAACTCCAAAATTATTCGCATGAGAAAGAAATCTAAACCATCCAGCAAGGAGAAAGTCAAAATACCAGTAAGAACAAAATCACATAAATCAAGGCAAGACCTTATGGGTTAGGAACAAGAAGGTCAAGAGTGTTGATATCTCCTTCATGTAATCCTATGGATTACGTGATTGGAATCCAAAACTTACTCCATCCAACTAAAGGGGTCCAAGAGAAGACAAAACATACTAATTATGATCGTAGGCGAAGCAAAATGACGTTATCCAATTCTCCCAAGGGGAGGCTTCATAGTAATATGGGTTCGATGCCCTTAAAAGAAAAACAACTATAGTTTCAGTTTTAACCAAGGAGCTTGACCACTACCTTCTTATAGGATTTCATAAACGTAGGACTAGTTAACAAACAAAACCACTCTTCCAGAAGCATACAAAGGAGACACAAAAAGGGCCATTATCCTACCAACAACCTTAACCTAAACGTCAACTCCTCTACATAATATAAGGGAAGGCTAAACCCAAAAGTTGTTAATAATTTTTATATATTTCCGACAATGTCAATAAGTATTAAAATAAAAATTGATTTCCTTAACAAGGCCACAAAATGGGACCTTTTAGTAACCAAGTTTGAAGTATAAGATATTCGAGTTCGAAAAAAAAGGGATTCGATACGCAGAGGGTAAAACACCAACGATACCCCAGACTCAAAAGACCCTACCACGAGTGCAAGCACAAAAATAAGAACCAACACACATATTCATCAGGAAGGTTATGCAGTGTAGTCAGGCCTAGAAGTTCTATGAGCTCCTTGTCAATGGTATAGAAGATGAAAATTTTACCCGATCCATGTGGGCTTATCAAGGAAAAGTCTAGCAAATATCAAACAGATGAATATAACAACCACCTATTATATTATCACTGAAATCAGCTGTCATCTAACAGAAACGAGTTCACGAGTCCAATACCATGGATTCACCTACAACTTTTTGTTTGATTCGGCTATTACTAGCTTGCTTGCGACCCTTAATAAAATTGTAGAGATTTCATTCAATAAAACTTACAATGTTTCCCCCTTACTTTAATCAAACAAGAGTTTGAACCAGGAAGTAGGTATAGAAATTCTCTCGACACGTAGAGGCCAAAATAGATGTCAGGTTATTCATCCTCTAGAACTAGGTACAACAGTCAACCATGTACAGTTCTAAAACAAAACCCAAATGCCATTTTCTAATCAAACAAAAAGTAAGGAATGCCCACAGGCTTAAACAAGTTTTAGAACACAACGTCACTATTAATGTACCTTTTAGCAAAACAGGAGAGCCCTAAATAGGAAATACGTATTTATTCAACCAAATAGAGATATGAAGGCTTAACCTTCCATTTAGTAACCTTCAGTTATAACTACCATCACAGAATTCTTTTAAAAGAGAGTCATATAAGCAAACAAAACTCAATAATGTTTCCTTCCCTACGAACTAGATTGCATCACTCAAAATTGCAGTAACCCATTTAGACAAATATGAAATAGAGTAAGCTATAAGGGAGGAAAGAACATTCCAAGCAAAACCAGCGAAATTGGATCGAGATTTAAAGGAACAACCAACACAATCAGGCAGCGATATAAACAACCACAAAAACATCTTGTCTAGGCACCATTCAAGAGGAAAGAAAATTCATTTCAAGATACTGAAAGAAAGTAGAAAACTATTACAAGGAGTAAAGTTAACATGCCTGATTAGAATTCTTCCAACCAACAACCAC
Source organism: Taxus wallichiana var. yunnanensis (assembly GCA_018340775.1). Lineage (NCBI taxonomy): Eukaryota > Viridiplantae > Streptophyta > Pinopsida > Cupressales > Taxaceae > Taxus > Taxus wallichiana. The sequence goes on from CM031241.1 coordinate 236,276,231, forward strand.
GTCGACCAGGGCTCGGGCAACAGCAACACAACCTGCGCAACTTCTCTTCCTCAGCCTGCTGAAGATCCATACCCTGTTATCGGCCATGCTTGGCATAGGAAAGGGGTGATTGAAACATGCCTTCTTGGAATCCTCGGGAGAAACTCCGGGAAGATAGAAGCACTCTGCTCTGAAGAGCATCACAACCACCATAGAAGACCCACACAACCATCGTCATGACTGCCATATACAAGGAAGATCTGAATCTGTTTCTATAACTGTAGACCCCCTTTTCCTTTTGCCCACAAACCCAACTATATTCTCCACCAAATCCTCACGCAGCCAGCCAATAATTGGCGTGAGCAGGTCACCAAAAGAAAAACCAGGGCATACGTTTAATAAGCAAAAGTAGCAGCAAATTTCCAGCCACAGAAATTCTCAACTGCCATATTGATAAAAAATGCTGCAAACCCTGTACCAAAACCAAAGAGTAATGCAAAGAACCACTTGACAGACACAAAGTATCCAACGTATAACTTTCCTCTTTGAGCCTGGTTTAAAACGCCATCTCAACATGCATCTGATTGTTTCTGATTTGGACCTCCTAACCTTGGTGCTCTCATATTAGGAGCAGCCCTGGTCTGAGACGAAGCAAAAGAAGATGGCTTTAACAAAAAAAATCTCTTGGTACAGACTCCATAACCAGAAACAGTCCCTAGACTTAGCATCCTCGATAAGGCTGACCAGTCACTAGATTGCTTCAATGCAGCTGCTTTGAATTACAATAATAATAGAAACCCGATTTTAGAATGGGTATTACAAATTAATAGTAACCACAAGAACCCAAAATACAGGTTACATTTATTCATCCAAAACAGCAGAACACAAACATTTCCAACAATACATTAATCCATCGTCAAGTAGCCACACACAAGAATAATATCTTCAAATGGATATACAATACCCGAGCTATTTCACCCAATCTTTGTAGATCAACCTGGTTTATAATGCAAAAGATTATTCATGCAAATACCAGATGAAATAAGCTGTTAGGAGATAGATATGGTTATTCATGCGGTGAATAACAGCTACAAAGCCAACCCCATGATTTGAAGCTCGGACACAAGACATAAAGACTACATCGCTCCTGGCTCTGAAAGGCATCTACCATAATGATATATATATATAAACCTTTTCCTTCATCAGATCTGGGGACAACATCAAACTTTCGGTGAAAACATTTCAGCTGTAGCTTGTAAGGTGTGATAATTCCAACAGAAACCTTTATGCCTGCCAACTCAGTGACTCGTTGAAGAAGCCCATATAATTGCAAAGCAAATCGTGCTTCATGAATATTCTGATCTGAAACAGGTCCGCCTCCATGAGATCCTCTTCCATGAGCTTGAAGGAGAATCCCGAATTGAGGATGCATTCTATACTGAACAGAAAGCAACATAGTTGGACGACCTGCCTGTTGGAAGCGCTCAAAAATGCCTCTACTACTCTGCAACCTGTCTGCTGCCATGGCTACTTACTGTCGCCGGCTGTTGCTGAGGATCACCGACAAGAACACACCTCGCAGCGCCCAAGGAAATGGAGGAAACGCACCCACTTCACTCGCTGGTAGATGTGCGCGGCCAGCAAAAGGAAACAACGTGCCTTTCTCCCCCAAACGCATCCTGGAAACAAAAAAAAACATGTATTCTCCAGTGGTTTCCACGCCTATCTCACTAGCTGGTACGTCAATTCAGACTGCGCCCAACACTCCACCTCAACGCATTCAAGAAGGAAATCAACAAAAAAGATCATGGTGAAGAAAAACGACTCCACCGACTCCTCACGCAAGGACAGACATGACAGTCATAATCGTTGGCAGGTCGGGTGGTTGGGAGGAGGCCAAGGTGGCGATGGAGGCGGGTAGCGAGAAAAGGAGGCTGATGCCTAGCGGGGCATTACAACATTGGAGTTCAAGTTTTGAATATGGTTGGAATTTGCTTGATAGCTTGGACTCATGTTGTTCCCAAAATTTTAGGAGAGTTTTACTTATTTTAATTACGTGAATATGGCTTTGTTGGACCTTTATGTACTTGTAAAACTCCCATTTTGAGATTGGGATTGCTTTGGAAACTTGTATTACATTAGTTTGTTAATCCTCTTTCAATATTGTAAAGAAATCTTGTAAATTGTTGCTTTGGGCATCATAAGCATCTTGATATATGATTTCCTTGTGATAATAATTTTAGAGCTTAAAATTCATTGTTATGTAAGCTATTATTGCATTGAAAACATTCTAAGAAACTTTGCATCGTGAAAATAAATGAAAGGAATATTAATTCGCAACTTTTTCTATTGAAAGATGGTTTTGTATTCTATTATTTTGTTCCTCAACCAAGTGATTTTTTTACTTGTGTTAGAAGTTGTATAAATTGATTGATTCTCCTTTGAAAAGAAAACTTGCATTTTCATTATATATGGGTAGTGTAAAACTAAGATTTGAAGTAGAGGAATTTTAATACCATTTGTTGCAATATAAGTATTCTCTTTTAATTTATAAAAAAATCAAAGAGAGTATTTTAGAGAGGGTAGATTGATAGCAAATGAGATTTAAATCTGCACCTTTTTACATACAACATGTAAAAATTTGAGCATTATTTTCCAATGAAAAAAACTATATTCTAAGAATCCATTTGAATATTATATAGTTAAAACTTGTGTTAATAAAACCTTTTTCTCTTAAGTGATTTAATATTTTAAAATAGTTCGTTTTATGATGTTGGTATATAGTTAAATAAATCTGGTATAAATATACATACATACTTACATATATATATATATATATATATATATATATATATATATATATATATATATATATATATATATATATATATTAGAACCTATCATTTTACATTTTGTAATTATTTTCTTGTAGTATATAATATAAATATATTTAAACAAATTTAGTATAATTTATTTATTATTATGTGTGTGTGTGTGTGTGTGTGTGTGTGTGTGTGTGTACACACACACATATTTAATTATAAAATAAAATTACAATATAAAATTAAAAAAATAGTAATAAAAAGATTTGGTGACAAATTTATAAGTTTTACAACAAAAAAAAGTTTGGAGGGTCGAGCCCTCTTCAAACTTGTGCCAAACTCCAACCTCTGCCTTTCCTCTAAACCCCCAACATCCACTACGCCATCCACAGACCCCTACTGCCATGCTTTACCACACATCCCTTGCACACCCCACAACCCCTCACTCCTTTCCTTTCCATCGTAACCCCACTCAAAAGCTATAACTTTTACACGGTTCACCACCCTCGGTAAATCAAACTTTGTGGATTTCTTATTGTGGGTTCTCAAAATAATCTGGTTTTACACTATTACACACACACACACACACACACACACACACACACACACACACACACACACACACACACACACACACACACACACACACACATGCATATTTTCCTTCTTTAATTAAAAAAAAGGGTATACTATATACCCAACGAAAAAGAGTAATGGTAAAGGAAAAATACAAAAATAATAATAACGGATCTTGCTCAACGTGCATAAAGAAGAAACAAAAAAACCAAATGAGAAGAGAAAGAAAACATAAAGATTAATTAGGGAATTTCTTGCGAAGCATAAAATAAAGGGCCAAGATTAGTTTGATACTAGGATTCACATTTAATCCCACATTACTCTTAAGTCATGGGATTTTGTGGGATTAGGAAAAGAAATTAAATGAAGGGTGTGTGGGCACTAATTAAATAAAAAGGGGGAAAATAATTAAATTAAATGGGGTGTGTAGACTTTCTATTGTGACCCTAGCAAACATTTAGTAGAAATAAATAATTAAAGTTGGAATTGGACTAGTAGTTAATTAATTGGGTAAATCAAATTAGTATAAAATGATTAATAACGAGAATTGGATAAGTATAGTATTAGTATTTACTTTTTAAAAAGAACAATTTCCAAAAATTTAACTACCATTTCATGTGGTTTTCCATGTCCTGAGGTGAGGCATTACATTTGGTATCAAAGCGATGGTTTGCACACACGGACACTTTGGGTAAAATATTTAATTAGATATTAATATTTTAATAACATTAAACGAAAAAACTAAAATGTTTCCACAACCTTTTACAACTTAATAATCCATTTTCTTACTTCATACAAAAGATGGAACTTGCAAGACATTGATCCATTAGGGACTTGGGATGTAGATCACCTATGCCTTATTCATAGGTACCCGAGTTCGGACCTCAGATTTTAGAGGCTCTTGTGAGTCTATACAAGTTGTGTATGCAACACCTTCCACCACCGCAGTAGGCAAGAGAGGAGGATGTCCAGTCAAGAGACAAGGAGCCAATAGGCAAGGATGCACACTCAGAGCCACTAGAGCACGATACCCGAGGTGGGAGAGGTGACCTTGAGCTGTCATAGCCATTAACACAAATTTGAGGGACCATTTTTGGATAAATGAACTCATTCACTTGTTGAACCGCATTTCCTTGATCATGATACGGGAAGGTGTGATTAGAGACCATCTTCACTTAAAGTCAGCAATGTAAACTAGCACTACGGATGGATTTGGGGTGGAGTCATGGCTCCTCATCCTTGATAGTTTCTTTGGATTGCACTCTTACGAGAGCAATGTCAAAGCTAGGTTCACCATACACCTCCTCCGATCTGCGGTGTTTGGAGGAGGAATGAGAGCAGTTCCGATTGACTTAGGATACAGTGACTTGGGAATTATTCATGGAGCATTTCAAGGCTCATTATATGTAAGATAATTTCATGAAGAAGAGGATTGATGAGTTTCATGACTTACGACAGGGCTTTGACATAATGGCATAGAATTAGAGTAGGCTCCTGGATCATTGCGCAGTATGTGGACTACCTTCAAGACAAAATATTATAGGTTAGTTTCTTCAAGGCCTGAATGCAGACATAACAACAATAGTTAGGATGCTATCTCCTCCCAAACCTGAGAAGTTTGTTTTGAATCCCTACTTAGCTGATGATAACATGACCATGACACAGGAACAACAAGATAGGAATAACAGAAAATTTTAGGAAAATATGCATGTCTTTCGAGTAAGAGGTCATGATGGACAAGACCACCCCCTAGAGGAGGAATTTTTCCTCCTCTAGCGATATCAAGGGCTCCAAAACATATAGAATAGCACACACAACTATCAAGGACACGAACAATAGAGGGATAGAAATACTTAGAGCTTATAGAGAGTGGTACTTGAGGAGGTTTTAGTGGAGCTAGTTATACGAGAAAGGGTACTCAAAAATATATCCGGCTTGCACGTAGTAGTCTGTTAGGGTTGGGATGACATGATCGGTTCACCAGTACAGGAGGAACCCCATCTTAGAGGGGTAAAAGAGGATGTTTTATTTTTGGGTCCTCTAATCACTATGTTCGTATGTGCCCACAAAAACCCACTACCATGGATATGCGAGAGAGTCCCTAGAGTGCAGAGTAGATAGTGGGTGATGTAGGACATGCCCATCATGTATATATAATAGTTGATAATTTCCAGGTGGAGCATTAGGCCAAAATTATTGAGATGATAGGTACTATCGGGGATATTTCTATCTCAATACTATTTGATTCAAGTCCTTCAAATTCTTTTATATCTCCTTCTGTAGTGGAACAACGTGGGCTAGTTGTGGCTAGGCAGCCAAACAATTGGTAGGTTGAGTTGGACTCTTGGGAAAAACTCTCTGTGGACTCATATGTGGAGATTTGTGTACCTTATGTAGGATTCTTCTCCACTACACTTGACCTTCGAGTTATACCTCTAGTATCATATCATGCTTTTTAGGTATTGATTGGCTCGAAGATCATCAAACCAAGGTAGATTGCAGGAATAAGGTCATTGAGTATTAGGATGATCTTAGGAGTGTAGTTATTATGTAAGGGATGCGTAGGTCTATCTCTTTGCACATGATCTTGGCTAAGAAACTCAAGGGGAGCATGCATAAATATTTTCTAATCGATCGAGAGAGAACTCCATAGAATTAACCCTTAGATGAACATGGAATTTTGAGGGAGTATGTAGATGTGTTTCTAGGTGAGCTTCAGATATTACCACCCCACAAAGAGGTGGATTTCACCAATAATTTAGTGGTAGGATCAACACCGATTTCTAGTCCACCCTATCGGATGATGACTCTAGAGATTCACGAGCTCAAGATATAGTTAGAGGAGTTGTTAGATAAGGGTCTCATTTTCCCTAGTGTGTGTCCATTGGGAGCGCTAGTCATATTTGTGAAGCAGAATTATGGTTGTCTCAAGATTTATGTAGACTTCACGTAGCTCAACAAAGTCACAATAAACAATTGTTATCGACTCCTAGGATTGATTACTTGTTTGATCAAATGTGGGTAGTTAGAGTGTTCTCAAAAATCTATCTCATGTCAGGTTATCATCAGTTGCACATATAAGATGTAGACATTTATAAGACAACGTTTCACACATATTATGGGCATTATGAGTTCATAGTTGTCCCTTTTGGTTTGACCAATGTCCCAACTATCTTCATGATCCTAATGAATGGAGTATTCAAGAAATTTCTAGAGAGGTTTTCTCGGTGTTCTAGATTATATATTGATATATTCTCATTCTAAGGAGGAACACGAGGAACATTTGAGATAGGTACTACATGTTTTGAAACAAAGAACTTCTTTGGGAACTTTGAAAAATGTAGCTTATTTTAGATAGAGATTCATTCCTTGGGTCACATCATATCAAAGGCGAGGGTATCTCAATAAATCCCTTTAAGACACATGTTATTATTGATAGGCCGATGCCCACATCGATTAATGAGGTGAGGATTTTTATGGGTTTAACGAGTTATTACCACGAGTTTGTACATGAATTTTTAAGGATTTCTCACCATATTACTTGGTCGGAGAAGTGTGAGAAGGACTTCTAGTTGTTTAAGGAAAGGTTAAAAATGAATACTATTTTAGTAGTTTCGGACCCAACATAAGATTTTTTTGTTTGTATTGATGCATCACTAGAGTGTCTAGAAAAATTTCTTATGTAGGAGCACCGAGGTTATTGCCTTTGATTCACGTAAGCTCAAATATTATGAGATTAACTACCCTACTTATGAATTAGAGCTTCAGCATTGTTGTTCATGATCTTGTGCGTTCACATCATTTCCTTTTAGGTAGGGCATTCATTTTGAGGACGAGATCACTGTAGCTTACAACATATCTTCTCAAAAATTAACCTCAATTCTCACAAATGATGTTGGATGGAATTACTATGTGAGTGCGACATCGAGGTGCAGTATATCAAAGGAAAGGAAAATGTTGTTTTAGATGCACTTAGAAGATGATGATATGTACTTTCATCCTTCACAATACAATCAAACTTGAGAGGAAGGATTATTCAACACCTTCTAAAGGACATGTTTTATGAGGATGCTAGGTAGATGTATGAGTCACGGGTTTCGTTAGGGGGTAGATATTTAGGGTGTATTTTAAAGGGAGATGGTTTATTTCGGTTCATAGGCACATATATGTGCCTAAGTCAAGTGATCTTTGTAGCTTCAAAATTACATAGGCTCATCGAGCCCACATAAGCACATCCTGGAGTGAATAAATTCATGCCGATGTGTGAGAGTTATATTATTTTCCTGGTCTTCAATGGGACATAACAAATTATTTAGCACATTGCCTTAAGTGCTAGATGGTCAAGGAAGATCTTTCTCATTCCGCATGAATTTTACACCGTCATGATATTCCAGAGTGCAAATGTTATGTGATCTCCGTATATTTCATACTAGGAATCCCTATTTCTTCCTATCATTATGATGCCATTATGGTCACTGTGGATAAGATGACCAAGGTTGCACATTTCTCACATCCGAGGTCACCATTAATGCACAATCCATTGCCAAAGTATTTACGGAGGATATTGTTAGATTATATAGGATTTTGAAGACCATCATCAATGAAAGGTATACCATTTACAAATCACTTTTTGGACTTCCCTTAAGACCGCTCACGGGTACATAGATTAATTTAAGCTCAACATATAATCCGAGAGATAGATGGACAGACAAAGATGGTTAATCAGTGCACTGGAGATAATTTTAAGGATGTATGTGATGGACCAATGAAATAAGTGAGAATATTATCTACATTTTGTTTATTTTGCATACAACAAAAGCTATCAAAGTTCCATTGGTATGGCTCCCTACAAGGATTTGTATGGTCGACCTTGCGGGACACCTCCGAGTTGGGAAAGACTAGATTATAGGATTATTCTATGACCAAGTTATCTACATGACTTAAAGAAGCATATTTTTCAGATTAGGAAGCACCTTGAGAAGGCTAAAGCACACTAGAAGGCGTATGCGAGACACCAAGAGGAATTATCTTCACCTCGTAGTGGGTGACAAAGTCTTCTTGAGATTTTTGTCACACAAGAGCCCAATCCGCTATGGAAAGGGTTCTAAGATATCACCTATTTTTTGGGGCCATTTTATATTTTGGAGGTCATCGGTCTAGTTTCCTATCGCCTAGCTTTTCCACCACACCTTACACGGTCCCACGATGTATTTCATGTTTTTGTAATGCATAGATATGCACCTGATATCTCTTATGTTTTGGATTGGTCAGAATTACATGTAGAGGATGAAGGATAATGGAGGTTGGAGCCTATATTTATAATAGAGCACCAAAGTTTGACCCTTTGGGGTCAAAACATGGACCGTGTCGGGGTGTAGTGGGATACATATGATTAGATGACAGCCACTTGGGAGGATGCTTCACCATTGACGGTTAGATATCCTAATTTGTTTGAGTGACTTACAAGAGGAATTCTAATTTTAGGAGAGGGGATGTAGTTACCACATTTTATAGGCTCAACTATCTTCCGAATTATCTACTCATAGATATAATTTGTGACAGGATTTCACATATTTTTGAAATTATGTTATGTTATTTTATATTCATGGACATGTATGCCAATTTATCTTTGATTAGTATGTTGGCACATTTTATTCGATGTTGTGGATACTAAAATATTAAAATGTTATTTGGGCCTAATTGATATATGATGGATACATAGTTTAGTCACATGCTTTGATGATACAAATTATTTAATTTGTACGAGAATACATGATAGAATGGATGTACGTCATTTATATGTATTTCAATGACCAACAAATGATGAATTGTGTGAAAGTGTGCATATTTTTCATTTACAATTCCATGTTGATGTTGTGATATCATAGATCTCCATGTTTAGACTTGATCACTTATTAATCAGTTGATTTACGCTTGTATTGAGAAGATGCATTTAATGGGTGCATTGAGTGTACATGTTACGGGGCACATGAGAATGTGAGTTTTAGGGTGGCTACACAATTTATGCACAAGCAGCCCACAGGGATAATTCCTAACCATGTTAGTTGTATGGGGCCTTATTGTTTGCTTGTATTATTTGGGCACCATGAGTGACCCTTATTTGTAATATTGTAATTCATGTAAAATAAATAATATTTAGGTTGTTTTATTTTGTAAAGTAAACTAGGTTAAGGGACTTAATGGTCCCCACTAGTATTTAGTTGGTATTTTTGTAAGTGTATGTGTTAATGAAAGAGGATTGGGGTAACATGAACACCCTTGAGTGGGCCCCACATCCTCTACATATGTGCCCAAATGTGCCAAACCGAAATTGGGCTATTTATGGCATTTTAAGTGACCCCTTTTAGTTTTGGGAGTTCACTTAGCATGAAAATAAGCCCTTAGACCCTACCTATTAGGTAGGGGGGCTTAATTTAAAGGCATGGAGGGAGTTTCCATCCCATTTAACCTCTCTTTTGTCACCATCCATGTAATATGGGTTGGAATGTGTGTGTTGTGAAAAGTTACATAAGCTTGTCTCATTTTCTTTTTGGGTAATTTGGGAGAAGGGTGTTTAAATGTGAGTTTATCTTTTCTTCTTTTTATTTTGGGAATATTGACTTGGAGGGAAGAGAGGGGTGACACATGTCACCCCCTCATTTTTGAGGAAATTTATTTGTTTTTCTTAAAATAATCCCTCATGGGGAGAAGGGGACTTTTTTTGGCTTTTGTTTCATGTTAGAAGACTTTTGGAGTTAGAGTTTTCTTGGACAAGGAATTAGGAAAATCTTAGATATTTGGAGAGCTTGTGGAGGTAGGATCTTTGATATCCTTTAATGTTTTTTTGATTGATAAAGTGGGTTGAAGTTACCCATTCCCTGTTTAAAAGAAGAGGCTAAATCCTCTAGAAAAAAAAAGGGCTACAAAAGCCAAAAAATAGTTGCATACCAACATTACAATAGATAGAGAAATCCTTAGATTACTTCCCCCTAGGATGGAAAATAATCGTCAATTTTTCCCATGTGTCCTTTTTTATTTTTACGCCTCTTCACTTCTTGTCATTTTCCAAGGTCGATCGGATAACCAACACAAGGTCACTGGGGTTTGCCAATGCCATCAAATTACCTGACACAAAATCCTGATCGATTCCAAACTTTCTGAAGTATGTCCCCTTTTTATGCCACCTCCAACCAAGTTTTCTTCCTGAAATCCCATCTCTGTATCATTTTTCTCTGTCACCGTTTTACCATCGAGAGGTAGGATTATACGGATTATCTTTAAATTTTGATGCAGAAACCAAATCTGGGTTTACAGAACCCCATCCGTTCGAAGATTTTGATCCATTTTCTTTTTCAGATTTTTGATTCTTATTGAAGGGACAAGAGGCTTGCAAATGCCCTACATTTCTGCATAGTCTACATTGGAATGCGGTATTCTCATAATCTAAGACCTGGGTGTGCTAAAAATTACCAAACTTAAGGTTGATTCGATCAGGTAATCCTTTTCTTAAATCAAGTTCAACACAAATTCGGGCGAATGAACACAAGCCCGAATGTGTTCTATCCATATCCTCTTTTATAAATTTTCCCAAGACGTTTCCAATATCTTCCAGGGCATACCATAGATGTAAGGGAAGGTTAGGAATCCTGACCCAAACTGGTGTTTTGGTCTCTAAATAAGTATTTGCATTAAAATATGGGAATCATGGAGTGATGAATAGACCTGCATGTCTACACAACTAGGGTCCCTCTGTCAAACATCATTGTTAATATTTTGTTTCCCTAAAATGGACAATGAAAAACCCTTGGAGCAGAGAGAGATTTCACATTTATTGGTCCAATTTTTGAAGACCCACTAGTACAGAGCTATGGAGGAAGGCCAAAATCCATTAAACCTACCCACCACCACATCCTGTGTTAAATTTTTGAAATATTCTTCAACTTCTGGATTTTCTATAGTGAGGGAAGGGATGTCCTCGGCTAGATAAACCAAGTATGCACGAGAAGCGCCACCCCCATTTTCCAAAGTGCATCCTTAAAGGAAGAAGCCTTCTTATGATACCTTGAGCCATGGTTTATTGAATCTCTACCCCTTGGTTCCACTCACCATCCTTTCTTGCTACCCAGATTTCAGAAATGTTTTGTTTTTAGAGCCCTAGGGTTAGGGCACGAGAATAAATTCAACCTTCTCCCATTTGGCTCTATCCCACAGTCCTCCCCAGCCCAAGCGCCCCCAATACTAAGCCGAGAACCCTTCGTATCATCCTTTTGCCCACGGAGATCCTCTTGGAACTTGGCAATCGACTCTGCCTTGCTCACATTAATCGCACTCATTTTCTCTTTATTGGGTCGCCAATTCAAAAATATCAGATTCAATACAAAGTTATTTGCTAACACCTTATAATTGATCCTTTTATGTTATTTGTCATGTTAGATCTTATATTTTCTTATAGTTGAAAATTGTGTGTCTTGTTTTTGTGTTGTATATTGCTTGGGTATGATATTTTTATATTCTCCATCCATATTATGGCTTGATGGATTTTGGAGTTTTATTGGGGAAGAGGAGGGATTTTCTCTCTTAAACCTTATGGATTGATGGACAAGCCATGTTGGTTCTTTTTATTCCCATCATATGGTTTGAGGTGGGTAAGGTAGTTCACATGGTTTGAATTCCCTTCCCCATCCTTGGAGAGGAAACCTAATGATTTTTAAAAATCCCCAAGGAGGATTTTAGGTGAATGGGTGGAGTAATAAGGAGGGATTGTTGTATTGGAGGGATAAGCAGGTTTTGTGAAGAATCTTGTAAGTGTGCATCCTATGCTTGGACCAAACTCTTTGGCACTTTTGAATGTCTCATCTACTCTTCCCCATTTTTGAGGATGAATATGGTTTTCTCTTGTTTTCTTTTGTTTGGTAAATGTTGGGTTCCTTTAGTGTAGGAGTTAGTCTTCTATGTGATATACTTGTGTGTATTTTCTCCCTTATTCTTGTGCATATTTGTGGAAGCTAGTTATGTATCCCGCGGGCTTGGGGGAGGCTAGCATATCTTCCAACATTTGGAAAGATATGTAATTATTCCTTTAGGTTGGGTTGTAGAACAAGTCTTTCTCTATGTGTTGGATTCTTTTGTTAAGAGCACAAACATGGAGCTCAAGTTTGTAAGATAGTTGGATTTTCATTGTTATCTTGGCCTGATGTTGTTCCCAAACTTTTTGTAGAGTTTTACTTATTTTAATCATGTGAATATGGATTTCTTGGAAGTTTTATGTCCTTATAAAGAAACCATTTTGAGATTAGGACTGCTTTGGATACTAGTATTACATTAGTTTGTGTATCCTCTTTCAATCTTGCAAAGAAATGTTGTAAATTGTTCCTTTTTACATCTTAAGCATATTGACATATGATTTCTTTGCGATAGTAATTTTGGAGCTTAAAATTCATTGTTATGTAAGCTATTATTGCATGGTAAACATTATAAGAAACTTTGTATTTTCAAAAGAAATGAAAGGAATATTAAGTGCAACTTCTTCTATTGAAATACGGTTTTGGATGCTATTATTTTGATCCTCAAGTGAAGTCTTTTTTAAATTTGTGGTATAAATTGTATAAATTGATTGATAAATTCATTTTTTACACAATATATATATATAATGGTAAATTTTAATTCTTTATTTAAAAAAACATTGTATACTATATACCTAACCAAAGAGAGGATCTCTAGTAAAGGAAACATAAAAAAAAAAAAAAGAAATAATGATATTATTCCTTAAAATATCCATGAATCCAAAATTCCATGGTTCCTCCTAAACCTACACAAATTAGAAACAAAAATAAAACCAAATGAGAAGAGAAATAAGACATAAAGATGGATTAGGATATTTCTAGGGAAACATAAAATATGGGGCCAAGATTAATATTATCCTCACGTTAACATTTAATCCCACAGTACTTTTACTCATGGGAATTTGTTGGATTAGGAAAATAAATTAAAAGACAGTGTGTGGGCACTAATTAAATAAAAGTGCGGAAACTAATTAAATTAAAAGGGGTGTGTAGACTTTCTATTGTGACCCTAGCAATTGTTTAGTAGAAATAAATAATTAAAGTTGGAATTTGTCTAGTAGTTAATGAATTAAGTAAATAAAATTAGTATAAAATGATTAATAACGGGAATCAGATAAGTATAGTATTAGTATTTATTTTTTAAAAAAAATGTACCCAAATTTTTAACTACCATTTGGTGTGGTTTTCCATGTCTTGAGGTGGGGCATTAGATAATCCAAGATGGGGAGATATGAAGAATTTTCTCCTTTTCCCACTCACGTACCACCCGTTCAACCTAGGAAGGTGATTGTGTCTCAACATTTGCACGAGATCCATCCTAATCCTACCCAAGGATTTCAAAATCCTTTACCACCACTCCCGCACTCGATTCCCATCCATTCATTTTGTCTCAAGTATAATTCCTTTGTAAAACAAATAAATTGAATTAGATTCCTATTTGTAACTAAATAAAAAAAAAGAAATTAAAAGATTGTGGAAAAAATCATTTATATGCGCCACTTTATCAAAATGAATTGTTATCACCGAATCACAGCACCCCTGTGTTTATACAAGTGCATATACTTGAATTCACGGTGTGATTGGATAACATGGGTACTATATCCAAGTTGTGGGACTTGCTACTTGAGATAGACCTCCAGAGAAAGCTGGTTCTTGCTCCTAAACTACCTGCCACAATCTACTCTAATGCAGGATAAGCTAACTATTCTAATCTAAATTTCCAAGCGACCAGGGAGAGAGAATACATAAAATGAAAGCCTACACTAAAGAAGTGATACACCGAAAACGAGGTGTGAGAGTAATCTCCAAATGTGTGAAATACAGAGGAAAAGTGCACACTAGAAGAGGTGATGACAGTTCACCATAATCTAGCAAAATGCATTCACAACAATATTCCAAGCATACACAATGTTAATGAATCCCTGCAAGAACATAATAAATAGACACAATATTCTTATAGAAAGATTAAAGGGGCAAGAAGAATGCAAGAAAACACAGCATGGGAAGATACATCCACAAACTGGTATTTTATTGCTTCATGATATGCACAGTTCAATCTATTACAAGATAAGGGCCTAGATCACCATGCAAGGAGTCCACTACAAGGGCCTGCAACACACTGGCTTCACAAAGCAATTTTGGCAGAGCTTTGCTACCCAAAAACTCTCTCCTTTACAATGAGCCCAACACTCCAATTTATAGAAAAATGAGAAGGAAAAGAGAAGGGAAAATGGAAATCCCGAAATCTGTCCTTCAACCACCTGTAAGAGGCATTAAATTGAGTGAAATGATTGTATGTTACTTGCAAAAGGCTCCCCATACTGTCCTATGTGCTGCAACAGAGAAAGAAGGATGACCATGCCTCTTAATTGCACTCCCAACTACCAAATAAAACACTGTTCTGAACCCGGCCACGTTTCCTTAAAAATATAAATCAATTTCTGATCAAATATGGAATTTCTTGATTTTTGTGCATCGGGCTCGGAACCATGATTCCAACGGTACCAATTTTGTGCGATTTCGTTGAGAAATGCAAAAGTTATGGCCTTCTGAGTGCGGGCAGCTATTTTGGGGTCTGGCAGGCGTTTTCTGTCATTTGACAGGAAAGAGCATTAGCTGACTGGAGCCGAACACGTTTCCTTAATTTAAATATATCTACCCTCATTAAAAATAAGAAATCCAGCTTTTTTGGCATAGAGGACGTCGTGCTCGTTCCAGAAAGTCCAATTTTATGAAAATCGGAGCTCGGAGTCAAAAGTTATGGCCGTTTGAAGTTCCACGGGTCAAACGTTGACTTTTCTTCTCTGCCTTCGGCCGCTTCGGCTTTTCGCGCCCTTCGCATCCTTTTGTCCCAAATGTCCCAATGCTGAATGGGACAAATTCTTCCGAACCGCCCGAAATGGGCTTCCATGTCCCTTTTCTGCCGGTGACACGTGGCGCTTTTCCATTCGCTTTCGGCTTTTCGGCTATCCGCGTCCCGCGCGTCCCTTTGTCCCACTTTTCCTAGTGCTGAAGTTCCCTATTTCGACCGAACCGACCGGTTCGCGTACTCGCGGCCCAGATGTCCCATTTGCTTTCGGACCGTCTGGGACAAATTTTTCCGATTCGCCCGGTTTGGCCGGTTCGCGCCCTTTTGTCCCAACTGTTCCGGGACAAAAGTTCTCATTTCGGCCGGCGGCGGTTCGCGCACTTCGCGCATCTTTGGCCCAACTGTTCCAGGCTGCCTTAAGTCTTTTCGGCTGAATCGCGTCCTCCGCGTACTAACCGCCTGAGATGTCCTGCACTACTTGCGCAGACCCTTCAGCGACCTTCGGCGGTTCGCGTCCGAGATGTTCCAAATGTCCCGACATTGCGAGGACTAGGACTTAGCCATTTTCCATGATTTTTTCTGGCCCGAGCTTGTTTTTTTCAATTTTTTCACATTTCCTCGAACTTGCTCTCTTCTTGGACAAGGAGTTAAAAAAATATGAGGGGACCCTAGAAACATGACTTTTGCCCCGACTCAACATAATTGCTTGGGACTAAAGAATTTGATGCATGTTATCAAAATTACCTTGAGGGGTGAATTTTGGATAACATGAATTTCTTGAATTTAGAATAATTAAATTATATAGATAAATATTCTTAAAAATAAATACACACATAAAAAAAAACTTAAACTTGTGATTGATCTTTCAATGATCCATAGAGATCCAAAATGACTCTACTTCATCAAAAATGTCAACACGAAGAAGGAAAATAATTATACGGAGGTTTTTTCTTTATCGTAAAAAGACCACCACTTTTTGCGAGTAATGGTTATAGAATCACTTCCCAACTAAAGTGGTGCTCATGGGACCATTGGTCTGCATTAGCGCGTGGTCGGGGTGTTTCAGATAGAAAATAAAATATGAAAATCAATAACCTCCGAATTTGAAACATTGTTCATGTCTCTTTTGCTTCATGACCTTTCCCATTCTCAAGTGCATAGGAGGACATGAGAAAGGGTATAAATATATGTTTGTAGAAGAGAATAAGATCATTGAAGCATGAAATAAAGTGAGAAATAATTTCTTAGTGATGGAATTGTGTTTTGTAGAAGAAAGGAGTGTTGAGGTAGAGCAAACAAGTAATTATGAGGAAGTGCGAGATATTATCTACTTCTCTTTCATACATATCATAAATTTTGTACTTATTGGTTTGAATTGGCCAATAAAAGTGGGAAGAAAGAGAAATTTCCCTTCCCAACTGGTTTTTCCTCCTCTGGAGGTTTCCTGGATAAAACTTGTTGGTGTTTATGAGTTTATATTCTTTCCTTTCCTGCAATTGTGGATTCTAAGCATAAGAAAAATTCATTCACTAGCTATCTCTATCATTTTCTAATAGAAAGTAGAACAACAACATTAATTTGTGATTATGTGGATGATTCCAAAGTTGAAGAGTTTATAAATCATTTTGGTATCAGAGATAACAAGTATGCAGGACTGTGGTATTCATTATGGGATTTGTATGAAAGTGAAAATATCTAAAGGTGAAGAGGCTTTACCTTGCGATCCAGAAATTTCTACAAAGAAGTGGAAATAGAAAATTTAGGGACAAATGGAGGAAGATAAATTGGTCTGTAGAATCGATATTCTAGAGACCATGATGGATAGGATTTTTAGAAGGCAACAAGAACTTGTAGATTTGCAGAAGATAACTTTTGTCAAGAAAGACTCCATGGAATTAGTGGTTTGAGGCTTAGCTGAAAATTTTGGCATTGGGAAGAGCCACCATGAGGAATATTATGGGGAATAGTATGAAGAAGAGACTTCAAATGCAAGAGAAAAGGTAAAATCTAACCATACTCCTTTTAAATTTGAGACAAAAGTGAAGATTAAAATACTTGAAGGACAAGTAGATGCAAAGTTGTTTGATAAATGGTTAAAACAATTAGATGTCTAATATAGCATCCATAATGTCATTGAGGCACAAAGGATCCCGTTTACACGTCTCAAAATAGAGGGACTTTGGTTTGGTGGGAAACCCATCTAACCACTTGTGAAAATAAGAAGCGTCCTATTGTAAAACCTTGGCAAGAATTCAAATACTTACTTAGAGCTAACTTCTATCATATTGGCCATAAGACTATCCAAATGATTAAATGGAAGTATTTTAGACAAGGAAGTGATCAAAGTTTGCAGGACTATACTATGGAGTTTTGGAGGTAGGCCATGTTGCTTAACATGGAATTAGGATGAGGATATTCTGACTAAGTACTTGGGAGGACTTCACACTCACCTTCAAAGAAAAGTCATCTCCACAAAGCCCAAAGATCTCAATGAGGCATGTGTGCAGGTATACTACATAGATGATGAAAAGAAGCAAGGAGAAGCAGAGCTAAGGAAAAGCAGTTGATGAATCAACATGAAAAGAGTATGGGCAAACAAGTTACAAGGGTAAGTGGAAATGGAAAGGTAAACAAACTGCCACTACTTTAAATACTTGTAAATATCCCAAGAAGTTTTGTAAGAACTATGTTATCAATGGTCATATTGATGCTACATGTTGGAAGTTGCATCCAGAGTTACCAAGGACTCAAATAAGTCCATGGTAAAGCTGTAAAAATAAAAGGGGAGGTAGAAATCAAAGATGAATTTGATATATATGAAAGGATTGGATGTACATCCACCAACATGGAGATCTAGGAAGAGGAGATGAGTAGACTATTCCAGATCAAAATCCAAATCGAGAGAACTAAGGTAAATGTTTTAGTTGATACCGGTTCTCGCCTAACTGATTTTTGAAGTAGCTAAAAATAAGCTTGGTCTTGAGACTTACAGGAATCCACACCATTATCCTTTTGGTTGGGTGAAGAAGGGTGTTGAAATTTAGGTAACAAGAAGATGTAAGGTCAAGATTGGGATAAATTCCCGAGATACTGATTTTGGAAGCTAACATTGTTCCACTTGATGCTTTTGATGTTGTGTTCGGGAGTCCTTACTTGTATATTAGGGATGATATATTTATGGGTAGGGAAAAATGGTACAGATGGGTCAAGGATGGGATCAAATACAACATCTGAGCGTACCAACATAAGGCACAAGTTACTATGATGAGTGCTAACCGAGCAAGAAAAATTATTTAGGTAAATCACAATCATTTTTAATTACTTTTGTTAAAAGATAAACAATATGGGGAAGAAGTTTCATGGATTTCTAACTAGACAAAACAATATTTGGATAGTATTTTTAGGAGGTATTTCAAGCTCCTAGTGGGTTACCACCAAAATGGGAAGTAGGGCATGAGATTAAGCTATTTCGAGTCCCTCTACCGAACATAGTGTTGTATAAGAAATCCTTGCTTGAGAGTCTTGAAGTAAAGAAACAACTCCAGGAATTACTAGACCTAGGGTGATATGTCCAAGCACCCCACCATGCGGCTTTCCTATTGTGTTGGTGCCAAATAAGGATGATTCTTGAATAATGTGCATCAACTAACACACTTTGAACAAGATTACCATAAAGAACAAATATGCACGATTCCTCACATAGATGATATCTTGAACTAGCTTCAACATGCCAAATTATTCATGAATTTGGATCTCAAGTCTCAGTTATCACCTCGTCGAGAATCAAGGAGGAGGATATATGGAAGATTTCCTTTAAGAAAAAACAAGGTTTATATAAATGGTTAGTACTTCCTTTTGGGTTATGTAATGCACTGCTACATTTATGAGATAGATGAATGATGTATTGTGGGATTTCATAGATTCATGTGTCACTTTATATATCTATAGGATATCTTGATTTTTAGCACCACATGGGAAGTACATATAACTCATTTACAACAAATCTTGCAAGTTCTCGGGAGAAACAATTGCTTTGTAATATGAAAAATGTGAATTTTCCAAACATTCACTTGTCTATCTTGGGCACGTGGTTAGAGGAGGAGAGCTATGAAAGGATCCAAAGAAGGTGAAAGTCATCGCTAATTTCCCAACACCAAAAGGATACATAGAGAATAGGATTTTTGTTGGATCAAGTACAATACATGTGGAAGTTCATTCTAGGCTTCTCTCTGCGATTACATTGCAACACCTCTACACACACAAATTGTAAATAGTAAGGATTTTGAGTAGGTAAGGAGCAAGATAAACCCTTTGAGTTATTGAAATCACAAGATTAGTCATGCTCAGTACTTTATCTTCCTAATTTGTAGTAGCCTTTTGAAGTAGAGACATATGCCAGTGATTATGCTATGGGCACCGTGTTGCTGCAAGGAAGTAAACCCTTATGCTATCATTCTGAAACTTTCACTTCAGTAGTTAAAGGATATTTAGTATATGAGAAGGAAATGTATGCACTAGTTCAGAAATTAAAAATGGAACCATTATTTGTTGGGTAAAGAAACTATTGTGCACACCGACAGAAACCTCTCCATTTTTTGCAAGCACGGTCTAAATTGCAGCAAACAAGTCACTAAGAATGGATGGGGTTCCTTTAGCACGTCCATCGGTGATAGAATATAAGAAGGGTAGTAAAATCTTGGTGGCACAAATGTTTTCTAAGCCACCCACACAGAGAAGTTCTCTTGTTTGGCCACTATCTCTCAGATCGATCCCTTCACGAAGGAAGCTTATGGAGAGGCATATGCCTAGGACATAGACTTTAGGGTGACATTTTAGAAGTTGCAGTCCCAAGGGATTGAAAGGATAGGGATTGAAGATTGTTATCTCAAGGACGGGATGCTCTACCGATGGGGAAAGCTTTATGTACATAAAGAAGAAAGACTTCTATTGATGAGGGAAGCACGTAGTTTGAAAGTATTGGGAAATTTTGGTCTTTGGTAAGACCTAGCCCACTTGCAAAGGCACATGTATTAGCCTAATATGCAAAAAGAAGTACTAAATTTATATGTGGATGTAAATTATGTTGTACTAGTAAGCCTAAGACTAGGAAGAAGGATTTGTATATGCCTTTTCCAGTACCTAATCATTTGTGGGAGGACATTTCTATGGATTTTATAGGAGGATTACTTATGTGTAAACATGGCCATGCCTATCTGTATGTTGTTGTTGATATATTGAGTAAGATGTGTATTCTTATGGCATGTAAAAAGACAATAAAATCACATGAGGCAAAAATATTTTCTTTGCTAATGTATGGGTCTATTTTTGTTTTCTAAAGTCTATTATTTTTGACAGGATTCCAGGTTCTTGGGAAGTTCTGGAATACTTTGTGGGACAAGATAGATACCAAGTTATAGAGGAGCACAACCTTCCATCCACAAAAAGATGGACATGAGACAGATGTGGTGAATGGGACTTTGGTACAATTGATTAGAGGGTATAACATCAAATACCTAAATACCTGGGATGATTCCTTAGCCTACATTCAACATTCCTATAACTGGGAAGTACACACATCCACTATGAAGTCACCATTTGAAGCATGCTTGGGATATCTACCTACAAATTCATTGGACATAGTAGTTGGGCAGCGGGATGAGGATGAGACACGAGACATAGAGGTGAATAGAGAAAAAAATTCATTGAGAGGATATGGACAATCCATTTCAAAGTCAAAGAACAACTAGAGAAATCTCAATCCAAGTACAAAGCTAGGAACGATCAACATAGGAGGGAACATAAGATTTATGTTAGACATAGATTTTGGCTTTACTTGAGAAAGGACAGACTACAAGATCAAGCAAAAAATATCAAGCCACTATGATATGGGCCCTTCACCATATTGGAGCAGGTTTGAGAAAATTCCTTGTAGCTTGATTTACCGTCATTTATGAGGATGTGCTCTATAGTAAACCATGAGAACTTGCACCTATATGATCCATCCATGCGAGATGAAGATGAAGGACTACATTTGTTGCCTTCCATTGAGAATTGTGTCTTGGACTCACAAGGTGAATTGGAGGAGGATGTAATGCTGCAATAGAAGGTTAGAAAGACTAGGAGAGGTCCATAGGAGTCTTGTTAGATTGGATTGAAAGGAAAGACACCAAGGCAGGCCCGGTCATACTCGAAGGAGAAAGTGTGGGAATTATTTTATCATCTACTCCCCCACTAATATTTTGTAGGACCAAAATCCTCCTAAGTATGGGAGGTGTGATCCATTGGGATCCAAAATGACTTTACTTCATTAGATCGGTAAGAAAAAAAGAAGGAAAATAAATATATGGAGGTTTTGTATCTATGGTAACAGGATGCCACTCTGTGTAAAGCGGTGGTTACTGGAACCACTTTGCCCAACTAGGTCAGCGGTCCTTGGACCTCTGTTCGGCATTGGGCAGCGGTCTGGCTCTTTCGAAAAAAATAAAAATGAAAACAAAGAACCTCAGATTTTGAAATTTTGTTCATGTGTCTTCTCCTCCACGACCTTTCCCATTCTCTAGTGCACACGAGGACATGAGAAAGGCTTTAAATATATGTCTTTAGAAGAGAATAAGATTATCAAAGCATGAAAGCAAGTGAGAAAGAAGTTCTTAGTCTTTGGAATTGTGTTTTGTAGAAGAAAGGAGTGTTGAGGCGAGAGAAAGAAAATAATTGGGATGAATTGTGAGATATTATCTACTACTCTTTCATACTTATTGTAAATTATGTACTTATTGTTTTGAATTGGCCAATAAAAGCGGGAAGAAAGAGAAATTTCCCTTCCCAACTGGTTTTTCCTCCTCTGTAGGTTTCCAGGGTAAAACATGTTGGTGTTTATGAGTTTATATTATTTCCCTTCTTGCAATTGTGGAGTCTAAGCATAAGCAAAATTCATTCACTAGCTATCTATGTCATTTTCTAATAGAAATTGGAACAACAATGTTAATTTGTGATTCTGTGGATAATTCCAAAGTTGAAGAGTTCTGAGATCATTGATGCAAGTAACTCTTCAAATCCTTGATTGGATGTATTCAACAATATAGGGTGTTTTGGAATGGCATATAAGGCTTAACCGAGAAGAAAATAGGGCCTCAATGTCCATTTACGATGAATGTTTTAGAGATGGCCAATCTAAGGATTTTTCATCAAAAATGGATTTCTTAACAAAATATACACAACCTTAACATCTCTTTCTTAAAGCCTGAAAAATCCCATCATTTAGAAAGGAGGGTTTTTTCAAGTATGGATTCATAGTATTTAAATAATTAGGGTTTGCTTTTCTTTTATTATTTTTATTTGTAATTCAACATGGTAGATTTCATTTCTGTCACCTTCAATGTTTAGGTGGATGTAATTATTTCATTTAAACTTATGTGAATGGGGAGATATTTCATGATAGATATGTTGTAATCATTCTACTTATTAATTTTCCATTAAAATATTAAATATTTCAGTTTTTAGGCATCAAATGAAAATTAAATCTTCGCTCATTTCTTAGTGAAAGGAAAACATTGGAATTGTGAATGTTACATAATTAAATATCAATAAATAAGGTGGTTATTCTATTTTCAAAGTTATAAATACATAGAAATTAGAAAATGACGTTTCTCATAGGAGAAATTGGACCTATTTATGGTTGAAAACATTCAAATAAATCACAAAGTTTCATTTTCATTCTAACTTACAGGATTATTTGAAGCTCACCTATTTCTGTTCTTATTTACATTAAACTTTAGATAGAAATCCCTTAACATTATATTCTAACGAAGATCTATTATTTTAAGTTTTGTTACAAAAGTGAATGTTTCTAAAGAGGAATTTATACGTCTGAACCATTTATTTCATGACGCACTTATTTTACATTTATATTGGGAATAGAGACATGTTTACCTTTGACCACACGACATTTTTTCATTGAGGTTATAAGTTAAATCAATGTAGTAGATTGTATTGTGGTATTCCTTATTTATATACCTCCGATAGTGATGCGGATCTACATTTTTGTTTAATTTTTTTTTTTTGTTTGTATCCATTTTAAATGGCTTCGTTTTTTTATTTTTTTCTTTTGTAATTTTGTATTTTTTGGATGAAGACACGAAGTCAATCCAATGTGTGAGTTTCTCATGGGGATCTTACATTAGCATTATACTTTGGAACATTAAATGTGAAGACAATTTTTTTAGGAAATAGTTTTCTATGCATGTTGTTCACCATATAAGAAGTTGTAGTGAAATTGAGGATGACCTCTTTAAAACTTTTAAAGTAAATGATTCGAGACTGTTTTTCTTTCTATATTTTGGATGAAAATACACATTCCATGGGATCGGATTAATCTACCAAATTATAGAAGATGCATTCTATTTTGAACCTAAAAATAAATTGAGAAAAAATGGAATTGATGTTAAAGGAGTTTCCAAATAGTGAAAATAAAAAAGTTTGGTTAGAAATATTGGTTTCTCAAAATGAATAGACAAGAGTTGGTGATATTGTGATTATAATTATTATTTTTATTGCATTGTATTTACTATTAAAATGTGTTAAAAATGTGTTAAAATATTTATGTGTGTATATATTATCTTTATGTGAGGTTAAATTCATATAGATTTTCATGTGACATCCTGTTCTGATTTATGGTTATGTTAAATTTTATTTAGAAAATAACATTAACATGGGTCTTAACAAATGCATATTTGGTTCTTTTAAAAAACATCAACCAAATTTTTATAGGGGTGATACCCTATTACCAAAAGGACCTATAGTCTAGATATAACAATAAGCATGAAAAGAATCAAAATAAGAACAAGAGAAAAATTGTTGAATATAACAACAAAGTAGTAGCCCAATACCAACAAGTATGTAGGATGAAAGTAGCCACACAAATACCAAAGAAGAAGGCGAACAACAAATTTAAAAGTGCTAAGAAGGTCCATCAAGAGGATGGGAGACAATAAATTTAGATTTCCTCATCGTGACACGAGTCGAAGACTCTTCCTTCTCTAAGCACAACACTATCCAAATCAACGGGTCCATAAGTATTTTTACAAACACCTTGTAAGAAAATCCATCGAGAAAAATCTAATATTTTGAGGCCCTCGGGATTACGAGTGTTTTAGTTCTTCTTTTTGGGTATCAATCCAAAATATTTTTTAATATTAAAAACAATTTCGATAATGCCCTCTGTAGTTGCATTTGATTTTCCATACTTTGTCAGATTTCCATTCAATTGGCCATTGAGAATTTTTAGTGAATTGAATCTATTATTTTCTACACTTGGTATGAAACAAAATTTTCAGCATTGTGTGTGGGAAAAGGGACGGCAATAGACACAAAAAGGAAACCTCCCATGACGGATCGTCCATGTTACAAAATTGTTTCAAACTCACCTTCTATCCCAAAGTGAGAGCAGTGTAATCCATAATAGGAGTGGGATATTGCATCCTTATCTATCCAAATCCACCATAAAATAAAGTGCATCGTCTCGAACCATTCATCGTGGATTAAAACTTACATATCGGACTACGGGTGGGCTTGTCCATGTCTACGAACACCTATTTAGACCCACTAGGTGAATTAGTTGGGTTCTAAAAATACCGAGATGTAAAAATGATCTTATTTGTAGTAGGGGTAGAGACATCCCATACTGAGGGATTCCATTTGTGCTAAATACTTCAAAGCCACACAACTAGCATTGGAGTTTCTATCTTCCAAATAATGAGCCAAAAATTCTAGATTGTTCAAAACCTAATTCTAAATCGAGGTGCGATTTTTAGATCAGATCCCGAGAGAGGAAGGACGTTTCCAAGTGGGGAAGTTAAATTAGAAGTAGGAATAAACTAGTCTAGAGCAATATTTGGTGGTTGGATCAACAAAGTGAGAAGGGTTCCAAGAGAACAAGAAATTATTGATAACACGTATGGCTTCCATAATTCAAGAGGAAGAGTGAAAGGTTTAACCCAGATTGGGAGAAATCTTGGGAGGAGGAGAAAAAATATACTAGGGATCCATTTGACCATATTGAGAAAATTGTTGCTAAAAAACCAAGGACATGTTATCCCAATTTTACCCCGAAAAAATTGATTAAAACACAACCCTACACAAAGAGCAAATCGAGAATGGTTGGCTCTGTCTATGAGCTCACAATCGATCCCATATAGAGGGGCAAGTGGGATAGACAATGGAGGAGCAAGGGTCAGAGAATGTGGCCAATGACGTCAAAGGAGATCAAAGCTCAACACAAGAGAATCGAAAAAGGGCTCGAGGTTTTTAGACTTCGCATACGAGTCGACTCAGGGTAAAAAGAGAAGAGTCACAAAAGGTGCTACATGTACGCAATTCCAAAGGGTGTAAGAGGAGTAGGTCCCCAAACTCACGCGAAGCTTCCACATGTCCAGGACCCAACATCATCACTCCTAAATAAGTAGAAGGGACCCAACTAAATAACAAAGAAAGAAGAGTAGGCCTGAATTGGCTAAGTATGGAAGAGCTAATGGAAATTCCCATGTATTTCCATGGTAAAACTCGAGGTAGGACCCAAGGGAAATCTCCAAACAAGTGCGGAGCTCGCCATGTGGTCAAAGTCAAAAATGGGGTAGAGTCACCATTGAATCGAGATAAGTATGGAAGAGCCAATGGAAAGTCCCACGTGTCGTATGGAGAAACTATAAGTGGTAGGACCCAAGGGTTAGTCTCCAAACAAGTGCAGGCTCGCCACGTGGTCAGAGAGAAAAAAGTGGGGCGAGCCGACCGTTTAATCGGCTAAGTATGGAAGAGCCAATGGAAAATCCTACATGTCTCTACGATGCAACTCAAGGGGTAGGACCCAAGGGATAGTCTCCGAATAACCGCAGGCTCACCATGTGGTTAGAGTAAAAAGAGGGCAAATTCGGTTGTTGAATTGGCTAAGTATGGAAGAGCAGCAAAAGCCCCCACATATCACCTTGACGAAACTTCGAAGTGAGAGCGAGGGGACGAGTCTCCCAAATGAGCGTAGGATTTTCATGCATCCATGGCCCAAGGGAGACAAAGTTGGTAGTTAAAAATTCTCGGGGTGATGGAAGCCTCCATGTGTCCAATCAGCACACCTCCAAAGGTCAGGTCCAAACAGGGTCTCCAAATGAGTGGGAAGCCCCCATGTGTCCTGGGTTAGACGTAAAGCCTTCATCAAATAGAAATAATTTGGGAAGACAATGAGGAAGATAGAGTAGAGTCATGGAAGGTGACATGTGCCTCATCAATGCAATTTCAAAGGCATGGCCAAAAGAAAGACCCTCAACTAGTGCCAACCCTACATGTGTCATAGGAGTGAAAAAGGGATCTGGTCATTGAAAAGTCCACATTCGGGACAGGCCAATGGAATCATCCACGCGTCGGCTCGACACATCTTCAATGTTAAAATCTAGAGGTGGTCCCTAAACAAGTGCGAGACTCACCACATGGCAAGAGTCAAAAGGTAGACAAAGCCATCCGTTGAAAAGTCCAAGGCCGATGAAAGGAGCCACCTATTAGCTCAACGTAACATAAGAATTGATACCCAAGGGACAATCCCTACATAAGCACATGATTTCCATGCATCCATGGTTCGAGGGAGACATAAGCGGCAGGTTAAAAAGTCTTAGGCCAATGGAAGCCTCCACCCATCATCTGGGCACATCTTCAAAGATACAATCCGAGGCGGTCCCCAAACAAGCATAGGCTCGCCATGTGGCCGAGAAGTCAAAGGGGCCAAAGCTAACCGTTAAAAATTCCAAGGCTGTGAAAGGAGCCACGTGTCGGCTTTGTGATCCTTTAAAAGCAAAATTTGAGGGCAGCCCCAAACAAGTGCCAACACGCCACATGTCCCAGGGGCGAAAAGGGTCTCACCGATCGTTAAAAGTCACGGACCGTGGACAGTGTAATGTACCTCATTGACGTAACTTTAAAAGAAAAATATGGAGGAAATTCCTAAACATGTGCCATCCCTCCACATGTCCAAGGTCAAATGTAGTGTCTCTACCAATAGGCGGGACTTAGTTAGAACACAAAGGAATAAGAGCAGCCCACGAGATGATGCCACGTGTTAGTTCGGCGCAACTACAAGAGTGTAGAGAGGAGGGGGCTGAATATTTAAACCATGTGGGACCACCATGTGGACCGTGTATGGATAGAATCTTTCGCATAATGAGAGCCCACATTAAATGCCCTAATCTTAACCTTTAGACGGCCATAGGTTTTGACGGGAAGCTAAGAAATGAGCAGGAGAGGGCATTTTTGAAATCTCTCAACGTCAGATTCACATCCACTACCATCATGATTCGGAGTGCAACTTTTGAGGCTGTCAAGTCTCTCACCCATCGCCACAATGAAGGACAGACCTTCTTTCTTTCCCAACAAGGAACAACACGTGGGGGCATGGTTTCTACAAGTAAATCCATTCATTGTTGTAGATGGATTTTAATGCTTTCTCGGGATGGTTGGAGTGGTTGTATTAAATGCTCTCATAGGGGTGGTTGAATCAAATTTCTAATTTCCCCTCTCTCCTTCTCTCATTCTTCTATATATTGTAAATTGGGGGCATATTTCTAAAAGTGTTTCATCTTTTGTCTCATGCCCCTCTCTGTCTTTCTTCCTTAGGGTGGAATGTGGATTCTAAGCCTCCTCTCTTGACTCTGTAATGGAATTTTCTTACCCCTTGCGCATAGATGATGTACCATGTGAACTCTTGGAGCAATTAAATTTGTTTTGTGATGTATTTTTCCATCCTTTCTTATTTTATTGTCTCTTCTTAGTTCTTATCATTCATAGGTATACTATACATACTTTTGGTGTCTATTACATGTTTTGGGAGCCGTGTTTAATGGTTTCAAGCGGTGTTCTATGTGAACTGTATCTTTGGTTTGTGATGCATCTGTCCATCCTCTCCATTGCTCACCTCTATCCACTTCGGAAGTTGGATTTACGACCAGATACTCTCTTTTTATGGTGTATCACCATTTTTTTGTAGGCTTTGTTTTCATGCACACTCTCTCCTTGGTCACTTGGAAGATTAGATTAGAATTATATAGTTTGTGTGCATTAGAATAGCTTGTGGCTTATAGTTTAGGATCATCAACCAACCTGTCTCTAGAGGTCCATTTGAAGTTCGCAAGTCCCAAAACTTGAGAGATGGTCCATTGTTATACGAGATCACACTGAATGCCCCACTAAAAACGAAGGCCATTTGGGGGTGTTGTGATTTTCACTAATAGTTTTGGCACGCCTGGTGGGACACTGGAGTTATATTTTTTTTTATCTTTTCAAGGTGTTTCATTATCAAATAGTAAATCTTAAGCCACCATGTAACCACACTAATATTTTTACATGTCGGTGGGATAGGTCTGAATCACCTTACCACTTCATTTCATCAAGTTCATTTATCTCTGTTGGTGAATATTTCAGTCTTTGGAGGCACTTTCAAGCACATATGGCGACTCCATCAGTCGGTCAACAACCCACATCTCTAAAGTTGTAGACCTTCTTCCCATCCATTTCATCCATTTTCTTTCATCTCTTTAATTTTATTCCTTTCCATGAATTTTTGCAATCGTGACTTAATTTCCACCTTGGAACTCACACTTGCATCAACGGTAGTGCATTCGACCTCCAATGTATTTCCCAACTCCTTTAGATCAGCATTATGATCGGATGAAAAACCATTATGCTTACCGATATGAGTGTCAAAACCATTTTAGCCATGGAGCTTATCAAGAACAAGGAGACACATACAATGGTGAAAACTATACAAAGAATGCTAATCTGCTAGAGAATATCCAAATAATGGTGACTAGCATGGTGCACTAAAAGGCTACAAAGCATAAATGAAGGCATTCGGGATTGGATGCAGGGGCACCTTTTCCATGGGTTGGACCTTTTCTAAGACACTATAGCCCATAGGAGAAGCTCGACTTCATCTTTGAGATGTTTCCCCAACTTATGCAATAGAATGAGGAGATAAATGCCTATGAGTTGGACAAGACAACCTTGTCATAGGGTAATTTGACCACCTCATAGCTTTTCTTTTCCTCAATCAACATCATCACAAGCGAGTGTCATGAGTCTAGCTTCCCATTTGCTGCCCCAAGTTTTGAATTCCCTTCTCCATCCTCTAGTCTTCCAACCCAACTAATTTCTTCTTCCCTTTTCTCTTCCAAATCCAATTCCCCTACACAAGAACCAAAATTATTTCCTTCCCCTCCACCATAGACAAAGCAACAACTAGTGGAGACCCCTCCCACCACTCCTCTTACTTTCCCGAGTCCATGTCGGGTAGAGACTCCAAAAACCAATCAAGGAGAGCCAAACAAAGAAGAAATGATCAAAAGGTTAGCAAGTTGGGCTCTCAAGTTTGGGATTACGAAAATCCCCTCGATGGTTAAACCTTTAGAGGAGGCCAGGGTCAAACCGCAAGTGGTGTAAGTTGAGTTTGTAGTAAAGGAAGAAAAACCAGCTCGAAGTCCCATTTAAGAGGAGTGGCTAGAGGAGATCAAATCAGAGTTGAGGCCACTTAATGAATAAATCATTATTGAATATTTTTTTGCTTTCATTTGAAGGGCCTATTTTGATTCATGAATCCATGACACAGATGACCATACGTTTCAAAGGCTTCCAGGAGTACTATACTGAGTTCAAGAGGCTTCATCCCTTAAATATCTAATGTCAAAGAAGAGTTTGAACTTTCAAACTTCATGTTTGAGGATGAGGGGAACGATGGTGAGCAAGTTACTGATTAGGAGGACACAATGGAGAAGGTCAAACACACATAACGGGAAAATTAGGAGGAAGATTGTCTATCAGACTTGGAGGATTGCTTTGATGATGAGGATCCCATAGAAATCACATAATTTTCTCCCCCATCATCCACCTTCCAAGCACATGAGTCCTCTTCCATGGAGGAGAGCATCCAAGGAAAGCATCTTTCATCTCACAGTATCCCTCTGGAACCAAGGTTTGAAGATCATAGTCTTCCATTCTCTTCTCAGGAGGAGGAAGAAAAAGAGGACGAGGATCCCATCTCTCCCACGCCACTCACCTAGGAAGGTCTGTAGGAATACTCCACTCTTGGAGTTGAAATTCATAATAATGGGCACATCCATCAGATCATACCATGCCAAATCAGGTACTTGGCTTCATTAGAGCCAAGGGAGAAGCCAAAACTAGTCATGCCCACTCTAGGGCATGAGGATGAGTATCAAAGCACCAAGGGTCACCATCAACACCTCCAAGAGTCCAATGTCAATCAAATTGAGGAGGTATTTTTGATTGATGTTGATACCTTGATGATTTGGGTGGAAGATTGGCCTCTTGTTGGTTTCTCACTCATTATAACTTCCATGTTTAGTGCCAAATAATATACATGGCCGCATTTTTTGAGAAAGGGAAGTTATTTCTCCCTACCTGTAGCGGGTTTTTTAGATTTTCTTTATTAAGGTTAGTGTAGGAGTAGGAGTAGATTTTCTTTCGAGTAGAAGAAAGGATTTTACACACTCTGTATGTCCCACTTGGAGCATGTATGATTTTTAGTTTTGTACATAGAGATGTTGTGGTGATTTTTTGCTCTAGGGTTGTATATCGCTATGTAGTTCAATGTACCTCTTTGTGAGCATTGTACAAATCCATTCAAGGATAGGAAAATCCCCAAGTCAATACAATTTTCTACTCTCGAAACCTCATATCCAAGATTTTCTTATGAAAATTGAGGCTGCATGGACATACGGGCGGAGTTCAAGGTCAGCCAAGTGCAAGTGTTAGACTCAAGTTTTAAGGACATGATTAGTACTGGCTCTCATTCATGACACCATCTCTAATGGATGCAATAACACAATTGGTCTCTTCATCTATCGGGAAGATGTCCTCATGAGTTGCTAATTGTTATCCCAATTTTATCCCTCGAGGAAAAATTGATCAAAAATGACCCTACACAAAGAGAAAATCGAAAGGGTCGTCTCTATCCTATGAGTTCACAATTGATTCCAAATCGAGGCGAGTGGGCTCGATAATGGAGGAGTAAGGGTTGGAAAAGGAGGATAATGCTGTCAAAATATATCAAAGCTCAACATAAGAAAATAAGAGAAAGGGCTTGAGGTTTTAGACTTCACAAATGAGTCGACTCGTGGTAAAAGAGAGAAGAGTCACAGAAGGCACCACGCGTCGGCTCGACACATTTGAAAGGGTGCAAGAGGAGCAGGCCCAAATCAACTAAGTATCAAAGAGACAGAAAAAAATTCCCACGTGTCTCTATGGTGAACCTCTAAGGGGTAGTCTCCAAACCAGCGTAGAATCGACACGTGGTCGATTAAGAAATCGTGGCAGAGCCATCCATTGAATCGGCTAAGTATGGAAGAGCCAGTCAAAATTCCCACGTGTCTCTATGACACAAATCCAAGGGTAGGACCTAAGGGGTAGTCTCCAAACAAGCACAAGCTTTACATATTTTCATAGTCATAAAGGGCGGAGTGGCCATTGAATTGGCTAAGTATGGAAGAGCAGTGGAAAGTCTCACATGTCTCTATGGTGCAACTCCAAGGGGTAGGACCCAAGGGAAGTATCTAAACAAGCATGTGCTTACCACATGGTTAGATTCAAAAGGGGGTAGAGCCTGCCTTTGAATCAACTAAGTATGGAAGAGCTCAGAATCCCCAATGTGTCACCTTGGTGCAACATCGAAGTGAGACCCAGTCTGATCTCCAAATGAGCACAGGATTTCCATGCATCCATGGCTCGACGGAGATAGATTTGGTAGTTAAAAATTATCGGGGTGGAAGAAGCCTCCACATGTCCAATCAGCGTACCTCCGAAGGTCAGGTCTAAATAGGGTATCCTAATGATCCAGGAAGCCTCCGGGTGTCCCAGTGTCGATATAAAGCCTTCATAAAATAGAAAGGAGTTGGTAAAAACACAAAGAAGGTAGATTAGATCCACGGAAGATGCCACATGCCTCATCGTGTAATTTTAAAGGTGTGGCCAAAAGAAAGACCTTGAACTAGGTTCAACCCTCCATGCATCTAAGGTCCGAAAAAGGGACACGGCCATTGAAAAGTCCAAGTTTGGGATAGGATGGCGAAGCCTCCATGCATCAGCTCGACGCATCTTCAAAACTAAAATATGGAGGTGGTCCCCATAGAAGTGCGAAGCTTACCACGTGGCTAGATTGAAAAGGCGGATAGAGTCGGCCGTTGAAAATTCCAAGGCCGATGAAAGGAGCAATATGTTAGCTCAACGCAACTTTAGAAGTGAGACCCAATGGACAGTCCCTAAATGAGCGGAAGCTTTCCACGCATCCATGGTGTTGGTATCAATTTTTTTCTCCTTTTCAAAGAAAACCGCAACACAGATTCAACACGAGCTTAGAGGTAGATAGATCATAAATGTATGTCATTTTATAGCCGGGGAGAAATCTAGTTGTCCCTTTGTTACTTGGATTTGTGGAGAGATGGATAGCACCTCAAAAGGATGTGATCTTATCCTAACTATGTTAGGTTGTGCCTTTCAACCAAGGTAAGAGAACCTTTTTTGTAACCTCTGTTATTTTAAAAGGGATACAAGTACCTTTTATTGCATAATTCTTTTAGAGAAGGCCTTGGGAAAATATGATCAACACACCATATCTCGACTCTCACGAGTTGTCACTTCTAGATCATGGAGATACTTTCATAACAAGGCAAAGGTTACTAAAGACATTTGAGACCCGCTTGCTTATTCATGTTTAAGTGATGAGGATTGTCTTTGTTGTGTACACACGTGACAAAAAGGGGTAGAATGGGTAGGATTGGTTGTTGTTAAATAATTTTTGTGGGAGGAGACAAGATGGACTTGACTCACAGATCCTTGAGAGTTTATGCAAAATGCAAAGATTCAATCAACAAAATGCCACAAAAATTTAAATTGTTTCCTCAACTAGAATATGTGCTTCAATGGAGGCCCATATCAGCACTCTTTCACACATCCTATGGGATTCTATCAAGAATGCTCAAGTCAGAGGACCCAATAAAGCACCAAGGTTTAAACCAAGTCATGCTTGAGGTACACCCAGAGGCTTACAAATAATCTCTATCAACAAAATGAAAGAAAAGTGACTTTAAAGCTGTTTATCCCATTCCCGGATGAAGGATATTCGAGAAATGAAATTTCATATGCCACTAAAATATCACAAGGACTAATACCTATGTGATTGTACTATATTTTGATACAAGATTGTAATAGAAACAAGAAAAAAGTTACCCGTATGCATTCGAAATGAAATAAATACACTTTACTCAAGATTGACAAAGAATAACTCAAAGTTTTATAAAATTTATTAGCAAGGAAAGTTTCGAACAATCTCAAAGCACGTTAATGGCTGTACACTTGAAACCACCTTGACATGATCATATTTGACAAAAAGAGAGATATACAAGATTCTCTATATGGCTTCTCAAAATGGATGGGCTCTGTCAAGATTTTTTCGCTAGATAAAATCAGTCCTGATCTTTCCAAAAACTCCTAACCATTTTCACAATGAATTTGTGTTATTTATATAATTTCAACATATCCCATTCCTCCTAAAATACAAAAAGTTTAAATGCACTAGTGTTTGCCATAATTCTTTCATGATTCATAGAATCATATCGTAAAAGTCTACAGGTGCTCAAGGGAAAATCTATTCGATTTCTTCCCGCATTCAAGTATTTTGTCAAGTAAAACACGTCTCCATCCATTCTCAAACCAATTTCACCCCATATAAATCACATCTAACACCTTGTGTGCTTAAAAGAAGAAAAATAGAAAACCAGATCAGGCCCAGAGTCAAAGCTGCTTTAATGGTGCAAGATGCCTCCAGATCTCCTCCACCAAACTCTAGATATCTAAATTAACTCACTCCTCTACGGCATGTACAAAATAATAAGAAATCATGAATACTCATACTCCCGGGAGTTTTACTCAAAAATGGGGGAAAATCAGATTTAGACACTCAAAGATCCGTTGATCTTTTATTTAAATGTGGGCCGTTCACGTGGAAGATGTAAAAATAGGTTGGGGGCTTCCTTTCACGTTTTCGACCCTTTTGAAAACATGGAAAAATTTCCCATTTTTCCCCACACCTCGATTCTAAAAATGGGCCTGACACGTGTCCTAAGGTGGGCCCTAAAAGAAACATGGAGAAATTCTGCCATTTGACTCTCTTTTGGAAAAAGTAAAATTTTCCAAGTTTTCCCCATGATTTTGTCCTTGAGAAATACTTTTAACACATGTACGAATTTGGGTCCCAGTGGAACCCGGGTCCTTTTATTCCTTTAAATCCTTTTCCCTCAAAGGAAAATTTTTTCACATTTGCTCCAAAAGCCCGCACCTCTGCCATTGACCAGGATAAAACATTGACTATTTCCCATCGGCCTCCACGAGCCATACAACTATTTTAACCTTTATGAAGCAAAGAGGTGAAAAGTTTTAGTTTCCTCTAATGGTCCACCTCCCTGCCCCCTATGACTTTTCAAATTACCATGTGTCACCATGGCACACCTTGAGGCTGTCCCAAAAATTTGATACCTTGAACGAGCGTGGGCTCGCCAAGTGTCTTGTTATGGTGAGATTTGTTTAAATGATTGAATCTATGCCGAAGGCACCATGTGTCGACCTATGAGGTAGTCCCCCTTTCTGTTGAAAAGTCTAAGAAAATATGCAAAGCAAGCAGAGGCCTCCACATGTCATCTTGGCACTCTTTTAAAATGAGAGTCAAGGGCTGGTCACCGAATGTGCGCGGTTCCTCTACGTGTCTTCATGGAACAATTTCAAGATGGTTCCCAAAGCAGAGACCGTAAATGAGCACAAGCTTGCCACATGTCACTGTTCCACCAAATGGTATCCATGTTCATAAAATTTGTCTAAGTCTGGGCCACGTAGGGGAAGCATCCACGTGTCCTCCCGATGCTACTCCAAGGAAAAACCCAAAAGCAGGCCTCCACGTGTTCCTCCACATGTCTTGGACTTCCCGAAAACATTTTGAAAATTTTCTAAGTATGGGAAACCTAGTGGAAGCCTCCACGTGTCCTCCCGGTGCTTTTCAAAGCCAAACCAAAAATTTGATTCTTAAACGAGCACCATTCCTCCACGTGGACACATTTTAAAATTGAGGAGCTTTATAGAATTTTTAAAGTGCCCAGCCAAGCCACATCCAACTAAAGGATGCCACATTTCACTGTTGACTGAATGATGTAAATTTGACTGGGAGAAATGCCTGTCAAACCATAAAACACAGAGAAATGTCCATTTGAGCTAGAAAATGAGGTTTTATTCAAGGACAGAGAATTTAGATTATTGCAAGGCTCAAACAGGATCCTTAGGGACACATCAATTCATATATCTTTGAGTATTTAGGGAAAAAATGGTAGGGATAGTAGATCCTAACTGTGGAAAATGTAGAAAACAGGAAAACGCAAGATCTGAAGGAACAGAGCACGAAAGACTCAAAATATAGTTTTTTTAGAGGAACAAAGGCACCATGAGACAAATACAAACCCATAAGCATGATCATCGACCCATAAGCAAAATAAAAATGGAAAAAATACCAACCGACCACCATACGGGGAAGGATAAAATGACAGAGGTTGTGAATCAATAAATCTTTAAGGGCACAAATGGGGCGAGACAATTCTTAGCACCAATATTGGCTCCGACTCGGGGATGGGCACTCCCTGTGAGTGCCACAAGAAAAATAGTATACCAAGTGAAAAAATATCCATTGGGTAATGGATTTAGCTCGTAAAGAAGAGAAACAAAGCCATCTCTAAAAACAAACAAAGAAGCTTGTAAAAACAGGTCACCGAGGACCAGAACAAACAAAAACACAAAAAAGGAAACAAACAACCAACTATACACTGTACAAGAGGTGTTTACCTTGATTCAAAGGAATAAATCCAAGAAATTCTTCAGATACCTACCATTAATAGGTATTTCAAGAAATTCACCATCTAGATCCTTCAAGAAGAAGGTGTGTTCACCAATTCTGATGTCAATGGAGTAAGGGCCCATCCACAATGAATCAAAATTTCCATGCTTGCCCTTATCCTCATGCCTGCTATCCCATAGTAGCACAAGATCTCCAATATTGAAGGCTTTGGGAGTGACCTTCTTGTCAAACAGTTTCTTTAGCTTTTCTCTGAACTTTATATGCCTCTGGTGAGATGCCCTCCTCTCTTCATCAAGCTCAACAATCTAGTTGACACAGACATCATGAGGACTCACTTCTTGATCTTGCGGTTACTAAATGAACTGATATGAAGATAATTGCATATGCGGGGAAGCAAGGAATGAGTCCCATATACCAACTCAAATGGACTCTTTCCAGTGGCTCTTTTGATAGTGATCCTATCAGCCCCAGCATAAGTAAACTCCAGCTGTTCACCCCATTTTCTCTTGTTCAACTCCAAGGTTCTTCCGATAATATTAAGAAAATTATTATTGCTTTGGACTCAACTTGTCCATTTCCTTGGGGCTTATTACTAGAGTCATATGTCAAATTTATCCCATATCCTTTACGATGTCTAGCCCTAAAACTCATGAGATTATCAGCTATGATTTTGACTAGTACTCCAAACCTGCAAATGATGTTTTTAGCACAAAGTTCACGAGAACTTGGTGTGACACCTTCTTTGTGGGAATTTATTCCAGCCACTTGGTAAATTAATTAGTGGCTACAAGAATCCACTTATGGCGATGGTGAAGGGTTTGAAATCTCACCAATGAAGTCCATTCCCCATTGCTTAAATGGGGCTTCAATTGATATAGATTGCAAAGGTAGGGAGCCTAAATCGTTCATCCTTCAAGAAGAAACGCTGGCAACTCTCACATATTTTGGCCAACATGGTTGCATCCTTAAAAAGAGTTTGCCACCAATAACCACCCCTTAGGATCTTATGTGTTGTGACTCTTACAAAAAAATGCCCCCCACAAACTCCTCCATGGAGATCAACAATTATTTTTGGGGCTTCTTCTTCAATAATGCACCTTAAGAGGACTCCCTTTGGGTTCTTCAAAGATAACCCATAATAAGTGATGACATATTTTTGGGAAGCTAATTTAAGGGATTTCTTTTGGTTCTTACTCAAATGCTCGGGCGGTTTAGGTATACGAGATAAAAATTACATCTTTGTACCACTCGGGAATTCATTAATGCTTGAAAAAGAACATAAGAAACCACTTTAGAACTTAGAATGCAAGGTCTAAAAACCTTTGTTGCTTTTACTAAGGAAAATGAGTGCTTTTCTATGATAGTGTACTTCAGCTCATTTCTACAAGGCCTTACTAAAGAAGACAATGGGCCTTTTAGCCTCTTCATTATCCTTTTGCAGTAGGACAGATACAATAGTGTTCTCTAATGCAAAAGAGAACATCTCGAAAAGTTTTCATATAATATGGAGTCAGTCGGTTTAGGTGCATTCTTGAGTGCCTCTTTAATCCCGTTCAAATCCTGGATGGTAGCCTCCTCTATTTGATGACATGGTATTTCTTGACATGGAATTGATTGGAATGGTCAACTCAAGCAAATTTTTATATGAATCTTTTGATGAAGTTTATCTACCCAAAGAAGGACTGAATTCATTTCTTAGTCTTTGGGATTGGGACTTTGGTAATGGCCTCTACTCTTTCTGGATCAATCATCACTCCTTCTTGTGACACAATGTGACCAAGTAGCTTTTCCTTACGCACTCCAAAATTTCACTTCTTTGGATTGAGTGAGATGCCATATTCCCCACATCTTATCGGCATCTTCTCCAAGTGCGGGAAGTGGTGACTTCACTTCTGGAAAATACAGTTACATCATATTTATAGAATGCAATAAACTCATTGATGTAACCGGAAAAAGCAACACCCATTGCTCTTTGAAAGGTAGGTAGTGCAACATTCATCGAGACCAAAAGGTATCTGACATAAACATAGGTCCCCAAGCGAGTAGTAAATGCTATCTTGATCCTTTCTAATTCCTTCACCACAACTTTGGTTATAACTAGAGAAACCATCGGGTGGAAAAAACAACTCAGAACCAATCACTAAATGTAACATGCTTTCCATATTAGGTAAAGGATATTTATCCTTCATTGAAGCTATGTTCAAAATCGTGAAGTCCACACATAACTTTGATATCACCATTTTCTTTCTTTGGTACTAGGTTTATAATCGAAGAAGAATACCTTGTTGGTTGGTTAATACCTCCATCTCTTAGCTTCTTCGGTTCTTCTTGCATTTTGAGGGATAAGAGTGGATTGATGGGCCTCTATTTCTACTGAATGGATTTGTATTTGATTCCAAGAGGAATCTCATGCTTTGAAAACAGTCCACTCTATAGGCCTTTAGTTTGGAATAGGTCCAAGCCATGCAATCTTGGTATTTTTCAACAAGCTGGATGTATGAGTGCTTCTCCTCCTTGCTGAGATTGCTGCCTAATTTTTTTTTTCTTGGCTTCTCCTTTGTGCCAAGGTCATGCTCCTCAATATACCTTGAGGCTGTCATGCATCTATTAACAATGCAATCAACATTATCAATATTGGACTCAAGAGGAACTAGCCCTCTAGGAATGGTGTTAGTCTTTAGTTGGATGATGCCCTTGCCAACAAAAGTTTCCTTTCCCTCTATTGTACATACCATTGGTTCCAAATCAATATACTGATCAACAAACTCTCCTTGTTTTGCGAAATCTTCTCATCAGAGTATCATCATCAAAAACCTACCAGTGTTTAATATTATCAAGGATAGAGGGTCTTGTCAAAATCTCAACCTCATATTCACAATATGGGGACACCATAGATTTGTCAAACCAATATCCCAACACTTATGCAAGCTTTTATGCCAAGTCATTGAACCTCCTATCATGATGCACAATTTTGAATGAATCAAACATCTCAATGAAGTCCCAAACTACATGCTTGTATTGTTTCATTCATTGGTTCTTTGTGGCATACCATTTTCGACTTGTTTTACAATTAATTTCGAATCCCCTTTGACAATGATGTCCTTGACGTGATATTTCCAAGTAATTATTAAACCCTAATGATTGCCTCATACTCAACAATGTTGTTGGTGCACGAGCAAAGTTTAGTTTGAAGGAGAAAGCAAATATTTCTTGACCAAGAGAAAGCGAGAACAACACCATCACCATTCCCAAAGTTGGAGCAAGTGCCATCAAACAACAGAGTACAAGGAGAGCACTGCTACTCAAGACACTTAGACTCCTTAATCTTGTGCTCTTTTCCATCAAAGCAAATCCCACAAAGTTGTTAGCATCAAATTTTTATACATTACTTCATAGGATGCATTATTGGGATCCTCAATAAGATGAAACATTTTCTTCTCCCCATATAACTTTGATAAGGCTGCCATCAAGCTGGGATGGTGGCATAAGACATGTCCATTTGGACACTACCACCAACACTTGCAGCCAACTTTCTTGATGGTAAAATACCCCACTTGGGTTGGCAATCAACTATGAAAACATCAAGTTTCAAATTTTTACCCTGGTAGGCTGCAAGTTGCACCACCAAACCCTTCACACATCGCACCTACCGGTACCTCTCTAGAGTCCATGTAAGTGCAATTCTAGATATTTTTGTTACCTTAATATTCAACTCATTCATGACCTCCAAAGGCATGACATTGCATGATGCCCCCGAGTAAAACATGCCATTATGGAGTGGCCTATCCTTGATGATGAAAGTAGTGAAGAATGGATCCACATTCGAGTTGAGAGTCTACTAAATATTTCAGAGTAAGTGCAGCAAGTTTGGGGACAAAAAAGGGGTCATAAGTGGACGTCATATTGCAAATAACAACATAATATCAACTTGTAGGGATTATTAGCAATACATACGCTCAAAATTAGAAAAACATATACCAATATGAATCATAGCATCCGGAATCTAGTTTCTAAAATACTAATTTTTTAAAAAAATGGACAAGATTATCTATATTAAACTCTCAAAATTCAATGACTTGGTATTTATTTTAAAAACACCTATAAGATTATAGTCCGTTTTCCCACAATTTGGATGACCAAAAATTGATATATATTTTTCTCCTTTGGTGAGAAGTTAGATGCCACTATCTATCTTGGGATGAATTTTATTTTGTATTTTTTTGAGCAATATTTTATTTTTTATGATTTTTTCCATGAAAGTGGTATGAAAACATAAAGAAAACAGAGCACTTTCCATTTGCCCGCCATAACTTCATCAAAAAATATTGAAATCAAATATATATATTTTTTTGAAAATGTATATAATTTCACCATGTTTGGGATGGTATAATTTTTATCACATTCTAATAAGTGAAACAAAATTTGCAGTCTTAAACGTAGACATAAACATTCACTGGAAAAAGTGTCTTAAAGACCTACTATTAGTAAAAAATTATAAAATTATATTTATCCTATTCTATTCACTTTAAATTCAGTATTTCTACAAAGCCAACAATCTCCCCTACGCAATGGTATGATTTTTATGACATATTTTTACTTTTTGGCATGGTTCAAGTCCGTGGAAGACTAAGTTTGATGTTTTGTTGTTTTTAATGTAAAATTCAGGATTTGATGTCCACTTAATTGTCCCCCAACTTGGTGCACTTACCCTTTCCCCAAATAAACCTCATGTGGTTCAACTATTTTTTCGATCTTTGATGG
This sequence comes from Taxus wallichiana var. yunnanensis, assembly GCA_018340775.1. Taxonomy (NCBI): domain Eukaryota; kingdom Viridiplantae; phylum Streptophyta; class Pinopsida; order Cupressales; family Taxaceae; genus Taxus; species Taxus wallichiana. Next base: position 236,317,175 of record CM031241.1, read on the forward strand.
TGTCTCAGACTCTTTAATGGCTAGAGGATTCTCCACAATGTTCACATTTCTTCCTAGGGCTGTCTTCTCTTCACTCAATCCCAAGTATTCAAATGCTCTCCTCTTGTGCTCAGGAATCCTAAGCAACTCAAAAATTGGAACAGAGACTTTGATTTGACTCAAAACTTGGGCAATGTCATATGGGACATTCTTGGGAAAGGCAATATTGGAAGAAAGGCTAACACACTCATTAGGTGGCACATGATTTTTTCTTGGAACTACAGGGATTTTGGAAAATGGATCTTTCTTAGGATCCTCTTTAGGAATGTTAGAAACTAAGGGAGATTTTTTCTTAGCCTGAGGCCATGCCCCTTTGACAACCTTACTTATTGTGTTATATTCCTTCTCTTGAGCCACAACAACATTCACTAATAATTGTCGATCCTCCTTAGATGGGATTTCTCCATCATACTTTTTATCATTAAAGACCTTAAATATTCAAAGTCATTATTGAGAAATTAAAAAGAGTGTACATTATCTACTTCTAAAGTATGATAGAGAGGGAGAATATGTACTCTATGAATGCAGTTCCAAAAAGTGGCAAAGAGTTTGGAACTTATCACCTCAGTTGAGGTTGCCCTTTATTGTGAGCCAGTGGAGCATCCCATCATGCAAACATCATCATCACTCTTATCATTAGCTGCATTTTCTTCTTGCTGATCTTCTTCACAAGGAGCATGGGGCATGAAACATCTATCACACCAATCAATGACTTGTCTCTTCCACCATAGAAACTTTGGCAGCAAAAGGATCAGGAACCATTCTATTTTCTCTACCTTGGGGCTGCCTATTCACAAATCCAACAGCTCCTTTTCCTTTTCATCAATTCTTTTATGATTTGTAAATCTATCTTGGCCTTGTTTCCTGTGTTGTTCTTGGGAACTCTGCCGAACTCCTTTCTCATCTCGGGCTACTTTGTAGGATATCTCCTTGACAACCCCTACCAAATTTTTCACAACCTCTTTCAAATTAGTACCCTTTCTTGTCTAAGACTTTTCTAGGTTAACTATATTTACACCTTCCCTCTTTGGAGGTTTCCTAATTGCCTTGATATTATTCTCTATTTGTAGGGCCATGGTGAATGCTTGCCTCAAGTGGTAGGGTTCTTGTCCCTCAAGCAAGAAGTGACCTTTTTATCAAATGCATTAGCATATTTGATCAAACATGACTCATCACATGGCCTTATCCTAAAAGGAAATCTTATCAAGGTATTATTAAACTTGGTATTGAAATCATGTACTGACTCATTAGGGTTATTTTTGATGTTTTCAAATTATGTCAAGAGAAACCGAGGGCCAATTCTATCACCATATCGCAATCTGAATGCATTACTCATCTCAATCCAAGAATCAATAGAGTTATCTGGAAATGCTTTATACCTATCCCCAGCACCATATTCCAAGGTAGGGATAAACAAATTGATATATACATCTTCATGTTCTATCTCAAAGTCTTCCATCATATTGATAAAAAGATTTAGATGCTAATCTCGATAATAGCATTATTTCCTTGGAAATTTGGGATTTTTTTCTTACATCTTGAGACACTACATTTGGGTAACCACCCATTCCCACAAAATTTATAGGTCCAAATGTGTTTACAACAAATGGAGGCCTGGGTTGAGCCATATTGATTTGAAGAGGTGATCTTGAAGGGGTGATAAATTGATGGGGGTAGAAGGTTTTAGAACACATGAGTATAATTTCCAAAATGGATACCCCCAAAGGCCTTGTTTCTTTGAAATCACTATCTACTTAAAAGATAGGTATAGAATGTGAAGCAAATCTTTCAAAATCAAATGAAGGCCCTTCTCTAGCTTGAGAATTCAATTCCACAAAAAGGCTACCTGATTTAGAGTCACTTGAATGGCGTATTTAGTGATAGGCCGTTCACTTTTATTAATGGAGATCCCTTTTCTTATCTCGATGTTCTCCCACAACTCTGCAAGATTTTCTTCCTTGATTTTTCTTTTCCTAGCTCTAGAAATAGTGTCCTAGTCTGATGACTAGCAAAGAAAGATCTTCTTCCTTCCAACTTTGTAAATATTAGTAACAAATTTTACTTGATAGAGGTTTAAGACACTGGTCCTTATCAAAATCAAATCAACAGGGAGTCGCCACTAAGGATTTTCACCTTAGTTGTGTAAATGCACTAAAATGTTTTGTCAAGTGTCTGTCAGCACTAGAAACTGGAAATGAAAAAATATGACCTTTCTTTACCAAAATTTATCAATAAATACCATTGCAAAACTTGTGGAAACTAGAGAAGTTGCATACAACACTTGTGACTTTGAAACCTCTTACAAACCTGAACACAGATGATTTTTAAAATGGATTTCTAGCACTTTAGAGCATACAAGAAATGTTTACCAGGGTCTGAGTATGAACTGTATCACAATGTCCCAATAACATCACCAATGATGTTGGTGTTGTTGATGGGTCAAATAGATATGGCTTCAAATATGTATGCACATGGATTAAATTGAACTAAGTTCTGAAACGTAAATCGATTCCCAACAATGATGCCATTTAGTGTTGGTGACCAAATTTTTGTCCTTTTCAAACCAAGCAGCAACACAGATTCAACAAGGAGCTTAGAGGTAGATAGATCATAAATGTATGTCGTTTTGTAGCTGGGGAGAAATCTAGTTATCCCTTTGTTACTTGGATTTTTGGAGAGATGGATAACACCTCAAAAGGACATGATCTTATCCTAATTGTTTTAGGTTATTCCTTTCAACCAAGCTAAGAGAACCTTTTTGTAACTTCTCTTATTTGAAAGGGGATACATGTACCTTTCTTTTACATAAATTTTACTGAGAGAAGGCCTTAGGGAAAATATGATCAACCCACCGATTTGACTCTCATGAGTTTTCACTTCCAAATCATCGAGATACTTTCACAACAAGGAAAATATTATTAAAGAAATTTGAGACCCTTCTTTCTTCTACATGTTTAAGTGATGAGGATTATGTAGTTCTGTACGCACGTGACAAATAGGGGTAGTATGGGTAGGATTTGTTGTTGTTAAATGAATTTTGGTGGGAGGGAAGAAAATATGGACTTGACTCACTAGATCCTTGAGAGCTTATGAAAAATGGAAATATTCAATCAACAAAATGCTACAAAAGGTTAAATTGTTTCCTTAACTAGAATATGTGCTTCAATGGAGGCCCAGATAAGCACTCTTTCACACAACTTGTGGGATTATGTCACAAAGGATTGAGTCAGAGGACCCAATAAAGCACCAAGATTTAAACCAAGTCACACCTGAGGTACACCCAGAGGCTTATAGATAATCTCTATCAACAAAATGAAAGAAAAGTGATTTTAAACTGTTTATCCCATTCCCATATGAAGGCTTTTATGAGAAATGAAATTAAATATGCTAGTAAAATATCACAAGGACTAAGACCTATGTGATTAGGCTATATTTTGGTACAAGATTTCAATAGAAATAAGAAAAACTACCCGTATGCATTCAAAAATGAAATAAATACACTTTACTCAAGATTGACACAGAATAACTCAAAGTTTGATCAAATTTATCAGTAAGGGAAAGTTTATAGAACAATATCAAAGCTTTTCAATGGTTGTATACTTGAAACCACCTTGACACAATCAAATTTGACACAAAGAGATATATACGAGCTTCTCTAGATGGCTTCTCAAAATGGATGGGCTATTTCAAGGTTTTTCTCTCTGGAGAAAATTAGTACCGATCTTTCCAAAAATCCCAGCCATTTGCATGATGAATTCCTTCCCTTTATAGCCTTTCCAATAGAGTCCCTTCCTCATAAAGAAAAAAACTTTAAATGCACTGTGTTTGCCATAATTCTTTCGTGATTCACAAAATAAGATTTGTAAAAGTGTCCAGTGCTTAAGGGAAAATATCTTTGATTTCTTCCCGTATTCAAATATTTTCTCGGGAAAAGCATGCCTCCATCCATTTTCCAACCACTTCTACCACATATCAATCAAATCTAACCCCTTGCGTGCTCAAGGAAGAAAAATGGAAAACCAGACGAGGCGAGTGTCAAACTACGTTAATGGTAAAATACACCTCCAGATATCCTCCACTAAACTATAGATATCAAAATTAACTCGCTCCTTTGCTTAACATGTAGAAAATAATAAGTAATCATGAAGAATCATACTCCTAGGAGTTTTACAGAAAAAATGGGGAAAAATCAGATTTAGACGCTCAAATGCCTTTGATCTTTGATTTAAACGTGGGTCGTCCCCGTGGAAGATGTAAAAACAGTTCATGGGATTCCTTTGACCTTTTCTAAACCTTTTGAAAAAATGGAAAAATTTCCCATTTTTCCACACACCTTTTGCTTCTAAAAATGGGCCTAACACATGTCCTGAGGTGGGCCCAAAAGAAACGCAAAGAAATTCTACCATTTGACTCTCTTTTGGAAAAAGGAAAATTTTCCAATTTTTCCCCACACTCCACCCTTGAGAAATAATTTTAACACATGTTCCACAGTGGATCCCGGTGGAACCCTGGGTCCTTTTATGCCTTTAAATCCTTTTCCCTCAAAGAGAATTTTTTTCACTTTTCCTCCAAAATCCCGCATCTCTGTTGTTAACCCGAGAAAAACATTGATTATTTGTTGACCAGGGAAAAACATTGGCTAAGCTTATGGCAGAGAGAAACTTGCAAACTATTAAGGTAAATGAGGTAGAAGAAGAAAGGGTGGATGTTTTTCAAGCATTGATGAATTCTCAGTGGTACAAAGATGTAAACAACCTCCTTCAAAATCCCACACATCTACCATTTCTCTCTAAACAAGAATAGACTCGCCACGTGGTCAGATTCAAAAAGGTGGGTAGAGCCAATTGTTGAATCAACTAAGTATGGAAGAGCCCACGAAATCCTACACAAGTCCCATCGGTGTAACTTCAGAAGTGAAACCCAATGGATAGTTTCCAAACGAGCGCAAGATTTCCATGCATCCATGGCCCGAGGGAGATAGAGTTAGAAATAAACAAGTGTCGGGGTGGTAGAAGCCTCCACATGTCTAATTGGAACACATCCGAAGGTCAGGTCCAAAAAGGGTCTCTTAATGAGTGAGAAGCCTCCTGTGTTTCCTAGGTCGATTCAAAGCCTTCATCAAACATAAAAAAATAGAGAAGAGTCGCGGAAGGTACGATGTGCCTCAATGATGTAATTTCAAAGGTGTGGCCCAAAGAAAGACCCCAAACTAGGTTCAACCCTCCTTGTGTCTAAGGTCTGAAAAAGGGACACTAGTTGTTGAAAATTCCAAGATTGGGATAGGCGGTAGAAGCCTCCATGTGTCACTTGACTCATCTTCAAATTTAAAATTCAGAGGCGGTCCCCACAAAATCACAAAGCTCGTCACGTGGATAGATTCAAAAGGGGATAGAGTCAGCCGTTTAAAATTATAATGCTAGAAAAAGGAGCCACATGTCACCTCGACACAATGTCGAAGTGAGACCCAAGGGATAGTCACTAAATGAGCGAAAACTTTCCACACATCCATGGTTTGAGGGAGGCGGAAGAAGCGGTTGAAAAGTCTTAGGACAATGAAATCTTCCATCAGTCGACTTGATGCATCTTCAAAGATACAATCCGAAGGTGGTCCCAAAACAAGAGTAGGCTCGCCATGTGGCTAGAAGTCAAACGGGTGCAGAGCCAACCATTAAACACCCAAGGCCAAAAGGAGCCACGCATCATCTATGTGCTCCTTGAAACAAAATTTTGGGGTGGTCCCCAAAATGTGTCAGCATGCCATGTGTCCTGAGGTTTGAAAAGGGTCGTACCAGTTGTTGAAAACTTACGGACCCACAGAGGGTGCCATGTGCCTCATTGGTGCAACTTAAAAAGAAAAATCTAGAGAAAATTCCTTAACATGCGCCATCCCTCCGCGTGTCTAATGTCAAGTGTAGTGTTTCCACCAGCAAGAGGGACTCATGAAGAACACAAAGTAACAAGATTAGGTCCATGGACTACACCACATGTCGGTTCGGTGAAGCTAGAAGAGTGTACAGGAGGGGTTGAATCTTCAAAGCACACAATACTACCATGTGGATACTTTGTATGGACAGACTCTTTCGCATAATGTGAGACCGCATTAAATTCTAGACCCTCAACCTTCGAGACAACCATAGATTTCGAATGAAAGCTCAAAAATGGGAAGGAGAGGAAATTTTTGAAAGATCTCAACGTCGTCTTCTCACCCACTACCATCACGATTTAATCCACCATTTTTGAGGTTGTCAATTGTCTCAACCATCACCAAAATGAAGGAAATACCCCTTTCTTTCCCAATAAGGAACAACACGTTGGGGCATGGGTTATGTAGTAAATCCCATCATTGTTGCAGACGAGGTTTTAATGCTTTTTGGGATGGTTGGAGTGGTTGAAGAAGAGTTCAAAATTTCGCTCTCCCCTTCTCTCATTCTTCTATATATTGTAATGGGGGCATATTTCTAAAGTTTTTTCATCTTTTCTCCCTTGCCCTCTATCTTTCTACCTTAGGGTAGAATATGGGGTCTAAGCTTTCTCTCTTGGCTCTGTAATGGAATTTTCTTGCCCCTTGTTCACTAATGATTTTGTGTGAACTCTTGGAGCAATAAAATATGTTTCATGATGCATTTTGTCCATCCTTTCTTATTTTATTGTCTCTTCTCGCCTCTCATCATTGTAGGGTATATTGTGCATACTTCTGGTGTCTATTACAGGTTTTGGGAGCTGTGTTTAATGGGTTTGAAGTGGTGTTCTGTGTGAAATCTATCTTTGGTCTATGATGCATCTATCCATCCTCTCCATTGCTCACCTCTCTCCACTTCAGGAAGTTGGATTTGTGACCAGCACTCTCCTTTAGTGGTGGTATAGGCTTTTTTTTCATGCACTCTCTCTCCTGGTCCCTTGGAAGGTTAGATTAGGATTAGACAGGTTTTCCCGTATTAGAATAGCTTATGGTAGGTAGTTTAGGAGCAGGAACCAACCTTCTCTAGAGGTCCATCTCAAGTTTACAATTCCCACAACTTGAGAGATGGTCCAATATTATGTATATCACACTAAATGCCCCACTCAATATGAAGACCATTCGGGAGTGTTGTGATTTCTCACTAATAGGAAATTCCTCAAGAAACCTAATAGAATCCTCTTCTGGAAGGAAATTAAGGAGAAAATACTCAAGATCTATGAAAAAATGTAACACGTAGAATTCAATGCACCAAAACCATACCAAAACTTCATCAATCACTTTAAAAATTTCAAGATTTAAAAAAAAAAAAATTCATGTATTGTGTTTATTAAAGTAGTGATACCTTTATTTTATTTCTCATTTATTAATATTACACTCCTTTAATGGATTCATAACCAAATTAATAACTAAATACCATTATCTAATTCCCAAGAATTATTACTTAAGTTAAATCCTCCTCTTAAGTTCTCATTAATTTTATTTAATATTCCCTAGATTAATTCTTGTTTATTTTTTCCATTTAGATTCCTCTCCAAATTATTAAAAATCATTTGCTAAGTTGACTTAAATGCATTTCCTAAGTGATAATATTTATGTTCCTCATTTATTTATTTAGCTACACATTAACTTTATTCATTTTAATCCCTTTAAATAAATTATTTAAATACCCATGTACCACATTGTTTATTTATCCCATAAACAAAGGGTCACAACACAACCTAATCCCACTTTACCCATGTATAAAATACCCTAGGTGTCCCCTTTAATTAAATTACCCATACCCCTTTTAAAACATCCATTCCCACTAAAATACCTACAACTTAAAAAGGGTAGGATCTAATCTCCACCCTTGGATTAGATCAATGAGAGCCCTTAGATTCTAGGTTTGACAAAAAGCCCTAAATATCCTTATGTTTTCCTTTTATTCATTTGTTTTCCCTAATTTCTCTCATTTGCACATGTAGGTTTTGTAGGTAGGAGGAGATGGAGGTCATGGGTGCATATGGAAAGCTATGGAGATTTATTGTTTGTTCATTCTGTACCATGGAGGAAAATTTCTTCCCATGTAATCTTTTGGGTTATGTTTCAATTCCTTTTCTAGGTTTTACAATATGTAATTTGTCTCTTTTTAATGATTAAACCATATTTCTGATTGTGGGTATTTATTTACTTGATGGATATTTGTTTTGACCAAATACATGGTTAAATCTGATTTGTGTGTGTGTGTGTGTGTGTGTGTGTGTGTGTGTGTGTGTGTGTGTGTGTGTGTGTGTGTGTGTGTGTGTGTGTGTGAGAAAGGGGGAGGGGCAGAGTGGTGTGGGCGGTGCCCACACCAGACATAGTTACACAATCTTGTGGGGGTGTTCTCCTCCTAAAAATATTTTATTTATAATTATATGATAACAATTTTGGGGAAGTCTCGCCCACCCCACCACAGCTCCCCATCCCCAAATACTTTTTCTAATAATTTTTTTAATAAAACATACAGGTCGTATACTCATAGAATTTTTTTAAATAATGTTTTGTTTATTTATGTGTGTGTGTGTGTGTGTTTGTGTTGAGTAATATTGTTAGCAAAAGTTTTTAAATATATATATATATGTTGGATTAATAGTTTGAAAAAATGTAGAAGTATAAATAAAATAGGTTTCTTTGTTTGTCAACTAAAGAAAGGAAATATTTCATCACAATAAGAAGAATAGAAAGATTGTTTGAATTTTAACTTTGCCATAAAATTATAAGGTGAATATACATTATAAATCAATGATTCCACCATTTGAAGCATGACAAGAATATCACAAAAATTAAAAACATTTATATTGTTCAATATATTTCTATTTCAAGAAGAACATTTCAGTTATTGTCAATAGTATGCAAACCTTAAATTAAGGTGTAGATTTAAAATAGGTTCATTTCCATTAAGATTTAACTTTCCAATGTCCTTCTTTAAACAATATACATTTAAAACATTTATAGTCTATAACAGATTTGAAGGATTCCTTTAAAAGATCTTAAAACTTAAAATGCAAGTGCAAAACTCATTTCACACAAAAGTGGAGAAAACATGTTAAGTTTTACAACAATATCTTTTGTTTGTATCAAATATACATGAAACTTCCTCCGATGAAACCAAACTTGTAACTCTTTCCTTTTTTCTCCATCTTCAACAAAACAACAAGGGAAGGGAGCTAGGCAACACTCACCTCCTAATCTTAATCCAATGAGATGGTGAATCCAACCTAATTATTGGCCCCGAGACCCAACAATGGGAGAATAAGGGGTGTTCATAACCATGGAAGCCCAACAAAAAGGTTTCAACAAAACACACACACACACAAAGAAATAAAATTTTCAGATACACAAGAACAAGACACTAATAAATGTACAACAAACACATAGGCTCAAAGTTGAGCCAAAGGAGAAGGGTAAATATGGTGTTAATCTCCTTATGTCTCCCAAGTAGGATAGGGATCCACTCAAAACCTCCAATTTCACTAGATACACCCACAAAAACTTCGTATCTCTCCAATTGATGGATACAAAAATATAGATTTCCTTATATGTCCATATAGGTGGATTACCCTTCCCACACTCCCTCCACTAAACCTCACGCAATCGCTTTTACCTCCATAAATGGTCCCATTTCCCTCTCCCTACAACATCACTATGGCCAAATTATACCCAATCCCTTACAAAACCATGAACATTCATACAACTTACAACACAATACTCAAACAAGAAAAAAATACAAGATAATAGACCATACCTTACCATAGATATCTCCTTCAACTTTCAAGAAAACAAACTCCCACCTTGTTTCCAAATCTAAGCCAAATCCTATGTAAGCTACCAATTTTGCAAAGAAGTAATCACCAAAACAACTAAAAGACTCCAATAAATAGAAAATGGTGAACAGGATGGTGAGGTGGTTTCATGTAGGATGACACATCATTTCTCCCAATCCACCTCCCAAGTCAAACAAAAATCAAAGACTCCATAGATGAGTAACGTGAATGTATGAAACTTTCATTTTTACACACAATCCACCACTCCATACTTTCAAGGACAAAATTAAGAGAGTTAGGAAAAAGGTGAAATTGATTACCTTTTTTTCCTTTGAAAACACATAATAGGAGATAAATTTTACACATGATATCCTAGGTTGGGTTGGTGGGATATTTTAAGAAGTATGGGACAATTATAACTTTTCCCACAACCCTCTAAAAATGGGATCAAATCCTAAATACAATTTTTGGTGATGGGGAAAGGTATACAAATGAAAATCAAATAAAATCCAACCAAAATCAAGAGGAGAGTATGGACTATCAACCACATTCATTTCCCCATAGTCACATCACCCAGTTAGCATAATCCACATAGTTCATTAACTTAATCAAGGGCACAATAATAGGCACAAGAAAATAATGAGACATTAAAATTAAATAAAATCACATACACAAAAATAAATAAAAGGGAAAATACAACACTCACACCCATGGTAATTCACTAGGTTGCTCTCCTTGGAGACAACATAATAAATACAACAAGAAAAACAACTTTTCACACACACACACACACATGGCTGCTAATGTGCCAACATTTTAAACATATAGTATTCTCTCATAGTTAGTCTCCTATTCTTCTCTTTGTTTATTGTGATTTCATTTCCGTAAAAAACCAAGACAATACATCAACAAATCTAAGGACATATATCATTTATAAATTAACATCATCATACAACGTAGTGCATCATTATCATGGTTAAGAAATTTTATTTTAAATCAATTATTTATAATTACTAATCATCACAATTATACCATATTCATTAACATTTATGATCACCCTACATTTATGCATAACCATCTATCACAATTCATATTTTACAATAACCATGCATTTCATACATCCATTATAACTTATATCTATCTAGATGCATTCAACAATATATTATTGATCACCTATTATCACCACATTGTTACTAAATCATAACATCAATGTGCTCATATGGTTAGTCCAATCATCTAAACGTAATCACCACTCTCAAGAGTCCAAACTATCAAGTATGTAAACGAAATAACAATAAATCATCATAATGTATTGCATTAACTATCATTGTCCACTAGGGATCCATACAATCCATAATAAGAGTCACAAACACACTGATAATCATAATTTCCATATTGTCTAACAACATGTTATCCAAAATATCCTAATAATTCCATAATGTCAATAAGAAAAAATAATCATGATCATAGCAAAATATGTTTCAAGAGTAGTGGGAATTACAACCCCTCCTCGACTTGACTTCCTCATAGAAGTCACCGTAAAATATATCGAAACCTGTGATCATAGTAGTGTTGAGTCCTCCCATGTAGTAAATGACTCATCACATGAATCCCAATGGATGAGCACCGATCAAACTCATGCCATCGAAGGTCTAACATCCTGCGCTTTAGGATGCACATAGGATCTACAATCATTTTTATATGCTCTTGCACCTACAAGGCCATATAACATTAGAGGTGAGATGGGTCTCGTATATATCTTCGTAAAACATAAACAAGAAATACATCATGGATGCGAGACAATTTTGGTGGTGAAGCTAAGTAGTAGGCTACGTGACCGATCCGCTCTAAGATCTAAAATTGAATGAAAAATCTCAAAACTAGATTAGATCCTTTTCCATAGTAGATGAGGGTCTTATGAATTATGACTCTCAAGAACACCATCGTGCTAAAATCATAATCGTATTCTATCCTCCTCTGATCCACATAATGCTTCGGCCTATCCAATGCATCCCGTAATCTCTACCTAATCAAAATGACCTGTAACTCCATATCTTGTAATGTAGCCTGACCCCATACTAACCCCTGTCCTATAATTTTTCCTAGATTAGAGGATTCCTACACTCTCGCCATATGATTCCTGGAAAGGTGCCATGCCAATAGAACTAAGAAAATTTTTATTGTACGAAAACTCTTCTAGGTAAAAGTACTCCTCCTATCATGATTGATGATACATAACATACATCTGAATCATATCCTCAAGTAACTAGTTCACCCGCTTGGTCTAACTAAGGGGGTGATACATTGTGCCAAACCTGATCTTTTTCATAAGGGAAAACTACATAGTGGTGCAAAAGTGTAAAGTGTATAAGCGTGATCGCGATGACATATGATCTTCTACGAAATCCCATATGATCTCACTATCTAATCAAGATAAACATGTATAAATTCAATGACTATGTAGGTGTTCTTAACCAGAGAAAAATGAGCCACTTTCATCAATTTATCCACTGTGACCATGATCGTGTAGTGGAAATATCTCGACATAGGTATCCCAACAATGAATTCGATGGAAATGGTGTTTCATTTCTACTCGATATAGCATGAGGATAAAGAGGACTAGATGGATGTTGATGTTCAGCCATCACCTTACGGAACTCCAAACATCATGATACATATTGAGCTATATCGCTTTGAATTCCATTCCAATGAAATAACTATCTCATTATAGTGTGCATCTTCTTCACCACTGTATGGGATGAATAAAGTGCATGATGAGCCTCTGTTAGAATGTCCTATCATAAACCTCCATATATAGGCATCTAAATTTGACCTCTATTCCTAATAATCCCATATCAATCCAATGATATCCACTAAAAATTCCCCTAAGGGGGTTTGTGTGACTCAATTTCCACCCTAGCTAAAAGATTAAACCTATTTTGTAGAAGTTTGCTTTAAGATCTTGTTATGCAAATTTGTACCCATTGATGTAGCCATGACAATATGTCTTCAATGACCTAAGGCATATCCTACCAAAATCTCCTTCCCTTTCACATGCTAAATCTCCATATCATAGTCACAAAAATCTCCAACCAATGTCGTTGATGGGTGTTGAGATTGGGTTGTGTGAAAAGGTGTCATAGGATCAAATGATGTGTGCTAAGTGTGAATCTTCTTCCCAAAGAAAATGATGGAATCAAAATAAGGCATGAACCATTCTTTGTAAGTTCAAAGACATGAGTTAGGTAATTGAGATCATAGTCCTTAAGTTTGTGAGACTCAAATGTGACAACATGGCCATCCTACACTAGTACTCCTCCTATCACTTCCAATGAAGCATCTATACAAACAAAGAAGCCCTTCTCATGGATCTAGTACTATTAGGATAGGTAATGTAGTAAGGAATTCCTTTATAGTCCTGAAGGCCTACTCATATTTATCTAACCATATAAAATTCTTCCCTTTCCATTGCAAGGAAGTGATGGGATGAGAAATGTGTGAAATGTCCTACAAAAACCTCCTATAGTATCTTGTTAATCCCATAAAACTTTGTACCTCAGTCACATTGGTCAAGACAAAAAAATCAATGGTATTTCAAATATTTGAAGGATCAACTATGATACCTTCCCAAAAAATTATGTTACCTAGATATTGATCCTCTAACTTAAATAAAAAAAACTTCTCAAGGTTTCCATATAGCTACTACTCTCAAAGACATTGCAAAAATCATCGAGGTGCTCCTCATGATCCTCACGCATGGATGAGTATATAAATATATCATCCATGAATATGCACATTAAATAGTATAAGAATTTCATAAGTACCCCATTTATCAAGCTTATGAAAAAAAAAATTGGGGCATTTGTATGTCCGAATGACATGACTGCAAATTGATATTGACCATTTCTAGTGTGTAAGGTTGTCATATAGATATATTCCTCCGCAATCCTAGTCATATGATAGCTTGAATTAAGATCCATATTTGAAAACACAATCACCTCTTCATCCGATCGAACAAATCATCAATGCGTGGAAGGGGATAACGATTCTTGTTCTTTTATTTTCTTAGTTTTTTGTGATCAATGCACAATGTTAGGAATATGTCCTTCTTATTCATAAAAATCACTAGTGCACCCTAAAGTGATACACTAGGACAGATGAGGACCTTCTCAAGAAGGCCCTCCAGATGTATCTTGATCTCAAAATCTCAAGAGTGGTCTTATTTTAAGGTGCACGTGAGACAAGCTCTCGCTCCAGAACATAGTCTATATGGAAATCTATCTCACTGGGGGAGGTAGGATAGATAACTCACTGGGAAATATGTCTGAAAATACTTGAAAATTATTACGATCATCGAGTGAAGGCACACTAGTCTCATCCTCTAAACTCACAAGTAAATGTAATGGAATGTAAAATATATCCCTTACGCGCACACAATTTCAGCAAAATAACAAATATAATGTGAACGGATATAGGTATCATAACCCCAACAATTAGTGAATTGACTCCAAAATTATCTACACAATATACCACCTTATGTGGCAACCCACTCTAGCCATGTGTGCTTTGAAAGCCAATCCATACCTAAATTATTTGCATTAGATCCTAAAATAAGGATGCGAAGATCAAGGTCATGGTGAAGGATCACATGTCTACTACATAATCCTTTCCTAAAGATTCTAGTATGATCTTGGTTTCAAAAGCCATATCTATGTCTCAACTATGACCCGCCTAACTACCACTAGCCTATGTAGTTCCCACATTTTGTGCACCCAAATACAATAGTAAAATACCGGGATTATTTTTTCGACTTACATTGCTCACTACACACAACACAACAAGGGCTCGAGTAGTATAGAAACTTGACTCACATAAATCATTGACTCACAGAGACACATGAAAATGACATAGGCATGTCGATGCCACACTTTTCCCAATGAACGAATACTAGCAATGACCCAACCATAAGAAACATGACTTCGGGAACGGCGAACCCACAACACATAATTTCTTTAATTGCATCTCAGTTACGATTAACATTCTAAGAACATTATTGTGCAAGTATAGTTTTCTCCTTTTTCCATCTACAAAATATTAAGTTCAATCCACATTTAATTTACAATTTGACCAATTTAGGTTGGCTTCCTTTATGCATCACGAAAATTTCCATAACTTACTTGCTTATTTGGCACAATTCTAATCACATATACAATACTTAATTATCTTGTTCTTATGTTAAGAATATGCTTCTCAAATGTTTATTTAATGTTTAAAAATTTACCCTTTCTACACAAGTGAATTTACATGATATTAAGGTGAAATCTTGGGATTTAGGAAGACATAGATTCAAGATAGCTTTTTCCCCAAGAGCATCCTTCGATCACGGAATAGTTATTTCACTACCATAGTTAATAAAGTTTAATAACTTATTGAATTCCATTTATATTTATATATATTTTGTTTTCGCGAAGTTAGATCACACCAAGGAAATACATATTCTTTGAAACACATAATGATATTTAATTGAGTTATAAGGAATCCAAGAGTGGCTGTATCCTTAACCTCAATTCTCATTTTTACTCTTGCATCACACTAAGGTATCATTATTACCATCGATTTATAACAAAAGAGTTACGAAAGCACTTGTCTAACATCTTAAGGATTTACATGGTTAGAAGCATTATAAGTTAACCATAAACCATAAGTGACCCATATTTCTACATCTCACGATTCCGCATCTGAATTACCCTTTATTTATTAATGTCATAAAGGACATAACAAGGGATTATGGGACAAGATTTTGGTTTCTTGGGTCCTCTAAAGTCAACACCTTTCAAAACAACTTTGTTTTGCAAAGAGTTACTCATGATTTTCTCAGTACACATGTTAACCCCCAAAACAACAAAGGTTAAGCTTAATTCCAATTTTCACCTAGTCCTTTAATCCCTATTACAGATTTGACTAAGGTTAAAATGTATTTACTATATAAACCCTTCGTGAGAGTTCAAGGCACTATATTGTCACAAGCCAAATATAAGACATTTATCTACGAGGATTAAAGAGTTTGCTAAAAATAATGCAAGACACGTAACAACTATATCATGATCTCTAATTATGTTTTTTGGATCCAACAAGGATTTCACTCGATGGGGGAAAAATAAGGTAATCCACTAGGATACGGAGGAAGGGTTAGTTCATATTACTCCAATGAAGTTTGACAATCGCTCCTATTTACTAGGTTTATGAAAATGTCACTAACCATACCGACTAAGACGATAAACCCATTGTTGAGCTCCGATTTTCCTAAATTAGGACATTCCATTGAGAGAAAAGATTAAGGTGATACTATAGTATTCAATGTCTTCTACGGTAAGGAGTATTGCACATGAAAAACAAGTTATGTCCCGATGTTGAACAAGGGTAGAGTGTTTTTTATTTTAATTCTCTTTATTACATTTACAAAGTATGAATGCACAAGATGACTCGTTAATCATTTAACGAAGACTAAACATGCACTACAAGATATTACTTCAAATTCATTTACCTTATATAAATATCAACCCCTTTTAACCATGTGTTCTATGAATCAAAATTGAACCTAAGATTAAATGCACATTTCCTAGATGTCCTGAAACTAGCATCTCATACATTTCAAATGCATTATCACATATAACCTTCTCGTAACATGATATTAAATTATACAATTATTCATTTAACAATGAACTATATAAATCACAATGATAATAATTAAATTACACATCACCTTTTTTTGTCGTCATTCTTCCATCCTCGCAAAACCCACGTGAGGATGATATCGGTGATAAATCGGCGACATGACATCCACCCTAATCTAACATAAGTATAATTTTTCAGTTTCCCACTTACATATGATAATAATTACAATTTTCAATCGAAATAAAATGGTCTAGAGACATGTATTCATTACATTTGATTTTACTTCATTTTTAACACAAATGATAGAAAGAGAAGGGAAGAGAGAGAAACATCATTTTGTCAAAAGTTCTAATGCACACAACGAGTTACACTATAGTGTTTTAAACAGATTATTTACATATCTCTAAAGTTTCCAAGGTGGTTTGGCAACCCTACGAGGGTCCCACAACTTTCTATTTTTACATTTTCTTACTAGCTAGAAAATGTTCAAAATGGGCTCGAAGGATAAGAAACTACTTCAAAAGTTATATTTCGATGAGAACACACATCATGGTCAACTTTATACATGTTCCTAGATATACCAAGAGTTCATAGCAACTGACAAAAATGGGAAAGAGAAAACGGTTTGTATTTGGTGGCCGAGTTCTTCGGGGCTACCGGTCATAGTTGACCCTGTTGTAAATGAACAAAATTTAGCTCGAGGCCCAAAAGCGCATCAGAATCGATGTTCAATGGATGTGCATGCAATAAGACACTTAATCCTAGTTCCCTATATAAGGAGAATTCATCAGAGTCAACGGGAATGAGAACTAGAAAACCATTTTCAAATGGTGACAAGTTTTCTGGAGCGACAAGTCGAAATTGGTCCTATTTGGCCTCACAAATGCTGCGATCAAGGCCTACAAAATGGCTTTGTACAACGATCCCAAAAAGTGATTTTTCCTAAACCGAATGTTCCATACAATTGTCTAGTATAAACGATAGAGGTTTATAAATATGGGAAGTGATTTCTCTTTCCATGTTTCGAATGGCGATCTAGAACGGAATCCAACTTTCTAGATTTAATAGTTTTTCACGATGTAAACCAAAGTGTAACATGGATCCTATAAGAGCGTCAAAAGATCACATATGTTTGTTCGGGGTAAATCTAGATGTCATGGTGACTCCTCGGATAACAAGGTACACAAATGAAAACTAACATCTCATTTTCAGAGTTCCGAAGGGTATTTAACGAGTCTCTCGAAAAATGTAATAATTAACTATTTAACAGGAAGAAGGTCAACAATATTACTGGGAAGTCAAACTTTGCTTGTCGATATACCAATAGTGTAGTGATATAACTAGGTAGGAAGCTTTCTAAATCACCTTAGAATGAGGGTAGAAGTTCATGTTTTAATGTAATGAGTTATTTTGGCATCGTGAGTAACGACAAGACATTTCATTGTTTTTGCATGAGTTGAAATAAACAATTAATTGTATTAAGATCTTGATATTTTAAAATTATTTTAAGTTGTAAACAAAAACTAAAATACGAGACTTATGAAAGATGAGGGAAGGTGAAACATGCCCGTAAGGGATGGATTCGGTCAAATCCGTGGCGGTTCGGTGTCTCGCTTGGCACTTCGTCAACCAGTTCACAAGCCTAGATCTAACCTCCACCACGTCACACCAACTTCCCAATCACTTGAAGTTTTCCAACAGAGTAAGTAGTTGCTTGTATATTTCTAAAAATTTTAAATAGATCCATTATGTGCATATCTTACAATCCTCGGCATTCCATTAATCAACATTTCTTTGAGGAATTTTGTCAAACAATTGACTTGCCTTGTGTAAGCTTCCGCAATTTACAAACTTGTCTACTAGCGCATTTGCAACTAAAAATCCTCTACCATTATGCCTTGACGGTTTTCCAAGGCCTACTCTAAAGCTCCCATTTTGAAAGAGGCTAGGAGGATGCTAGAAAAAGGTTGTGGAGTCTGGCTTAACACGTACGAAATGGATTTGCTTGAAATTTTCCAAGGCCTTTTCAACAAACTCATTTTTTTGCACGTCCTACCATGATTATAGTCAATAAAACACATTTCTTTCTGCATTTTTGAACATTTTGCATATGTATCTACTAGGGCACTTGCAATTAAAACACACAAAAATAAATCCCTTCTCCATAATGCTTTGGCGGATGTCTGCATTAGTTTCAAAGATCCATTTTGGTAAAGGCTGGGGATACGTTGGCAAAGAAAACTATCAGGTTGGAGACCTGTTTGTTACACACGCCAAATAGTGTGACTGTCTTGCGAGGAAAACCATGTCTCTTGTACGCTGCCATAGTCGCACTCCATGAGAAAGCTATTTCGTTCTTTCCTCTAGTCAAACACTGTAACCCACATCCCAAGGCATTTGCAACTACAACATCAGCCAAAACACCTATCTTTTTGGTGCTGATGGATGCCACGCAGGTCTGGGACTCCCCTCACACATTCTTCAGCGTTGGTGCGCAGAGCTAGACTGGAGCTTCCTCCCATGGTGGTGGTGATGGCAGCACTCCCTCTCTCCACACAAAACCAAAATGATGGAAAATAGTCCCAATTTTTCCCTAAATCTGCCCCATAGATTTCATGGGTTTTCATTTATTTATTTTTAATTCCTTTTAATTTATTTATCTATTTTTTTGTTTGTTTTAATCTAAAAAAGTCATAAAACCCTAAAACGAAGTAGAATAACAATAAGCACGAATAATAATGATCACCACATTAACAAAGATAACACAAATTTATTAATAATAATAATAATAAAAATAACGCAAAATTTATTAATCATAGCCCGTCAACAATGAGTAAAACAATAATAAGTACAAAATGACAATTCAATATAATAATTATTATGTAGATGTCCCTTCAAGTTGGACACGCCATAACAACATCAAGACATCATTAAACCACCTATAGAATTTGAGAATGAGATTTTCTTTAACAAGGTAATCGAAATGGCACTGCGGAGGCCCTCCATTAGCAACATCGGCAATGACACGGACACGGGAAGGCCAGACGAGGAGGAAGGGTGCTAATCGTTCTCTGGGACACAGTCGAGGTTGACTAATGATTGACAAAATCACACCCACCACCTACCCTCGCTACCGAGTGGTCGTCGAGAGAAAGGTCGGGGTAAAGTCGACGGGGCATTACAGCCTACATTGCTCTACTAAGGATGGGGAAATAAAAGAATCGAAGATCCTAATTCAAATAGGATAGAATTAGGAATACAAAAATACTACCTAAATTCTCGATCACATTGGTCGGGTTCTATTCCTAGATGTTCTCAACTGCAACATAAATCCTAGGACTTTGTGCCATATCTCCAACTATCGGGTAATAAATAGGTCCCTTGTCCTTGTTATGAAGGTTGTACTGACAATCTCTCTAATGGTGTTCTGTGCATTGTATGCATAGCAAATTCTAGGTCCCCTCCAATGGAAAGAGACAAGTCCAGGTGATCTAGTAGTCCATGATATAGACTCTGACGATCCTAATCTATACTAATGTGGCTTCTACGGATGAGCTCTAACTAGTTGAGCACTAGGTGGTGTGTGTGTCCTAAGAGGTCATCTAGAAAGAGGATCCATACTCCACCCTCTTTGTGCATCATATCTTGGTCGAGGCCCGAGTGGTGCGTAGGATTGCTGTTACTATTATGGCTTCGTTATGATTTTTTTGTGGCTAAAAGGAGGACTACGAAGATTCTTTTTCTCCATAAGTAAGATCCAGGTTTCCCCCTTATAGCATCTATCTAACATCTATTGTATGTGTCTCCTCACTCTGTCTCTCACCTATTGCGTCTTCCCCTTGTTATCCTCTATAATATAGTCCTTATCTACAACCTTCTCTTTTTTTTGTGGATAGTGCATGTGAATTTCCCCTCTAAGATCTAAATTCAAGCCCCGATGAAAGTCTCAATCCTAGATTTCTCATCTTGCATATAGTTGATGTCTTGTAGTAATTCAATAAATATTCTTTTATAATTTTCCACTATCAAAGATAGCTATCACGAGATCATGGAACTCATTAATCCACTGTTGAATGAGCTGTTTGGAAATATATCTCGCTCAAAAATCACTCCTCAAAGAGATTCCATGTCAGAGTCTCTGAATCCACGTGGAGATTCTCGATCCTTTGTCATCCACCATACTTATGCCTCATACATCGAATATGTATAACATCATGAGCCTTTGTGTTACTAGTATAGAGATATAGCTTGAAGCATCCATTCAAGCTAATTAGCTAGGTCTTGGCCTAGAACCCTCCTATGTTTTTGATGAATTGAGGTAGATAAAGCTTTTGTCTCTCTCAAATGTGACTGATCACGACATCTTGCTTCCCCTAAGTCTCTCCTCATGGATGTCTCTCTCGCATAGGGATCCTAGATTTCTCCCTATGGTTCGCATCCCTATCTCCCTACTCTCTCTGTAGTGAGTCCAATTTATCTATATCCACATTGGATTTCTATGACCTAGGCTCCTCATTATGTTGTGGAGAGTCACGAGCCTCCTAAGAAAACTCCTTATCTCACTAGCAAGGTCATCCCCTAAGTGAACCTCCGCGTATGGCGTTATTGACATCCTGTAAGGTTTGAAGGATCTTTGGTAATATGACAATGACTCCCTGGTGTAATGGTGGTCCCTCTAACTCAACGCTCATGAAATCCTCATTTTTTCCATGCCTCCAAAGATAGATAAACGTTGGAGTTAGTTCTTGATTATTTAGGTATGTTTAATTTTTCTAAGTTCTTACGTTATAAGTTATGAACAATGTTTTGTGTCCTAAGTTTAAGGTTGCACGAAGTTTATTTTTGTGCTCCATATTTTCATGGCATCCAAGTGATGAAACCAAGAATCTGATACCAAAGAAATAACGCCCATAATTTGACGCACCAAAACCATGTAAAAAATTCATCCATCACTTAGGAATAATTACTAGAATTATTTTTTGTTTAAAAATACATGTATTGTATTTATTAAAGTACTCACACATTTATTTAATTTCTCGTTTATTAATATTACGGTCCCTTAAAGGAGCCTAAACCAAATTAATAATTAAATACTATTATTTAATTCCCCAAAAATTATTACAGAGTTAAATCCTCCTCTTAAGTTCCCATTAATTTTATTTAAATATTCCCTAAATTAATTCTCATTTATTTTATCCATTTAAATTCCTCTCAAAATTATTAAAAATCATTTCCTAAGTTAACTTATATTTATTTCCCTTAGTGATAATATCCATTACCCCGAGTTATTTATTTAGCTAGAAATTTACTTTATTCATTTCAATTTCTTCAAATAAATTATTTAAATACCCATGTACCACATTGTTTATTTATGTCATAAACAAATGGTCACAAAACAACCTAATCCACTTTACCCATGTATAGAATATGCTAGGTCTCCCCATTAAATAAATTACCCCTACCCCTTTTAAAACATTCATTCCGACTACAACACCCTAAACTTAAAAAGGGTAGGATGTAATTTTCACCATTGGATTAGTTTAATGAGAGACCTTAGATTCTCGGGTTTGACTAAAAGCCCTAAATATCCTTTTTTTTCTTCCTTTTATTCATTTTTTTGCAGTAATTACTCTCATTTGCACATGTAGATATTTAAGTAGGAGGAGATAGAGGCAATGGTAGAATATGGAAAGCTATGTATATTCTTGTTTGTTCAAGCTCTACCATGGAGGAAAATTTCTTCCCATATAATCTTTTGGGTTATTTTCCATTCCAAGCTCTAGGTTTGCAATTTGTAATTTGTCCATTTTTTAACGATTTAAGCTTTTTTTTTTGTTGGAGTATTTTTAAACCCGATACATTTTTCTTTTGACAAAATATTGGGTTTAATTTGATTTTTGTTATATATGCACACACACACACACTCTTCAAATATATACACCATTTCCAATAAACTCGAGTAAATAAACACATACAATTTATAAATATTAATGAGTTGTATATATATATATATATATATATATATATATATATATATATATATATATATATATATATATATATATATATATCTATGTGTGTGTGTATACGCACACATATATCGCATGTTATAATATTTATAAAATGTATGTGTTTATTTACACAATTTATATATATATATATATATATATATTGATATAGATATAGATATATTCTATATATATATTTAAACTATGTAAACAAACAAATATAATTTATAAATATTAAAACATTATGTGTGTGTGTGTGTGTATTTCTTGTTGTGCATTTGGTCACCCATAAGGGCTTCGGGTTGCTTTATATATAAGCTGCAGCCGTAGGAGAGGGGGTACAGTGGTGTGGGTGATGCCCACACCACCACGACCTAGAATACCACATAGTTATTCAGTCTTGTGGGGAGCCCCTCCTCCCCATTTTTTCTAATTATATGATAATAGTTGGGGCGGTGGGCACTTTTCCCTTCCCCCTCAAATCAATTCTTTTAAGGATATGTTTTTAATAAAACATATAGACCATATACCCATAACATTTTTTCAATAACATTTTGTTATTAACATGTGTTTGTGTTTGTGTGTGTGTGTGTGTGTGTGTGTGTGTGTGTGTGTGTGTGTGTGTGTGTGTGTGTGTGTGTGTGTGTGTGTGTGTGTGTGTGTGTGTGTGTATTTTTGGATTAAAAGTTTAAAAAAATGCGCAACTATGAATAAAATAGGTTTATTTGTTCTCAAATAAAGGAAAGGAAATATTTCATCACAATAATAAGTATACAAATATTGTTTTATTTTGAACTTTGCTATGAAAATAGAAGGTAAATATACATTATAAATCATTGATTCCACCTTTTGAAGCATGAAAAGAACATCACCATAAAGGAAAGACCATTTATATTCTTCAATATATTTCTATTTCAAAAAGAATCATTTCAGATTGTAAATAATATACAAACCTTAAATTAAGTTGCATATTTAAAATAAGCTCAATTCCATTAAGATACAACTTTCCAATGTCCTTCTTTTTCTGTATACATTTCAAAGTTTGATACTCTATAATAGAGCTTAAAACTTAAAATGCAATTGCAAAAGGTCCTCCTCACAAAAGTGGAGACAACATGCCAAATTTTACACCAATCTTTTTTTTGTTTCAAATACACATGTAGCTTCCTCCCATGAAACCAAACTTGCAACTCCTTTTGTTTTTCTCCATCTTCAACACAATAACAAGGGAAGGGATCTAGGCAGCACACACCTCCCAACCTTAATCCAATGATAAGGTGAAGTCAAACTACTCATAGGATGTCAAGCCCAAACAATGGGATAATAAGGGGTTTTCAAAACAATGGAAGCCCCACAAAAAGGCTTGAACAACACACACACACAAACAAATATAATTTTTACATACAAAATAACAATGCAATAATAAACATACAACATACAACAAATACATATGCTGAAATTTGTGTCAAAGGAGTAGGAAAACATGGTTGGTTACCCTTCCCACACACCCTCCAAAGAACCTCACACACTCCCTTTTACCTCCACAAATGGCCCCACTTTTTTCCCGCTACACCATCACTATGGCAAAATTCTAACCAATCCCTTACAAAACCGCAAAAATTCATACAACTTACAACACAATATAAAATAAGAAATAAAAATTCAAGGTAATAGACCCTACCTGCACCGATTGAGAGCTCCATCAACCTTCAAGTAAAAAAATCCTACCTTCTTTCCAAATCCAAGCCAACTCCTATTCATGATCCCAAGTTTCAAGAAAATAAACACCTTAATAAATAAAATACTCTAATAAATAGAAAATGGTGGCAAGGATGGGGAGGTGGCTCTATCTAAGATGTCACATCATTTCTCCCCAATCTACCTCTCAATTTAAACAAAAATTAAAGACTTCATTAATGATTTAGGTGAAAGTTTGAATCTTTCATTTTCATGCACAATCCACCACTCCATACTTTCAAGGAAATAATTAATTGATTTCGCAGCAAGGTGTAATTAATTATTGATTTTTTCTTCAAAAACAAAGAATAAGAGCTAGATTCGACCCCTCATACCATAGGTTTGGTTTGTGGGAGATTCTAGCAGTATAGGACAAGTATAACTTGTCCCACAAGCCTATGAAAATGGTCTTAAAGCCCAAATCCTAGTTTTGGTGATGGGGAAGGGTACACAAATAAAAATAAAGAGGAAAGTAAGGACTATCTACCACATACATTGCCCCATAGTCACATCACCCAATTAGTATAATCCACATAGTCAATTAAGTTAATCAAGGGCACATTAATAAGCAAAAGAAATTGAGGAGACATTAGAATTAAATAAAAAAAATACAAAACAAATAAATAAAAGGGATAATTTAACATTCACACCCATAATAATGGTCATTTATGAGGTTTCTCCCCTTGGAGACCTCCTAAAAAATACGACAAGTATAATGACAATGCACACACACACCAACACATGGATGCTAAGGTGACCACGTTTTAAACATCCGATATTATTCCATAGCTAGTCTTCTAGTCCCTTATTTATTTATTGTTATTTGGTTTCCTACAAACAACCAATACAATACCACCTTTCACTGCAAGGTCATATCAATACTCCATGAAATCTAAAGACATATATCATTTATCAATTCACATCATCATACAACATAACCGCATCCTTATCATGGCTAAGAAATTCTATTTTAAATAAATTATTTACAGTTAATAATCATCACCATTCTACCATATTCATTAACATTTACAATCACCCTATGCGTATGCATAACCATCAATCACAATTCATATTTTATGATAACCATAAATTTCATACATCCATTATAAATTATATCTATCTAGATGAATTCAAAAACATATTTTTGATCACTGTTATCACCACATTGTTACTAAATCATAACATCAATGTGCTTATATGGTTATTCCAATTGTCTAAATGTAATCACCACTATCAAGACTCCAAGATGTTAGTATACATTGAAACAACACTAAATCAACATTATTTACTACAATATCTATCAATGTCCACTAGGATTCCATGTAATCCATAATAAGATTCACAAACAAAAGGATAATCATAACATTTCCATACTATCTAACAACATGCTATCCAAAATATCATAATAGTGTAAATAATGTCACTAAGAACGTAATAATCATGATCATAGAAAAGTAGGTGTTAAAGAGGAGTGGGCACTACATAATATCCAAGTTACCTCTCGGCCTCCTTTTACACAATGCTCAACTTCTCACAACTTTAATATTTTTACAGTATCCAAAAATATTCCTTTCAAAAAAATAGCATACCTCTATTCAAATATATTGATGAACTCATCTAGAACAACTATGGAGAGTCCCTCCTCATCACAAGAAAGGAGTGACAAGTAATGCCCGGGAGAAAAAACAACCCACCTTTTTCCTTCTCAATTTTGAATCACTTTTCAGTCCAAGAAACCTCCTTCTTAGGACCGACACTTTCCAATGGTGAGAATGGCAGGGAACTAGAGCCTGGTTCATGTTTTAGCCCATTGAAGATTTCAAATCCTTTCTACCACCCATCCTCGTCTCCGCACTCTCATCCATTTCTAAACATCACGAATATAATTCTTAGTACTTTGTATTGAATATGTAATTCAAAAAATCTAAACATAAATTCTTAATCCTAAATACATATCACAAACCTTCCATCCTAAATATCATAATGGAGCAAGCGTAAATGATAACATAAGTCCTTAAATAATCTTTCAATAAATTAAAAATTTCACGAGACTCCCTAAAAGTAAAAGGATCACCACTTAATAACAAAACTTATATGAATTCTTAAATGATACAATTTAAGTATTTCCCAATAGAACAAAAATCTATACTCCAAACCCTAGACCATATAGACAAACCATGGATGCTAATGTCTACTACTACAAATGAAATGATAAACTAGAAAAATAGTAAATAATGAATAATAAACCATAAATCCGAAATACATAATCTAAGCAGTATACATTGGATCCTTACCATGAAACCTAAATGTAAAAAAATGGCATTAAGGTTTTAAACACTAATTTATCACATTAAGTAACAATAAAAACATTTATATGACATCGTAATATATATATTTCAAACCATAAAAAATAAAAGTCTACACATTATTCTAAACCATGAATATTTTACCTAAACTCTCAGCACTAAAAACACGACACAAACCTCGCAACCCACACAAAACAATTAAGGAAACAAAAATCATAACAAAATGCCTAAATAAATATTACTGTTATATTTAAAAATTACATTGGCGATCTAGGTTTATAATATGAATTCATCTTAAACATTTGGTTTTTAGGTTTCAAGGTCTACTTTGATTAGCAGGCATGAAAAATTATTGGATATCATATATATCACAAAATTTTAACACCAAACACATAACTCTATATGTGATGAGGAAAGCTGTTAAGGAGAAATGGACCATGCTAAACACTCATTCAACATGGTAAGCATGCACGTGATCCCATGAACACAAATAGGTCATTTTGAATAACAAAAAATAATTTGAAATAATTATCTATATACCTTAAATAATAAATAGATAAAAATATGTATGATGAGAAAACTATCAAATAAATACATATCCTTAAACACTCGTTAGACATTTGAATCACACCTATGAAACCCTAGAAACTAAAATGAATCCTTGAATGGAAATAATGCTCATGAACAATTAAACCTAAAAATTTAACATCAAATAATGAAATGTTAAAATATATAAATCCTTTTGATTAGATTATTGATAGTGATAATGAAAATATTTATTGTTAATGAAATACAGAATGTATAACCATACATGCGAAGGAGTGAAAAATCAAGAGGAAATATTATCCACTAAATAAAAATGTAAACACTAACGCTTGCGTAACAAACACTAAACTATAGATCGAAAAGTGTAGATATAGAATATAGAATGAAAACCATATATGTGAACCCTAGAGAGTAAAAGCTAAAAGAATAAAATACAACATGAAATGTGTACTTGACATAATTCTTTGTATATAGGGTCTTGTATTTACAAATTTTCATTAGTTTTCACAAAGTTACATTGGTGATTCATTTTTATGATATAAATTTTTGTTTAATATTTGTGTACGGTGGATAGGATTTAATATTTTGATATTTTGTATGGGTTTATGGTCAACCCGAATAACACAATCTTCAGTAACAAAATCCATGGTGTTGCACCTATTATATATATATATATATTGATTTTCATATTTTGAAAATGTTTTAAAGAAGGAACAAATATTGTAAGTTTTTTAAAAATCATCACAATGGGATGAATTTATAAGGTCAATTCTCAATAGTGATGAAAAGATGTGATTTTTTAGAAATCAAATAAATC
Source organism: Taxus wallichiana var. yunnanensis (assembly GCA_018340775.1). Classification (NCBI taxonomy): domain Eukaryota; kingdom Viridiplantae; phylum Streptophyta; class Pinopsida; order Cupressales; family Taxaceae; genus Taxus; species Taxus wallichiana. The sequence continues at coordinate 236,345,047 of CM031241.1, forward strand.
CTTAAACTCTTAACAAAAAATAAACCATAAATGTAAATATGTTATTTGGGGTTTTTGTTTAAGGCCTAAATTTTAAGGTGTAAGGTAAAGATATAGCATACGGGGTTATCTCTCATGTGTTTTATTTAGGAAAACAATTTATATGACAACATTCACACATGGAATGCTCATTTGAAAAATAGTAACTCATGACCTTATCATTTATAGGTAACCTTGAACTATATATGTTTTCATCATCAATTCTACATAATATGATATTATAATTATATAAGATTATAATAGTGGGTTTTATGGTGATGAAGATGATGATTCAAGATGATGATGACTTATAAAACATGATGACATCGATGAATAAAAGAAGATAAATTAAATATTTTAAATGAAATTTAACTATTAGTAAATCTCACCATAAATAGAAACTCTAAAGAGTAATGGATAATTGCTAGTAACAATGAGACTTAAAGCACATTTGCACCAAAACAAAATATAACATAAACCTAAAACATATAAGCTATACCCCAAATTATATACAAAAATCATAAATTTTTCTAAACACTAACCCCTATACTCTAAGAAGAGATCCTAAATTATGAATTCCCTAAACCTAATTGTGAGCTAAGAATGTATTTTTATAAATTTTAAATCTGCCGACAATAGCTGGAAATTAGACACAACCTAGTACCCTTGAAGAAAATACAAAACTATAAATGTGAAATTTAAGGTTTACAACTTATGTTGTAAGATATAGATATAAAGATAATTTATTGTTCATATTCAAGGTATGTATAGAATATAGGGCTTCTTATCACTCCAAATCATGAGAAGAAGTGCAAAAATAAAGGAAAGAAATCATGGGTGACACGGGTTCAGAGAAAATGAGCTTGTTTCAGGTTTTTATACTAGTTAACACTTTAAGGAGAGAAACAAAAATAATGGAAATATATGTGATATACAAGTGTTTTGGGAAATTAGAAAAACACTAAATTAAATACTACGACATTAGAAGATTCACTTCATATGTTGGTTAATGGAATTTTAAAATTCACAAAAATAAATAACAAGTTATTTACAAAGGATGAGAGGGAAGAAATTTTTCACTTCCAAAACCTAAACAAAAGCTAATATGCACTTACAATAATTTGCAAAAAAATACCACATATTGAAGGTGTTTGAAAATCATGAGAAAGAAAAGGAAAGAAATCATTCACTTAAACATAACTTCATATTTTTGTAAAAACTTTAAAATATTATATATGGATGGGATAGTACTAAATTTTTCATATCATAAATATTAAAAAATCATAATTATCTCCTTGCTCTCAAAAGGAAGGATACATATATAAAATATAATGATTTAACTCCACTCCATCTCAAAAATAGAACTCCTAACTCATTTTTAGACCCATTTCACTAAAAATATCTAATTGGACACAAATTGAATACTGGAAAAAATAGAATATCCTTGCATGGTTCAAACCCTTGTTGCAAAAACTATTAATAAGTCAATTTCATCATGCATATTGTTTAGAAAGGAAAAAAATTAGATGCATGGTCTATTTTATCTAATTCAAATCCTTTTATTGACCATAGTCAACAATCCCTTTGTAAAAGTTAAGGTATTGTATTGTCCTATTGAAAAAAAAGGCATGTTTGGCTATTTGGTTGTTCCATGTATTTACAAGCTGAATAATTGGATTCCTTTTTTACATGTGGAAAATACCTAGTTGTCATTTTCTTTACATGCAAAAGGTGTAATGAATATAAAATTGTAATATTCACCCATCTTTTCGGGAATGCCTAAGGCATAAGGTTTTGAACTCATCATTTACCTAGTTAAAAGTAACTATAGTTATGTAACACTTTGGATTAACCTATTCCAATTATGTTTGTAACCCTAAAATATCATCATTTTGCATTTTACATTGTTGACACTTCGCAAAAGGGGGATCTGTCATTTTTTCCTTAGGTGGACATTGATTTTTCTAGATCCTTTTTTATGCTTGAAATTTCCACCATTTATCTATTTTAAGATTTGTTTTTTAATTTTCTCATGTATTTCGAGCTCGTATTATTTCAACCTTGCCTCAATATGGCTTATTTATAGCTCGCATGAACCTACTAATTGTGAGCTTAACACTCATCATTTGATATCTTCAACAACTTAGTTTTTTTCATTGGAAATAGATCTACACATGAGCTGGGGTTACATGTTTAAATGGAAAATTTTTAAAATCATGGGTTGGTATTTTTTTATCATTACAAGCTTAGCCATTGTACTTCATGATATTTGAATTTTTATAACAAAATGCCACTACATTTGGAGCTCATATTTGTGCCTTCACATCTAGATGGGTTTACTCATGTTGTGTTCAATTCAACCCATTGTAACCCTCTCACCCAGACTTGATATTGAATTTCTATCTTGGCTTGTCATGTTGGGTTAACTCTCAAAGAACTTGCCATCCCTCCTAGCTTAATCAATGTTTGGTTGTGGGTTTGTAGATATGGTAATCCTTCTAGGTATTGCATTGGTGCTTGAACCACATTCATAGCTCACCTTTCTAAGATTCATCATTTTTTAATGAGATCCATTCTTTTCTTACATTAACCTAATTTCACATTCCTTTCATAGTTGTCTGCAACATCGGGCGCTATATTTTTATGACCAACTTGACGAGTTATTTTGAACTCCTGGGTTTCCTTTTTGTTGAGATCTTCATCTTTCGGGAGCTTTTTCCTATTTATCCAATATCGAAAAAGGTTTTGTGTTTCTTTATAATCTATATTTTTTATTTTCGGCCTCAACCATTTTCTTCATTGACCCTACAAAGAGCTCACTACATATTATTTTTTGCATACTAGGTGCTCAATTTTTTGATAGCTTATACGAGTTCATATTTTTAGTCTTTGAGAGAGTTAGTGGCTTTCGTTATCCTGGGTCAAGATTGTTTTTAGCTTTAAACATGGGCACAATTTTCTAAGGTAAGCTTGCATCTTATGACTCTACTTCCATGTTTTTATTTTCCATCTTTGTTTAGGACTCGGTCATGGTTTTAAACTTTACATGTCTCATCTACATAAAGCTCACTATGTTTATTTTTAGGTTAAAATATCATGTTTGTGATGATGTCCGTGTGATTTATAATGGTTGTTGATGTGCATGGTTCAAGCTCACTGATGTTCACTCTCTAGAGCTTATGTCTACTCGAGCTATGTTTTTTTATGGGACTTAGACATTTCCTATATAGTCATCTTGTTTCTATCTCTACCCATCTTGACAGTGTGGTACCTTTTTTCCCCTAGATATAGGTTTTAAATTATTTCCAAGGCTTAGTTCCTATAAACAATCTCTTCTTTTGTTCATTAAGATTGATCAAAGTGGTTTTTGTTGTAACAAATTGTTGAGCATGATATGGAGGCATTTAACCTTGAGTAGAAGGTTTAAAATTGTTATAAGGTAGATAATGTGGTTCATATTCTGATTCCCAATCCTCTTTGACACTTATTATACTATGATTTTGATTATTGTTGATTAGAGACATGGACATTATTATTATATTTTGATTAGCATGTTGATAGACAATACAAACACTTGTGATTTTCAATATGTTATGACTCATATTATAGATGGTATGGACTACTAGTAGACATTGATAGATGATGATCTAGTGTTGTTTCATTGTATACTAATGTTTTAGATTCTTGATGATGATGATTACATTTAGATGTTTGGACTGACCTTATGATCTTATTGATGTTATGACTTATCAAAATTGAGATGTTCAGTGATTGCAAATAATTGATAGAAATTTCTAATTTTGATGATGATGATATAGCTACGTGTATGATGTTGTTAGATGATATGTATGTGTGTTTTATTTATTGATGTATTTGATGTGGCCTTGAGGCCGAAGGGGTATTGTTTGATTGGTTTCTAGAAAACTATATTATAATAAACAATAATGGGATATGAGACTAGCCATGGAAGAAAATCAGTTGTTTTCTTCAAAGGATACCTTTTCAAATTTGTGTTCATGTATTTTGTTGTGTTATTGTCAAGTTTGTTAGGAGGTCCCCATGGTGGGTGACCTTTAATGTGACCTTGGTTTGATGTGTTTCTTTTCCTTCTTTGTTGTTATTTATTTTTTTGAGTACGTGATTTCTTTTATTGTAATGTATTCTCACTTCATTATTTCTTAACCAATGTGCTCTTGTTTAGTTAATTAATCATGTTTATTATGCTAAGTTGGGATGTGACTATGTGGGAAATTAATTTTGGTAGATATTCCTTGTTATCTTATTTATTTGAGATGGATTTTAATTATTTTGGATTTGTGTACTCAACCTCACTTTTCAAATATCAAATTTTAGCTTTGGAGCTACATTGGAGTCTTAAGGGGCAAGTTAAACTTATCCCATACCTCTTAACATCACACATCAACCATACCTATGATGTGAGGGGTTAATTTTAGCCTTCATTATGTGTTTTGGAAGGAAAACAAAGGTAATTAAGTGTATGTTTTTACAAACTCTTCTAATGGTGTTCTTGGATGTATGGATTAGATGTTTAAGTGTTGTGACAGAAAATTGTCATATCCTCACCCACCCATTTATGAGTCTTGGTCTTTTTGTTTGACTTGGTGAGGTGGATTGGAGGAGAAGTGATGTGGCATCCTACATGGAGCCACCTCACCATCCTCTCCTCATTTTCTATTTATGTGAGTTATTTTGGAGTTTTGGGGGTTACTTGGTTTAGTTGCACACTTGCATATTTTTTGATTTTTCTTGAGTTACTTGTTTTGGGAGCTTGAGAGATTTCTTTTGGATTTGGCTTGGACTTTGAATAATATATAATTTTTTTCTTAAGGATTGAATTTTCTTGTAATGGCAAGGTAGGGTCTATACCCTTGCATTTTATTTTACTTGTTGTATGTTGTTGTAAAATGAATGAATATATGTGTTTTTTTGGATTTTGGGTAGTATGACCTTAAGGATGGTGTGGGGAGAAGGAAAATGGAAATCTTTTGAGGGAGGGATAATAGTTTTGTATGTGTATTTGGAGGTAGTTTTGGTTGGGTGTCCCACCTTGCAAAAATAAGGGAGATTTTTTACTTATCATTGACGTTTTACATGAGGGAGTGATCAAAGATTGGAGGGAGAGATAAGAGATTTGAGGGATAGATAAGTGTTTGAGGGAGGGATAAAAGTTTAATATGTATGGATTGAGATTTTGGATGTTTTTAAGGTGGACACTTAACCCATTGGGAAGTATAAGGGATTCCCCATATTTCTCTTCTCCTTTTGGTTAGATTTTAATCCTATATGTTTGGAAAAATTGTATTTTGTTTTGTCAATATTGTTGTGCTTGTATGTGTTGAAAGTTTTTTGGTATGATTGTATGTATTGTTAAAAACTTTGTATAAAGTTTTCATGGTTGCAAACATTCTATATTTTTCCATTGTTAGATCTCAGGGGAAAATAAGAAGGTTGGCTTCACCTTCTTGTTGGAATGAATGTTGAAGAGGTGATTGTTGCCTAAGCTCCCTTCATTTTTGTTGTGATTTGGAGATGAATAAAAAGGTTATGGAGTTGAAAGTTGTTCATGGGATGAAGAAATATGTATTTGAGACCAAAGAAAGAATCCTATTGTTGTAAATGTTATCATGTTGTTTCCACCTTTGAGTACAAGGTTTTTATATTCTTGTAGTTTGAAAGATAATCCTTGTAAATTAATTATCAACTATGTATTGGAAATGGTTGAAAGAAGGGAAGTTGTGAGTTGTATTCAAATAGAAATGTAGATTTTCTTTCAAATCTGGATTTTAAACAAAAGTTGTATTATGTATTCATTTTGAAAATGGATTTCTTGCATTAGAAATATATGGTTATTCCCTTTTGATGTATTCTTGTCAAACAATGTTTTAAAATAAAGAATTAACTTACATTTGAGTATGTTATAATTTTCATCCTCTCTAAATAAGTATGTAAATGGTTGTATCTTAGTATGGTTATTTAAGTTCTACAACATTTCAAAACAAATAAAATTATACCATAAACTCCTTTAGAACAAGTAAATGAGTTTGCTTTAAAGTTCACTTATATATTGAGTTATAAATCGTAATATTAGAAAATCTGTTTGGATATATATAAATATATTTAGTGCTTAATATATAGTTTTATATATATCCATTTTCAAAACACACTATTTTCCAAAGTGACGAAAAGCAAGTCGGTCAACCGGCATTGATGAATAGAACCGACATTGGTCTCTAAAACTTATTTATAGTTCATTAATTTTACCTTCTCAAATTATTTTTCCGTAACACTTCTTTGAAAACAAAAAAGAAACTGAAAGAAATGCAAGTATCATCATACTCATATATATATATATATATTAATGTATATATTGTGAATATATTTATATAGAAAATATACAAGATTTACTGTAAATTAGCATTAACAACCCTTAAACCCGCATCGATTCTGTAGAAACCTATTACAGTTTTATATTTTCTCCTTTTTAAACATATCTGCAATAAAATTCACTTTGAAAATAATATATGAGACATACTATAGAATATTTGAAATTTTATAAAATGTATACACATTTATATATTTGAGAATATATACATTTGAATATATCTTTAGATAAATTTTTGGGATTTAAAGAAACCAAAGATCGACACTGTAACCAATGTCGATCGCATAGAGAGAACCATGACTGGATATATGACCGACACCGGTCTCCTATGTGTAAACTCTTTTCAATCTAAACAAGTATATTAAATGGATGTAAATGAAAATAACATATTTCTATCTTAATCATAGATATATACACATGTATAAAGATATATGCATTCATGTATATATTTTTATAAGTGTATATACACCATATATCAAACAAAAAGGTTTTTACCCAAATGAATGAGCTCAAGGAAATGTGAGAAAATAAATACCCACAACAAGATTTTGGTTGAATCCTTGCAAAATAAAAAAATAGATAAGCGCACAATACAACCTATTCAAATAATAAAATGGAGAGAAAAATGGAGGAAGGGTTTCCTCCCATTTGCAAATCTTGAACTAAAATAAAACATCCATGTTTTCCCTCAAGTTTCCATGGCCTCCACCTCCTTCAACCTGTAAAAAAAAATGAAAAAATGAAGAGATTAGGGAAAAGAAAGTAATAAAAAGACAACATAAGGATTTTTAGGGCTTTTAGGGAAAACCTAAAATCTAAGGGCCCATATTGATCTAATCTAAGGGTAGAGATTTAATCCTACACATTTTAAGTTATTGTATTTTGGTGGGAATGATTATTTAAAATTAAGTGAATGGGGCCACTTAGTGGGTTAGAATATTTTTTTACCCTTTTCTATTAGGATCAATAAATAAATAAATGACATTTGATTATAGGGATTGAATAAATAACATTGCACATGCGCATTTTTTATAATGAGATAAAAGGATTAAATTAATTAAAAGTAAAATGTATAGCTTAAATAACTAAATGATGGGCATGGATGTTAAGTTATTATGGGAAATAAATTTAAAACCAATTTAGGAAATGACCCTTCATAACTTAAGACAATTTTAAATGGGTGGAATAATGAGATTAATTTAGTCAATATTTTAAATAAAAAATATTTAAACCTTAGAAGAGGATTAAATTCTAAAATGAATTTTGAAATTAAATAATAATATTTAATTAATTAATCTTGTTATGAATACTTTATGAATGTGTACGATTAATTATACATAATTAAAGTATATTAACTTGGTAACTTAAAAAAAAATTTGGTAATTTTCATAACTAATTAATGTGGTTTGACATGGGTTTTGGTGCACCAAATTCATTAGTGATACACTTGGTATCGAGCCATATGTTTAGCACTTTGACCTTGGGCCAACATAAAATAAGATAGTAAAGTTAGCCCAATTCTAAATTTAAGATACATAACATTGTTGATAACTTAAAATGTAGGAACTTAGTAAACTAAAAAAACCTAGATGATGATGAACTAAATCTCACCTTAGTTTGTGTAGGAGGCATGGACTAGACAATGGGTTTTTACACTTGGAGTTAGATGTACCACCCCTAGAGTAGGAAATCACTTCTAGATTGCCACATATTTTACAGACCTTACAGGAGGTCAATGCCACTATACGAGGAGGATCGGTAGATTGATGACCTAGTCAGCATGATAGGGATTTGTCTCAAGAGGCTCACAACCATCCATGACATAGTGAGGAGAATAAGGAAAATATCTACCATGTGGAGCCGTTATACCAGATTCAACACTAAGAGAGCATAGAGATAGGGTTGTAACATCTAGAGAGATATCAAGGATCCCTAGAAAGAGAGGAAGTCATGCGAAGAGACCTAGAGGTACATAAACAAAAATTGATTATCATATCTAAGAGATACTAAAGATTCATCTTCCTCACTTAATTAGAGCTATAGGAGGATTTTAGGTAGAGGCTCGGTTAGTTATCTTGAGTAGATGCTTTAAGTTAAATTTGTGTTTCTACAAACACAAAGGTGCATGTCATGATTAATCTTCCTAGGGAAGGGGCATGAGTTTGGTGGAGAATAGAGGAGCATAAGATACACATGGATTTAGATAATGTGACATGGTATCTCTTTGAGGATTGATTCAAGAGATGATACTTATCTCGATGCTTCATTCAATAGAGGATTGATGAGTTTGATGACTTACGACAGGCATCCATAACAATGGCTAAGTATCGAGTCAATTTCTTGAATTTTTTCATTATGTTGAATACATGTAGGATAAGAAGGTTAGGATACGTAGGTTCATCGGGAATAAATTAATATTTGGGAGGGGTAGTGCACATGCTTTGTCTAGAGACTTTAGCTAAGGTTGTTATGAAGGCATATATTATAGAGGATAAAATGGGGAAGACACAACACACTAGAGATAGAGTGAAGATTCACATTCAAAAGATGTAGGATATTCATTCGAGGGGCTCAACCCCTCCTCCTTGTGGAAAAAATGGATCTACATAGTCTTCAATCATGTTGCCATAACGGTTGAATTAGAAGAAACATTAGTATACCAATCCATTGTTTATACCTCCACATAAATATGATGCATACAGAGAGAAGAGTATGGGGTATCCTCCAGAAGACGTATCGGGACATAGGCAACCCCTAGATCTTAGTCAACTAGATCTCGTCCATATCAGCCACAACAGTCTATGGTAGGATCATTGAAGTTTATAACATAGACCTCTAGGGAACCTAGGGGAGCCACTTCTAATTGGAGGGAGCCGATAGTTTCTTATAAATGAATTATACATAGACACCATTGGAGAGAGAGTTTGTAGATCCTTAATATCAAAGGTAAGGGGCCTATTTTCGAGCCTATCATTGGTGACATGGCACAAAGCCACATGATTTATGTAGTGGTCAAGAAAATATAGGAAGAGCATGTAGGAACTATGATTTAGACCACACGTAGCATTGATGGTATTTATATATCTATTTTATTTGATTAAGGATCTTCTAATTCTTTCATTTCTCCATCATTACTAGAGAAATGTAGGGTGTTACTAATTAGTAGTAGGGTCATACTTGGGAGGTAGAGATGGCTTCTAGAGATAAGCTCATAGTGGAGTTTTTAGTCAAGGAGAATGTAGTAGAACTAGGACCCTTCACCACGACCTTTGATCTTCGCATCCTTTCCTTGGGATCTTATGGGATTATTTTGGGTATGGATTAGATTTCAACACACATACCTATAGTGGATTACTACATCAAGGTAATCACTTTTGTAGATGATTTGGTAATGGATTCAGTCATAGTAGGGGTTATGGGGCCTATTTCCATCTGCAAAGTATATCCGTTACGTAGATAAAGTGGTGTGTGCATAAGAGATGTCAAATATATGATGTTACATCGGTGTGTCCAGTGAGTTTTATTCTACTAGGCCTTCCCTTGATGTGCATTAAATTTTGAGGGAGTTTTCAAATGTATTTCCTAATGAGTTACCTAGCCTACTATTAGTGTTTGAATTGATCTCACCCTTGAATCTGTTGTATGCCTTTGAAAATTTTACTTTGATTGGTTATCCCATGTTTTAAACTGTTTACCCAAAAGTAGGATGTTGTTGGATGTAAATGTGAGTCATGTGTTTAGGGCATGAATCCTTTTTTTCAGTGGAGGATTGTAATAATTAGATTTATGTTATCTCTCGAAAGTGCACCCTGTAGAGAGATGGCTATAGGTTTTATAATCTTGCACAAATGATCTCTCTCTTTCGTAGATACAATGGAAACATTTCAAGTCGTGGGTATACCTATTTTGAGGTGAGTCTCCAATATCAAGGATGGTTCCTTATTGGTGTATCCTAAACTGCTTTCTGGGAGTTTGAGAGTAAAAGATGACTATAAAAATGATTAAAACTAAGGTGATACACCAAATTTGTATGAGGGCTTTGACTGAGTATATGCACAACTGATCTGTGAAGGATTCTTGATGCACGAACCAATAGTTTTTTCTACAGAATATCTAAGGGCAAAACACTTGATTGTACTAAGGGAGGATCACAATAGTACTAATAAGTTAACATGCACATTAAAAATTAAGCAGAAAGGACTAAAATTTGTAGCAGGGTAAGGTGGTTGATCAGGGAATTTGCATTCACAAGATTAATGTAACATACACAAGACTGCAAAATAACTTGGAAAGGAAGAAAATAATTCACACTCAGAGGAAAAATGGAAAAAATTGCTTCAGTACTCATATATCCAAAATTCCTCTAGCCAGAATCCTTTGTGCTTTGCAAAGGAACACAATATATAGAAAAATAAATTTTACCCCTTCCTAAAAATAGCCTAAGGCTATACTGCCCATGCATCCTAATTTTATCCTTTATTTAATAATAACTAAAATGATAAAATAATACAAACTTTTACAACATGCATTAATAGCCTTTGATTACATCTCGTCAATCAAGTTGACTGTTTCTATTTTTAATAAAGATGGGTGAATAATTTTGCCAAAAATAAATTTTCTTTCTAGGTAAGTCTCTCTCCATGACATGCAACTCCATCTCTTCTCTATTATGTCTTCTTGTGAAGCATGCAAAAATACAACTCTCTTCCTGTGAGTAAATAAATCAAAATATTTGCAATATTTACAAAACAAACACCCAATGTGGGGCCACCTACCATGTGTACATATTTTGATGCTGACATCTCCTTTGGCTCCAAAAGGTCACAATAGTGACATACTACCAATTACCTCCTTGAAGTGGGGACCACCTCCAATCTGCTTGGTTTGGCCACCTTGGTGGACTTAGCATATACAAAGGTCAACCATTTTGTTTGACCACCTTGTGAACTTTATGCATGCCATACTATAGTCTGCCACCTTGTGGACTTAACATATTACCATTGTTCTTAACATATGATGAGGGGACCACCTTTGATAAGCACACATAGAAATTATATAGTCACTTTTTGTTTGTTTTGGATGGACTATAGTTTAGAATTTGAAAGTCTTTGGCAATGATAATTTGTTTGATTACGTGGGCTGGCCCCTTTTGAATGGTGACTCACCCCTTTGGAAATATTATTCGGTGGCTCTTGATTAATGCTGACCTAACTACGGTTAGGGTTTCTTGATATCTGGCGATGATGATCTTGGGTCGTTGATTTCTGTCCTTTTTCATGGTGGCCATTGATCTGTGACTTGTGGTTGATTGCTTAAACCTCGTAATTAATACAGTCGGTGGCATCCTGATCATGGTGATTTGCTTCAAATTTTGAGGATCCCTCTTGGCCCTTGATCTTTACATGGCCTGATCTTGTCCATTGAAACATTACCTCAAGTTGAGTAAGGTTTTCTAAGCTTAGGTGGGTGAGTTAAAACAACTCGAACTCCACCATTTTGGTCATTTCCCATTTTCTCGTGAGAATGGTGAAGCGTTGGAAAAATTTTACTTGACGCCATTATCAAGCCCTTCAAGATCAGATATCTTGTAAAAAAAAGAAAGTTTTGAATATGGTTCATTTTTATTTCATGCTTGTTTCTTTGGTGAGCTCGGCTCTTGCGTAATATTTTTAGTGTTTTTTGCCTCTATTAAGCTTTCTGTGAGATCTTGAGGCCGCCATTTTTGATCATTTGGTTTTGTATCCGAGCATGCTCCTTTTCCCGAGGATGTGTGGGCATCGAATCTTGCACTCAGTTGTGGTATTTTAGATGAAGTATCCACCATTATTTTGATCTCGAGCTTGGATTTTTTTTATGGCCGGTATGGTTTAGATTTTGAGCTCTCGGCTACTCCTTCTGAGCAAGATTTGGTTGATATTTTACCAGTTATCATCATTTTAGAGCTTTGTTATTCTACAAAATGGTCTCTGTAAGTTTGTGAAGCTCACGGAAAGTCATCTGACCACTGTATCTCAAGTTTTGTGAGTAAACCCTAGTTGATGTCGACTACCACAAGTGTTCATTGGTGAGTTAATTCTACTTTTGCACACATACATTTCCATTTCATCTTTCTTCCTTAGATATATTTCTAAAAATTTCAAGATGTTTGTGAATTTTGTAATTTCTTGATACCCATCCATGGGTTTTCCGACTAGTGGCCTAGATCTGTACTCTGATATTGAAAATTGAATATTATTTCAATAGGAGAGATGATTTTATTTGAAATACTCAAACATATTTTAACCTGGATATGCATGTGTTTCCTGATTCGAATATCCTCCACTTGAGTTGTTCTCTGAATGTTATTTCAAACACTTTTCATCTGGTAATTGTTTTATTTTCTCTCCTCCTTGCACCTCATGTGATCCCTAAGCTTACCCTCGGCCATTCAATTTCTTTTGTTCTTGTGGTCAGGGTCTCCAAGTTTTCATTGAGATTTGTTGAATGTTTCTCCTTTTTAATTCCACATGGATTAATCTCTTGAACATTGATTGTTAACTCAGTATGAGTTAGGTCAAACTGTGAAGCTCGAATTTTACATATTTGATCCTGTAAGTCTATGACTTGGTAATTTTTCCTGAGATTTTTGGAAGTGCCCATATATTTGTGTTTTCTAAATCCTGTGTGAGCTATTAGGAGGATTCTGATATCATGAATTTGAGATTTCAGTGGATGCTTGATGTAACCGAAAAATTGCTTTAAAGTTCTGTGTAAAATTAGTTGTGAAAACTGTAGATCTGAAAAATCAATTATTCTGAGTTGTTTAAATGTCAAAAAATGGAGAAATTATACTCCTATAGACTTCTTTAATTGAACTCATCCTACTGTAATAATGATCTTGATCTTTATCATTTCCTGGTCCGACTCTTTCAAGTCTTAATGTGCATGTAACTTTGATTCAAGGTTTTCCTTTGTAAGCTTGTGATCTGAATGCTTATGGGGTACCTCTTTTGAACTGAAATGATTAGACCTAAAGGCTCATTGATGTGAGTGATTGGAATTCTTCATTATTTTCCATTCCTATAAATTTCATTCTCCTTATCATAGTCACTTGGTTTGATCTATGAATTATTTTTGTTCTGAGATCTTAAGTGTATAGTTGATCCACCGTTGTATTGTAAATCTGCTGTATTTTTGTAACTTGGTAGTAGTCTCAAAGAAATATTCTTATGAGTGTTTGTGTTTCACCTTGTTATCCTTGGATCTAGTCCTTTTCCCGAGTGTGGTTATCTTCCCTTTGCAATATTGACCTGGAAGTAATAAGTTTTTCTTTTAAAATTTGTATCATGCTTCCTTAAATTAATGTTTTTACCTTTTGATACAACATCATTTATGATCTTGATCATTGCTCTAATTTGAAACTTGTGAGTACTATTTCAAGCATAAGCCTTGTTTCTAATGCTTTATTTACTTTCTGCAACTATTTCTTACTAGAATGCTTGTTGGAAAATTTGAAATGTTGATTTTCATGGCGAAGTCCTGTCAAAATTTTCCCAGAATCATTCTCTATAATGTCTTTTTCAAAAATAGTAGTTGTATTTTCTGATCTAGAAAATAGAAAGTAACACTTTTCTTGCTGAATTGATATAGCAATTGAGAATTGAAATCCTGTCAGTTGTTTATCGTGATCATGTAATGCTTTTATGTTCATGTATCACATATTTGATTTGCATAGTTCTTTTAAAGCATCTAATAATTGAAAACAACATGATTAAAAGTTGTAAATGTCCATTTTACATGGTGAAGCCCTGGTAAAATTTTTCCTAGAATCTTCTCTCTCATCCTGTTTCAGCTGTAATCCTTTCTTTCCATTTAGCTTGACTTGTTGAAATCGATTCTTCCTCTTCTACTACAACTAAAAAAGTGGTTATATATTCCACTCTCTCTTTTGACTGAAGCTTCTTCCATTTAGGAACAACTATTGGAACTTTGAGTTACATTCTTCCTTTTTTGCATGTGCTTATGACTTGTTTATTTTTATTTTTTCCACAACTTCTACCTACACACTTAGGAAAACAATTAGAAAATATTTAGGATTTTTGGTGTATCTTATGTCCATGTTTTCTTCTTTCTTTTCATTTTTTTCTTTCTAAGTAAATAAATCATATATGTAGTTTTTCCTTCAAGTAGAATACATCTCCTGCTTAGGGGAAGATTCATATGCATGAAGTAGGATAGTGTAGGAATATGGTTTGATCCCTGAGCTCGTAACTGATAGTTAACTTTTCTTCTTTTTAGGTACAATGGCTTCTATAATGAAGATGAAAGAGAAACAAAAGATGGAGATGAAGATGCTTCAAACGAAGAACAAAAACCCCAAGGCAATGATGGGTTCACTCATACTCCTTTGCTTTCTCTTTCATGCATGTGTATCTTTCTTTTTAGTAGTTGTATTTTACTTTTTAGTTACATCCCACGGCTTGTGTGGGAAACATTTGACTCTCCTTGTGAATAAAGCATTGAATTTTGTAAATGAGTTGTATATCTCTTTCTACATTTCGCTTTTTGTATGGATTGTATAATGAACTAAACAACTCAGTAACATAATTGAATGTCTTAATCATGAAGGAAAGAACATTGAATAGAACTTGTAACATTTAGTAATGAAATCTTATTTTGTGTAATATGTAGTTATGTTTGTTGTTCCAAAACTTTACACTTCACCTACTCTGCAATTAGATGTCCTCATCAAGACAACACAACTGTCCTTTGGGGCTTGTGTTCTTTTGCTGAGGATGGTCATGAAATTGTAGACTATGTGATTTGTTACATTTTGTAACAACACACATAGTTGTAGATTTCATGTAATCTTTTAAATAAATCAGTAGTAACGACATAATCTAATATAATCTCCCATAGCTTAGGTATACTTCACCAATGCTATCCATTGTAAAAAAGTTTTGAGTTGCCCATTTTTACATAAATTTAAAAATTTTCAACATTTCTTGTGATCCTGTGGTGAAAGCTACCTGCTATCTTATATACCAGTGCCTTGATCTTGTCCATTGGGAATGGAGTCCAAACATGTAACAAAAATTTTCCTTTTCTGAAAAGTCCAACCTTTCCAAAACAAACTAAAGCAGTTTGGGAAAGGATCGATGCACTTATTGAATTGAAAAATGAAGCAATGCGCAAGAACTACACTTATTCAAGGGAAATCCTACTCTAACAATCACTTGTAAGATTTTCAATAACAAGTGTTTGAGAAACATACCATTCATGGTAATGGGAATTTCCTCTCTATTCAGCTTTGAAAGCTAAAAAAAGTATTGTGTGCTTTACAAACTAAAATCATGTAGGGACCACTCCAGTGTATCAAACTTTGAGTGTGTTCCGGCTTTGCACGATCAACATCCCACTTTAACACAATATCTCCTTCATCAAGACTCGAATTTGGATTTATTGTCAAAAGTCTTCTTGATTTTTTTATGATTCTTTTCCATATTTAAATGAGCTTGATCTCTTAGCTCTTGTAATTCCATTAACTCTACATAACAAACCTGCAATGGTTCATTCTCAAGTAGCTCCATTTGATGCAGAAATCTAATGTGGGTAACTCAACTGTAATAGGCATTCCTACTTCTTTTCCATACACAAGTTTGTATGGTGAATTACCAAATGATCTTTTAGGAGTCACTATGTCATCCCAAAGTGTGGAATTCAACATCAGATGCCAAGCTCTTTGATTATCCTTGAGTGTTCTTCTGATGATTCTTAATAGATTCTTGTTAGTACTTTCAGCTAAGCCATTACCTTGTGGGTAATAATTAGATGAAGAACTTAGATATATTCCATGGTTGACATCTAATCTGTTATCTTTATACCAAGGAATGCTAAAGCATTATTTGATATGATAGTTGCTAGAACACCAAATCTGTAAACTATTCCTTCATAAAAGGATAGTATCAAAGCTTCATTAGCATATTTCAAGGCTATTGCTTTAGTCCATCATGTAAAATAATCTGTAGCAGTTAAGATCCACTTATGTCCTTGTGATGAAGGTGGGTTTATCATGCCAATAAAATCAAGACCCCAATACATAAAAGGTTGATAAGATGAAATAGGTCTGCAAAGGCAATCAAGCAAGATGTTATTTTCCAACAAAGAAATCACATTTCATACACTTTCTAATCCATTCAAAATAGTCTTTCAATATGTTAGGCCAATAGTAACCTAATTTCATAATTTTTAAGGTCTGTAGTGCATGCGAGAAGTGACCTCGTACAGGTCCTTCATGGAATTCTGATAATATTTTCAGAATTTTATCATAATCAACACATCACAGCAAGATCTCATTTATATCCCTTTTGAACAACACACCATCAACGAAAAGATAAGGAATATCTTGTAATTTGAAATATCTTCATTTATTCTTATCCATACCTTCCGGATAGGTTCCATGTTGTAAATAATTAACAAAATTAGTCATCCACCTTGATTTTGGATCTCTCGAGTAAGTTTAGGTTGCTAATTTTTCTCGGTTGGACCATAATTTTTGATTGTTGATACGCAATTTCAGCATGCTATTTTGAATCATCTGGTTCTGCAGCTTGCTATTTTTCCATATCAGCAATTATATGTTCACATAAACCTTTACCTTGAACCATCTTAGCAACCCGGATATCAACATCATATTCCATAACCTTCGTTATCTAGCCTACTCTTTTCTCATTCAATTCTTTATTTAAAAGGAAATCTTTCACACTTGGATGAGAAACAAGAACGTGAATTTTATTGTTTGAAAGCATGTACTTAAAATTCTTTAGTCCTCTGACTACTGAAAGTACTTGTTTTTCAAGAAATGTGTACCTTGTTTCGTAATCATGCAAACTCTTTCCAAAGAAAGCAATTGGCGTATCAATATTTTCATCATTAACCTGAGTTAAAATAGTTGAGATTGTTTCAGCTCCTGAAAGTGTGTACATTGCAAAATATTTATCAAAATTTGGATTTGCAAGAGTACGATCCTAAGAGATAGTTTTTTTGATTGCTTCAAAACCTTCTCTCCCTTTGCTGGTCCAGAGAAAGTTTTCTCTTTCTTTAACATAGTTGTTAATGGTTTAACCAATGTTGCAAAATCTAGAACAAATCTTCTAACAAAGTTGATTTTTCCAAGAAAAATTTGCAATGCCTTCTTATGATGAGGCAATGATAGTTTTGATATAGCTTTGATTTTGAAAGGATCAATTGCTAAACCTTGCTTAGAAACAATATGGCTGAGTAATTTACCTTGATGTACTGAAAAGATCAACTTCTTTGGATTCAAAGATATTCCAACTTGCCTGCGTAGTTGAAAAGTCTTCCTTAAATGCATTAGATTTTCTTCATAATATTTTGAAAATACAGTCACATCATCTAAATAGACAAGGATGTATTTATTTAATAAGCTTTGAAAATCCATGTCCATTGCACGTTGAAACGTTGCACCGGCATTTGAAAAACCAAAAGACATTCTTTTGTAAGTGTAAGTACCCCACTTGGTGATAAAGCTATTTGCACGTTGAAGCGTTGACCGGAATTTGAAAAACCAAAAGACATTCTTTTGTAAGTGTAAGTACCCACTTGGTGGTAAAAGCTATTTTATACCTATCTTTTCTCGGAATAAAATATGATTATATCTACTGTAACCATCTAGAAGAGATATTCTCATCTAAACTTGAGACTGTTCTCAAAATTTGATCCATGTTCGGTAGTGGGTAATGATCTTTTAATGATGCTTTATTAAGATCTCTTAAATCCACACATAATCTCATTTCACCATTCTTCTTCCTAACAGAACAAGATTTGCTACTCAACTTGAATGCTTAACTCGGAAAGATAATACTTAATTCAATCAACTTGGATAACTCTTTCCTCATAAGAGGTTCTATTATGGGATTTACAGGCCTTTATTTCTAGTTGACTAGTTTAGAATTTGGTTACAATTCAATAGTATGTTGTGCTAAACTCGGGAACAAACCCTTTCATGTCTTGGAATCTCCAAGTTAAAACATCTTTAAATTCTCTACAAAGATTAATAAATGATTATTTTTCAGTTGAGGAACATACCTTTCCGAGAAGTAAATTTTTCCCTTCATCAATTGAAATCTCTTCATAGTTATCAGCATGCGTTGACAACTTAGTTTTATCTTTTATTAATTGATCATCAGTACTGAAGATGTCTTCCAAAGTGACAAGACCTTGAGGTAATTTATTTGTCTTTAGTTGAACAATCTGATCACCATATAAATACTATAGCTTATCCTGATTTACTGCAGAAAATTCAGCTTCCTGCTGCAAAAACCTGTAGATTTGATCATCACTTTCAAAAACCTACCAATTTAAATCATTATTAGGTATTGAGGGCCTGAAAATTAGCTTAATATGAGGCTGAATTTTGTTGTTTTTCCATCTGTTCCAGCATCGAAACTAGCACCAACTGTTACAAGTCTATATGCATGCTTGTTTTCAGATCTAGGAATAGACTGAATATAAATGGCGTTGAAATATTCCATGTAGTCTGAAAAATCTATGTCTGTAAGACTTCATTAGTTGATTCTTACAAACATTTAATTTTTTTACTTGATTGATAACCAACTCAAAATCACCAGAGATTTGTAATGTGTTGATACCTTTCTTTCTGGCCCAAAGAAAGCCATGAATTAATGCTTTGTATTTAGGTAAATTACAAGTGCATATAAATTAGAGACTCAAATATGAGAAATACCTTTCATTTGTCAAGGAAGTGAGCATCAAACCTGCTCCCTATCCTTTCTTGTTCTTAGCTCCATCAAAATGAAGCTTCCAAATCCCTTCTGTTGAATTTTTGTTTTAGACAGCAAGGGAAGTGGTGTATTTTCTTCATGCATACAATACACACCAAAAATATGTTCTTCAAATTCCTTAAAAGGATCATGAGAATGTTCTTCAACTGTCTTTTCATCCATAAACAGGTTAAAAACACCATCTAATGTTGAAACTTGAGCTACATCATCAAAATCAGATTGCTCTAAAGATGAGTAATTAGCTACTACATTTGGAGAATGAGGCTCAATATGGAATTTGGCCAATGGTTCTAAATTGATAGTAACCTTAGTTCCATAATGTGTAGTAAAAATAAGGACCAATTCGAAGAGAGATAACCTCCTATTTTTGCTGTGAAATATCTAGATAAGCACAAGGCAAAGTATGGATGTAGATCCAAAATAGTAACATCTTGCAGAATAGAAACATTTGGGCAAACATGTAACGTTACCTCTAATTTTTTTACTATACCAAATGTATTAGTTGCATTTCCATTCAACAATGTAAGATAGTCCTTTCGTAGGCTCATACTACAAGCCTACTTTTTTCGTAATCACTTTTGGCATTATCGTGCTACTTGCACTACTGTCCACCATGCAATTATGAACTAGATTTCCACCAGTAATCAATGATAAGTAAAATTGTGGTGGTTTCTTGATGTCATGAGCATTCATGAACTTTATAAACCAGCCACTTAACTTCTTTAATATGGTCTTTCTCAAAAGTTCCAAGAACCATGTCTGTCTTCCGAACTTCATTTTTGCTATATTTGAAGAAATCTGTAGCTTAGCTAGTTCATGAGAAAGTAAATCTTATTTTCCAGGAATACTTAGAGCATCCCACATTCAGATGTTAACATTATGCTTTATCATTACATCAACAATGTTAAAAGAAGAAACTATCATAGAGACAAAATAAATTGTCTTAGAGTAGGCCTTAGCGAAAACTAATTCTGCTCCAGCTACCTTGGATATCTGAGGTATAAACAATCTTGTTAGATCATGTTGTAGCTATCTTTGATGACTTTTATCAACTAGGAAACTTGATTATTTTTGAGGAATAACAGGTTGTTAGTTGAGATTGGAGTTTTGATGTCTTGTCGGACAATAGATAGGATAGGACTATTTTGTTGCTTTTGATTTTTAGAGCCCTCCCTTAAGTCCTAGTAGTGATTGCAATGAAATCCTTCTCATTAAAACTGAATAAATTCTATTCAAGTTCTTTTCTACGGACACGAGTCTCTTTCTACCCATCCTCCATTTGAGGCATAAATAATGTTTCGGATTGAGGTTATGTAACAAGATTGATTCGAAAAGCATTTGGGTAAGTTGCAGCTGAATGAGGTTGATTGCAAGGTTAGCACCACTCCTCTATAGCCATATTAACTAGAACTAAAGTGTTAGAAGAACTAGGATACATTGGTTCAAACTGCCTTTGCTGGTAAGGATGCCTATAATTCTGATTCTGTTGATAGGGCTGCTTGTTTTGTTGATTATGTTGGTAGGGCTGATAAGGAGCCTGGTAGGGTCTGCTAGGTAATGTAATTTTGTTTTCAATTGAAGTTAATTTATTTCCCATAGTTTGCAAATATTTGAAAACATCATCTGATGGAGCTACTATAGTGGGCTCTATGATTGTAATAATTTGAGGAATAGGTGCTAAATCTACAAAAAAAGGCATTGATGGCCTTGGCACTAATTTTCTAGTTTGAATAGGAATTTTTGAGCTTGGATAGCAATATCATAAGCTGTTGGGAGTGTCTCTCCACCAATTGAATAAATCATAGTTGAGAAATCATTTTTAATGCTCTAAGATAATAAAAAAAGAAAGCATGATCAGTGAGGCTTGACACTTGCTGGAATTCTCTCCCAAGTTCGGAAAAATGGATATTGAAACTAGACATAAAGTTCATTGGGAGCTCTTTTAATAGTAGATAATTGTTCAATGAGAGAAAAATGATCTGAATTGTCCTGGAAGTGTTTCAACAATTTTTCACCTAAAATATCCTAAGTTTTTATGCTTCCGATTTCTAGCTTTCTATAACATTGCAAGGATTTCCCTTTAAAAGATGCAACTAAAAGTATTAGAGCTACGTCTTCATGAGTGATATTATGGACTGCACATAGGGCTGCAAAATCTTTGATATGTTTATTTGGTGTAACATGATTTTCACCCTTGAATGGTGGGAAGATTTTCATGGTAGCATTGGGAATATCATGATAAACTGGAATTAGTAATGGGTTGCCATTGGTAAAGGGCACATAATTCCTAGGTGGTTGAAGGGCCATTGGAAAAACTGGGATATTGATAGAAAAATTGACACGTGGTGAAGGAATATTAGGAGGAGGGTTATAAAAACCAGGTCTATTATAAGGCAAAGTATTACCAACTCTTCTCCTTCTAGGGGAATTCAAAGGTAAAGAAACAAACTCAGAAGGAATTCCTCTTACCGATGATCTTGTAGTCACTTTAGCCATGGAACATGCTACAATACTGGTTTGAAATCAGCTATGCGGAGTCACCAAAAGATGATAAAATCTTTAAAATAAATTAGCTGTAGTTTGCTCCCAAAAGTGACTTTTAATTTGTTGTAGATCTGTTGTAGATCTGAAACTCACATGCAGATCTGATTCATTGTCCCACTAGGCATGCCAAAAACTATTATCTCTCGAAAGTGCACCCTATAGAGAGATGGCTACAGGTTTTCTAAGCTTACACAAATGATCTCTCTCTTTTGTAGATACAATGGAAACACCTCAGGTCTATGGGTATACCTATTTCAAGGTGAGTGTCTAGTATCAAGGTTGGATCCTTATTGGTGTATCCTAAACTACTTTCTGTGATTTTGAGAGTAAAATATGACTATAAAAATGACTAAAACTAAGGTGATACATCAAATTTGTATGAGGGATTTGGTGAGTATATGCACAAATGATCTATAAATTATTCTTGATGCACAAACCAATACTTTTTTTCTACAAAATATCTAAACGAAAAACACTTGATTGTACTGAGGGAGGATCACAAAAGTACTAATAAGTTAACATGCACATTAAAAATTAAGCAGAAAGGACTGAAATTTGTAGCAGGGTAAGGTGGTTGATCAGGGAATTCACATTCACAATATTAATGTAACATACACAAGACCGCAAAATAACTTGGAAAGGGAGAAAATACTTCACAGCTTAGAGGGAAAAACTAGCAA
Source organism: Taxus wallichiana var. yunnanensis (assembly GCA_018340775.1). Taxonomy (NCBI): domain Eukaryota; kingdom Viridiplantae; phylum Streptophyta; class Pinopsida; order Cupressales; family Taxaceae; genus Taxus; species Taxus wallichiana. The sequence continues at coordinate 236,367,495 of CM031241.1, forward strand.
AAATTGCTTCAGTACTCATATATCAAAAAGTACTCCAGCCAGAATCCTTGTGCTTTGCAAAGGCACACAATATATAGCAAAATAAATTTCACCCCCTTCCTAAAAATAGCCTAAGGCTATACTCGCCCATGCATCCTAATTTTATCCTTTATTTAATAATAAATAAAAGGATAAAATAATACAAACTAGTACAAGAGGCATTAATAGCCTTTGATTACATCTTAGTCAACTAAAGTTGACTATTCTATTTTTAATAAATTTGGGTGAATAATTTTGCCAAAAATAAAATTTCTTTCTAGGAAAGTCTCTCTCCATGACATGCAACTCTGTCTCTTCTCTGTTTTGTCTTCTTGTGAAGCATGCAAAAATACAACTCTCTACCTGTGAGTAAATAAATCAAAATATTTGCAATATTTTCAAAACAAACACCCAATGTGGGGCCACCTACCATGTGTACATATTCTGATGCTGACATCTCCTTTGGCTCCAAAAGGTCACAATAGTGACATACTGCCAATTACCTCCTTGAAGTGGGGACCACCTCCAATCTACTTGGTTTGGCCACCTTGGTGGAATTAGCATATACAAAGGTTGACCTTTTTTTTTAACTGCCTTTTGAGCTTTATGCATGCCATACTATAGTATTTCACCTTGTGGACTTAGCATATTACCATGGTTCTTGACATAAGATGAGGGGACCACCTTTGATATCACACATGGAAATGACATAATCAGATTTGTTTGTTTTGGATGGACTATAGTTTAGACTTTGAAAGTCTTTGGCAATGATAATTTGTTTGATTATGTGGGATGGCCCATTTTGAATGGTGACTCACCCCTTTGGAAATATTGTTGGTGGCTCTTGATTAATGCTGACCTAATTGTAGTTAGGGTTTTGATATCCGGTGATGATCTTGGGTCATTTATTTCTATTCTTTTTCATGGTGGTTGTTGATCTATGACCTGTGGTTGATTGCTTAAACCTTATAATTAATACATTCGGTGGCATCTTGATCATGGTGATTTGCTTCAAATTTTGAGGAGCTCTTTTGGCCCTTGATATTTGCACAACTTGATCTTTTCCATTTAAACATTTACTCAAGTTGAGTTAGATTTTCTAAGCTAAGGTGGGTGAGTTAAAACAACTCGAACTCCACCATTTTTTTCATTTTGTAATTGCTTCTTTTGAGAGCGGCAAAGCCTTGAAATAATTTTTTTCTTGACACCATTATTGAAGCCCTTCAAGCTCATATCTCTTGAAAAAAAAAAATAGTTTCTGAATATGGTTCATTCGTATTTCATGTTTGTTTCTTTGAAATCTCGGCTCTTGCACAATATTTTCAATGTTTTTGCCTCTATTATGCTTTCTATGAGATCTTGAAGCTGCCATTTCTAATCATTTGGTTTTTATCCAAGAATGCTCCTTTTCCCGAGGATGTGTGGGCATCAATCTTGCACTCGACTGTGGTATTTTAGATGAAGTATCCACCATTATTTTGATCTTGATCTTGGCTTTTTTATGGTTGGTATGGTTTAGATTTTGAGCTCTCAGTTACTCCTAAGCAAGATTTGGTTGATATTTTACCAGTTATCATCATTTTATAGCTCTGTTATTCTACAAAATGGTCTCTGTAAGTTTGTGAAGCTCTGAAAATTCATGCGGCCAGTGTTTCCAAGTTTTGTGAGTAAACCCTAGTTGATGTCGACTACCACGAGTGTTCATTGGTGAGTTAATTTTGTTTCTGCAAATGTACATTTCCATTTCATCTTTCTTCCTTAGATATATTTCTGAAAATTTCAAGATTTTTGTGAATTCTATAATTTCTTGATACCCATCCATGGGTTTTTCGACTAGTGGCCTAGATCTATACTCTGATATTGAAACTTAAATACTATTTGAATAGGAGAGATGATTTTCTTTGAAATACTAAAACATATTTTAACTTGGATATGCATGTGTTTCTTGATTCGAAGATCCTCCACTTGAGTTGTGCTCTGAATGTTATTTCAAACTCTGTTCATCTGGTAATTGTTTTATTTTCTCTCCTCCTTGCACCTCATGTGATCCCTGAGCTTACCCTCGGCCATTCAATTTTGTTCTTGTGGTCAGGGTCTCCAAGTTTGCATTGAGATTTTTTTAATGTTTCTCCTTTTTAATTCCACATGGATTAATCTCTGAACATTGATTGTTAACTCAGTATGAGTTAGGTCAAACTGTGAAGCTCAACTTTTACATATTTGATCCCTGTAATTATATGACTTGGTAATTTTGCCCGAGATTTTGGAAGTACCAATATATTTTCATTTTCTAAATCCCTATGCAAGCTATTTAGAGAATTCTAATATCAGAATTTGAGATATCAAAGTGGATGCTTGATGTAACAAAAATTTGCTTTAATGTTCTCGTGTAAAATTAGTTATGAAAAGCGTAGATATGAAAAATCAATTATTCCAAGTTGTTTAAATGTCACAGAAATGGAGAAATTATACTCCTATAGACTTCTATAATTGAATTAATCATTGTAATAATGAGCTTGATCTTTATCATTTCCTGGTCTGACTCTTTCATGTTTTAATGTGCATGTAACTTTGATTCAAGGTTTTCCTTTGTAAGTTTGTGATCTGAATGCTTATGGGGTACCTCTTTTGAATTGTAATGATTATACCTGAAGGCTCATCTATGTGAGTGATTGGACTTCTTCATTCTTTTCCATTCCTACAAATTTCATTCTCCTTATCACAGTCACTTGGTTTGATCTATGAATAATTTCTGTTCTAAGATCTTGAGTATACAGTTGATCCACCATTGTATTGTAAATTTGTTGTACTTTTGTAACTTGGTAGTAGTCTGAAAGAAATATTCTTTTGAGCATCGTGTTTCACCTTGATATCCTTGGATATAGACCTTTTCCCGAGTGTGGTTATCTTCCCTTTGCAATAATGAGCTGGAAGTAATAAGTTTTTCTTTTAAAAATTGTATCATGCTTCCTTGCATTAATGTTTTTACCTTTTGATACAACATCATTTATGATCTTGATCATTGCTCTAATTTGAAACTTGTGAGTACTATTTCAGGCATAAGCCTTGTTTCAAATGATTTATTTCCTTTTTGCAACTATTTCTTACTTGGATGCTTGCTGGAAAATTTGAAATGTTGATTTTTATGGTGAAGCCCTGTCAAAATTTTCCCAAAATCATTCTCTATAATGTCTTTTCCAGAAATAGTAGTTGTATTTTCTGATCCAGAAAATAGAAAGTAACACTTTTTTCTTTGAACTGTTATATAAGCAGATTGAAAACGAAATCATGTTAGCTGTTTATCTTGATCATGTAATGCTTTTCTGCTTCTTGTATCACTTATTTGATTTGCATAGTTCTTTTAAAGCATGTAGTAATTAGAAACAACATGATGAAAAGTTGTAAATGTCCATTTTACATGGTGAAGCCCTGGCAAATTTTTTCCAGAATCTTCTCTCTCATCCTATTTCAGCTGTAAGCCCTTCTTTCCATTTAGCTTCAGCTTCTTGAAATCTAATTCTTCCTCTTCTGTTGCAACTAAAACAAATGTTTATATCTTCCACTCTCTCTTTTGTAATGAAATTTCTTCCATTTCAAAACAGCTATTGGAACTTTTAGTTACATTCTTCCTTTTCTTGCATGCACTTATGACTTGTCTATTTTTCTTTTTGGCTATAACCTGTACCTACACACTTAGGAAAACATTTAGAAAATATTTAGGATTTTTAGCCTCTTTTATGTCCATGTTTTCTTCCTTCTTTTCATTTTTTTCTTTCTGAGTGAATAAAGCATGTATGCAATTTTTCCTTCAAGTAGAATACATCTCTTGCTTAGGGGAAGATTCATATGCATGAAGTAGGATAGTGTAGGAATATGGTTTGATCCGAGCTCAGAATCGATGAGCGAGGTTTACTTTTCTTATTTTCAGGTACAATGGCTTTTATAATGAAGATGCTTCAAACGAAGAACAAAAACCCCAAGGCAATTATGGGTTCACTCATACTCCTTTGCTTTCTCTTTCATGCATGTGTATCTTTCTTTTTAGTATCTGTATTTTAATTTTTAGTTACATCCCACGGCTTGTGTGGGAAACATTTGACTCTCCTTGTGAATAAAGCATTGAATTATGTAAATGAGTTGTATATCTCTTTTTCATTTCTACTTTCTGCATGGATTGTATAATGAACTAAACAACTCAGTAACATAATTGAATGTCTTAATCATGAAGGAAAGAAAATTGAGTAGAACTTGTAACATTCAAGTAATGAATTCTGATTTTCTATAATCTGCACTTATGTTTGTTGTTCCAAAACTTTACACTTCACCTACCCTACAATTAGATGTTCTCATAAAGACAACATAAGCTGTCCTTCGGGGTTGTGTTATTTTCTTAAGGATGGTCATGAAATTATAGACTATGTGATCACATTACGTTTTGTAACAGCACACATAGTTACAGATTTCATGTAATCTTTTAAATAAATCAACAATAAGGACATAATATAATATAATCTCCCATAGGTTAGGTATATTTAACCAATGCTATCCATCGCAACAAATTTTCAAGTTGCCCATTTTTGCACAAGCTGTAAAATTGTCAACGATTTTCCCTATAAATCCCTTGAAAAATGGCACCTTTTATCCTCTTGTTATTCTATTATGCTTTGTGGGACTCAATTTTACTTATGGAGTGGAACCAAATGCGAAGGTGTCCACGTGTCCCTCTAAAACATGTTTATAAAGGCATAAAGAATTGAAAAATCTTATAAAGCGAGGATTGGCCATGTGGTGAGGTGCGGCAAGGTAGCCTAATCATGACTGAAATAGTCAAAATGAGGAAGGAAGACTCATTAATCCAGATGTCACATAGGCACTGATGATTCAAAAAGGAGGAAAAGAGAGAAGAACGATGATGCACGGGGTCTCCACATGTCGTGCAAAGCGGCCATCACCGGTGGAGGAACCCAATGAATAGGTAGAGGACTCGGTGTTAATAAAAATAGAATACGTGGCTAACATTTAGAGTTGAGACTCTTAAATGTAGACAAATATGTGGTGGGTTGAAAAAATAATTGGCACCATTAATGAAAGTAGAGGAATTGAAGAGTTACAATCAAAGCCCCGATAACACGAACAAAATATAGGCCAATATGGGGTGATCGAGCATGTAAAATTTGAATTTTCAAACATAATTCACACTCATATAATGGAAGATAAAGAAGAAATTTTAGACATAAATAAAAAATAGGGTTCTATAGGGGCCTCAACCCATTATGAAGAAATTTTTAGACATATTTGAAAGCAAGGACACAAGAAGAGAAACAAGGATCTATTATCCCTTACTCTTACTTTGAAATATCCTACAAGAGGAGGAAGCTTGTGTAATAAATTATTCTTCCTCAACTTCAATTCATCTAAACCAAGTGTTGTAAAAAAAATACAATGAACCATGCTAGATTCCGGCACATCCTCGTATCCATCAATGAGTCAAGAGTCATTTTGGGAGTGTCATGATATTATTTAGCTCGATCTTTTCTAGTGAGAAGATACCAAGTCCAAAATATATGAACCACCCATTAAAAATTTCATCTTTGCTTTTCCCTTGCGAGGAGTAGACTAAGGGGGAAAATCTAGATTATCTGGTAGAGAGTGTAGTACATCTTGGGTTCTCGGTGGGATAAGGAATTTTGAGATATACTCACCCCGGTGACTACTTGTGAAAGAAGGATGCTTTCTTAGGTAAGGAAAAGACAAAGGTATTGATAATGTTTTCTCCATCGAGAAAATCTGATCACACCGAATGAATGGAATGTTGAAAAGTGGACTTACCCTTACCCTCATGGGTGGAGATAATAATGATGTGGAACTATGGAGAGATGAAGGTTCTATTTCTTCTTCATCCAGGATGATAATTAGTGGTTGAGAGATTGTTTCTTGAAGATAGTGTTGGTGTGGTAGATGGTTGTGATGGCATAGGGCATGCACGATGTTTTTCTAGTGAAATGATTCTCTCTTTCGGTTCATCCAATTTCTAATAAATGGCATGTAAAATATTAATGGAATACTTGTCATAGAACACGTAGGACTCCTTGGGAATCATCGTCTACATGAATTTTTCATTACACATGAATGGAAATTTATACTCAACCACCCTTGTCATGGTCACCTCCTTTTGATAAAAACTTATTTTAAATATTATTGAGCTTTCTCACATTCCCTTTGAAAAAGATGGAAGTACATGGATTGGAATCCACGAGAAGACAAGTTTGATCTTGATAAATCTCTTGAGAAGTGGGAGTCGAACATGATGCTATGTCGGGGCCCTTTAGTATCCCCTAGGTCTGCGATATCAAACAAATCCCCTGAAAAAATCTTCATGTGGACCAAAAAGGTCAAATTTTTGGTTTAAATCTTTCAAGAAATATCTTTGATTGTTTTTCATAACCACATTCACCATTATACTAATAGAAACTTTGTAAAAAAATATACTTTATGGGATGGAAAAAGGAGTGCATATTTGTCCAAAATTAGAGTTGAGTTTATTATACGGATCGTGCATATAGTTTGAGTCAAATGCAACCAATGCCATCGAGATGAAAGAATATATTTTTTCAGCTCACATGAAGGGAATAAATTTGAAAAAAATTGGTACTATGCGACAAAAGGTTTTTAGTGATGTGATATAATCCATGTGAGAAAACTTAGTTCGAGAGTCACAAACACATATATGTATTACTTGAGGTATATTTTTAAAGGTGAAAATAATTGTATGTCACATCAAGCCATATGAAACCACCCGAGACTTCTTAAAAGAGGATTCTTGCATGTCAAAATGAAATAAATGATTAATACAACTATTAAAAGGTAGCGATATGGTGCCCAAATAATATATAAAGGAAGTAAAAATCTAAATGGCTCACAAAATTTCATCCCTGAAAAATCGAAAAGAATATTCTCTTCAAAGATTCATGTTTTTGGTGGAAAACGAGAGGATGAGTTAGCAAGTGAAATTGTATAAATGCAATGAGAATAATCTAGCATTAGGGGCTTTAAAAAATTTCTAAAATTTTAGAAGAGAAAGGAAATAGATGATAGAAACCATTTTTCCAAGAACTTGTCTTTAAATCTCATTAACTTATTTTTCCTTCAAATGAAATCATGTCAAGATGGTTATGAGTGTAGAGATATTAATAAGCATTGAGATTGTAATTGAAGCTTTCTCTTGTTGATCAATTTGTTGAGGGCTAAGTTAATTGTGTTAATCATGAGCATTGTTGTTTTTGATATAAGTGGATGTGTTTCAAATAGCTATTCATGTTCTTTTTGCAATCTTATGTTAGGAAATCCTTTCATGCAACACACAATATCTTATCCTTTTTGTAGCATTGTGGAAATTACAATTGTTCTCGATAAGAGCTTTCATCTCATTTCCTAATAAACAATTTTAAATTAATTCAACTTCAATTTTATTGATATAGATTATTTGTTAGACTATGAGTGTATCTTAGGTCGCATAGATTAAAAACTCTTGATGTTTAATCGAGTCTTTATCATGAGATTTTATGTTTAAATCCTCAAAGAATGTGTGAATCCATATATCTTTGGGCTTCCATAGATGCACATCTTTTGGTTGAAGGTTAATTATTGTTTATTTGAAGTGTTTTCATCATCACATCTGGAAAATATTCCAAAATTTTTTAGGAGTTCCCAAAGATTTGGCATAATCAACTTTATCTTGCTTAATTCCCCAACAAAATACATCCAAAACTAATAAATCCTACAAGTACCACTCCTATTTTTATGACTTATCGATAGATGTTATGGAGATTTGTTCTCTTTTTCTATCTTTTACTCAAAATATGTAGGAGAAAACTTGTTTTATTGTTTTCTTTAGTAACTGGACCTTGTCTAGAAGGAATTTTCATTTTTTAGGGTGACAACTCATGAGAGTTAGATTATGTTGCATTGACCATGTCTTCTCAAGGATTATTTCTCAATGTCTTAAAAGGAGAGTCATATATTGTTGATCCATTAATTTACCTTATAAATATATGTTACAAAATGGATCCTCTCACCCTACTTGAAGAAAAAACTTAATTTATAAGGGTAGGTCAAACCCTTAGGACTGTGTTATCTAAATTTTCCAAGATGGAGTGAAAAATAGTTAGTTAGTTCCTTCCCCATATACAAAATGACTAAAATTATAATCTATCTTTCTCTAAGCATCCTTCTTAGCCTGTTAATGTTGCTCGACTTCACAAGGATAACCGATTTGGGTACCAATATCACTTTGGCACCATTTCAAAGGAAATATATGAAAATTGACCTTAAGTAATGTGTAAAGTATTTTTGAATATAAATATATGACCTATCTTCAATCCATTATTATTATTTGTAAAATGAGCTAAATCAAGATTCAATTTGCTTGATATTTTCCTAGTTTGACAATTATTTCCATTAAATCTTGCTTGGCTAGGAGTAAATGTTGATAAAGGATGATGAAATTTGCTAAGATTTGTTTAAAATATGTGTTTAGATTCAATTATCTGGTTTTTTCAAGTTTTTATATATCTAAGATACAAGATCTTAGTGAAAAATTTGTCCATCCAAGTAAATATTTAATAAATCTTGGTTCCTTAATTCTTTATTTACGAAAATGTGTTGATTTTTTTTTGAACCTGGAAGGATGAATATATTTATTCAAGTCAGATTTGACTAGAATATTGTTTCCATAATTAGGGAACATAAATCAATTAATTAGATAAATCTTGAAACCATTACGTGACCAAGAGACAAAAAGAAAATAAATCCATACTTCTGATTTAGATCAACCATTAGTTAAATATTACTCTAGAACATTTGATCATTCTAAAATGCATAGATCGAGAGGTAACTTATATACTCATATTGGTGATAGTACTTCCTCAAGAAATCATCAAGGTATTTTTAATCCCCCTTTCTGTTGTTTCATGATAGTAAGGTTCATTATGAGAGGGAGTTATTAAGAAATTTATCCTGGGAGATCCTATTCCATTATCTCAAAATCTAAAATCTACTACCAACATTGTCAACCCCATTGGTTTCTTGTATCCCCATAAATAACATGGCTCAACCTCCACCTAGACCCCCACTTTTCGAATATATATCAACCCATAAATTTTTAGGGGATGGTGGGATATCCAAATGCGATGCGAACAATGTAAGAGATATGTTCCCAAAGTTTCAAGGAAATAATTCTACTAGTGGTGACCAGCTTCTCGGGATTTTTGTTAACATCAAGGAAAATTTTGATATTGAACATGAGGATATCATTGTGAAAATGTTTATCTATACTTTAGAAGAAGATGCACGGGATTGGTATAAATATTGTTAGGATAATTCAATTATTTAATGGCTTACATTGAAAAATGATTTTAAGGAATAATATCTTTGATAGAAATAATCCAAGGTTTCTTTTACCTAAACTTTAGAATATTATGAAAAACTATAATGACCCCTGCATTCAGGACTTTAACACTAGATTAGACAAAAATTTAAATAGACTACTTGTACTATTGAGACCAAGTGATGAGTCCATATTGATTAAATACTATGTTTCCTTTCATAAGAATGAAAAATATTATCTAAGGGACATGGACCCTAAAAATGTGAGGCAAACCTTCATAATGGTGGTGCAGATTGAGAATAATATAAAAACTACATGAAAGCCTCGGCACGCAAGGCGGTGGATCTAGAATAAGTTCTTAAACCCTTGGTAGGGGAAGTAAATGAAATTTCATACAAACTATCCAGGGAAGAGAAGGGAATATGACATAGTTCTTAGGGTCGTAATCATCCTCAAGGGATGAATAGATTTCATGGTCATCAAAGAGGTGAGCTTTGAAATGAAGATAGAGGAAAGGGGCATATAAGGTCGGGAAGTAAACAACATCCCGAATGAGAAAATAAACTTATCCCTCATCCATTGACAACAAGAGTATATATCATTGAAGAGGCACATGTCTTGACTGGTGTGACTTATGTTTCTTACCCTATCCTCTCTGTGTGATCCAAGTAAAAAGGTTAAAGATCCTGAAGATGACTCCACTTTTAGAGATGTATGTATGACGGAATGTCATAATGATTCATGGTGTGGAGTTTCCTCTACTAAATTAATAAGTTCTCAGACTATTAAGTATTTTTTGGACTGCATACACTAGTTATCTCCTCTTTCTTGTTTTGATGATGTTGAGATTGATATGGTTAAGGTCTTATAATTTCCTAATCATGACTTTGAGTACTTAAGGGCTCTCATGATTAATAAGTATTATTAAGGAATTCCTTCTCAAGAGGACCAAAAACTTCTGATGAATGTACTAGTAGCTCAAGAAAAAGAATGCAATATCAAAAGTAGAATTGTCAAAGGAGGAGGTCCACAACCCAAACCAAAAAATCCCCTTTTCACTAATATTACTAAATATCCTACCAATAAGGATGTACCTAAAAAAATCAAGATATTACCAATAAATCTTGTACCCCTATCCATGCCTATGTCATGAAGAGTCTCATCTTTTGTAAGAAGGGGCAAAGTAACCATCCCTCCGAACACAATATTACCCAAATATATCCCCTGTGATATTTCCCATAGTATGAGTCAAATAAAATTCATTATACCTATTACTTAATATCTTTGGATTCATGAGGATAGGAAAGAGACATTTGAGTATTTTGGGTTCAAGAAGGAGGGATCGACCCTAGGAAAGTATGTAAATATTGTGGATCTTCCCTAGAATTGCAGGTGTTGGAGGTGCAAGAAGCATTAGACGACTCGGGTGAATCACAAGAAGTATATTTGGATACATCCCTTGTTGAATATCATCTTGATGTTGACCCTTTTTATAACACTTTAATCATTAAGGATAGACTTGTGCACAATTATATGTTTGAATCAGAGGATTCATGTAATGTGATGCCTCTTTAAGTAATGAATGAATTGAATATCAAGGTAGCAACAACCTTTGGAAAATGCACTCCCATGGTTTTGAGATAATTATCTCTAATTGGTTATGTTAAGTGATTGGTAGTGTTGTTGGAAGCTTATCTAGGTAAGTTTATAACGATGAATGTAGTCATTGTGGATTTCCTACTAAATGGGGTATGTTACTATCAATAAAGTGGGATACTAGTGTGGGTGTCGGTGTGCGAGATGGACATGTCATATGCCACCATACCTATAGAAGGAACCTTTTCAAACTATATGGGGAGAATAATATGATACACCTAATTATAGATCTAAAAAAATGCTTCTTATGAGGCGTTGTATGCTAATGTAGATCTTAATAATTTTATGTTGTTTAAAGATTTGTAGGATCATGTTATTAATCACAAGTAGGTGCTTAGATCAATTTGGTGCCCCTTTTACTTTGTTGTTCAATGACGCTTGCTCCAATTTTAGAAATGGATATGGGATTGTATTGATATCCCCGAACCAATATACCTTTAATTTTTCTTTCAAATTGTGGTTTCGAATGTACAAATAATATAAGCGAGTATGAGGCAATGCTCTTAGGCCGAGGATTTATTAGAATCATGGTATCAAGGATATAATTTTTAAAATAGAATTGAAACTTGTGGTACAACATTTTGAAAACTATATGTTAAAAAATAATTAAAGGAAGAAACAATATAAGAACATAGTTTGGGATTTTATTGAAATGTTTGAATCCTCCAACATATTGTATCATGATAGAAACCTGAATATTACAATAGATAGGTTGATGGTGGTTTCATCTAGATTTAAAAATTACACTCGATTATGATATTGAAGTAATGACAAGACCGTCTATGCATGATAATGTAAAACATTGGTAGGTATTTGATGATGATGACCAAGTTTAGAGGTTATTGCATATTGAAGGAGAATTTACCAATCAATGAATATATTGGGGACTAATGATCACAGTATGTGATGGAAAGGAGAACCTATTTAGGAAAGACATAATCCAATTGAAGACAAACAAAATCCGTATAGGTTTGGTAGATTTGGAATCCAATTTTGATCATGCGAGATAGAGGGATCTAGAGACAAATCTCAACTTCAAGTGATGTGGAGGATCATAATCTGGGAACTAAAGAAAAACCTAGGAAATTATGGCTATGTAGTAATGTGAGTAAGGAGGAAAAGCAGTCCTATGCCGAGTTGTTGAAAAAGTACCAAGATTACTCTCCATGGTCTTACTCAAAATTCAAAGCATATAGGGAGGATGTTTCTTGACTCGAGATACTCCTAGAACATAATCCAAAGCCATTTAGGAAAAAATAGACGATTAATCCACTTCTTTCCCTCAAAATACAAGAAGAATTGAAAATGTTAAGAGATGGAGGGATCATATAGCCAATAAGATATTCTTCATGGGTGGAAAATTTAGTGCCAGTATAAAAGAAAATTGGAGATATAAGGATGTGCTTAAATTTGAGCAATTTTAATAAGGCCCTGATTAAGGATAATTATCCATTACCCAACATGGATAATATGCTACAATTAGTCACTGGGTCTAAGTTTTTTTCTATTTTAGATGGACTCTCAAGATACAAACGGTGGTTGTGAAACAATTAGAAAGAATAAAAGTTCCTTGATGACCCCATGGGGTACCTATGTGTATGTGAGGATGCCTTTTGGTTTGATGAATGTTGGAGCTACCTTTCAGAGGGCCATGGATGTTTCCTTTGTAGGATACATCAATGATTTTATTGTAGTTTATCAGGATGATGTGACTATATTTTAAAAAATAGAAGTGATCACTTAAGTCATATTGAAAATATGTTTCTAATATGTAGAGAGTATGGGATTTCACTAAATCCGAAGAAGTGTCAATTTGGTGTTTAGAAATAAAATTTGTTAGGGAATATTGTATCTGAGGAAGGGGTCATGATCAATCTTGAAATAGTACAAGGAATTGATAAGTTCCTTGTCCCAAGAGGCAAGAAAGGAATTCATTCCTTCAGAATCGATAAATTTTAACAGATGATTCATTACCTTTTTTCTAAAATTACTATCCCCATTACAAATATGTTGAAGAATGACTACATTATTTGGTGGGAAGAAGGGTCTCTCCAGGATTTTAATGGCATTAACGAATCATTGAAGAATGCCGCTGTATTGATATCCCATGATTAAATAAAATCCTTACAGATGTTTTCCTTTATGTGAAAAAAACTACTGCATCTATGTTATTACAAAAGGATGGATAATGGAATGAAAGGCCAGTCGCCTTTTTTAGTAAAGACCTACAGGGAAAAGAATTTAAATATACCATCATGGAGAAATAGGATTTTGCCTTGTTAAGAGCAACTAAAGTTTCTAGGCCCTACATTTTAAGCTCCAAGATTGTAGCATATGTTCCCCACACTATGCTAAAATATATCCTATCAGAAATGAAATTTTCTAGTGAAAGGTGTTACTAGGTAAACAAGTTAGATGAATATGATATGGATATATAGAATACCAGGTTGATAAGAGGTCTCATTCTTGTAAAGTTAATGATGTAAACAAATATACATGTCATGGAAATCAATTAAGTTGAAGGAGAAAATTAAAGTGTTTAGGATAAGCTGATAAATTCAGTGTGGTAGAAGGATTTTACATTCTATCTCATAAATTTGGAATGCCGAGGCTATTTGGATAAAAATAAAAGGAGGACACTCAAACAAAATTACCAAAATTATATCATCACTGATTATGGGTTGTCTTGGAAGAACCCTAAAGGGATTATTTTGAGATGTATTACCAAGGATGAATCTCCTAATATTATTGATGAGTTTCAAGGAGGAGTATGTGGAGGTCGGTTTGCACAAAGAGTAAGCGATGATGAGATTCGAGAGAAATTTAATGGTAGCCTACCATTTTTAAAGATGTGGCAATATTTATTAGAAAGTGTGAGAAGTGTCAAAGATTTTCGGGTGAATGAAATCATTTGGTTATTTTCCTTTATAACATGTGTTTGTTGAAGCTCATTCAAATAATGGGGTATGGATTTTGTACGAGAAATGGCATATCCTTTGAGTGTAATGCACAAATGGATTCTAGTAGATAAATAATATTTTACTAAATGGGTGGAGGCCATACCTACTAAAAAGGAAATTCACCAAGTAGTTATGGACTTCCTCCTAAATAATATTATCTTGTAGATTTGGAGTACCAACAAATATTGTGGCTGAAAATTCTATGAGTTTCATAGCTAAACCATTAATAAGTATGTGCCAGCAGTATGACATCAACTTGACCTATGCTTCTAATTATAATCCACAAGGGAATGGTCAGGATGAATCCAGTAACAAAAACCTACATAAGATAATCAAAATAACTCTGGAGATTAACAAGAGAAAGTGGGGTGAGAAACTCAAGTTTTCCTTATGGGCAGAAAAAGTTACAACTAAAAGAGTCACTCAAAAGAGTGATTTTAAGACAATATATGGAATTCAAGTTGTATTTCCCTTGCATGTATAACTATAATCATATCAAATTTTTCAACAACTTGGGGAAGAAGGGATGATAGACCCACATGAGACAATAATGAATAAAATATGTAGATAAGATGAATAGAGAAGGGAGTTGTTATCCATTTTTGCCTCATAGGAAAAATAGAAAAACATAACCTTGCATGCAGAGGAGCCGATGGGGTTATTTCAAGAATGGAGGATTGCATTTTCGAGTTACGTGAGGGAAATTGTGAATTCTTTAATTTCGGACTTTTCACCTCTTAGGTAGAACTTCGAAATCAATTTTCAAGGGTTTAACTTGCTCAAAAAAGTCCAAATTTCACCATTTGATAGATTGGGGCTGATCCTCAAAAGGGTATTTTTAATTTTTAAAATTTTGATTTTTGAAATTTGAGTTTTTTTATTTTCAGATTTTAGGATTTTGAGTTTAAGTATTATGGATTTCAAGATTTCAGATTTTTGGGATTTCGGGTTTTAAGATTTCAGGATGTCAAGTTTCAGGATTTTAGGTTTTGAGATTTCGAGATTTCATGTTTTGGGATTTCAGTATTTAAGGTTTCAGGATTTCAGGATTTTAGATTTCAAGATTTTGGGTTTCGGGATTTTAGGTTTCAGGATTTCAGGATTTCAGGTTTTCGGATTTTTTGATTTTGGAATTTCAGGATTTTAGATTTGAGATATCGATACTTTGGGTTTTTAGATTTGAATTTCAGACTTTTCAAGATTTTGAGTTTTGGATTTCGGGTTTTAGGATTTTGGGTTTTGAGATTTCAGATTTTAGGTTTCGGGATTTCAGGCTTCGGGATTTCGAGATTTCAGGATTTTGGGTTTATGGATTTTAGGATTTTGGGTTTCAGGATTTTGGAACTCTCAAGCCCCAACACGTGCAAATCACACCTCAATGTCTGAAATTCCAAATTCTGAAAGTCTAAAATTTTGGACTTTGGAACTCCTAGCCCATTTTGAGCATTGAATAGTAGCTTGACTTCTGAAACAAAAATTTCCAAAAGTCCGAATTTCAAGATTTTGGAGGTTACATGCATTTAAGAAACCAAAAATGAATAAATATATCTCTTCATTTTTTGAGGTGTCCCAGGTTTCTCACCTACCACCATTATGAGGTATGGGCTTCCTTTCTTGCCCAACAACGAACAACACATGGAGGCATGGGTTTTGCAGTAGAACTCATCATTGTTACAGGTAAATTCATTGCTCTTTTGGAGGTGGTTAAGGGAGGATTTCAAGTTTATTTTTGTCTCCTTCTCTCCTTCCTACATATTATAAGGTGGGGCAATTTTCTAAGGCTTGGACGATTTTTCCTTGCACCCTCCCTTCTTCTCTGATCTACAAGCGAATTTGTGGAGTTCAAACCTCCCATTTCAAACTGTAATGCAAGTTTGTGCCTCTTGGCCATTGTAATGGACTATATCAAATTCTTGGAGGAATAAAAATGAGTTTGTGGATGATTTCAACCCTCTTTTATATTTATTGTATCTTCCTAATCTCTCATTATAATCCACGGTTATCTGTTCATGGTGGTTGTATTACACTTTTAATGGTTTGTGTTTAATTGCAAAGTAGGTGTTCAACATTCCTTTGGTGCGTTACCTCTTTTAATTTAGGTTAATATTCTTAAATATTTTTAACCTTGATCTCCTTGGCAAGGTAGAGTAGGTTTTAGAGTAGATCCTCTACAAATTGTCTGTGTGCACTTGAACAGAGGAATAGGAACTAGCCTTCATTTGGAGAGCTTTCTCATTTGCAAAATCCCACACTTTAAGATAAGCTCCATGGTATGTAATCACACTTAGAGTATCAACCCATTGATTTACGAGACATTCGTGGGTGTTAAAATTATGCACAAAAAATTTGCGCATAGGTGGGACCAAGACGTCATTCTACAATCTTTGAAGGAATTTCCAATAAATTCGAGTCTTAGGAAATGCAAGTTCTCTAATTTTAGACTTTTCAGCTCCTAGGCTAAACTCGAAATTGATTTTTAGGGGCTTAACTTGCTCAAAACAAGTCCAAATTTTGGTATTTTATAGATATGGGGCTAATCTTCAAAAGGGTATTTTTGTTTTTGAAATTTTCATTTTGAAATTTTAGAGTTTTTGATGGACAGAGGTAGTAGCACTCAAGGAAGTAAAATAGTCTAGCATTATAGACTTCTATGAAGGGATAGTTACTAAGATCAAAGTCTTTGGTAACTATCATATCAGACAACGCATTAGCATTCCTAGGTTCCAAGATCACAAAATGGGTTGTTAAGAATGGAATCTACTTGAGCACCTCTTCAAACTATTACTTGTAGAGTAATGGGAAGATAGAGTCCATGAACAAAATTTTTGCTAAGAATCATTAGAAGGACTCTAGATGAAAATCAAAGGACATGGCATACAAAGCTAAAATCAGCATTATGGGCTGACATGATCACACCAAAGAGGTCAATAGGTAATTCTCCCTACAAGTTAGTCTATGGGAAAGAGGTAGTGTTGCCTATATCATTAGAGCTACCCGCATTAGAACTCATGAAAGAAATGGAGTTATTTGAGTTCAAACCAATGGAGGCTAGGTATGTAGAACTGATGGAATTAGAATAAACAAGAGAACATGTAGTTTAAATAATGGAGAAGGATCAGGACTTAGTCAAACGATGGTTTGACAAGAAAGAAAGAGAAAGGACCTCTTAGGAGGGGGATCTAATTCTAAAGTGGGATGTAAATCGGGAAAAAATAAGAAGGAATTTCAATTTTGACACCATTTGGAGTGGCACGTACGTGGTCACAAGATGTAAAAGTAGCAATGCCTTCTAATTATATAAATTGGATGGAGAGGAGCTTCTAATTCTAATTAACGGGATCTACCTTAAACGTTACTTGAAAAGGAAAGGTTTCACCCTTATAAATATTAGCCTAGGATTTTAATTCCTCTAAATGTGTATGCACATTTGTCTTGTTGTAGTTTAGGTTTCATTTTCCCTAAGTGCTTTGGCACATGTTTTATTGCTCCTAGGTGTAATCATTGTGTAGTTCAATGTGCATTTCAATGTGCCTCCAAAGGTAAAGGGCGTAGTGAGTCCATTTCAGGGACAGTGAAAGCTCTAGGTCAATACAATTTTCTACTCTTAGAAATATCACCTTCAAGATTTTCTTATGAGAATTGAGAGTGGAGCGGGTTCGGGATCAATAAGTGTAAGCGATCGGGAGAATTTCCAAACAAAATATCAGTATCAAGCTATCATTCATGACTTTGTGCCCAATGGATACTTCAAGGAAACTGATCTTTCACCTAACAAGCAGGTGATCCCATAAGTTGCCAAATTGTTATCCAATTTTGCCTCTTAGGAAAAATAGACAAATGACCTTGCACGTAGAGGAGCCAACGGGGTTGTTTCAGTCATGGAGGATTGCATTTTGGAGTTAGGTGAATGAAATTGTGAATTCTCCAATTTCAGACTTTTCACCTCTCAAGAAGAACTCCAAAATAAATTTTCAAGGGTTTAACTTGCTCAAAACAAGTCCAAATTTCACCATTTGATAGATCAAGGGCTAATCTTTAAAATCTTATTTTTGGTTTTTTGAAATTTTAGAGTTTTTTAAATTTTGAATTTTGATATTTTAGGTTTTGATTTCGAGCTTCAAGATTTCGAGATTTCAAGATTTTGGGTTTTGGGATTTTTTGTTTCAATATTTCAGTTTCAAGATTCTAGGATTTCATGTTTCAGGATTTTTGGATTTTGGATTTCAAGATTTTAGGTTTCAAGAATTCAGATTTCAGATTTCAGAATTGATTTTGGGATTTCGTGTTTCAAAGATATTTAATTTTAGAGTTTTTGGGATTTTGGGTTTGAGATTTCGGGATTTCAGGTATAAGGAATTTGGGATTTGGGATTTCAAGATTTTAGATTTTGGGATTTTGAGATTTCAGGTTTAGGGATTTTGGGATTTTGTGATTTTGGGTTTCAGGATTTCGTAACTCTCAAGCCCCAAAACATGAAAATCACACCTAAATGTCTAAAATTTGGAAGTCTGAAAGTATTAAATTTTGGACTTTAATACTTTTGGGTTTTGTACTTTCAGAACTCTTAGGGCATTTTTAGCGGTGAATAGTAGCTCGACTTCTGAAACAAAAATTTCCAAAAGTCTGAATTTCTTGATTTTGGAGGTTGCATGCATTTCGGACTCTGAAAATGAATAAATATAGTTCTTCATTTTTGAGGTGTCCTAGGTTTCTCACCTACCACCATTATGAGGTATGGACTTCCTTTCTTACCCAACAAGGAACAACACATGGAGGCATGGGTTTTGTAGTAGAACCCATCATTGTTGCAAGTAAATTCATTGCTCTTTTGGAGGTGGTTGAGGGAGGATTTTAGGTTTCTTTTTCTCCTCCTCTCCTTCTTCCTACATATTATAAGGTGGGGAAATTTTCTAAGGTTTGGATGATTTTTCCTTGCACCCTCCCTTCTTCTCTGATCTACAAGCGAATTTGTGGAGTTCAAACCTCCCATTTCAAACTGTAATGCAATTTTGTGCCTCTTGGCCATTTTAATGAACTGTATCAAATTCTTGGAGCAATAAAAATGAGTTTGTGGATGATTTCAACCCTCTCTTATATTTATTGTATCTTCCTGATCTCTCATTATAATCCTGGTTATCTATTCATGGTGGTTGTATTACACTTTTAATGGTTTGTGTTTAATTACAAAGTAGGATTTCATCACTCCTTTGGTGCATCACCTCTATTAATTTAGGTTTATTTTATTGCATATTCTTAACCTTGATCTCCTTAGTAGGTTAGAGTAGGTTTTAGATTATATCCTCTGCAAAGTTTATGTGTGCACCTGAATAGAGGAATAGGAATCGGCCTTCATCTAGAGAGCTTTCCCGATTGCAAATTCCCACACTTTGGGAAAAGCTCCATGTTATGCAATCACACTGAGAGTCTCAACCCATCGAGTTGCATACATTCATGGGTGCTGTGATTATGCATCAATAGGAGTCTCATCGGAGGAAACTTAAGTTCGAGAGATAGATTCAAGAAAATATTTGATAAAAATGTGACCCATAGAGCTTTCAACGTTAGAGATCTGGTATTACTTTGGGATAGTAGGAATGAAGAAAAAGGAAAGCATGTAAATTTTGATGCACTATGGATGGGAATTTAATTTATTGACTTAGGAATTGGTGAGCATAAATTCTTCCGAAATATTTAAATGGGGATCTTCTTGAATATCCGTTAATAGAAGGCACCTGAAACATTTTCTCGATTAATTTCAAACAAGGTATAGATCCATGTATAGTATATAGTCTTTTTAATTTTATTTTTATTTCCATTTTTGGTTTTGTTTCCCTTTTTTGTGGTCTACAATGGCGATTCTAATGGTATTGTGATGTTCTTTTGAGTGGATAGTTGTCTTTATTTAAAATTGTGAGCATTCTAATTTTACTCCATAGCTTAATGGATTTTAGGCACTTCATTTTTTTATTTGGTTTTTTGTGTTTCTTGTGGGACCCACAGGGGTTCCCATCCCTTATTGGAGCCTATGTTAGTGTTCTAATTGTTCTCACCCTTGAATCCAAAGTGTGTGCTTTTGAAAATTTTTCTATTGGTTTTCCCATGTTTTAAAATGTATGCTTAAAAGTAGGATTGTGTTGGATGTAAATGTGAGTCATGTGTTTAAGGCTTGAATCCTCTTTCTTGGTCAAGGAATCTAATAATTATGTTGCCCCTATAAATCGTGTGAGAAATGACCCATTTTTATCCTCCTAATATTCTTTTGTGCTTTGTGGGAATCAATTTTAAGTAAGGAGTAGAACAAAACATGGAAGGTTTCCACGTGTCCCTCCAAAGTGCATCTTTGGTAAGGTGAAAATAAATAAAAAATCTCATAAAGTGAGGATTGGCCAAGTGGAAAGACATGAAAAGGAAGCCATAGAATGACTAAAAGCTTTAAAATGAGGAAGGAAGACTCAAGAGAATCCAAGTATTGCAAGGAAAAAATTAAGAAAATGAGAGAAAGAGAGAAGAGAAAAATATGAGTGGGGTCTCCACATGTCATGAGAAGTGTCTTAGGAGGTGTAAGGACCCAAAAACTAGGAAGAGGATTCAATGTTCATAAAAATTGAATGCGTTTTAGGTCCCAAGGCATGCAATTGAAAGCGTGGAAAATTTTTAGATTTGAGACTCTTAAATGGAGATAGATAGGTGGTGGGTTAACAAAATCATGGGAACCATTCATGAAACTTGATGAATTGAAGAGTTACAATCAAAGCACTAGGAAAACAATTTTTTTTTGGCTAGTATAGGGTGATTTGAACATGTAAACTTCAAATTTTTAGACAGCATGTAAAATCATATAATGGAAGATAAAGAAGCATTTTTAAACATAAATCATGAATGGAGTTCTATATGGTCCCTAACCCATGATAAAGAAATTTTTATACCTATTTGGAAGTAAGGAGATAAGAAGAAAAATAATGCTCGATTATCCCTTACTCGTACTTTGAAATCTCCTCCAAGTGGAGTAACTTTATTCAAGATCTTGTTCTTCCTCAACATGAATTCATATGATCCATGTGTTTTATGAAGAAATAAAATGGACCCCACTAGATTCTTGGACATATCTATATCCATAAATGACTTAAAGGTAACTCTTAGACCATCCATAATATATCTCCACTTGATTTTCTTCTAGTGAGAAGATACCCGGTCTAGAAGATCCGAAACACCCGTGAAAAATTTTCTTCCCTTTATCCTAGCGAGGATTAAAGTTATAAGGAGTAGACTAAGGGGAGAAGTTGGAGTAAATGGAAGGGTGATTATTACATCATGATTTCCTAGTGGGACAAGGGATTTTGAGTTAGAATCACCTCGGTGAATCCTCATGATAGGATGATGCTCTCTTGGAAAAGGAACATATTGGGGTCATGATAATGTTTTCTCCATCGAGAGAATTCCTTCGAACTAAATAAATGGAAGGTTGAAAAGTGGAATTAACCTTACCCTCATGGGTCATAGATAATGATGTTGTGGAATGATGGAGAGATGAAGGTTATGCATCTTCCTCATCCGGGATGATAATTGGGGGTTGGGTTCTTGTTTCCCCCTTTATTTTTGAACACAAGTGCTTGTGTGGTAGATGGTTGTGTTGGAACATGTCATACAAAACACATGAATCCTTGGAAATCTCTACCAATAAATAAATTTCATCACACATGAAGGAATTTTATAATCAACCACCCCTGTCATGTCATGCCTCCTTTCAAACCAAAATTTCTTCAAATCATATAGAGATTTCTTATGTTCCCCACCGAAAAAGATGAAAGTTCATGGATTGGAAGGATGAGGAGACAAAACTGATCATGATCAATCTCAAGAGGAGTTGCATCTGAGTTTTTCAATATGTTAGCATCCCATCTGGACCATACAAAGTTAAAGATTTGGGTTAAATCTTCTTAAGAAATATCATTAGAATGCTTTCCATAATCACATTCGCCATTATGTTGATACAAGCTCACAAAATTATCCAATTTCAAGGATGGAAAAAGAGTGCATATTGGTGATAAAGTAGAGTTGATTTTATAATAAGGATGGTGTAGACAGTCTTCTTTGAGTGAAATAACTATCATTGAAGGAAAAATATTTCTTCTCACTCAAACGCATGGCATAAATTTGAGAAAAAATTTCACCGTTGTGTGATAGAAAGTGTGTTTGAATGGTGTCATTTAATCCATGTGAGGACACTCAGTTATGAGAGTCACAAAAAAAGTATACATTCTTGAGCTATATTTTCAAGGGTGAAAAGGAATGCATGTCACATCAAGTCATATGGAATCACCTAATAATTCTTAAAAAGATGTTTCTTACCGCCAAAAGGAAAGAAATGATTAAGACAACTATCAAAAGGTAGCAACATGGTTCCCCAATCATATCCGATGGATGTATAAAATGTGAATGGATCAAAAATTTTCCACTTGGAAAAATAGAGAATAATAATCTCTTTAAAGATTCATGTTTTGGGGGAGAAAAAGGATGAGTGAGAAAGTGAAATTTTATAAATGTAATGAGAATATTCTTGAATTAAAGGGTTTTTAATTTTTCTTAAATTTTAGAGGAGAAAGGAAATAATGAGAGAAACCATTTTTCTAAGAAATTATCCGAGAAGCCTATTAATTTCTCAAGCCTTAAAATGTAATCATGTCAAGATGGTTATTAGTGTAAAGCCATTAACATGCATTGAGATTGTAAATGAATCTTTCCTTGTTGATCAATTTGATGAGGCATGAGTTAATTGTTTTAATCATAAGCATTATTGTGTCGATTTTAATTGATGTGTTTAAAATATCTATTCATGTTCCTATTGAAATGTTATGCTAGGAATTCCTCTCAAACACACAAGATCTTATCCTTTTGGTAGGATTGCGGTAATTGCAATTTCAAGTGGGAGAAGATCTTTCATCTCATTTCGTAATAAACAATTTTAAATTCATTTTGGTTCAATTTTGTTGATACTGATTGTTTGTTACCCTATGAGTGTATCTTAGGCATGATAGATTGGAGGTTCTTGATGTTCAATTGATTCTTTATTATGATATTTTATGTTTAAATTCTCAAAGAATGTGTGAAACCGTGTATATTTTTCTTCCATGGATGCACATCTTTTGGTTAAAGGTTCACTATTTGTTATTTGAAGTGGTTTCACCATCTCATATGGAATATATTCCAAAAAATACAGGATTTCCCAAATATATGTTTTAATCAACTTTATACTACTTAATTACCCGACAAAACACATCCAAAACTCTGATAAATCCTATAAGAACAACCCCTATTTTCACAGGTTGATCGATAAATTCTAAGGATATTTGTTGAATTTTTCTATCCATTACTCAAAATATGTAGGAGCAAGCTGGTTTTGTTTTCTTTAGTAACTTGAACCTTGTGTAGAAGGTATATGTATTTTCTAGGGTGACAACTCGTGAGAGTTAGATTATGTTGCATTGACCATGTCTTCTCAAGGATTATTTTTCAATGTCTTAAAAGGGATAGTAAAATATTATTGATCCATTTATTTCCATTTCAAATACAAGCTAAAAAATGTGTCCTCTCACGTATGTTTAAGGTAAAACCTAAATTAGTAGAGTAGTTCAAACCTTTAGCATGGTGTTATCCAAAATTAGCAATCCCGAGTGAAAATATTCAGCTAGATCATTCCTCGGCTACAAAACAACTCAAATTATAATCTATCTTTCTATAAGCATCGTAATAAGCTTGTGGATGTTACTTGACATCACAAAGAGAACCAAATTGGGTACCAACACTTACCTCCCCTATGTGAGATATATTTTCACATAGATTTGGTTTCTAGAATAGAGCCTATCTCACGACCGACATATAGGATGATAACCCGGAGGTTTGTGAGATTAAGCTACAACTGGAGGACCTTCTTGAGAAAGTTGTAATATATCCTAGTGTATTTCCTTGGGGTGCACGGTGATTTTTGTGAGGAAGAAAGATGGATCCCTATAATTTCAGTATTGATTATAGACAACTAAGAAAAGTAATGATCAAGAATCATTACCCCCTTCCATATTATTGGTGAGAAATTTTGTTTGGGGAAAATTTTAAGGGTTTCTTTCCATCACTATAGGAATCTAAGTCCCTCTACTTAATCGGTGCAACTACCATATATGCATGTGCAAGTGAAAGTGAGTTCTCTCAAGATGCCCTTATGGAAAGCGATATAATAGGGGCACTCCATTGACTATGCGGAAAAGCTATCAATCTCTTGCTATGGAATACTTTATATGAAGAGCGGAAAGGGAGTTAGAAAATAGGTAGGAGAACCATTGTTGAAGGTAGAAAATTAGATTCTGCACACACTAGTTAGAAGTTTAATTAGATGCCCTAAGTTAAGAGGAAATAACTCTGTAAGTAGCAATAATACCTAATAGAATTTTCTAAACACAAATTATTAAGAAATCCCTTAGTCAAAGAAAGCTATAAACTCCTTCTTCTTTTATTAATTGCTCAAACCAATGTTGTACATAGTGGGGAAATGGAGGAAATATGAGAATGAAGGGAATGGTAGAATTTGGCTATTTCCTTTGTTCTCTCAATACACTCTTGAGTTTACAAAATCAATCACCAACCCTTTGAAATGGGAATGGATTTATAATTTATAGAATGAGAGATGAATCTTTGTCTACCCCCAATGCCTTTTCATATGTCTCTTGCACAACTTCCAACTTTTCAACTTCCTATGAAAATTTTAAGCCCCTTTTTATAACATAAATGAGACTTATTAGGTTAGGAACTTAAATATATATGGAAAATTTGAACATTGAGAAGAGAGAGAAAGTTGGGGGTATGAAGATAAGAGAGAGAAGAATAAGAGGAGATGTCATTGCTGATGAAGTCCACCGATCCTTGTCGATGAAAATCTCTAAATGTAGTGAAACTTTGAATCTTCAAAATCCATGCACCTTAATAAACTCCTTGGGATGGTTTGGGGACACCTTGGGTTTAAGTGTTCAAAAATACTTATTGAATGAATTGACTGATGACCAAGAAAATTGACTCATAAATATCCTTTCGGAAGAGATATCAAATCAAAATTGATTCTACGAATTTAAATGAATTGTGACCCAAACCATAACCCTGCACATGATATATCTATTACCCAAACCATGTATTGAGTATCGAAAAACAATATCGATAGTGACCTATTATGATCCCAAACAATGATGTTGACCTCAATGATCATCCCTCTATGTCTCATTGTGTCAAAAGTACCCTTTGAGTGTTACTTACTATTAATAGAAAGTGCCCAGATGAGAGACTTACTATTTTTAGTAAGAGGTTATTTTTTCCTCTTTGACCATTGTGATGTGACAAACTCCATCATTCACTCTTGCACACACTACCTTCACCTTGACCACTTCTTGGGGTGACTTACTATTTTTAGTAAGTAATCAATTTCACTATTTTCTACTTTGGATAATCATTTTGGCTTAATGGTTATCTTCAAGGCACATTTCCTTTTCCATAATTGATTTTGATGACAAATTCAAAAAAATAGCAAGTTTGTATTAAAAAAATTACTATTTTTAGAAAGTGGACTTCGCTCGGTTTATGAAAAACCATTATTGTTTAGACTCATGTGATTATCTTCATCATGTTCTACTAATTTCACTTGATTTTTCTCATTAGAATGTTTGGAAATAAAATTTTAAAATCTCACCTAAAGTGGCTTTAGGCACGGAGCTTCCATCCATGACGGCCATTAATGGAGCTTGAAATCTACAGGTCTAATTTTTCTCTCCGATTGCAATGAAATTATTCCATTTCCATAGTTTTTTAAATTGTATTTAATACATGAGCTATGGCATGAAATGGGATTTTTATTGGAAAAAATGATTCTGGGAAAAAATTGACATATAGTTTATTCCATCTTGATAATCTTGAAAAATAAGAAATTATAAAAATATGGAATCTCAATCCGACTTGTTTTCGAAAGATATGAATATTTTTCGATTGGGTGACTTCATGGTTATCGGAAAAAATCTTCGTTCTTTATTTCTTCAAGTATTTTGAGAAATACTTCCTATGAAACCTATGTAATTTCATGGATTGGATGATTTTTTGGCCATGATGGAGATGTTTCGGATCAACATTGGCAGCTTGGGTATCTGGAAAGGTATGAACATAGCTATGGATAGGATTGAAGTAGTGAAGGAGAAATGGGAGGAAATAACGACTAAGTGCAAGATTTAAATCATTAAAAAAATGCACAAAAAGGGTGGGGTGAATTTTTTTATCCTTGATTTCCCTTAAGCATTGAAGGAAGAAAGGGACATCAATTTGCACCTCGTGCCTCATCGGGACACTTGGTACAGATCCAACAGTTGAGCATTTGGCTCCACTAGCTCTTAGGGGATGGAAATTTGCACTTTAAGGGGTCACATAGGTGACCAAGAGTCTTCTTGGGGAATGGTTGAATTATATTTTCCTTGATATCCCAAAATATAAAGGGACATGAGGGACATCAATTTTCATGACACGCCTAAGATTGACACTTGTCATAGATCTGACAGTTGAGGGTTTGAGCTCCCACAAGCACCGGGGTGGCTGGTGATCCTGGAGGTTGTATGTGGGTCTAAAGGGATTTTATAGGTCAGAAAAAAATTATTTACTATCATTTCCTTGAGTTTTAGGGATGTAAGGGACATAAAATTCACTAGGCTCTAGGTCTTGACACGTGTCCTATTCAAAATTTGACTAAGTATGAGGTCTTGAGAATGAACTCGAAACAACGATAGCTTGAGCTCCCAATGGAATGTTTTGGTGAAATGTTATATAAATTTTACTAGAATTGGTATTTTGAATCCAACGGTGGGTGTCCCTACTCTTGTTTCTTCCATCTATGTCCTTAAACAATGGAGTATTGTTCTACTTTTGTAGCTAAGCATTGAAAAAATTGATTGTTGACCTATTACACCAAAGTTTTGTGAACAAAATAATTTCACCATCTTGTAGGTTTTTGAAATAAATTTCTAATGATGTTTTATTTAGCTCTTAACTCCATCCATAACTCTCATAATCACTTCCCGAAGTTCATTTTATTTTTCGGCCTTGTGCACTACCTAGGCTTGAGAAAATATTTATTTGAGACATATTTCTACAAATTTCTCTAAAAGGAATAGTTTCACCATATTTTAGGTCTTTTAAATTCCATTTTTGAAGATGTATTTTTCCTTCTAACTCCATCTGGAGCTCCTGGCAAGACCTTGCGAATCTTAGTAGCTTTTTTGGCCTTTGCAATGCCTAGGTCTATGAACCTTGTTTTTGATCAAACTACTCCAAACTCTCCAAATCTTCCCTAAATATTCCAAAATAACTTCTATAATATTTCTATACATTCAATTAAACTATACATTTATGTATTTTTGACTATCCATTCCAAGGGTTGCACTCATTTTGGGAAGACCAATGATAGCCCTTCCCATGACTGCCAAAATTTACATTTTCCAAGAACACCTAAAATCACCTAGGGGGTTGAATTGAATTTCCTAAATCACCTAGGGGACTAAGTTAACATTAATTGGGAGGTAATCAGACTAACTGGGTAGTCTTAGGGTATCTCGAAGGATAGAACATGAAATTTTTATACATCAAGATCATTTTCATGCTAGAAAATTGTCAATTTCCCCATTGCACATTTTCATGAAAACAACTAGCTCTATCCTATGGAAATGGTATGGAATGAGTGTCAACAATACATAGCATGATAACTCTTGAATCCCACTTTGTAACATATAATCAAATGACGATTTCTTTATCCATTATGCCCTACGGATTCATGTATAACTTCATAAGAGAGAGATAAAATAATAACACACACATACCAAAATGATAATAGGAAACACACAACACACAATAGGAAGGGAAAACACACAACATAAAGGGAAAAAAACCTAAACATCACCTATGGTACAAGATGGGGGACAACCCACTTTCACTAAAGTAATTTTTATTCCTCAAAAGTTACCCCGAGTGGGAAACACTTATTGATGCTATTTTGTGAATCCATTGACTAGTTCTAGAAAGTATCCTACTCGTTAACTATTTATGAAAGTCAAGTGATTTCATGAATGTCTATTTTTTTATAGGAGTGAGTTTACATGAGATTCTTGATTCCTAGGCATTTTCTTGGAGATTCCACTTCCTTCATTCTATTTGAAATCAATTTCATAGTTCTAGTTGCATTCCACATTCATCCATGTAGTTAATTCTTCATTGAGCAACCTATCGCTTCCCTAGGGCCTATTTTAATTAATATTACTTGAACATTCTATATTCCTTTCTTTCCCAATTCTATAATGATTGACCTATTTTCCATCGAAACCTTGAACTTATCCTTTTTCTCTAATCCAATGTGAGGTGTTTGAGTATTGACGAGAGGATTGGAAGAAACAACATACTTATCTTGTATGGCCATGTCATGTGTTAAGACATCAAGAATCAGCTTGGGATCTTCTAGAAATTCTACTACATCCAATATTTATTACACGGAGATCTCCTTTGTTACTTCTTATAGCTCATCTTTGTACGTCTTTAAAGAATATTTATTTTCCAGCTCAAGGAAACTATCCAAAGGGATTACTTCATCGTCTTGGGAATCACTATATTCTATCACTTATTTGTAAAGAGGAGATTCAGCTTCAAATGGATCAACAATCCTTATTTTATATTATTCATCATGGACAGAGTCTTATTCTTCAAATGGGAAACAAAATACCTTGATTTATTTGTTGTATCCATCAAACATTGGATCGGGGAGGGGTATCATATTTTTCCTCTTCCTTTATTTACACATGGCTGATCTTCACACTATTTGAGGCTTCTAAAGTAGATTCATGGCTTGCATCAAGAGTTATAGACTTAGCTCGGGGTATTCTATTTCTTCCATGATTCTAAACAGTTCTTGTACATATAGTTCTTTCAAACCTTTCATGGGATCATTACAAGCTGGTATTGTCCCGTCATGGGTGATATGATTCAAAGAGTTTTCATATTGAAATGGGAATGAGAGTATCTCATCATCATGGATAAGAACATAAGCTTATTTTTCTGCTTGAAAATCAACAAGAACCAATTCCTCTTCTTCATGGTTTATATAATCTAGAAATTCGAGGCTTCCCACTTATAACTTGAATCTCCTTAATGATTCTTCAAGGTTCATACCTCTCGGGAAGGCATGTCTAGACTTATCAGGATGGGAATATCATCTTCTTTTTTAGTCATTATGAAAATATTCATCCTCCTATTATCTTGACAAGATGTTCGTTCCTGGACATCAAGAATTTCACACCGTGTACCTCATATTTTTATCTTGAAGAAATTTTTCCATGTCCCCTTTACTGGTATTGTTGTCAAAGATAAATTGAATTGAATTCTACCCACCAACTACTAACAAAAACCCCTACTTAGTAACATTCTAATCAAATATGGAATGTTTTGTACCAAGTCATCGTTAAAACATTCTTGTCTAAAAATATGGCAAGAGACACTGTGTATCTTTGACCTTCCCTACAAGTGGGAACTGTTTTGAGTCTAGGGCATAACAAGAGCCACCAGGTGGACTCATGGTTAGTTTGAGATCCATGGAAAATTTTATATGTATTACATTTTCAGAGGCACTAAAATAAATTATGCAGTTGTTCAATACATATTCTCCAACAAGAAGGGAGACATAGAAAGGTTCAACCTTATCATTATTTGATGCACTCAAAGAAAGCATGTTCTATGAGGGAGGTGTAGGTGGGTTTTTTAGTATTCCTTTAGAACTATGAGCTACATCAATGGGTGTTAAACTACCCCTCTTGATTTATCTAACAAACTTCCCGAATTACTAGGGGTGCATCCACGATATTCGGTTTCACTAATCTACACTTTGGACTTGTTTACATATTCTATGAAGTAAAAGGGAGCATATGTGGACAAGGGATATGAAGGGAGTGATTTTGGAGTTGGGGTATGTTTGGAAGGAATGTATGATGCTTAGGGAATGGAGGGTATTTTGAACCACACACTAGGAACCTTTGAAGCACTAGTTTTTACGGGAGCATATTTAAATTTAAAATTGGAAGAGGTAAAGGAAGACTTAATTGGAATTACATGAGCCTTATTACTTAATAAAGGATAAGGTTTTTAAAATGCAGACTCCATGCAAGGTGGAAGTGGATGTCCTTGAATTATTATTTTATTTTTCAGATTCACCACAAGAGTATCATCAACCTTCTTTTTCTTTGTTGCGGGGAGGAAGGCGCTCCTTTCTCGGACATAGAACAAGTGAATACCGCACATGAAAATTGGGTGCATATTCTTCATCTTCTTCATTAACTCTAAAATATTAATATATTATTATTTGTGTATCATTCTCAAGTTCATCGACTTCTAGAATATCATCACCTTCAATTTCTTGTTCAAACTCGCTTCTGGGGTTTCGTGAATCCTACAATTTACATTCATGGGTGGGTCCCGAGAGGCAAGCCTTTGGGGTGGTATGAAAATTTTTCCTGTTTTGTTTCTTTGAGAAGGTACATGTTTAAAAAATTCCCCTTTCAATGATGACATCTCATTCACCAATTTTTGTAGAAACGATTCTATTCTCTCATCTCTAAGACGCTAAGCCTTACCCCTTGAGGGATTTTTAATCATTCCAAAGAGGATTAGATCATCATCAAGTTCGATGGTCATCATTTTTATTCTAGAGTGATTTAGAATTGATGAGTAATGTATTGATATTGTTTTCAGACGGTAAATATTCCGCCGGTATCCTACAAAGCAACCATTCAAAATAAGCCACAAAGTCTCTCATAGTTTCACTTTATTCTTTCTTCATTTGAGAGAACTACAACAAGAGGTCCCTGAAAGTATTCGGTTTATTTTAATACTCCATTGAACTTTATTTTAATGTCATTCCAAAAAGTAATGGATTGGGTAAGCATGAGGTAGAACCATTCTACTACTTTTTTTTTGGAGGGAATCCATGAACAGTTTCACGGAAACATATTTTTGTTCAACACCAAGGATTCCACATGTTTTCGTGAAAGAAATGATGTGTTCTTCAGAGTCTATTTTCCATCGTATTTTAAGTTTGGAAAGTTATTTTGAGAACCTATTGGTAGATCGTGAAAAGGGGGTTTAGGAGCAAGTGGGCCTATATTTCCTCCCCATGGAACAATTGGTTTTGGTCTTTTCTGTTTCATCTTCCATTGTCATTTATGCTTCGCTTCAGCTTATTTCTTCTACGAATTCTTCTTCAAATTATTCCTCCTCTGGGACTCAATTCTAAATGACACTTTAAAATTGGGATAATTTTAAGGGGAGTATCAACAAGAGTTTAGATAGGATTTCTAGGTGAACTGTTTGAAGACCCAGATGGCGATGAGGCTTGAGAGAAGAAAAATAGGTTGTCTCTAATTCACTTCTGGTTTTGAAAATCATTGAAAGTGGAATTGAATACTCTTCTCAATCTATCTAACCTTGTGTATCCCCTTCCATCCATATTTTGAAAAATATAGTAGCGGGAATACAAAAGGACACTCTAGAATATGAAAAGGTCACATGTAAAAATTGACAATGTATCTTTCTGCAATGGATTTTCATGAATTTTTTATTTTTAATATTTGATTTATTTTAAGCTTTGGACCTTGTGGTCATGTTTTGGGTGGAGATGCTACTGAATATTCCCCACAAAGTGGATGCCAAAATATATTAGCAAGAAAATTTCTTGGGGAAAAATTTGTGGGTTTCTTACCAATTCTCTTGGAATCTAAGTCCCTCTACTTAACTTGTGCAAGTTCCATGTATTCATGTGCAAGGGAACATGAATTTTCTCTAGATATCCTTACAACCAGGGGATCCAACAAGGGAATTCCATTGAACTTACGAAAAAGATAGCAATATATTACTAGGGAAGACTTTTCTTGAAGAGTGGGAAAGGGGAGTGAGAAAAGAGGTAGGAGAACTAATGTTGCATGTAGAAAATCAAATTCCTGCACACACTATTGTGAAGTTTCATCAGATACATTAAATTAAGAGAATTTTTTTATATGTATTAATAAGACCAAATACAATTTGATGATCACAACGTATCAAGAAATACCTTAGTTAATAAAAGCTAGAAACTCCTTCTTTTTCGATTTCTCAAACTAAAGTTGTACATAGTGGGAAATCAAGGAAATTTGAGAATTAGGGGAATGGAATAATTTAGATATTTCCTTTGTTCTCAAAATAAATTCTTGAGTTTACAAAATCAATCACCAAACCTTTGAAATAGGAATTGATTTAAAATTTATATAATTAGATATGACTCTTCATCTACCCCCAATGCCTTTTCATATGTCATTGCACAACTTAAAAATTTCAACTTCTTAAGAAACTTTTAAGTCCATTTTTATAACATAAAGGGGACTTATTACATTAGAAACATCAATACATATGGAAAATTCCAACCCCAACGCAAAATTAGAACATCGAGAAGTTATATAAAGTTAGGGGTATGAAGATAAGAGAGAGAAAAAGAAGAGGAGATGTCATTACTGATGAAGTTCATTGATCCTTTTCGATGAAAAGATCCAAATATAGTGAAACTCTTAATATCCAAAATCCTTCCACCTTTAGAAACTCCTGCATGATGGTTCCAAGACACCTTAGCTTTAAGTGTTCAAAAACACTTATCAAATGAATTCATTGATTTACAAAAAACTGACTCAGAAAGATCCTTTCCGAAGATATAAGAACTCAAAATGTATCCTGTGAAGTTGAATGATATGTTTCTCTGATGAGCATAATTTCCACCCTACACATTATATACATGTGACACGAACCATGTAGTGAGTGTTAGAAAACACTGTCGAGTTCCCTAAGATGGATCTTGAATGCCTTATGAGAAATGGCTATGAAAATCCAAAACAATGATGTTGATCTGAATGATCATCCCTCTATGTCTCATTGTGTAAAAATTTCTCTTTGTATTTTACATACTATTAATAGAAAGTGCCCAAATGGGAGACATACTATTATTATTAAAGGTGATTTTTTCCTCTTCTTGACCATCCTGATGTGATGAAATCCATCATTTGCTCTTGCGTACACTACCTTCACCTTGACCACTTCTTGGGGTGACTTCCTAGTTTTAGTAAACACCCATATAGGGGGGTTAATATTTTCAGTAAGTGTTCATTTTCACTATTTTCTACTCTAGAAAATCATTGTCTTCTTGGTGATCTTTAGTGCACATTACCTTTGCCATAGCCGCTTTTGATGGTGACTTCCTAAACATTTCAATTATGTACAAGAAAATTTACTATTTTTGGAAAGTGGATTTCCATTGTTCGGTTTGTGATGGAACATATTTTTTTAGAATCATCTCATTGTTGCAGTCACATTATCTAAATTTCATTTGATTTCGTCCATTAGAATGCTTGGAAATAAAATTTAAATTTTTCACCTGGAAGTGGTTTAGGCATGGAGCTTCCATGGTGGCTATTAATGAAGCTCAAAATTTATAGTTTTGTTTTTTGTCTCCAATCACAATGAAATTTAATCCATTGTGATAGGTTTTTCATTTGGATTTCATCTGTGATTTTTTTATCTCGATCCGACCATCAAATTGTTGACAAATATAACAAATGTGAGATAAGGAAAGAAATGGGATTTTTATTGGAACAAACACACAATTTTACCTCCAATTTATTGCATCTTGATCATCTTGAAAATGAGAAATTATGCAAAAGACATATCTTAATCCAACTTATTTTTTCAAGATATGAATATTTTTAATTGGGTGACTTCATTGTTATCTAACAACAAATATTTATTTTCTCTTCGTTATTCATTTCTTCAAATATTTTGATCAATCCTTCCTCTTAAACATATGTATTTTCATAGAGTGGAGTATTTGGTGGCCATGAAAGAGCTGGTTCAGATCATAAATGTAAAAGCGGGTGTGTGGACAAGTATGAAGAAAGCTATAACAGGTGTGAAGTTGTGAAGGAGAAATGGGGAAACGACTAAGTGAAAGATTTAATTCATTCAAAAAATTCACAACAAGGGTGAGGCACATTTTTTTTTTATGTTTCTTAATCTATGAGGGACAAAAGGGACATCAATTTTTTTGTTGCGCCTCATTGTAACACTTGACAGAGATCCAACGGTTTAGCATTTGGCTCCACTAGCTCCTATGGGCTAGATATTTGCAATTAACGTGGTCACATGGGTGACTAGGAGTATCCTTTGGGGTGGGGATAATTTTATTTTCCTTGATTTCTCCCAAGACAAAGGGACATAAGGGTCATTAATTTACATAGCATGCCTCAACTTGACACTTGTCACAGATCCGACGGTTGAGGGTTTAAGCTCCCACAAGCACCTAGGGGCTGAATTGGTGATCCTGGAGGTCGTATGTGGGTCCAAAGGGATTTTAGGGGTTGGGTAAAATTTATTAACCCTTATGTCCTTGAGCTTGAAGGATGTAAGGGAAAAAAAAATGCCGTGCTCCTGGGTGTATTGAAACGTGTTCAGTGCGAACTTGAAACGATGATAACTTGAGCTCTCGATGGAATTTTTTGGTGAAATGAATTATGAATTTTAATGGAATTGGTATTTTAAATTAAATTGTAGTGACATAATCTATTTATTCTTCCATTCATTCTCTAAAAATTAGAGTATTGTTCTAGTTCCATAAATGAGCCTTGAAAAAATAGATTGTAGACCTATTGCACCAAAGCTTTGTGAAACAAATAATTCAACCATACTATAGGTATTTTAATTAAATTTCCAATGATGTTTTTTTAGATCTTAAATCCATCCATAAATCCTAGAATCACTTACCAAAGTTCAGTTCGATTTTAGCCCTCTCTGCAATGCCTAGGCTTTAGAAAAAATTATTCAAAAATATTGCACCAAAGTGTTGTGAAAACAAAATTTATCCATATTTTATGTATTTCAATTCCCTTTCCAAAGCTGTATTTTTTTCTTCTAACTCCATATATATCTTTTGGAATCACCTTCTGAAGCTCAACAACATTTTTTCCATGTGCACTGCCTAGGCCTGTGAACCCTGTTTTTGATCAAACTACTCTAAACACTCCAAATCTTTCATGTATCTTCCAAAATCACTTACATTATGTTTCTATAAAATAAATTCACCTCCAAATTTATTTTTTCTCTTATTTTCTTCTCCATGGTGTTGTGCTTGTTCTGGGAAGACTAGTGAAATCCCTTCCCAAGACTGCTTGAAATTTGCATTTTCCAAGAACACCTAAAATCAACTAGGGGGTCTAATTAACTTTACTAAATAACCTAGGGGAATGGTTTCACATAAATTTGGATGTCATTAGAATAAATACACATACTTTGGTTATCTCATAAGGATATTATATGAAAATGTTGTTACAAAGATATCGTTGTCAGTGGAAAATTGTCAATTTACTCGTTGCACATTTTCCCAAAAACAAAAACATTGATGATTTTTTTAATCAAGTGAAAGGGGATATTGTGTTTTCTAGGATATATCTTAAGTTGAATTAGCATCACCGAGGATTATAGAGGAATATATTCATAATAAATCCTTATGCATGAGATATGGCCAATACATGTTCACAATTTTTCCATTCGATCGATGAATGCCCCCACAATGTTCATGGGTTTGATGAATGGGGTATATAGGAAATTATTTAAACTCTTCATTCTCATATTCCTACATGAAATATTGACATACTCATATAAGTGTGAGGAGCATGAGGAACACCTTTTCTAGGTCTTGCAGGTGTCTTCGAGGGCGGTATCTTTATGGGAACCTAGAGAATTATGCATTCTTTCAATGGAGGTTCAACATCTCAGTCACATTATCTTGAGGGAAGTTTTTCTAATTGATCATTATAAGATTAGAGCTATTAGAGATTGTCCAAGACTAAGTAGTTTAACCGAGGTACACTTCATGATGGGATTATCATGTTCTTGCATGAGATTTGTATAAGATTTCTCTCACACTACTCATCCAATCACTTCCATACACGGTGAAAAGGGAAGATGATAAGGAAAAAATATGCCTCATTAATGTGTAATGAATGATCTCATTTTACTCTTATTTTAATCTAGTTTGACTGCATTTTGTGGCTTTTGTTTGATCTAGTATAAGTTACGATTTAACTATCCATATTTTGTTTTATTTAGTTCTAAAGTCTAAAAATATGTAATTCCTAACAAAGTGTGTGGAAATTAAGTTTTTGAATAAAACAGGTCACATTCGGTCAGATAAGAAAAGTATGAAGCAACCAACACCTTTTTGACGACATTGGCTTCAATGTGGCTTAGCTCTAGAACCTTCAGGCTTAGTTTTGGAACTCCATCACCCAACTAATGAACTCTATCAGTAATATCTGGAACCTTCAGACTTAGTTCCAGGGTTCATTTTAAGGGACCTCCTGGAAATCGGAGGTGGAGAATACCTAGCGAATATCCCCGGAACTGGTTTGACGGGAAGGCGAATTTTTTGGGGGTTGTATGAAATTTTTTTGCCTGATTATCAAGCACTGCGACAGAAGGCTGCAGACGCACGATGGGAGATTTTGCTGTCGCGCGTCAAAAAAATGCAGTGACGCACGCCAAAAGACATTAGTGACGTGCATTAATAGGTCTATCGACGCGCGCGTCACTAAGGTCTATTGACGTGCATCACTAAGGTCTTTTGACGCACGTCACTACATTTTTTTGACGCGCAATAGAAAAATCTCCTATCGCGCGTCTGTAGCCTCCGACCTCTGCTTTCTCATCAAAAAATATCCATGTCGCGCATCAACAAACTCTTTTTGGTGCGTCTGTTATGCGTTAATATCTGTTGTACCTCCTTGTCACACGTCACTAAGGCCTGTTGATGCGCGTCAACAGACCTTAGTGACGCAGCGTCAATAGGCCTTAGTGACGCGCGTCAATAGGCCTTAGTGATGCGCGTCAATAGACCTTAGTGATGTGCGTCACTAAGGCTCGTTGACATGCGCCAACATGCCTTAGTGACGCGCGCATCAATCATGTCAACATGCCTTAGTGACGCGCATCAATAGGCCTTAGTGACACGCATCACTAAGGTCTATTGACGCGCGCCACGAAGGCCTATCGACGCGTCACTAAGGCCTCGTTGATGCGCGTCTACAACCTCTGCCCTCTTCTTGCTCATCGAAAAAAACTCCATGTCGCTCGTCAACAAAATCTTTGTCATGCGCATCTACTATGCGTCAATATCTACAAGATCTCCTTCGCAAACCCTCCTTGTCAGCACGTAAACGCCAATAACTTACCCCCTTGTCGCGCGTCTATAATACGGGATATATCATATTGTTGAAAAATGTGAAGTAGAAGTGTTCTACCCGCGAATAATCTAGGTTTATATAGGGGATATTTTTCAAGGGTAGCGTAAGCTAACCCCTAAAAAAATTAAAGTGTAATTTTTAGGCGAATGTGTCACTCGCCCGTACAAAAATTCACCTTTTCAAAATTTTCAAAAATGGAATATTCGCCATATTACGAATATTCGCCACTAAATTTTTCCATGCTTAGTTCCAAAAGTATAACACTTAGTTCCAAAACTCATGTGCTTATCTCGGAATTTTCACAATTAGTTCCACAATGTTTTGCTTTGGTTCCAAAACTTTTCCAAAGTTCGGAATCAATGGATATCTATTTATTTTGACAAAATCTAGTGGTAGAACAATTAATGGGCCCTCAAATCAGTAACAAATCAACAAATTACCTATGCTTCACACTCCGTAAATACTTATGTAAGACCAACAACTATAAGTTTACCTAGGTTTCTAGATCTCACATCTAGTTTGAGCACTATTTTTTTCACTAGAACCTATAGGTGGATAGAGATATATTGAACACTTATGATTGTACATGAATCTTTGGATGATGCAATACATATAAAGACGCGTAGATAAATCAAAAAGAATATATATGATATAGATATACATACTTATACAAGTTTTGTAAGACTAAACAATTCAAGTAATAAGATAGTTGTTTCATCTCGAGAGTAACATACTCTCTCAAATAATTATTCAAGGTGGAGAAATGGCCCACTCCTCAAAGAAATGGGATCCTTTTATTTTATTTTAATTTATACATTTAAGCAATTTGTATGAATCTTTTCTCTAGAAGTTTTGTAAGTTCTTTTGTTTCTTCATTGAAATCACATTACGTAATTGTTTGTGTAGGTGTTGTAGATAAAATTATTATTTATTTGCAAGAATTTTTAACAACATTTTCAAACATGTGTTTATTTCAAAGGAGCGTGTTTCATTCTCGCAACGTGTGTTTATTTCAAGCAAAGTGTGTTTAATTCTACAAGGTACATTTATTTCCGACAAGACGCTCAATTCTAAAAGAATTATTTATTTTAGAAATGTGTGTTTATTTCAGAAAGTTTCTTATAGTTTATCTTTAATAAGGCTTTGTCTAGAAATATTAAAGATACTTTAAAACCCACCAGAAAATAAAAATAATAAATATCTACAAACAATTACTAGTTCACTAATATTCTTCCTGTTACATATAGCTTCGTAAACACCCCTAACTTGAATATGACGTCAACCATGAGTTAAGGTTAATGAAGGTAATAATGACACCCATCATTATTGGTGCCATTTCTGGGGACCCTCTAGTTATACTTGTCTAATTAGGTGTCAACAAGAATAACAATCATATATATAGTAATTGAAAAATATTCCCTACGTTATCATAAATTTATGAGTAGACTAAGAGACTCAAAGGGTATATTTATCCAAAAATATATCAACAAGAATTATTAGTCTCCTCTACTTCAAATAAGGAAGTTCAATAAGAATTAAAAGCACCATTTTCCTTGTCGAAAAGAAACAAAACTTCCACCTTTGGAATTTTTGGATCAATCACCGAAAGGAAGTGGAACTTTTAGGATGAGGATTATATCCCAAGACTCGCTTAGAAAAAGTTTTATTCTCAATTGAGTAGTCAATCTCCTACTCATGACTTCTCACCTTCCTCAAAGTGCATCACATACACAACTTATTAAAAAAAACTTAGAAGATATTGCAGAAATGGTACGAGGTCCTAGAAGATATTACAAAAATGGTACTTATCCAATTCGGTTGGAGGATGATGATACACCTATGAAGAATATTTAACCTACACACTTTCCTATATTTAGAGGGATTTCATCTTATGACCTTGACTGATTTTTGTTTGAGTTCAAAGTATTGTGTCATACCTATGACTACAAAACAAAAAAATCAAAAATCAAGTTGTCCTGCTTCTACTATGAAAGATGAAGAAATAAGGTGGTTTATGGGATTAACATCTAATTCTATTACCACTTTGGGGAATTAGAAATTTCCTTCCTAGAAAAATATCAGGACTAATGTATGGGGAGAAACAAGAAGGAAGAATGTTTTAGGATCAAACATGAAGAGGATGAAAATATGGAATATTATTTAGATAGATTCCTCTTTGTAAGTAAAAGGTGTGGATTTGTACTTAAAGAAGACCTAAGAAAAACCATTTTTTTTAAGGTCTAGTTGATGAATCTAGGAATATATTAATTTAATGTGAGGTGGAAACATCAATCAATTGAGAATGAATGATATTAAAGACCATTGTAGAAGTTATTCAAGAATAAGGGGTGGACCTAGGAAAGGAAAAACTGTGAGAAGTGCAAATCAAGACATGAAAAAACTTATGGATGAACTAGCAAACTTTAAAATAGATATCCTAGTTCCATTAACTTCCACCATGGATGGATTTCAAGCCAAAAAAATGCTAATAATGAACCATTAGCTATGTATTATCCTAGATGTAGAAAGAAGCATGTAATAAAAGATTGTCCTTTGGATTAAACAAAAATATATCTTATTTGTGAATATAGGGAACTTGAAGTTAATACTTGTTCTCTTATTCCATTCATAAAAAATAATCTTAAACAAACCAGCACTTCATTCACTACAAAATAAGTAAACTTTTTCCAGAGACAACCTAGCTAGGGGTAGTTCATACCAAGATCTACTCCTAATCCTTGGATGATGTCATGGGTAGCTCAGACAGTACCAAAAATTGGGGACAACCACCTTGGACCCAAAACCAACATGGAATCCCTAGTATTGGGCAGGAAAAGCATGGCATGCTCAAGGACACTAAAAAGCATGGTCTATTCAAAGTAACCATTATACTTGGTCACAACCTAGGTGGATCGGGTAATAACTACACTTAAGGGGAAACATATCCCAACAAACATCAAGAGGCCATAATGGGTTCCCCAACAAAAGGTTCACAAACTGAAAATGTGGTTCAAATACAAATTCCAACACAACTAGTGGCTAATCCAAAAAATAAACAAACAAACGTTGTTTATGGAACAGAGCAAGAAAAATTAGTTTATCTTAATGCCATGGACTGTAAGGATATTTAAACAAGATCTATAAAAATAATTAATAGTCCACTTTTTATAAAACCTAAGATGAAAAAAAAATGCAAACCCTTAGTTTAGTTATTCCTAAGGAGGATGAAAAAGAAAAAGAGAAGAAAGCAGATGGCAACTCTCATCGAAACTCCATTTCTAGAAATATTTAAAGGAAGTTATTCACACAAAGGAATCGAACTAGTGCAGAATTAAGTAAATTAAATATTGAAATACCATTTTTGCAATCAATCAAGGACATTCAAGAATTAAACAAATTAATAAAATGTTATGTTTGAAAAAACCTAGAAATAAGAAGCAATACCCTAGGACTTTTAAGGTATATGGTAAATTTGTTGATTTATTGGCAGGAAAAATCTTACTTCCCAAATATGGGGATCCTAGAAGCCATGTTATTTCTATCTCTATAGGAAATAAATATATACATAATGTTTTGGTTGATTTGGGAGTATCTATAAATGTGATGACAATAAAGACTTTGAAAACATTAGCATTGACAAGTATACAACCTAATAACACCATATTGCATAAGATGAGATCAAAGTGAAGCAAAACCAAAAGGGATCTTTCAAGATGTAGCAGATTATTGTAGAATCATGGGAGTATCGAGTGGACTTCCTTATATTACAGTCAAATGGTAAAACACTTGGTTATCCCATTATTTTGGGAAAACCATGGTTAGCTATAGTTGCTTTACCTTAATTGATTGCAGATCATGTTATATGACTATCTCAAATGGTAACAATTTCGAGAAAATATCCTTATATCCTTCTCGCATGACATTTTATTAATAATCAAGAACAATTATGGGTTGATGATCCCGATACTATTAAATGAAAATTCTATTCTTTAGCTATGATAACATCACAGGATCATGTATGGGAGGTAGAGAATATGATAGGAAAACAACAGTTGATGAGTATTTTGACTAATGACAAGATGAGTATCATAACTTTTCCTACTTTACCTTGTCCAAGTATTCTTTCTCAAGGGAACTTTAAAGACATTGTTTCATATCGTATCTTGTTACCACATTAATGTCCACTAAACACCCTAATGAAACCTTTTCAACAAATCAGTTCATCACACACTACAAATGAACAAATTGAGATTTAACTAGGTAAAATTTTGAACATTAACAATTGGTTGGAAAATGATAGAGAAGCTAAAAAAAAACATTCTTGAAATGTCATACTAGAACTTTTTCTTGGGACTATAAAGACATGAAAGGAATCCATAAAATAATTTGTACCAATCACATTTATATTGAAAATCTTAAACCGGTTAGGAAACCTCGAGAGAAGGATTAACCTAGCCTTGAGGGACATAGTCAAGTAGGAAACTCGAAACATTATTCCAAGTAGGATTTATCTATCCCATCTCGGATAGTCAGTGGATGTCACCTCTTGTGATTGTGCCTAACAAGAATGGAAAATGGAGAATTTTTGTTTATTATAGGGAATTGAGCAAAGCTATAGTTAGAGAATATTTTCCCTTACCATTCATAGATCAAGTTTAAAACAATCTTTTAGGTAAACAATAATTTTCCTTCATGGATGGCTTTAGTGGATATGATC
Source organism: Taxus wallichiana var. yunnanensis (assembly GCA_018340775.1). Taxonomy (NCBI): domain Eukaryota; kingdom Viridiplantae; phylum Streptophyta; class Pinopsida; order Cupressales; family Taxaceae; genus Taxus; species Taxus wallichiana. Next base: position 236,409,591 of record CM031241.1, read on the forward strand.
AAATCAAGGTAGCTAATGAGGATCAAAAAAAATACTTCGACTTTTCCATGGGATACCTCTTCCTACAGGGTATTTCCATTTAGACTATGCAATGCTCCAGCAAGCTTCCAAAGGGTTGTATTAGCAATTTTTGTAGATCTAACCAATGATTGTGTGGAAGTATACATGGATGATTTTACTATGCATGAAAAAAAAATTATGATACCTTGAAAAAATTGGATAGAATATTAACAAGATGTAAGAAACACCATTTGTATCTTAGTCATGAGAAATTTTTATGATGGTTGATGAGAGAATTGTACTACGACAGCACATTTCGAAAAGAGGAATTCAAGCTGAAAAAAAAAAAAAAAAGGATTATTTTAGACTTAATCTGTTCCTCAACCCCCATGGATATCAAGTCATTCTTAGTACATGTTGGATACTATAGGCATTTTATCAAAGATTTTAGTATAATTTTTGCCCCCATGTTTTTTTTTTTTACTTACCAAGGATTGTGAATTTCATTGGGATGAAAAGTGTCAACATGCTTTTGAAGAGATTAAAGAAAAATTAATCACTACCCTAATATTAAGAGCACCTAATTGGGAGAAACCCTTTGACATACAAATAGTTGCCTAAAATAGCTCAATTGGTGTAGTTTTGGAACAAAAATATGAAGAAGGGAAAATGTATACTATTTACTACCTTAGTAAAAATCTTACTCCCACTGAAAGAAATTACACCACCACTGAAAAAGAATTTCTTGTTGTGATTTATGCAATTAATAAGTTCAAACATTATATTACAGGGTACAAAATATTTGTACATACAGATCACTCAACAATTAGATACTTAATAAACAAACCAGTGGTTGGAGGTAGGATAATTAAATGGTTATTACTTTTACAAGAATTTAATATTACCATTGTGGATAATCCAGGAAAATCTAATGTGGTAGATTATTTCTTGTCAATATTAACTACTAGAGGGGAGCAAGATCCATTTAAGGACAACTTTCCAGATGAACAATTATTTGCTATTTCAGCTAATACACCATGGTTTGCTGATATGGAAAATTATCTTGCAACAGGAAGTTTCCTCCTTTTACTAAGAAACAAATGAAAAGATTAATCAAAACCAGTGCACAATTTAAATGGTTAAATGGAATATTATTTTAAAGTGGTCCTGATTTGGTTTTACGCACTGTGAGACTAGATGAAATCTTTGACATACTTAGGGCATGTCATGATGAACCAAGTGGGGGGTAATTTTTATTAAAAAGAACAGACCACAAAATACTTGGCATTGGATATTATTTTTCATCCCTATATAAAAATGTGAAGAAATACATCAAACATTTTGATATATGTCAAAGGATGGGACAACCAACTTTCACTAGTGAAATGCCTCTCGCAACCTTAAGTAGTGATTGAACCATTTGTAAGGTGGGGGGTGGATTTTTTGGACCATTTAGTAATCCTTCAAAAGGGAAAGAGAACATTCTTGTATGTATTGATTATGTAAAAAATTGGGTAGAGGTGTAGGGTTTAAAAAATTCTAATGAAGATGTAGTTGTTGATTTTCTTTGGAACAAAATTATGATGAAGTTTGGTACACCAAGAAGTATAGTTTCGACAGAGGTCCAAAATTCATGTCCAATATGATCCAAGCCTTCACAATTTACAAGCATATCAATCATAGGAGGTCATCTCCTATCACCCAAAATCAAATGGACAAGAAAAAGTGACAAACAGAATACGAAAACATTCTCACCAAAAAGGTCAAGCAAGCTTACAAGATATTGGGTGAAGAGGTTACCCGAGGCTTTCTAGACTTATAACACAACTTGGAAGAATACAAAAGGGTTCTCACCATATGAGTTACTCTATGGGAAAAATACCTTGTTACCCACCGAATTTGAACTACAAACATTGAGGACGACATCTAAATTGGGTATTGAGTTGGATACAACACAAAAGGAAACAATTAGACAAATCAATAAATCATATGACTTGAGATTAGATGAACTTCAAAAACTGAGATAATCCAAGACCAAAGGAAGTAGTGGCATGATACACATATCAAGGAAACACAATTCAAGATACGATATTAGGCATTATTGTTAGATTCCAAGTACGAGAAATTCATAGGTAAGTTGAGATATAAGATGTTAGAAACTTATTAGATTAATAAGATATATGAAAATGGCTCTATTCAGATACTTCCCAATGATACCGAGAAAAAGGACACTTTTGTTCACTAGACAAAGACTAAAACTCTATAGAAGCCTCCTACCAAGGATGAATTCTTGAAGTAAATTTAAACAGACAAGGAATTTCATCATATGGAAGAACCTAGCTCTTCTAGAATGATCAAGTAATCATATGCAAGGATCTAAACTAAAGGGAAGGGAATGAAAACCATAAAATGGTGTTTTCTTCCCAAAAAGTATATACATATATATATATATATATAATAAAAAAAAAGGAAGGGAATGAAAAGAATTAAATGGCGTTCTCTTCCCCAATTTTTTTTTCTTAAAAGGCCAATTGAAAACTAGAAATGGCGGTTGGTCTCCTCAATAAGTGGTTAATTCAAATAAAAGGAACTTCTTTGGAATTCCAGTTGTCTTTTCTAACCATTTTTCTTTTTCACTTTTTTAGGAATGATGAGTCATCAAGGCAGATGGATTACATCAGCAAGGATGGTAATTATGTCTTGATCTTATTAAAGGTTAAATTAAAATTTTGCATGTGTGATTAGACTTGATTTAAGTAGGCAGTATAATGAGTCATTTATTGCACATTATGATTAAAATTAAGTAATCATGAAGGTGATGTTGACTAAATAAGTAAAATTGGTGGCATATTAATAATGAGCTATCATTTAGGCAGAATAAATGAAAATTGAGAGTAGTTGCAGAGAAATTCAAGGAAGAAACAATAGAATCATATTTGAAATTCCACAACTAAATCCAATGAGTTATGCAACCAAATCTTATGGTTTTCATTCCCTTCCCTAGTATATTTATCTTATGGTAACCCTAAAATAAATGGTGCAAACCTTAAGGAAAGAGAATGAATCAAGCCTAGTATATTTATAATACTAAGAAAATCATCAAGGGGGTTAGAAGAGCTATCCTGCTAAAACCCTTTGACATAAGTAACATTATGGGTAGTTAAGTATCTAACTTGCGATGGCCAATATGGGACTGTTGGAAAGGAGGTCCTTAAAATACTTATATATCTTAGGTATGGGGCATAAAATAGGAGTATATAGTAAACCTTCCTAGTTTCCTCTTTGAATCCATCCAGAAAATGGCTCAGAGATATTCTTGGGGAGTTAGGATGATTAGGCACCATGGATTAGTCCATCTGGTTTGTCAACATCATTTTCTTGCAAAATAAAATGGAGAAGAATCATGGGAAAAATTACGAGACTAATTTTAGACAAAGATATGATATTATCAAAAGGGAAATACCAACCCTTTTCTCTCGTAAAAGTAACATGGAGATTGATTCCCCTAATGAGAAAAATGAGGAAATAATTGGAGTTAAAGTACGAAAGAGGAGGATATCCGAAAGGATAATCAAAGATGTAAAACCTACTATTTCTTCACAATAAACTCATTCCTTTATTACAATACTAGAATAACTATTACCTATCTCGACAAAGACAATTCACCCAAGATGGACCGTGAAGTAAAAATTAAAAAAAAGTTCAAGAAGAAATCCCACTTCAGGAAATGTTGAAGCTCCTCAAAGGAAAATAATTCATAATAAGTCTAGGGAAACTCCACTAAATATTGAAGTACAAGAGGGTCTAGACAAATAAGTTGTTGATATTGCAGGCAGCTTGACATTGTCTCCTCCTCCACAAATTTAAGGCGAGGAGTTGAAGAAAGAAGATGAAAGATAAGAAGAGAAGTCTTTTTAGGAGATGGGTGAGTTAGAAATAATGTCAGATAAAGAAGGGGAATTGGAATCTTGGAAACAAAAATGAAAATCCCCTTTGGTGGAAGATAAATGCTTTTTCCCTAAGGAAAATCCAGAGAAATAAGAAAACAACAAATCGGGCAAGCTCTGTTCTTGTCTAGAGCAGAACTTATCATTAGGGAGAAGGATGAGGAATTAAACTTCCTCAAAAACAAATTGGAGCATAGGGAAATGCTCATTGAACAACTGAAAACTCATCTCATAGATAAGAATGAAGAATTGACATTAGTCAAACAACAAATGGTGGAAAAAGAAAAAGAATGTCAATTGGCTAGTGAACAGAGTGCTATGAAAAAAATATCTTCAGTGGATCAAATTGTACAAACTAAGATAACTTATTGGCCACTTGAAGTTATGGGATGATACCTGTAGAAAGGTTAATCAGTTCAAAATATCAAATCAAGATCTAAGAAGCAAGATGTAAGAGGAGAAGAAGGTAAGGATAAAGTGGGAAAAAAATCTACAAAATGGAGGAAGAAAAATTTAAATGCTTTCCAAAGATACAGATGGACAGTATAATGAGTGAAATATTACTCACATGTAGGAGACCTTCTCCTGCATACAATGTCTTTCTAGAAGAGCAATTTATCCATTGGTAAATGTCAACAATTTCATGTGGTCTTCCACATGAAGTGAAGGATGATTCAGAATTCATTACAACATATTCCTCAGCCAGTGTAGAGTAAAAAAATCTTCTTTTCAAATGTAATCTCTCTAAATTTATGTTAGAAAATAATACTTGCTTACAGGAAAATCCATCGAATGCATTTGTTTCGTACTCGAGTCAAATAGCTTGGAAAGATAAAGCAATACCAAACACTTATTAAAGGCTAGATCATCCCACCTCTACATGAAATCTCACTATGGAAAACCATCTTCCTTTTTATACATTTCATATCCCATGTGTTTGAAAATTGATTCAAGGCACATAATAATTCTAGCCTGCAAAACAATATTGATGCCTTCACCTCTTATGAAGAGAAAAAATTTGAGGACATTTATGATGGATGCCTGAAGAGATGGGAATTCCTCATTATAGCGTTAAGAAGAAGAGAAGTGATATCTCCCAAAAATTTAATATGGAGTCTGGAAAGGGCTAGAGCTTTGTGTACACTCATCCCTCAAGTTGGTGAAAAATGTAGGGGCATGTGGATGGGTATGAGAAAAAGGCCTCCTCTCCTTCTCACACCCATGTATCCATGGAAAAATATAGAACCTCAAGATCCCACTCACTTTGAGGAGTGGAAGAAAAAGATAGAGGAGGTATCAAGATACAACATTTCTTAACAAAAGCACTGGGACATTCAGTTTCAACCATTTGACCTTAGTAGTAAATTGGAATGTAGAATTCACAATCTTAGTTTTGAAGAATAGAGTTTTTAAGAGGACCTGTAAATAATTAAGTGTGAGGGAGATGATAAGGAAAAAATATGCCTCATCAATCTGCAAAGAATGGTCTCATTTTACTCTTCTTTTAATCAAGTTTGACTTCATTTTGTGGCTTTTGTTTGATCTAGTATAAGTTAGGATGTAATTTTCCATCTTTTCTTTGATTTCCTTCTAACATTTAAAAATTTTGTAATTCCTAACAAAGAGTGTGAAAATTCATTTTTTTGAATAAAAGAAGTCACATTCGGTCGAGATAAGTAAATATGAAGAATCCAACACCGTTTTAGGACATTGGCTTCAATGCAGCTTAGCTTCTGAACCTTCAAGAATAGTTCCGGAGCTCCATCACTTAGCTAAGGAACTCTATCACTTAGCTTCTAAACATTCAAAATTAGTTCCAAACTCCATCACTTAGTTTGAAACTCCCGCACTTAGCTCCAAATCTTTCATATTTAGTTCTAGAATTTTTCCCTTTGGTTCTAGCACTACAACAAACAAGCCTTTTTTACCACAATTATTCCACAAAATTGCCACAATTTAGAAGAATTGTAGAATACTTGTAGCATCTCTATGAAAATTTCATTTGGTCATTTCTAAGTATTGTGGATATTCTACAATTTACATATAGTGATAATAATTCATAGAAAAGTCACATATCCACCATTCTTCATAGAAATTCCACAATTTTTAGAAAATAGAACTAAAATTAAATATTAAATAACTTCGAAATACCGTGTGTGTGTGTGTGTGTAAATATAAACATTATGTAGCTATATTCAAATATGTTTATTCTACTATATGTTAAGAAGAAGAATATATTTGTATTATTTTTGTAATTATAACTAATTTTATAAACATAATCCATTCTTTAATAAATAATAAATGTATACATATGATTCTTTTTTATTATTCCTATTAATATAAAAAAATTCTTTAGATAATTATTAATTGATTTATAAATAAAAAATGTAGAATATATGTGGAATTTCTATTATAATTCATTTTTTCCATTTTTAAATATTTTGGATGATCCACAATTTTATATATGTAATGCCCTGTTCTACGTTACACCTGTTCACCCTTCGGCGATCGAGTGCTAAGCATGGAACATCTTTGTGCCTTCGATCTATGGAACGCTCCTACTTTATTTGTGCTCATTTGTGGTGTGGTGTGGTGTAACATCACGTGCCATTTATTCTCTTGTTTGCGAAGCTAAGCATGAATGTCCTCCTTGCTTTATATTTTCCCATCATTGTGTTCCAATTGCTAAATGAGGAGAGTGTAGCTTAAAAATTTTAATCATCAAGGAGGAGAATATTAAACTAAACAAGGAGAGCTTAGTTTAAGTAATCAAGGAGAAGATTAATGATTATTATTTTACATAGACTGTATTTTTTTATTCTTTTTGGTAGTGGTTGAAGTGCATTTTCTCCCTAGGTCAGAAATGGCAGTTAGGTGGTAATTTATGTTTTGTCCTTGCGTGAGGGAGATGGGAGTCGGTGGAGTCCCATTTTTCTTCACCTGGATCTCATTTGGATCCTTTATTCAATGCGTATGGTTGGGAGGCGCTTGGCTCATTCTTGGGTTGTGTGCGGCTGGGAAAAGTGGACCATGTTTTTTTGTTTTGGCCGCTTCCTTGTTCTGCTCTGGCAGTCCTTCTTTTAGTGGCCGCTCACCTGGTAAATCCTCTCAGCAGATGAACCTGCTCCTGTACTACTCTTACCTTGCCGACTCTCTCTCTCAAACATTGCAGGCCGAATGGAGTTTGGGCGCAGAAATGGGTTTGGTATGGCGGTTATAGATGAAGCTTCAGGTTGGCGAAGAAGGCGTGTTACCTCCACCTTCTTTGGGTGCTGCGAGGTGTGTTCTATTGGGGATATTGAACACATTATGTCAATTCCCTTACGTCCCCATAGATGAAATTAGTGGCTCCAAAATCTTGAAAGCATTGCCCACGCAATTCGCACCCTGCAAATTTCCCCTTTTTTCGATACACAATGTGTTTGGACGGATTTCCGTGAAGGAAGAGTAGTTCATCGCCATAAACAGGCCATTGGTATTAGATTGTTGTAGGACTAGCATGCCAATGGAAGGGTATTCCCAAGACACACAGAAAAAAAAAATCAGAAATCTACACTTATGAAGCTCCTTGGCAGATATATGGCATGAACTGGTCTGTGAGAAAAGACAAGAAGTTCCGACTTGGAATAGGCAGTTTCTTGGAGGAGTATAGCAACAAAATAGAAATCATTGAGCTCGATGAAGAATCAGGGGAATTCAAGAGTGATCCCAGGTTTGTGTTTGACCACCCATACCCAACCACCAAGATAATGTTTGTGCCTGATAAGGAATGCCAGAAGCCTGACCTTCTAGCCACTACTGGAGATTATCTAAGAATCGGGCAGGTTTTTTTTGAGGATCGAGTGGAGATGAAAATCCTTCTGAACAATAATAAGAACAGTGAATTTTGTGTGCCCTTGACTTCATTTGATTGGAATGATGCAGATCCAAAACGAATTGGGACTTCTAGTATTGATACCGCTTGTACCATTTGGGACATAGAAAAGGAAGTGGTGGATACACAGCTGATTTCGCACGATAAGGAGGTGTATGATATTGCCTGGGGAGGAGTAGGAGTTTTCACTTCTGTTTCTGCTGATGGGTCTGTGAGAGTGTTTGATTTGAGGGACAAGGAGCATTCTACTATCATATATGAAAGTTCGCAACCTGATACTCCATTGCTTCGATTAGCATGGAACAAGCAGGATCCAAGGTTTATGGCCACTATTTTGATGGATAGCTGTAAGGTGGTTGTCTTGGATATCAGGTATCCAACTGTGCCTTTTGCAGAGCTTCAAAGGCATCAAGCTAGTGTGAATGCCCTTGCGTGGGCTCCTCACAGCCCCTGCCATATTTGCACCGCTGGAGATGATGCGCAGGCACTCATATGGGAGCTGTCAAGTAGTCAGCCCCTAGTAGAGGGTGGAGGCCCTGATCCGATGCTAGCTTACACAGCTGGTGCTGAAATAAATCAGTTGCAGTGGTCTTCCTTGCAGTCGGATTGGATTGCAATTGCTTTTACTAACAAACTACAAATATTAAGGGTTTGAATTTTGTCTGGGTGTAATTGCTTTTCAACCAAAGCCTCTGCAATCTTTATAACATGGTTGTACGGTATGTTTTTATGTTAGTTGTGTGGAGTGCAGACGACTGTCGAAGAAGCTGGAGAAATAGGCAAGATACTTCTACACCTTTCTACTGCTATTATATTTATAATTTTTGTGAAATCGAACCGCTTTTTCCTTGCATTGATTTATCAGTTGGATGTCATGATGGGAGATTTCCCCTTTCTGCTTGTCTCTTCTTGTTTATGCATTTATCGTTGTCAGTATGTTGGTCGAAAGGATGCATGTGCTTTCTCCTCTGGGTGTTATGTTTCTCTTGCTCGAGTGATAGACCTTCGTCTGTCGGTTCATGTATTTATTCTTCTCTGCGTTTGAGTTGCAAGTTATTATGTTGATCAAACTAGTATTTTCGATATCATGGAAGTAATTTTACGATAACTATGAAGCTCCTCCCTAGCACCCAAGTTGTCTTTTGACGTTTTTTTTTTTAGCCCCTTCTCAAGTCCCTTTGATAACCTTTTGGCATCAAGAAAGAAAGGTGTAGGATTTGTCCGAGCAATGCGTGGGCTAGCCAAAGCAGAGAGTTTTGGTATTAAACCGGTAGAATGAAAAGGTTTGTGTGCAATGTGTTTTGCCATCTCACGTGTTTAGACTCTTATACTATCTTTCATTTTGTTTCTAGGATTTTAAGGCCATCCTCAAGAAGTACCTTGACCATCGTTATCAACTTGAACCATAACTAGCTTTTCGGATCAACTAAGCTAGAGGTTTCATTATGCGAATCCAGTACCTCGTTGACACTAGAATAGTTTGGTCTAATTCCCCTCTCAGAATTATTGCTGATGGCGCTCTTCTATTTTTCCTAACTTGCATTATTTTCTCCCTTGTAATGTTAACGCTATTAATTAATATTGGTCAGTTTTTATGCACGTAATTACCGTAATAGTTTGTGATGGAAATTTCCTTAAATGTGATTAATCTTCAGGAAAAAACTCAGCTTTCATTTGATAATCTTATGGATTCATAGCGGAAGGTTTTGTTTTGATAATGTCACTTAGAAATTATGTTTGTATCTATTTGTGCGACGGTTGATTGTGTTACCAAGGGTTGCCTTAAAATATGGTTGTTTTGGGATATGGGTAATTTATTTTAAATTAACCAAACATTAGTATTGTAGTGGAGGTTTGCAAATCTTTAGTGTTATAAAAATTGGTTGATGACATTATTGTATACTCTTGTTGGACGGAACCCCCTTCTTCTCTTGCGTGTTTGCTACTAGCTTGTAAGACTTTGACCCTTCTCGGATGGTTGGAAAATCTTTGTAGTTAATGGTCAAAACTAATATACTTTGCTTCGCCTCGAAACTTATGTTTTGTGTATACTTTATTTGATTTCCGGTTTGAAACTCGATTATACATGGCTTTTTGTGTTCATTTTTGAAAACCGTGGTTCCCCTTTCTTGGGCCGATCAACTCTTGTTCTTTTAGAAATATATTAATTACTTACTTGATGGGAATTCTATTTTTTTTTGCTAGATTATTTTTTTCTCCTTATAGGGCCAAGGGCCATACTCTTACGATTGCTATACTTTCGTTGCTTTTACTCCTAACTAAAGTACAAGGTCTTCTCCTTATTTGATTGGCATGATGAAGACTTTATTATAACTTGATGTGTGGATAGTGTTTAGAGGCTTGAACCAATTCTTGTAATAAAGTGCTTCATTTTCATGGTATTGTTAGATCATAGTTATGGTGGTTTTGTGTAGCCTTATCTTGCTCGGGTTCTCATGAACCGACTCTTGTAGAAAAATTGCTGCAGATGGATTTTGTGTGTAGATGAGGGATAGATTTGTAGAATTTTTCATCAACCTTAGTTGAGAAGATCCTTTGCTCGAAACCTTTTATGTTGTTCAACTATTGATAACATCTAGTGGAAATTTTAGAAGAGGATCATTGTCTTAGTGTGTTGTATCATGGATTATGTCGTCTTAACTTTGGAACCTTGAATTGTCGTGTATCATTGAAATTATAAGAAAATTTGGTTATTGTTGTTGAGTGGCTTTGTTGGAGTATCGTATTTTAAGAATTGATGTAATCTTGTTTTATTTTTGTAAATGAGTGTTGCTACAACCTTGCCTTGGGAATAAATTTTGAGTTAAACCTTGACATGACTTAGTAATAAAGTGTCATAAGTAAGCTAACATGGAATTGTTTAATACTTCTGGAAGTTAAATTAAAATTTGTATTCAAATAAAGTAACGTAGGGGTCACCAACTTGAGAGCAAGAAATTCTTTAAGTAAACAAGGGCAGGACTATCATTGCAAGTAAACTTTATATCATGATATCCCTAGCTACACTAGCGAACATTATCCTTTTTATGGTGAATTCTTAGAATGATCCTAAGGTGAAACAAATTGTTAGTTGATATAAGATAATAAGATTTAATAAGCCAGAGAAAACAAATTGGAGACCTCACCATCTTTCTCACCGCCATTTGGAAAGTGAATTTTTACTCCTTGTTAATACTTTTAGCGAAGCCTAAGTAAAGTTGTTAATAATTAGGTTAAGAGTCCTAGCTTCAATTAAATACTGGCAATAACTAATGAGGTCCTAAAGATGTTTCATCTCGACCTTCTCCCTCTAACCCTTTTTCAAGGCACCTTGTATCCCTTCTCTTAAGTGTGTTGAACTTAAAACCATGTTGTCTTGTGGGCAAGAACGAATCTTAGTAGCGTTAGTGGTGAGCAGATGGCCTTGTTGAATTTAAATACTCCTTTTTCTTGATAAATGAATTAAGCAAATAAATGTCATAATAGAGAAGATTTAAAGATAATTACTCAGTGTCAAAGGAATAAACTTGACTTGACAAGTTGGATTATACGAATCATATCTTGAGCCTCCTTGAAAACGTAAGCAAAGAATTGCAAGATGTATTTTTAAAATAAATAACCCTCAAGAATATCTCATTGTGGATGGCCCTAACTGTAAGTGTGTTCTGTGATTGGACTTCTATGTTGTCTTGTCAAAAAGAAAAGTAAATTGTCCTTGATAGGTGTGAACGTTTCCGTGCTGCCTTTATGGCCATCCTTGTATCAAGTTGTTCATAGTGTTAGTTGTATCCTTGGTGATGACATGTTGCATCATGTTATGTGTCAAGCAAGTCAAAAAAAAGTTATCCTGTATTTCACTGTGTTGTTCGTGTGTGGATTTTGGGTCGTTACAATATAAGTGTTTAAAATTTGTAGAAAATTCACATATACAACACTTTCTATTTGAAAATCCACAATCTTATTCAATTTTTTTATTTTTAAATATTGTGGATGTTCCACGATTTTATGGAAATATTAATTTTTTTAATAATTTGGAGCCCGAAAATGTACCCATATTTAGTATACAAATTTTCAGAATTTAAGAGAATTGTAGATTATTTGTGGATGCTCTATATAATTTTATTTTTCCACAATTTTATTTTAGTGAATATAATTTGTAGAAAAATCACATCTCTAAACATTCTTTATAGAAAATCCACATTTTTATTAAAAATTAATATAAAATTTATCACAAAATTACTCACCACAATTACTCATAAAGGGAAATGTAACAACATTATCATGAAATTATATCAATGTTGAAAATCCACATTAAATACTTAGAAAATTTCACATTATCTACAATTTAGATTTTTTTACATATTTTAAAAAGTCATATATAATTGTTTTTAAATATTAATCAAAATATTGAATTAATTAATATATATTTTAAATATAACATATATTTTAAAAGACTAATAAAAAACATAATAAACAAAATACATTAAATAATATGTATTTGTAAAAAATTAACATTTTAAATTAATTATAACAAAACCTTCCCTTCTTACAAATTGAAAATTTTAATTATAACTAATATAAAATTATAATAGTGTGAAAAAGTCACCTTTCTAAAATGTTTTAAGTTTTTTGTTTTTAATATATTTTAAAATAGCTAACATGAAATTCTAATAATATATAATAAATCTCAAATCTTTTAATATTTATAACTCAAACTTCCTTTTATTATATATTAAACAAAACTTTTACATTTATAAATGTGTATAAATGACACCATCTAAAAAGATTAAAATTTGATATATCTAAATATTTTTTTAATAAATAAAATAAATTATATTATAAATTACTCATTGAGGATATTTTAACAACATTAACTTGAAGACAATCAATTCATTAAAAATATAGGTTATCTACAATTTAGATTTCTTTTTATATGTAAAAAAACATAATATTAAATTATAAGAATTTAACATAGATCAAAAGTACACAAACTATATTTCTATTATTACATAGATTGAGATGACTAATAAAAAATTATTAAAGTGAGAAAATATAATATTAAATAGTTTGGGTTTACTTGAAAAGATGAATATCAAATTAGATTATTTGAGATATATTTAACTTATTAGAAATATAATCTACCACACTTACGAGTTATGACATATTAAAAAAACAAATTAAATTTATAAATACATAGAATTGGCTGCCCTATTAAAACTTTATAATTTTTAAATATCTAAATAAAAATTAAATAATATGAAAATGTTAAATTGTCTATACAATATAATATAGCATTTAAAAAATGTTTTAATATATTTTAAAAGATTGAAATGGATATGAAGTTATTATTTTAGAAGACAAATATAAAATGGGAATAGTTTAGAAATTTCACAATTTTCTAAATTTCAAATTAATTACACATGCCATTTTAAATATCTTTAATACAATAAAATAGAAATTAAGAAAGTTCCATATAATTATTGATAAATATTTATAGAAATAATATCTTATAAAAAACATGTAGGAAGAAGTCAATAGTAAAATATTTAATTTTCTTCTTCAAATTTATCCAAGAAAAATAAATCATGATAAGAGTTTATGATACTTATTATTGATCATTCATCTTACATGTCTTCATCATAAACATCAAATTCATCTTGAGCCAACTCTCGATATTGCTCTGAACTAACATCAAATTCTCCTAAATCAATAAATAAATTTATCCCAGAGTCTTCTCTCTCATCCACGATATCATCATCGACAAGATTATCAAATATTGTTGAATCATATTCATCATTTATGCTTTCTGTCTCCCCATTTTCTTCTCCTTCACTCTCTTCATGTCCTTCTTGTTGTCTATCTTCATATGTGTACTCAATATGTTCTAATTCTTGTTCCTGTACATGTTCTCCAATTTCATCCATTATTTCTACTTCATCATTACTATGTGTCTCGTCCTCATCTATAATATCAACATTATTTTTGTTTAAAAATGATGCATGACATGGTTCCACCTTGGATTGTGCTCTATGACAGAAGACCAATTTTGATTTTGCATATCTTGGATGATAAAAATTTGTTCACATTGCTCTGGGAATACATATGGCTCATCTGTGTCCATAAAATCGATGTTTTTATCATAGGAAAACCATTATCATGCATATAAATTGTTCTATTATTTCCTTTCTCAATCAATGAAAACCACTTTACTAGAAAGATAACCTTCCTAAAGGACCTGAAGTCAAGTTCCATAATGTCCTCCAAAATTCCATAGTACTTCGTCTTTGTTTCAATTTCACTGGAATCCACCACATCAAAATATGTTGATATCCCACAATCAAATGTATGCCTAAGCTTATCCATCTTCTCAATGTGAAAGTGCTTACCATATGCCCAAATTGATTTGTAATGTGTCACCTAGACAAATATAACATTTACAATGCAATGTCAATAAATCATTCTTAAATATTAACTACAATACATTTTTGACTAAATAACATAAAAACACAATAAACTATAAGCATGCACATACCTTCCTTGAAATATTAAGAGGATCTCTTTTACTTTCTTGCATAATATTATCTCTCAACCAATCCCATGGGCATTTATTTGGCCATGTATTTTTATGATTTTCAGGTAACTGTGGGACTCGAATCATGGACCCCATCCTTCTAGATGCTCTTCTATATGCAATTGTGTCAGCTTCTTCTTTCTTTATTTTGTATAGCTCTATCCATTTATCCATGCATTTTGCATGATGTGCAACATAGAGGTGAATTTTCTCATACTCATTTCCATCTGTAAGTGAAATTTAGTAAATTATTAAAATTAATATAAAGATAAATTAAGGATAAACTATATAACTACTAAATATTTTATAAAACATGATGCATACCTCGTACTTTTCTTAACCTCCCTCTTCCTTGTAGTACTTCACTTGTTAGTATATCTAGTTGAGAAGATCCCCGGATACTTTGTGTACTAGAATGAAAATCAGGTAAGTAATTAGAACTAACATTCACCATTTCTTTGAATGTTATGTAACCCTCTGCAATGGAACCCTCTGGTCGAGCCTTTTGTCTCACAAAATGCTTCAATACCTTCATTAAACGCTCAACAAGCCACATTGATCTTGATGCGACTGGACCACAATATTCTATCTCATTAACAAGGTGTATGAGATAATGGACTTGTGGATCAAAATATACAGTAGGAAGATACTTTTGAAGTGTACACATTAATATAGGTGCTTTATCCTTCCAATATATAAGGTCTTCCATTTTAATCTCTCTTGAGGACACAAACCTGAAATATAATGTTTAACTAACATTAGTTTTGAGTAATAAATCATGTATAATGGTATGCAAAAATATATATTGAATAAAATTAAATATTATATGGTTACCTGATATATTTTGATAAGAAATATAGTGTTGGTTATATTTCGATCAAAGGTACTAGGAATAATAATGGGAAGTATAACCTGCAACAAAGAAGTGTACATTTGTTAAATATAATAATTAATTTATATCAATGAAATTTTAAGAAAATAAAAAACATTTCAACTTTAAATATAAAACTCACCTTAATCATGTTGTGCCAATCATGTGTTTTTAGTCCTATTAGATCCTCATTTTTTGCTCTAGAGAAACAATTCTTTATTGTGGCACCATAACCTGTAGGGAACCTTATTTTCTTTATGGCTTCATTGATATGATTTTTCTCCTCAGTGCTCAATCTCCAAGGAGAAGGGAGGAATGTGTTATCATCAGGATTTGGCCATAATGGACGCATGACTTTACTCACTTCAAGGTCTTTCCTCAACCATATTCCATCTTCCTTTTTTCCATTGATAATATTCCATAGTGATCTCGATACATTGCATCCAATGTGCATAACATCAAGTAGGTGTACGATGGGCATATTCCTATAATACTCAAGTTCATAAAATATTGAGTACCTTTTCATGCCCGGGGTAGTTTTTCTGCACAAAAAAAAATTATAAATTAGTGTCATACTCAATGTTGGTATAAAAAGTGTCAACAAAATGTCTATATTTTTCCTCACCTCCACCATCATGATAAGCAATATACCAGTCGTTTGGAGTCAAAACCCTTGGAATAGGTTCTCTTACTAGTTTTGTGTTAAAATCATTTCGTTTTGTTACTCTGTAAGGATGATTAATAGGCAAGAATTGTCTATATTCATAGTATATATCCTTCTTTAAGTGTTTTGAGTGTCTCACAATTGTTTGAAATCCACATGATGGGCACCCAACTTTCCCTTTTGTTTGAATACCTATAGTCATGTATAATCATTGTCAATGTAAATTTTTAATATTTTCAACAACTATAAATGATTCACAATATTAAATCTCATGAATATATTATATATCCACTAACCACAACATAAAGATAACCCTGGGGCATCATGAATGGTCCAACACATCATGCCTCTAAAGAAGAAATCTCTCCTCCCAATAGGCCTTGATATGTCATGCATTTCAAATCCCGCCCATAATTGTTTAAGCTCATCAATGAGGGGCCTCAAATATACATCCATATTATGTACTTGATACTTTCCTATAACCATCAATAAGTTAAAAATAATTATATGATATATTATATGTTGAATATTTCATATAACACTAAAGAAATAAAAGATATCAGTCAGGAAGGTTAATCACCTGGAATAATTAGAGTCAACATTATATTTTCCTTCTTTATTGCCATCCATGGTGGGATATTATTGAGGATTGCAACTACTGGCCATGTAGACCATCCCGATGATTGAATTGAGAATGGATTAATCCCGTCCATAGCTATTGAAATTCTAGCATTTCGTTTCTCACATGAAAAATCTGGCCATTTCTCATCAATTTCTTTCCATGCCTTACCATCCCCTACAATTCGTAAGGTTCCATCATTGCTTCTATTCTCAAAATTCCAACCCATGAGCTTTGCTAATTCATTACATTTAAACATTTGCTTAAGTTGTGGAATTAAAGGAAAATGGCGAAGAACTTTCCGTGGAAATGTTTTTGACTCAACAACACCTTGATGCTCATATCTACTAGTATGACATACATCACATTCTTGTAATGATTCTTTCTCACCATAATATAACATACAATCATTAGGACATGCATGGTAAACATTATAGTTCAATCCTATATTTCTTAAAGAGTGTTTCACTTCCCTGTAAGACTGAGGAAGATGATTACCCTTGGGAAGAACCTTGGTATAAAGAACTCTACATGATAAAGAATACAACAATTAATTAGAAACAAATAATATGAAATATTTGTGTATCTAATCATCATAAAACATGATTAAAATTGTTGATATATGGAAATGTAATCTTTAATCTAAAATTTACATACCTCAACAAAGCAGTAAAGCTAGTGTCTGACCACCCAAATATAGCCTTTATGTTCAATAACAAAAATATTGTTGATAATACAAATATTTCTGCACTTTCATACAACATTTTCCTTGCCATT
Organism: Taxus wallichiana var. yunnanensis; assembly: GCA_018340775.1. NCBI lineage: Eukaryota > Viridiplantae > Streptophyta > Pinopsida > Cupressales > Taxaceae > Taxus > Taxus wallichiana. Next base: position 236,426,914 of record CM031241.1, read on the forward strand.
TCATTCAATTCAGAGTCCTTTTCAGTGAAAATGTCATGAAGTAAACTATCAATAGTTGGATCCATGTTTGGAACTTCATCATTCATTATGTTGTTTTGGTTTATATTCTCCACATGTGGGTTAGTTGTATTGGGTGGAATAATATTGGGAACCTACAATATGATTTTATATTACTAAATAATCCATGAGAAGTATGTGAAAGTAAATCATGCCACATGACTAAAAAAGATAAGTAAAAATAATTTTTCTTACATACCATGTCATTAGGTTCCATATGACCATTTAATTTCAAGTGAGAAATAGTTATAGAGCGTCTCCATCTTCTACGCCCTTTACATTTGAAGCATTCACAATATATACTTTGCTCATACCAATCACTAGTGTAGGGTTGAGGACCACCACTAGAATCACTATCATTCGAACTACTAGACATTTTAAAATCTACAAAAGTTCAAATAAATGTGTATTAATGATAAAGAGTAAAAATGAAAACTCTTTGTGTTTAATACAATTTCTAAACTACAAATAATCAATTTTTAAAATATATAAATAAACCATGTATAATATCGATAGAATATCTAATTCTATGGATCCAATGCTAAATTTAAAATTTTAATTACTTTTCGTTAAAAACCCAACAAAATTGAAATTTTAATTTGTTTGTATCTTTATTAAAAATATTATAGATAATTCCATATAAAATGTAGAAGAATAATTTTATAACTTAAATTTGTGGTTTAATAATTTAATAAATACCATTCACTATTAATATATAACTCACGAATAACACTTAATCACTATCATTCCATAAACTATAAAATATTACATATTTCCATTTTTATATTATATACAATTATTATAAATGTATAATTATTTCATTTTACATTACTAATCATAATCTATTGACTATTTTACTAACAATATTTTAAAAATATTTTAATTCTATATAAAATAATTATAAATTTATTTCTTATTTTTTATATTATTTTTGGATACTTTCCTAGCATTAATATTAATTGTTTTATTCATGATAGGGATCAAATTTGAAGTGCGAGTCAAAATTTAAAATAAATATTTTACACACGTTCTATAGTTTAAGAACATTTTTGTAAATACCAGAAAACATAAAATCATAAATAAAATTGAAACCCTTTTCAAAATAGAATAGTAATAGTAGTTAAAATTAAACACTCAACTATCCCATTCTTCCTCTCAAATTTGATAAGCCGTGTATTTTGATAGATGAATTTTTAGTGTTTGAAAACTATAATTTATTTATACTTCATGTTAACAAATCTATAAAATAAAAGATCGTGATTTGTTTTATTTTAATGAGGTGAAACAAAAATAATTTTATAATATACTAATGTTAAGATGATATTTTAAATCCACATCATTCCTTTTGTGGATTATTCTTCCAAAATAATATGATGACAAATACAATAAGACATTTTTAAAAAAAAGATTAATTCACTTTTTTTTATTCACCATACAAAGAAAAATTAAATAAAGATGTCCCAAATTTAAATAAAAAGTTGTTCATAATTATAGAAATATTATTATCCATACCATAAATTAAAATTATGCATGTAGAGGAGAACAATAATATTTTTTGTTTACAAAACAATTCAAAACCAAAAGCCAATACAAGAATCCACATGATCTCAATAACCAATCGTAAGGCTGAAACTTCCTAGAAATAGTACTAAAATTTAAATATTTAGTGGGGATTACGGAATGGGATATGGAGTTTTGGCAGCTTCTATACTTGAGAGAATGCCTTAAGAAAAGAACAAACTTGACAACACCAAACATAACCATTATATATCATCATACGGGAGGTTTACTCAATCATTGACAAGAACACAACATAGGATACATAGCTTTTAAAGTATTTGTTGTCAACAACAAGTTGACATAAACCTATCTGGTCAACACATAACCATTCTACTAAAATGACAGCAAGAAGGTCGTATCACAATGATCATCACGATAACTAGTATACCAAAGAATTTAAGAATACACCAACCTCTAACCTATAAGACAATGAAATTTAAACATTTTTTAAGGATCAAAACGTAGAGTAATTTCTTATGCATAAAACCAAGATCCCAGTTTTAAGATTTGAAAACTTCCTCAATAATGATCAAGTAGATCTCTCATCTTCCAACATATGTGAGACAAAATCCAAGTACGAACAATTTATTCCAAAATTTTAAGTTATCTCGAAGATGCGAATACCATCTCAAGGAGACATTTCGTAAGGTCAACTACATTCCTCAAAACATACAACGGTCACCAAGGGAGTAAAGATGATCCCAAAGACAAGAATCTCCAAAAGATGAATAGGGACTGCTACCAAATTATGATGATCATGCATGACGCTTGAAGACTAAAATAGTTCTTCGAGGGGTTTACAAATAACAAAAATAACTAACCCAGTTTTGAGAGTAATACCAACTTGGTTCAATTCAAAAATCAGTCAAGTTAAGCACACACTAAGCCGAACTCGAGAAGGGTAACTAGAACCTAAAATGAACTAAAAGAAAAGATAGAGACAAAAATAACATCATTCACCTATACACTATGCACTTATAGTGCTCAATTACTATTTCACAAATACCCAACATAAGCCAAAATGAAGGATTCCAAATGAAAACAAGAATTTGAAAAACACGCACTATAAAATTAAGTAGAACAACAATGTTTCATAAAAGATTCAAATCGTAAGATCGTACAAAAGAACTAGGAATTTTCATTACAGGACCCCCCTTTTCTTTTATTAATCTTGAAAAAAGTTGATTGTTGGTATTTATTAAAACTCAGAAAACAATATAAAAGGCTTTAAACAACACAGTCATTTCTAACACCAAAAACTAATATCCTCCTAGAAAATGTGAAAGAGTAAGGGAATTAGAAACAATACAAATAAACCATCACACGAGACATTTATATGAAGAGCAGGGTCATTTAATGAATCATTTAAATAACAACATAAGACTCAAGGGTATAGAGCATATCATGCCTGATTAAGCTCCCACAGTTGAGCACAAGCTGAACAGGGTCTGCAACAACATCTCAAGCCCAAACTCCATTGTCCTCCAGCTTGTTGGGTGGTCCACACTCTTCTCACAGCCAAATTTGGCACAAGAAAGTTATGGCCAGGGTATGGAGTCCCCAAAACATAGATCTACAATACCTTGAAGGAAATGTGGTCTCTAGGATGACAGTGATAGAAATCTGTGCATAAAATGGCTTGATCTATGACCCTGATTCCACCATATATGACCAACAAAACAATGTCCAACCTACTCAGCCCACCTTTCAATTGCAGCGCCCTGGTTACATGTAAAATGTGGAAGAGTAAAACAAGAGGAAAGGTGAACTACCTGAAATAATTCCTATAAGAGATGTGGTGGAAATGACACACCGCATTATACGCACAATAAATAATACCAACAAAAAAATGATACGAGATAAAAAAAAATGCACCTAGGGAGGAACTATTATGTAAAATGCATTGACAGGAATTATTTCAATGGCTTCCCTCTCCCCAAACCACTATGATAAACTTATCTATGCTCGGGAGGCCAGGATAACACAACATACTCATGCACCAAGGAAAAGAAATCAGAGCAGAAAGAATAAAACAAAACCAAACAAGTATGTAGCCAAGAGGAAAAAGGTGTTTCATCCCGAAAACATATTTCAAAGCATGATTTAATTAAAACCCACAAGGAAACAAATAGGAGACCAATAATAAATTCACACAGGAAGGGAGGGGGTAAGCGGCAAGGTAATTGATCAAGCCGACAAAAGGATTAGCTGGAAGTTTCAACGCATTCTTCCCAACCTCCAGTCTGTAATATCCTCACAAAAAAACACACGTGGCCAGCAACTAAGGTTTGGAATTTTAGTCCCCCAATGCAATCCAAGATGTCTAATGAAACCAATAAAAGAAATCACAGGTTGCCATAAATTTCACCCGCCTCCAACCAACAAAGACCACAAAAACCAAGGTCTTATAGCTCATGCCTCCCTCATGCCAGGCATGAACAAAAGGGACCATAAAGTGGGGGGAAAAGTTGGTGGCTCCAGCGATAAATTCACCCTTAATTAGAAATTTGAAACAACACAAGGTATGAGTGAATTATAGTTGGCCAAAGAGTGTAACGACTCATAAATTCACACATGGACAACACAAGTAAAAAAGACAGGATAAATTTTTGTTGACTTGCTTCCACACATAACATGACGCAACATGTCATCACAAAGTTACAACCAACTTGGGAACCACTTGTTACGGCGATGACCACAAGGTCAAAGCATGGAAACGTTCACACCCAAAAGGATAATACACTTTTTCTGACAAGACAACATAGATGTCCAACCAAAGAGCACACTTACAGTTAGGGCCAACCACAATGAGATATTCTTGAGGGTTATTTAATTTAAAAAGACATCTTTCAATTCTTAGCTTACGTTTTCAAGGAGGCTCAAGATATGATTCATACAATTCATCGTACCAAGCTAAGTTTATTCTTTTTAAACCGAGTAATCATCTTTAAAACTTCTCTATTATGACATTTATTTACTTAATTCATTTATTTAGAGAAATGGGTAATTTAAACCCACAAGGCCATCTATTTACACTTACGCTACTAGAACTTGTTCATGCCCATATGACAAAATGGGTTTGTGTTCAACACGCTTAAGAGAAAAATTACCAAGTAGCTTGGAAAAAGGTTAGAGGGAGAAGGTTGAATTGAAAACATCTTTAAGACCTCATTTTTTATTACCAAGATTTAATTGAAACTTGAGAACTTAACCAAAATTATTAAAGATTTTACTTAGGCTTTACTAAATGAGTTTTATAAAAATAAAACAATTTACCATCCAATGGCTAAGAGATAGATTGCGTGGTTTCTAAAGTGTTATCTCCTGCTTATCAAATCTTATTATCTTCCAAAACTAACCATAGATTTCCTTTAAGATCATTTAAGAATTTCACCATGAAAGGGATAGTGTTCATTAGTGTAGCTAGGGATATCAAGTTATATAATGTTACTTAACAAGGGATAGTTTCATCTTTGATCACTTATGGAAATACATGCTCTCAAGTTGGTCACCTCTACACTAATTTATTTGCAATATAAATTTTAGTTTAACTTCTATAAGTATTAAACAACCCATTTTATTTTACTTATAACACACTATTACTAAGTCTTAGAAAGATTTAACTCAACATTTAATCGTAGGGGTAAAGTTTAACAATATTCATTTACGAAAACGAAATAAGGTTACATCAACTCTTAGAATACCGATAATCCATTAAGGTCACTCAACAAGCGGTAATCCAACTTTCTTATATTTTCCAAGATAGACAGACAATTCAAGGTTCCAAAGTTAAGACGACATAATCCACGATACAATATACTAAGACATTGATCCTCTTCTAAATTTTCCACTAGATGTTATCAATAGTTGAACAATATAAAAAGGATTCATGCAAAAGAACTTCTCAACTGAGGTTGATGTAAAAATCTACAAGTCTATCCCTCATCTACTCACAAAAATCCATCTGCAACAAATTTTCCACAAGAGTCAGTTCGCGAGAACTGAGCAAGATAAGGCTACACAAAACCACCATAACTATTATCTAACAATACCACAAAAAGGAAGCACTTTATTACAAGAATTGGGTCAAACCTCTAAACACTATCAACACATCAAGTTATAATAAAGTCTCCATCATGCCAATCAAAGAAGGAGAAGACCTTGTACTTCAGTTAGGAGTAAAAGCAACGAAAGTATAGCAATCGTATGAGAATGGCCCTTGGCCCTATAAGGAGAAATAAACAATCTAGCAAAAACAGAATTCCCATCAAGTAAGTAATTAAATAATAACTACAAGATTGAGATTTGATATATAGACCAACCATCTAGAAATTTATCAAAGGTACCAAAAAAATAGGCTAAAATAATATATTTCGTAAAGATCAAGAGTTGATCGGCCCAAGAAAGGGGAACCACGGATTTCAAAAATTAACACAACAAGCCATGTATAATCGAGTTTCAAACCAAAAATCAAATAGAGTATACACACAACATAAGTTTCAAAGTGAAGGCAAAGTATACTATTTTTGACCATTAACTCCAAGAGATTTTCCAATCATTCAAGAAGGGCCAATGTCTTACAGGCTAGTAGCAAACACGCGAGAGAAGAAGGGAGTTCCGTCAAACAAGAGTATACAATAATGTCATCAACAAATTTTATAACACTAAAGATTTGCAAACCTCCACAACAATTCTAATGTTTGGTTAATTTAAAATAAATTACCTATTTCCCAAAACAACAATATTTTAAGGCAACCCTTGGTAACACAGTCAACCGTCACACATAGATACAAACATAATTTCTAAGTGACATTATCAAAACAAAACCTTCCGCTATGAATCCATAAGACTATCAAATGAAAGATGAGTTTTTTCCGAAGATTAATCACATTTAAGGAAATTTCCATCACAAAATATTAAGGTAATTACGTGCATATAAACCGACCAATATTAATTAATAGCGTTAACACTACAAAGGAGAAATAATGCAAGTTAAGAAAAAATAGAAGAGCGCCATCAACAATAATTCAAAGAGGGGGATTAGACCAAAAATATTCTAGTGTCAATGAGGTACTGGATTCGCACAATGAAACCTCAAGCTTAGTTGATCCGAAAAGCTAGTTATGGTTCAAGTTGATAGGGATGGTCAAGGTACTTCTTGAGGATGGCCTTAAAATCCTAGAAACAAGATGAAATATAATATAAGAGTCTAAACACGTGAGACAGAAAACACATTGCACACAAACCTTTTCATTCTAAAAGTTTTAATACCGAAACTCTAAGCTGGCTAGCCCAAGCATTGATCACACTAATCCTACAACCTTTCTTTCTCGATGCCAAAAGGTTATCAAAGGGACTTGAGAAGGAGTTAACAAAAAACGTCAAAAGACAAACTTGGGTGCTAGGGAGGAGCTTCATAGTTAACGTAACTTACTTCCATGATAATGAAAATACTAGTTTGATCAACATAATAACTTGCAACTCAATCGCAGAGAAGAATTAATACATAAACAAACAGACGAAGGTCTATCACTCGAGCAAGAGAAACATAACACCTAGAGGAGAGGGCACACGCATCCTTTCGACCAACATACTGACAACGATAAAAGCTAAAACAAGAAGAAAAAAAGCAGAAAGGGGAGATCTCCCATCATGACATCCAACTGACAAATCAATGCAAGGAAAAGGTGGTTCGATTTCACAATAATTTTAAATAAAATAACAGTAGAAAAGTGTAGAAATATCTTTCCTTTTTCTCCAGATTCAATAGGTTTCATGGACACCGCCCGGACCAGCAACAACAATCCTCAGGTCGAATCTCCCCCTTTTTATAGGCTGGGCACTCAAGCTCCATTCTCGTCTATGCTTAGCCTGGGCAGAGAGCTCCATTTTATAAGAAACGTCGAACGGAAAGAACGGTGGTCTCAGGTGCTGTCAAGACTACGGTATGCACAATATGGTTTTAATGAAAAATGTCCAGCACATACTTGAAAGAAAGGGACAAGGCCAGACTGCACAACCCTCTAAACAACCTTCCAGCCTGCGTTAAAGATGGGGCACCAACGAAGGACAAAGACATCGAAAAAGCACAAGGAACAAGGATAATAGAATTTTGAAGAAGAATACGCCTCCAAAAACGTATGCAAGGAGAGAGAGAATCCACGCAGCGTGCAAAACGTGACAGAATGCCACAAATCAATGGGGGGGTCTCAATAGAGAATCTTTGTAAATAAATTTCATCAGGTCTCCTGGTAACACTCTCACTGTCACATAGTCGATTTTGATAAAAATATCTTGAAGGAGAATCCCAAATTTGAGGATGCATTCGATACTGAACAGATAACAACATAGTTGGACAACCCGCTTTCTGGGAGCACTCACAAAGGCTTCTACTATACTGCAACATGCCTGCCACCACATTTCTTCCATACTCAACTTGACCCTCGCAATAATCTTGAGACTCTCCAGGGATTTAGTCTTCCGAACGGAATACCCTCTGAAAGCTGACTGTATTTTGACGGCTGCAACGGTATCGTCCATCCGATGAGGAGGAGCCGTGACATGCCATGGGGTGTCTATATTCACAAAGTGTGGGGAAAACGAAGCGACAGAGGGAGAAGAAGAGCCTGCGACTGGAACAGTGAACGTCCTTCCCACGTTTTGATCCCACGCACTCCTGAAGGGAGAGTTATACATGGTCGAATCCTCTCTTTAACCCAATAAACCCACAGAATAGAATAGACTGTAAGCTGAAACCCACAATGTTCTGTTATCTTTCCTGCTGGCTGGCTAATTGTTGTTGCGGGTCGCTGCTGTGGATCCCTGACAAGAACACACCTCACAGCACTCAATGAAAGTGGAGGTAACACGCCTGCTTCACTAGCTTGAAGCTCCATCTAGCCATCATGTCAACCATTACTGCGCCCATACGCATTGAATAAAAGAATCAAAAAGAGATCCAGGTGAAGAAAAATAGGCCTCCACCGACTCCCATCTCCCTCACGCAAGGTAGAAACGTGATGGCCATTACAGTCTGCAGGTTGGGTGGTTGGGAGGAGACTAATGTCATCCACTTGCAATCAAGACCTGCGAATGGACCTGGTCGGCCAAGGTGGCAGTGGAGGGTAGGTGCAAGCAAATTAAAAGATTTAAAAAAAAAATCATGTGGTCCTCACCACGACCTATTAATTCAATGGTAGAGGTTAAAATATTTTTGCGGGTTTTTCCAATGAATTCTTAGCATTTAGAAATTAGTTGGCCTAAAGTTTGTGATTTCAAGACCATTATAAGATAGGACTTGAAAATCAATTGGAAACATGAAAATTAAAGAAGTTCGATGTTGCATCAATTCTAGAAAATTGTAATGTGTATGTTACTTCAATTCTGAATTCAAGAAGAATCAATTAGAATAAATCAATGAATGTATTTAGAGGAAGCTACTAAGTGTCTTACAGAATAGCATTTGAATTTTTATACATATTCTAATAATCAAGATTTTTAATGAGATTCTTTAAATATATTTGAAATCACACTTCCTCCCCATCGCCAGGCGCCCCCATGAGCCCCTCCTTCAGCAAAGATATGGGATAACAAAAATCTCTACTAACTAAGGTAAGCTCACAAAGCATACGAAAGAAGATATATTAATACAAATGCAAAAGGAGTTACAAGATTACCTAAACAGTTCCCATAAGCTAAAAAGGTATACAAATTTTTGTATGATTACTATTCAACCCGAGAAGATTAAATCGCAACCAGACGAGCAAGCTAGAGGAAGTAAGAATCGAATTGCCCATTACTCACAATGATTAAAACAACATGTGAACAGGCCTAAGCAACCAAGGGGATAAACTAGATGTTAACGTTCGAAGGCGAACACGAAGCAAAGACCGACCATGGAGCCAAGACATCAAAATTACACACAGCCGTTCGACGCTCCACAAGAGGGTCATTGCGACAAGAACTAGGGTAAACGCCGAATGGGGCATTACAAAGAGGAACAAAGTAGTCAATAATTTAAATTTTAATCCTAACATTCCGTTCCAACTTGGTGCCACCACCAACCTTTCTCTATTTCCACACATGTCAAGGTCGGTAGAAGACGAGTTCGGGTGGGAGATAAATTCCTTTTATTATCATTTTATTTTTATTTATTTTACCTTACTTTTATTTATTTACTTATTTTTAAACCTGGTTCAAAGGCTAGGTATATTTTAATAATTACGCCTAAAACAACTAGAAAATATTTTAATATTCCATCGAACTCCCCGTTTTTTAAACAACAATTTTGAGCATTTCATAGATCTAACGCATGATTAGATCGCTAGAAGAATGTTAGAAAAGTAAGCTACCAAAGACCCTCGACAACTAACAATAGACCAAGATAGCATGACATGGAATGAAAGAAGGAAAGAAAGATGCTTTAAAAAAAAGACTTCACACTAGGGTCGCAACACAAAATGATCAAAAAGGGGCTCAGACAAACAATCGATGTTAAAACAGGGTAAAGAAGTAAATGCAGATAATGAAATCGAATGGGGCATTACATCCTCCTCCCCTTAAGAAAAGCATCATCCTTGATGTGACATAACACAAAGGGAAGGAAGCGGCAAGCAATAAGGAACAGATGGGGGAAAAGGTACATTGTATGGTTAATATTTTAGATTCTAAAGCATGGCCATGGGGTGGCCTTGGGAACATTTGGTAGAAATTTGAATTTTCAAGTTTTGTGAAGATTGGCAATTCTCTCTTATTCATTATTTCATTAGTCTCTTTCCATTATCATTATTTCTAGTTTTAGTTCTTTTAAAATTTCATTGTTGTAGAGTTTTGGTTTATTCATTCTTGTGGGTTCCCAACATGAACTGCAATCACAACACCCTACCAAGGTCATACACAACACTAAAGATTCACAAGCATACTTTTACATAATTTCATGTCTATACCACATCACAAAGCTTGACCAAATATAGAAGAGACAAACTCGGTCCACAAGCATAGCACCTGTCACACATCTATGACCGACATATAATTCTTGAACAAAAGTGTACTACAACAACCTAAAATTTCCACAATTCCACAGATGAAGATTTTACCTAACTCAGAATGTAGCTACATGTACATTAGGTCAACAAGGGCATCAATGCCATATCCACAACATCACAAAACAAATCCAACTAACATGAGTAACACATATATCATAACACTACAACCAAAACATCATAACAAATATGCATACCTCCTAAAGCATCAGTCACTCACACACACAAATCTCTTGTCTCCCTCAATCTCTTATGCCTCCCTAAAATCTCTTATGCCTGCCTCAAGTCTCTTATATCTCCCTCAAATCTCTTATGCCTCCCCTCTCAAGGAGGCGGTTGTCCCTATGGTCCTAGGCACATAGAGTTCGAATACTAGGCACATAGAGTTCGAACACTCCTAACCAAAGTGACATAATAACATGTGGTTCAACAACACGCTAGTTATCTCGTAACTCCTCGGGGCGTATCCCATACAACAAAGAGGGTCCATAGGTCTAACCATTCCATGGTGCATCCTATGACCCTATTCCACACATCACAATAATAGAACCAGCATAGCAATCCGATCCAAATGCCAAGTGGAAAAATACAAGCCTTGGGAAAGGTGGTAAAATATTAAAATTTAAAAGAAGATCCAAAACCAAGAAAAATAAATGGCCAAATAGCCATAGTTAGTGTCAAAATCCACATGTTAGTACCAAAAACAAGGAAATGCCCAAAATGTAAAACATGGCAATCAAGAAAATTGCTGGTCCTTACGAAATAACATAAAAAGTTCAATTTATGAATAATATATATATAACACATTACGATGACTATGTGGCTTTATCTGGCCACCAAGGGGGTATTCAACGAGTTGTTGGCACTTAGAACCTCGAGCCTCATCTCACAAAATAAAATAGCAATAGTACAATTGTCATCATCTCTATCAGAATCATCCCACCACCACTTCGACAAGGCTAAACATAGTCATAACTACACTTAGGTTGCCTCCATACAACAACCACATATGGAGAGAGGAAAGAATCACAGGTCATCATCTATGGAACCGAAGGTCGGATCGAGTTACTAGCCCATGGTACACATTCCCTCACTCCAAACATACACTCTACCGATTTCCCTCAGGGTCGGTTAGTGTAAGGTTCACAACATAACATGCAACAACATCACTAACATAATGGTGGTTCACGCACATTAATCATATCACCTTAGCAAGGTACATATACATGGTATAACACATACATTATAGTCACAAGGTTATAATATATCACATCGTAACGCCTGTCCCAGTTCGGTGTGTACCCTAGTCCTTGTCGCAATGACACCTTTGTGTGTGGATGTAATGTGTAATGTCTGCGTTAACCTATTTAAAGAAGGATATCACATCAATATGCCATTTCCGTATTCAATTTCGTTATTGCCTTGTGACCTTAGTTGACATTTATTGGTTTGACAATCTTACCTTGAGTTCATTTGATATTTGACATAGTGGCTTGGTTTCAAGTCTTTATTCTGTCTTCGTGATTTCAATAAAGTGGTTGCAGTTATGTTATGCTATCATATCTTGTGGTATCTTGTTGATATCATGTTAACTATATCTAAGGACTTCAATTTTTTTTCCTAAGGTAAGACTTGACGTTTCTAAATAGTATAACCTAGACCTCGACTATGACATAAACCAAAACCTAGGCATTCTATTAATCAAGACCCATGGAGTCAAGATCATTGTGAGATTTGACATGAAGCTATGTTTTGGAAAATAGCGACTTCAATGTTAAAAGGAGATTTTTAAAAAGGGTCACAGATCCGACTGGAAACATAATTTAATGGGAATGTTAATGTTTTTTGTGACCTTGTTTCCTTGGTCGGCTGGAGGTGGGTGGCTTTAATGGCCACCTGCCATTGCATTAAAAACCCCCTGCACCTTCTTGGCGTGTTCAACTTCCTGGTTGGTGGCCGCACATGCCCATTTATTAAAATGTTGACTTGCATCTTCTGTCTCACGTGGTCTACCTGTTGTTTTCTGCCCAAAACCACGAATGCTTGTTTGCACTCCATCAAATGCTGCAACAGATGAATTGCTACAGCGTGTTCTGGATAGTGGATTCATTGATGGTGAAATGAAGGTCTATCGCCCTGATGTTGCGAGGGTGGGTGTGGGTTCTCAAAATCATGTTGCACAGGTAGTATCAGTGGAGCGTAGAACTAAACTTTTCCTAGGAAAGTGCCGTGAGGAAGTATTTGGCTATATGCAGCAGCTACAGGGCAGAGAAGTAAACTTATCCCAGAAAATCAGTGGCCTCTCCAGAGAGAGTTAAGTGCGACGGCCATGTTCCCGGCTTGCACAGGTGATCCCAAGGAACCGTTGGTGTTGATCTTGATGTTCTAGTTGCATGTGACCATAGTCATGATCAATTGTTGAAAAATCTAGATCAGCTGCAAGGCGCCATAGAGTTTCAAAATGTATGGTTCAGATATCCGTCATGCCCTGATGTCACAGTTTTACAAGATTTTTGATTTACAGATACCCGCAGGCAACACATTAGGTCTTGTTGGTGGCAGTGGATCTGGAAAGAGCACCATAATATCATTGCTGGAAAGGTTCTATAACCCCATTCAAGGGAAAATACTGGTGGATGATGTTGACATCAAAACTTTAAATACCAAGTGGCTGAGACAACAAATAGGGTTTGTGAGCCAGGAGCCTGTGCTGTTTTCGACTAGTATAAGGGAAAACATATTGTATGGAAAGGAGGATGCGAATGAAGAGGAAGTGATAGCTTCTGCAAAGGCTGCCAATGTACACGTCTTCATCTCAAATTTTCCTGCTGGCTACGACACCAAGACAGTGGTGGTGGTTTTTTTTTTTTGTGATGAAGCTGCAAGCCAGTGAGGTAGGTGTGTTTCCTCCACTTTCATTGGGTGCTGTGAGATGTGTTCTTGTCGGGGATCCACAGCAGAGACCTGCCACTATTTCCAGCCAGGCTACAGGCACGTTACAGTATAGTAGAAGCCTTCGTGAGTGCCTCCAACAAGCAGGTCATCCAACTATGATGTTATCTACTCTGTATCGACTGCATCCTCAATTCAGGATTCTCCTTCAAGGTGACAGATCACACCCACAGGCACAGGAGATCTATGCAATGTTGGAGAAAATGTCTTGGGAGATGAAGGTAGCAGGATATTTTTTAGATCCAGATCATGTCATGTACTGAGTTGTTTCTTCAAAATCGGTTATGTGACAAAGGAGGGTGTTACCAAAAGACTCGATGAAATTTATTTACAAAGATTCTCTATTGAGATCTTACTTGTCTTATGATGTAACTCATGGAAGAGAATCTCATAGAGACCGATCTGTTTCATATCGAATATTCATTAAACACAATTTGCTTTGCAATTTTATGAGCTTTTTCAACGAGTCACCAGGTTAGCAGGCATAAAGTTTTCTGTTGGAATTATCACACCTTACAAGCTATAAGCTGTAATGTTTGCACCAAGAGTTTGATGTTGTCCCCAATTTGATGAAGGAAAAGGTTTATTTATCATTACGGTAGATGCCTTTCAGAGCCAGGAGCGTGATGTAATCTTTATGTCTTGTGTCTGAGCTTCAAATCATGGGGTTGGATTTGTAGCTGTTTTTCACCGCGTGAATGTGGCACTAGCACGAGCTTGCAGGGCACTTTGGGTTAAGGGCAAGCAGATGCATTGAAACAATCAGATGCATATCGAGATGGCGTTTTAAACCAGGCATGTTAAACCTGCCCTTGCAATCTTCTGCTACCCTTTTATTATGTCATGAATTGAATGTCCTTCTTTTTTTTTTTTATCTGTTATGGCATTTAGAATGGGCTTCTGCTTTTCCTTGTGAATCGACCCAGATTGAAGGAAAGGAAGGACTGTTGGGAGTTGTTTGTTTTTCATACCCTGATAGCAACTGTGATAGCATGTATACATTTCTTTTCTGCCTCGTTTTCTTTTCTTTTCGAAATAAAAGAGTAACTGCTATGTGATAGCAAAATAATGGTTGAAGTTTATACCGTGGGTGTTAGATCTTTAACCGGGGTGCTTTCCTACTTAATTCTTAAAATTCGGGTGACATTTAGAGACGATAGTGAACAATGGCCGTTGAGTTTGATTTCTAAACAAGCAGTAGCAGTTATAAACTTGAGCCATGAATAACGTTAGTGGATATTTGTAGATTTGTCGACTCATGGCCAGTTTTAGGCTAAACGTTTGTTTTTGTCTTGGTAAAAGCTTTTCTTGGGCTGAATCTGTGTGTAGACCTCGCATAGTGAGCATGATGTTTTCTTAGAGGCCTACGTGAGTGAAATATTGATGCTCAATACAGATCCTGTGACGTGAGTCATCAGATCATAAGATAAAAGAGTTCAATCGAACTCTTTAGTAGTAGCGATGTTTTCTTTGGAGTGACTATGAGGATAGGTCGAGTAGACTATCGTGAAATAGATGGGTATGCCCAAACTATTCATATGTTGTTTTAGAGACGGAAGAGAAGGCATAGTTCGTAGGAAGAGTATTTTTCTTGTTATTCCTCCTTTGCTAACTGTTAACCTTGTGATTGGTGACTCGAGTTGGGTCACGGTAGAGGATCTTGTGTCGATTCACTTATATTTTCAACAGACTATCCCTTGCTTGTTTAAATTCAAGTATCGAATGAAATGGGTTTCTATTAAATCCATTTTGTAGCTTAGCAAACCTTCAATAATTCAGGTAGGGACCTTCTGAGTAAGTGTTGACTGAGGCATGTATGAAAATAGAATGGTTACCTTTCTTCGAATTGGGTTAGACTTGTATGAAAATGGAAAAGGTAGGAATCGACTCAGTTACATATTTTAGTGAGCTAAGTCCTTAACTCTTACAATGATCATACGAGTGGTGGATTACGGGTTTATTACTGATTATGTGATGTAAGATAATAACAACCTTTGGTGAAAAGACTTCTTCTTGATCCTTGCTTGTGTAATCCAACTATAGTTGTTGAATGTAATTTAGTTGGATAGAATCTAATTTATTTAACTTCTTGAAGAAAAATAATTAGGTTCGGTGAGAATTACTTGGCATTTTGAATCTTCAGATTCAGTTTTTGTGTTGTGAGTATTATATGTATGTTGGTTTATTTAGTCGAGTGAAGTTAACTTTAATCTTTGACTGATTTGTGTTCATATATGGTTGGGGCCTATATTCTTCCTAAAACAAGGATGTGTGTTAATGCAGTCTTGTTACAAGCAATTTTGAATATGTTAAGTCATTTGACTGATCTTTATCCTTTTGGTTAATAATAATAGAATGATGTTTGGGTGTTAGATTTCAATCACGTAATCCATAGGATTACATGACTGAAATCTCAATACTCTCAGCCTTGTTGTCTTCACCAATAAGGTCTCACCTTGATTATCTTTGGAATATCTCTCTCACTTGAATATTGGGATTCCTCCTTGTTGGCTGGTATAAATCTCTTCATCTTGTGAAACATATTGATTAGTGGTTTGTGATTTGATCCATTCTTGAGTTTAGAATTTTACTTTCATGATATTATAAAATGTTAGCTTACTGTTGCAATGGGTAGTCTTAACATGCTCAGTTCTAGCGAATTGAATCTAGTTAATATTTGTGCAGATGGATTATGCGAGTAGACTAGAGGAAAAGAGTGTTAAAGGTTCATCTGTACAATTTATGAAGTTCCTTTTAAAAATGTCCAATGTGTTGTAAATTGTGTAACACTACTTGTAAAGAAAGTTTATATGACCTCTTGCCTCGGAATTTTTCGGAGAATTACGTGAAGTAGTAGTTTTATCCTTTTTGTATTTTGGCTGGTGAATCTTCTTAGTGAGAAATAATATTCAATCTCTTCACCGGCATAAGCATTGTAAAACTTTGATCTGAGAATTAAGTGTTAATTTAAATATTTCTAATACTTTGTATTGATGGGTTATATGTAAGCTTTAATGGGGTGGCTTTTCCTTACAGAAGTTACCTAAAAGTTTTATTCAAAGAAATATGTTGTGGTTTAGATCCCCTTGTAAACAAACAATACCTTAAGTAATCAAGAGTGAGACCATCCTTGCAAAGTGATTTTATATAACGTGTTATCCCTAACTGAACTAGTAAACACTACTCTTTTGGTGAACGCTAAAGACAAGCTTAAAGGAAAACAATGGTTAGTTTCTAATAAGATTTAACAAGTAAGAGAAGAAAATTTTGAAACCACTCAATTTATCTCTCAGCCTATTTAAAAGTAAGTAGCTTCCTCTTGATAAGCTCTTTCGGTGAAGCCTAAGTAAGAGCGCTAATTAACTACGTATAAAACCTCAAGCTTCAATTAAACCTTAGTAAGAACTAATGACATCTTAAGGGTGAACTCATTTGACCTTCTTCCTTTAACTTTATCCAGGGTACCTTGTAATTTTCTCTTAAGTTTTTTGAACGTGAACCGATGTTGTCATAAGGGCATGAACGAGTTCTAGTAACGTAAGTGTGAATAGATGGCCTTATGGAATTAAATTACCATCTTTATCAAATAAATATATAAAACAAATAATGGTTATAAAGGAGAAGACTTTAAGTGAACTACTCTACAGTGTATAAGAACATAACTCAGTTGGTAAGATGAATTTATGCGAATCATATATTAAATCCTTCTGAAAACTTAAGTCATGAGTTAAAGGGTGTCTTATCAAAATAAATAACCTCCAATCATTACTTACTGTGGCTTGCCCTAGCTGTGAGAGTGTCATGTGGTTGGGCTTCTATGTTGTTCTAAAAAAAAAAGTATATTGTTCTTGATAGGTGTGAACATTTCCGTGCTGCTTTTATGGCCATCCTTGTATCGAGTTGTTCACAGAGTTAGTTGTATCCTTGGTGACGACATGTTGCGTCATGTTATGTGTCAAGCAAGTCAAAAAAAAATCTTGTCTTTTACTGTGTTGTTCGTGTTTGTGAATTTTTGGGTCGTTACATGCCGCACCCAAAGTGCAATAACCATACGATAGGGATCATGTAATCACCATATGTCCCAATTTTATGACATTACTCATTACATATCACATGAATTACAAATATGATGAACACAATTACAACATACAATCAACTGTCATATATACATGGAAATACACATATTTCTACACAAATGATAATGACATCATTAAGAAATTCAGTTCACCATAACCAACCTAGTTACACCACATACCAACACACCCCAACATTCACACTCAAACTCACATAGAATTTGCTGAAAGGAGAGAAAAATGCTCTCATCCTTAACACATCAACATGCAGGAAATTACACACTAAGTGACATACACATCATGTGTGCTAACAATATCACAATTACAACATAGTTCACATCACTCTTAAAACACATTACTCTTCCAATATTTATAAGTCTTATGCAACACCATCCCCATCATGCAGTACCAACATGTAACACCACCACCACTCCAAACGGGCCCGAGAGGTTTGAGAGCATGAACCTTTGCTCTGATACCAAGTGTAACACCCACCAATTCAGACACACAAGACTACATAGAAAAACATAGGATAATTTTTTTTTGACTTGCTTGACACATAACATGACACAACATGCCATCACCAAGGTTACAACTAACTCTATGAGAAAACTTGATACAAGGATGACCACAAAGGCAACATAGAAACATTCACACCCATCAAGGACAATTCACTCTTCTCTTTGACAAGACACCACAAAAGACCAACCACAATACATAGTTACAGCTCAGGACATCCCACTGTGAAAATCTTCTTAAGGTTATTTATTCACTAACAATCTTCCAAGACTTGACTTTGGAATCTAGAAGGTTCATGTTATGATTCTTACAATTCTTCTTATAGGGTTAGGTTTCTTTTCTTTTATACTATTAAGGTCTATCCTAGGATCATCTCTAATATGAAAATTACTTAATTAATTCATTTACAAAACCAGGAGGTAATCGGTTCCACTAGGCTCTCTATCCGAACTCACACTATTGAGACTTATTTCATACTTCCTTTGCTTAAGGAAGCAAGCATAAGTTCAAAATAAGTGGAGTACTATTTAGGTTCAGAACCATAATCTTCTTTGTTCAAGGATTAGCATTTTATCATAACTTAGAAAAGGGTTACAAGGTCTACGGAAAGGATTAAGTGTATGAGGTAAAAAGAGTTTATGATCATGATTTCATGGGATAAAGAACATTCTTTTATTGGGGATAAGAATTTATCAAGGGGGTTCAAGTTTCATCTAGGTTTTACTTTATTACATTTGGCAAGGTAATAGAATTAGGTTTCAAAAAAAATAATCAAAGGGCCGGTCTTATAGTTTCTTAACTATTCGCTTTACTTACAATGATCTAGAACTCTACCAAGGGTTAGATATTGTTTACACTTTAATACCATTTATCATTTCACAACCATAAGGTTAAGGTTAAAAGTTTATCCTAGCGGTGGAAAGTAATTCCTTTTTGCACATGTAGATAGTTCGTCTTCCTCCGTTAAAGATTAGGATTTTATCTACGAGATCACCAATTCTCATATTTTATTTTATTTTATTTTTATTTTCATTTTATTTATTTTTTTGTTCATTTATTTATTTTAAATTAACTTTTATTGAGATTGCCAACCCACTTGATTATGCCTAAAATTACAACAATACCAAGATCATACAAGAAGGTTTTATGGCTCGAAGGAAGCATTTACCATTACTTGTCGAGAGAACAAGAAAGTGACAAAAATTTTCAAATCACAATACACAAATTCATGATCGATATAATATCATAAGAAAAATACACATAACAAGGTGATGATCAAGTTTAAATCCTCACAATAATAATTACAAGATTTGCTACAAAAGGACAAGACAACCTTACTTAACAAGTACCGAAAATCCAGGGCAAGAGGCTTGCCAAATTCCCTTACAAGCACCACTCCAAGATTTACGACACTATAGACATACCTACAAGGAACTTCAAAAAGAATCATAAACTGGGATGGATATAGAGAGTACGAGGTGGCCCGAGATGGACGCATCGACTCGATTGGGGATAAGACCGGCCCTATCTCCCCTATCTCTATATTGGCACTCACCCAGCGGCCCACCCATATATATATATATATATATATATATATATATATATATATATATATAATAGGGGCGAGGAGGATCCGACGGCCCCACCTCCCCCGCTTTCCCCATACATCATATATCTGGGAGGCGCCCATATATCTAGAGAGGAGTGCCCCATATAAGATTCTATATCTATATCTAGATTCTATATAGGGCCTAGAGATCTGACCAGATAGAATAGAGAGGGCTATCTGGGTAGGTTAAATGGACTTCCTACTATTATGCAAATCATTCCTATCAATGTGTTTTACATAATAGTTCCTCCCTGGGTGCGTTCTTTTGTTTATCTAGGTAATTTTTTTGTTGGTCTTCTTGTGTGCATATCCTGCAGATCCTGTCATTTCTAGACCACGTCTCTCTTTACGCACTTTGTCAAGTAGTCCACATTTCCTCTTGTTTCACTCTTCCAAATTTTGCATGCAATCCAGGCGCCAGAATCGAAAGGTTGGCTGAGCAGGTTGGACACTATCTTGTTGGTCATATATGGTGGAATCAGGGTCATAGATCAAGCCATTTTATGCACAAATTTCTATCACTATCATCCTAGAGACCACATTTCCTTCGAGGTATTGTATATCTGTGTTTTGGGGACTCCATACCTTGGTCGTAACTTTCTTGTGCCAAATTTGGGTGTGAGAAGAGTTTAGACCAGACAACAAGCTAGAGGACAGTGGAGTTTGGGCTTGAGATGCTATTGCAGACCATGTTCAGCTTGTGCTCAACTACGGGAGCTTAATCAGGACCCTTGAGTCTTATGTTGTTATTTAAATGATTCATTAAATGACCCTACTCTTCATATAAATGTCTTGTGTGATGGTTTTGTTGTGTGGTTTCTACTTCCCTTGCTCTTTCATATTTTCTTGGAGGATATTAGTTTCCGGCGTTAGAAATGACTGTGCTATTTGAAGCCTTTTATATTGTTTTCTCGAGTTTTAATAAATACCAGTTGGGTCAAATTTGTTCATAAGATTAATAAAATAAAAAGGGGGGGTCCTATAATGAAAATTCCTAGTTCTTTTTACGATCTTACGATTTGAATGTTTTATCAAACATTGTTGTTTGACTCAATTTTATAGTGCCTATTTTTAGATTCTTGTTTTGGTTCGTAATCCGTCGTTTTGGCTTATGTTGGGTATTTGTGAAATAGTAATTGAGCACTGTAAGTGCATAGTGTATAGGTGAATGATGTTATTTCTATCTCTATATTTTTAGTTTGATTCAGTTCTAGTTACCCTTCTCGGGTCGGCTTAGTGTGTGCTTAACTTGATTGATTTTTGAATTGAACCAAGTTGGTATTACTCTCAAAATTGGGTTAGTTATTTTTGTTAATTGTAAACCCCTCAAAGAAATTTTTAGTCTTCAAGCTTCATACTTGATCATCATAATTTGGTAGCAGTGCCTGTTCATCTTTGGAGATTCTTGTCATTGGGATCATCTTTACTTCCTTGGTGACCATTGTATGTTTTGAGGAATGTAGTTGAACTTACGGAATGTCTCCTTGAGATGATATTTGCATCTTTAGGATAACTTAAAATGTCAGAATAAAGACTCTTGTTCGTACCTTGATTTTGTCTCACATATGTTGGAAGATGTGAGATCTACTTGATCATTATTGAGGAAGTTTTCAAATCTTAAAACTGGGATCTTGGTTTTATGCGTAAGAAAGTACTCTATGTTTTGATCCTTAAAAATGTTTAAATTTCATTCTCCTGTAGCTTAGAGGTTGGTGTATTTGGAAATTCTTTGGTTGACTGGTTATCGTGATGCTCGTTGTGATACGACCTTCTTGCTGTCATTTTAGTAGAATGGTTATGTGTTGACCAGATAGGTTTGATGTCAACTTTTTCGACGACAAATCCTTTAGAAGTTATGTATCCTATGTTCGTTCTTGTGAATGATTGAGTAAACCTCCTGTAAGATATATAATGGTTATGTTTGGTGTTGTCAAGTTTGTTCTTTTCTTAAGGCATTCTCTTGATTAGAAGAAAGGTTTTAATAGTAGGATTGTTAGGATAGGATGTGGCCCATACTGGGTCATTTGTGTGTTTCATCCTTTTTCTTTTCCAATTTATTTATTTTGTACTGATATAAAATTAACTGTTATAGGCACAACATCTTAATATTATTAAGTCATTTTGTTTTTAGATATTCTCGTGTTGATTGATTGTTTGGGAACTGACAGTGGTATAGTGAATCTTTGGCTTGGTGAACTAACTTAAACTAATGGGGACAAATCATGTTTTGAACTAATTCTCTTCTTGTAATTGTTTTCTTTTCGAAATTTTATCTTGTTAAAATGATGGTCATTATTGTGATATAGGTGGAATTAATTATGATGGTTTATTAACTTCTCCTATGAGAAAATGATACTCAAATAGAGTTAGTGCCTTCCTTTTAATTCTGACATTTTATCCTTTTGGACAACCTTTTTATTACTCTTGTTTTAGACACTTGGATTATTTTCATAAGCAACAATGTTCTTCTTTTTGAAATAGTTAGATAATAACATATTGTCTTAATGTTATAGTATTTATCATGCTCAGTTCTCGCGAACTGACTCAAGTGGATAATTGGTTGCAGATGGCTTGTGCGGGTAGATGAAGGAAAGAGTTGTAAATATTTCATCATTTTTATTCTTTTGTTGAAGTTCCTTTTATGTATGCTACATAGTGTCGTAAATCTGGGAGTGGTGCTTGTAAGGGAGTTTGGAAAGCCTCTTGCCTTGGATTTTCTATAGTTGTGAAATAAGGTTGTCTTGTCCTTTTGTAGCAAATCTTGTAATTATTATTGTGAGGATTTAAACTCGATCATCACCTTGTTATGTGTATTTTTTTATGATATTATATCGATCATGAATTTTTGTATCGTGATTTGACAAATTGTGTCTTTTTCTTCTTATCTCAACAAGTAATGGTAAATTCTTCCTTCGAGCCATAAAACCTTCTTGTATGATAACCCTCCATGGTCTTGGCATTGTTGTAATTTTAGGCATAATCAAGTGGGTTGGAAATCTCAATAAAAGTTAATCAAAAATAAATAAATGAACAAACAAATAAATAAAATGAAAATAAAAATAAAATAAACTATAAGAATTGGTGATCTCGTGGATAGAATCCCGATCTTCAACGAGAAGAAGAGGAACTATCTACTTGTGCAAAAAGAAATTAGTTTCCACCCCTAGGATAAACTGTTAACCTTAACCTTATGGTTGTGAAATGATAAATGGTATTAAAGTGTAAACAATATCTAACCCTTGGGAGAATTCTAGATCTTTGTAAGTAAAGGGAATAGTTAAGAAACTATAAGATCTATGTCTATAATCATCCCAGCAAACATATGTCAAAGCATGATTTAATTAAAAACCACAAGGAAACAAATAGGCGACCAATAATAAATTCACACAGGAAGGGAGGGGGTAAGTGGCAAGGTAAGTGATCAAGCCCGCAAAAGGATTAGCTGGAAGTTTCAACGCATTCTTCCCAACCTCCAGTCTACAATCTCCTCACAAAACAACACACGCGGCCAATAACTCAGGTTTGGCATTTTAGTCCCCCAACGCAAGCCAAGTAGTCTAAATGAAACCAAAAAAAAGAAATGGCAGGTTGCCATAAATTTCACCCACCTCCAGCCAACAAAGACCACAACAAACAAGGTCTTAGAGCTCACGTCTCCCTCACGCCAGGTATGAACAAAAAGGACCATAAAGTGGGGGGAAAAGTTGGTGGCTCCAGCAATAAATTCACCCTTAATTAGAAATTTGAAACAACACAAGGTATGAGTGAAGTATAGTCGGCCAAAGAGGAGCAGGTGAGTAGTCAATAATTTAAAATTTAATCCTAGCAGTCCCCTCCAACTTGGTGCCACCACCAACCTTTCTCTATTTCCACACATGCCAAGGTCGGTAGAAGACTAGTTTAGGTGGGAGATAACTCCCTTTTATTATTATTTATTTTACCTTACTTTTATTTATTTACTTATTTTTAAACATGGTTCAAAGGCTAGGTATATTTTAATATTCCATCGAGTTCTCCCTTTTTTTTAAACAACGACATTGAGCATTCCATAGATCGAAGGCACGATTAGATCACTAGAACAATATTAGAAAAGCAAGCTACCAAAGACCCTCGACAACTAACAATAGACCAAGATAGCATGACGGAACGAAAGAAGGAAAAAAAGATGCTTAAAAAAAGACTTCGCACTAGGGTTGCAACACAAAATGATCAAAAGGGAGCTCAGACAAACAATTGATGTTAAGCAACAGGATAAAGAAGCAAATGCGGAAGACGAATTCGAATGGGGCATTACATATATCATTATAATATTGTAAATTTATAGACATATGAGCGAAAATGTATTGCCCCATATCTACATGAACACACAATCCTTTCTTATTTGCATATTATGCAGTTTGAATTTATGATAACTTATGAGGCAATCACAAAGAAGGTTTTTACTCGTAAATGTATTGCTACATTTAATTATATTCTTAGATCACTACAGGAAAATCGAAATAAGGCATTATTTAGAAATCTATTTTTTATAGGTGTATTAATTCATTTTGTGTTAGCTGTGTATTTAATTCTCTATATTTGGCTCTTGTTTGTGGTTTGCAACCTTAGCTATTCTGTTTCATGTCAACAATTTTGTATCAAATAACATGGTCACATCTTCATGAAAATGAAACCTTTATAATATTGGTCCTCTTTACTGTCTAACACAGTTTAACCTGAGTGTATCTCTACTTGAAATTTTTCTTTTTCCTATGTCATCTTGCACAATAATAGGGTTTTAATTTACAATATATGAATATATGACTCTGTTACTACATTTGCATAGAGTGGAAAATTCCACATTGAATTATTCATTTCAATATTGAAGTTACAATAGTAAAAATAACTCTATATTCAAGCATTTCCATGTGATAGTTCTGATTCAAGCATGTAGTAATTCATTCTAGATCTTCTACTAGTTGTTGCACCAATGAAAAAAGAAGTGTTGAAAGCATGAACATGATTTGCAACTGATTTATATGTAATAAACCGTTTTAAGTTCTATCAAATTCTTAGTAGTATGAGAGTAATAAAAATAATAATAGATATCTCTGTTAACATCATTTTTAATTTTGTTTTACAAAATGTTAACGTGAAAATTTGCGAAAGAAATAGATTTCCAAGTGATTCACAACTTATCTAGACAAACGGAGACAAACTACCCAACTACCGTCTCCCACAGGTCTATGAGATGGCATCACATAGCCTGCTTCACCACCGCAATGGCGATGGTAGCTTGCAAATATAGGCTTTCCCCATCCGTAATCAACCTCATACAAAGGGAAACACAGTTCAGAATATACCACAACTGAAGGCCCAATCGACTGGGCATCATCTGCTTTGCAATAAATCTTAGCTAACACAGATGTTGGCTTTCTGGTCTCAACAAAATCGATTAAGTTTTGAAAGTGCTCCTCGTTTGCTGCATGTTGTATGGCATCATGAATCAGCCCTGCACCCCAGCTAATTGATTTGATTTTCATATCGCCGGCATTCGACTCAATGAAACGCAACAGCAAAACATTTCCAAAGTGATTAGGAGACATACCAATAGTTTTCAAACGAGAACGACCATCTACAACTATTCCTTTTCTGCAAATTTTTGTGTCCTTCACCTCTTGGCTGTGCATTAATAGTTTCCAAATAGGCACTAAAGGCCTCTAATTTGGTGTACTTTTTGCCATTTTTATTAGTGCAATTTTTGAGATCTATAATGCTTTTGGCATGCAGATAGTAAATTCTACTGGCTAAATGTGGGTGTAGGGTTTCATGGCTTGATGTTTAGGGATATAGCGAGGGCTTAATATGGAACGAGTAAAGCATTCATCTGGACTTTCACTGCACGAGTTTGAAGATATCTTTGCCCAACATGTGAAAAACATTGGCAGAGAATGCGTCTGCAACCCTGTGATCGAATGTGCAGCCAACAATCATACCGCCACAGTTAAATTCGGTACCTGTAACAATTATGCATCACAAAACTGTTTGTGTACAAGAAACAATACAGGTAAAGATTTATATGTATTCTGTTACCTGAACAGAAAATACTGGACTTCCATATTCTTGCGAGGGCTTTGCAAGCAGAGGAACCAGCTTTCCCTGTACAGTTTCATCAGGGTTGTACATATTAACCTGAGCAAGACGAGTGGGAGCATAAGCTTGAGTGAATTGAACTCCGTTACTGTTGCAGAAGATCTCAGGAAGTCCAACACTATTCGTAACTAATCTACCTGCAAACACATAATAACCCAACAATGCCCTAGAGAGGGAAGTCTTGAGATGAGATAGCACAGCTGCAAAAGTTCTATTAGAGGTACTATTATAGCAGAAAAAAACATGCACAGAAACTAGAGAAATTGTGATATCTAAGTTTGTGAGGGGAATAACGTGCTGCTGCATTTGAAGAGCTGGCACTACAACTTCTGTGTGAAGGATATGCACATTGTAATCGTAGGAAATGGGGGCGACAACGGCGGCCATTTCCGAAAAAATGTCTCGCAAATTCTTGACGAATGCGATGCTTCATACATGGCTTCTACTTATAGGATTAAAGAGCCATATAGCGTTGCGATTCTAAAGCTAAAGCATCCCTTCGCGAACCGTTCGCAGACATTGCTGGACACACAAAATCTGATGTTCAATGTTTTTGCGATTAATGATGTAAGTTTCTACGTGCCATGTTATTCTATTCAAAACATGTGCTTGGAATTGGAAATATGTTTGGTCGTTACGCATGACAGACGAAATTTAATGTTTTCGTAGGAATTATTATTCGATGTGTACGTCAGTAATAACGTGTATCATGGTGGGCAAACAGTAAATGAAAGATACCCCTCAACCTTTTGACCCAATCGTGGTGGGCCACCGTAAATGAATGATACCCAATAACCTTTTGAGCCACTTACATGGTATGCGAACAAATCGGTGCCTTAGTACGTGGAGTGAGGTACCAAAAATTTCGGCCAAAGAAAGGAAACTTATGACGGATATGTGGAAAGTTAGCGACTTGATACAAGTCGGTTAAAATACAAATTAAAATTTTATATGAGCAACTATGTAAGTATCGTCATTAAGATCGGATTCTTGAAGTAGATAGTTTTGCATTTGGTAGTGTTTTTCGCATGTTGATACTATATCCCACACCATTTCAGATCCTGTTAGAGTTTTTAGGTCACATCCTTGAGTAATTACCCCGCTCTTTTAGTTGGCGACTTGCTTATATAATAGCCTCTCAACTACCCGCAACAACAATACGAATAATTAACCCGCCCTTTTAGTTGGCGACTTGCTTATATATTAGCCTCTCAACCACCTACAACAACACTATGAGTAATTAACCCACCCTTTTTAGTTGGTGACTTGTTTATAATATAGCCTCTCAACCACATGTAACAACAATATGAGTAATTAACCTACCCTTTTTAGTTGGCGACTTACTTATATAATAGCCTCTCAACCACCGCAACAACAATATGAATAATTAACCCGCCCTTTTAGTTGGCGACTTGCTTATATATTAGCCTCTCAACCACCTCGCAACAACACTATGAGTAATTAACCCACCCTTTTAGTTGGCGACTTGTTTATATTATAGCCTCTCAACCACCCGTAACAACACTATGAGTAATTAACCCGCCCTTCTTAGTTGGCGACTTGCTTATATAATAATAGCCTCTCAACCACTCCGCAATGACTAGTGTTGCATAGCGGTGGTGAAGATAGCTTAAAAGCGTGAATGAAAGTTTAGCCCAAAATTTTACGACAACGTAATGAGTCCGAATCCCCTCTTAATGTCATTACAACAAAAGAGTTCATTGGTCATGTGGTTAAATATTACAAGAATAATTTTTCGATATCTTACTTTTGTGGTTGTATTCCCTCGTAATCCTTCATTCAAGGTTGGATTAAAACCACGACGAAGTCTAACAAGTATCTTGGTCTCTCGTGTCTACAACCTCACCAAGGGTTTTTAACAATTTTGTTTTCATGAACCTTCTTAGCTTCAAGATTTGTTTTTGTGCGCTACATAATGCTATATGGGTAACACCTTGTTTATGTCTTCATGTTGGACACTTGATTTTATCCCTTCATCAGGATATCAATGAGGATACCTATATGGGTGGAGCTTCCTAATCTTCCAACACAACTTTAGTCTTTTCTAAACGAGATAGTACAACCTATTAGCATAATCATTTGTTGAAAACTTGAACATTTATTTTATGCTCACCCGCATAAACAAGTTTGCATTGCAGTTATCTCTCCAAGGATTTTTATAGTTATGAATTTGTTTGTTTATTTGATTTTATCCATCCATCTTGTGGTTTGGTAGATTTTGAACTAGTTTTGAGAAAGAGGGAGGGACTTTCCCACTTACCACAAAGCATGATGGAAAATCCATGTTGTAATTCTTATATTTGTCCCCTCATATGGTTTGAGGTGGAGAAGGTTGTTCATATAGTTTGAACCTCCTTCCACATACTTCAAAGGAAACCCTATGAGGTTTGAAAATCCTCCCAAAGAGGAATTTTGGTGCTTGGGAGGAAAACTATGGAGGGTGTGTTTGGATGGAGGGATAAGGACTTATGGAGTTATTTTTATGTTTTTTTCCTATGGTTAGACCACACCTTTGGCATACTTGGATTTCTCATCCACTCTTCCCCAGTGGAGGGAAAACATGAATTTTTCTCCCCTTGTGTTTGGTGGTGTTATCTCTCGAAAGTGCACCCTGTAGAGAGATGGATGCAGGTTTTCTAAGATTACAAATTTTATCTCTCTCTTTCGTAGATACAATGGAAACACCTCACATCTGTGGGTATACCTATTTTGAGGTGATTCTTGGGTATCAAGGCTGGTTCCTTAGTGATGTATCCTAAATAGATTTTTGGGGTTTAAGGGTAAAAGATGACTGTAGAAAATGAATTAAAACTAAGGTCATACACCAAACTTGTATGAGGTCTTGGACTAAGTACATGCACAATTGATATGGAATGAACTTCTGATGCACAAGAAATTAAATTTCTTAAGATAATTAAGGGTAAACACTTTGATGTATTGAGGGATAGAATCACAACAATATTGCTAAGTTACACATACACATTAATATCATGCAGAGATTGCTGAATTTGCAACAGGATCAGATGATTAATCGGGGAAATCAACATTCACAAGATTAATGGAAAACCTACACAAGATTGCAAATAATTGGAAAGGCAAAAAAATACTTCGCATTCAAAACGCAAAGCGCGCAAAAAATTGCCTCAAGACTCCTGTATCTAAACGTCATCCCCGTGCTTTTGTCAAGGCACATAATATATAGCAAAATTGATTCTCCCACCCTTTCTAAAAATGGTGATGCTTTACTTGCCCATGCATCCTATTTTTATCCTTTAATAAATAAATGAATAAAATAAAGCAAACTAGTACAAAGAGACATTAATAGCCTTTGATTACAGGACAGTACCAAACTGAAGTTGGTATTCTATTTTTAAGAGAAACATGAATGAATAATCTGCTAATAATAAATCTTGCTTGGTGAGCAAGTCTCCTCTAAGTGCATGCAAATTTTGTCCTCTTGCTGATTTTTCATTTTGTGAAGGCATACAAAAATACTCATGTGTATTGAGAAAATTAAATTACATTAATTGCAATACTTTGTAAAATAATTCATCCAAATATCTATCTTGATTGGGACCACCTTTGTTTCTGATGTTGACACTTGTTTTGTCTTCTAGTGATCACATGGATAACACACTGTAAATTATCTCTAACCTTCCCACTAGTGGGGACCACCTTTGAACTTGACCACTAGCCTCCATTTCGGTTTGGCCACCTTTGTGGACTTAGCACATTATTGGTTTTGAAATAAGATAAGGGGTACCTTTAAAAAAGCACCACAATACACTCGGCCACCTTTGATAACATACATGGGTCTCTTAGACCATGGTTTGAATAATAATCACTATTTAATCATTCAGCCCCCTTTGATTAATCAATTATGGAAAAATGGGGAAAAGGTAAAGCTTACCTTTTGGTGATCATTATCCAAATGTGTATGTTAAGACCTTACTCGGTCAATGCAATGATTTTTGTTTGAATGAAAATGACGTGGGTGGCCTCCTTCCATAGTGACTCACCCCTTGGAAACTTTGTCGGTGGCATGGTTAACTTAGGTCGAGTTTTCTTTGGTATTTTTTGAACTTCTCTTAGCCTTTTTATCTGGTACTTGTTTCTTTTCCACCGTGGATATTTTAACTCTGATTGGCATAGCGGTTGGATTTTTGACCCTCGGTTAGGGTTTCTAACCTGGCATTTAATGTGGCATTGTCATCATAACCATGGTGGTTCACATTGATTTTGGAGATTGATCTTCAGCCCTCGATCTTTGTACCTATCGATTTTGGATCGTTTGATCACTAACTTTGGGTGAGTTAGGTTAAACCATGGTTGAGGTGGGTGAGTTGAAAGGTACCCTAGCTCTATCCTTTGGTCATTATTTTTCTCGCAAAGAGTGGCAAAGCCCTGGTAAAATCTCTACTCGACGCCATTGTTGTGAACTCCTTGAGCTCAACCCCTCTACATAACGGTTCTTTGATGTTTGAGTGAATTTGGATCTTTGCTATTCTGCTCTATTTGAGTCTTCTGTGCAAGGTGGTTGTGGGTTCGCCATCGTGGTTGGTCTCTTGGAACTCGGACTGTGCTATTATAGGTGTTTGAGTCTCTGCTTCTTTTGAGCTCTGCGAAGATCTTGTAGGTATCGTTTCCTTTGTATTTTTGTGATCATTTTGCTATCGGTTATTGAACTCTCTGTGTGGTCTATTTTCCACCATGGTCGATCTTTTGGAGCTCGGCTTTTCTTCAAATGAGATCACTATTTTGATGAAGGATGGTAAGTTTTATTTTTGAGCTTTGAAACTACTTCATCTCTGTTGTTTTGACTTCAATATATTGATACTTCACTTTTTCTTTTTTTACATTTTCTATGATCTCCTGGGATGACCTTGGTCTCTGAGCTAAAACCCGTAATGGGTCCTTCATTTTAGTCTTGAACTGATCACTATTCAAGGGTTTACTCAACTTTGCATTAATTAGTAAGTCCTTGTTTCATTACTCTGATTTGGATATACCCATTAATGGGTCTGCGATGAAAAATGAGATCTGTATTTTCTTCTTCTATTCTGCTACTTGAAATGATTTTTTCAATGGGAATGTTGACTTCTGAAAGAAAACTCGAAGCTCTCTTTATCTTGGATGTGCATGTAATTTTGATTCAAGGTTTTTGTCTGAGTTTGTAATC
The DNA here is from genome assembly GCA_018340775.1 of Taxus wallichiana var. yunnanensis. Classification (NCBI taxonomy): domain Eukaryota; kingdom Viridiplantae; phylum Streptophyta; class Pinopsida; order Cupressales; family Taxaceae; genus Taxus; species Taxus wallichiana. The sequence continues at coordinate 236,458,057 of CM031241.1, forward strand.
TGAATGCTAGAGGGTATTCCTTTTTCTCTGCTTTTCTTGAAACGACAATAGATCTGAATCCTTATGATTTCCATCTGGGTTACTCTATGAATATCTGTTAATACTTTAAATCTGCTCGTATTATACATGGTATTCATGATTTGGTTTTGTCTTGCTAGATCTGGTCTCATAAGGTGAGTTGCGATTTGATTTCTTGTGACCCGATTTGGGTATTCATATTTTCCTCTAATGAAGAATGGATATTACTTTCTAGTCACTATTATTTGAATCAAAGTTCTGGTTTTGTCTATAATTGCCAAAAATAAATGAGTTCTAGCTCACTTTTATCATCCTGGGTACCCTCTAACTGTGCTAGGAAAGTGTCGTGTACTATCCTCTGATTCATTGAGACTGATATAAGTCTTCTTGCTGCTACTTTAAGTTGGGTTGACTCCCATTTCGTTTGAAACAATGACTCGAATGCTTTGCAAATTGGTATGTTTTTGATATTCGGATAGCAATGTTCTTATGCGTCTCACCATTTTTTACTCATTTCAAAGTTCTTGTATGTACAATTGACACCATTATTTGATGAGAATGGTAAGTTTTCGATCTTTTGAGTTTCACTATTACTAGGTCTTTGGCAATAATGAACTTTTTCAAAACTTATACTCGATTTGCTTTGCATTTTTGATCATGTGGTTCCTTTGGGGATTCCCGAGTTGAAAACTGCTCGGTTCCTTTGTTTGGTTTTGATCTAGATTGTAGGTACTCATATTTTGGTGTGCAAAAGGCATCTTATACACCGTGTTTAGAGCTGAAGCTCACATTTTGCTCTAATTTTTCTTTTTCAACTTTTGGCGAGGGTTTTGAATATTGTGTTTCTCAAGATTAGGGAATCTCAACAGACTTAGCTCTCTGTACTGAAATTTTATTTTGAGCCTTTGTATTTATTGTATATATCTCCCCCCGGGTAAATATAGACAAATAGGAGAATATGGGAATCAAAGAAACTCAAAACCTGACATTTATTTACACCACCAGTGGTGCAGGATGGAGGCACAGGTAAGAAAATGTCGACATGAAAATGGATGCGCCTATGGCGCAGGTAAGAAAATGTTGACATGAAAATGGATGTGCCTATGGCAGGTAAGAAAATGTCGACATGAAAATGGATGCACCTATGGCGCAAGTAATAAAATGTCGACATGAAAATGGATGCGCCTATGGCGCAGTAAGAAAATGTCGACATGAAAATGGATGCGCCCGGCGCAAGTTGGAGGCGCAGATCACAAGACATCAACACCACATTTTCAGCACCTATGGCACACTTAAAAGTAGGTTAACATGAGGATGGATGCACCGAGGCACATCTTCACGAGGTGCATCTTCAGGAGGCGCAACATTTTGAGCGTTGACACCCCGACAGGAAGCAAACCCTGACCCAGATATTCAAATGGCCATAACTTTTCACAGGGATCTTGGATTCACGCAAGGTTGGACTTTTCAGAAATCTTACAGGTACTCTATCCAACTAAAACTAGATATCTTTAATTAGGTGAGAACAATTTCTTCAAAAATGCAAAATACAGTTCACTAGTTTTTGGGTTTGCTAGGGTTCTCACCTACCACCATAATGAGATGAATTAAATGCAACCTGGAGGTGGTTGGGGTAGATTTGGAATTTCTATCTCTTCCTCTCTCATTCTTCCTATAAATTTTAAGGATGGATTTCTTTCTAAAGGTTGGACATTCTAGTTTTTTTCCTCCCTTCTTCTCTTTGGCAGTGAATTTGTGAAGTTCAAACCTCCCATCTAAAACTCGTAATGCAACTTTGCCTCTTGGAATTTTGTAGTGTATTGTATCAATCTTTAGAGAAAATAATGCATGTCCGTGGATGATCCTCAACCCTCTCTCGTGTTCATTTGCATCCTCCCGGTCTTTCACCGCAAATCTAGTTATCTCGTGCATGATCTTGCATTGCATTTTAATGGTTTGTGTTTATTGGCAAGACAGTGTTACTTCATTCCTCAGTACATCACCTTTGTTAGTTTAGGTTTATTTTTATGCATGTTCTTACCCTGTCTCCTGGAAAGTTAGATTAGGTTTTGAGTAAAACCTCGTATTTTTATGTGTGCATATGAACAAATGGAATAGGAACCGGCCTTCATTTGGGGAGCTTTCCCATTCACAAGGTCCCACACTTGGGAAAAGCTCCATGTTATGCAATCGCACTGAGAGTCTCAACCCATTGAGTTGTAGACATTTAGGGGTGCTGTGATTTTCCATCAACAGTTTTGGCACGCCTGGTGGGACCAAGAGGTCATTCCACAAGATTTGAAGGAATTTTCAAGAAATTTGGAGTTGGAAATTGCAAGTTTTACAATTTCAGATTTTTTTACCTTCCAAGATGAACTCAAATTGATTTTCAAGGACATAACTTACTCAATACAAGTCAAAATTTCACCAGTTGATAGATCGGGGGATAATATTCAAAATGGTATTCTTATATTTTTGAGATTTTGACTTTCAAAATTTCATAGTTTTTAGTATTTCAGGTTTTCCCACTTGCTACGAGCATGTCCCAAGTTCCAACACAATGTATTTCAGGTTTTTAGGTTGCCTTGCATGACCTAAGTTTCACTCGTACCTTTCTAAGGATTAGTAGCTACACAACAAGACCCGATAATCGAATTCAAGAATTGTATCTTCGGGTCCTTGAAAGTTTTACATTCTTTTTTTAATATTGTCGTTTGGTGTGTAACTTGATAGATTCTATCCTTTTAGGCTCATTCTCTAACACATCTGGCAACTTCGAAGGGATAGAATTCAATGGTATAGCAACATAGGTTGCCAAGGTACATGAGAAGAATTCGAACCCGTGTCCGATACTCGAGAAGAAGGGTTATTTGTCTACTTGTAACTATCACCGTGTAGAGGAAGGAGAGGAAGAGGACCACAAAGATCACCATCTCCACCTAACAGACTTTGTCAACCCCTCCACCTCGTAGACCTTTCATCCAATCAACAAGGGTTTTCATGGCCAATCGAATGGTGCAACAAAACCCTTTGTCAACTTCACTAGCAGTAGCCCACTTTCCCTCAATTCACGTAATCCAGGTTCTAATTGAAGCATTGAAGAGCATTTCATTTTTCACTAGAGAAAATCATACCACTCTTAGTGATTGTTGTATATATCTTTCCCCCCGGGTAGATATATACAAGCAGAAGAATATGGAAATCAAAGAAACTCAAAGCCCAATGTTTATTGCGCCAAGGCGTAGGCAAAAGAGTGTCGACACAAAAATGGATGCACCAAGGCGCAAGTTAAGGGTGCACAAAAAGGATGTCGACACGAAAAAGGATGCGCCAAGGCGCAAGCAAAAGAGTGTCGACACAAAAATGGATGCGCCAAGGCGCAAGATAAAGTGTAGGTAAAAGAGTGTCAACACAAAATAGATGCGCCAAGGCGCAGTTAAGGGTGCATGAAAGGATGCCGACATTAAAAAGGATGCGCCAAGGCGTAGGAAAAAGAGTGTCGACACGAAAATGGATGTGCCAAGGTGCGCAGTTAAGGGCGCATTAAAAGGATGTCGATATTAAAAAGGATGCGCCAAGGCGCAGAAAAAGAGTGTCGACACAAAAATGGATGCGCAAGTGCGCAGTTAAGGGCACACTGAAAGGATGTTGACACAAAAATGGATGTGCAAGGTGTAGGTTAAAGGCGCAGTAAGAGGATGTCGAAAAAAATGAATGCGCCTATGGCGCAGGTAAGAGGATGTCGACAAAAATATGGATGTGCCTATGGCACAGGTAAGAGGATGTCAACACAAATATGGATGCACCTTTGGTGTAGGTAGGAGGATGTCGACAAAAATATGGATGCGCCTATGGTACACCTTCAGGAGGGGCAACATTCTGAGCACTGAAAGAAAGCAAACCCTGACCCAGATATTCAAATGGCCATAACTTTTCACAGGGAGCTTGGATTCATGCAAGGTTGGATATATTAAATTGGGTGGGAACAAGTTCTTAAAAATACAAATAACAGTTCGCCACTTTTTGGGTTTGCTAGGGTTCTCTCCTACCACCATAATGAGATGAATTAAATGCAACCTAGAGGTGGTTGGGGTAGATTTTGAATTCCTCTCTCTTTTCTCTCTCATTCTTCCTATAAATTGTAAGGAGGGGCTTCTTTCTAAAGGTTGGAAATTCTTGTTTTTCCCCTCCCTTCTTCTCTTTGGCAAGTGAATTTGTGGAGTTCAAACGTCCCATCTAAAACTGTAATGCAACTTTGCCTCTTGGCATTTTGTAGTGTATTGTATCATCTTTGGAGCAAATAATGCATGTCTGTGGATGATTCTCAACCCTCTCTATGTTCATTTGCATCCTCCTGATCTTTCACTGCAAATTTTTTTATATGTGCATGATCTTGCATTACATTTTAATGGTTTGTGTTTATTGGAAAGACAGTGTTCTTCATTCCTCGGTGCATCACCTTTGTAGTTTAGGTTTTATTTTATGCATATTCTTACCCTATCTCCTTGGAAAGTTAGTTTAGGTTTTTGAGTAAACCCTCTACATTTTTACATGTGCATCTGAACAGAGGAATAGGAACCGGCCTTCATCCGGAGAGCTTTTCCAATTCACAAGGTCCCACACTTGGGAAAAGCTCCATGTTATGCAATCACACTGAGAGTCTCAACCCATCGAGTTGCAGAAATTGGGGGTGCCTTTGTGATTCGCCATCAACAAAGTGATCATGTCAAAGACATTGCTAACATTTGTGCAATCCATGAGATAAATGAAATGGATGTTGCTGTCAAATTGCTGGCATCTTCGTTCAAAGGGAAGGAATTGTAATGGTTTAGGAGCCTTGGAGTTGGTTCTATCCAAAATTGGAATCAGTTATGCATAGTTCTCCATGAGTAGTTTGGAGAAAAGGGAGACAATTTGTCTCTACTAGAACAATTGACAACTATCAAGAGAGCTCCCAATGAGCAACTGACTGACTTCAACTTCAGATTTCAAAGGTCTTGGGATAGGATTCCAGTGGCCGTTAGGCCAAAAGTTGAAGGTTCTTTTCTATATTATCTTAAGGCTTTGAATTCTTATATTTCTATGTTAATTCAATCTATGGGAGGCACAACCTTACTTGATGCTTATAGCATTGCCATTAGGGATGAAAATTGTCTTATTCAAGCTGGTAAGTTGTCTCCTAGGCCTCCCATGCCCTTGTATCTAAAATTAGAAAATCCAAGAACTAGTCAAGCACCCACTTTGGCTCCTATTCCCACTCCCGAAATCAAAGTTCAAATGAAACTTCTACTTCATTCTCTAGTGCTTCAAATGAACTCCAAGAGGTCATGAAACAATTACAAAATTTGGGAAATGAGCTGGTTACACTCAAGAGGCAAAGAGGCCCGAAGCTTTAGACCTTATTATCATCCTCAAGCTCAACCTAATAGGCAACCGTACCAGCCCAATAGGCCACCCAATCCAGCTGCAAATCGAAGCCAAGTAAGGCTTCCCACCAATATACCATTTCAGCCCTATAACCCCAATGTTGGATCTGCTTCTAAAGCATTAATGCCAAAGTGTAAAAAACATAGCTCAAGAGTATGATTGGTGTTTCCCATGCAATGAACCTCACAACCAATCTATGTGCTTCAATGGTGCTTTGAACCAAGCCTTGATGGTGACAACTACCATCATAGAGGGTGAAGTGAGTCAAGGAAAAAATCAGCAACAAGGGACATCTTGGCAAAGAACAGCTCCAAATGATACCGCTCTTGTGAATTGGCAAGCTGAGGATTTTTGTGGCATGAATCAAAGAAATTCTCAGAGTGTACCAGCTAACACAAGATCAAAGAAGAGGAATATTGGTGAAGGGAAGTCATTGGCTCCAAGTGATCTACAACCTTCCATCACTCCACAAGGTGTTGGTAAGCAAAATATAGTTCCAAACACGCAAGGATAGCCCAAACCACCTTCTAAACCAACTCAAATGCCAGCTTTTGCTGCCCATGCACCAGAAAGGAATGTGCAGGATAAAGGACAACAAAGAGATGTTTCATCCCCATTTATCATCATTGATCAAATGAAGAAGACAAATGTGAATATATCAATGTGGGAATCTTTATCCATCCTAGACCAAAAGATCTTCTACAAGCTGCCATTAAGAATTGGTCAACTTGAACCAGCAGTCCATATGCAAGAGAATGTCCTCACAAATGCTGCTCATCCCAAGGGAATCATGGAGCACAACAAGGTAAATTTTGAAGCCCCCTCCATTCTATGTTTCATTAATCATTAGGGATAAACTAGTACATTAATTGCATGATTGATTCTGGGGCAAGTAGTTCTGTCATGCCCAAGCAAATAGCGATCACTCGGTTTGCAATATGAATTCATATCAAAGGGGGTAGTGCAATTGGATGGGATAGAAGTAACAACGGTGGGAGTGATTAAAGGTTTGAATCTTACCTTGCATGCATGCCCCAACATTACCATTTTTCAAGATGTGTCAATGATAGATTTACCACCACTCTTTGCCCTATGCTTATCAAGGGATTTCACAACTAGAATTGGAGGCTACTTATCTCATTGATGGTCACACATGTTGTTTAGAACAAGATATGGTACTAAGGTCACAATCAGATCCAAACCAATTGCAAACTTTCACATTGAGCCTCATACTCCAAGCCAAATCAATGGCAATTGTTCAGCATTTGATCAAGAAGATTATCTAAGCACAGATGAAGCTGACACCAAATTTGGAAGCATCCCAAATTTGACTCTTGATGAATGGACAGCAAGGTACATACTTTTGATCCCTACCAAGAGGTAGAAGAATCTGAGATAGGAGTCTATTACATACATGAAAAAAACAAGCCTATTCATAGCATCACCAAACTAGACCATAAGGATGACAATGAGGTATGGCGGTTATTTTTCGATGGATTAAGGAGTAGCAAGGTGTTGAAGGTGGTACAATGTTGGTTTCATCACAAGACATCAAATATTTTTTATCTTTTTGTTTCTAGTTTTCCTATTCAAACAACACGGCTGAATACGAGGCATTGATTCATGGACTTCATTTGGGCCAAGAAGGAGGGCATAAAGAACTTGCAGGTGTTTAGGGATAGCAAGCTAATCGTCAACCAAGTTAGGGGACAACATGCTACAAAGAATGACCTCTTGAAGAACTACAAAACAGGGTATGGGACCTCGTTGATTATTTCAAAGTTTTCAACATAGTGTCCATACCCATGAAGAAAAATGAATCAGTAGATAGGCTCGCAGCATTGGAGCAACATTTGATGTGGTGAAAACATCGAAGGGAAAAACCACAACCACATATGCATGTGATTGTGAGGTCGAGTTCCAGATAATAACACAAGTCGGGCAAAGGTGTTTGAGAACGATCACATGATCGTCAATTTTTCGTAAGAAGAGGCTGAATTCTCAGCTAGGAATCAGACAAACTAGAGTAGCAATACGGTGATCAAGTAGTGCGATATGCAGACAAACAAGCTTCCCAAGGGTTTAGTAACATTGGAGTCTATCTTCAACCCTAACAACCAGTTGTAAGGAAAAGGCTAACATCTGTGTCAAGAGAGAAGATTCAAAGCCAATTTCAGTTGGGGAAGGAAGAACACTTTGACTTGGTAAAGTGACCACCGAGGTGGGAAATCAGATTTCATACACCTTTGCCAAGAATTTCCAGATGTCTTCGCATGGAGCTATGAAGACTTGAGAGGATTCAATCCGAAGTTGGCACACCATACCATAAAATTGTATCTAGATGCTAAGCCCACCATGCAAAAGAAGAGACAAGTAAACCCTCACATTGAGCCTCTAATGAAGAAAGAGCTAAACAAGCTAATAGAGGAAAGCATTATATTCTTGATCAAGCACTCAAGATGGGTTGCAAACTTGGTTCTGGTCAAGAAGAAGAATGGAGAAATTAGGTTGTGCGTGGACTTCCGAGACATCAATAGGGAATCTCTCAAAGACCATTACCCACTCCCTTCAATGGAACAAATATTGCAAGTAGTATCCAGGGGAGAGATTCTCCCTCCTAGATGGCTACTCAAGGTATGATCAGGTAATGGTGAAAGAAGATTACCAGTTCAAGATGGCTTTCACCACCAAATGGGGCACCTATGCCTACAAGAAGATGCCATTTGGGCTATCAAATGCTAGAGCCACTTTCCAAAGGGAAATGGATATGGCATTCAAGGGGTTGATCAACGAAATAGTTCTAATATATCATGACGACATCACTGTATTCTCCAAAAATGCAGCAGATCACCTTTTTCATCTGGTGTAGAAGATTTGGGGTATCATTGAATCCCAAAAAATGCATATTCTTGGCTCACGAAGGAAAACTTCTTGGCCATATTGTTTCAAAGAAGGGGTTGATGATTGACCTAGAAAGAGTTGAAGAAATTCGAGCGTTGCCATTTCCAAGTCACAAGAAGGCTCTTCAAAGCTTCTTAGAAGGATCAATTTTTCCCTGGGTTTGTTCCAAAATTTGTAGCTCTCGTAAAGTCAATAACACCGATGTTAAAGAAGAGCATGACATTTAAGTGGAAATCTAAACACAAGGCAAGTTTTAAAGTAATCAAAGAGGCTATCTCACAAGCCCCAACTCTCATTAACCAGACTTCTCCAAGGATTTCAATTTATATGCCTTCGGTGGTGGGGACATGATTTCGCAATCCAGTACAATAAAACAAAGAGGGATTAGAACAACTAGTTGCTTTCTTCATCAAGGCTTGGAGGAATACAAAACTAGGTACTATTTCATTGAAAAGCATGTCCTTGCAAAGTGATCGGAGCTTAAAGAAATTCAAGCACATAGTCTCAAACAACAAGATCCAATTATTGGTATCTCATGTAGGAGTCAAGGAATTTCTTCTAAACAAGGATCCAAATGATAAACGTGTAGGATGGATCACTCGTGTCATGGAATATGACATCAAAATTAAGGTCACTAAGCTGGTCTATGGAAAGGGATTATGTGAACAACTAGCCTCAAGTCAACAAGTTGAAGCAGGTGATGAAAAAGAGACTTTCTTGGTACTACAGGATGGTCAAGAATAGGAAAATGATGATGTGCCCTCTCCTTGTTGGACTCAGAATATGATACACTTCCTACAGGAAGGCTTATGCCCTCCAAAAATGAGCAAAGAAAAAAGGAGATACTTCAGATTACAAGCCATTCCATATGTGCTTGTTGATGGTGTTTTGTTTAAAAAAGACATCAATGGAGTTCTATTGAGGTGCATTGGGATAGGTCAAATTGAGAGGGTGTTACGAGATTTTCACGATGGAGATTCTGGAGGACATTTCACCCCACGAGTAACAACTCTCAAGATAATGAAGGCAGGGTATTATTGGCCCACAGTGTTCAATGACTACTATACATGGATAAGAAAGTGCAAGAAATGTGCACTCTTCATAGGAAAAGAAAGACTAGCAGCAGCTTCCATTGCACCCAATTTTGGTTGACCAACCATTTATGCAATGGGGATTGGACTTCATCGGGGTCATCAATCCAAACTCAAGCCAAGGCCACAAGTGGATTCTCATGGAAATGAACTATTTCACCAAGTGGACCGAAGCAGTAGCACTCAAAGAAGCAAATGAGTCTAACATACTAGAATTTTAAGAAGGAATAGTGACTAGAGTTCGGTGTGCCGCCACTATCATATCGCATACAATGCATTGGCATTCATAGGTTTCAATATTACAGAATGGGCTGTCAAGAATGGAATCTATTTGAGCACCTCTTCAAATTATTACCCGCTGGGTAATGGACAGCAGAGTCCACAAACAAAAATTTCCTAAGAATCATCAAGAACTCGGATGAAAACAAAGGACATGGCATACCAAGCTAAAATCAACATTATGGGATGACAGGATAACACCAAAGAGGTCTACAGTAATTCTCCTACAAGTTGGTCTGTGGGAAAGAGGCGATTGCCTATATCATTAGAATTGCCAACATTGGAGCTCATGAAGCAGTTGGAGTTGTCTGAGTTCGAACTAATGGAGGCCAGATATGCAGAGTTGATGGGATTGGAAGAAATTAGAGAACATGCGATTGTTCGATAATTGAGAAGGATCAGCCTTAGTAAAAGATGGTTTGATAAGAGGGCAAGAGAAAAGACCTTCCAGGAAGGGGACCTAGTTCTGAAAGGGGATGTAGATCGGGAAAAACCAGGAAGGCATTCCAAGTTTGATGCCATTTGGAGTGGCCCCTACATGGTCACAGGATGTAGAAGTAGTAATGCCTTCCAATTGTGTACATTAGATGGAGAAGAACTCCCGATTCTAGTTAACAGAATCTATCTTAAACATTGCTACTAAAAGGAAAAGGTTTCCTCTTGTAAATATTAGCCTAGATTTCAATTCCTCTAAGTGAGGATGCACATTGTCCTATTTTAGTTAGGTATCAATTTCCCTAAGTGCTTCGACACAAGTTTTGTTTCTCTCAGGTTGAATTTATATATTTTAGCATGCTCTTGGAGAATGAGTTGTGGTATCAGGATCGGGATCAGATATCAGGTTGGTTTTAGGTTATTTCTTATGACTCCACGCCCAATGGATTGCTAAAAGGCCACTGATCTTCTACCTAGTAGGAAGGTGATCCCGTTGAGTCATCAAATTTTTGTATATATCTACCCCTAGGTAAATATAGACAAACATGAGAATATGGGAATCAAAGAAACTCAAAACCTGACATTTATTTAAGCCACCAGTGGTGTAGGTTGGAGGCACAGGTAAGAAAATGTTGACATGAAAATGGATGCGCCTATGGCGCAGGTAAGAAAATATTGACATGAAAATGGATGCGCCTATGGCATAGGTAAGAAATTTTCAACATGAAAATGGATGTGCCTATGGTGCAGGTAAGAAAATGTCGACATGAAAATGGATGCGCCTATGCCGCAGGTAAGAAAACATCGACATGAAAATGGATGTGCCTTGGCGCAAGTTGGAGGCATAGATTACAAGATGTAAACACCACATTTTCAGCACATATGTCACACTCAAAAGTAGGTTAACATGAGGATGGATGCGCCAAGGCCCATCTTCAGGAGGCGCAACATTTATAGCGTTGACACCCTGACAGGAAGCAAACCCTGACCCAGATATTCAAATGGCCATAAATTTTCATAGGTAGCTCAGATTCACACAAGGTTGGAATTTTTGGAAAGCTTAAAAGGTCCTGTATCCAAATAAAACCAGATATATTTAATTGGGTGGGAAAAATTTCTTCAAAAATGAAAAATATAGTTCACCATTTTTTGGGTTTGCTAGGGTTCTCACCTACCACCATAATGAGATGAATTAAATGCAACCTGGAGGTGGTTGGGGTAGATTTGGAATTTGTCTCTCTTCCCTCTCTCATTCTTCCTATAAATTGTAAGGGGGATTCTTTCTAAAGGTTGGAGATTCTTTTTTTTCCCTGTCCCTTTTCTCTTTGGCGGGTGAATTTGTGAAGTTCAAACCTCCCATCTAAAACCTGTAATGCAACTTTGCCTCTTGGAATTTTGTAGTGTATTGTATCAATATTTGGAGAAAATAATACAAGTCTGTGGATGATTCTCAACCCTCTTTGTGTTCATTTTCATCCTCCTGATCTTTCACTACAAATCTGGTTATATGTGCATGATCTTGCATTACATTTTAATGGTTTGTGTTTATTGGCAAGACAAGTGTTTCTTCATTCCTCGGTGCATCACCTTTGTTAGTTTAGGTTTATTTGTATGCATCTTCTTACCCTATCTCCTTGGAAAGTTAGATTAGGTTTCTGAGTAAACCCTCTATATTTTTATGTGTGCATCTGAATAGAGGAATAGGAACTGGCCTTCATCCGGAGAGCTTTCCCGATTCACAAGGTCCCACGCTTGGGAAAAGATCCTTGTTATGCAATCACACTGAGAGTATCAACCCATCGAGTTGTAGACATTTAGGGGTGCTATGATTCACCATCAATAGTATTTAATGGCCGCCTTCAGAAGGTAGGTGACGAGATGTTCTAAACCCGTATACCTGTAAACTAACTGTGATAATTCATTTTGATCATAAAAGTATCTTCTGATAAATTTATTTGCACAAACCAATAGTTTTTCTCTACAAAATGCTGTCATCATTTGTTGTTCATGAAAATTGGTAAATATCAAGGCTATGTGTCTCAATGTTTTGTGAGGGAACTCAGGCACATCCCCTGATTTCTTTGACACCATTTTCTTCATTATGCTCTTTGGTGCTCTGAGATGTGGACTGTAATCTATTTCATTTTGTTTCTATTTTCCTGAAGCTCCACTTTTCGAATATTCATTGGCTTTGTCATGATTCACTCTTTCATAGGCCTGACTTCTAAAGAACTAGTAAGTGAACTCTGTTCCCAAGTTCTCTACAAAATTTAATGAAAATTGTAATGACCGTGACACTGAAACTTTTCTCCGAAAAATTTTCTTCGCACATTATGGCCTTAAATATTTCCTCAATTGGAGCTACACTTTAACCATGCACCTTTTGATGTGAACCAATTGTATTTATTTTCATATGTTTCTTGAATGATGATATTATGGCACATGAGTTGTAACTTACTTGCAAGTCTATGAAACTTTAAAACTGGAAAGTGCTTCCATCTTAGCTTGTAAAAGGCTTCAAGTTTGGCTTGAACACTCTACTCCGTGAATTTTACAGCTATGAGAGGACTGTCATTTGTTTTATTTTGAACTAATTTGTCCTTTAATGGCATAATTATTCTATTGTATGCAAATTTGATTTGCTGCAATTGATTGTACCTTTTATACTTCAAGCTTTTAAATTTTCTTTTCATCGGCATAACTGTGTCTTTACTTACTTGGAATGAGAAATGAAGATGAATAATATTTCTAAGTCCTTCTTTAGTTATAATCAAACATGCACTTTGGTCTACAATTCTCTTCTCTCTGTTATGTGCTACTGCAACTTCTTTTACTTCTAGAATAGATGCCGAAATTTGATTTGCATTATTCCTTCTTTCCAATATGTATTGGTCACTCATCTGCTTTATGTACCATAGGATAGAAGTTATTGAACTCTGCAATCTTTATCCATAGTGAAGACTATAAGATATGATTTATTTATTCTTGACTGCAACCTATTCCGCACACTTGAGAAAATAGTTAGAAAATATTTAGGATTTTTGGCCTCTCTTATGTCCATGTTTTATTTTCTTCTCTTTATTTCCTTCGATTGAGTAGATCATATATACATTTTTATCTTTAATTAATCTATATCTCCATGTGCATGAATTAGGACAATATAGGAATATGGATTGTACCCTGAGCTCATAAACTGATAGTTTTCTCTTTTCTATTTTCAGGTATAGTGCTCTCAACAATGAAGATGAAGAGGGAACAAAGTTGAAGATGAGGATGCATCAACCAAAGGACAAACCTCAAGGAAATGATGGGTTCACTCATACTCCTTTATTTTCTCTTTCATGCATGTGTACCTCTTATTTCAGTAGTTGTACTTTACTTTCCAATTACATCCCACAACTTGTGTGGGAACATTTGAAATTCCTTATGAATAAAACATTGAATTATGAAATTGAGTTGTGTATTTCTTTCTACATTTCTGCTTTCCGATATGAATTGTATGATGAACTAAACAACCCAATACTATAATTGAATTTCTTAATCATGAAGGAAAGAAATTTAAAGAATACATGTAACATCTAGTAATGAACTCTGATTTCTGTAATCTGTAGTCTTGATTGTTGCTTCAAAACCTAACACTTCATCTATTTTGTAATTCGGTGTCTTCATCAAGACAACACAATTTTCCTTTAGGGCCTTGTGTTATTTTGCTAAAGATAGCATGAAATTGTAGGCTATGTGATATGTTATGTTTTGTAATAGCACACATAGCTGCAGATTTCATGTAATCATTAATTAATTCAATAGTAACAATATTGTCTGAAAGAAACCCCCTAACTTAGGTATACTTTACCAATGCTATCCATCGTAACAAAGTTTTGAGTTTTCCATTTTTACACAAGTGGAAAGATCATCAACAGGTGCTATTTTTAGTTTTTTAAGTGTGTATGTTATTTTATTCTGTTTTTTTATTGCTTGTTCATTACCCTACCCACTTATGCATACTTGAGTATTGCTTTCTCTCTCTCCCATGGACTTGCAGAGAGGCTAGCATGTCCTCTAAACTTTGGAGATGGAATGTGATGATAAAAATAGGTTGGGAGGAAACCGATCCATTATCCTTTTATTTTGAAGACGTTATTGAATGGAAAATATGCATATTTTTAATTGAAGATTGATGGAGAATTATTAGAAACCTTGGCATGTTGTTTCCCCAATTTTCGAAGAACTTTCCATCTTGGATTTTACTTGAGTTTTGTAAATATGGTTTTATCATATTTTTAGTGTCTCCTATATTGGGATGTGTTGTATCTAACTCTTTAAAAAGGATGTATCTTTGTAAATTCCATGCCTATATTATTATTAATTTTTTTATGGTTCATTTGAAGAACGAGTTTTGAGCCTTTCCATATGGAGGAATGTAGTTGTGAGAGAACCTTTGTGTATATCATTTTGTAAGAAAATAATACTCTTTTTTAATATATTTCTTTTAAATATTATTCCAATGCAAGCTAGAGAATGTTTTCTTCTACCAAAAAGGGTAGTGTAAGGGTTGGAACCTAGAATATGAAGCTTGAAATTTTAATTTGTATTGCAAAGGAAATAAGTTGAAATGTATTGTAATTTTCAAGGGGATTTTGTTTTAATAAGCTTTGAGCTTCATCTTTAAAGAGACCTTCCAATTTCTCTTGTCTAAAAAGGTTGAAAACCTTATCTTGGTAGTCCACGGTAAACTATCTCCTATTTGAAAAGAAAGCTTGTATTACCTTCCATGTTGAATGGATGTTGTGTTCACCTTACTTGGTGTATATCATTTCACTTGCTTATTTGTTGGATTAAGAGAAAGGAGGTAGCTCCATTTATTTCAAAATAGTAATTAAATGTAAATGATAGTTAAGTTTACTTCCTTTGAGGGGTATAGTAAAATGAAGATATTGGGCGTAATAGTTTTGTTTTACTGTCTTGATGAAGGAAATAAGTTGGGAAGGATTTTAGATACATTTTGAAATGGATTTCATTGGAAATTTGTTTTCAGATATTATTTTGTTCCTTACTTAAAATGATGAATTAAAGTCTATTCGATTACTCTTCCAATTCGAAAAGTATACAATCCTTTAGTTTGAAAATTATTACATTTCATTGTATTTATGAGTTGGTTTTTCCTTGATTTATAAAAAAATAAACAAATTATTGTGTAGTATTTAATTGTATTTTTATTTGAAAAATTCACTTTCCTTTGGAATCCAAATTTATTTATTATCATGTGGAAAATAAAATAGTTAAAATAGGAGTATTTGGTTGTTTGGCTTTGTGAAACCTCATATGTATATAAAAGTGTTATACATGAACACGTAGAAATGTTATATTTTCTATATGTGGGTATAATCTGAAATTTATTGAAACACGGAAATATATATATATATATATATATATATATATATATATATATATATTGAATGAAAGTTGATTGTGGTAGTTTTTTTGTAGCAAAAAAGTTTCAGAAAAATATTTGAAAAATATTAGAAATATTTCGGGAAGTGGGGAGTGGTGTGGTGTGATCCACACCATCCCCAACATTTCCCCCATACTTGGTGTAGCAGCCCGGTCACTATAAATGTAACACCCCAAAAAAAAAAGGCACACAAGACTACATAGGAAAACATAGGATAATTTTTTTTTTTGACTTGCTTGACACATAACACGACACAACATGTCGTCACCAAGGTTACAACTAACTCTGGGAACCACTTGTTACGAGGATGACCACAAGGTCAGCACGGAAACGTTCACACCCAAAAGGATAATACACTTTTCTTTTTGTGACAGAACAACATAGAAGTCCAACCACATGACACTCACACAGCTAGGGCAAGCCATAGTAAGAAATGATTGAAGGTTATTTATTTTGATAAAACACCCTTTAACTCATGACTTATGTTTTCAGAGAGATTCAAGATATGATTCGCACGATTCATCTTACCAAACTAAATTATTTTCTTAAGCACTGTAGAGTAGTTCACTTATAGTCTTCTCATTATGACAATTATTTATTTTATTTATTTATTTGATAAAGGTGATAATTTAATTTCACAAGGCCATCTATTCACACTTACGCTACTAAATCTCATTCATACCCTTATGACAACATTGGTTCGCGTTCAACAAACTTAAGGGAGAATTACAAGGCACTTTGGATAAAGTTAAAGGAAGAAGTTCAATTGAGTTCATCCTTGAGACATCGTTAGTTATTACCAAGATTTAATTGGAGCTTGAGGTTTTATCCAGAAATATTAAAGATTTTACTTAGGCTTCATTGAAAGAGCTTTACAAAAGGAACTATTCACTTTCAAAAAAAGCTGAGAGATAAATTTCGTGGTTTCTAAATTGTTTCTTCCTACTTAATAAATCTTATTATATTCTAACAACTAACCATTGGTTTCCCTTAAACTCGTTTAAGAAGTCACCATATAAAGATAATGTTTGCTAGCTTAGCTAGGGTTAACAAATTATAAAATTTTACTTTACAAGGATAGTTTCACCTTTGATTACTTCAGGAATCTCTTGTTCTCAAGTAAGTCATCTCTACATTAATTTATCTGAATATATATATTTAGCTAACTTCTATAAGGGTTAACCACTCCATTTAATTTTACTTATATCACATCATTACAAGGTGTAAGAGAGTTTTGACTAAACACTTTATTCTCAAAATAAAGGTTTTACAATACTTATGCCAATGTAATGATTGAATATCATTTCTCACCAAGGTAAGTTACTAGTCTAACAACAAAAGGGAAAGAACACTTCACCACATAGTTTTCCGAACATACCAAGACAAGAGATCTTCTAAACTCCTTGCAAGCAATGTTAAAAAATTTACAACGCATTGAACTTTCTACAAAGAAATTCATAATTTGAACTGATGAAACTTTTACACTATTTTCCTTTAATCTACTCGCATAATCCATCTCGCACAAATATTTACTAGAGTCGCCTTCCTAGAACTGAGCAAGATAAGATATAAACCTCACCTAATAACTTATGCCATCTAGCATTTAAATAAATGAAAGTTTGCAATACTCCCTATCAAATAATTTCTAATCATGTATTCAAATCTTAACTGCACATCTCATGATAATACATTTCATACCCATTACTGTTCACTTCCCTAAAATATGCTTACTTATGAACAAAAATTCCAAGTGAAGAGATATAAAAGAGATATGGATCCATTTTAGGGTAGTTCTCATAACTTCCCTATTAATTTTTTTCCTACCAAAAAGCATTTCAGCAAGCTTTGAAGTCAAAGTATAGGATAAATTTATAATCTCATATTTCAAGCATTTTTGAATTCATATTCCTGAGGGCCATCACATGTCAATCAAACTTGAAGAATGTACACATTCATGAGAGTTCGATGTATCCAATATTACTTTAACTGATTCGAAGATCTAAGTAGTGCCTCAAACTTAAGCCATATAGTTATCCACACAAGCTAACGTCTTGAGTGCTTACCGTATTCAAAAAGGTCACAAAATAGAAATGCCATTAACACATGCTTCAGGAGCATTCCAATCTAAAAATAAGCTCATAGTAATAATAATAGTAGAGGGCCTGGTGAGGGGTTTTCAATAATCCCCAAAGTAAACGATAATCAAAAGAGTCAGATGGTATCTAGAAAGACCAGTAAAACCAGTATGACTCTCCCCCAAAAGAAGCCCCCAATCCTAATGGGGTTTATATTATTATCAATCCTCATTAAAAGACAAACAAAATCTTCCGAGAAAAATTCCCATTTTCAAGCCATGTTCTACATACTAAAAACAATACAAGAAGTATTCTAAAACTCATTCACACACAACAATATTTTCTACAGAGACCACTGTTCACAGGATAGAACATGGAAAAAAGATAAAAAAACTTTATAATATCGCTAAGAAAGAATCACTGAGAGAGATTTCTTATTGTCAAAAAGATAAGTAAGATAAATCGTAAGGGGGAGAGAGATCAGCTCATGCAATTATGATTATAAGTCGTCTCGAAACCCTTCTTTATAGAATTCAAACAAAAATTGCAGAGATTGATTTACCCAAATACTAAAGGGAATAAATTATTAAGAGAGAGGGTTAGGGCTTATCATGCCTTTAATGCGCTTCCCAAGACCAGGACATGCTGAAACAGGACCTGCAACAGCAACCCAAGGATAATTTCATTTTCTTCAAGCTTGTTGGGTGCCCAAACATCGATCATCTCCACGTTGGCACAGGCAGGAGTTCACGGCCAGGGTAGGTGGTCTAAAATACTTGCCAACATCCTCCCAACGCGTGTCAAAAGGGAATGTTACAGCGGAACATGGACATCCATCCAGCACAATGGAAAATCAAATTTTTGTTTTGTATGGTGTGGAAGAACCCATGACGAAGCAAACTGTTTGAAAAACTGCCTCAAGGAGATGTGGTCTCACTACATTTCCACGTAGTAGGGTAAGAAGGAAAGGATGTCCAACAAGGAACCAACAGGTGTCAAAGCTGATCAGTTGCCACGTTTTTTTTTTTTTTTCAAGCAAGGTCATATAATTGCAAAGCAAATTTTGCTTCATGAATATTCTCGATATGAAACAGATCCACCTCTATGAGATTCTCTTCCATGAGTTACATCGTAAAAAAGTAAGGTCTGAATAGAGAATCTTTAAATAAATTTCATCAGGTCTCCTGGTAACACTCTTACTATCACTTAATCGATTTTGATAAAAATATCTTGAAGGAGAATCCCGAATTTGAGGATGCAGTCGATACTGAATAGATAACAACATAGTTGGACAACCTGCTTGTTGGAAGTTCTCAAAAAGGCTTCTACTATACTGCAACATGCCTGTTGCCTGGCTAATTACTGCTTAAGGCCGTTGTTGTGGATCCCCGACAAGAACACACCTCGCAGCACCCAATGAAAGTGGAGGTAACACGCCTACTTCACTAGCTTGTAGCTTCATCTATAACCACCATATCAAATCCATGGAAGAAGGAGAATAAAGTAAACCATGGAAAGAGTAGGTCATAAAACTGTAGAGCAACATCCACCTGTGCGCGGCCAGCAAAAGAAAATAGTGGTTTCTTCCCCCAAAACGTATCAGGAACCAACAGAAAACCATGTCCATATGACCACACAAAAGAAGTATTCCTTCACCACAAAAACTCACACGGCCAGGGCAGAATACAACAGGCAGACCACGAAGGACAACAGATTTGCAAATTAAAAAAAAATTAATAAAAGGAAGATGTGCGGCCACCAACAAGGAAAGTCGAACACGCCAAGAAGGATGCATTAAATACCATAACTATTGGTAGTTTGGTGGTTGGGAGGAGTCTAATGCCATTTACTTTGACAACAAGACGAATGGGACTCGGTCACCAAGGTGGCAGTGCAGGGTGGGTGAAAGAAGTTAAAAGTTTTAAAAACTGCAGTCTTCACCATGACATGGCACCCCACAACAAAACATACTCTTCCTCATTTGCGCAACGAGGCTCGATTAGTGGGAGCGACAAACAAATTAAAAGGATAGTTTAACGATAACAAAGGATGATATCGATAACAATCAATATAAAAAATAATAATAAAATACAATCGTTGATCGATAATACAATAATAATGTCATTATTATTATTATTATTATTGTTTCATAGCTTGCAAAATAATTATCAATTATAGTCATAATGGTCAGTAGTCGAGGTCGACGAACTTAAAAGGAATATTATTATTATTATTATTATTTAATTATTATTATTATTATTACCACTTAAAATAATTATTAATCATATTAACAAAGACGTATATACCAGCTCGACAATAATGTAAAACAATAATACTATAAAATGGAGGCCAATCGATAATTAAATTAAAACAACATTGTTATCATTATATACTATAAATATAAATAATTTCTACTCACATCAATAATGACCAATGATCCAGCTTAACCATGCGACAACAAGATCCTCCTTAAATAGGTTAACGCACAGGACATTACACAGTCCACACACAGAGGTGTCAATAACGACTCAAGACAACAAGAAGGAGAGGGAAGGTGCTAAAACATTACTGAGACATGGCCCAAGACAATGGAATTACACACAACCATTCGATGCTTAGCAAATAGGGGCCATTGTGATAAGAATCGGGGTAACCATCGAACGGGGCATCACATCCTCCTCCCCTTAAGAAAAGCATCATCCTCGATGCGACATAACACAGAGGAGAAAGAAATGGCACGTAACCAATAACATGTAAAGGAGAAATTACACCCTATGGTTTAAAATTTAGCTGATTAAAGCATGGTCACAAAGTAGCCTTAGGAACATTTGGTAGAAATTTTAACTTTTAAGGTTCTGTGAAGATTGGTAGTTCCCTCTTGTTTGTTATTTCATTAGTCTCTTTCCATTAACATTATTCTTAGTTTAATTTCTTTAAAATTTCATTGTTGAAGAGTTTTGGTTTATTCCTTATTGTAGGTGCCCAACATGAACTGCTAACACAACACTCTACCGGAGTCAGACAAGACACTACAGAATCACAAACACACAAGTATATACTTCATGACTGTATTACACCACACAAGATCACTCACCTCTAGAAGGGAATAGGCACGGTCCACATAACATAGTACTTGTCAAACAACCATGACTAACAAATATAATACTTGAACAAGGTGTACTACGACATCCAGACATTTCCTCAATTCCACAGATGAAAAATTCACATAACTCCGAACAAAAGCTACAGGTACATAGTGTCCACAAGGGCATCAATGCCATATCCACAACATCACAAAATATATCCAACTGATATGAGTAACACATATATCATAACACCATAACCAAACATCATAATACATCAAGCATACCTCCTGAAGTATCAGTCACACATACATGCAAATCTCTTATGCCTCCCTCAATCCCTTATGCCTCCCTCAAACCCTTATACCTCCCCTCAAGTTTCTTTCACAATAAATTTGATGCCATTGGCATTCCCTTATGCCCCCACAAGGAGGCCGGTTGTCCCCATGGCCCAAGACACATAGGGTTTGGACACTCCAACCCAAGTGACATAATAACGCGTGGTTCAACAACCCGCTAGTTATCTGTAACTCCTTGGGGCGTACCCCCATACAACGAAGTGGGTCCATAGGTCCAACCATTCCATGGTGCATCCCATGACCCTATTCCACACATCACGACAATAGAACCAGCATAACAATCCGATCCAAAATGCCAAGTGGAAAAGTACAAGCCTTGGGCAAGGCGGTAAATCTTAAAATTTAGAAGAAGATTCAAAACCAAGCAAAACAACTGACCAAATGGCCATAGTTAGTGCAAAAATCTGAGTGTTAGTACCACAAACCAAGGAAATGCCCAAAATGTAAGCATGACAATCAAGAAAACTGCTGGTCCTTGCAAAATAAAGTAAAAAGCTCAATTTACGAATAAAATACACTTATAATAATGTCACATTACGATAACTGTGTGGCCTTATCTAGCCACCAAAGGGGTACTCAACGAGTTGCTAGCACTCGGAACATCGAGCCTCAGCTCGTAAAAATATATAGCAATAATACAACTGTCATCATCTCAATCAGAATCATCTCACCACAACTTCAACAAGGCTCAACATAGTCAAAATAACATAGGTTGAATCTATATGACAACCATATCAGGAGAGAGAAAGGAAGTACAAGTCACCATCTACTGAGCCTAAGGTGTCGCGAAACACAATATGCATGACACCCGTTGAGCAAGTGCCACACATACCAAACGAACAAAAGTGGGTTTTCAGCCTATGTAAGGCTCCACTTCCTATCTCGTACTCGGCTCGAGTGACTGGTCAATGGTACACATTTTCTCACTCCGAACATACACAATTTACCGATTTCCCTCAGGGTCGGTTAGTGCAAGGTTCACAACATAACATGTAACTACATCACTAACACAATGGTGGTACACACATAGCTACCATAACGTCTTACGTATGGTATGTATATAGGGTAGATCACAATCATACATTCACCGGGCGTAATACATCACTTTACCACATTCTGCACCCAAAGTGCAATCACTACACAATAGGGTTCATAGGCTCACTGTATGCCCCTATATCACAACATGAATCATTACATATTACACAAATCATACATACGATGAACATAATAACATCACAACATAACATTCCTTGCTACATACAAGGTGATACACACATTTCTTCAAAACATGGTAAAACATCATGATACAACTCAATTCACTTTACATCAATCCAGTCATACAACATATCGACACACCCACATATCACAATATGCCACAATGCTCTAACCCCCTGTCATCCACATTAGAATTCTTTTCACACATCACAAGCAAGTAATTCACACGTGAACTCTTCATAGAATCCACAAGAAGGAGAGAGAATACTCCCATCCCCAACACATCAACATGATGACAAACACGCACTAAGTGACATACACATCATGTGCATTCACAATATCACAATTACGACATCAATCACATCACGCTTATACCACATTACTCTTCCAATATAAACCACCATCATGCAATACCATCATCTCCATGTAACACTATCATGTACACCATCATCATCATGTAATACCATCATAACTCCAATCTGGCCCATAGGTTCGAGAGCATGAACCTACGCTCTGATACCAAGTGTAACGCCCACAAAAAAAAAGGCACACAAGACTACATAGAAAAACAGGATAATTTTTTTTTGACTTGCTTCGACACATAACACGACACAACATGTCGTCACAAGGTTACAACCAACTCTAGGAACCACTTGTTACGAGGATGACCACAAGGTCAGCACGAAACATTCACACCCAAAAGGATAATACACTTTTCTTTTGACAGAACAACATAGAAGTCCAACCACATGACACTCACACAGCTAGGGCAAGCCACAGTAAGAAATGATTGAAGGTTATTTATTTTGATAAAACACCCTTTAACTCATGACTTATGTTTTCAGAGAGATTCAAGATATGATTCGCACAATTCATCTTACCAAACTAAATTATTTTCTTAAGCACTGTAGAGTAGTTCACTTATAGTCTTCTCATTATGAAAATTATTTATTTTATTTATTTATTTGATAAAGGTGGTAATTTAATTCCACAAGGCCATCTATTCACACTTACGCTACTAAATCTCATTCATACCCTTATGACAACATTGGTTCGTGTTCAACAAACTTAAGGAGAATTACAAGGCACTTTGGATAAAGTTAAAGGAAGAAGTTCAATTGAGTTCATCCTTGAGACATCGTTAGTTATTACCAAGATTTAATTGGAGCTTGAGGTTTTATCCAGAAATATTAAAGATTTTACTTAGGCTTCATTGAAAGAGCTTTACAAAGGAACTATTCACTTTCCAAAAAAAAGGCTGAGAGATAAATTTCACGGTTTCTAAATTGTTTCTTCCTACTTAATAAATCTTATTATAATCTAACAACTAACCATAGCTTTCCCTTAAACTCGTTTAAGAAGTCACCATATAAAGATAATGTTTTCTAGCTTAGCTAGGGTTAACAAATTATAAAATTTTACTTTACAAGGATAGTTTCACCTTTGATTACTTCAGGAATCTCTTGTTCTCAAGTAAGTCATCTCTACATTAATTTATTTGAATATATATATTTAGTTAACTTCTATAAGGGTTAACCACTCCATTTGATTTTACTTATAACACATCATTACAAGGTGTCGAGAGTTTTAATTAACACTTTATTCTCAAAATCAAGGTTTTACAATACTTATGCCAATGTAATGATTGAATATCATTTCTCACCAAGGTAAGTTACTAGTCTAACAACAAAAGGAAAGAACACTTCACCAAATAGTTTTCCGAACATACCAAGACAAGAGATCTTCTAAACTCCTTGCAAGAAATGTTACAAAATTTACAACGCATTGAACTTTCTACAAAGAACTTCATAATTTGAACTGATGAAACTTTTACACTCTTTTCCTTTAATCTACTCGCATAATCCATCTGCACAAATATTTACTAGAGTCAGTTCGCTAGAACTGAGCATGATAAGATATAAACCTCACCTAATAACTTATGCCATCTAGCATTTAAATAAATGAAAGTTTGCAATACTCCCTATCAAATAATTTCTAATCATGTATTCAAATCTTAACTGCACATCTCATGATAATACATTTCATACCCATTATTGTTCACTTCCCTAAAATCTACTTACATATGAACAAAATTCCAAGTGGAGAGATATACAACCTTAACCTTGCATTTAATCATAATTAAATTACAGTAATAATAATAATGCTCACCTAATACCCTCAACCTACTTCACATATATAAGTATCCAACAATATTATCTTTCAATTAAATAAAAGCACCAACGACATTAAGTTTATATAATAAATACAAGTATCAATCTTATATTACTCATCGATATTACCCAAGTATCGAACCTTAATAGATAATCAATGATATGTAAGCATAATTTTGATATTTATCCCGCAATTTTAAGAGTATATTTACGTTAACAAAGATTTCGCCAATCAGCAAGTTCATATATTATTTAGATATCCTTTTGGTTGCTTATTACCATGTCTTATATATTTCTTCTAGTAAAGACCAACTCATAAGAATGAGTTATGATCGACAATACTATCATCTGTTGGTAATATGCCAAAGATACATTTGACTAGCTAAGATATGTAAGCATGGTCCAAGCCACTATGAATACAAGTATCAACATTATCTCAACTCCTAATGAGATGCAAGTATCAATTTTTTTAGCTAACATAATAATCATCGTAAATGCCAGAAAATATTCCACTCGTTAACCAAGTATTGAAATAACATATTTATCCTTACTGGTTACCTGATAACATAATATTTCATATTATATAATTCAACCTCCACTTGCATATCTCAATTTATGGGTATTAATTATTGTCCTATATAATGAAGTTAAATAATTTCAGGTCAACTTCTATCCTTACTGTCATATATGGTATGTACAGTCCCATTATGGTAGTTGTCACCTTTACTTAAGGTTGTGTATGAATCCATTTTAGGGTAGTTCTCATAACTTCCCTATTCATCTGTTTTCCTACCAAAAAGCATTTCAACAAGCTTTGAAGTCAAAGTATAGGATAAATTTATAATCTCATATTTCAAGAATTGTTTGAATTCATATGCCTGAGGGCCATCACATGTCAATCAAACTTGAAGAATGTACACATTCATGAGAGTTTGATGTATGCAATATTACTTTAACTGATTCGGAGATCTAAGTAGTGCCTCAAACTTAAGCCATATAGTTATCCACACAAGCTAACGTCTTGAGTGCTTACCGTATTCAAAAAGGTCACAAAATAGAAACCCCATTAACACATGCTTCAGGAGCATTCCAATCTAAAAATAAGCTCATAGTAATAATAATAATAGAGGGCCTGGTGAGGGGTTTTCAATAATCCCCAAAGTAAATGATAATCAAAAGAGTCAGATGGTATCTAGAAAGACCAGTAAAACCAATACGACTCTCCCCAAAAGAAGCCCCCAATCCTAATGGGGTTTATATTATTATCAATCCTCATTAAAAGACAAACACAGTCTTCCGAAAAAAATTCCCGTTTTCAAGCCATGTTCTACATACTAAAAACAATACAAGAAGTATTCTAAAACTCATTCACACACCACAATATTTTCTACAGAGACCACTGTTCACAGGATAGAACATGGCAAAAAGATAAACCAACTTTATAAGATCACTAAGCAAGAATCACTGGAGAGAGATTTCTTCTTGTCAAAAGGTAATTAAGATAAATCTGTAAAGGGGGAGAGAGATTAGCTCATGAAATTATGATTATAAGTCATCGAAACTCATCTCTACAGAATTCAAACAAAAATTGCAGAGATTGATTTACCCAAATACTAAAGGGAATAAATTATTAAGAGAGAGGGTTAGGGCTTATCATGCCTTTAATGCGCTTCCCAAGACAAGGACACGCTGAAACAGGACCTGCAACAACAACCCAAGCCTAATTCCATTTTCTTCACGCTTGTTGGGTGCCCAAACATCGATCATCTCCACGTTGGCATAGGCAAAAAGGAGTTCACGGCTAGGGTAGGTGGTCTAAAATACTTGCCAACATCCTCCCAATGCGTGTCAAAAGGGAATGTTACAGCGGAACATGGACATCCATCCAGCACAATGGAAAATCAAATTTTTGTTTTGTATGGTGTGGAAGCACCCACGAGGAAGCAAACTGTTTGAAAAACTGCCTCAAGGAGATGTGGTCTCACTGCATTTCCACATAGCAGGGTAAGAAGGAAAGGATGTCCAACAAGGAACCAACAGGTGTCGAAGCTGATCAGTTGCCACATTTTTTTTTTTCCAGCAAGTTCATATAATTGCAAAGCAAATTGTGCTTCATGAATATTCTGATATGAAACAGATCCACCTCTATGAGATTCTCTTCCATGAGTTACATCGTAAAACAAGTAAGGTCTCAATAGAGAATCTTTGTAATAAATTTCATCAGGTCTCCTGGTAACACTCTTACTGTCACTTAATCGATTTTGATAAAAATATCTTGAAGGAGAATCCTGAATTTGAGGATGCATTCGATACTAAAAAGATAACAACATAGTTGGACAACCTGCTTGTTGGAAGCGCTAAAAAGGCTTCTACTATACTGCAACATACCTCATTGCACGGCTAATTACTATTGAGGCCATTCTTTGTGGATCCCGACAAGAACACACCTCGCAGCACCCAATGAAAGTGGAGGTAACACACCTACTTCACTAGCTTGTAGCTTCATCTATAACCACCATATCAAATCCATGGAAGAGGGAGAATAAAGTAAACCATGGAAAGAGCAGGTCATAAACTGTAGAGCAACATCCACCCGTGCGCGTGGCCAGCAAAAGAAAAAAAAGTGGTTTCTTCCCCAAAACGTATCAGGAACCAACAGAAAACCATGTCCATATGACCACACAAAAGAAGTATTCCTTCACCACACAAACTCACGCGGCCAGGGCAGAATACAACAGGCAGACCACGAAGGACAACAGATTTGCAAATAAATAAAAAAAATTAATAAAAGGAAGATGTGCGGCCACCAACAAGGAAAGTCGAACACGCCAAGAAGGATGCATTAAATACCATAACTATTGGTAGTTCGGTGGTTGGGAGGAGTCTAATGCCATTTACTTGCAACAAGACAGGCGAATGGACCTGGTCGGCCAAGGTGGCAGTGCAGGGTGGGTGAAAGAAGTTAAAAGTTTTAAAAACTAGCAGTCTTCACCACAACATGGCGCCCCCCAACAAAACATACTCTTCCTCATTTGCGCAACGAGGCTCGATCAGCGGGAGCGACAAACAAATTAAAAGGATAGTTTAACGATAACAAAGGATGATATCGATAACAATCAATATAAAAATAATAATAATAAAATACAATCGTTGATCAATAATACAATAATAATGTCATTATTATTATTATTATTATTACCATTTCATAGCTTGATAAAATAATTATCAATTATAGTCATAATGGTTAGTAGTAATTAGGTCGAGGCCATTTAACTTAAAAGGAATATTATTATTATTATTATTATTTAATTATTATTATTATTATTACCACTTAAAATAATTATTAGTCATATTAACAAAGACGTATATACCAATTTCTCGACAATAATGTAAAACAATAATACTATAAAAATGGAGGCCAATCGATAATTACATTAAAACAACATTGTTATCATTATATACTATAAATATAAAAATTTCTACTCACATCAATAATGACCAATGATCCGGCTTAACCATGCGACAAGAAGATCCTCCTTAACTAGGTTAACGATAGGACATTACATAGTCCACACACGAGAGGTGTCAATAACGACTCAGGACAACAAGAAGGAGAGGGAAGGTGCTAAAACATTATCGAGACATGGCCCAAGAAAATGGAATTACACACGGCCTGCTCAATGCTTAGCAAATAGGGGCCATTGTGATAAGAATCGGGGTAACCATCGAACGGGGCATCACAATAAACCTCCCTCATGCCTCCCCCATATATCCATGACCTTGTTTCCTTCACTGCTGTCCACTTAACATTGGCCATGACTCTATATAGGCAACATTGTATAAGGGTTTCAGTGTTTCACTATTTTCGTATATATATTTAAACTGAGCCAATTTTTAAAAAAGAGTTAAATTGACTACCCTAACAAGAGATGTCTATATTAAGAGATAAACTAGTTGTTGCTCCTAAAGGACCATGTCTACGTCGATGGTGTGGACCTGCATAAGCTGCTCACTTATCATTATGATAAACTCTAGATCTGATGTTGTAATTATGAAAAAATAGTGAATAGATAAATATTTTTTCTCAATCCAATACTTTGGAAAATATTTTATTGTTTTAATTAACATATTAGTATATTACATGTCCTATTTGTCTTCTATGTCTCTTGTAGTTAGTTTCATAAATGATATGAAGCTGAGGTTTTGAGTGCCCTTCATTCTTCCATAAATATATGTATTATTGTCTACAAAAACCACCTTACGTCGATCCATCAAACAACAATATCTTTTTATCATTGCAGTAAATACCAATCCTGGTTTCATCTAAATTTTCCATGCATTTTGGTTCAAGGACAAGATAAATTCATCCAAAGTAAATAAGAATTTGATCAGCAGATCAAGGGGAATGATTTTTAAAGCAGGGCACCCATGAGGCACATTTTTAGGCATCTTGTTCCTCATGTCCAAGAGAACCTGGCATGGTTTTGCTACATGTATAAGACCTGGTTTTTAAAGCCAACACAAATATCAGTATTACTTAACAGGGTATTGATACTGTGATCTATCTAGGAAAGGAATTTTCTTTATTTTGTCTGATGATTCAATGCTTCCCCAACATCAGAGTATATTTCAAGTTAGAGTCCCTTAGAGTGAACATAATCCGCAAAAGCCTTAATGCGAGAAGAAAATGTAGAAGCTGTAGCAACCAGATTACCCTGCCAAGTGCCAAGCATATAAGAAGGTTCTCAGTCCCTCTGAAAATTGGCTTTCATTATCAATGAAATTATGAAACATTGATACATAGAAGCTTCTGAAATGAATTGGTCAACATATCTTGAACATTGGTATATAATATAACAAATTGAAAAAGCATACAGATCTGCTTCTTGGATTTATAATTAATTTATTAACAGTAATACCTAAGCAGCTCTATTTTGGTCACCCCAACAATCATCTGGCAGTTCATGGACAAAACTAGTGTACCATCAATATTAGCTATTGGATTAATAGGGGATGCATAGTCTTTATGGCTAGAATTTTAAAAAAATAACCTATTGATGGTATGCAATAAATCTTACCGTCTTACCTATATTTACATATTCATATCCAACCTTGGATAATCCAGTGGAAAATGGGTAAATGTTAAAATATTTATTCCAAATGTCACCCCATAAAATTATTAAAATCATAAGTATGGATAATACAACGTGACTAATCAACCATACTCCTATTTTCTACAAGTTCCAAATTCACTTGTAACCTAAACTAACTATGAACACATGCTAATCCTATACACAAGATGAACATCAATGCAAAGCATATACCCTGAAGGCTTTCCTTCTCTTCTCATAAACAAGAAGAAATATTTGTAGGTTACCTATTCCATGAACTATACTTTCCTTAACTGAACAACCAATATGATTCCAATTGATCCATCAGAATGTAGGAAACAATCACACAAATATATATATTAATATGGATACAAGGGGGTCAATTAGTTTTCTCAATCTCAAATAGTTAGAGAGTTAAATCACTTGTCAAGAAACCCTATGTAACACCCGAAAAAAAAAAAAACTTACACTCGAACAACACAGTAAAAGACAGGATAAATTTTTTTGACTTGCTTCCACACATAACACGGCACAACATGTCGTCACAAAGTTACAACCAACTCTGGGAACCACTTGCTACGGGGATGACCACAAGGTCAGCACAGAAACGTTCACACCCAAAAGGATAATACACTTTTTCTTTTGGACAAGACAACATAGAAGTCCAACCACATAACACACTTACAGTTAGGGCCATCCACAATGAGATATTATTGAGGGTTATTTATTTTAAAAATACATCTTGCAATTCTTAGCTTACGTTTTCAAGGAGGCTCAAGATATGATTCGTACAATTCATCTTACCAAGCTAAGTTTATTCTTTTGACACTGAGTAATCATCTTTAATCTTCTCTATTATGACATTCATTTTCTTAATTCGTTTATTTAGAGAAAAGGGGGTAATTTAATTTCACAAGGCCATCTATTAACACTTACGCTACTAGAACTTGTTCATGCCCATATGACAACATGGGTTTGCGTTTAACAAACTTAAGAGAAGGAAGAAAAGGCACCTTGGAAAAAGGTTAGAGGGAGAAGGTTGAGTTGAAATCATCTTCAAGGCCTCATTAGCTATTACCAAGATATAATTGAAACTTGAAAACTTAACCAGAATTATTAAAGACTTTACTTAGGGTTTACTAAATGAGTTTTATAAAAATAAAACAATTTACCTTCTAATGGTTGAGAGATAGATTGTGTGGTTTCTAAATTGTTATCTCCTGCTTATTAAATCTTATTATCTTCCAGAACTAACCATAGATTTCCTTTAAGTTCGCTTAAGAATTTCACCATGAAAGGGATAGTGTTCAATAGTGTAGCTAGGGATATCAAGTTATATACTGTTACTTAACAAGGGATAGTTTCATCTTTGATCACTTATGGAATTACATGCTCTCAAGTTGGTCACCTCTACACCAATTTATTTGCAATATAAATTTTAGTTTAACTTCTATAAGTATTGAACAACCCATTTTATTTTACTTATAACTCACAATTACTAAGTCTTAGAAAGATTTAACTCAGCATTTAATCGTAGGGGTAAAGTTTAACAATATTTATTTACGAAGACGAAATAAGGTTACATCAATTCTTAGAATACCGATAATCCATTAAGGTCACTCAACAAGCGGTAAACAAATTTTCTTATATTTTCAATGATATACAGACAATTCAAGGTTCCAAAGTTAAGACGACATAATCCACGATACAATACACTAAGACATTGATCCTTTTCTAAATTTTCCACTAGATGTTATCAATAGTTGAACAATATAAAAAGGATTCATACAAAAGAACTTCTCAACTGAGGTTGATGTAAAAATCTACAGGTCTATCCCTCATCTACTCGCAAAAATCCATCTGCAACAAATTTTTCCACAAGAGTCAGTTCAAGAAAACTTAGCAAGATAAGGCTACACAAAACCACCATAACTATGATCTAACAATACCACAAAAGGAAGCACTTTAACACAAGAATTGGGTTAAACCTCTAAACACTATCAACACATCAAGTTATAATAAATTTTGTATCATGCCAATCAAAGAAGGAGAAGACCCTGTACTTCAGTTAGGAGTAAAAGCAACAAAAGTAAAGCAATTGTATGAGAATGGCCCTTGGCCCTATAAGGAGAAATAAACAATCTAGCAAAAACAGAATTCCCATCAAGTAAGTAATTAAATAATAAATACAAGATTGAGATTTGATAAATAGACCACCCATCTAGAAATTTATCAAAGGTACCAAACGCATAGGCTAAAATAATATATTTCTAAAAGAACAAGAGTTGATCGGCCCAAGAAAGGAGAACCACGGGTTTCAAAAATTAACACAAAAAGCCATGCATAATCGAGTTTCAAACCGGAAATCAAATAAAGTATACACACAACATAAGTTTCGAGGCGAAAGCAAAGTATATTAGTTTTGACCATTAACTACAAGTATTTTCCAATCATCCAAGAAGGGTCAAAGTCTTACAGGCTAGTAGCAAACACGCGAGAGAAGAAGGGGGTTCCATCCAACAAGAGTATACAATAATGTCATCAACAAATTTTTATAACACTAAAGATTTGCAAACCTCCACTACAATACTAATGTTTGGTTAATTTAAAATAAATTACCCATATCCCAAAACAACCATATTTTAAGGCAACCCTTGGTAACACAGTCAACCGTCGCACAAATAGATACAAACATAATTTCTAAGTGACATTATCAAAACAAAACCTTCCGCTATGAATCCATAAGATTATCAAATGAAAGCTAAGTTTTTTCCCGAAGATTAATCACATTTAAGGAAATTTCCATCACAAACTATTACGGTAATTACATGCATAAAAACCGACCAATATTAATTAATAGCATTAACATTACAAGGGAGAAAATAATGCAAGTTAGGAAAAATAGAAGAGCGCCATTAGAAATAATTCTGAGAGGGGGATTAGACCAAACTATTCTAGTGTCAACGAGGTATTGGATTCACACAATGAAACCTCCAGCTTAGTTGATCCGAAAAGCTAGTTATGGTTCAAGTTGATAGGGATGGTCAAGCTACTTCTTGAGGATGGCCTTAAAAGCCTAGAAACAAGATGAAAGATAGTATAAGAGTCTAAACACGTGAGATGGAAAAACACATTGCACACAAACCTTTTCATTCTACCGGTTTAATACCGAAACTCTAAGGTCAAGCTAGCCCACGCATTGCTCACACAATCCTAACACCTTTATTTCTCGATGCCAAAAGGTTATCAAAGGGACTTGCAAAGGAGCTAACAAAAAACGTCAAAAGACAACTTGGGTGCTAGGGAGGAGCTTCATAGTTATTGTAACTTACTTCCATAATATCGAAAATACTAGTTTGATCAACATAATAACTTGCAACTCAATCGCAGAGAAGAATTAATACATAAACAAACAGACGAAGGTCTATCACTCGAGCAAGAGAAACATAACATTCAGGGGAAAGGGCACACGCATCCTTTCGACCAACATACTGTCAACGATAAAAGCTAAAACAAGAAGAAACAAGTAGAAAGGGGAAATCTCCCATCATGACATCCAACTGACAAATCAATGCAAGGAAAAGAGTGGTTCGATTTCACAATAATTTTAAATAAAATAACAGTAGAAAAGTGTAGAAATATCTTGCCTTTTTCTCCAGATTTAGAAGGTTTCATGGACACCACCCGGACCAGCAACAGCAATCCAAGCCTAATTCCATTTTCTTCAAGCTCGTTGGGCACCCAAACATCGACCATCTTCACGTTGGCACAGGTAGGAGTTCACGGCCAGGGTGGGTGGTCTAAAATACTTGCCAACATCCTCCCAACGCGTGTCAAAAGGGAAAGTTACAGCGGAACATGGACATCCATCCAGCACAATGGAAAATCCACTTTTGGAGCCCATTTAAGAAGCTGGAAATAAAATCTGGTCTCTTATTTATCACTGCAGACCTGGCACAGTGCGCCTTGTTATAGTGCCAGACTATGTCTGCAGATTGCTTCACCTGGCATTACCAATAATCTCTACAAGAACATTTTCCTTTTTTTAAAGTGATGGAACCGCTTTGCATCTCTCACAACAATTTTCTTTGCAACAATCTTGGACAAAACCTGGTGCAGTGTGGCAGTCAACACATACATTAAGGTTCTGAATCTGAAAGATATCCTGCTACCTTCATCTCCCAAGACATTTTCTCCAACATTGCATAGATCTCCTATGCCTGTGGTGTGATCATGTCACCTACACAAAAAGCATGCACCATTTTATTTCCTTTAATCCAACTACATCCAAGTTTATTTTTAATTCCTCTATCCTTCATCGATCTCCTAATAAGTTCAATATTGCAAAGCAAGTTGTGCTTCAAGAATACTCTGATATGAAACAGATCGCCTCTATGAGATCCTCTTCCATGGGTTACATCGAAAAACAAGCAGAAAGGTTTCAATAGAGGATCTTTGCAATAAACTTCATCAAGTCTCCTGGTAACACTCTCACTGTCACATAGTCGATTTTGATAAACATATCTTGAAGGAGAAACCCGAATCTGAGGATGCATCTGATACAGAATAGAAAACAACATAGTTGGACAACCTGCCTGTTGGAAGCGCTCAAAAAGGCCTCTACTATTCTGCAACCTGTCTGCTGCCAGGCTAAAAACTGTTGCGGGTCGCTGCTGCGGATCCCAGACAAGAACACACCTCGCAGCACTCAAAGAAAATGGAGGCAACACGTCTGCTTCACTAGCTTGAAGCTCCATAAAAAAACACGCGCGCAGGGAGGAACCAGGAAGGAAAGACGCCATGAAAATCATCTATTTGCTCCCTGTGATTACAATCTACAGTGTACAGACTGGTAAAAGACCGCTGATCAAGGTTGAGGAGGTATTTGAGACTTGTTTTTCACCTTTTGAAGCTTGTGGACTGCTTAGAACGGCTTCAACACCTTCCATGGGTGTTCTTACCCATTTGAGATCACATAATCACCACTGTTTTACCTTGAACAATCATTCTTAGCTGTCACAGTTGAAGACTCCTTCATGCTCTATTCAGATTTGATGCCAAGGAGATAAAGACCTTCAACCAGACGTTGCCACAGACTTAATGAAGTGGATTGATACATTCACCTCAGCTAATCACATCGAGGACAATCGCAGTTTGGAGGAGAGAGCCCTAACCACGTTTTGAATCTTCAAGACAGTGCACTCAATAACTCTCACACAACTGTAAACCAACTTAATGTTGGGGCTGGAAAACTCATGGAGCTTCCCGCGGTCGAGAAAATGATGAGGGCAAGTTCAGCATCGCAGAGGAGAGAGAGCTCGCTCGCCTTTTATCAACAGTCCCGATTTTCGCTTGGAGAAAGTAACCTGATGACTTACAGGGTTTTGTATCCTCCTGCTCTGCACCATTCCTCTTCCCATTTCCTTCTTTCTTCCTTGTATTAGTACGGATACTGCTCGGTTGCGGATTGGAAAAGCATCCACAGAAATAGAAACAACAAAAAGCCCTGGTCACAAAGTCGCTGTGTATGGATAAAGTATACCTACTTAATGCTTGTCCGCCACCAACCAGGGAGAAAAGGTGTTTCAACCACCCACACGCAGTCCATCCAAGGAAAATCTCACGCGGTCAGAGAAGGATATGCAGGCAGTCAATCAAGAAACCAAGAAGATTTGCAAATCAGGAATAATAAAAGAAGTGCGGCCACCAGCAAGAAGGACTCCACCGACTCCATCTCTCTCACGCAAGGTAGAAAAATGTGACAGCCAGTACAGTCGGTAGGTTGGGTGGTTGGGAGGAGACCAATTGCATCCACGTGCAAACAAGACCTGCGAAGGACCTGGTCGGCCAAGGTGGTAGTGGAGGGTAGGTGGCAGAAATGGAAGTCGATGCCCAACGGGGCATTACACCCTAGGCACCTATAGAAGCTTATTGTTCCTTCACAAATCTATAGCCTTCGAACCTATGACTTCTTGTAGTATGCAGAAGTTTTATTTTCAAACTAATATCAAACCTTTGTAGACCAAAATGAAGATGACCATCATTCAATGCTTCATAAGTACATGTCTGAGTTCCTTTGAACAACTAAGAATACGCTGCCTCTACATATTTTGACTGACATATAGCTTCTCTTTTGCACGCGATGGTTTTAAAACTTGCTCCCCCTCAATCCTTTGAACAATATCAACATTTGCTTCTTTTCAATGATATACCAAGCTTACTATCATAGACCCTTAAAAGAAAATAGTGAACCTTGACTTCAAATTATTGTTCCTCACTCCTCAATCATGCCTTACTTGGCAGTCATGTAGGTCTTCGTATTACCTTCGTACATCGTAGAGTTGAAACTACACCTACATGGACCTAAAAAACCTTGAAGAAGCTCTTTCTAATTTGGTAAAGTTAAAATTGTCTCCAGTGGAGACAGTCTTGAAAGACAAGAGGGTCGTTGTCATGGACGACTCCATTGTAAGGGGCACTACCAGTTCAAAAATAGTGAGAATGATTAGAGACGCAGGGGAAAAAGAGGTACACATGAAAATAGCTTGTCCTCCCATAATTGGGTCCTGTTATTATGGAGTGAACACCCCTAGGAAAGAGGAATTGATATCCCAAAGGCTGAGTGTCCAGGATACTGGGAGGTTTATTGGTGCAGATTCTCTGGCTTTCTTGCCACTTCACAGGCTGAGAGGGATGTTGGGAGACGATGCTCCTTCATTTTGTGATGCATTCTTTTCACAGGCCTATCCTGTTCTGCCTCTTGATGTCCTACAGGAAGAGGAGGGTAAATACGTAGAGGAAATCATGCTTAAGGAGCCTTCCGGTGTTTCATAACAGTTGAGATCAAACAAGCAATTTTGGGTATGCTTGGAAGTTTTACCCAAACCAATTTTGAAGCTCTATTTTGTATAAATTTTTTCAGGTAGTCTAATTTGGTATTTCCCTTTTTCTTTTCCTTCAAAATACAGGATCACATATTTCCTAACTTGAATTCTAGATTGATTTTTTTTCCTAAAAAACCATGGGAAGACTAAGTTTTAGGTGATTCGCATTCATGATTTCTCTTGTTGAATTTTACTGCATGTTTGTGTTGAGACAGTCAGAAAATTCGATTGTGCGAGTCTTTTTTATGTTTGCAAGCTCTAAACTTATTCGTTTGCTTTAAGTGGTCCTACCTAGATAAATGGCCCTCCATAGATAGTTTTATAAGTGTATGATACCTGTATCATTTTTATGGTTGACGGACAATATAAGCTTGTGCTTATTTGGACTTCAACCTCATGGCTGGAAACATCCAGCCAATACTCCATTTGCATGCATGTTTCATAATTGACCTCTCTAAAGCATTCATCAAATGGCCCTCTCCCATTATAGTCATTTCCCAACATCAGTAGTAACAATATTATTTTGTTCGTTTGACAAAGTTTGAGTAACAAATTATTAGCCCATAGGTTCACTTCTTGTCAATTCTATTGATTGATATTATATGCTACTTATGCACACAAACATTATATTTCTCCTTGCTATTGCTAGCTGACTAACCGTTCTTCTGATCCAAGCCAATCTTCATACCAGGAAAGTTGATTAAAATAGTCTGTAATAATTGACATGATTGCTAGTCTTTCTAATATCCGTGTGGATAACTATCTACTGATATCTTAGCACCATCCCTTCAATAGAAAATGTTAGGTTCGCTTAGCACCAATAGCTGGCCACCTGCCTGCCGCACTAATCAGCCTTTGGTGATGGCTGCCCTTTGCCAATTTTTCTTATCAGTTTCTCATCGCCATTCTGCACCAAGGCTTAGCCTCTCTAAAGATCTGTGCCACATCTGCACCACATATCACATATGCATCAGCAGTTGCATAAAATAAACATACCTGGTAATTTGGTCAAGCGGTCTTATTCCTAAATGCTTAATCACAACTGAGCTAAGCACAGAGTTGCCCCTTGAACAAAATGGGCAGGGAGTCATGCTCACCTTTGCTATTTTGGATAAGGTGAATAAATTCCCAACATCACATGCATAATCATTGCATTCTATTAGAGACATCACCAACATCACAAAAGATATACGACCATCAATCTTTGCATTCTACTTTTTCCATATTCATTTCATATTTTTGCTCCCTCTGGATGGTTATAGATAGATAGTCTTTTTCTATCACTGGGTATCAAAGTAGCTTTACATTGTCAAACTTGGTGAGGCTGTAAGCCAGTATATGCAAAGAAGTATTATTTTCATGATGTATATGCAAATGATTCAAATTTTACAAAACAAATACAATAAAACAATTTCGGGATCAGAAAGATGGTGCAAGAAGTATTATTTTCATGATGTATATGCAAAAAATTTACAAAACAAATACAACCTGAAGGTTCACAAACTAAGATTCATAGGAATCAAGATAGTATTTGCAAATATGTTGTTTTTGCATTGTATTGATAAAAATCGGATATTACATCTAAAATTGACATTGAGGCAATATGAATTCAATTGGGGTAATTGAATGTATTAGAAGAATGCCTGCTTTTGGGGGTAATGGAACAACTTTAGCTGCCAGGAAAGAAGAGTTGCTTGTTTATAATTTATACCTGAAGAATGAAAACGCTGGAAATTCTCCAAAAGATTATAAAGTTTTTAGACTGTATAAAAGATAGAAGAACAGCTTAAACAGAAACCCAACAGATGGTGCCTAAAGTGTTCTCACCGAACAATCCATTGAAGAAAAATGTCTGTTAAAATTTTGGCCTGTTTTTGATGTCAGAACTCATGATACAAAAGATTCCCTGTTCAACTCAGAGGACAATTCTCAAGAAGAGAAGCATTTTTTTGGCATAGGTATTACCAACAAGTACTGGGTACAAATATCATAGAAAATATAGGATTATGTGGATCCACAAATAAAGACTGTGTGCTTGTACCTAAAAAATGAGTAGTAGTGTTTAAATTTGTTGTCCGCCTATATCTTTTTGTCCATTTTTAATGTAACATATGGTTATATTGTTTAACCTTCCATGGAAGTGAACCAATAAAGAGCTCAACCAATATGGATTTATCCCATCCTTGTTAATCTGGGGTACGAGATGGAATTTAGTAGATAAAACCATATGCAATGAATCTGATTTTGCTAGTGCCAAGAATCAATAAAAATGATGGTATTTTAGGTACAGAGAAACTCCAATGGTCAAACAATGACATTTTGAGTCATTTTAATGGCTGACATACATGGAGTAGAATGCATAAAGTCTGGACAAACTGTGAATCAGAGTGATACTATAGCACAAAAGTTACACAGGAAAATAAAAAACCGCTTTGAGGGAGATAATGACCGATGTGAAGACAAACCTGTGCTGGACTGGTGGGGGCGCTGCATGCAGGAAGGTTCGAAGGAGGGACTGCAGAAGAAATTCGATAGTAGACAAAGAAGAACAATACAGACCAATTAAAAAAATAGGGAAACCACAAATGCCCAGGATATGAACAGGCCTAGCAGAAACGGACAGATGTGGGCAGAGCTGCATCTAAGACAGGCACCGCGAGAACAGAGCATGACACGCATGCACGCACAGACAGGCAGCTGGAGGAGGAGAAAATGTCAGAAGCAGGAGCAGGAGGACAAGGAGGTTAACCTGCACACCGTCGTCGTAAAGATCTAACTCAATAGTAGCCACGCCTCCGGCGTAAAAATATGGATAAGAGAAAGAAATATTCAAAACCCTAGGCTATAAAAAAGAACTTATATTTGTCTGTGTGTGTGTGTATTAGGGGAAGAGAAAGATCTCCTCCATTAAAACCTTCACACCAAAATAATATAGGTGAAGAATTTATCCTTCCATAGCTTCAATTTGGTTTTCATGGCCTCCATGGCCTCTCCTCTAAAAACGACAAACAAAATGAAACAAAAAGGAAAAAACAGAAACATAAATGTAAGATTAGAGCTTTCATAGGTTACTTAAAATCTAGGGTTAGGATTAAAACAATCCAAAAGACCATATTTGACCCTACATGTCTATAAGTTTTGGGGAATTAGTGGGAAGGGGTGAATAAATAGTTAATGGGGTGAAAATTAAATGGGTGGATTAAGGAAGTTTTCAAAATAATGTATCTAATCTAAGTAATGTGGGAAGAAACTTAGGGTTATTTTTACTAGGGTAATCTAAATAAAGTGATATTGTAGAATAAATAATTAATAGTCTTGTAATGTATTGATTAAAATTTTGGTGATGTCTAAACACTTATGGAATGAAATAAATTTTATTAAATAAAATAGTTTGGTCTAATAAGTGACGCTAATTACTAAACCGAAATGAAATAGGATTTAATATGTTTTTTTTTAAATAAAAAAATAAAAACATTAGACCTAACTTTAATAGTTTAAGGTGTATTTACGTTCCATAAAATAGAGGCATTCTAAAATCATCCTATCAAAAACTTTGAATTTTCAATCTCGATCAACTTATATTTTCTACTCTTCGTTGATATGAAAAATCTATGTATAGGATTTATTATTAATGAATTTTTGTACATCAATTTTTACTTGCATTTACTAGAAGTTATACCTAAAAATATTGGCTACAAAGTTGTACACAAAACAAGCATCATGGTTGTGTTTTAAACCAACAATCTTGTTGAATTCCACCATTTTTCTTTTTGACCCTTGAAGCTTAGGTATCTAGTCCAAGAGAAATATCTACTATAATGTTGAGCTCATATATAGGATGTTTCTTGGGAAGGAATAATCTTATCTGTCGAAAAGGTGCAGGCCATCCAGTGATTGATTTTACCTATCTTGTCAAAATCCACAATGACCCACACCTATCCCTTTTTCATCGGTGGTTGTTAGATGGCAATGTCATCTCAATCATTGATGTAGAGAACTACACAAGATGTCACCACCTTTGGATGCTAATTCCACTCCCCATCTTCACGTCTCTAGATGCAAGGGATAAAATTACAAACACATTTTTACTTTACCAAAAAAATTCTACCACCGTTACATTCCCAAATATATCTAAAAATTGTTTCCCTATTGTTTTAAATAACTCCTGTGGTCCCCTTCAAATGATTGACTTATATGTTGCTTCGTTGGATGTTTGAGTTTCATATTGTTTCTTCTTTCTCTTTTCGCCACCCTCACACACATGTACCCTATATCCCCTTCATCTTCACCCCTCTTCCTCTCCCATTCTTTTTTTCCTTACAATATGAATCATTTGAAATATCTCCTTTAGTGTTTGCATCATACATTTCATGAATGAGTACTTGCTAGTAATATTGGCCCTTTGTAGGGTCTAACATGGTTGTATCAAGTGATTTACCTCTACTTGTAAATTTTCGGTTTTCATGTCAACTATCGCATAAATAGTATATAATTTACAATCATGACATATATGAATAAATAAGAGTGTTGGCGAATTTTAATAGAGTGAGGAACTCGATATTGAGTTATTCGTTTTACACAGCAATAATATTGAAACTATAATGGTAGAAATAATTTTATATTCAGGCATTCCTTTTTCGAACATGTAGATATTCATTCTAGAGCTACTAGTTGCGCCCATTAAAAAGAAAAGCATTTAGAACATAAACATGATTAACAACTGATTGACATATCATTGACTTTTTGAGTCCTATCAAATTATGAGTGGTACCGCAATAATAACAAAATAATACCCCTATTGTATCCAACTATCCAAAGTTATTAATCTTTGCAAATGCTTATTTTACATCGTTTATTAGACATAGATGAGCAATATTTGACACAGATATACGGAATACATTTCCCAAAGAGAAATTAACACGATGATAAAATGCTCAACACTTATTCACTTGGATGAGTACATGAACATGTCTGTGTTTATCCTAATGTTAACACGGAGATAACACATCTTGGTTAATTGGACGGAAAATGCAATCGTGGTGGGATTCAATTGCATTGAAGTGTTCTCGAGGAAGATGCATATATACTACCCAACTACCGTCTCCCACTGGGCTATGAGATGGCATCACATAACCTGCTTCACCTCCCCAGGGAAATGGTAGCTAGCAAATGTAGGCTTTCCCCATCCGTAATCAACCTCATACAAAGGGAAACGCAGTCCAGAAGATACCATAAACGAGGGCCCAGTCGATTGAGCGTCATCTGCTTTACAATAAATCTTGGATATCACCGATGTTGGCTTTGTCGTCTCGACCAAATCAATTAAGCTTGGAAAGTGCTCCTCGTTTGCTGCACGGTGAATGGCATCATGAATCAGCCCTGCACCCCAACTAATTGAATTGTTTTTCAGATCGCCTGCATTCGACTCAATCAAAGGTATCAACAAAACATTTCCAAAGTGATTATCAGACATTTCAATCATTTTCAAACGAGAACGACCATCTACAGCTATTCCTATCCTGGAAAGTTTTGTGTACTTCACCTCTTGGGTGCGCATTAATAGTTTCCACAAATAGGCACTGAAGGCCTCTAATTTGGTGTACTTTTCGCCATTTCTATTAACGCAATTTTGGAGATCTATAATGCTTTCGGCATGCAGGCAATAAATTCTACTGGCTAAATGTGAGTGTAGCGTTTCATGGCTCGCTTTTCTTAATGACTGCTTCACGTAAATATTTTCAACCTCGGCACAGTATTTAGGGAGATAGCGAGGGCTTAATGTGGAGCGAGTAAAGCTTTGATTTGGAGATTCACTTGAGACGTTTGAAGATAGCTTTGCCCAATACGTGAAAAACATGTTGGCAGAGAATGCATCTGCAACCCTGTGATCGAATGTGCAGCCAACAATCATACCACCACAGCTAAATTCGGTTACCTGTAAAATTACACATCACAGAACTGTTTGTGTAGAAGAAACAATACAGGTAAAGATTAATATGTATTCTGTTACCTGAACAGAAAATACGGGTCTTCCATATTCTTGAGAGGGCTTTGCAAGCAGAGGAACCAGCTTCCCTGTACAGTTTCATCAGGGTTGTATAAATTCAGCTGTTCAAGACAAGTGGGAGCATATGCTTCAGTGAATTGCACTCCTAACTGTTGAAGAGGATCTCTGGAAGATCAACACTATTCTTAACTATTGTCCCTACAAAAATATAATAACCCGCCAATGCCATAGATAGGGAAGTCTTGAGATGCGATAACACAGATGCAAAATTCCAATTAGAGGTATTCTTATAGCAGAAAAAAACATGCACAGAAACTGGAGGAAGTGTGAGATCTAAATTTGTGAGGGGAATAACGTGCTCCTGGATTCGAAGAGAAGGCACAACTACTTCTGTGCGAAGGATATACACATTGTAATCTTTAGAAATGGGCGGGGCAATGGGTGCCATCTCCAAACAAATAAATTCAATATCTTTGACCAATGTAAAGCTTCAAATATTGCTTCTATATATCGGATTAAAGAGCCATTCTAAAGCTAAAATTCACTATTAATTATGTTAACAAGTCTTTGCTAAACTTTCGGAAAAATATGTGGACACAAAAAAAAATCACATTTGGGGGAATTTGCATCTCCATGTTTTTGCGATATATTCGTGTGGTCTTCTTTTACTCAAAGCATATGGTTGGTATTCAATTTCTTTGTTATAAACATATGGCTGGTATTCGATTTCTATGTTGGACCACACTTGATAAAGGACGACTCCCAACTTTTTGAAGCAATCAGAACGTGTCCGTAAAATTCAGTTCATTAATTTCAACAAAATGAAGAAAAGTGTGACAGATACTTAGAAAGGTTTCCAATGAAATACAAGTCACTTAAAAAAATTTAATACTAGCAAATGCACTCTCATGTGCATGTGTTCAATAAATGTGTTATTAGAATTGTGAGTATGGTCAAAAGCCGCTGACAAATGACTGACAAATGACATCAATATAATTGTATGGACTTAGTTTGTTTACAATATAACAAAAATAACCAAAACAATGACCTTATGCTTCTTTTCTCTTTTGTGATCTCTAAGTATCTTTTACGGGATGCATAAAATCCATATTATTTATATCTAAATCCTTAATAACATGACTAAATTTGTGCTCATACTTGAAAAGATGAGTTTGAAACAAAAGATTTTAAAATAATATGTGATTATTTAACCTTGACTTTTAGGTAACATTTATAATCACATCCAAATTTGAAAGGAAAAGACCAGAAACAATTAGGTTTGAAATAATATGATATTGTTTGTGTGAGATTTTGGTGTCAGTTATAACCAAGTAGAAATGTCATCTTTGCTTTATTCAATTTTAGGACCCTTGATTGAAAGCATCCATCCGAATACCATTTTGAACAACCTTGTTTCTTGGCATTTTAAAAGCTTTGAAGATATTAATGGTATGAGTCAATGGGATTATCCTAGGCATGGATTTGTTATCTACACACATGGTTAGGTTTTATTGTTATAGTAAGGTAATATCATATGGAAATTATTTGGGAGTGGAGTCAATGATAGTTGGAGTCGGGAAACCCACTTGCATTCGTACCATATCCACTATGCGGCTTAAGCGGTGTGCGCGAC
Organism: Taxus wallichiana var. yunnanensis; assembly: GCA_018340775.1. Taxonomy (NCBI): domain Eukaryota; kingdom Viridiplantae; phylum Streptophyta; class Pinopsida; order Cupressales; family Taxaceae; genus Taxus; species Taxus wallichiana. The sequence continues at coordinate 236,502,198 of CM031241.1, forward strand.
AAGCTTACTAGTTGTATGCGGTCAAGATTAGTGACTGATATGACGATGATTCTAGTAGGACGTCACTTGATGATCATCATATCGTGAGTGAGTTTTTATATGTATTTCCGGGGGGAGCTCTACTAGGGTTGCCTCCCCACGTTGGATAGATTTTCACATTGATTTGATTCTAGGAACAAAGTCTATCTCACAAGTGCATTATACGATGACTACCCCTAAGCTCTGTGATCTCAAGATGCGAGATGGAGTTCCTTTTAGAGAAAGGCCTAATTTTTCCTATTGTATCCCCATGGGGTGCACTAATGATTTTTGTAAATAATATGGATGGATTACTACGATTATGTATCAATTACCATTAGCTGAAATAACAAACGTTCAAGAATTGTTACTGCCTTCCACATATTGATGATTTATTTTATGAGATGATGGGGGGAAAAATATTTTCCAAGATATATCTTAAGTCTGGATACCATCATTTGATGATCACAAAGGCAGATATTTATAAGACAACCTTCCATACGAGATATGGCCACTACGAGTTCACGGTAATGCATTTTGGTCGACAAGTTTCATAGGTTTGATGAATGCAGTATTCTGGAAACTTTTGGATCACTTTGTGCTCATATTTATTGATGACATTTTGATCTACTCACGCACGCATGAGGAGCATGAGGAACACCTTTGACATGTTTTGCGGTTTCTTCATGGCCGGTAGCTTCATGGAAACCTAGAGAAGTGTGCATTTTGCGGTCGGAGGTGTAGTACTTGAGTCACATTATTTCTGGGGAAGGTATCACAATTGATCTTTTGAATATTCAAGCTATTATGGATTGGCTGTGCTGACTTGGGTGGCTGAGGTGTATAGTTTCATGGGGTTGGTAGGTTACTACATGATATTTGTTCAAGACTTCTCTTGGATTACACACCCCATCACTTCCCTTCAGTGGAAAGGGAATAAGTTTGTTTTGTCCAGTGAATGTGAGTAGGATTTTAGAATATTGAATGGATTCCTTACGTTAGTACCAATTCTTGAAGTTTCAGATCCACATGGAGAGTTTTTCATTTGTATAGATGCTTCTTTGGCATGACTAGGTGGTGTCTTGATGTAGGATGGTAGTGTGGTTTCCTTTGAGTCTCAAAACTCAAATATCATGATATCAATCATCGACTCATGACCTTAAGCTTGAAGTAATTGTCCATGCCTTGGTTTGATGGAGACATTTCCTTTTGGGTAGGATATTTATTCTCAAGAAAAAACATTTGATCTTACATGAAATCTTCATGAAACCTAATCTCAACACTTGTCGCGATGTTGGATGGAGTTGATATGTGAGTATGACATGAAGATATAGCATGTGAAGGGGAAGGATAAATTTTTTTGAAGCTACGAGTAGACGAAGAAATTTTGTTGTGGCTACTTCAGGTTAGTATAGATTTACGGAGCAGATTTTGTGACAACTTCCTCATGTGAGTTTCTACCTTGCGGCTAGATCATAAATTGGGTCTTAGAGACCCCTTGAGCGAGAAGTGTGATGGTTTTGTATCAAATAAAAATGGACATATCAGACATAGAGGCCAGATCTATGTACCTAGGGATGGAAGTTTGAGATAAGATATTTTGGCAGAGGCTCATCATGCACCATATCCTTACCATCCGGGGGTGAAGAAGAAGCACGCAAGCTTGAGACATCTATATATTTGGAGAGGTCTTAAGAGAGATGTATCCTAGTTTATGTCATATTATTTATAGTATTAGAGGGTTAAGGCAGAGAATCGGCATCTAGCTAGCATTCTTAATCCACATACTATACGGAGTGGAAATGGGAAACCATTTCCATCGATTTCATAGTAGGCTTACCAACGTTGAGATACCACCATGATGCCATCATGGTCATGGTGGATAGATTGATGAAAGAGGCTCATTTTTCTCTTGTTAAGATCAAATACATAGCTAGTGTTGTAGAGAGATTGTACTTTGATATGATTATTAGAGCTGCATGGGATTCTATGAAAGATCATCTATGACCACAATCCCTTATACACATCACACTTATGGACTACCATTCAGCAGGTGATTGGGATGAGTATGAACTTCAAGATAATATATAATCCAGAGATAGATGGTTAGATGGAGTTGGTGAATAAAATTTTAGAGGAAATGCTTTAGATGTATGTCATGGATCATCGGTTGAGGTAGGAGGAGTAATTTTATTTAGTTAAGTTTACACACAACAACAACTCTCGAGTTCTATTGGGATGTGATTATTTCAAGCACTTTATGGCAAGGAGTGTAGGATACCTTTGAGTTGGGATAGACTTGAGGACGGGGTGTCTATTGCCCAACCTTATTATAGGACATGGAGCGAAGAGGTTGTTTTTTCCGAAAGAGGTTGTAGGAGGCTCGGGATAGATAAAAGAAGTATGCGAGATCAGGAGGAGGATTGACCTTAGTTACGAGGTGGGCATGAAAGTGTTCCTTTGTGTTAGGCCTCATAAGAGTCATATCTCTTATAGAAAAGGATTTAATTTATCTCCTAGATTCATGGGTCAAATTGACACCCTGGAGCAGATCAGTCCCTTAGCATATTATCTAGATTTGTCACCCATCTTGTCTCACATTCATTATGTGTTCCATGTACCTATTCTTAAGAGATATATCCCATATCCTTCTAATATATTGGATTAGACCGCATTGGAGTTGCGGGAGCGAGGGTTAGAGGATGGTGGAGCCCATGCATATTTTAGAGCGCATGACCACGGGCTTTCAAGACTTAGATATTTATTAGGTAAAACTCCATTGGGATAGGTATGATGATATTTCTACTACATGGGATGATGCTATGTTACTACAAGTCTAGTTTCCATGTCTATTTCAATGACTTCTAGGAGGAATTCAAGTATAAGGGGAGAGGGATGTATTACCCACTCCTATTTGACATGTATTATATTTTGATTTCAATTACTATTATTTGTAGACATATATATTATTGTATCATTTTGGTTTAGGATAATGTTAGATGATAGAGATATTCTTACTATTTATGGATTGTGATTCATAGTATGATTTAGGTGAATTATTAGAGGCATAGAGAGACATTTTTAGATTGATGATGATGATGCATTATTAGCGTATATATTCGACATTCAGAATTCTCATCGTGTTGACTACGATTTAGCATTTGAACTAATATTTTGGTCTTGTTGATATTGATTAAAAAAACAAATTTGAGATGTTGTTGAAATTTTAGACAAATGATAGCATTGTTTAGTTTAGATGATGATTTATCTATATGAGGATGATTATTGATTTATGTGCATATATTTTATATTTGATGTTTTTGATGTGGCCACGAGGCTAAAGGAGGTATTGTGTGATTTTTCAGGTGATTATATCACAACAATCAAAAGGAGGATTAGAGACCAACGACAACGGTATACAAGATGGATCTGATGAATGGTCACCATGAAAAATTGTGTAATGTTTTTAGTTATGTTTTAGTTTATTCGGGGGTCACCATGGGGGGATGATCTCCAATTGTGACCATGGGCTATGTGTGCAATTCTTTCCCTTCTATTTTATTTATTTTTTTGTATGTGATTTATGTATCATGTAATTTATTTAATCATTATTGATTAATGCGCCTTCATTAAGTAATTTAATCATGTTTATTAAAATATATGGGGATGTGAAAAAATGGGCCACATATTAGAGTAGTTGGTCTTTTGGATTTTGTTATTTTGTTTAAGTGTAAATGACTTTGAGTGTTGTACACTCTACCTTACATTGGAATTTCAGATTTTGGCTTAAGGGTCATTCTAGATGCTTGTGGGACAAATTAAGCTTGTCCACACCTCTTAATTTTATATACCAACCCTACCTATGGATTTGGGATACAAAAATAGACCCCATCATGTGTTTTTAAGACAAAAAGTGACATTTATTGCACTTTTCTTTCACGGGTTTTAATTTTATCCTTAGAGGGTGTGGGTTTGGATTGTGTGTGTAAGAGGCTTGTCATTCCTCTAAACCAGCAATTTATCTTTGCATTGGGTTTGAAGTTTGACTTGTGATGTGGAGTGAGGATAAGCGATGTGGCATCATACATGGAGCCACTTCCCCCTCCTCTCATCATTATATATATATATGCAAGTTTATCTGTTTTCTTGGGGGTTACTTTATTTCATTTGTGCTCTTGTATTTTTGGGAGTGGGAGGATTTTGGAATGCTTGTGGAATTTTTTGAGCTTTTGAATTTTTATTGGGATTAAAGGAGCTTAGAGGGTGATTCTTTGATCAATTTCTACCATGGAAAAGGTAGGAACTACACCCTTGTTTTATTTGTTTTCTTTTATATGTGTATATTTACATGCATGTGAAGGTTTTTATGCTTGTTGGGTTCTTTGGTAGAATGCCTAAGAATGGTGTAGGAAATTGCTATGGGGGTATTATATTTAGGGAGGCATAAGAGTTAATTTCAGGTTTTGGGAGGTATTTGGGTTGGGTGCCCCACTGATAGATAAGAAAATTCTTGTATTTCTTACTTGGTTCTTTTGAGGAGACATAAGATATTCGAGGGAGGCATAAGAAAATGTGGGAGGCATAAGAGGATCTTGATGGAGTCATAATATTTTTCTAGGGGTTTTAGGTGTATTTTTACGGTTTTAAAGTGGGAACAAAATCCCATTCGGAGGCATAATTGATCTCCACAAATGTCCTTGCTCCATTGGTTTTGCATTTTTAAGCCTTGTGTATTATATTAGTTTCCTCCTTGTGATTGCATCTTGTGTTGAATGTGTTTTGAAATGGTTTTAAAATTTTGTATTGTGATGTGGAAGCTTTGTGATAATTTCCATGATTTGGATCTTTCCTTTATTACATTTTGGTTATGGCTTAGGGGCCAATGAGGAGGATAGATTCATCTCCTCATTGGGTTATTGGTTGGGTGGAGAGTGTTTCCTCTCTCCCATATTTTTTTGTGATTAAAGTGAAGAAATGGTGGTGCAATTGTTTAAGATTTATGACATGGAGCACTTGTAGAAGACCAAGAAATCCTTCTTTGTTAGAGAACCTTTCTTGTAATTCCCACTTGGGTGGAAGACTAGTAGCACTTGTATTTGGAAGAAACGTAGTATTGTATTTTTTTATTAAGTTTTAATGTATTGTGGAAAGAAATCTCTTTATATTATAACAAATGAACTATTCTAAAAGAAGGAAGTTCATTATTATTTTTGGAAGTTTCATTTTTGTAGGTATGAAAGAAAACATAGAATATGTGTAATGCTCGCTAAAAACAACCCACTTGAGACCCAAGACCAACCTCGGATTAGTTAGGAAAATTATGAAATAATTCTTTTTGTTTAAAAGAGTCTACAACCAGGTTATAAGACAAGCATTTGTTGTCATTAACATGTTCGAGATCAATTCTAATCCACTAGAATATTCTTTTCTTTAATTAAGCACAAGGTTCAAAAATTTAGGGTTAGAAAGTTCAATTAGGGTCGAGGGTAATTCCTCACCATACCCACTCTCTAACAGGATTTAAAGATTCGACTTGCTTTTTATCAATATTAATGCATTCAAAATTTCCCTATATAATTCCCATTGGATGGAAAGTTTCCTCACCTTTCCAAGTGATATAAATAAGTCGTCCTAAATAATATTTCTGAAGTTATGGGCGGTGGGCCTTGGGGTGAAAATTTTCCCCAAGAGCGGGCCTCAGGGCCCAAGGGAGAAACTTTACCATAGGGGTGGGTCGGTGGGCTGTGGAGAGAAATATTTCTACATGGTGGGTTTGCAAGCCACGGGGTGAAGTGCCCACTTCCCTTCGACCTCATTTTGTTTTGATGTTTTGAAGTGATTACCTCACTATGGATTTATTATGGCTTCTTAATTTAGCATGCTAGTAGATATTATAGACATTGAACTATTATTGATTTAATCTCTATGTAATTCATATGGTTTATTGGTAGACATTTGATGACGATATTGTATGCTTTTTGACAGGGTTATTTATCTTAATTATGACATGTGGAATATTTAATCATATTGAGTAGAACTTGATAATTGGACTAATGTGATAATCGTTTTGATATAAATTATATGTGGAATAGAAATTTGCTAGGAAGTGTTAGTGATATCATACTTGCATAGATGATAGTAAATCATGTGTCATTTATTTTAGATTATATTGTATATTTGGCATGAATGTTTTAATGCGCCAACAGTCAAGGAGGTATTCTCGTCTCGCAAGTATACTATATTCACAACAATATTGGGGAGTGGAGACCAACCACATCAGGATTTGAGAGGAATATAGCTAAGGTCACCATGGCAACAAGTAAATCTTGTGTGTGTTAGAATTATCTGGTAGAGGAAAATTGTGACCTAGGGATCATGTGTTGTTTTGTTTTAATTTTTCCCTTTTATTATGTTAGTATGTGTTGCTCTTAGTAAGTGAAATTTTACTTGTGCTATTATTCTTATTCTTTGGTTTGGAGTTTACCCCTTTGTTAGCCATGGGTTGTAGTGGGTTAATTAATTTAATGTGAAATTTTCCTAAACTAATTAAATGATGTGACCTAAGAGAGTTCATTTATTAACCTTGATTTACTTGGGATTTTAAGTGGATTGATGTGTGTTTGAGTTTGAGTTTAGCACACTCTATCCCACTTGGGAAACTCGAATTTTGCCTTGGAGGCCAAATTTCAAAGCTTGTGGGACAAGTCAAACTTGTTCCACACCTCTTAAAACCCCATGCCAACCCTACCTATGGGTTGGAAGGCCAAATTTAGGGTCTTTTAGGTGTTTTGGGGGGATAAAATGGGTAAAATATTAATTGCACTTTCTTTCAAATTTAATTTTGTCCTTTGGGGGGGAGTAGGCTTAGTTGGAATGTGTAAGGTGCTTGCCTTTCTTTCAACCACTTATTAATGGTGCTTTGGGATTTGATGTTGACCAAATGATGTGGAGTGGAGGGAAAAGGAGGTGGCATCCTACTTGGAGCCACATCATCCCTCCCTCTCTTTTCTCTATATATTTGATCCTCTTGTTTGTTTTGGGGGTTGGAAGTTTCATTTTTAGTCTTGTGTATTTTGGAGAGGAGAGGAATTGGAAGGAGTTTGTGGAATTTTGGAGCTTGTTGATACTTGTGGGAATTTTTTGGAGCTTGTGGATGCTTGCTTGACCTTTGGAGGGATTTGAGACTTCATACTTGGAGCAAGCTCTACCATGGAAAGGTAGGAGCTTCACCTTTGTTGTATTATGTTTTCTTCTTTTTGTTATATGAATGAGTACATATGTTGTGTTGAATTTTGTTGTTGCAATGCTTGTTGGGAATGGGTAGAATGCCTAAGTTGGGAGTGGGAGGAGACTATGGGGAGTTTATTTGAGGGAGGCATAAGAGATCATGTTCTTGAGGAGGGATTTTTGGTTGGGTGCCCACCTTGTAAGAGAAATGCTTGCATTTTCTTCTTGTTTTACTTTGAGGGAGCCATAAGAGTTGAGGGAGGCATAAGAGTGAATGGAGGGATAAGGGGTACTTGAGGGAGGCATAAGAGTTGTTGGGGGTATTCTGTTTTGCATTGGAGGCTTTTAGGTGGCACCCATTCCCATTGGGAGGCATAAGTGGCCTCCAATATGTCTTACTCTTGTGGCTTTCTTGATAAAGCCTTGTGACTTGTTGTTGTGATTGTTTCCCCCTTATTGTGTGGTGAATCTTGTTTTGAAGGATTATGGAATGCATGTGAAATGTTATGTTAGTTATGTGGAAGCTTGTAGTTGCCATGAGTTGGATTCTCTCCCATTGTGATGTGGTTAGGGCTCGGGGGATAATGGAGAGGATGGCTTCTCTTCTCCATTGGGTATTTGGTTGGGAGGAGAGTGTTGCCTCTCCCCTTATTTTGTTGTGAATCAAGCAAACTATGGAGGATCCACCTTGTTGATTTTTTTTGGAGCAATGGAACCTTGTTGATAACAATGTGAAACCAGCATGTACTTTACTCACCTTGAGTGGAGGAAAAATGTAATATAGCTTTGTATTTTAACTTCCAATATTGTAAATTTGTTTCCACATGAAGTAGGAAATGTTGTAACAAGATTTTGAAGGAAAGTTGTATTGAAATGTTAGTAATTCTTACTCTAAAACTTATTGGAAATGTTGTTGAATTCTTTTGTGGAATGTTGGAAAGAAATTACAAAAGAGAATATATTAAATTTTTGTTTTGTTACTTGAAAGTGATGTATTGGAAAGGTTGGAAAAATAGTGCATTATCTCTTCTTGTATAGTTGATGGAAAGACTTAAGTTTTTTAATGGCTTTTATTATGCCAATGAAGCATTTTAAGCTCTAGCTCCTTTATGTTTTTATTCATTTATGAATTCATTGTAAAATCCATTGCAAATTAATAAAGGAAATGAAATCAACCTATTTGAAATCCCATACAATGTTATTAAATTGTGTAGAAGGAGATCTTAATGCAAAAATACTAAGCTTAATGAGTTAATTACCCATATCTCCTCAATGTTTAATAAGGAAACTAATATTTTCAATACAATTCATATCTAAGTAATATTACAACTAATGTGTTTACTATTTTTAAGTTCTAATTATAACAATATACCTTTAATATTTATTTGTTTCAACAAAGTATGTTATCAAAAACTACAACCAAGATATAATACTAATAGGACCTACATATCCTAAACTAGAAGACCTCGTAAGACCCGGCACGCTTGCAGACACTTTTCACGTACCAACAAATTTCTGCATGAAGCTCACGTGCTAGAATGCATATAAGATTTAAATTCCTTTGTCGGATTCCTATAATACTCCCTCTCTTGGACAAGGGCTGGGATTCACTCCTCTCATGAGAAAATGAACAAAGCCAACTCATTTGGCTAAAACTCTTAGTCAAACTCGGCAAGTTTATGGAGTGTTTTTCAAATTTTGCAAAGCTCAGCTAGTCCAATGCAAGACTCGTCTTCTTGAAGCGTAAATGAAATCAACAAAATGAGATAAATGGAAGAAATGTAACTGGATTTGTTTTTTCATGTTAAAGCATCTGTGAATGGAAACTTGCCAAAAATAACTGTTGGAGTAAGAAATAGTTGTTTCGTTTTAGTTTGATTTGCCAAGGCTTTTCCAGCATTCCCAAAACAACTTATGTAACTGTATTGGTCACTAAGAAGGAATCACTTTCAGAAGAGATTTTTAAGGAATTGAGATTCTTTGTTTTCGTCAAACACGTCCTCCAAATCCTAACAGAATTGCCAATCCAAATAAAGGGATTTTCCCAGCTGTAATGGCAGGTCTTAAGCCTAAATCATGACAAATGTTTCATGCAAAAAGTTTTATATTGTTTCAGGTCGCTTCCTACCTCTTTCACTGTCCTCAATCGATTTGATAAAAATATCTTGAAGGCAGAACCCGAATATGAAGGTGCATTCGATGCTGAACAGATTACAACATAGTTGGACAACCACTTACTTAAGGCACTCAAAGAAATTAATTAACGGAGCAACGAACCTCGCCTGTAGCTCCTTCTTCACCCTCCCTAAGAAAGACGCGGCTGGGGGGCCGAACAACAACAAACTAGCGGCCGTTCCATTGATCTATGGCTTCCACTGTAACCACCTCGCCCTTTCCACCATGGTCTGAGTGATTGAAACAACATTTCCACCTGCTACACTCACCTGTAGTTCCATCCAGCAACCACCACATGAACCTTCCTCTTAATGCGCAGCATGTAAAAGTATAAAAGAAACGGCGGTAAATAAGCGATATGTGTAGATAAGAATTTGCAAATCTAAGTGAGTAAAGGTGTATATGGCCAGTAGGAGTGGATTCACACGCCAGGCGGGGAGTTCTTAAATTGTGACAGTTGGTTGATGAGACCCACCGCCCCCAACCAAAAAGATTTAAACATAGTTTGAAACGCCTTTCCCCCGATTTGACTCTTATTCCTTTGATCCAAATTTCAAATGTATGTTTAAGCATATAGACTTAATTAAGTGAAAATTTTGATTATATATATATATTTATATATCACTTAAATTAGAAGTATTTAATCCTCCAAGGAGATATCTAGGAACATACATTAAAAGATTTCTAATGAGTCAACAAAATAGCAATATTTGGTTTATCCTTGTAACATATCTCTGCAAGTATATGTTAAAATATATCAAAAAGAAAAACATCAATAAAATTGTAATATATGCATTTACCATCGTCACCTATATCCTCTTATACAATGGACCATAAAGTGAAAATGAAGTCAATGGTCAAATACCCCTTTTAATCTAGTATCACCATGCTTGAAGCTTGAAATTATCCACTAAGGAAGAATTGAACACATCAAATATTGAAGTAAATCTCGAGTGAGTAGAATTGTGATAATCATGTAGTTCTAGTTTTGCGATCGGAATACAAAGTAAAAGATTGAAGCTTTATAGTTGTCAAGGTCAAGTAGGTCACAAAACTTGTAGATAAAATAAATCAAACAAGGACCACTACCTTGCTTAAAAAAAAAAAAAAAATTGTCGCATTTTCGGGTTGAATGTTTGTGGCGTGGCGTCGTCGCGTCGTCATCATCGTCATCGCCGTCATCGTCATGAGCGAGCATCATCTTTTGCGGCATTACATTTTGGTATCAGAGCTAGGGGTTCGAAGCTTGGACCCTTGGGCACACGCAGAAAACATGAAATAGGAACATTTAACTTAGTACAGAGCTGATTCTTTTAAAATATAAAACCACAATGTTGATAATTATAGTAAACAACAAATTTAGAAAACTGACACAAGACCTAGAACAATGAACTAACTCTCACCTTGATCTATGCAGGAGGTGCGGATTGGGTGAGGGGTCTCTTCATATAGACCTAGACATACCACCGCCAGAGCAGGCTGTAGCAGCCATCCTACCTCAGATCTTGCAGACACTCCAGGATGTCAATGCCACTATACGCGGAGAGCCCTTGGGAGGACGACTTGCTAGACATAGTTTGGAGCCATTAGTAGATGCCCAGGCATCCCCTCGACATGTGAGGAGCATGGAGTAGAGAACTTCCGTGCGAGTCGGCTAGGCGAGTCACCACAGAGAGGACATGGGGATAGGATCTCAGGACATAGGGATAGGTCTCGGAGCCCTAGGCAGAGGGAGGAGCATTCGAGACAGACCTAGGATTCATCATACGTCAGCTGCAGACCATATCAGGGAGATCCTTAAGCTACGACCATCTCACTATTCGGGTGTGATGGTGGTTTTTAGGCAGAGGCCTGGTTGGTGAGCTTGAACGGATGTTTCAAGCTCTGCCCTTGTACTAGCAACAAGAAAGCTCGTGTTGCAATCCATCTTCTGAAGGATGGAGCAAGAGTGCAGTGGAGGACCGAGGAGCAGAAGCTCCATGTCGACTCGGAGACGATTACCTGAGAGCTGTTTGAGGAGCGTTTGGGAGTAGGTATTTACCTGGGAGATTTATACAAAGGCGATAGATGAGTTTCATGACCCTCAGCATCGGGCATCGATGATAGTAGTTGAGTATGAGAGTCGATTTTTGGACCTACTCCAAAAGATGTCGACTATATGCGGGATGAGTGCAGTCACGGATTCACAAAGTTCATCCAGGGCCTGAACTTGGATTTAGGTGGTGTAGTGCGCATTCACTGCCCACAGACATTAGCAGAGGCCGTGGAGAAGGCCTATATTGCAGAGGAGACATGGGGGAAGACGCAGCAGGCTAGAGACAGAGTTCGGAGCCGTATCTAGCAGATGCAGGATGGTAGGTCGAAGGGTCAGTTCCTCCTCCACGGGGTGGACAGAGTTTAGGGAAAGCTTCATTCAGGCCACCACAACAGTAGCAGCGCAGACCCACCCACCTTACCGACCTCCTCAGAGATTTGATGCGCAGAGAGGACGTAGTATGGGGCCTCCTCCTAGGGGTCCCATCAGGACACAGGTGCACCGAGAGCTCAATCGCAGCAGAGATCTCATCGAGACCTCGCAGTCCATAGCCGGATCGTCAGGATCTGTATCTCAGTCATCTAGAGTACCAGCTGGAGCTGCTTCCCACTGGAGAGGACCAGGCAATGTTATGGTTGTGGTGTTGTTGGACATCATTGGAGAGATTTCCCACATAACCCTAACAAGGGTAAGACAGAGCTCAGAGCCTACTGTTGGAGATATGGCACGGAGTCATCGGATCTACGCAGTGGTCGAGAACCACCAGGCTGAGCACCAGAGTACTGTGATTGAGATGACAGGTAGTATTGGTGGTATTTCCACCTCTATATTATTTGATTCTGGTTCTTCTGATTCTTTTATTGCACCATCCTTAGTAGAGCGTTGTAGGCTGGTGGCAGTTAGGTAAGGCCGTAGTTGGGATGTTGAGATGGCTTTTGGAGCCAAAATTTTTGTAGACTCCTTAGTTAAGGAGTGTGTAGTGGATTTGGGACCCTTCACCACTACTTCTGATCTTCGGATCCTTCCATTAGGATCTTATGGCATCATTTTAGGCATGGATTGGTTGTTCGCTCATAGAGCTAGAGTGGATTGTTACCATAAGACTATTGCTTGCATAGATGATCTTGGAGTAGAGTTAGTGATATCAGGAGTTAGGAGGGTCGTATCCATTCGCACCATCTCCGCTATGCAGCTTAAGCGGTGTGCGTGATAGGGTTGTCAGATGTTTGCTATTACGGTCAGTGACAGATCAGAGGATGAGTCGAGAGGACCTTCCCTCGATGATCATCCCATCTTATCAGAGTTTTTGATGTGTTCCCAAGGGAGCTACCGGGATTACCTCCCCCACGTGAGATCGATTTCCATATAGATCTAGTTCCAGGCGCAGAGCCTATCTCACGAGCACCTTATCGGATGACTACTCCTAAGTTATGTGAGCTCAAGTTGCAGCTTGAGGACCTTCTGGAGAAAGGCCTAATCCATCCTAGTGTATCCCCTTGGGGTGCACCAGTGATCTTCGTGAAGAAGAAGGATGGATCTCTTCGGTTGTGTATTGACTACCGTCAGCTGAATAAAGTAACGATCAAGAATCGTTACCCCCTTCCACGTATTGATGATTTATTTGATCAGATGAAGGGGGCTACAGTTTTCTCTAAGATAGATCTTAAGTTAGGATACCATTAGCTCAGGATTGCGGAGACAAGATATTCACAAGACATGACTTTCCGTGCACGAGATATGGCCACTATGAGTTCACAGTGGTACCTTTCGGTTTGCTCGACGAATGCCCTTGCAGTTGTTTATGAGTTTGATGAATGGGGTATTCAAGACTTTCCTTGATCACTTCATGCTCATCTTCCTTGATGACATTCTAATTTACTCATGCACACGTGAGGAGCACGAGGAGCACCTTCGCCAGGTTCTTCAGTGTCTTCGCGAACAGCGCCTTTACGGGAACTTGGAGAAGTGTGTGTTTTTTCATCCTGAGGTGTAGTATTTGGGCCACATCATTTCTGGGGAAGGTATCGTAGTTGATCCTTCCAAGATTCGAGCCATCATGGATTGGCCAGCACCCACTAGTGTGACCGAGGTGCGTAGTTTCATGGGTCTAGCAAGGTATTACAGGAGGTTTGTTCAGGACTTCTCTCGGATTGCGCACCCTATCACTTCTCTTCAGCGGAAAGGGAAGAAGTTTTTATGGTTAGATAGATGTGAGCAGGCCTTCAGTACACTGAAGGAATGCCTCATGAGAGCACCTATTCTTGTAGTGCCAGATCCTCATGGAGAGTTTTACGTTTGCACAGATGCTTCCTTGGCAGGACTTGGAGGTGTGTTAATGCAGGAGGGTAGAGTAGTTGCCTTTGAGTCTCGCAAACTCAAGGATTATGAGCTCAATTATCCGACCCATGACCTTGAGCTTGCAGCAGTGGTACATGCCTTAGTGTGGTGGAGACATTTTCTTCTTGGCCGGAGATTTACACTCAGGACTGATCACTTGAGTCTTCGCCACCTCTTCACGCAGCCCAATCTCAACGCTCGTCAGCGGCGTTGGATGGAGTTACTCTGTGAGTATGACATGGAGATAGAGCATGTGAAAGGGAAGGAGAATGTGGTTGCAGATGCCTTGAGTAGGCGGAGACATGTGGCTATGGCCACCTCAGTGGGCACAGATTTGCGGAGTAGGATCTTGCAGCAGCTTCCTCAGGATAGTTTCTACCCGGCTGACCAGAGCGAGAGATTGAGTCTCAGAGACCCCTTGAGGGAGATTTGATGGATTTTCATTAGAGGCAGATGGTCTTCTCAGACACAGAGGTTGGATATATGTTCCTAGAGATGGAGGCTTGAGACATGACATTTTGACAGAGGCTCATCGTGCACCTTATTCAGCCCATCCCGGGGTGAAGAAGATGCACGCCACCCTGAGACAGTTGTATTTTTGGAGAGGACTTTGAGAGACGTGGCTTCGTTTGTGTCCCGTTGTTTAGAGTGCCAGAGGGTGAAGGCCGAGCATCAGCATCCAGCTGGCCTTCTCTATCCTCACGCCATACCGGAGTGGAAGTGGGACACCATTTCCATGGATTTCATCGTTGGGTTACCTACGTCGAGATACCATCACGATGCCATCATGGTCATGGTGGATAAATTGACGAAGGTAGCTCATTTTTCTCCAGTAAAGACCACCTATACAGCAAGTGTTGTGGCATGAGTATACCTTGATGAGATTGTCAGATTACATGGGATTCCGCGGAAGATCATTTACGACCGCGACCCTTTGTACACTTCCCATTTCTGGACCACCATGCAATATGCCCTCGGGACGAGGATTAATTTCAGCATAGCTTATCACCCTGAGATAGATGGACAGACAGAGAGGGTGAATCAGATTTTGGAGGATATGCTCAGGATGTACGTGATGGATCATCAGTTGAGATGGGAGGAGTATCTGTATTTGATGGAGTTTGCCTACAATAATAGTTTCAGAGTTCTATAGGCATGGCTCCTTTTCAGGCATTATATGGTAGAGAGTGCAGGACACCTCTTAGTTGGGATAGGATTGAGGACAGGGTTTCCCTTGGGCCAGCATTATTACAGGACATGGAGCAGCAGGTTACATTGATCAGGTAGAGATTGCAGGAGGCGCAGGATAGACAGAAGAAGTATGCAGACCAACATAGGACAGATCGTAGCTTTGAGGTAGGCACGAAGGTGTTTCTTCGTGTCAGACCGCATAAGAGCCCTATCCGTTATGGAAAAGGTTCTAAGCTTGCTCCTAGGTTTGTGGGTCCCTTTGAGATCTTGGAGCGCCTCGGCCCCTTGGCCTATCATCTAGCATTACCACCTAGCTTATCGCGCGTCCATGATGTGTTTCACGTTTATGTGCTTAGGAGATATATTTATGATCCTTCTCATGTGCTAGATTGGACCGCATTGTAGGTGCAGGATCAAGGGAAGGTGATGGTGGAGCCTGTATGCATTATAGATCGTAGGACCCTGGGCCTTCGCGGCAAAGAGATTGATCAGGTTCGGGTCCAATGGGACAGGTATGATGAGACTGCAGCTACTTGGGAGGATGCTACTTTGTTACGAGGACAATTTCCACACCTTTTCCGGTGACTTCCAGGAGGAAGTCGAGTCTAAGGGGAGGGGGATGTAGTGCCCACTTCCCTTCGACCTCATTTTGTTTTGATGTTTTCGAGACTGATTACCTCACTATGGATTTATTATGGCTTCTTGATTTAGCATGCTAGTAGATATTATAGACATTGAACTGTTATTGATTTAATCTTTATATGATGCATATGGTTTACTGGTGGACATTTGATGATGATATTGTATGCTTTTGACAGGGTTATTTATCTTAATTATGACATGTGGTATATTTAATCATATTGAGTAGAACTTGATAATTGGACTAATGTGATGATCGTTTTGATATAAATGATATGTGGAATAGAAATGTGCTAGGAAGTGTTAGTGATATCATACTTGCATAGATGATAGTAAATCATGTGTCGTTTATTTTAGATTATATTGTATATTTGGCATGAATGTTTTAATGCGGCCAACAGGCTGAAGGAGGTATTCTCTGTTCTGCAGGTATACTATATTCACAACAATATTGGGGAGTGGAGACCAACCACATCGGGATTCGAGAGGAATCCAGCTAAGGTCACCATGGCAACAAGTAAATTGTGTGTGTGTTAGAATTATCTGGTAAAGGGAAAATTGTGACCTAGGGATCATGTGTTGTTTTGTTTTAATTTTTCCCTTTTATTATGTTAGTATGTGTTGCTCTTAGTAAGTGAAATTTTACTTGTGCTATTATTCTTATTCTTTGGTTTTGAGTTTACCCCTTTGTTAGCCATGGGTTGTAGTGGGTTAATTAAGTTAATTTGAAATTTTCCTAAACTAATTAAAAGATGTGACCTAAGAGAGTTCATTTATTAACCTTGATTTACTTGGGATTTTGTGTGGATTGATGTGTGTTTGAGTTTGAGTGTAGCACACTCTACCCCACATGGGAAACTCGAATTTGGCCTTGGAGGCCAAATTTCAAAGCTTGTGGGACAAGTCAAACTTGTCCCACACCTCTTAAAACCCCATGCCAACCCTACCTATGGGTTGGAAGGCCAAATTTAGGGTCTTTTAGGTGTTTTGGGGGGATAAAAGGTAAAAATATTTATTGCACTTTCTTTCAAAATTTAATTTTGTCCTTTGGGGGAGTGGGCTTAGTTGGAGTGTGTAAGGTGCTTGCCTTTCTTTCAACCACTTATTAATGGTGCTTTGGGATTTGATGTTGACCAAATGATGTGGAGTGGAGGGAAAAGGAGGTGGCATCCTACTTGGAGCCACATCATCCCTCCCTCTCTTTTCTCTATTTATTTGATCCTCTTATTTGTTTTGGGGGTTGGAAGTTTCATTTTTAGTCTTGTGTATTTTGGAGAGGAGAGGATTGGAAGGAGTTGTGGAATTTTGGAGCTTGTTGATACTTGTGGGAATTTTTTGGAGCTTGTGGATGCTTGCTTGATCTTTGGAGGGATTTGAGACTTCATACTTGGAGCAAGCTCTACCATGGAAAGGTAGGAGCTTCACCTTTGTTGTATTATGTTTTCTTCTTTTTGTTATATGAATGAGTACATATGTTGTGTTGAATTTTGTTGTTGCAATGCTTGTTGGGAATGGGTAGAATGCCTAAGTTGGGAGTGGGAGGAGACTATGGGGAGTTTATTTGAGGGAGGCATAAGAGATCATGTTCTTGAGGAGGGAGTTTGGGTTGGGTGCCCACCTTGTAAGAGAAATGCTTGCATTTTCTTCTTGTTTTACTTTGAGGGAGCCATAAGAGTTGAGGGAGGCATAAGAGTGAATGGAGGGATAAGGGGTACTTGAGGGAGGCATAAGAGTTGTTAGGGGTATTGTGTTTTGCATTGGAGGCTTTTAGGTGGCACCCATTCCCATTGGGAGGCATAAGTGGCCTCCCCATATGTCTTACTCTTGTGGCTTTCTTGATAAAGCCTTGTGACTTGTTGTTGTGATTGTTTCCCTCTTGTTGTGTGGTGAATCTTGTTTTGAAGGATTATGGAATGCATGTGAAATGTTATGTTAGTTATGTGGAAGCTTGTAGTTGCCATGAGTTGGATTCTCTCCCATTGTGATGTGGTTGGGGCTCGGGGGCTAATGGAGAGGATGGCTTCTCTTCTCCATTGGGTATTTGGTTGGGAGGAGAGCGTTGCCTCTCCCCTTATTTTGTTGTGAATCAAGCAAACTATGGAGGAGCCACCTTGTTGATTTTTTGGAGCAATGGAACCTTGTTGATGACAATGTGAAACCAGCATGTACTTTACCCACCTTGAGTGGAGGAAAAATGTAATAGCTTTGTATTTTAACTTCCAATATTGTAAATTTGTTTCCACATGAAGTAGGAAATGTTGTAACAAGATTTTTAAGGAAATTTGTATTGAAATGTTAGTAATTCTTACTCTAAAACTTATTGGAAATGTTGTTGAATTCTTTTGTGGAATGTTGGAAAGAAATTACAAAAGAGAATATATTAAAAAAAAATTTGTTACTTGAAAGCGATGTATTGGAAAGGTTGGAAAAATAGTGCATTATCTCTTCTTGTATAGTTGATGGAAAGACTTAAGTTTTTTTTTTTTTTTATGGCTTTTATTATGCCAAAGAAGCATTTTAAGCTCTAGATCCTTTATGTTTTTATTCAATTATGAATTCATTGTAAAATCCATTACAAATTAATAAAGGAAATGAAATAAACCTATTTGAAATCCCATATAATGTTATTAATTTGTGTAGAAGGAGATCTTAATGCAAAAATACTAAGCTTAATGAGTTAATTACCCATATCTCCTCAATGTTTAATAAGGAAACTAATATTTTCAATACAATTCATATCTAGGTAATATTACAACTAATGTGTTTACTATTTTTAAGTTCTAATTATAACAATATACCTTTAATATTTATTTGTTTCAACAAAGTATGTTATCAAAAACTACAACCAAGATATAATACTAATAAGACCTACGTATCCTAAACTAGAAGACCTCCTAAGACCCGGCACGCCAGACCGACGTACCAACAAATTCTGCGAGCTCACTGTGCTAGAATGCATATAAGATTTAAATTCCTTTGTCAGATTCCTATAATACTCCTCTACTAGACAAGGGCTCAGTTCACTCCTCTCGCAAGGAAAATGAATAGAGCCAACTCATTTGGCTAAAACTCTTAGTCAAACTCGGCAAGTTTATGGAGTGTTTTTCAAATTTTGCAAAGCTCAGCTAGTCCAATGCAAGACTCGTCTTCCTGAAGCGTAAAAGGAAATCAACAAAATGAGATAAAGGGAAGAAATGTAACTGGATTTGTTTTTTCATGTTAAAGCATCTGTGAATGGGAAACTTGCCAAAGAAGGGCTGTTGGAGTAAGAAATAGTTGTTTCGTTTTAGTTTGATTTGCCAAGGCTTTTCCAGCATTCCCAAAACAACTTATGTAACTGTATTGGTCACTAAGAAGGAATCAATTTACAGAAGATATTTTTAAGGAATCGAGATTCTTTGTTTTCGTCAAACACGTCCTCCAGATCCTAACAGAATTGCCAATCCAAATAAAGGGATTTTCCCAGCTGCAATGGCAGGTCTTAAGCCTAAATCGTGACAAATGTTTTATGCAAAAAGTTTTATACTATTTCAGGTCGCTTCCTACCTCTTTCACTGTCCTCAATCGATTTGATAAAAATCTCTTGAAGGCAGAACCCGAATATGAAGGTGCATTCGATACTGAACAGATTACAACATAGTTGGACAACCAGCTTGCTTAAGGCGCTCAAAGAAATTAATTAACGGAGCAACGAACCTCGCCTGTAGCTCCTTCTTCACCCTCCCCAGCAGCACGCGTGGCCAGGGCCGAACAACAACGAACTAGCGGCCATTCCATTGATCTATGGCTTCCACTGTAACCACCTCGCCCTTTCCATGCGGTCTGAGTGATTGAAACAATGTTTCCACCTACTACACTCGCCTGTAGTTCCATCCAGCAACCACCACATTAACCTTCCTCTTAATGCGCGGCCAGGATAGTATAAAAGAAACGGCAGGCTGTCTGTGCAGATAAGGATTTGCAAATCTAAGTGAGTAAAGGTGTATGCGGCCAGTAGGAGTGGATTCACACGCCAAGTAGGGAGTTCTTAAATTGTGACAGTTGGTTGATGAGACCCACCGCCCCCAACCAAAAAGATTTAAACATAGTTTGAAACGCTTCCCCCTCGATTTGACTCTTATTCCTTTAATCCAAATTTCAAATGTATGTTTAAGCATATAGACTTATTTAAGTGAAAATTTTGACTATATATATATATATATATATATATATATATATATCACTTAAATTAAAAGTATTTAATCCTCCAAGGAGATATCTAGGAACATACATTAAAAGATTTCTAAGAGTCAACAAAATAGCAATATATGGTTTATCCTTGTAACATATCTCTGCAAGTATATGTTAAAATATATCAAAAAGAAAAACATCAATAAAATTGTAATATATGCATTTACCATCGTCACCTATATCCTCTTATACAATGGACCATAAAGTGAAAATGAAGTCAATGGTCAAATACCCCTTTTAATCTAGTATCACCATGCTTGAAGCTTGAAATTATCCACTAAGGAAGAATTGAACACATCAAATATTGAAGTAAATCTCGAGTGAGTAGAATTACGATAATCATGTAGTTCTAGTTTTGCGATCGGAATACAAAGTAAAAGATTGAAGCTTTACAGTTGTCAAGGTCAAGTAGGTCACAAAACTTGTAGATAAAATAAACCAAACAAGGACCACTATCTTTCTTAAATAAAAAAAAAAATTGTTGCATTTTCGGGTTGAATGTTTGTGGTGCGGTGTCGCCGTCGTCGCCGTTGTCATGAGCGGCGTCATCTTTTCCAGCGTTACACGGGGAGAAATTTTCTTTAGGAAAGGAGTCAGGTCGGCGGGGCCACGGGAGACATTTTGGAAATTTCCCTCGTTGGGGTGAAAATCCACCTTTACACCCATGCTCCCATGAGTTCGCAAGTCCGCAATGGCCACGTGGCACCTCTAAAGCCAACGTAGGGAAAATGGGGTGGCGGGGATAAAATATTTTTAGCACCCCAAAGGGCAAAAGGGGTAAATTCAATCGTGCCTCTCATCGACACCTTGCAATGCCATGTGGCGAGTTCCAAATTGGTGGGGGCCAGTGGGGAACTTTAGAAAAATTTCCCATTAATTTTCTAAAAATGCAAAAGGAAAGAAGGAACCCACTCCTCCGCCAATGCCTCGTGACGCCACGTGGCATATCCTAATTCGGGTGTAGGTGGTGAGGCGGTTGGGAAAATTTATAAAAAATTTGAATATTTTTGTAAGCACTAATTTAAAAAGGGATCTGCCCCTCCGCCAATGCCTCGTGGTGCCATGTGGTAGCCTCTA
This sequence comes from Taxus wallichiana var. yunnanensis, assembly GCA_018340775.1. Classification (NCBI taxonomy): domain Eukaryota; kingdom Viridiplantae; phylum Streptophyta; class Pinopsida; order Cupressales; family Taxaceae; genus Taxus; species Taxus wallichiana. Next base: position 236,523,127 of record CM031241.1, read on the forward strand.
ATTAGTTGCGGGTCGGTGGGAAAAATTAGGAAAATTTTCCCAAAAATTTTCCAAAGTGCTAAGGGAAAATTCGGGCCCAGCGGACCGCCAAGAAATTGTTCCCAAAATTGTTTAGATGCCAAGTGAAGAAAAACTTTAGAAGGCCATAAATTTTGATAGAGAGCTTGGTTTTGGGAAAATGAGGAATTTTGGAAATATTTCAATGTCCTCTTTGCACAGGATTCATTAAATTCTAGTTTTGATAAAATTTAAGGAGTCAATTTTGTGAAAATGTTCGTAGGCTTTTATAGTGCGAACTGGTAAATTTTAACTTATAAAATTTTGTTCAAATTTGTCATTCTTTCTCCTTCAACATGTCAAACAGACATGGAGGTTTCCATTAGGAAAGTGTTAGGATATATAGCAAGTGTAAAATTGTTGGTTTGATCTACATTTCGAAATTACAAGTTTCTTTTTACAGCAAAAAGCCTGCAGATTTTCCTTGGCTCGATTGGAAGATTTTCAAGACATTTCCTTAAGTGTTTTTAGTTTGGTTTGGGATCATTTTTTCCTCATTAAGTCCAATTGATTATTTCATTTTCCTCTTATCTATTTGTAGGGTTATTTGAACATTTGATAAAGGAATTTTACAAAGTATACAATGAATTGAAAGAAGTGTATACATTTACAGAACATAAATTAACTATCTCTTTTGCCATGAAATAAAACATTGAATTCATTCCATGCTAGTCATAAATAGTTTTATTTCTTTCAATCAAACATTAAAACAAGAATGTAGTTTCTATTCTTTCCAAAATCATATATTATAAACAAGGCAGAATAATACATTTTCTCCTCACGTGTTTCACTTTTCCACTTTCCAAACAGGATTTCATAGTGCATGTTAAACACAAATTTCCAATGGAAATAATATCATATGAACAAGGAAAACACTTCCATTAATTCAAATGAAACTCTTACAACTTCCTTTCCATTTGATTTCAAAATACAACATACAAAATATGTATCATTCTTTCACATTCCTTCCAAAAATAAAAAAATAGAGTATAACTCTTTTACATTTCGAATTTCAACTTTCATTTTCAATACAAGGTATATTTCCATTACAATTAATATACAAATCATCCACTTCAAAGTGGGAAAGGGCTACAATAAGATTTCATTTCACAAGGGACTGTCAAACTGTCTTTTTCTCATCTCTAGAATAGCAACATGCAGATTTCTCATTCCTCCAATTTGGTCACAACAAGAGTAGGGGAAAGGAAACGCTCTCCACCCAACCAAGACATCCAATGAAGAGGATAAGTCATCCTTCTTCATTGGCCCCAGCCCCAACCATAATGCAATAAAATATGTGATCCAACTCATGGCAATAATAGGCTTCCACAAACACACAAGCAACATTTTCAAATTAAAAAAGTAGTTCAAAATAGAATGTAGTTTACAACTACATAAAAGCATGAAAAAAATTATTGAGGCTTCATCAACAAGCCAAAGGATCAAGAAACTATGGGGGATGCTTCTTATGCCTCCCAAAATGGGAAATGGGTATCACCACCTGAATTACAAACTACCAAAATATAGTATATCAAAACCCTGACATTCCTTATGCCTCCCCAAGTACCCCTTATTCCTCACATTTCCTTATGCCTCCCAAACCTCTTATGGCACCCCATAATGAGTAAATAAATGCAAGCTATTTCTTTGTAAGGTGGAACCCAAATTCCAACTCCCTTCTCCCTTATACCTCCCTAAAACATACTTGTGCCTCCCATAAAATAAATCCCATAGTCTTCTCCTACACCATTCCTTGGTCGTCTACCCAACAACCAACAAACATGCCAAAACATTCACACATTAACATTTTCATAAACAAAAAAAAGAAGCATTTCAAGATCCAAGATCATACCTCTCCATGATGAAGATGTTCAAAGTTCCAAAATAGCAAGCTTTATCCCAATGCAAGCAATCAAAATCAGCCAAGCACAAGCATGCAATAATATTCCAAAAACTTCTTCAAAGCAAGAGCTCCAAAACAACAAAAGAATTCTCCCAAGAATGAAGTCTCCAAGGTGAAGCAACCCAAAACAAGGAAAGGAATTTGAATTTTATAGAAGAGGGAAGGAAAGAGGATGAGATGGATCCATGTATGATGCCACATCACACATCCTCAACCCTAACCCCAAAATTCAACTTCATTCTCCAATGCATAATAAATAGGTGGGTGAATAAAATGACAGTTTACTTACACACTCAAACCCAACCCAAACCCCAAAGAAATGAAATTAAATCATGTAAGAAAACTGCAATTAAAAATTACAATTTTCCTTCTCAAAAAGTATTATAAAAGTCTAATCTCAACTCTCCAACTGTAGGTATGGTTGGTAATTAAATTTAAGAGGTATCGGACAAGTTTAAGTTTTCCCACAAGCCTCCAAAATCAGCCTCCAAGGACAATTTCGAATTTCCAAGAAGGTGTAGAGTTTCACACTCAAAAGATAACTTACACAACATTTACACATCTCTTATAACACTTTAAATCAAGGCCAACAACTCTATTAATTACTTTATTATGACATATTTTATTTAATTAATATTAAGAACATGTTTACCCAAAATATTGATACAAACTTTAATAAATAAATAAAGGGCTAAATGCATCACAAAATAAACACATACAACATTAAATAAAAGGGTCAAACAAATAAAAACACATAAACCCTTGGTCATATTTAAAGGTGACCCCCATGGGAATCCCTAACACACACAAACATGCACAAACAAATACTAGTTTCCATGGTGATCTTGTTGAATTCATCTAGAATTCCAATGTGGTTAGTCTCCAATCCCTCGATGTTTGTTGTGATATTTTAACTTGCAAAACACAAATACCTCCTTTAGCCTCATGGCCATATCAGAACATCCAAAATAATATAAATAAAATTCCAAGATCATCTAGATATATGAATCACAATAACATCCAAGCAACCAACAAGATCATTTGTAATTTTACTCAACAACTATATCATCATCAAATAATTTCCATTTCTAGGTCTACTCACAATATCCAAATATCACATGTCCGAACAACATCCATAATATAACCATGTTAAAACAGTATATCAACATCAATATCCAAAATGTCTCTAATAATCATCATGCATCATAACTGAATCAAGTCAACAATAATCCATGATCTAACATCTAACATCATACTATAATAAAGTCCATAATCATGTCCATAATATAATCAGTAGTATCATGATCAGTATCAAAAGGTGTCAAAGGGAAGTGGGCACTACATCCCCTCTCATTACTCTTGACTTCCTCCCGGAAGTCACTGGAATAAATATGGAAACGAACTCATAAAAAGTAACATCCTCCCATGTAGCTGCAATATCATCATATCTGTCCCACTCCACCCGGAGATGATCAACCTCTAAGCCTTGAAGGCCCAGGGTCCTACGATCTATGATGTGAATGGGATGTACCATCACCTGCCTTTGATCCCTGTACTCTACAATGAGGTCCAATCTAACACATGAGAAGGATCTCGTAACATATCTCCTAAGAATGAAACATGAAACACATCATGTATGCGAGAAAAGGTAGGTGGTAATGCTAGAGAGTAGGCCAAGGGGGAAATATGATGCAAGATCTCAAAAGGACTAATAAATATAGGAGCTAACTTAGAACCCATTGTTTCCATAATGGATCGGGATCTTATGTGGCACGACACAAAGGAACACCTTCACGCCTACATAAAAACTATGGTTGATATTGTACTGATTTTCATACTTCTTCTACCTATCTTGTGCCTCCAACAATATCTATATGATCAAAACCACCTGCTACTTCATGTCCTACTAAAAAAGTTGGTCCAAGAGAAACCCTGTCCTCTAACCTTTCCCAACTAAGAGGTGTCCCGCACTCTCTGCCATACAAATCGTGAAAAGGAGCCATTCCTAAAGAACTTTGAAAACTATTATTGTAGTTGAAATCCACCAAGTACAAGTACTCCTCCCATCTAGACTGCTGATCCATTACATAAATCCACGAGTATATCCTTTAAAATTTTATTCACCTACTCGGTATGTCCATCTGTCTTGGGGTGATATGTTGTCTTGAAGTTGATTCTCGTCCATAAATGGGAAGTGTACAGAGGATTGCGGTCACTAATGATCTTCTGCGGAATCCCATGCATCCTAACAATATCATCAAGATATACCCATGCCACTACACTAGCCATATAACTGGTGTTTACTAGATAAATTGAGCCACTTTTGTCAATTTATAAACCGTGACCATGATGGTGTCATGGTGATATCTCAACATCAGAAGCCCAATAATGAAGTCCATGGAAAAGGTGTCCCACTTCCATTCCGGTATAGCATGAGGAAAGAGAAGGCAAGCTAGATCTTTGATGCCCGGCCTTCACTTTTGGAATTTTAAAAGCGTGACACAAACTAAGCCACATATTTGTGAATTCCTCTCCGGTGATACAACTGTCTCAAAGTAACATGCATCTTCTTCACCCTAGGATGGGCTGAATAGGTTGCATGATGTGCCTTTTTCAATATGTCCTACCTCAATCGTCCATGTCTGGGAACATAAATCTGACCTCTGTGCCTGAGAATGCCATCTACCTCTAGTGAGAAACCATAAAACTTCCCTTTCACATGCTCTATCTCCATATCATACTCACAAAGCAACTACATCCAACATTGCTAATGAATGTTGAGATTGGGATGCATGAAGAGGTTATGAAGATTCAAGTGATATATCTTGAGTGTGCATCTCTGACCAAGAAGAAAGTGTCTCCATCGAACCAAAGTGTGCACAACTTCCACAACCTCAAGATCATGAGTTGGATAATTAAGCTCGTAATCCTTGATTTTGCAAGACTCAAAAGCCACTACTTTTCCCTCCTGCATCAACATACCTCCAATTCCTACTAAAGAAGCATCCATGAAAATGAAAAAATCACCCTGTGGATCCAACACTGCAAGAATACTTGTTGTTGTGAGACATTCCTTTAGTTTCCTGAAGGCCTTCTTGCACCTATCCGAAAAAACAAACTTGTTCCCTTTCCATTGAAGGGACGTGATGGGGTGCGTAATGTGAGAGAAGTCCTAAAAAATATCATGTAGTACTTACTTGCTAAACCCATGAAGCTGTGCACCTCAATAATAGTAGTGGGTGCTAGCTAATCCATGATAGCTCTAATCTTGGAAGGGTCAAAGGCGATACCTTCCTAAGAAATGATATGCCCCAAATCGCACCTCCATCTAAAAGAATGCACACTTCTCCAAGTTCACGTAAAGTGTTGATGCCAAAGACATCGAAGAACTGGTGAAGGTGCACCTCGTCTACTCACATGTATGTGAGTAAATCAAAATATCATTAAGGAAGATGAGCATGAAGTGATCTAAAAATTTCCTGAATACCCCATTCATCAAACTTATAAATATTAAGAGGGCATTAGTCAAACCAAAAGGTACCACTATGAACTCATAGTGGCCATATCGTGTACGGAAGGTGGTCTTATGAATGTCCACATCCGAAATCCTCAGCTGATGGTAGCCTGAATTAAGTTCTATCTTATAGAAAACTATGGCTCCCTTCATCTCATCAAATAAATCATTAATGCATTGAAGGGGATAACAATTCTTGATTGTTACATTGTTTAGCTAGCGGTAATCAATACAAAATCGTAAGGATCCATCCTTCTTCTTTGCAAAGATCACTAGTGCACCCCAAGGGGATATGATAGGATGAATTAGGCCCTTCTCCGGAAGGCTCTCAAGTTGTAACTCGAGTTCACAAAGCTCTAGGGTGGTCATCTGATAGGGTGCTCGTGAGATAGGCTCTACTCCCAAAACTAGGTCTATATAAAAATCAATATCACATGGGGGTGGTAACCCCAGTAGCTCCCTTGAAAATACATCTGAAAACTCTCTCAAAATGGGATGATCATATAGTGATGGTCCACTAGACCCATCCTTTTACCGTTAGTAACTATGACAGAAATCATCTCACAACCTCGTTGCAATCACCACTTAAGATGCATAGCAGAAATGGTGTGAATAGAAATGGGTCTCCTAATCCCTAAAATCACCAACTCAACTCCCAAATCATCTGCATAAGATATAATATTTTGGTAACAATCCATCATGGCCTTATGAGTAGAAAGCAAGTCCATGCCCAAGATGACTCCATACAAGCCCAATGGAAGGATACAAAGAGCCGAGGTAGTGGTGAAAGGTCCCAAATCCACCACACACGCTTGAACTAAGGAGTCTATATAGATCTTGGCTCCGAAACCATCTCAACATCCCAACTATAACCCTTCCTAACTACCACCATCCTGCGTCTCTCTAATAAATATGGTTCAATAAAAAGAATCGAAGAAACAAAATCAAACAAAATGGAGGTAGGAATGCCTCCAATGTTACTCCGTAGTCTCAATAATTGTGCTCTAATGCTCTTTCTAGAAGTTCTAGACCACTGCGTACATCTTATTACTATGCCCCATATCACCAACATTAGGCTCTAATATCTCGTGTCTTACGCTTTTTATTAGGGTTCTATGGGTAGTCTCTCCAAAAATGTCTAGTAACAACACACCGAATACAACCGCCTTTGATCCTCTCATTTGTGTAGCGAGGTCCACCAATACTGCGGGGGTCTGTGGTGTGGATCCTGATGATCCCACTATGGTCTACTAAGGTCTTTATTGGAAAAATCCCCTTTGAGTGAGCTCTCCGAGCACCTTGTTTCTGATGGGACCCCTAGGGGAGGCCCCATACTCCAACCTCTTTGTGCATCAAACCTCTGTAGAGGTCTATAAGGTGGGTGGGACTTTTGTAGCTGATACTACTATTCGGTTTAAAATATGACTATACGAACCCTATCCACCATGAGGAAGGTGCGACCCCCTCGATCTATTATCCTACATCTGTTGTATGTGGCTCGCACTAAGTCTCTAGATTGTTGGGTCTTTCCCTGAGTATCCTCTACTATATAGGCCTTCTCAATGACCTCATATAATGTCTATGGACAATGGATCTACATTGCACCTCCAATGTCTAGATTCAGGTCCCGAATGAACCTATGGATCTGCACCTACTCATCCTACATGTAATCAACATACATCTGGAGTAGATCCGAAACCTACTCTCATACTCGGCCACCGTAAGAGATTCTTGTCGAAGGACATAGAACTCATCTATTCGCTGCTATATGAACCTCCATGACAACTATTATCTCTGAATTGCTCTTCAAAGAGCTCCCGGGTAGTTTTCTCAAAATCAATATGGAGCTTCTTCTCCTCCTGTCCGCCACCAAACACTAGATCCATCCCTCGGAAGATGGATCGCAACACGAGCTTTCACATTTCTAGAATAAGGATAGAGATTGAATCACCCACTCAAGCTCACTAACCAGGCCTCTACCGTAATCCATTTGTGTCACTGAGAATAATGTGATGGCCAAAGCTTTAGGATCTCCCTGATGTGATCTGCAGCTATGGTCTGACGTCCTTTAGGCCTCTCGGCATGCTCATCCCTAAGTCTAGGGCTATGAGACCTTTCTCTATGTGGTGAATCTAGTCTAGCAGACTCTGCATGGAATTTCTCTCCTCCATGATCCTCACTGGGTTTAGGAGATACATGACCCTCAATGGAAGTGACTCTATCGTGTCTGGTTGCATGGCCTCCTACTGATCCATTGCGTAGGGAAGCGTTAACATCTTGAAGATTTTCCAAGATCTATGTTAGGATAGCTATTACAATATGCTCTAGAGGTGGTATACCTAGGTCTCTACGAAAAAGGATCCTCATCTTGTCTATGCCTCCTGCACAGAGCAAGACAAGAGTTAGTTCCTTATTCTAGTTTTTACTTAGTTTCCATGTTTAATAAAATATGTAATTTCTAAACTAAGTTGTCTTCTAAATTTAAAAGTGTTCTAGGTTTAAGGTTCATGTCTTGAGTTTCCTAGTGTGCCCAATGGCCCAAGATTTTAAACCACTACTCTTATACCAAGTGTAATGCCCGCTAAAAACAACCCATTTGAGACCCAAGAACAACCTAGGATTAGTTAGGAAAATTATGGAATAATTTTTTGTTTAATAGAGTCTACAACCAGGTTAGAAGACAACCATTGTAATTAAGAAGTTCAGATCAATTCTAATCCACTAGAATATTATTTTCTTTAATTAAGAATTATTAGAGGTCACAAGGTCCAAACATTTAGGGTTATAAGGTTCAATTAGGGTCGGAGGGTAATTTCTCACCATACCCACTCTCTAACAGATTTAAAGATTCAAATTGGTTTTTCTCAAAATTAGTTCATTAAAATTTTCCCTAAATAATTCCCATTGGATGGGAAATTTTCTCACCTTTCCGATTATATAAATAAGTCCTCTTAACTCCTCATATTTCTCAAGTTATGTGCAGAAGGCTTATGGTGAAAATTTTCTCCAAGAGTGGAGTCCTGCGAGCCCGGGGAGAAAATTTACCACAAGGGCAGGTCGGTCGGCAGTGTGGAGAGAAATATTTCCCCATGCCAGGTCTGCGGCTGTGGGGATAATTTTTTCTTGGGGGAGGAGTCGAGTCGGTGGGGCCACAGGAGACAATTTGGAAATTTCACGCGTGGGGTGAAAAGCCACCTTTGCACCCGTGCTCCCGTGAGTTTGCAAGTCTGCAAGGGACATGTGGCACCCCAAAAATTAGCGTGGGGAAAAAAGGGTAGTAGGGATAAAATATTTTTAACGCACGAAGGGAAAAATGGTAAAATTCATCCCCACCTCACCCAACGCCTCGCGATGCCACGTGGCAGCTCCTTATTAGCTGTGGGCGGGTGATCCGCGGAACTTTAGATAAATTTCCCATAAATTTTCCAAAATTAAAAATTCAAGAAGGAAGCTACTCCTTCTCCAATTCCTTGTGATGACACATGTTATCTCCGATTGGTTACTAGGTGGCAGGAAAATTTAGAAAATTTTCCCTATTTTTTTAAAACACTAAGTTAAAGAGGGATCAACACCTCCGCCAATGCCTCGTGGTGCCACATGGTAGCCTCTGATTGGTTTCAGGTTGGAGGGTGGTGAGGAAAATTAGGAAAATTTTCCCAAACATTTTTAGAGTGCTAAGGGAAAAAGTCGGACTGCGAGCACACCAAGGAAATTGTTCCCAAAATTGTTTTGACGCCAAGTGAATAAAAACTTCATAAGGCCATAAATGTTGATAGAGAGCTTAGTTTTGGGAAAACAAGGACTTTCTAGAAATCTCTCGACGTCCTCTTTGCAAAAGATTCATTAAATTCTTTTTTTAATAAAACTTAAGGAGTCAATTTCATGAAAACGTTCTATATGCTTTTTTTTGATGAATTTGGTGGGTAAATTTTAACTTATATTTTTTTTTTTCAAATTTGTCATTATTTCTTCTTCAACATGTGAAACAGACATGGAGGTTTCCATAAATAAATTTTTAGGATATATAGCAATTTTTAAATTGTTGTTCGATTTGCATTTCGAAATTACAAGTTTCTTTTTACAGCAAAAAACTTGCAAATTTTCCTTAGCTCGATTGTGAGATTTTCAAGATATTTCCTTAAGTTTTTTTGTTTGGTTTGGGATCATTTTTTCCGCATTATGTCTAGTTGATTATTTTATTTTCCTCTTATCTATTTGCAAGGTTATTTGAACATTTGATAAAGGAATTTTACAAAGTATACAGTGAATTGAAAGAAGTGTATACATTTACAGAACAGAAATTAACTATCTCTTTTGCCATGAAATAAAACATTGAATTCATTCCATGTTGGTCATAAATAGTTTTCTTTCTTTCAATCAAACATTAAAACAAGAATGCAATTTCTATTCTTTCCAAAATCATATATTATAAACAAGGCAGAATAATACATTTTCTCCTCACGTGTTTCACTTTTCCACTTTCCAAACAGGGATTTCATAGTGCATGTTAAACACATATTTCTAATGGAAATAATATCATATGAATAAGGAAAAAAATTTCATTAATTCAAGTGAAACTCTTACAACTTCCTTTCTATTTGATTTCAAAATACAACATACGAAATACGTAGCATTATTTCACATTCCTTCCAAAATAGAATAAAAGAGCATAACTCTTTTAAATTTCAAATTTCAACTTTCATTTTCAATACAAGGTATCTTCCCATTACAATTAATATATAGATCATCCACTTCAAAGTGGGAAAGGGATACAATAAGATTTCATTTCACAAGGGACTGTCAAACTATCTTTTTCTCAGCTCCAGAATAGCAACATGTAGATTTCTCATTCCTCCAATTTGGTCACAACAGGAGTAGGGGAAAGGAAACGCTCTCCACCCAACCAAGAAATACAATGAAGAGAAGAATCCATCCTTCTTAATTGGCCCATGAACCCCAACCACAATGCAATAAAAGATGTGATCCAACTCATGGAAACAACAAGCTTCCACAAACACACAAGCAACATTTTAACAATAAAAACACAGTCCAAAACAAAATCTAGTTTACAACTACATTAAAGCATAAGAAACATTACTAAGGCTTCATCAACAAGCCAAAGGAGCAAGAAAATATGGAGGGGATGCTTTTATGCCTCCCAAAATGGGAAATGGGTATCACCACCTGTATTACAAACCACCAAAATATAGTATATAAAAACCACGACATTCCTTATCCCTCCCCAACCTCTTATGGCACCCCATAACGAGTAAATAAATGCAAGCTATTTCATTGCAAGGTGGAACCCAAATCCCAACTCCTCATTCCTTATACCTCCCTAAAACACACTTGAGCCTCCCACAAAATAAACCCCATAGTGTTCTCCTACACCATTCCTAGGCCATCTACCCAACAGCCAACAAACATGAGAAAACATTCACACATTAACATTTTCATAAACAAAAAGAAGCATTTCAAGAGGAAATCTCCTACCTATACATGATGGACTTGTTACAAGTTCCAAAATAAAAAACTTTATCCCAATGCAAGAAATCCAAATCGACAAGCACAAGCATGCAACAATCTTCCAAAAACATCTTCAAAGCAAGAGCTCCAAAACAACAAAATAATTCTCCCAAGAATGAAGTCTCCAAGGTGAAGCAACCAAAAACAAAGGCAGGGAATTCAAATTTTATAGAAGAGCGAAGGGAAGAGCATGATGTGGATCCATGTAGGATTCACATCACACATCCTCAATCCCAACCCCAAAAGTCAAATTCTTTCTCCAATGCATATTAAATAGGTGGGTGAATAAAATGACAGTTTACTCACATACTCGAGATCTAACCCACATGCCAAAGGACTGAAATTAAATCATGTAAGGAAAGTGCAATTAAAACTTACAATTTGCCTTCTCAAAAACATTATAAAAGTCTAATATCAACTCTCCAACTGTAGGTATGGTTGGTAATTAAATTTAAGGGTATGGGAAAAGTTTAACTTGTCCCACAAGCCTCCAAAATTAGCCTTCGAGGACAATTTCGAACTTCCAAGAAGGTGGAGTGTTTCACACTCAAAAGTTAACTTACAAATCACTTATGCATCTCTTAGAACCCTTTAAAACAAGACCAACAACTCTATTATTTAATTTCTTATGAAATATTTTATTTAATTGATATTAGCAACATGCTTACCCACAATATTAATACAACATTTAATAAATAAAGAAAGGGGCAAATGCATCACAAAATAAACACATGCAACATTTAACAAAAGGGTCAAATAAATAAAAACACATAACCCCTTAGTTACATTTAAAGGTGATCCCCCATGGGAATCCCTAACACACATAAACACGCACAAACAAATACTAGTTGCCACAATCACCTTATTGAATTCATCTAGAATTCCAATGTGGTTGGTCTCCAATCCCCCGATGTTTGTTGTGATATTTTAACCTGCAAAACACAAATACCTCTAGCCTCGTGGCCATATCAAAACATTCAAAATAATATAATTAAAATTCCAAGATCATCTAGATATATGAATCACAACAACATCTAGGCAACCAACAAGATCATTTACAATTTTACTTAACAACTATATCATTGTCAATTAATTTCCATTTCTAGGTCTACTCACAACATCTAAATATCACATGTCCGAACAACATCCATAATAGTACCATGTCAAATAGTATATCAACATCAATATCCAAAATGTCTCTAATAATCATCATGCATCATAACTGAATCAATTCAACAATAATACATGATCTAACATCTAACATCATACTATAATAAAGTCCATAATCATGTCCATGATATAATCAGTAGTATCATGATTAGTATCAAAAGGTGTCAAAGGGAAGTGGACACTACAATATGTAAAACTTTGAGAATATTTTCTTAGTAAGACTTAAATGTATAATAATTTCCTTATGCTCACCTTGAGTAAATAGTTGTAGTTGAAATGCAAGGATGTGTCAAATTATAATGAGTTATTTAGTCGAAAAAATTGCATTTTGTTGTGGAAAGGAAAACAATGATAATTAGAAATAGATTAAGTTTCATTTCTTCCTTTGAGTTGAAAAATATTTTGTAGGAAAAAATAATCTTATAGTGTTTTCTTGTTACTATTGAAATAGAAAATATTTACATTTAGTCATTTAAGATTGGAATGGAAAAAAAAGGTGTAACCTTTCAACTAGAGACTTTAGACACATAAAATTAAGCTAAGGAAAAACTTTAGATCACTCCAACAAATTTAGTTTTTTGGAAAATTGTGGGATTGATGGTTATGTTGTCGAAGAATAGGACCATAACCATGTGAAGACTGACTATCTCTTAACCACTAGTTAGATAAGAGCGGTCGTTTGTAATTCGTCACCCAGGTAGGGTGGCAGCCCCAAGACCTACAGTCTTCTTGGGGCAGTGGTTATGTCACTATCAACGGAAAATTCAAATCCAAGACACATAAATGTTAAATTTAGTTTTACTAACAATTTAAGCCTACAAATTTGTAGAGGAAATCACAAGCAAGCCATAACAGAAAAAAATTATTGTTCTAAACTTATAAATCTTTAAATGGGTATGTAAAGCAATTCTATCTCATGGACTAAAAATTGAGTAGGGTTTTTTCCCAAATAGAAGACAAAAAAATGGAATTATCTATATAAAAACTCCATATTTAGAGTGGAAACCTCTACAATATTCAAATGAAATAAATTACAATAATAAATCCATAACCTAAACTAAACCAAGCTTTATTTTTGTGAATTCATTGATGGTTACTTCCCTCCTAGCTTCCATGGCTTCCTCTCAACGAACATGTAAAAAAAAAGAAAGAAAAGAGACCAAATGAAAAGTTTAGGGAAAGAAAAAATTTAATAAAACTTCATAAGGATGGTTAGGGTTAGGTTGGAATTCTTGAGCTGGTGGCCATAATGGATTTGATCAAAGCGTCAAGAATTAACCCTACAATTTTTAGGTGACAATATTCTTATTATAGTTGTAATTTTGAAATAAATCAAATGTATGTGTAAATGGGTGAATGGGGACACTTAGCGCCCTAGTTTTTAAAGATAATTATTTATCTCCTACTATGTTTTAGTATTTATTTATGTGAAAATTAACACTATTAATTTAAGGGAACTAAGGGTAAGGGTCTATTAATCACGGGTCAAAATTAATTAATTATTAATCTAGACACTGATCTAGCCTTTGTAATGTACTAATTGTCGGTAGAAATTAATTAAACATTTATAGGGTTTGACACATTTCAACCTATTTAAAAAAAAAAATCCACAACTTTATAGCTAATTATTTAAGATTTTATGTAGTTTTAGAACATCGAAATTGTGGGCATTACACGATTGCTTTTACAAACCTAAATTGTAGCCACGAAACCCATATTGTCATGTGCCCTATAATCTGCACACTCATTAAAACATTAAAAATATCTTCCCAATAAAATATATCATTTAAAAAATGTAAATAAATCATACATGGATAATCACGCTAATATACTAAACCATGGCATTATAAAATGACTTAGAACGCTAACAAATACATTCATAGTAGCTCAAAATAAATTAACCATCTAAGTAACACATGGAAAAATTTAATTAGTCATTATAATTCCATAATATAATCAATTATAAATGAAAGTATAATTAAATCCTTCACATGTTAAATGCAGCCAACTATAATATAATATGGTGATATCTAGAATCCTACATGCAAGAGCTATGAATAAGCATAACACTATCTTGGAGATATGCTCCCAAATCACACAAGTATCGTTAGATGAGTCATAATATAAAACATATAGAAATCAAATGATGATAAAGTCGATGTCCATCATCCATATAAGTATTGATTAAGAAAGACACTATGGTAAGAAAAAGGTGGGCACTATAATGATAAGGACACCATAGCCGGTAATATTTAGGCATGTCATTCACATTACCTTGTAATGAAACTCTAGTTCCTTATTTTCACCCAACATCTTAATATTTTTCTTGTAAACCAGTCTTGAATAGACTTCCTCATCTACCTTTGAAATTTTGGGACCTTGGATGTCGATCTCAATTAGTAATGTTTTATGTAACATGTTAAACATTGAATCCAAAACCACTAATTTTAAACATACAACATATACCCAAATTCTAGTTGATCTTAACACATCAAAGAACCTTCCCTGCTATCATTGAGCTCAAATTTCAAACCAAAACATTGACACAACCTCTAAAATATGAAGGTTTACCTTTCGGATGAAGAATATTCTTTGATTTAGGACATATTGGTGCTTATTGTGGGATGGAAAAGCATAAAAATGAGAGAACTACTTCGTGGAAAAATTACCTCCAAGAATATTTTTTCTTTGATAGTAATATATATTTAGATTCAAACATGAATTTGGAGGAAGTGGCCGAATTGGTCCTAAAAAGTCTTCTTAAATAAATTTCAGCTGAAGGAAACAAGGGAAACTTAAATGATGAATTTCAAACGAACAAATGTTTTTAACCAAATTGTAGTAAAGAGGCTAAGGAAAATGTTCCTCCTCTCCTTCCTTTAAAAAAATTATAGATCATGTGATAGAATATCTTGAATTTTTTTTGCTATTGATATGGTTTTAGAAGGGTGGAAACGTGCATAACAAGAAACTAATTTCTCCTACCTAGTTGTCTCTTTCACTGTTATCACTGAATCATAGCACCCTTGTGTTTATACAAGTGCATATACTTGAACTCACAAAGTGTGATTGGATAACATGGGTACTATCTCCAAGTTGTGGGACTTGCTACTCGAGATAGACCTCCAGAGAGAAAGTTTGGTTCTTGCTCCTAAACTACCCGCCACAATCTACTCTAATGCAGGATAAGCTAACTGTTCTAATCTAAATTTCCAAGGGACCAGGGAGAGAGAATGCATAAAATGAAAGCCTACACTAAAGAGGTGATACACCAGAAAAGGAGGATGTGAGAGTAGTCTCCAAATGTGTGAAATACGAGAGGCAAAGTGCACACTAGAAGAGGTGATGAGTTCTCCATAATGTAGCAAAATGCATTCACAATAATATTCCAAGCATACAAAATGATAATGGATTCCTGCAAGAACATAATAATAGACACAATATTCTTGTAGAAAGATTAAAGGGGCAAGAAGAATGCAAGAAAACAAAGCAAGGGAAGATACATCCACAATCGATATTTTATTACTTCATGATATGCATGATTCGAGTCTATTACAAGATAAGGGCCTGGATCACCATGCAAGGAGTCCACTACAAGGGCCTGCAACACACTGGCTTCACAAATCAATTTTGGTAGAGCTTTGCTACCCAAAAACTCCCTCCTTACAATGAGCCCAACACTCCAATTTATAGAAAAAATGAGAAGGGGAAGAGAAGGGAAAATGGAAATCCCGAAATCTGTCCTTCAACCACCTGTAAGAGGAATTAAATTGAGTGAAATGATTATATATTACTTGCAAAAGGCTCCCCATACTGTCCCATGTGCTGCAGCAGAGAAAGAATGATGACCATGCCTCTTAATTGCACTCCCAGCTACCAAATAAAACACTGTTATGAACCCGGCCACGTTTTGTTAAAAAAATTGATCAATATCTCATCAAATCTAGAATTTATTGATTTTTGTGCATCGGGCTCAGAGCCATGATTCCAACGGTACCAACTTTGTGTGATTTCATTGAGAAATGCAAAATTTATGGCCTTCTGAGTGCGGGCAGCTATTTTGGGTCTGGCAGGCGTTTTCTGTCATTTGACGGGAATGAGCATTAAATGACTAGAGTCGAATATATTTCCTTCATTTAAATATACCTACCCTCACTAAAAATAAGAAATCCAGTTTTTTTGGCGTAGAGGACGTCGTGCTCATTCCAGAAAGTCCAATTTTATGAAAATCGGAGCTCGGAGTCAAAAGTTATGGGCATTTGAAGTTTCCGGACCAAACGTTGACCTTTCTTCCTTGTTGTCGGCCGCTTCGGCTTTTCACGTCCCACGCGTCCCTTTGGCCCGGATGTCCTAGTATGAAAGTCCCCTGTTTCGGCCGAACCGGCCGGTTCGCGTCCGCCGCGTACTCTTGTCCCGCTTGTCCCGGACTGTTTGGGACAAATTTTCCCGATTCGCCCGGTTCGGCCGGTTCGCGTACTTTTGTCCCAACTGTCCCGGTGTGAAAGTTCTTATTTCGGCCGATCCGGCCGGTTCACATACTTCGTGTACCTTCGGCCCAAATGTTCCGGGCTGCCTTAAGTATTTTCGGCCGACTTGCGTCCTCCACGTACTAATTTCCCAGATGTCCCATCGCCTGTTCAATGGTTAGTCAATTTTCTCATTTTTCAGCCAGTTTGGATTTCCACGTCTCGTGCATTCCTTTGGCCCGGATGTTCCAAATGCTTTATGCGAGACCACACAGCGGCCTTTCGGCGGTTCGTGCTGATGTGATGTCCCAAGCTGTCCCAAGGACCGCCTGGAGCTTGTTTTTGCAATTTTTTACATTTTTAAAACTTGCTAGGTTTTCTTCTTGGACAGAAGAGTTAGAAAGAACCCGAGGGGACCCCAGAAACATGATTTTTTTCCTTGAATCAATATAATTGCTTGGGACTAAAGAATTTGATGCATGTTATCAAAATTACCTTGAGGGGTGAATTTTGGATAACAATTTTGGCGACTCAGCGGGGTCATCACTCGCTTAGATGAAGAAAATGACTATTCTTGCTTGTAGCAATCCATTGGGCATGGAGTCTGTTTGATAACCTCTCAGCTGATCTGAAATTTGAAAACTTGTGTCCTCGAGCCATTGAAACATTCGTTGAGTTGGTTTTCCTGTGGCTGCAAATTCTTTTCAGGAGCTTGATGAGCTGCAAACATGCACATACTAGAAGCAATAGGACATGTGCACAAGCACTTAGGTAAATAAAACTACTCTAACAATAGTACAATGTGCATAAGCACTTAGAGGAATGGAAATTCTAAATTAATATTTACAAGGGTGAAAATCTATCTTTCTAGTAACAACATTTGAGATAGATCCCATTGACCGGAATCTGCAATTCTTCACCATCCAACTTAGCCAGTCGGAAAGCATTGCTACCTTTGCATTCAATGATCATGTATGGGCCACTCCAGATGGCATCAAATTTGGAGTGCTTTCCTAGTTTTTCACGATCAGCATCCCACTTCAGTACCAAATCTCCAGTTTGCAATATCCGGCCTTAGCTTTCTTGTCAAAACTCTTTTTGACCAATGCTTTATCGTTTTTATAGTACGTATTGCGTGCTCTCTTGTCTCTTCTAATTCCATCAACTCTGCATACCTGATTTCCATAGGTTCAAACTCAGCTAGTTCCAACTGTTTCATGAGCTCCAACGCTGGTAACTCAAGTGATATAGGTAGAACTGCTTCTTTCCCGTACACAAGCTTGTATGGAGAGCTTCCTGTAGACCTCTTAGGTGTGATCCTATCAGCCCATAGGGCTGATTTGAGCTTTGCGTGCCAAGTTCTTTGATTTTCATCTAGATTCCTTCTGATGATTCTTAGTAGGTTCTTGTTTGTAGACTTGGCTTGGCCATTACCTTGAGGGTAATAGCTCAATGAAGTGCGTTGAGATACACACAATTCTTGACAGCCCATTCAGTAATCTTCATGCCAAGGAATGCCAATGCATTGTCTGATATGATAGTGGCGGGGCACCAAACCTCGTGACTATCCCTTCATAGAAATCTAAGATATTAGATTCATTTGCCTCCTTGATTTCCCGCCTCGGTCCACTTGGTGAAATAGTCATTCTTTGTTAGAATCCACTTGTGGCCTTGACTTGAATTGGGATTGATGACTCCAATGAAGTCCAGTCCCCATTGCATGAATGGCTGATCCTTTGGGAAATTGGATGAAGGGGCAACACGCCAACCTTTCTTTCCCTGTGAAGAATGTTCATTTTATGTATTCTCTCTCCTAGTCCCTTGGAAATTTAGATTAGAACAATTAGCTTATCCTGCATTAGAGTAGATTGTGGCAAGTAGTTTAGGAGCAAGAACCAGCTTTCTCGGAGGTCTATCTCGAGTAGCAAGTCCCACAACTTGGAGATAGTACCCATGTTATCCAATCACACCGTGAGTTCAAGTATATGCACTTGTATAAACACAAGGGTCTTTGTGATTTGGTGATAACATTCACTTCTCGGAATCTCTTTCTTTTCCTTATTTTGATTAGAGTTTTATCGGGGACTTCGGTACTTATATGTACATGGGTATGGCCCTAGTAACAAAAACATTATTTACCCACTATCAAAAATATATCTTGTACTTACAAAGTGAAGTTTATAATTTTTAATGAGTAAAATATCATTACAACTATAACTATGAATAAGGAATATAATTAAATTTGTAAGTATGTTAATTCAATTGAATTGAAGTGAATAAAATTAAAAGTAAAAATTTAACCACCAAATTCAATATTTGATTTTATTGAAATTATCAAACCCAAGAAAAAATTTAAAAAATTGTTATAATATAAACTATCCTTTTGAAATCATAATAGTATAAACCTAAGAAATATTAAAACCAAACCAAGGAAAACTTGAATTTGAAAACGTAAAGAATAAGATAATTCAATTCAATTAAAATTTTATCATTTTCATAACATGAATGTAGAAAATATATTAAATTAATTTGTTATATTTGGTAAAAGGATGTTTTAGGCTAGGTCCCTACACTATTACAATAGGGATATAAAATCTAGATAAAACCTTCATAATTTCAAGGAACTAAAAAAATTCCAAACATCAAATACAAATGGTTGAAACAATCAACAACCAACACAAAATGAGGTAAAAACATCACAGAACCAAACCAAAACAAGAAAAAATAAACCAAGAATCAATCCAAGTAAATGAGATCTAAGCTTCATTTCTGATGGTACGAAGATCCATTTTGAGGAATTTATTTTCTTATTTTGGATTACCATACAATCCTCTTTTTGGGATCAATGTCATAATTTGGTCCACATGGAGAATTAATCTCAATAAAAGAAACATTCCTATATATTTTATAGAAATGGGAGATTTTACCTCATCTAACCCGAGAAGGGGTCATGAAGAAATCTAGAATCCACGGTTCGAGCGAGGGAATCGAGGAGGATTTTTAACCAATATAGGGGTGGGTTTGACCATTGTGGGCCTAATTTTACCATAGTCAATAGAAGCATTTGGAACAATAATTACATGGTATGAAGGAAGGGAGACCTTACACTAGACATTCTAAGTGCCTTTCTGAGCTTGGGGAGATCACCATGTTTAATCAAGTGTCTAGTTTTATATTACTTATGAAAATGGGAGGAAAAAGGTTCGTAATTGATTATTTATGTTTATAACCTCTTGCCAATCTAAAAATTAATATTCTCAGGGATATAAATAGATACATCGAGGTACATCAACATCCTAGAAGAATATTTATGTAAGAAAATTGAGTGGTATTCTAAATTTTATGAAAAAACTCCAAGATATTTCCAATGGATTCAAAGAAAGGATTATACCCAAAATGTAATGGTAGACCCGAAAGTCAGACTCAAATTTGCATTAAGTCTAAATAATTAGTTAAAGGGTTAAAATATGGATACCATAATTTTTTCAAGAGACC
This sequence comes from Taxus wallichiana var. yunnanensis, assembly GCA_018340775.1. Taxonomy (NCBI): domain Eukaryota; kingdom Viridiplantae; phylum Streptophyta; class Pinopsida; order Cupressales; family Taxaceae; genus Taxus; species Taxus wallichiana. Next base: position 236,543,258 of record CM031241.1, read on the forward strand.
ATGATCAGCCGAGAACTAATACCATTAAAGGACACCATCTTGGTTCTCACGAAATGAAAAAATAATAGTAACGTAATATTTAGAGAAAGGCTAAAGCTCCACTTTACCCTTGATAATTTGTTCCCACTCCTTTATGATCCATTAAAAAATTTGAGAGAGCATCGACCATAGATCTTTGAAGCATCATATGAGTCCCCTGTTTCCATATTCCTCTTCACAACTCACTACCTATTGAATAATATCTTCTTCAAACTTTAGAGTAGGATTTTTAGGGGCAGGTTATAGTGAATGCACCCTTTTTCCATACCTTTAACCAATACAGAAAATGATGCCATAGGATTTTGTGTGGGAAGGAAAGGATAGCTGGTTTATGGTTTCTCTAAACTTGTGCCATGACTATTTTTAGGATTTTTTCCTAGAATACGATCATAAAATCCTCCATGATCTCCCTAATTGTTGCCCCTAGGTACAACAACGATGGATTGGCAACCATTGCAAACACCCTTTTACTAGGGATAGGGCACGAGCTTGAGTATTTCCACGAAATTGAAAAATACTTTAACCTAGAGGATAAACAATTTACTAACAAATAATTTAAATTATTGTTTTAGACAAAAGTGAAATATTTCATCTTAATTTAAAAATTAGAATCCTAAAACAAAAATAAATAAAATAAAACTCCTCTATCTATTTAAATCTTGAAAACAAAACCCTAAACATGAAAAATATAAAAATAAAGTAGGATCTCAATGACAACGAAACAAAAAGAAGGATTTCATAAAATATGTAACAAAAGTGAATTGGGAAAATCTAAATCACAAATATTCAAACCTTGAATTATGAGAACTCTTAGGGATTTTATATTTTTTCAATTTTGGATAACCCGATAAATATTAATAAAAAAATATTTATAATACCAATAAAAGAATGACATGTAAATGAAAAATAAACTAATAATGTATTCCTAAAAATGGAAACATAAGATTTGAAATATCGACATATGTATATGTAACCTTGAACAACAAAAAAGTAATAAATATGTTTAATATTAAAACTTTAAAAGAAAAAATGTTCACATGACACTAAAATACTTAAAACCTAATACCTTAAATATACCAAAATTCAATATATAAATTCTAAAAGAATATAAAAAAATGACACTTCGATCTTATATGACCTAAAAAAATAATAAGAAAATAATTTCAAAACAATCTAATGACAATCCTAAAAATATGACAAAGTACACTTATTTAAAATCTTCTAACACCTATAACCCAAAACCTAAAAATTGTAAACCTTGAAATAAAATATTAAATAAAAATATGGTAGAACAAATTTACTCTTACTATATCGAGCCCTAATGCCATCTTGATGAGCCCTTGTGCCACTATTTTGAACCTCACCTTGTCACCCCACTTAATCTTGGATGGTCGAGTGGGGGTGGTGACCCTCCCCCCCACTTAAAACTTATCATCTTTCCATACGGGTTCACGAGTCTATTAAAACCCGTCAATTTTCTTTACTTTTTACGGCTTGTACATGATCCTAAATCCGTGGCCTAACCTTATGGGTTTTCTAAATAGATACATACATACATACATAAATCCGTGGCCTAATCGTATGTATACAAGAGTGTGTGTGTGTGTATATATATGTATGTATGCAAGTGTGTGTGTGTGTGTGTGTGTGTGTGTGTGTGTGTGTGTGTGTGTTATCCTTCGAAATGAAATCATATATCAAGCTTAACTAAATCACAAAATGGGATAAACCAATTTTCCTACTTGGGCAAATATTATTGAAATGAAATAAATAAATACATTTAAAACCCTAAATGAGGGTATAAATAAATAAGAAAATAATGGAGCATGTATGCCTCCCCAAAAGCTTAAGAGGCCCTCTAATGGCTTTCTCATCCTCCTCCAACAACCTGCAAAATCAAAGAGAAACAATAAGCCAAAAGAAAAGAGAAAGTAGTTTTCTTAAGCATGCTTTAGGGTTAGTTTTCCTTTCCCTCATCTAAGGGTCCTAAATGAATCCATCCAAGGGATGAGATTCATCCCTACAAAAAGTAGGTGGGGAGTGGGTGAGAGGATTTTTAATTTTAAATTTAAATTTTTTAATTTTAAAATACATGGGTTGACTTTTTAAGGGGTCACTTTATGGGGTAGGGGTATGTTTATTATTCTAACCCCATGTCAAATGGGGACCTTGTTAATTGTTTTAACCTTGTGGAATTAAATAACTTTAGTATTTATTTATATTGGCCCCTTTTACCCTTGAGATTTAAATGTGGGATTTTTAACTATAGTGGAATTAAATTGTTTATTAAAAATTTTAGGGAGAAATTAACCATGCTTGGTATAATTAAGTTCATTAAAGTATAATGTGGGTTTTAATATTTTGTTATGATGGGTAAAAAATTATTAGTACATATAATTTAATTAGAAACATTAGTTTAACAAGTGTATTTTCAAAGCCTAGTTGCAGGCACGTTTTTGTAAAAAAATTATTCCATAATGTTTCTAGTTTGTCCTAGGTTCTTCTCGAGTTTTGTGCGGGAAAATGTTATAGGTGTTACACTTGGTATCAAATCCATGAGGTCAATTCTTTGACCCTAGGGCACACATGAAAACATGAGATGTGAACATTAAACCTAGCACAAATTTTAAAACCTAGAAAAACAACTTGTCTGAAAATTGTATATTTTAGTAAACATAGAAAACTAGAATAAAACCTAGAATAATGAACTAACTCTCACCTTGAGTAAATGCGGGAGGCACATACTAGTAAAAAAGGGGTGCTTAAACATATATCTAGACTTGCCACCTCCGGATGAGGCCATACCGATCATTATACCTCGAGATTCTTCGAGACGCTTGGGACATCAATGCCGCTATAGGTAGAGGGTCCTTAGGAGGACGATCAGCTAGACATGATAGGGAGCCATCCATTGAGGCTAACACATCTCCTTGACACACAAGGCAGAGCATAGGACAGAGAAATCCCATGTGGAGTCAGCCGGAGTAAAGTCACCACGAGAGGGGACAAGGAGACAAGATTTCGGAAACAAGGATATGTCCGAGATCCCTTTACCAGAGAGGAGAATACATAGAGGCCTAGAGCTCGTCAGTCAAAAACTATAGAAAATATCAAGGAGATCCTGAAGCTACAACCATCTGACTATTTTCGAGATACAAGTGGGTTCTAGGTAGATGCTTGGTTGGTGAGCTTGAGTGGGTGCTTCAAGCTCTACCCTTGTACTAGAAACACAAAATCTCATGTCGCGATCCATTTTCTAAGGGATAGGTCAAGTGTCTGGTGGAGGAATGATGAGTAGAAGCTCCACATTGATTCAGAGATAATTACCTTGGAGCTCTTTGAGGATCGGTTCAAGAGTAGGTACTTATCCCAAAGGTTGATTAAGTAGAGGATAAATTAGTTTCATGATGTCCGTCAAGCATCTATGACTGTAGCTGAGTATGAGAGTTGGTTTTGACCTACTCCAGTATGTCAACTATATGCAGGATGAAAAGGTATGGATTCATAGGCTCATCAAAGGCCTGAATTTAGATTTGGGATGAGTGGTGCGTATCCATTTTTTGCATACCTTAGTAGAGGCCATAGAGGATGCCTATATAGTAGAGGAGACTTAGGGAAAGACATAGTAGGCTAGGGATAGAGTTCAGAGACGCATCCAGTAGATGTAATATAAAATATAGAGGGGATCGAATCCTCCTCCTCATGGTGGACAAGGTTTAGTATAGTCCTTATTCAAGACATCACATCAACCACCTCAATAGTAGTAGCAATAGCAAAACCATCACCCTTGCGAGACCTCCATAGAGATTTGATTCCCGGAGGGATGGAGTACGGGGCCTCCGTAGGGGTCCCATTAGCACATAAAGTGAAGTGAGAGCTTAGTCGGAAGGAGCTCGCTAGAAAATACCTCAGCGATTTATAGTGGGATCATTAGGATCCACAACACATACCTCTAGAGTATCAGATGGAGTTACATCTCATTAAAGAGGACCAAATATATGTTATGGTTGTGGTGTTGTGGGACATCATTGGAGAGAGTTCCCATAAAATCCTATTAATAAGGGTAAGACGTAGATTTCAAAGCCTACTATTAACAACATGGGGAATAGTCATCGGATATATGTAGAGGTCAAGAATCGCGAGGTGAGCACCAACGCTTGTGATAGACACCTTTGCAGGGTAGCATTTCTAGTATTCCTACCTCCATTTTGTTTGATTCTGGTTCATCTAATTATTTTATTACACCGTATTTAGTAGAGCATTTACAAGTTTGGTGGCAGTTAGGAAGGGTCTTAGTTGGGACGTCAAGATGGCTCTTGGAGCAAAAATATTTGTAACTTAGTTAAGGATTTTGTAGTGGATTTGGGACCCTTCACCACTACCTTAGATCTTCGTATCCTTCCGTTGGGTTCATATCAAGTCATCTTAGGCATGGACTAGTTTTCTGCACACATAACCACAATGGATTTTTACCATAAGACTATATCATGTATTGATAATCTTGGAGTTGAGTTCGTGATAGTAGGAGTTACGAGGCCTATTTCCATTTGCACCATCTCTTTTATGCATCTTAATCGATGTGTACAACAATGTTGCTAGATGTATGTTATTACAATTAGTGACAGATCGAGGATGAGTCTAGTGGGCCATCTCTTGATGACCATCACATCTTGAGAGAGTTTTATGATGTCTTTCTAGGGGATCTACTAGGGTTACAACCCCCACATGACATAGATTTTCACATAGATTTGGTTCTAGGAGCAGAGCCTATCTCAAGAGCACCTTATCAGATACACTCGAGAGCTCTGCGAGCTCAAGTTGTAGCTGGAGGGCCTTCCTGAGAAATTCCTAATCCATCCTAGTGTATAACCTTTGGGTGCACTGGTGATTTTTATATATAAGGATGGATCTCTGCAGTTGTGTAATGATTACTACCAATTTGAACAAAGTAATGATCAAGAATCATTACCCGTTCCACGCATTAATGGTTTATTTGATCATATGAAGGGGGTCATAGTTTTCTCCAAGATAGATCTTAAGTCAAGGTTACCATCAATGAGGATAATGAAGGTTGATACTCATAAGACCGTCTTCCGTATGAGATATGGTCACTACTGAGTTTCTGATGTAGTTCTTTTTGGTCGACAAATGCCCCCAATGTTCCTAAGCTTGATGAATGGGGTGGTCAATATTGTCTTGGATCACTACGTGCTCATTTTCTTGATGAAATTTTGATTTACTCTCGTATGCATGAGGAGCACCAGGATCACCTTCACTAGGTCCTTGGTGTCTTCTGAGAGAATCTTTGCGGGAACTTGAAGAAGTGTGTGTTCTTTCAAAAACAAGTGTAGTATTTGGCCACATCATGTCTGGGGAAGGTATCATAGCCAATCCTTCCGATATTCATGCTATTACGGATTGGCCAGCACCCACTAGTGTGGCTAAGGTGCGTCGCTTCATGGCCTTGACAAGATATTATAGGATATTTATACATGACTTCTCTTGGGTTGTGCACCCCATCACTTCCCTTCAGCAGAAAGGGAAGAAGTTTGTATGGTCATATAGATGTGATCAGGCCTTTAGGGAATTGAAGGAATTCCTCACAACAACACCTATTCTTGTAGTGTCGGATCCTTAGGGAGAGTTCTTTGTTTGCATGAGATACTTCTTTGGTAGGACTGGTGGTGTGTTGATGCAGAGGGCAGATTGGTTGATTTTGAGTCTCAAAGACTCAAGGAATATGATTTCAGTTATCTAACTCGACCTTGAGCTTACAAAATTTGTTTACGCTTTGGTACGGTGGAGACACTTCCATCTTGGCTAGAGGTTCACACTTAGGATTGATCAATTGAGTCTTCGCCACCTCTTCATGCAGCCCAATCCCAATGCTCATCATCGGTGTTGGATGGAGTTTCTTTGTGAGTATGACATGGAGATAGATCATGTGAATGGGAAGGAGCATGTGGTTGTAGATGCCTTGAGTAGATGAAGACATGTGACTATGGCCAATTCAATGGGTATAGATTTACGGAGCAATATTTTGTTGCAGCTTCCTCACGACAGCTTCTACCTTGTAGTCAGAGAAAATATCGAGTATTAGAGACCCCTTGAGTGGAAATTTGGTGGATTTTTTAGTGGAGATAGATGCCCTTCTCTGAAAAAAAGGTCAGATATAGATTCCTAGAGATGGAAGCTTGAAGCAGGACATTTTGACTGAGGCTCATTGTGCACCTTATTCAACCCATCCCGGGGTGAAGAAGATGCACACCACATTGAGGTATACGTTGTACCATTGGAGGGGAATTCGAAGAGATGTGGCTCAATTTGTGTCATGTTATTTAGAGTGTCAGAAGGTGAAGGCCAAACATCAGCATCTAGCTGGCCTTCTCTTTCCTCATGCTATACTAGAGTGGAAATGGGACACCATTTCCATTGACTTCATAGTTGGTTTACCGATGTCGAGATAGCACCATGACGCCATCATGGTAATTATGGATAAATTGATGAAATTAGCACATTTTCTCTGGTGAAGACCACCTATATAGCTAGTGCAGTGGCATGGGTATATCTTGATGAGATTTTCAGATTACATAGGATTACGGAGAAGATCATTTGCGACCGTGATCCTTTTTCCACTTCTCACTTCTAGACTACCATGCGGTATACCCTTGGTATGGAGATCAATTTTAGCATGACTTCTCACCCAGAGATAGATGGAAAGACCAAGTGGGTGAATCTGATCTTGGAAGAAATTCTTAGGATGTACATCATGGATCATCAGTCGAGATGGGAGGAGTATTTATACTTGGTGGAGTTTTCCTACAATAATAATTTATTGATTTTGATAGGCATGGCTCCTTTTCGGGCATTATATGGCAGAGGTTACAAGACACCTCTTAGTTAGGACGGAGTTGGATGATAGTATTTCTCTTGGGCAGATTTATTATAGGAAATTGAGTAGCGAGGTTGTTGTGATCGGGTAGAGACTACATTAGGCACAAGAAAGGAAGAAGTATGCATATCAACATAGGATAGATCGTAGTTTTGAGGTAGGAATGAAGGTTTTTCTTCGTGTCAAGCCACATAAGAGCCCTATCCATTACGGAAAAATTTCTAAGCTTTCTCCTAGATTTGTGGGTTCCTTTGAGATCTTGGAGTGTATCGGTCCTTTCACTTATCATCTAGTATTGTCACTCAGCTTGTCTCACATCCATGATGTATTTCATGTTTCTATACTTAGGAGGTATATTACAGATCATTATCATGTGTTAGATTGGACCTCCTTGCAGGTGTAGGATTAGGGGTAGGTGATGGTGCCCATCTATATTTTAGAGCGCATGACCCTGGGCATTTGAGGCAGAAAAATTGATCAGGTTCGAGTCTAGTGGGATAGGTATGATGAGACTGCTACTACATGGGAGGATTCTACAATACTACGAGTCTAGTTTCCACAACTATTCCAGTGACTTCCAGGAGGAAGTCGATTCTAAGGGGAGGGGGATGTAGTGCCCACTTCCCTTCGACACCTATTACTTTTGATTTCGATATTGTTGGCTATACGTATGGACATTATAGTATCATTTTGACTTAGCTTGATGTTAGATGATTGAGATACTTGGATTATGGTTGGATTTTGATTTATAGTATTATGTGTGTGGATTATTAGAGATATGTTATATTGATGATGATGGATTGTTGACATGGTTATATATTCTAACATTCATGTTTTCGTTATATTGAGTAGACCTTAGTAGTTGAACTAATCTTGTGATCCTATTGATATTGATGAAATGTAGAATTGAGATGTGTTGGAAATTGAAATTAGTAACATTACTTATCTAGATGATAATTTAATTTAATTTATATGTGGATGATTGTTGATTTATATTATATATTTTATCTTGGATGTTTTGATGCATCCGGAGGCTGAAGGAGGTATTTTATGTTTTGTAGGTAAAATATAACACAACAACCAACAGGGGATTGGAGACCAACCACATCGGAATACTAGATGAATTCAACAAGGGTCACCATGACAACTTGTGTTTTGTTGTTTGTGTCTTGTTTGTTGATAGGGGTCCCCGTGGGGGGGATAACCTCCAAATTTGACCAAAGGGTTTATGTGTTGTTCTTTTACATTGCTTCCTTTATTTAATTTTAGTACGTGATTTTATTGTGATGTATTTTTCCCTTTTATTAATTATTTAATTTGTGTATGGATTAGTAAATTAAACATGTTACTAAACTAATCAAGTATGGTACAAAACAATTTATTTATTAGATTTTATGTCTCTTTGGTTTATGTGTTTTAAGTTGAGTGATTGAGATCGTGAGTGTCATACAGTCCACCTCTTCTTAGAAATTCGGATTTGTCCTTAAGGGTCAATTTTGAAGGCTTGTGGGACAAGTGAAACTTGTGCAAACCTCTTAAATTACTAAACCAACCCTACCTTTGGGTTGGGGGGTCAAAAATAGACCCCATCATGTGTTTTTGGAAGAAAATTTGTATGTTTTTATTGCACTTTCTTACATGGATTTAGTTTCTAGTCATTAAGGGGTGTGGATTGGAATGGTGTGTGTAAGAGGGTTTTCATACCTATATACCATCCATTTAACTTCCTTGGAGTATGGGTTTGACTTTTGTGATGTGGAGTGGAGAAGAAATGATGTGACATCCTACTTGGAGCAACATCCTCCTCCTCCTCCTCCTTTCTATTTATTGAAAATTTTCGGAGGTATTTGGGTTTACTCACTTATTTTTTTAGTTTTTTTTTTATCTTGGATTCTTGATTGTCGGATTTTGAAGTGCTTGGAAAATTGCTTGTGTTGAATATTTTGGGACTAGATTTCAAAGAGGAGCTTTACCATGGCAAGGTAGGATCTTGCTCTTTTATTTTTCTCCTTGTTTCTTGCATGTTATGTGATTGTGTGAAATTGTGTTCTTGTTTGAAGTGTTGGGTAGTATGTTGACCTTAGGTTGTGTTGAGATTTGGATATGGGGATGAAATATGTTGGGAGGCATAAGATATTCTTGTTGGTTTTAGGAGGGAGTGGGTTTTGGATGCCCCACCTTATTTTATTCTATTATGTTATGTATTGTGGGAGCCATAAGAGAGAGGGAGGCATAAGAGTGAGGGAGGCATAAGAGACATGGTTTTGTTGTGAGGGAGGCATAAGAGACTTGGGATTGAATGTGTGTTGGAGGGATTTAGAGGTGGGCATCCAAACCCTTGGGAGGCACAAGGGCACCCCCTTTTTCCTATCTCTTTTTGGATATTTTGGAAGCCTTTGTTGGGAAATATTGTGTTTAAAAATAAGTGTTTTGTGGTTATCTTTCTTATGTGATTGGTTGTTTGAAAGTGAATGTTGAAGCATTGTTTTAGTTTCCATGTGTTGAAACATCCCTTATTGCCTTGTGGTTGGGGCTCAAGGGCCAATGAGAAGAATTTATTCTTCTTCTCATTGGAATTTTTGGTTGGGTGGAGAGTGTTGCCTCTCCCCCATTTTTGGTTGTTGTGGTCAAGTGAGGAGAAGATGGAGCTTGGTTGAAGACTTGATTTTGGAGCTATGATTGAAGACAAATTGTATTTCATTTTAGCTTTCATTCTTGTAAAATTTCCCACTTTAAGTGGAAGATATTGTATTAATATTTGTGAAGAAAATTTGTATTGATTATTGGATATTAAAGTTGTATTGTATGTTGAAAAGGGAAAGAAAGAATTGTGTTTGTAAAGCTAGTTTTGTTGAAATAGAAAATAAGTTTATAAGGGAAATATCTTATTCCATTGTAGTTGATTTATTTCCCACAAAAGTGTGTTGCTCTTGTTCTAAATAAATTATTGGAAATATTGTTGAAAGTCTCTTGTGGAATGTTGGAAAATTGTATGAAGAAATATTACAATTGATTGTGTTACTTGAAAGGCATGTAAAAGAAGTAGTTAAACTCTCTTGTTCATTTCTTGCATTTTGAAAGAAAGTTAAATTTGTTCAAGTGGATGGAAAGTACTTAAGTTTTAATTAGTCTTGAAATAGGCCAATGAGTAGTCTAAGTAATAATTCTAGTATGAAATGCCCATTTAGAAATTATTGCAAATCTATTACTAATTGCTAATGGAAAATAAAAATGATTTTCTCTCACATTCTATTACCATAGTTATCAATTTATTAGAGGGTAAAGGGATAGTGCAAATAATCAACTTACCAATACTACTATCTATTGTTTTATCCACACCTTGTTAGAAATATCAATACTCTCAAATATTATTAATAATAAAATATTTTAATATTAAGGAGGAATTATTTATATGAAAATACCTTAATTTTAATATACTATTAATATTAATATTTTTAAAATATATATGTATACTATATGTACTAAATAAAATAATCTTGATTAAATATAAAAACTTTGAAAAAAAAACTGTTTTAGCTTGGTAAATCCGCGGCCATATTGGGGTATAGTTTTAATAAAAGAAATTGGTGGGGGGTGGGTCACCGACCCCACCCCCTCACCCCACTTAATATTGGCAGTGACCCTCTCACTTAACTTAAAACTTATTATCATTCTATATGGGTGCGTAGTCTATTAAAACCTGCGGATTTTCTTTACTTTTTACGTCCTGTACATGATCCTAAATCCATGGCCGACTCTATGGGTTTTAAATTGTATATATATATATATATATATATATATATATATATATATATATAAAATAATTAATATTGTATTTTCAGGTTTACTTAATAAAGAAATTGTGTGTGTGTGCGTGTGTGTTATTGTTCACAAATGGAACCATATATCAAGTTTAACTAAATCATAAAATAGGATAAATCCATTGGCCTACTTGGGCAAATATTATTGAAATGAAATAAGTAAATATATTTAAAACCTTAAATGAGATTATAAATAAATGAGAAAATAATGGAGCATGTATGCCTCCCCAAAAGCTTAAGAGGCCCTCCAATGGCTTCCTCATCCTCCTCCAACAACCTGCAAAATCAAAGAGAAACAATAAGCCAAAAGAAAGAGAGAAAGTAGTTTTCTTAAGCATGCTTTAGGGTTAGTTTTCCTTTCCCTCATCTAAGGGTCCTAAATGAATCCATCCAAGGGATGAGATTCATCCCTACAAAAAGTAGGTGGGGAGTGGGTGAGTGGCTTTTGAATTTTAAATTTAAATGTTTTAATTTCAAAATACATGGGTTGACTTTCTAAGGGGTTACCTTATGGGGTAGGGGTATTTTATTATTCTAACCCCATGTCAAATGGGGACCTTGTTAATTGTTTTAACCTTTTGGAATTAAATAACTCTAGTATTTATTTATATTGGCCCCTTTTACCCTTGACATTTAAATGTGGTATTTTTAACTATAGTGGAATTAAATTGTTTATTAAAATAATACTTAGGGAGAAATTAACCATGCTTGGTCTAATTAAGTTCATTAAAGTATAATGTGGATTTTTAATATTTTTTTATGATGGGGAAATTTTTATTATTATATATAACTGATTAGAAACATTAATGTGGCAACTATATTTTCGAAGCCTGGTTGTGGGCACTTTTTTTTCAAATAAAAAAATATTCCATAATGTTTCTAGCTTGTCCTAAGTTTATCTTGGGTTTTGTACGGGAAAAGTTTACGGGTGTTATATATTATATAAGTGTGAATGAAATAAAGTGTTTAAGAATGTATTGTGCGAGAATGTGTATGATTTATAGGTGTATAAAGCACATAATGTGAATGATGTAGAGTAGATGTAAGAGGAAAATTATGTGTATGTACAAATGTAGAATGTGTGAGAATTTGTAACGTGGAATGTCTACGATGCAAAGTGTGTGAGGATCATATGTATGGTATTCCCTCAACGGTCAAGTGTGAATAATAGCATTATAGTGCTTGATAGGGTAATGCCAATGCAAATGTATGCAACTATGCAAGATGAATGTAGAAGACTAGATGTGATGTGAGTAAGATGTCTACTAGTTGATAACATGGAAAAATTGTGGGGGAGTAGTAGGTGTGTTGCCCCCAATCATATAATAGTAATGTTAGTGCAAAATAACAACACCGTTGAATGCCCTGCAACCTAATGGGTTGAGACTCTTAGTGTGATAGCATAACATGGAGTATCTCTCAAAGTGTGGGACTTTTAAATCGAGAGAGTTCTCCGGATGAAGGTCGATTCCTATTCCTTTGTTCAGTACAGAAAAATTAATTGCAGAGGATCTACTCTAAACCTACTCTATCTTACCAAGGGAAAGGGTTAAGAAGATGCAAAAGAAATAAACCTAAGATACCAAGGTGATGCACCAAAGGAATGTTAAACACCCATTTTTCAATTTAACACAGACCATAGAAATGCAATACAACCACCATGCATAGATAACCAAACTATAATGAGAGATCAGAAGATAAAAATGAACACATGAGAGGGTTGAGAATCATCCACAGACATATATTATTGCTCCAGAGTTGATACAATATATTACAACTAGCCAAGAGGAAAATTTTTTTGTTACAACTTGAATGGGAGGTTTGGACTCCACGAACTCATCTACAAACCAGAGGAGAAGGGAGGGTGCAAAACAAAAATGTCCAACCCTTTACAATGAGCCCAACTCCTTCTTTTATAGATGTAGCGAAGAGGGAAGAAGAGAAGAGGAGGGAAAATTTATTCAAATCTTAGCTACATCGACCATCAATGCCCTTATAAATCCACCCACAATCTCTCGAATCTGACGCTCTATGTCTCTTTGGCATGTTGAAGAAGGGAGAATGACGGATTGAATCAAATCTAATCTGGTTGTTGGGGCCAATTAGATTGCATATTAATGGCGTGAATATATTTCCCTATTTTTCACATACCAAACCTCCTCAAAATTAGTGTTTTAGGTTTTCATGGCATAGATGAGGTCGAGACCTTTCCAACGGTGCCAAATTTGTTTAATTTAGAGCAGTATATCAAAAGATATGCCATTTAAATGTTTGAGTCAAGTCCGTACAAAAATGGCAAAAACCACTTAGCAAAACAGATCCATGGGCATGAAACTCACTTTGTGCCTTTTGGCACCAAAAATACAAAATGTAAAAAAATGCCCTGCAGCCCTATAATTCATTTTGTCAGAAAATACCATCTTCGGGCCCGCCGGTATGCATTTTCTATTTGTGAAAAAATTCATCCCTGTGCTCGCCTTCCTACATGAAATTGAGGTTTGACACGTGGATCCTTGCACATCAGTGAAGGTGCAGTTCATTTTTATACTTTACACCTTTTGAGCCAAAAGTTTGAATTGCCTCCGACGACCCACCTTCCTACCTTGACTTTTTAACATTGCCACATGGTGAGGCAACATGTGTTTATGGACCGCCTTTGGATTCTATTTTTTAAGTTGTGCTTTGAAGAGACACATGGCACATTTCATGGCTTGCTTTGTTCCTTTTGTTTGGCTAAGTCATTTTTTTCTTGGTGGGGCCATAAGTCTTACCCTGGACACATGGAGGCTTGGCGCTTGTTTGAAAGCCCACTCCAAATTTTACTTTTGAAGTAGCATCGTGCTAACACTTGGCTCCTTCCACTGGCTTGCCTTTTTTTTTACTATTCAACCCCTACACTGTCCCTTTTGACCCTAGGACACGTGGAATGCCCGCACTTATCTCGAGTCTCCGCTTTGGAGTCGTGCCTTTTAATTTGTGTTGATGCAACACGTGTCATCATCCGCTAGTTCTATATACTCAGTCATTTTTTTACCACTCCCTTTTTTTGTCCCTAGACACATGGAGATATGGTGTTTGTTTAGGTCTCGGATTTTTCTTTATCTTTGAATGTGCGTCATTGAGACACTTGGCACCCTCTGCTAACTCTTATACTTTTCAACGGCTGGTGTGACTTTTGAGGCTTTGAACACATGGAGGTTTAGCGTTTGTTTGATTCTCCTCTTTTGGATTTACTTTTGAAGATGCACCATTGAGGCATGTGGAAGATTCTGCTGATTCCTCCATACTTAGTCAATTTGGGCCCATTCTCGAATCGTTTCTAAAGCCCGAAGACGTTGAGCCTTTCCCGTTCTCTCTTGAGAGCCTCGGGTTCTTTCTAACATCGTTTGGGCCTTTTTCGACCCTTCTACTTTATTGTAGTGCCCTCCTACAACCTATTCCTTTGATTTGAAATGTGGGATCATTTGATGTAACCATACCTTGGATTTCTTCCTACACAGGATCATGTTTGATCAATTTTGTCAGGGGAAAATGTGAGATAACAATTTGGCAACTCACAGGGGAATCACTGCTACATGAAGAGATCAGTTGCCTTGATTTATTTGTTGGGCATGATTCATGGGTTGTGGCCGATAATGGTCCTATTATTGAATCTTGAATCCAACATTTTTACTTGGTGACCTAGAACCTACCTTGTTGTTTTGGAAATGGCCCCTTTGAGACCCAATTTCAGTTGCTCTATATTTGTTATATTTTTAAATAAGCAATCTGTCATGGTGACCATGGGTCTCCTAGTTTTAAATGTTGAAGGGCCTAGCGCATTCACTTGGAGGTGTATGAAACTATATAACAATGTAAACTGGAGTAGCAAAAGCTGCTGTGAGCGCATAGGAAATACAATCTTTGCTAAAATAAAACATTGTGCATACACGCTTAGGGAAATTAAAAACCTAGTCTAATATTTACAGGGGAAAGGAATTTATCCTTTCAAGATCAAGTGTTTGAGGTAGATCCCATTGACTGGGATCTTCAATTCTTAACCATATAACTTAGTGGTGGAAGGCATTACTACTTACTTGTACATCTTGTGACCATGTAGGGGCCACTCCAAATGGCATCAAATTTGGAATGCTTTCCTAGTTTGGCCCGATAGGCATCCCATTTTATAACTAAGTCCCCCTCATGAAAGGTATTTTCTCTTACTTTCTTATCAAAGGTCTTCTTGATCGATACTTGATCTTTCTCCATGACCTGCATTGCATGTTATCTTGCCTCTCCTACTTCCATCAACTATGCATACTTGATTTCAATAGGTTAAAACTTGGATAGATCCAACTGTTCATGAGCTCTAAAGTAGGTAGCTCCAATGATATGGGTAATACTTCCTCTTTTCCATATACAAGCTTGTATGGGGAGTTACCTGTGGACCTTTTGGATGTGATCCTATCAGCCCATAGGGGTGATTTGAGCTTTGTATGCCAATTTCTCTAATTTTCATCATGATTCCTTCCGATAATCATTAACATGTTCTTGTTTGTGGACTCTATTTGGCCATTACCCTAAGGGTAATAGTTTGATGAAGTCTTTGAGGTATACACCATTTTTTACATCCCATTCAAGTGATTCTTGTACAAGGAAAGATAATGCATTATCTGATATAATAGTGGTAGGGACTCCAAACCTAGTGGCTATTCCTTCATAGAAATCCAAGGTGTTGGATTCATTCACCTCCTTAAGTGCCACTACTTTAGTCCACTTGGTGAAATAGTCTCTTGCTGTAAGTATCCACTTGTGGCCCTAGCTTGAATTTGGGTTAATCACTCTAATGAAGTCTAGTCCCCATTGCATGAATGGTTGATCCACTGATATTGGACGAAGGGGCAAGGCTACTAAATTTTCCTTCCCTGTGAAGAATGCACACTTCTGGCACTTCTTGACCCATGAGTAGTAGTCCCTAAACACTATAGGCTAATAATAACCAGCTTTCATGATTTTGAGAGCTATTACTTGAAGAGCAAAGTGGCATTCTACTTTTGCGTCATTGAACTCATACAATACCCTTTCAATTTGGCTTGTCCCAATGCACCTCAATAGGACACTATTGATATCCTTCTTGAACAAAACACCATCGATAAGTACATATGGGATGGCTTGTAGTCTGAAGTATCTCCTTTTTGCTTTGTTCCATTTTGGAGGGCACAAACCTATTTAGAGATAGTGCACTAAGGTTTGGGTCCAACATAGAACATGTGTATCATTAGCTGGCTGCTCTTGATCATTCTGTAGTTGCAATACAACCTCTTCTTCATCCATTGACTTAGCTTGTTGCTTAGAAGTGAGCTTCTTGAAGGAGTGTAGGACAAGGGTCTGGAAAGACTACATGTGCATCAAACAGTTGCACTTAACCAATAAAGGAGTTGCAAGATAAGGAAAGAAAACTTTTAAGAAACAATGTGCATGCATAGAAATCTCAAGATTCAAAAATGGAGTGTAATAGAATGCTCTTGGATTTCCATAGATCAAAAAAGGGGGAGTAAAAATACGGGAGTAAATGTGTAACTCCCATGTAAGAGAGAATATTCCTCCATAATGGAGAAGCGGAGTTACTTACCCAAATGTGAATGTAACTCCTATGACACACACATATGATGATTCTGTCATAACTAAAATGACACCTAGATCCATGTCCACCTAAGTGAGATGACTCACACGGTGAGATGGAGATAAATCTAAATAATTAAATAAAGTGATCAAAAAACACCTACACCAATAACCCCCTTCATCAAAACTAGGATGGTGCTAGGCAAGTCAGTCGTGAAGACAAACAAGAAATGGGTCCGGATATAATCGATGAAGTACCCATGCACAAAAGGTCTCAAGTAGTGAGGAAAACCCGGTCGGAAAATCCTCAACTTATAAGAGATAAGAAATAAACTCTCTAAAACTACTAAGAAGAAGGAGAGAAGAAGGAGTCTATCCTACCTCCCACGACGATGATCCAGTCACAAGCCACCCTGTGCTGAGTGAAGAGGAGGAAGAGGACCCCTGAAGTGTCAAGATGTTGTTCCAATCAAGGGAACAATGCTCTATATGTGAGGTGGAAGATCCAGATGCTGCATGAAGAGATCCTGAAGTGGTGGAAATAGAGGAAGGTGGAATGCCCTGAACCTATGAAGAAGTGTACCCAATTCGTGATGAGTCCTGAACCATAGTGCCTGCTCCCTGAAGTGTATGAAGTGGGCTAGAAGTGGGTCCATCAAGAGACAAACTCTCAAGATGTGGAAAGTGATAAGTGGATTGTGGAGGTGGGTCCCCATCATCATCACAATCAACTATGCTAGAAGAGATGTCGTCAACATAAGAAATGGGCTCAGAAGTATCCTCAAGTCTAGTTGAGTCGAGATGAAGAATGTGAAGGAGGAGCAAAGTGAGAGAATGAGTACAGTTGAGTGTGATGGTCAACTATACCAACTACAACAATAGAATCACCTGTGGAGCTCCACGACATAAACCGAGTCAGTGAACTCAACTCACATGCCCTATCTAAGATGAATGATCGATAGGTGAAAGAAGGTTTCTTGAAAGTATAGGGATATTTAAAACATTATTGAAATTACCAACACTTACTTCAAGTGATCCTCTTCCAAAACCACGTGTAGTGGTGTTGTCATGAAGCGGAATAGAGGACATGTCACATGGCTCAAGTGAATCAAACTCAATGTCTAATGATGTCATGTGACATGAGTTGCAACCGATTCAATGATCCATGTACGGGTAGGTTACATAAGCTGTCACTAGAGCTCTTCCCTTTGGTTTCTCCTTGTTGGATTGTTTTACTTTTTATTTCTCTTGTAATTTATCTTTTAGGCTCTCTTTTTCCTTAGAACTGTCGTGGGATGATGAAGGTGTTATGAGAGAATCTGGAACTCCAATATTGTGCTTCTCAAGTAAATTAGTGAGGAGAGAAATATTTTTCTTCAACCACTTTTCTTCATCATGCATGCCATGGTAGTATCCACATTTGATTTGTTCTTTAGAATTCCGAGAGAGTGAAAGAGAAGGTGGAAGAGCTGTTTTGATGTTTTTCCTTCTTTTCATGATCCTATTTCTTCTCCTTATAAGCTTTTTGTTTTTCCTTTCCAGCAATGAGAGCATGGGAATTTGTGGATTTCAAGCTTCCCATTTGAATCAATTTACTTTGTTCCCTGATTAAATCTGCAATAAACTCATCAAGAGAGGGCATAGACCAAATTTTTCCAAGTGCCCTTTTTGTTGCATGGAAGGTGGAGACAAATATAGAGTATTCGGGACCAAGTTTGGCAAGGATGGATAAAATGAGTTGATATTCCTTTTTCTTTATTCCACAATCTTCTAACTACAATCTGAGTGATATGAATTTGGAGAAGAAGTCTTGAAGTGTGTCAAAATCATTGGGACTAAGGCTTATTAGGTTATTCTCAAGTTCATGTCCTCGCATTTCATCCTGTTTCCCAAAAAGTTCTTAGAGAGTTTCTAGAACCTTTTTGGGTGTGGAGGAAGAGGAAATGTGAAAACACATCTCTGGAGATACACACATGGTCATGAACCCAATGGCTTCATCACACTTATCAAGCCACTTTTCTTTGTCACTTTCATCATCAGGTGCAGCTTGCAGACTAGTGGCAATGCAGAATAATTTATTTCCCTTTAAGGCAGTGCACATAGAATTCATCCATTCTTGATAGTTGAATGGGGTGAGCAATGGAACACCATGATTATCCATGACAGAAAAAATGTGCAAAAAGGAAAGATGATACCCCCAAAAGTGGAACTTTATAATATAGTGTATTTTACAAAACTAATATTCCCATCATGTAGTTTGTAGAAAAACATCCAATTTTGACTAAAGAAGTGCTAAAAAATGAGCAACGAGTCAAAAGTTATGGCTTTAAGAAATTCCCGTAATCGATTAAAAAAGATCGTTAGCCCCACAAAATATTAGAAAAGTGCCTAAAACATATTCAAAAGGCATTTTGTCTATGCCCATTAGTAACGACATCAAATTTTAGAAGGGGTTTGTTTTGACTGTGAGGGGGGATTAGCCTCCTGCCAACCCCAGACCTCACCCTCCGCCTTTGACACTCGAAAAGAGAGAAACCCAAGCTTATATAAAGCCAAAAATAAATGTTTTTTTTTTTTTTTACCTTTAAAGAAACTTCTTGAAGGTCTAATTTGATTTAAATTCCTCCAATCACATTTTTAAAAAAGGAAGGACCACGTTCATGCATGGAGATTTGTTATTTGCTATAACCGAACTACAGTGAATGCAAGCTGGTTGGCATTAGTGATTTGTGATTTGTTGTAACCGAACTACGGTGAATGCAAGTTGCAAGTGAGTGGTGTCAATGTAGAGTGTGCTCGAGTAGACCACCAAAGTCATCAATGGCCCCATGTTTTAGTTTGTGCTTCCTTTTTTAAAAAATGTTTTACTCTTTCAACGTTGAACCAGTTAGACCCCACGTGGTTGAAGGGCATTGGAAAGAGATAGTAAGGATGTTAGGAGGAAGAAGTAGATAATTCTTCATGCAGTTGTCCACATGCTAGAGGAGGGTAGTGCAACCGCTACAAAAAAAAACAACCACATAGAAGGTAGAAGGCACGTGTGATCTTTGTTGAAGTAAAAATGACCACACAAAAGGAATAAATAGCAACCACGAGCCAACAATGAAGGTTGAAAATATGAGCACAAGTTTCAGGTTCATATCACATGAGTTGTGATGGAGGCTAAAGCAGGTTGCAAGAAAAACAAGTTCTCAAACAATGCAAGCCACAAAAAATGAGTGTATCAATAAGGCAGTGAGCTGTTTGGACAGCATGGAGAGCTGGGACAGAGATGGTCTTGAGAGGCTCTTCCAAATGTAAAAAAATCAAAAATAGAACCTTAAACATGCAAAATTTCAAACTGAACACAACGACAACTAGCAAGAAGCATACAAAACAAACCACTGAAAAATAACCATTAGAATCTTGAAATATGCAAGTAAAACACATGCAGAAAGTGAAACTTGCACAAGCAACTACACGGTGGAGAAACAATGGTGAGCAACGTGATTCCAATCCCCAAGCTCTGATACCATGAAGGAGTGTAGGACGAGGGTCTGGAAGGAATACACGTGCATCAAACAGTTGCACTTCACCAAAAAAGGAGTTGCAAGATAAGGCAAGCAAACTTTTAAGAAACGATGTGCATGCATAGAAAGCTCAAGATTCGAAAATGGAGTGGAATAGAATGCTCTTGGATTTCCATAGATCAAAAAAGGAGGAGTAGAAATAGGGGAGTAAATGTGTAACTCCCATGTAAGAGAATATTCCTCCATAATGGAGAAGAGGAGTTACTTACCCAAATTGGAATGTAACTCTATGACACACACATATGAAAGATTCAGTAGGAGAATCTATCATAACTAAAATGACACCTAGATCCATGTCCACCTAAGTGAGATGTTTCACATAGTGAGGAGGAAATAACACTAAATAATTAAATAAAGTGATCAAAAAACACCTACACCAACACTTCTCACACTGGACCTTGCCATCAACCAGTTTGGTCATTTTGATCTCAATGTCATATTCCATTACCCAAGTGATCTAACCTTCTCTCTTCTCATTCAAGTCCCTGTTTAGGAGAAAATCCTTGACACCAACATGATACACTAATAGTTGAATCTTATTTTTCAAGACTAAGTGTCTAAACTTCTTCAAACTCCTAATGATAGCAAGGACATGCTTCTCAATAAAAGAGTACATTACCTTACAATCCTCAAATATTCTCTTTCAAGAAGAAGGCTATGGGTCGTTTCAACCTTGTTTTTTTGGCTAAACCAATATATTTGAGACTATGTCCGGTCCTCCAAAATCATATAGCATGAAGTTTTTTGAAAATTCTTGGTTAATAAGAGTTGGGGCCTATGATATTGCGATCTTGATGGCCTCAAAACTCTCTTTGCCTTCTTTTGTCCATTTGAATGAAAGAATCTTCTTTAGCATCATTATTAAAGGCTTCACAAGAGTGGAAAAATCAGGCACAAACCTACGAAGAAGAGTGGAGAGATTTTTTTGTGTTGTGGAAATGGAAGTGTTCGGATGGCTTCAACCCTTTCAGGATCAATTGTTAACCCTTCTCTTGAGACAATGTGGCCCAAAAATTTCCCCTCATGTGCTAAGAATACACACTTCTTTGGGTTTAATGACACTCCAAACCTTCTACACCTCTGAAATACCTGTCTAAGGTGGAAGAGATGGTCTGTAGCATTCTTTGAGAAGACAATGATGTCATCTAGATACACCAGAACCATATTATTGATCAAGCCTTTGAATTCCATGTCCATAGCTTGCTGAAATGTTGCTCCAGCATTTGACAGTCCAAATGGCATCTTCTTATAAGCATATGTACCCCATTTGGTGGTGAAGGTTGTCTTGAATTGATCCTCCTCTTTCACCATTATCTGATTATATCCTAAGTATCCATCTAGCAATGAAAACCTCTCAGAGCCAGCTACAACCTGCAATATTTTCTCCATTGATGGAAGTGGGTAGTGATCCTTGAGTGATGCTCTGTTTAGATCACGAAAGTCTACACACAATCTAATTTCTCCACTTCTTTTCCTCACAGGCACCAAGTTTACAACCCAACTTGAATGCTTGATAGGGAAGATGATGTTGGCCTCAACTAGCTTGTTCAACTCTTTCCTTGTGAGAGGATAAATGTGAGGGTTTACTGGCCTTTTCTTATGTCTGAAAGGCTTAGATTCTGGATCCAACTTGATAGTATGTTGTGCTAGCTTTGGGTTGAAACCTCTTAAATGTTTGTAAGTCCAGGAAAAGACATATGGGAATTCTTGACAAAGTTGGATGAATTCATATTTTTCTTGTTGAGAACTTACCTTGCCAATCCTCAATGTTTTGCATTCATCTATGGAAATTGGCTCTCAATCTTCACCATTAACTTGGATATTTTCTTTCTCCTTTCAGAATTGATCATTTGGGTTCAAGATTACCTCCAAAGTTATAAGACCCTTTGGTAATTTGTTGATTCTCAGCTGCACCACTTGGTCACCATACCGTTGTTCCAACTTGTCTTGGTTTCTAGTGGAGAACTCAGCTTCTTCTTATAGAAAGTTGACAATTTGTTGATCATTGTTGAGGAATTTCCAACTTGTGTTATTATCAAATACAACTAGTCTTACAACCACTTTGATATGGGGTTGTGATTTGTCACTCTTGATACTCTCTATAACATCAAATGTTGCCCCAATCGGTGGCGATGTCATCTCTTGCTTCATTCTTCTTCCTTGGGATGGAATTGATGTTGAATTCTTTGAAATATTTGATGAGATACCATACTTGATTCTTGTAATTTTTTAACAGATCATTCTTGGTAGCATTTTTTCCTCACAATTGATTCACAACCAGCTCACTATCTCCAAACACTTGCAGATTCTTGATCCCTCTCTTTCTTTCCCAATGCAATCCATGGATCAAGACCTTGTACTATGTTATGTTTTTTGAGAAGGTAAATTAGAAATGAAAGGCTAAGTAATATTTCGTACCTTGAGGTGACACAATCATAACTCCTTCTCCAAATCCTTGTCTACTCCATGAGCCATTAAAGAATAAGCGACATACCTCACTATCATCCTTGTGGTCTTGCTTAATGGTGTCAGGAAGAGGATGATTCTCCTTATGCAAATAGTAGACTCATAGCTTAGTTTCATCCATTTACTTATAAGGGTCAAAAGCATATGTCTTGTTCACCCACTTGTCGAGATTCAAGTCTCGAATACACCGACATTGGTACTTGCCTCATAAGTGCTTGGAAGGTCTGCCTGATCTAAAGATGAATAGTTCACATTGATTGGGATGGGTACCGAGGCTCAATATGGTATTATATAATGGGATCAGATCTGATCGTAGCCTTGGCTCCATACCTTGTTCTAAAAATCATGTGCGACCAATCAGCAGACAAATAGCCTCCAATTTTAGTAGTGAAGTCTCTTGACAAAAACAATGCAAAATGTGGCAGCAAGTATATGACTGATAAATTTTTTAATACGGTCACATTAGGGCATGCGTGTAGTGTGAGGCTCAAATCCTTTATAACTCCAACCATTTTTACCGCATTCTCATCCAATTATATTATGCCCTTGGAGATGACTTCATATTCGAGACCCCGCTGATCAGTTATTTACTTTGGCATTACAGAGCTACTTGCTCCTGAATCAATCATGCATTTATGTACCAGTTTGTCTCTAATGATCAATGAAATATAGAATGGAGGGGGCTTCAGATTATTACCTTGTTGTCCTCCATTTTCTCTTTCGAGCTGAGCAACATTGGTAAGCACTTTCTCTTGTTGGTTGGGGGCTGATTTGAGGTTGACCAATTGGCCATAGCAAACTGCACATGAGATCTCTCTTACTGGGAAATACAATTACTCCCACATTGAAATATTCACATTTGCTTTCTTCATTTGTTCAATGATGTTAAATGGGGATGAAATACCTTTTTTCTGCCCCTTGCTTGGTACATTTTTCTCTTGCACATGGGTCATTACAACTGGTTTCTAAGTGGGTCTTGAAGGTAGCTTGGGTTGATTCTACACATTAGGAGTTGTACTTTGAGTTCCAATACCTTGTGGAACAATAGAGGTTTGATAATTACCTAAGTTTGACCGTGTATTGGTAGCTACACTTTGAGAAGGTGTTTGATTCATCCCACAAAAATCTTCAGCCTACAAATTAAAAAGTATGGTCTCACTCGGAGGTGTCTCTATCTGGGTTTCTTACTCGAATTTCCTCTTAACTGGGCTCTAGGGACACACCAATGTTCTGTACCATCAAGTCCTGGTTTAGCACACCATTGAAACAAATTAACTTTTTATGGGGCTAACCACATGGGAAACAAAAATAATATTCTTGTGCCATGTTGTTTTATGTAGGGACCAATGCCTTCGATGTTGAAGTTTTGTTTGGATCATATGATCGAAGAAGGCCTAGCATCTTGAGTATTTTGTTTGTTTTGATTTTGATTTGCAACATTGTGAGTGGTGGTCTATTTTACGATATGGGGGTCTATCCTGGTATTGGGTTTAAGGCTGATGTGGCCTAGGACTCTAAGCTTACTACCTCTTAATGGTCACTAGCTCAATCCCTAGCTTTCGTAGTTGTTTCATAACCTCTTATATCTCTTTTGAAGTGCTAGATGATGAGGTGGAAGCTTCAGCTGAACTCTAATTCCTTAGAGTGGGTATGGGAGCTAATATGGGTGTTAGACTAGTGCTTGGAGCTTCTAATTCTAGATAAAGGGGCATAGGTGGCTTAGGAGCAATTTTACCATCATGAATTAAACAATTTTCAGCTCTAATGGAAATGTTATATTCTACAGAAAGGTTCTACCTCCCATTGATTGAATCATTAAGGCAATATCAGAATTTATAGCTCTAAGAAAGTATAAAAAGCACCTTAATCCATGGGCCTCATGACCCAATGGAATCCTATCCCATGTCCTTGAAATGTAAGGTTGAAATATTTCAACAAATACTCGTTAGGGCTCCTCTTGATTGTTGTCATTTTCTCCAACAAGGATAAATTATCTCCCTTCTCTCAAAATTGATTATGAAGAGATCTCGCACGGATGGTCCCAATTTTGATTAGAACTCGATGTTAGACTCGGAACCATTACGAAGCTTGACCCTTGAGTGAAGAGGCTAACAATTTGATGGCAATGTCCATCCCGGTGATCTCATGAATTACAGACATTTCTAATGTCTTGAATATGATCACTAGGAGAAGTCTGGTTCTCTCCAGTGAAATATGGGATGCTATTTAATTCTACAATTGGGACTAGATTGTGTGAATTAAGGGTGAGTGGGCTACTTCCAGTGAAATTGACATAGGGGTTGGGTGGTTGTGCCATTATGATTGGCCTAAGAACCCTTATTGATTGAATGAATGGAATTCTAGGAGGAGGTGTTGAAAAGGTTCTATTTGGTGGAGATCAAGAGATTTCGGCTATTCTCCCTCTTCCCCCTCTATCTGGGGATAAGTGTAGATAAACAAATAATCCTTCTTCTCTAGTTCTTGATCTGGTTTGGATTCTTCTCATGAATCTACCAAGCTTGGGATGCTAACACCAGTGGACTCTGATTCTTTTGGAATCACCGAAGTGCAATTTTAGAGCTTCTTAATATCTAAAAAAATTACAACAAGTGCACATCAATCTTTCACCAATAAATATGGAGACTTCTTGGTCCCACCGGTGTGCCAAAATTGTTAGTGCAAAATCACAACACCTCTAAATGCCTGCAACCTAATGGGTTAAGACTCTTAGTGTGAAAGCATAACATGGAACATCTATGAAAGTGTGGGACTTTGAAATCTAGAGAGCTCTCCGGATGAAGGCTGATTCCTATTCATTTGTTTAGGTGCACACAAATAAATTACAGAAGATATACTCTAAACCTACTCTATGTTACCAAGGGACGGGGTTGAGAAGATGCGAAAGTAATAAACCTAAGATAACTAGGTGATGCACCAAAGGAATGTTAAAACACCCATTTTGTAATTTAACAAAAACCATAGAAATGTAATACATCCACCATGCACGAGATAACAAACCGCAATGAGAGACCGAGAAGATAGAAATGAACACATGAGAGGGTTAAGAATCATCCACATACATATATTATTTTTCCGAGTTGATATACCATATTACCATTAGACAAGATGCAAAACATTGTGTTACAACTTTAATGAGAGGTTACGACTCCACAAACTCATCTGCAGACCAGAGGAGAAGGAAGGGCACAAAATAGAAATGTCCAACCCTTTAAAATGGGTGCAAAATAGAAAAGTGGGAAGAAGAGAAGAGGCAAGAAACTTGATTTGAAGCTCAACTATAGGGCATCAATGCCACTTTGTAAATCCTCCCACAATCTATTGAGTCCACCGCTCTATGTCTATTCGGCATGTTGAAGAAGGGAGAATGACGTATTGAATAAAATCTGTCTTGGTTGTTAGGGACAATCAAATTTCATATTAATGGCGTCAAGATGTATCCCTATTTTTCACCCACAAAACCTCCTTGAAATTAAATTATCAGGTTTCCATGCAATAGATGAAGTCAATACCTTTCCAACGGTGCCAAATTTGTTGAATTTCGGCACGCGCATCGAAAGTTATGTCCATTTGAATGTTTGAGTCATGTCCATACAAAAACGGTGAAAACTAGTTAGCATAATGGGTCTACGGGCCTGAAACTCACTTTTTGCATTTTGGCACAAAAATATACACAATGCCAAAATGCCCCGCAGCCACGTAATTCATTTTTTTAAAAAAACCCATCTTGGCCCGCCCGATCCGCATTTTCCATTTGAGAAAAAAGTCATCTCGAGGCCTGCCTTCCCACACATAATTAAGGTTTGACACATGGCTCCTTGAGCATCAACAGAGGTGCGGTTCATTTTTATACTTTACGCCTTTTGATCTAAAAATTTCAAATTACCTCAGCACGACCCTCCTTCTTGCCTTGACTTTTCACCATGGCCACGTGGAAAGGCTGGACCGTGTTTAGGGACTTCCTTTAGATTTTGTTGTTGAAGTTGCATTGAAGAGACACGTGGCACCTTTCATGGCTTTCCTTGTTCCTTTTTATTTAGCTAAGTCCTTTTTATTAACAAGACCATAAGTATGACCCTGGACACGTGGAGGCTTAGCAACTTTGGTTTAAAAGCCCACTCGGAATTTTACTTTTGAAGCATCATCGTGCTAACACTTGGCTCCTTATGTTGGCTTGCCTCTTCTTTGACTATTCAACCCCTGAATCTGTCCCTTTTGAACTTGGGACTTTATCTTTGAATGTGCGCCAATGAGACACTTGGCAACCTCCATTGACTCTTGGAATTTTCAATAGCGGTGCAACTTTTGGGGCTCGAACATGTGGAGGCTTGGCGCTTGTTTGAGTCTCCCTATTGGATATACTTTTGATGATCTACCATTAAGGAACGTTGAAGCTTTCCCGATTCCTCCATACTTAGCCAATTTGGGCTTGTTCTCAATTGTTTGTCCCGAAGACTTTGAACCTTTCCCCATTCTCTCTTGAGAGCCTCGATTTCTTTTTTTATAGTGTTTGGCCCTTCACTGACCCTGCTACTCTATTGTAGATTCCACCTATAAGCTGTTTGGATGATTTGAAATGTGGGATCATACGACAAAACCGTACCTTGGATTTCTTCTTACACAGGGTTGTGTTTGATCAATTTTTCCCCGGGTAAAATTGAGATAACAAGTAAACTTGGTTAAGTGAATTCATCTAAAAGGACATTATTTTCATGGTCAAAACTATATGGTGAGGCATCTGATACATGATAATTTATAGTTTTAGATTGTTTGTGTAAAGCATCATCTAAGCGTAATCTTTACATGCTCATAAAATAATCCTCGTTAGCAAAACGATGTAAAAAACACCCATGTGCATACCATCAAGTCATATTAAGTGAATAACTAAGGAATGAATCATTGCAAATGAAAACATGACCAAATGGCATAAGAAATGATATATCAGTGTGAGTAATATCTAGCATTCCTCGACGTAAGCAAGCCAACATTGTCCTAATTCAAGGGGAGAAGAGCTAGGGTCTCACGCAATGTAGACTATGACATAGAATACATGTAGACCATAAGTTGTAATGATAGTGATGAATCCATAATAGAGATGAGGATCATGAGTTGGAGGATAAAGATCATCGAAATCAAATCTAAGTTTGAGTCAAACAATTTTTGGACATATAGTGACATGAAAAGTAGGATCAAATGGAATGTGCTCCCAATAAGAACAATTCATGAAAACTATACATGAAGAGGGATGTGGTGTATACATCAATTTTTATGAGAATTTATGGAATTTTTATGATGTCGGTGTAGGAACATTCTCCTTATAGTATTTGGGACCGAATCTATTATACAAATGGCACCTTCAAGTAGTGGTAAATGTGGTAGCTCATCTATGGGTTGTGGTTCATTAATCGTGTCAGCTCTTGGAATAAGAAATGTAGCATTAGGATCATTTTACGACGTTTAAATCAATGATGGTCATGAAGAACAATATACTCAACATTATCATGTAGAATTTTGACATAATGATGCACTATAAAGGTAACAACTTGCATGACATGGCGCTATGGCCTACCAAGTAAACAATTATATGTAACCAGAAAGTCAATGAAAAAAAATATTGTGTTGGGTGTTTTTGGACCAACAGTGATAGGTAAAACAATGTGACCTATGCATAGAAGAATGGAACCAACACATGCACGAAGAGAGGGAAATAATGGACTAACATTAGTACTTGAAATACCAATATTTTCAAGGAATGACATGGGAAATAGATTGAGCTCAAATTTGTTATCAATTAAATTACGATTGATACCCATATTGTAAATGTGAATCATGATATGCAAAGGTGGATCATTGTCAAAAATAGAAAGATCAACATGAGGATTAGATGGGAAAGCTATATGTTGAGAAAATGCATCAATAAAGGAGTTATATATGGAGTCTAGATGCATATTAGCAGGAATGTGAGTAGTATCAAGACATGTTATACTCTATGTCTTAATTTAGGAATTGCTAGAAAGAAGTCATTAATTGAGATACTCATGATGATGAGACCTCAAGAAGATGGCGGTAAAAGTGCAAGGATCCTAGGAGTGTGAAGATCAAATTCAAGATCACTAAAATTGTTAAGGTAAATATGGAATATAAATACCTAATATAATATTATAGTAGCAATAAATAAATTTTATAATGAAATACAACAATATACCAAAGAAAGATAAGTAATAAATTATGAACCCTAAGTGCAATGAGGAGAAAGAGGTACTTAGCTGATTTGAAATTAAATCTTGAGTGTACCTTAGAAGTGGTAACCATGTGAACATAACAAAATAAGTGTTCCACAGAGACATATAAAATGCATATGTAGAGGAATGTACTAGATAGAGGGCACAGGAAAGGGACAAGGCGCCCTTGGGCACATGGATATTAATTCTAGGTGTTGGAGTCCGTGAATTTTTTAAAAAAGCTAAATTCTTAGGGTCGAGTAGATATTCGTTGATGCTCACATTTTATCGGTATGCATTCACACAAAGATCATTGAGGTCACAATAAACCTACAATAAAGAGTGAACCTACAAAACCCCAAGATACACATCAAATCCCAAAAAGAAAGATGCGAGAATTAGGGGACAAATTGTCCTCATCCACCAAAATGGTGGACTTACAACTAAGCAACTGCAATATATCTCAGTCCCAATTTAGTTCTTTGTGTGTGTGTTTCGAATCGTTCCCTAGGTTTTTATTGGGCCAATCGCACATGGATAATAAGAAAGTAGGTAGATGTAAAGAAATGTAATAAATTTGTGTATGGAATAAAATGAACTTCTATCCTTTAAAGTATATGGAAAAAACTTTCTCTTGTGTCCCTTGTGATGGAGCTATAAGGATGCAATAGATCTCTTAGATGCCTTAATGAATTTAAGCTTAGGTCGAGATAGTCGATACTTAATGTTTGGTCCTTCATTATGATCACATAACTTTATATTTATATGATTCATTAGCTTGAACTTCATAATTAACCCCAAAAATTCTGACTACCAAAATGATAAGATACTCAAATGGCTAGAAATGACCCAAAATGTATGAGTATAGTACAAAGAGGAGAGGGGGACATATTAAACAAGGGGACACGGTGCTAGCATCCTGGTCTTGGAGCTGGTGTCCGAGATGATAAATGTTAAAGTCGAAAAGGTGGGTGAAAAATTGAGGGTGTAAGACTGAAAGTAGAAATAGAAAGCAAAGAAAGGTGGCGAGAATTATGTGTTTATTAGTACCTTTATTTCTTAGGAATCATATGAATAGTATTATGTAATCGAACTACATAAGTACCCAAAGTGCATGATTTAGTGTCTATAAGGACTAGAGGAAATATAGAATTTATTCGTTTTTAGGAAAGATAACCTTATGGTTTTAAAACCTCCAATTAAAAATGTCAACAATTTGGTTCAATGTCCCGAGTCATCATTCTACACAAATCAACATCTATTTTTGTGTAAACATGAAATAATTTTCTACAATTTATAGAGAAAAGATTAAATCTATGATGAAGCTTACATTTTATTAATGAAAAATATTTTTCCACATGCATAAATAAAACATTACCTCTGTGAGGATTTTCAATGCACAATATTTCTAGTCAACATATCATGTTTCATTTATTCTAGTATGGCATTTATGTTACATGTGATTAGATGTTACCCTTTAGTTTTTATTTAAAATGTTTAACAATTTGAGGGAAATATTGATCTAAATTATTGATGTCATTTATACCATTTAATGTTAATGAGCACATTCCTTAGAAATATTAATTTTACACTTACAAGTTTATATCATACATTCTATATTTTAAGAAGCCCTAGTTTTGGTTGACATTTATTGAAATTCATAAACAAAAAATTGGGACAAAATTGATGTACATTAGATAAACGAATATACTATGAACTTGTAAAGAAAGAAGGTTATATGAAAGCACACAATGTCACATTGATCTTGGGTCGAGTCCCAACTTTCTCGAATTTGTTCAAGTTCCATTTATAGATTGCTTATATTATCTATCAATCAATGGTGTTTAGTTGGAGTACTTTGTCCTATTTGAGTCAATTACACAAGGTGACGATTAGGACCCGATCTTTATGTGGTCGAGTATAAAAGTATTTGGCTATACTTTCCATAGTGTTAAGATGTAGGGCTTAATCAAAAAAGTTTAAATTCCCTTCTTTTTGGTTTAAGTTTAATTGGTTAAATTCATTTTGGTGATGATTTTCTTCTCGCTTTGTTGTTGTTGAATGCATTTGGCATCGCATTGGACTTGAGTATTCATTTGTGAGAAACACATGTTTATAGAAAATACATTCTTCACAATCTCATAGATGTAATATGGATTTTAGATAATTAGTTAATAGGAAGCATTCCCAAATTCAATTATTAACAATCATAAATCAACATATACACATAAAAATAGTTGATAAGCATCTAAGAAACATAACGTTCTGCTATTACATGAACCAATTTCTCTCGCACCTTATTTGTGTAGAATAGAGGTCTATTTCAATTGAAAAACAATAACAAACTCTTTTCGAAATTGAAAAATAAAGATTTAGTTTAAGTTGAACTATAACACGCAAACCGTATGGTCAACACTCATTGCTCACGTTCAATCAGTCAGAAAGGACGAGACAGATTTCCACGAGAACGAAAGAGAAAATTGATTGAAAAAAGGGACTGGATCAAAATAATTAAAAGGGTCACATTACAGTTGTGAAATGGTTCAGAATCCGGATGGTCACATGAAAGCGACTCCCGAAATTTTATCAGCGCCATAATCTTAATCCCGTGTATTTGACAGATTATGAGTTAATCCTTGAAAGACGTAGACATTCCTAATACGTGTGCCGAATAATCTTAATCCCGTGTATTTGAGACAGAATACACGGGGAAGAGCTAATGTAAGGAGAAGATCTAGGGTCTCACGCAACGTAGACAATGAGACAGAATACACGTAGACCATAGGTGGTAGTGATAGTGATAATCCATATTAGAGATGAGGATCATGAGTTGGAGGATAAAGATAACAGAAATAAAATCTAAGCTGAGTCAGACCATCCTGTGGACATATAGTGACCTGAAAATAAGGATCAAATGGAATGATCTCCCAATAAGAACAATTCATGAAAACTATGCATGTAGAGGGAGGTGGTGTATACGTCAATTGTTTATGAGAATTTATGGAAGGTTGTATGATATCCGGTGTAAGAACATTCCACTGATAAAGAGTCCTACTAGTAGTAAAAAGGGAAGTGGAGATATATTTGGGACGAAATCTATCATACAAATGGCTCCTTCAAGTAGTGGTAAATGTTGTAGCTCATCTATGGGTTGTGGGTCATCAATAGTGTATACTCTTGGTATAGGAAATGTAGTATTAGTATCATTGTTGTGATATTTTAATGGATGATGGTCACGAAGAACAATATACTCGGCATCATCATGTACAAATTTGACATAATGATGCCTTTGTAAAGGTAACAACTTCCATGACATCGAGCTATGGCCTACCAATTAACAGATTATATGTAACCAGAAAGTCAATGAAAAAAGATTGTTTTGGGTGTTTTTGGCCCAATAGTGTTAGGTAAAACAATGTGACCTACACATAGAAGAATATAACCATCATTTGCATGAAGAGAGAGACATGATGGACTAACATTAGTAGTTGAAAGACCAATATTTTCAAGGAATGACATGGGACATAGATTGAGCTCATATTCGTTATCAATTAAAGTACGTTTGATACCCATATTGTAAATGTGAATCATGATATGTAAAGGTGGATTGTTGTCAAAAATAGAAAGATTAACGTGAGGATTAGATGGGAAAGCTATATGTTGAGAAAATGCATCAATAAATGAGTTATATACGGAGTCTAGATGCATAATTGTAGGAATGCAAGTAGTAGTAAAGAGATGATGTACTCTATGTCTTAATTTATGATTGGCTAGCTAGAAGTCATTAATTGAGATACTCATGACGATGAGATCTCGGGAAGACGGCAAATAAAAAGTTTTGAGGATCCTAGGATTGTAAAGATCGAGTTTAGGGTCACTAAAATGATTAAGCTAAATATGGAATATAAATACCTAATATAATATTATAGTAGTGATAAATAAATTTTATAATGAAATACAAAAATATACCAAAGTAAGATAAGTAATAAATTTTGAACCCTAAGTGCAAAAAGGAGAAAGAGGTACTTAGTTGATTTGAAATTAAATTTGGAGTCTTGAAGTGATAACCATGTGAACATAACAACATAAGTGTTGCACGAGACAAATAAAAATGCATATGTAGAGGAATGTACTAGATATAAGGCACCTACAAAGGGACAACGACACCAAGCACTTGGGTTCTATTTATAGGTGTTTGATGCGTGAAAATTCTTAGAAACCTAAATTCTTAGGGTGAGTAGATATTCACTTATGCTCACATTTTATCATTATGGATTCGCACAAATATCATAAAGGTCACAAAAACCTACACTAAAGAGTAAACCTATAAAACCCTTAGATACACATCAAATCCCAAAAGTGAAACATGCAAAATTAGGGGTTAGATTGTCCTCATTCACAAAAATGATGGACTTACAACTTAAGACTCCGATATATCTCGGTCTCAATTTAGTTCTATGAGTGTGTGTGCGGAATCATGCCCTAGGTTACTCTTGGGCCAGTCGCACTTGGATAGTGAGAAAGTACATCTTGTGTATTTGACAAATTAGGAGTTAATCCATGAAAGACGTAGACATTCCTAATACATGTGCCAAATAAGGAAATAAAAATTTCACAAAGAAGTTTGATATATTTTATAGTATCATGTGACATATAAATAGAAAGATGTTTCAAATCTTATTTATTTATAAGACTGACCCGACACATGCATTGTGTTCCCATGTGTGACGACTCTTGAAATTTACGATGTTGGAATATGAGGTCAAGGTACGAGTAGAAAGAAGTTTACAAAATAAATCTTAAGCAGTAGATGAAAATCCAACCCCAAAAATACCATAACCAATAAAATAAACTTCCCAATCCCGCCGCTTAGCTAGACATTCTCCTAAAATTAAAATTCAAACAAAAATTACAATGTATATTTTTTGATTGATGTTTTGAATAATATTTTCTATACAATCATGTGTTCTATTCTTAAAATATAATAGATAAATTTATTATAAACTAGCAATCACATGTTTGCTGATAAATGCAATGTGACGCTGAGCAAGTATATGTTATTTTATTTAGAGGGATAGTTATTACTTTTATAGTTGATGTTGATAAGGGGTTGATTGATTTTGTAAGTGTAGAAACACAAACGAACCACTTAATATAAAAGTTCTCTCTGCATTTCAAACTTGTTACAAATTTGTTCATGAATACATTCGATAGTTAATTACTTTTATAGTTGATGTGGTTTGTAGAAATGGTAGCCTTTTGTGGCCAATTTTATTTCCATTAAATATGAATATATTTGATACCCTTGAACAATAATGCCACTTTTGATACAAGAAGTGTTGAGTAAAGTAGTAGCGGAGTTGGATTCAAAGTAGAGAGTAGTATTTATGAAGGGTTGAGGGATATCCCTGAATATTGGCCTAAAATTCTACCCCAACCCTTGGTAATATAACTTAAAATAAAGAAAATAAGCACCATGCAGACTTATAATTTTCATGAAGAACAAGGATATTGATATATTTTTAAGAAAAAAAATCTCATGCACCTTTATGGTTGTGGTCATGGAAGTAGGGGTCTGCAAAGATGGCATAATTGTTGACCCTATAAGCTAATAACTCATATTTTCAAACCAAGGTCCAACCCATGTGACTGGTTGAGCTTTAACCACCCTACCATTTTATTAAAAATAACAATAATATACAGGATTTTCAAAGGGAAAATATATATTTTATATGTTGGTACAATATAATATTTTAGCTTGAGAGAAATTCTTCGAATACTAAACATTTCATCACATCCTATTGCTGGGTTGGTTGGAATAATGTTTCTATGAGAGATTCAAGTATCCTATCTCAAATATAAGGTCTCACATTCCTGCCACCATATCTTTTTGTTTCTTCGCTTGTTTTTAATTTATATTAAGAGGAAGGAATAACTGAATGAACATGTTTTCTGAAGGATGCATTAGTTCACTAATGAGATTGGAAAAGTTTCCTAATGTTATCAGAGTCTCATTCCAAATGGGGTCTGTTCTACCCAAAAGTTGAAACTACACGAGTGAACAGAGTGATGAAATATTTAAATGCTGATTTAGTTCTTTTGAAAAGAGACTAACAAAAATATTGGGTAATGGAAAAATATCTATCCCAAATAGCTATGGAGTTGAAGATATGTAGAAACACCCAATTGAGTAGGGAAAACCCTCTTTCTGGTGATTGAGAGATGAGGGTATTGGGTTATACTGTTTGCAACAATTTGAAAGTTGGGATAACTCCTCTGGATATCAACTATGATGTAACTTGGGAAAACATATCTTGTTGGTTATTGAGATATGAGAGTATTGGACGTTTACTCTTTACAATGTTAAGATAGTTGGGATCTCTCCTATGGCTATAAATTGTGATGTAATTAAGTTCCTATTTATGTTTATTGTGAGAATTTTAATAAACAATATACATCGAACCTTTCAAGCTCATATTTTGTAATGAATCCATCAAATAACACCAAAGCCTAAGAAGAACACAAAGAAAAAGAAGACAATGTAGGGTAGAAAAGAGAGGATGACAAAGGAAAAACTTGTCCCAATCAAAAAACTTATTGTGAATTTGAAAGAACAGAGTAATTTGTGATCTGGAATCAGGCTTGACAGGAATAACAATGAAGGAAATAAAGCAATATCACTAAAGAATTCAATAAGATGGATTTTTCTAAGCTTAAGAATCCACCAATTAACAAGAAATATGTCATGTGATGAAAATACCCCAAAGTTAAACACTTATATTTGTTCATATATTGTATCCCTGAAGAATGGTGTAAAATTCTACCCCAACCCTTGGTAATATAACTTAAAATAAAGAAAGTAAGTGCCATGTAGACTGATAATTTTCACAAAGGAAAAGGATATTGATATATTTTTAAGAAAAAAAATCTCAGGCACCTTTGTGGTTATGGTCATGGCACCTTGATGAGAAACCCAAACGGCTAAGAAAATTGTTGGATATTTAATACAATTCAGTGGGACGGAACTACCTGTTATTCCTCAATGTTCCACCAAACACAACAGTCTTCTCTCTGCCCAAGATGTGGAAATCCTAATGAAATTCACAGAGGCCACAAAAACCATATTTTCTAAGGATTTGATTACTTTTTCTTTTGTCAAGACGTGGAAGAAAATAGAGACTCAAGAATGGTGTCAATAGGGTGAATCGGACACACAATAGCAATGAATCTCGGGCACTTTTTGGTTGTGGTCATGGTAGTAGGGGTCTACAAACCTACCATTTTATTAAACATAAAAATAATATACTGAATTTTCAAAGGGAAATTATATATTTTATATGTTGGTGAAACATAGTATTTTAGCTTGAGAGAAATTCTTCGAATACTAAACATTTCGTCACATCCTACTGCTGGGTTGGTTGGAATAATGTTTCTATGAGAGATTCAAGTATCTTATCTCAGATGTAAGGTCTCAAAATCCTGCTACCATCTCTTTTTGTTTCTCTGCATGTTTTCAGTTTATATTAAGATGAAGGAATAAATGAATGAACATGTTTTCTGAAGGAGGCATTAGTTCACTAATGAGCTTGGAAAAGTTTCCTGATGCTATCAGAGTATCATTCCAATGGGGTGTGCTCTACCCAAAATTTGAAACTACACGAGGTAAAGAAATGGACGTAGCTAGCTGCAAGTCACAATTCTGATTAAAAAGTGGCCCTAAGAGAGTGGCTTTAGGGAAGCCATTACACACACCGATAATAATTGTTTTGGAAAAGTCATCACATGTACTAAAATCTTAGCTAAGAAGAAGATAACACAACAATGACATACATTTTTCCCAAATGGTTTACCTTGGTTAGTGAGATCCAAGCATTTGCAAACATATTATTAGATGTAGGATGAGATATTAGATGGGTGGGAGACAAAAATGGAGCTGTAGGATTAAGCTCCTGGTCTACCTATTATCTCTCAAAAGTGCACCCTATAGAGAGATGGCAGAAGATTTTATAAGCCTACAAAATGATTTCTCTCCATCGTAGATACACCGGAGACACCTCAGTTATGTGAGTATACCTATTGTGAGGTGAATCTCTGGGATTAAAAGGTTGGTTCCTTATTGGTGTACACTAAACTGGTTTTTGGGAGTTCTAGGAAAAAGATGATTGAAAAAATAAATAAGACTAAGGTGATACACCAAATTTGTGTAAGAACTTTGACTGAGTAAAATACACAACTGATTTGTGAAGAATTTTTTGATGCACGAACCAATTAATACCTTTTTGCAGAAATCTAAGGGAAAAACACTTGATTGTACAGAGGGAGATTTCACAACAAGTACTAATAAGTTAACATGCACATTAGAATTAAGCAGAAAGGAATGGATTTGCAGCAGGGTAAAATGGTTAATCAAGGAATTTTCATTCACAAAATTAATATAAACATACACAAGACTGCAAAATAACTTGGAGAGGCATAAAATACTTCACACTCAGAGGGAAAAACTGGCAGAAATTGCTTCAGTACTCCTATATCCAAAAGTCCTCTGGGAAGATCCCTTGTGCTTTACAAAGGCACACAATATATAGCAAAAAAAAGGTTCACCCCCTTCCTAAAAATAGCCTAAAGGCTGTACTCCCATGCATCCTAATTTTATCCTTTATTTAATAATAAATAAAGGAATAAAAATAATACAAACTAGAGCATGTAGTAAAAAATAGGCAT
The DNA here is from genome assembly GCA_018340775.1 of Taxus wallichiana var. yunnanensis. NCBI lineage: Eukaryota > Viridiplantae > Streptophyta > Pinopsida > Cupressales > Taxaceae > Taxus > Taxus wallichiana. The sequence continues at coordinate 236,580,606 of CM031241.1, forward strand.
TAACAACCTTAAATACAATACAGTCAAACTGAAGTTGACTATTCTATTTTAAAGAAAGAATGGGTGAATAATTTGCTAAAAATACAATTTGCTTGCTAGGCAAGTCTTCCTCCTTTGAGCATGAAAATTTGTCTTCTTCTCTATTCTATCCTCTTGTGAAGACATGCAAAAATATACTCCCTGCATATGGGAAAAATATTGCAACACTTAGCAATATTTGCAAAATAATAGTTGTGGGGACCACCCTCCAATGTGCACATGTTCTGATATTTGTCCCTTTTCCTGAATGATCACATGAGTGATACTTACAATTTTATTTCAAACTCCTTGTGGGGACCACCTTTGATTCACTTGGTTTGGGCATTGCCACCTTGTGGACTTAGGAAAATTCATGTTTTTTTGAAAAAATTACAAGGGGCACCATATATATGTTAGGCCACCATGTGGACTTAGGCATGTTAAAAGGTTTATATTTCACCTTTTCGGTGATCATTGTGTATAATGTGGTCACCCTTGATTTTTGGACGCATGCATAGCTTAGACTATAGTCAGACTTTTGAAAGTCACTTGCAATGATTAATACGTGGACACGTGGGCTGGCTCCTTCCCACGGTGACTCACCCCTCCAATGTGTTTTCGAATGGTAACCTAGGGTAAGTGCAGGAAGTTGATGGACAAATATAGGGTCATCCGTGGACATCATATTGCAAAAAACAGCAAAATCTCAACTTGTAGGGATTATTAGCTATACACGCACTCTAAATTAGAAAAATTTATATAAATATGAATCGTAGCATTCAGAATCTAGTTTCTAAAATACTAATTTTTGTAAAAAACAGACAAGTTTAGCTATATTAAACACTTAAAATTATATGACTTAGTTTTTTTTTTGAAAAAACTTATAAGATTGTAGTCCGTTTGCCCGCATTTTGGATGACCAAATCTTGTTATTTTATTTTTTTCCTTTGGTGAAACGTTAGATGTAGTTGTCTATCTTGGGATGGATTTTATTTTGTATTTTTTTTAGCAATATTTTTTTAATGATTTTTTCCGTGAAAGTGGTCTGAAAATATTTAGAAAACGGAGCGCTTTCGTTTACCCACCATAACTATATCAAAAAATATCAAAATCAAATTTTATTTATTTTTAACGAGTATAGAATTTGTCCACGCTTGGGATGGTATAAGTTTTATCATATTTTGATAAGCAAAACAAAAGTTACAGTCTTAAATGTAGACATGAACATTCACAGAAATATGTCTTAAAGACCTATTGTTAGTTAAAAATTATAAAATGATATTTATCTTATTCTATTCACTTTAAAAACAATATTTCTACGAAGCTAAGAGTCTCCCCTATGCGATGGCACCATTTTTGTGAAAAATTTCAGTTTTTTAGCACGGTTCAAGTCTTTGGAAGAGCAGATTTGAGGTTTTTGACCTTTACACTTCATAATGACCTTCCATAGCTTTGGTTGGTGAAAAACAAATATTTTTCGAGCCTTAGGTTCGGCAGATAGATCCACGATCACGTTTTTTAAAACATAAACGCGCGATCGTGCTTTATAAAACCGTGAGCGCGCTTTATAAAGCGCGATCGCAGTTTATAAAGCGCGATCGCGGTTTATAAATCATATTTACACACATCCGAATGCTCAAATTACCATGTGATTTTTACTCTCTGACCTTACCATACAAATTATTGTGAAATTCTATCTTTTTCTGCACATTTTTCTTATCATCGGAAGTAAAACATCATGGGAGACAAAAAACGAAGTCAAAAAAGGAAGTCATTAAGTAAAAAAGCACCAAACGAATTAGAGGCCAACAAAATTCAAAATGCTTTGAGCGAATGCGGAAACTTCATGAATATAGAAGAGGTTCACCTTCAATCCCAACTATTGTAAGCAACGAAGAACTAGGTAATGTTTCTCATCAATCTTGAAGTTGAATTAAATACTCGTGATGAAGAATTTTTATCATCAATGTTGAAGAAGAATTAAATACTCATGATGTAGAAAATGTTGAAATTGAAGGAGACGATGAAATGTAAATAAGGAAATTCATGTTGAAACTATAGACAAGCAAAATTTGACAAAAACACCTCCTAGGATTTTACGTAAGAAACCTAATTTTTTTATTGAAATTGATGAAAACATTTTGAAACCAATGTCTGAAAAACTTTCTGAACGACAAATTAGAAGAAAAGCCACTGAAATTTGGGATAATCATTTTGAAATTTTAAATGATTCCCAAAGATGTTAGTTGTTGGTTAGTTTGATGAAATTGATTAAAATGAGACCTACATTAAACACCTTAGGATTGAAAACATCTAATATACGTGGTCAAACCTCTACAATTGTTGAAAACCTTCATGATGCATATCACACTATTGGTGTCAAGAGACGCACTAGGGATAGTAATATTGTGTGTCGTGTACTTGCTACTAGTGTTGTAAGTGAATCAATAAAAAAACAACGTTTGATTACGCAAACAAGTCGAATGTTGCAAGTTAATCGAAAAACTCTAATGAAAGTAATTGAAAGACGTAATATCCTTCAATCACTCAATAATGCCGATTTTTGGGCATTTTCTGCTAGAGCATCGCATAAGGACAAAAATAATTTTGATGCTATAAGAGAAGTTGTTATTAAATTTTGGCATGATAACACTAGAGTTTCACCTAATATAAGAGATGTTATAAAACGGAGAGTTGGTTCTACTAATCGTGAACCACATCCAAAGCATTTCTTAGATATGACTCAAACTCAATTTTTTCGTAAGTTTGAACAAGAGAATCCGGAAATTAAAATTAGTCAACGTTTTTTTGAAATGTTGAAACCATTCTATGTGAAAATCAACCATGCTCACACCACTTGTTGTTGTAGGAAACATGTTAAATTTGCGATGCATTATGCTAAATTTTTACGTATTCATTCTAATTTTCATTCGAAACCATGTTATCTCGAATGTGGTGTTCAAGTTCCACCAATATCTTCCAGGATTTCATTCCTACTATATTTTGTGAAAAAGGAGTTGGACAATTTTTTTATAGTCAAGATTTTTAGATGGAAGTTGTAGTACATGCGGCGGATTACCTAAATTGGAAAGTTCCATCCATGAGAAAATTGAAGGTACAATAGGACATAACTTAGTTGAATTTTATAAATATAAATCAGTTGCATACCGGTTGAAAGATGGAAAAGAGTCGACACGGTGTGAGCTAGTTACAGAACAAATGACCATTTTTCAATTTATGAGAAAATTTAAGGATGAAATTGTTTATGAGTATGCGAGGCATACACATAGAGCTCGATGGTTGGATGAACAATTCAAGCTATACAAAGACACATTTCCTATTGGTACTATTGTTTCAAAGTGGTCCATTTTACAGAGAATTACACATTCGCTGACCACAAATGGAGGTTCAATCGCAATATTACAACTCAAGTACAAGTTGCCATTTTTGTGCATATAGCATTTCTACATTCTCCTGATAAAGATGACAGTATGATCAAAAATCTTAAGAGAGTACTACTTTTATATCGGTGATGATCGTACTCATTCTACTGAATTTGTGCAAGGGTGTTTCGGTTATTTTATGGAAACTTGTGCGATAGGGACATCCACTTCAAACAACATTATATATGGTCGAGATAATTACACGTCTCAATTTAAGAATGCATGAATGTTTTATTGGATGAGAAGAATGCACGTCAAGATGGGTGTGCAACATATTTGGAGTTTCACTGAGGCTAGACATGGAAAAGGAGAGCATGACGGTGCAGGGGCATATGTGAAAAGAGCTCTTGCAAGAGAAGAGTTGAAGTACAAAGATGGTGCTGAATTAAAAGATGCAAAGAGCATAGTGGAATGGTGTGGTGTAATGACAACATGGCCCAAGGTTCTCAATAAATTCCATAGTTTGTAGATATTTTTGGTTGATAGAGGAAAAACATATTGCTAACTACGAGGATTGTATGACACTCACTGGGTCCAGTGATATGCACTCATTTTGAATCTCATACGCTACTTCATGGGCCATATGGACAAGAAAGTTGACATGCTTTTGTGCATCTTGTATCAAATTTGTCACGTTGAGTGTGATTCACAAGCATGGGTGGAAGGATGGATTTGTAGGCCTCTAACTCCGCTTCCTAGTTATCAACCTCCACAAGCATTATGACTTGTTTTTGCAGATGAAGTTACAACATCCAAGGAATTTGACGAAATTTCAATTTTGGGGCGACAAGGTATAAATATGGTTATATTTATTTAATTTTTGTAAATTGAGTTATATGTCCATTTAAATTTTAATATGTAATTTAAATTTGATTTGTTCAACTTTCCTTGTTTATTTTTGTAGGACATGTGTTTGCACAGAATTGCGGCGAGAAGACAATGAAGAAGGAACAGACTATTTCTTATGTCGTTGCATCGAGGAAAGAAATAATTTGACTTCTCCTATTATAGATGGCGAAGATATTGAGTATCCTATAGGGTCAATGGTAGTTATTGGAACTTGGCTTGACGGTATCCATTAAAAAACTCCTCTATTTGGGTGTTTGAAGACTTTGAGACACACAGGAAAATACTCTTATATTCACATCTAGTTCTAGCGACAAATATTCAGTTGTATAGATATCGAGGAAGGCCTAATAACAAGATTCTTTGGAAGGTTCGAGAGTCAGATCATGAAGCAATCTTATCTGCTATTCAGAGTAGATCCGATCCTGATGGTTCATTGGAATGAATTTACAATGCGAGCATGTCTGGTATATATATAATTTCTTTTCAATTTATATATATATAAATTTTTAGAAATTAAAGATCTAGATTTAAGTTTGAATATATATTTTATTTTAAATTTGTGTATTTTGCACGTACATTATATCTATCTATAGTATATATGGTTTTCATTTGAAACTTAAATTTCTTTGACTAACACTTTTATGTTTAGGTTAGTGGTGCCATAAAAGCTTCCACCTTCACGTGGTTGGCACTGTTAGTAGAGAATTTTAAATTCTCGAAGCTAAGAGAAGCTTTCATTGTTTGAAAAAGTTGTAAATTTTGAAAAAGTCAAGTAAATTTTGAAAATGTTGTAAATTTTCAAAATGTTGTAAATTTTGAAAATGTTGTAAATTTTGAAAAAGTTGTAAATTTTGAAAAATTGTAAATTTTGAAAATGTTGTAAATTTTGAAAACGACTCCTCCCCAAGTGTTTACAAGACCATACTTACGCATGTGCACCGATATGAGAAGGAAAAAACTGAGAGAGGCTATTGTAGAGGGTCCCTACGCGAGGTTTCGGATCAGACGAGGCCTCTCTAGGTGCCACGGAGTCGAGTAGTCACCCGTCGAAGTTGAACGATATTTTAGTCTCAGGGCTCTTAAGGGACTGCGCCCGAACGAAGTAGCCCGAAAGCAATGACCGTTTCGCCCACCAAAACACCATCTCCTCTAGTGTTCACCTTGCCAATTGGATGTGTCGGCGCAGTTTGTTCGGTGCCATGACCCATCGTTTGCAAAATATAATGTTTGACAACATTACACTGGCTCCAACTGCACTATTTCGCACGTTTGCAAACAGTAGGACAGCGAGAGCACCGAAATGAGAAGGAAAAAACCAAGAGAGGCTATTGTAGAGGGTCCCTACATTGAGGTTTTGGATTAGATGAGGCCTCTCTAGGTGCCACAGAGTCTGAGTAGTCACCCGTCGAAGTTGAACGATATTTTCGTCTCAGGGTTCTTAAGGGACTACGCCGAACGAAGTAGCCCGAAAGCAACGGCCGTTTCGCGCACTGAAACACCACCTCCTCTAGCATTCACCTGGTCACCCGGACGTGTCAAAGGCACAGTCCGTTTGGTGCCACGACCCACCGTTTGCAAAATATAGCGTTTGTGACCTTACACTGGCTCTAATCGCACTATTTCACGCATTTGCAAACAAGTAGGACAAGGAGAGCACCGAAATGAGAAAGAAAAAAACCGAGAGAGGATATTTTAGAGAATCCATACATCAAGGTTTCAGATTAGACGAGGCCTCTCTAGGTGCCACGGAGTCCGAGTAGTCACCCGTCGAAGTTGAATGATATTTTGTCTCAGGGCTCTTAAGGGACTACGCCCGAATGAAGTAGCCGGAAGCAACGACCATTTCGCACACCAAAACACTACCTCCTCTAGCATTCACTTGGTCACCCGGATGTGTCGGTGCATTTCATTCGGTGCCACTGACCCACCGTTTGCAAAATATAGCGTTTGACAACCTTACATTGGCTCCAACTGCACTATTTCACGCGTTTGCAAACAGTAGGACAACGAGAGCACCAAAATGAGAAGGAAAAAACCGAGAGAGGCTATTGTAGAGGGTCCCTACACCGAGGTGTCAGATTAGACGAGGCCTCTCTAGGTGCCACAGGAGTCCGAGTAGTCACCCGTCGAAGTTAAACGATATTTTGGTCTCAGGGCTCTTAAGGGACCGCCCTTGAATGAAGTAGCCCGAAAGCAACGACCATTTCGCGCACCAAAACACCACCTCCTCTAGCATTCACCTAGCCACCTAGATGTGTCGGCACAGTCCGTTCGGTGCCATGACCCACCGTTTGCAAAATATAGCATTTGACAACCTTACACTGGCTCCAACTACACTATTTCACGCGTTTGCAAATAGTAGGACAACGAGAGCACCGAAATGAGAAGGAAAAAACTGAGAGAGGATATTGTAGAGGGTCCCTACACCAAGGTGTCAGATCGAGATAAGGCCTCTCTAGGTGCCCATGAGTCTAAGTAGTCACCCGTCGAAGTTAAACGATATTTTGGTCTCGGGGCTCTTAATGACTCGAATTGCACCCAACGAAGTAGCCGAAAGCAACAACCGTTTCGCACTTTGCGAAACACCACCTACTCTAGCATTCACCTAGCCTCCTAGATTTTTTGACGTAGTCCGTTAGGTGCCATGACCCACCGTTTGTAAAATATAGCATTTGACAACCTTACACCGGCTCCAACTCACACTATTTCACGCGTTTGCAAACAAGTAGGACAAAATGAGAGCACCAAAATGAGAAGGAAAAAACTGAGAGAGGCTATTGTAGAGGGTCTCTACGCCAAGGTTTCAGATTAGATGATGCCTCTCTAGGTGCCACAGAGTTTGAGTAGTCACCCATCGAAGTTGAATGAATTTTTTGTCTCAGGGCTCTTAAGGCACTACGCCCGAACAAAGTTTCGAGGAAGCAACGACCGTTTCGCGCACTGAAACACCACCTCCTCTAGCATTCACCTGGCCACTCAGATGTGTCGGCATAGTTTTTTTGGTGCCGTGACCCACCATTTGTAAAATATAGCGTTTGACAACCTTACACTGGCTCCAACTGCACTATTTTACGCGTTTGCAAACAATAGGACTGCGAGAGCACCAAAATGAGAAGGAAAAAACCAAGAGAGGCTATGGTAGAGGGTCTCTACATTGAGGTGTTAGATTAGATGACGCCTCTCTAGGTGCGAAAGAGTCTGAGTAGTCACCCGTCGAAGTTAAACGATATTTTGGTCTCAGGGCTCTTAAGGGACTGCACCCGAACGAAGTAGCCCGAAAGCAATGACCATTTTGCGCACAAAAAAACCACCTCCTCTAGCATTCACTTGGCCACTCATACATGTTGGCACAGTCCGTTCTATGCCATGACCCACTGTTTGTAAAATATAGCGTTTGACAACCTTACACTGGCTCCAACTGCACTATTTCACGCATTTGCAAACAGTAGGACAGCGAGAGCACCGAAATGAGAAGGAAAAAACCAAGAGAGGATATTGTAGAGGGTCCCTACGCTGAGGTGTCGGATCAGATAAGGCCTCTCTAGGTGCCACAGAGTCTGAGTAGTCACCCGTCGAAGTTAAACGATATTTTGGTCTCAGGACTCTTAAGGGACTGTGCCCGAACAAAGTAGCCCGAAAGCAACGACCATTTCATGCACCAAAACATCACCTCCTCTAGCATTCACCTAGCCACCTAGACATTTCAATGTAGTCTGTTTGGTTCCATGACCCACCGTTTGAAAAATATAGCGTTTGACAACCTTACACTCGCTCCAACTCCACTATTTCACGCGCGCACACGGTAGGAGAGAGAGTGCCGAAATGAGAAGGAAAAAGCCAAGAGTGGTTATTGTATAGGGTCCCAAACATCGAGGTGTTAGATCGAGACGAGGCCTCTCTAGGTGTCATAGAGTCGAGTAGTCACCCGTCGAAGTTAAACGATATTTTGGTCTCAGGGCTCTTAAGGGACTGCGCCCGAACGAAGTAGCCCGAAAGCAACGACCATTTCACACACCAAAACACCACCTCCTCTAGCATTCACCTGGCCACCGGATGTCGGCGCATCATTTGGTGCCATGACCCACTGTTTGCAAAATATAGCATTTGACAACCTTACACTAGCTCTAACTGCACTACTTCGCACGTTTGCAAACAGTAGGACAGCGAGACCACTGAAATTAGAAGGAAAAAACTGAGAGAGGCTATTGTAGAGGGTCCCTACACTGAGGTGTTAGATCAGAAGAGGCCTCTCTAGGTGCCACGTGAGTCCGAGTAGTCACCCGCGCGCAGTTGAACGATATTTTGGTCTCGGGGCTCTTAAGGGGTTGCGCCTGAACGAAGTAGCCTGAAAGTAATGACCATTTCACGCACCAAAATACCACCTCCTCAAGTGTTCACCTAGCCAACCAGACGTGTCAACACAGTCTGTTCAGTTCCACGACCCACCGTTTGCAAAATATAGCGTTTGACAACCTTACACTAGCTCTAACTACACTATTTCACGCGTTTACAAACAAAGTAGGACAACGAGACCACCGAAATGAGAAGGAAAAAATAGAGAGAGGATATTGTAGAGGGTCTCTATGCTGAGGTTTTTAATTAGACGAGGCCTCGCTAGGTGCCACAAAGTCGAGTAGTCACTCGTCGAAGTTGAACGATATTTTGGTCTCGGGGCTCTTAAGGACTGCGCCCGACGAAGTAGCTGAAAGCAATGACCATTTCGCGCACCAAAAACCACCTCCTCTAGCATTCACAAGCTACCCGGATGTGTCGGCATAGTCTGTTTGGTGCCATGATGCACCGTTTGCAAAATATAGCGTTTGACAACTTTACACTGGCTCCAACCGCACTATTTGCGCATTTGCAAACAAAGTAGGACAACGAGAGCACCTTGAAATGAGAAGGAAAAAACTGAGAGACACTATTGTAGAGGGTCCCAAAGGCAAGGTTTTAGATCAAATGAGGCCTCTCTAGGTGCCATAGAGTCGAGTAGTCACCCGTCAAAGTTCAACGATATTTTGGTCTCGGGGCTCTTAAGGAGACTGCGCCAACGAAGTAGCCGAAAGCATCGACCGTTTCACTCACCGAAACACCACCTCCTCTAGCATTCACCTGGCCACCCAGACGTGTCGGCATAGTCCGTTGGGTTCCATGACCCACCGTTTGCAAAATATAGTGTTTCCTTGTTTATTTAAATTAAATTACAATGACTTGGTGGTTATGTTATCTCTTGTTGTCATCAAGTGTCCTTGGTAGGATGATATATGGGGCTCATGAATCTTATTTTCTACCTTATCCTTAACACTTGGTTTTTTTATAATATTATGGGTAATATTGTTCTATGGTTTTCTTTTCCTTTCTCTTCTTTCTCTCTTTCTATGAAGACCATCAGTTGTGCTACCTCTTGATTCAACTCTCTGACCTCCTGTGAAACCATAATTATCTTCTCTTCATCCTTTCTTCTTTCCTTTCTCTCTCTCTCTCTCTCTCTCTTCTTGTACCTCATTAGCTCTATCAACCTTTGAATCACATTTCCTGCTAGTTCTTCTTCTTCTTCACCATATATCAAGTCTGATTCATGAGGCCTAATAACCTTCAATTACCTTTCTCTACGTTTCTTCATCTTTTCTATTTTTCACATATGTTCTTGAACTCTCTTATCCTTTCATGTAATTGCTTTAGTCTAGCATCTTATCTCTCTGATACTAACTTCTCCATCCAATGTGGCATTTTGTAACCATGACCTCACTCTTTACTTCACCCATCATTTTCATCTATCTCTTTGTCTCTCTTCTTGGACCACTGTATCAACCTTATCTCAAATCCTTTTAGCTAATCTTCCTTGATCTTCAAGTTATGATACCACATGTTGCAGTTCAAAAAATTTATAACATATGTATTCAATGGTTTCTATGTTTCCCTAAAAACTCAACTCTGTCTTTTGATCAAGTTCAAACAACTCCTTTTCACTAGTTAACATGTACTCCAAATTTAATATTATCCCTTATCCTCTATATGGTTTCTTACTGATATTATTTATCTAACTCTAATGTAGATACTATGAGTGTAATCAAAATGATCAACTACCATCTTCAACTGCCAAGTTCAATATCCATGTTGGAAGGTACTTACAACTTCTTCACAGTTTTGGAACTCAAAATACATGAAGCAATCAGCTAAAACAAATGTACAAATACATTTGAAAATAACTTCTAGGTTGTGATGCAAATACAAATACAGTACAAGCTTATGATGCAAATAAAAATAATATAAAGATATGTAGCCACATATCATTCAGATTTAACAATATTTCAGGATTATTATGAGTTACAAAAGAAAGAGTATGGCTCAGAGTTGGAAAATCAATCTTTACTTCAAGGATTAACTCATATGTACACAAAAGTTACAAACAATGTAGACCCAATTTTGGGTATACCTGTAATATTATCAAGATGATAAATTGATGAATTCCATATTAACTTCAAGGATTAACTCATATTGCACACTTTTCCGAATACAACAGATGATAAATTGATGAATTACATTAAATATATAAGCTTTAGTTACTAATACTTAAGTTGGCAATAGAGCTAACAATATTGTTTTAGTTTGAAAAATAAAAATTCAAAATGCCCATGGTGAAATATACCACAAATAATAATCAGAAAGATACTAGAAAATATATAACTAGAAGTAATACACTAAATCCACCTCAAGATTTAAAAGACACGAAATAGTTCAAATTTATAGCCTCGGAAGCAAAACCGTAGTAGAGATATCCATAGGAGTTCCATATATGGAGGAATCGCTTTTATCAACAAACAAAAACTATGATCTATGTATACTTTTGAACACTAAATTTTATTTAATAAACAATACAAATATTATTAACCTAGTTTGGGTACAGATAAATTCACAGATAGAGAATACTCGGGGCATCTACAAGTTCCAACGAACAGAGATCAAAACCCACTTTCTCAGAGTTAGCAATAATACCAAAATAACCAAAATAAATATGATTTAACCAACACACATGGATATATATATATATATATATATATATATATATATAAGAATCAAACAAAGTGTGCTCCAGACGTGCACGTCTCTGAAAATATATATGTACATAAGTTCATAATGTATGTATACATATGAACTAGCTTTTTGTTATAATGTACATATGGGACCACATGCGGTCATGCAAAAGGCTATATATAGTACAATGGATAGGTGTGAATGTACTCATGACCACATATGTACATCCAGTGTCCACTATAAATCTACTCATGAAACATTTTCTCTCTCTTCACCCTGCTAGAAGTAGCACGTCCACGACACAGGGATGTAGTGGAGGGAGATGCCACTATGGATTTCATCCGTGTGGTCCTAGGTGTCTCTAAGCATGCCTAAAACCTAACTGCACATTCATAAAAAATAAGTTTTTAACACCCAAAATTTTAAAATACATTCAAAATTTAGAAACTTGTACAATTTAGTTAAAATGCATGTGAAATCTTACCGCAATGTCATGATCCCTATCAATTTGTTGTTGACATGTCACAGGGACAACAATAGACTCACGAGGGGTAAGCTACATACAAATAATTAATTTTCAAATTAAATATTTCACATATATACCTACAAAATTTGATATTGTAGATATAAGTTTAAAAAGAAATAATGAAGGTCTCCAAAATTTAAAAATTGTGTACCTCAGTTAGTGGATCTGCAGATGCTATGGCAGTATCTACAGCAGCCTCCATAGTCTGCATATATGGAGGAGTCTCTCTAGCAGTCATAAGCTATACAAAAAACATGTACAAATCAATATTAAAATCTACTTAAGAGCTTAGCACTCCTATCGAAACCTATTGAAAAAAATAATAGTAAAGGAACTCAAAGGTCCCTACACTCTAAACATATCTTTTCACATTCATCAAGGAAACACCAGATCTATATATAGGTACATGAAACATTTACAAGCACTCATTCCACATGTTGAGATTTTAAGAAGGTAAAAAAACTATACAAAGGAGGGAAATTATACATTCATTCCCGTCCCTACTATACAATCTTACCCCAGGTGGTACTTTCAAGACATGTAAAACCAATAATTGTATAGCTAGTTATATCAAATGAATTGGAATTTCCTACTAAATAATATATAGGTTGAGTATAAGAAAGTGAAACTCATGTACACAGAGGTCCAAAGCATGCAATCCATGCATGAACTTCCAGTAATTAGAAACAAAGTGTAAAGATATTTACTAACCTGCGTAAAAATCATGTGAGGCATGCCAGTAGCCTCAGTTCCCTGAGCAGATGATGACCCACCAGGCTCCTATGTATAAAAGAGAAAAATATTAATACATGTACAACATACACGTGAAACAAATTATAATAATAATCTAGTGCAATTAAATGATTTATTAAAAATGTAAGTTTGTACAACTTGAAACTTACGTTTGAAACACGCCTAGCAAGCGGTGGTAGCATGTCGACTTAGGATGTTTCCTTCACCGGCTCTTGCTATTTAAAATAAAATAAAAAATTAGTTTTTTACATGTATGTACATGACGTACAATCAAATATATATATTAATATCTCAAACATGTGAATTAAACTATTAAATATATATATATTATTTAAATTTATTTAAAATTTACCTGTGAAAGACCAATATCAGTGGCTCCAGTTCCAAAAACACTCCCCAGCATCTCATCTATAGAAAATAAATCCTGTGAACCAGCAAATGATGTCTCACTGCAGTGCATACGGCACCACATGATCCACAGTGGTGTGGTGCACTAGAACTAGCGCCTCCACCAACATCATTAGATGGAATCTGGGTGCTATGCTAGGTGAGAGTGTCAGTGAGCTCCCTCAATGCATGCAATGTATCAATCTCCACAACCTCCTTCACTGTAGGAGGGATAACTGAAGGTAATGGGGTTTTAGGGTATGGGGATCCTAGGTGACCTACATGTGCACAAGTCTGCTGCTCTGTGCAGAGCCACCTCCTCGACCAAAAAGTCCAGAAAAGTCAAAATAATTCGAGACCTCATTGAGCACGAACTCACAATATAATTTCTTCAAAAAATAAAGAGGAACCTCATTGTTGTTGCATGGTGGATAGTCAAAAACCATCCACCATCGGTCCCAAAAATTATTTTTGATTCTATCATGATGGCACCAATGGATTGGGAACCGTTTGCAAGTAACTACAGGGGGGGCATTGGTTCTAGGGTCGGTAAATAATGCACAAATGAGGTCTCTTCCAATTTTTTTTGTCTTTGACTGCCGCATGGGATAGTTTATCCGTATACCACCACCTACAGTCACTTCTAAAGGTGTTCCATCTATGTATTTGGTTGGTTGCAGACTCGAATTCGCCAATCAATGTTTGCAATGTATTGGCTAAAGTCATGCGGGATGGATTTGTAGTATGATTTTGTCTTATATTTTGAATTAGGTTCTCAACCGCAATTTTATTTTCTTGGATTCTTCCAATGATATTATCTTGCGTTCCTGCTGGCTCAGTGGGGATAGAAGGAGCCACAGGAGACGGATCTATGTTTGGAGGAGGGTTTTGAGGAATGTTTTGACGATTTGCACATTTTCGAGCTTGCCGACCAATTGATAAAACAAGAAAATTGTATACATAAACAAACATTTGAAAAAACCCATGAAAATGTAAAAAAAAACCTAAAATGCAAAAAAATGATTACAATCGGGGACTTATCTCCTCGTCTTGGCAGCATGGTTGAATATATCGCTATCCAGAAGTCCGATGAGCAATTTTGAGATGGTATTGAAAGCGTGAGTGAAAAATGTTTAGGAAAAGTCGCGGTTTGAAATGAAAAATGAGGAAAATAACGAGTTGGATATTAAATTTTATCTCGAGAGTTCCACGATCGTGGTTTATAACCACGCTCTCGGTTCTAAACCGTGATCACGGTTTATAACCGCGATCACGGTTTTAGGTTCGGTAATTACAAACCTAGAATAAATGAACCACTATTGTGGTTCCTTTATTTCGAGTTTTTATGTCCACGGAATTGTCCACCAACTTCGTGCACTTACCCCCTAACCTATGTTGGGTTTTCTTGGAAAATGATGACCATTCCCGAGCCCTTGATCTGTACCTACTCTGTGATGTCATCGATCTTCGAACCTATGGTTAGGGTTTCCGACCTGTGCATTGATTGTGGTCGGTGGAGGACTTACCGTGGTTATCTATTTTGGTCTCTATGCATAATCCTTGGCTGTTTGATCTTGTCCTTGATGAAGCTTGATCATTGATTACTTGAGCATGGTTGAGTTAGCTCGACCACACTGGAGTGGAAGAAATAAAATCTCGAGCTCTTTCCATTTTGGTCATTTCATTTTGCTCATGGAGGGCGGCGAAGCCCTGGAAAATTTTCTTTGGCTGCCATTGTTTGAAGTTCTGGAGCTCGGATTTTGATCATTTCATGGAAGCTTGGCTCTATTCTATTTCTCTTTTTCCATTTTTGAACCTTCTGAGCTCACGAAGCTTCTCTGAGTGAGTAAACTCGACCCTTGGCTATTTTTTGTATTCTTTGCTTCTGTTTTGTTTGCTTGGATGACAAACCTTGAAGCTTGGCCATCATTATCTTTTTTGAGCTTGTTTTTCTTCTCTATTTTGGGGCCTTCTCTGAGCTCGAGATCTCTGTTCGATCCTTGTGCCACCATTGTTGAAATCTGTTGAAGCTTGACCTGCATTTTGAAGGGATATGAAGGTATACGTTTTTGTGACCCTTTCCCTTTACGAATCTTGTGGATCTTTTTCAATCTATTTTCAGTGGCTCCTTTGATCTTTGTACAATGACACAACTTGCATTTTTCTCTAGTTTTTGTTTCTATCATTTGGCCTTGATGAGCACGAACATGAGCTTATAAGGGAGATGGCTGCCATTGTCTTTTCTTCGGCCTTACTATTGATAATGTGGTAAGTTCTTCAGTCTTTGTCGACTCTCTGCAAGTGTTAATATGAAAAGAAAATCCTTTGAACTTATTATGCATTTTCTTATTCTTGAAATATGGCTCGGTCATTTGAAAATTGACTGTAATGTTACCTTAAGCTGTGTATTTCTTCTAGCTTCGGCCTTGTCATTTGTTTGCTTATGTTTTGTTCATTTTAAATGGCTTCGGCCTTTTGTAACTTGACTGTTTATTGATCATTGTGCTTGAGTTTTACCTTTGATAACCTCGGCCCTAGCTTCACCTGTAACTGAATACTCTATAAACTTGGCCTCTTTGGCTTCATTTACATCATGAACTTGGCTTTGTTAAGTAGTAGATGTATATGCTTCTTATGGTTGTGCTTGAGTGAAGTTGGAACTCAAAGAAAATCATTAAGTTTTCTTTTTTGTAATGACTTTTCCCTTTTTAGAAGCAATAATACAATTACTGTATTTCAATTTTGTTGGTAAAGCATATTTTTAGTTCTGTCCAATCTGAAAACTCTATTTTGCAAGGGGAGACTCTCCCAAAAAAATTGAAATCCGTCTCTCACCAGATTTCTGCAACTTGATATATTTTTTAAAAGATATGAATATCTCTCTGCCACCTTTTATGGATTATCTGTTCACTTGACCGAATTATGGTCATGATTGCTTTGCTTAATCAATTACAACCTTGGAAAATTGTGAAGTAGTTGGCTTAATTCACACTTGAATTTGGAAATAAAATGAACTTTGAATACTTGTACTTGATGAACTTCTGAAATATTTGTATGTTCCATTTGATCATGATATCATTTGTAATGATGAAATATATACTTTTGTTGACTTTTATGATTCCTTTGAAGTTCAAATAGCTTATAAAGCATGTAGTAGCCTATAAAGCATGTATTTCATTTTTTTAAATCAAAAGTCAATTTTACAAGGGGAGACTCTGGTAAAAAAATTCCAAAATGATTGTTTTCCTCTCTCCTTTTCAGCTTTCCACCCTGATTTGTAAAAGTATTTCCTTCTTGACTTATTCTGATGCTTCCTTCTTTCTGTAAACCATCTATAAATGATGTTTGTTTTCCATTCTCTTGAAAGTAAACAATAGTTGTTTCTTTATTAACCATTAAACTGATCTTTTTCATTCCATGTTGCAACCTGTTCCTGCAAAACTCATAAATAAGTTAGAAATATATAGGCTTTTTGGCCTCTCTTATATCCATGTGATCTTATTTTCTTCTTCATTCTTCTTCTGTGAATTGTTTTCAACTTCTTTTATGCATCCCCACATCTGTTTCTTTTGTAAGCTATTTCAGATTCTGCTTTTCTATTCCAATCCTTTGCCTTTTATTTCTTTCTGCTAAAGATTTCTCTTTATGCACTTTGCTCTCTTTTTCTACCATGGCCATCTCGCATCCACGAGAGCTATCCTATGTCATGTACCTATATTTCTTTCTTTCAAGTACCATTAGATACTCAAATTAGAATATGTATTTATTTTAGAACATGTGTATAGGAATAAAAATGTACCCGGAGCTCAAAATTGTCAGGTACTGCTCTTTATCTTGCAAGTGACAAGAAAAGAAAATGGAGATGGAAGCGGAAGATGAAATGAGATGAAGATGGAGATGTAGATGATGTAGAGTGGGAAAGAAAATAAAAGGAAACAATGGGTTCACTTTACTCCTCTAATCTTATTCTTTAGCACATGCAATATTCTCTTTTCCATGTATATGATGTTGTTACTTAGTCACATCCCATGGCTTGTGTGGGAAAACTTGTGATCTCTTATGAATAAAGCATTAAGTTGAAATAATGAGTTGACTATCTCTTTCTACATTCATTTTTTCCTTGATTGTATAATGATGTAAGCAACTCAATATCTCAATCAAATGAATTAATATAAGAGATAAACTTAAAAGGAAAACCTGTAACTTCCAGTAAGCAACCTTTGAATGAGATGTGCCTCCTTGTATGTTGTTTTACTGCATTAAGCATATGCTCTTCACTTTGACTCCTTCCTACTATCTCCATTTAGACATTATTGTCACTATTTGTTTGACGGTATTTTCTTGATGGAAGTAACAGGAAAGGAGTCACTTGTAACATTTTATGATAGCATAGATGGATGCAATTTCATTAATCACAAATAAATTTAATGAATACAGAGCAATAAATCTGATGAGAAAAATCATAATAATAGTGAAGTTGATTATTCAAAAACTACAAATATGTTTGTTGTCCCAAAACAAAAACTTCACTTATTCTGCAATTCGGTGTCTTCATCAAGACAACGCAGTTGTCCTTTGGGGCCTGTGTTCTTTTGCTGAGGATATTCGTGAAATTACAGACTATGTGATCTGTTATGTTTTGTAATAGGACACATAACTGCAGATTTCACGTAATCTTTTAAATAAATCAGCAGTAACGATATAATTTGATATAAATTCCCCTAGCTTAGGTATACTTCACCAATGCTATCCATCGTAACAAAGTTTCGAGTTGCCCATTTCTGCACAAGTGCAGAAATTGTCAACACTACCATTAATGGATCTTCTTTGAAGATTGGAGATGCACCTCTAGAGGGGTAAGAAAAGAAAAAGAGAGAAATTCCTTTCTTGGCGAGGGAAATTTTTAGCTTTGAATTGAATTAACACTTTGTTTCTCCTTCAGGTATTTGAACACAGGGGACCCATATGGAACAGATTGGATTCCTTCAGAATGCGATGTATCCATCAGGCCTGGCTGGTTTTGACACCCTGATGAGAAACCCAAAAGGCTAAGCAAATTGCTGGATATTTACTACAATTCAGTGGGCAGGAACTACCTGCTATTGCTGAATGTTCCACTAAACACAACAGGTCTTCTCTCTGCCCAAGATGTGGAAAGGCTAATGCAATTGATAGAGTCCATATTACCATATTTTCTAAGGATCTGGCTTCTTCAACTACTGTAAATATGTAGAAGAAAATAGAGACTTTGGAATGGTGTCAAAGTGGGTGAATCAGACACACGATAACAATGAGCCAAGACACAAATTTAACATAAGCAACAAAACAAGAAAACAAATTGCAAAAAAATATGCCACTAAAATGTGCCATAAAATCAAAATCAAAGGCACTTAGTTACATACCTGATAGATTAACCCAAAAATTCCTAAAACTTAACGCTAATATATATATATATATATATATATATTGAAGGCCCAAGGGTCATTGTTTCATTCCAAAAGAATACATTAGCAGCGGCCATCCTGATATACTAGTAGTCCAAGGCTAGTAAAAGCCAAAAACTCAGAAACAAAACTACATAGAGAAAAAAATATATGATCTTCGAGGTACATAATAACAACATGTGGTCAGTCAATAAATAATCTGTTAGTTCTGAAAAACAAAATATAGGATTTGGTATGCAAATCTGAAAGTCAAAATTAGAAGTTCTTGTTCTGTCATTGTTGTCTCCTGTTACGCTGCTCTATTGTTATTTTCTTCAGTCTATCGCAAATTCATAAGAAGCAGTCCGAGACAGCCCAAAAATGTGGTGTAAGAATAAATTTGTTCCACGGAAGGTATTGTTTTTCTTTAAAAGGACTCATATCCACATATTCGAAACATGATATACATATTACTTGAAATCGCATTATGAACATGTAGACAAAGAAGATGATTTCCAGAAAACCCACTATAGATTCCTGGTAAAATAGCAAAACAAATGAATCAAATTCCACAAACAAAGAGTTTGAAATTATGAAAAAACCCAACAAAATTAATTAACCTGTCGAATTAGGGGCAACTATTAAAACCAACAAAAAAGTAAAACGTCAAAACTACGAAAAGGTGCGAGAAAGAATTCTATGAAATTGCAAACACGAACACATAGTGAAGATCCTTTGAAAACCTCTTCCGTAGCTCTTCTACATGTACACAAAAGTTTGACTCACACAAACCCACATTCAGCATGCACTAAAAAGCTAATTTAAACATAGCGAAAAATGAAAAAGCAAATCCGTCAAAATTAATTGCATTAGAAAACCATCCAAACGGACGTCAAATTTAACATAATTGTAGAAACATCCGTAAGAGCCTTCTCCATAGGGGAACACATTTGGCATAAAGATATAAATGAAAATTTGACATTACGCAACATATATTTATTATAATTTATATATTGTTCACTATGAATATAAAATATTATAGTAGGTTTACATTTTTCAAATCAAATCTAAGTCGAATATATTTTTAGAAAAATTATCATATATTTAATGCATTACTAAGATAAAAATAAACGAAATATTGTATTAAAACATAAGATATAATGTGAGGATAGTCAAACTCGAATCAAGCTTTTGAAAAGAAAGAAACTATAATATTACTATTTATCACATCAAGATTACTACTCAACAATGTGTTAGTTACATAAGAAAGTCGAAATATCAAAGGTCAAAAAAACACTTCTAGGCTTTGTATGTTTCCATATCCTATATATTTCTTCCTAATTTACATCGGTTATTGGATGTCCATTTAAAGACACTCTCATTAGTGCATCCAATGTATCTTTACCTAGTTCTCTGATTTTAGAATATTCTTGATGATGTTTTGTTATTAAAATCCCCTTTGAAATCAACTCTATTTGGAAGAATCGTAAGAACAACTTGCCACAACTTCATCATATGAGGAATAATTATTTCTAATATTTTGTTCTACATAAAACTCTATATGCATCTTTCATCATGAAATATTAACAATCCAATGCAGTGAATCAACAAAAGAGTATTGCTCCCTTTTAGAACAAAAAATATAAAATGGTCTTAAAAATGTTGCAAATGTTTGAAAATCTTGTCAAAGCACTTTTCTGATTGATTTTCTTGAGTTCTTTGATCCGATGGATGATAAGATGGAGTGAATAGTTTTATTGTATTGAAAAGAGGAATGTCTTGAAATATTTCATTCAAAAAAATATATCAAAGAGTGTATAACATTTAATGATTAATTTAAAACTCTATTGTGTTCCTACAATATGAGGTTTCATTTCTACACATCACTATTCTCAATCACATCTACTAGATTATATGTATATTTTAATCCATTCCTATAAATCACAATATCTTCCTCTTTCACTTCAATACATCCAAATTAAGCATCAATCAAGAATTTTTAAAGATAAGTTGCACCCTCCCAAATGTACCCTTTCTAAAAAACCATATGTATAAGTTTCATATTCTTTCATCAACTAAAAACCCAATAACTTTGATGTCCACAATTTTCTATTTAATCTTCTTATTCAAGTTATTTAATTCACCTAATACATCAACAATAATATAGAAGCAAAAATGAATAGAATAAGTCCTTTCCTTCTCACACCATTATAAGCATTTATTTTTTGTTTTCCCTAAAGTTAAAATGGCTCACATAATTTTATAAACCCTTATTATAATCTCTCCCTTGATAACCATGTAATCGTAAGGATTTGCAAAACATCTAAAACATCAATATGCATAAAATTCAAAAATTCATAAAGCTCATTATTTGTTTTTTGTGAATTTTTAACCCATGAATGTAGTTTAGTTTCCAATTTTTCAATAAATAGTTATTCAGGTATCCTTTTAAAAACATATGAAATACTACTAATTATTCAAAATCAACTACACAATATACCGCAACAAGATTTTGGTGTTATTTCACAATAATGTAACAAGTGAATTTTCATGCCCAATTACTGATGAAACCCCATCTGTTAAAATTTATATGAAAATCTTATACAAAATACCTCTAACATGTATCAAGTGATTGAGAATATAATATATACTTTTTCCTTCACATCTAATACACTTTTTACCTTCAGAAAACAATAACTAGGTGCTCCAAGACCGTTTGAACATAAATATATATCATAAACAACAAAATTATTCTCTAAGATTCTATTAGTACTTTCATCAACCACTAATGATAAAAATTGACTTTTCCACATTTCGTCTATTTGAGTTTGTAAAAAAATTATATGTAAAAGGAAAATCATTTGTAGCCTTTCCGGTTGGTGTAATAGGAGTAATCATGATATTTTGGCATATTAGGAGTTTTTGCTTCATTATTTGGTCCTTTTTAATTGTGTGTGCATAGGTATGTGTAAATTTTCATGTTATGTAGAAGTATCAATTCCCATGCAATTAATTTGATTTTCATTCATTTTGAGGACCTTTTGACTTTCAAATTATGTGTTTACATTTACATATTTAAAATTTTATAGGTTTTTGACTATGATAATCTATATATCTAATAGTATTGGAACAAATAATGGGAAGATATGTATAACCATACAATTATGGGTTTCTCAAACTATATCATAGGTACCTAGAGGAGTCAAGATAATTTTTCCTTAGTTTTTGTGTGTGTTAGGTGTGTCAAGAGAAAGAGAAGTTTTTGCAGATAAATCTTATTTTTAAGGAAAAAAGATGGACATATTAAATATTCATCTTTAATATATCAAAAATAATGTACCTTACATGATTTGAATATAAGTTAATAAAAATATCCATAGGTTTTGGGATTAGGGCATGGCTGTTGTTCTAACCTTTTTGTCATTATTTTATGTATTTCAAAGAGTACCTAGAGTTGCATTGCATTAGTCAATATACTTAGAATCTCTTAGTGTATGTAACCTAATGGTTTGAAATGTGAACTAGATTTCTCCTATGTGGACTAATGTAGAAACAATAACTATTTATATCAGATATTTGTCGATGGAGATCACAATAATAATAATTCAATATCTTCTTACATTAATCATAGAAACAGTAATTCACTTTTCAAATATTATTTTAATTCTTCTTTGAAAATTCATAATTAACAATTGGGGCTAGTGTATTGTGGAAAGATGTGTAAATTAATTTTTTCATAAAACTTAAGGTAGTTTATGAATTATACTAGAGGGTGACAATAATGAGTGACAATTATATTATTTGTATTGATGTACGCTTAGTATATTGAGGTGATGAGAGAATTCAAGGCATCTAATAATTCAACAATGTGTTGGCAAAAATTGTATCCACTTATAAAAATCATATCTGTAAATTCATATATAATATTTATTATGAGTAGTGGGAAATAAATATTTTTCCCTAGTAGTTGGATAATTTTGATTGGTCAATGAAAAAAGTAGTTTGTTTGGAAACTTTTGATAGTTGTTATCAATATTAGGTTTGTGTAAAGGTTGAATATTGGTAATAGTGTGGAGGATTGTAAAAAACATTATTTGTTGGATAACCCTAATAAGTGTGAATGAAATTAAAACTCACAAAATATGAAACATTCGGATATAATATGTACCCTATGATTAGATATAATTAAAGTAAGTGGTTTCAACTAAATATAATGAAATTTTTAGTGTTTATTTGTATTAAGGATCATAATGTAGTAAAGTGGTACTAATAAAATAAATCATAAATAATTTTCATATTAATATGATATTATAATAGTATACATGAGTAAAAGAAAGAAATTAAAAATTAGGGTATAGAGGAGAATGCATAAACTATAGCCTGAGATAAGATGTAAAATATAAGAAAGTAAACAAAAAGGATGTCCAATATTCCCTAAAATTTTCCTAAAAATTTTTCTATTGGGATCCCATCTACAAGATATTTTTATTGGTTTAAACAAGGTCTCAAGGAAAATTTTTCAAGGCTTGATGGATTTATCCTCTTTTGGTTTTGGCTAGAACATGCATCTATAATTTTGTTCGCTTTATAGTTGTATCTTCAGCGTATATTTTTGAAATTCATAGATCATAGTTGTACATCAAATTAGATATTAATTTTCTTATTTTTATTTAACACGAAACAAGACAAGTGGTATGTTTTATTAATTTGATTGGCCTTGAGAAATCATACATATAAATAATCCAAAGAGAGAACAATTTTTTTGTAGTGACCCACCCAAAATTTTTTCGTAGGGTGCATATGGAAATGTGTTTGGAAATGAAGGCATGTATAAGAAATGCCATATTGGAGGTGAGGAAGGAACATAAATTTTGATCCGATCAAGTGGATCATATTGAAATTTTCAGGGTGGTAAATCTTATTTTTAATATACCATGACCAACATTTTCACTAAGGTTGTTTCAATTTTGACATATTTTAAGGGTCATATTTCCTTCATAGATAGTGCTCTAAAATTGGTTCCGAACCCTTTTTTTTCTTTTTCTAGAACTTAGAGTTTTAATAACTTTTATTATCGTTCATAAAATAAGCCAAATTTTGGAATGAGCCTTCATCTATGAAGGAATATTTTCTACACAAAGTTTTTTCCCATGTGATGGGTTTTGTTAGTAGGTAATATTTGGCATTTTAGGGGTTTTTAACATTTAGGATTTTGGAGCTAATGTGGAATAGAAAGGAAGATTGTAATCATGTAAAATATGAGTTTCTATTCGAAATGAGACGGAAACTAATTTAAATCTTTTCAATTTTTTGTAAAAATTATTTTTATGTTTTGTAGGTATTTCAACATCCCTGTAATTTGGATAAATATCAATCGGTATCAAAGAAGGATTTTGATCTTGCAAGAATGATGAAGGTAATATGTATTACATTTTCTGTGTAATTTATTGCCTCTATTTTATATAAGCATGATTCACATTAGGGAGGTTATGGATAGATGAATAGGAATATGTAGTAGCTATAGAGATAAGTTTTTAAGCTTACAAGTGAAGTAATCCACCTTAGAAGGAGACATGCAAATAGTGATGCAAACCCGAGATAATGATATCGAAGAATTACCTCGTTAATGAGTGGAGGAAATGAAGAATAAAATGAGAGAGATGAAGACACCTTTAATGAGAGAACATTTGAGGAGAAATTGATCTAAGATTTAGAGGTAAGGAATGATAGAATCAATATTAATATTCACGATTATAGTGTATGGTTACAATCATAGGAGTTGATTGAGTGGTTGAGTCACATGGAAAAATTCTTTGAGTGGAAAACCCTTTCGAGAGGAGAAGAAAGTTAATTTTTAATGCACCGAGTTGGTCGACATGCATTGATATAGTGGAATAACTTACAAAATGAAAGAAAAAGGAAAGGAAAGGGAAAGATGGGAAATTAACATAAAATGGTGAAGAAGTTGAAAGAAAATTTTCTTCATGTAACGTATGCACTGCAGACATGATTTTGAAGGTTTTAAAACATAATAAAGTCTCGCATCAAAGATTATACCAATTAATTTTACAAGATATTAATCTAGGTGGAATAAGGAGTGTCTCAAGAGAAGAAAGCTACAAGGTATGTAAATGGGTTGAGTTATACAATACAAGATGAATTGAGTATGCTTTGGATCCATAGCCTGGATGATGTTTATAAAATCACATTAAAAATGGAAGAAAATAACAATAGGTGTAATTTTAGAAGAAGTGTTGAAGTAGCAATTCCCATGGAATTAATTTGAGTTTCATTCATTTTGAGGCCGTTTTTCACTTTGAAATTGTGTGTTTTCGTTTGCATGTGTCGAAGGTACTTGCTTCTTGAGTATGATCATATATATATAATAGTATTGGAATAAATAGTGGGATGATATGTATAACCATATAACTAGATGGGGATCAAAAAGTCTATCATAAGTAGCTAAAGGAGTTGATATTTATTTTTCTTATTTTTGGTTTGACAAGAGCAAGAGAAGGGTGTCATAAATACAATGGCTGATTGTTAAGTTAAAAACATGGCCATATTAAATCTTCATCTTTATTATCTCAAACATCAATGGCTAATATTCGAAACTTTATACCAATATTCTATGTACTTCCGGATTACCTACAGTTTCCTTTATTTATTCAAAGTAATTACAATTTCTTCATGTATGTATGCTAATGGTTCTAAATGTGAACCATATTTATCTTATATGGAGTAATATAGAAACATTATTTTATTTAAATATCTATACCAGGTATTGATTGATGGACATCATAATAACGATCATTCAAGATGTGTAAATTAATTGTTTCATAAACATTAAGGCATTTTATGAATTAAATCATAGGGTGAATGTAATGAGTTACAATTATATTAATTGATTGATGTATGATTACTACAATGAGGTGATGAGGGAATTCGAGACATATAATAATTCAAAGATTATTTTCCTAGAAATGGTCTCTTGTTAAAAAAATTCATATGTTAAAATTTATATGTAAAATTTATTATGAGCAGTGTAAGAAAGCATTTTAATTTCCAAGTAAATAGATAGATTTGATTGTTCAATGAAAAAGTAGTGTATTTAGAAAATTTTGATAATTGTAATCAATATTAAGTTCTTTGTAAAGGTTGTACATGGTGAGACTATGTAGGATTGTAAAAATAATAATATATTGGATAACCCCTATAATAACTATGAAAGAAATTAAAAGTTACAAAATATGAAACATTCCAAATATAACATATATGAATATGATTACATGTAATTAAATTAAGGAGTTCAACTAGATACAATGAAATATTAGTGTTTATTTGTATTAAGGATCATAACAAGTAAATATATACTAAAAAAATAAATCTTAAACAATTTTAATAATAATATGACAATTATAGTAGCATAAATGAGATAAAGAAAGAAAGTAAAACTTACAATAAATAGTAAAATGCATGAATTATACATTGAGATAAGATGTAAGTAATAAAAAGTTCAGAAAAAGGATGTACAATATTGGCTAAAGCTATCTCAAGAATCTAATATTATGATCTCCCAAATGAAAGATAGTTTTTTCTTTTAATAAAAATATAAGAGAAACATTGTCTAATATCGATGGATTTATCCTCTTTTGGTTTTGGCTAGAAATTGCATCTATAATTATGTTTCCTATAGCTTTAGCCTTACCTTATTTTTTTTGAAAATTATGGATCACGGTTATGCATGTAATTAGATATTCTTATTGTTATTATTTACTTTGACATATAAAAAGTGGTATGTTTTATTAAGTTGATTGTCCTTCATCAATCATACATATAAATACTATAAAGAGTGAATAATTTCATTGTAGTGCCCCACCGAATATTCATATGCAAGGTTCATATTGCAGTGTGTTTATAAATGAAGGAATCTATAAGAAATATTATAGTAGAGGAGGAAATATTTACTAAATTCCTTTTACATGAAATATAATAGTTCAAGGGGGCTCTGTCTACACCCTTGTCCCCTAACCCTAACATTCATGTGAACAATACGGTTATTGGTGGTGGTGATTATGGTTCTTTATCTACTGTGTATTTTGAAAACTAATCTCCCATGCATAGGCAATGGAGAAACGAACATTTTGCAAAAAGGATTTAGAGTAGTTGTTGTTGACCCAAATAAACTCACACTTATCTTTGGGTCAACTAACACTATTTTCTCCCTTTTGTGCTTCAATATAAATTTTATATATTTTAAGCACTTAAGGTCCCCCTAAAGTAATTTCATCGATAGAAAATTTCTTCCCCTTTGCAAAAATATAAAGAAGTCCTTCTAACTCATATTTTGCAAGTCATGGGCCTTAGAAGTATTTTTTGCCAAAAGCAGCCCTGTGGGCTATGGGAAGAATTTTTTCCCATGGGAAGATTACGAGACCAATGGGGTGGTGGTAGATATCTTGGTACTTTGCACTTTCGCTAAAAGGTGCAATTTACAATTACGGGCCTATAAGCCCATGGAGGATCTTTGTGCCAAATGAAGAAAAAATGCCTAAGGTCCGTAAAGGGACACATGGCCATTTTTAGAGTCAAAGTGGGAAGGCGGGCGTCGGAGGAACTTTGGAATTTTGGATTTTGTTTTGAAAAGCGTAAAATTAAAAAAATAAGCCAAACCTCCGTCGATGCCCAGAGAATCCACGTGTTAGGCCTTTTCAACCTGCAGGAAGTAGGTTTGTTGGGAGAAATTTTTATTTCTTGCCACTTTCTCAAAAAAGTGCAATTTCAATTTTGGGCCCATGGAGCTTTTTGGATAAAGTGGATTTATGGCTTGCGAGGCTGCAGGAGGTTTCTCAAAAAATTTCATTTTTGTGCAAAAGGTGCCTAAATGAATTTCTGTCCAATGGATCCATTTTGAAAAATTGGTTTTTGCCATTTTTGTATGGATTTGATTCAAATTTTCAAATGGGCATATCTTTTGATCTAGTTCTCAAAATTCAACAAATTTGGTAATGTTGGAAAGATCGCAACCTCCTCTATGCCATGGAAGCATAAAATATTATTTTTAGTAGGATTTGGTTAGAGAAAAATAGGAAAACATCTTTCAACCCATTAATATAGGATTTGATTGCTCCAACTACCTGCATTGGATTTGATCCTCCATTATTCCTTCTTCAAATGCCAAATAGACATGGAGAGGTAGATATGCGGGGCATTGATGGTTGGTGGTTGATATTTTAGAGTAGAGTCTGTTTGTCATTCTTTCTCTCTAGTTTTCATTGTCTATATATTAAAAACACTTCTCATTCTGAGAGGACAGATATTCTGGGTGTAGGGAAACTCTGTCGAATTTGTTTCCTGACTCCATTTGAGCTATAAGCTTGGTTATATGCCCGACAAGGGATTTTGTACCTCTGAGCATTAATGTAATGGTCTGTGCACCTTATAGAGCAATAAAATCATGCTTTTGTGGTGTTTTTAACTCTTTATATCACTTTTTTATTTCTGTGTTCCTCTCCATTTCATGGTTGCTTTATGTGCATGCATTTCACGCTTTTAAAGTGTAAGATGTTGTGTTTCATGGATTTTTGATGATGGATAAGGATATGGGTTTGTGTCACTTCTTTCGACCACCCCATCTCCTTTTTTTCCTTGTTTCATCCTCCCTCAAGTAGAGTATCTCGCCCTTTCCTTCTCTTGTGTATCACCACTTTAGTGTAGGATATCTTTCACTCTCTATTTATCTCTCGATTCCTTGGAATGGTTAGATTAAAATAGATTAGTTTTTCTTGCATTAGAGTATATTGTGGCGGGTAGTGTAGAAACAAGAACCAACTTTCTCTCGGAGGTCCATCTCAAGGTTTGTAAGTCCCACAACTTGAGAGATGGACCATGGTCCAATGTTGTGCAAATCACACGGAATGCCACACACAAAACTAGGCCATTTGGGGGTGCTGTAAATTTGCACTAACATTTTTGAATGCCTAGTGGGACACCGAGGTTAGATTTTTCTCATCTTTCCAAGGTGTCTCATTATGAAGAAACAAATCTTAAGCCACTATGCTACCACACTAATAGTTTTGGCACACCTCAGTGGGACACTGAGGTTATATTTTCTCATCTTTCCAAGGTTTCTCATTATCAAACAACAAATCTTAATCCACCATGCTACCACACTAACAGTTTTGGCACACCCGGTGGGATAGATGTGAAGCACCTTACCACTTCATTTTTAATAGGTTGGTGTGTTCTTGTTGAAGATTCAGCCTTTGGAAGCACATGCAAAGTAAATATGGTGAATCCATCTGGTCAACATCCCATCCTCGAGTTACAAACCTTTTTCCATCCATTTTCATCCATTTTCCTTTCCACATTTCCCATTTTATGCCATTCATGAAGTTGTGCAATCATGAATTCATTTGCATCTTGGAATTCACACTTACATCAGTAGTGATATTCAAATCTATCTCCATGTTACTTCAACACACCTCCAAAAAGGTTTCACAATGAAAATCAACACTATGGATATCCAGGTGAGCCAGATTCAAATCAGTTTGGTCATTTGCCAAACTATATAGTTGTTACAAAGCATGGATATACATATTTTGGAGGTATTTCCACACCTGAAGAAGCTAATTTGTACATGGAAACTCTGAGAATGGATGCTCACATGGTATAATCAAGGGCCACAACTCAAATGAAAGCATTCAAAATTTGCTATAGGGCACCTTGTCCATGGGTTGGCCCTATGCCAAGACATTACAACCCTCAGGAGAAGATTGACTTCATGGCTGAAATGCTTCTTCAACTTACACAGTGGATTAAGGATATTGAGGCATATGAGAAACGTGCGAAAACAACCTCGTCAATGGGTAAGTCGGTCACTGACTCCTTACACTATAACAAAATTGACATTTTGCTACATTTTTTAACAATCTTGTTTTGGCTATATGGAATTAAAAATAAATAAATTGTGGTATTGGAAATATAGCTAATCCACATTTTGATAAAATATTGTAGTTTTTCCACAATTTGTGATACCTTGGATAGTTCACAATTTATTAAATTTATAGCTAATCTCTTGTTTTTGAAGCTCGTAAGTTGTCCACATTTATTAATGTTTGTAACTTTTCTATAATTATTGTATTTGTAAATATTCCATAATCTTCACAAAAATATAATTTTCCTAGTTAATCCATCTTTGTAAAAATTGCACAATCTATAGTTTGGTAGCTCTCATTAATGTTATATTGTGACAATTTCAACAATTTGTTTCTACAATATGTATTACCACATAAAAATTGTAGGTGGAAGCTACAATTTGATTTGCACAACAATTAATTGTGGAATTACCTTTTAAAATATGTACAATTATTACTATTAAGAACCAATTTGATATTCATTTAGACAATTCTGTATGTAGATTGTCTACATTAGAAAGACACAAATATAATTTTATTATTAAATGTGAATATTTTTTAGGAAAAAAAAAATTATTATAAGAAAATATTTGTTGTTCATATTAAATGATCCAAATATAACTTTTTTCCCTTAATTTTGAGACTTATTTTTAATTTCAAAGCAATGTGCTAATTGGACATTCCTTTAAAAAATTATATGTGAGTTGTTTATATTTTTAAAATACATACTACATAATAAGAAATTTATTTACATAAAATGAATCCAATAGAATAGAACTTCCTAATTAATAATAAAGCCTTTGATAATTAATTTTTACATATCTATTTGATAATAATAAATTTATTTACATAGAATAGAATTTCTTATTTTAAAGTTTTTGTGACCTTATCCCCATATGGAACTTATAGATATAAGATATGATTTCTGAAAATGAATGTTATTATATTTTAGCATGGTATGTGATTTCAGAGGATTTGGGAAGAAAAATAAGTTATTATTTATTTATGGGTTGACATTTTGAAGTGGGGAGCACATGTAGAGAGCCGGAGCCTGCAATTAGTGCATTTATTAGTGGTGCAAAAATGTGACCTTGGAAAAAAGGTGAGATAATTGAGTTAAATATTTATTACTTTCATTCGGTAAAATGTCAATTCTTAGAGACAAGTGTCGTTTATCTTCTAAAATCTGTAATATGTCAATCCGTGATAAGCCGTATAATTTTCCTATGATCTTGTGAATATTTTTGAAAATTCAATAAAAATTGCATATAAAATTTCATGTACTATGCATGTTGATAAGTTAGATATGGGGAAAAAAATTGTATGCAACAAATAGAAATCATAAAAACTAGGTTTATGATAAAAACATTGACAGGCACAATTAATATTTAATTGTTAAGTAATGAGATGGTGAATTTATTTCCATTATGTCAAACACAGTTAATGAAGTATGATTTAGCATTTTGTACACGTATACCAACAC
This sequence comes from Taxus wallichiana var. yunnanensis, assembly GCA_018340775.1. Taxonomy (NCBI): domain Eukaryota; kingdom Viridiplantae; phylum Streptophyta; class Pinopsida; order Cupressales; family Taxaceae; genus Taxus; species Taxus wallichiana. The sequence goes on from CM031241.1 coordinate 236,611,439, forward strand.
TTTCACAATTATAATCTATGATAAATACTAGCAAATGATTATTGTGGTCTGTGTAAAATAAAAAAACAGATTCGAATAATTTTTTGGGACTAGGTGTACAAGTGCATGGTAGATTCATGTCTATCCTGCGCAAGGATTGGTTTCCGAAATTGTCACCTCTTCTCGGCCTGAAGAAACTTAAACCCCATAAACATATTGCACGGCATATTTTTGTAGTGTGTGTATACACTTACCGGTATGGGGAAGAATCCAGGGAAGGCGGTGATGGGTTCAAACCCTGCGGAGTCCCAACACACACAACAAGTCACATTGGAAGAAGCGTAAGTGGCAGCGGCAGGGATTTTTGACAGATTTTTATTCATATTCTTGTCTAGGCATTGCAAAAGAAAGACCCAACCCGGCGTCCTCTGCCGACATGGACATTGACCTCAGCGACTCTCGACCATGCTGTTCCTTGTTAATCTCCTCCATCATTACACACACACACAGATTTTCCCCACACAGATGTGAAGAAAGAAAAAAATATATGATATTGGAGAGGGCGCTTATTGCAATACAACGTCAGAGGTGATGAAATTGGATTTTAATTTGGCCATAATCAAAATCTCTCATAGTCAATGAAAGAAGAAAGAAAAAACATGTTCTTTGACAGAATACTTGATCACCTCTATGTCTGGTCCACTTATGATGAACTAAGAATCCTATAAAGGACTACACACATTTTTCAGGGATAAACTCATCTAGCAGAGATCTGATAAAGTTTCCTAAACCATCATTACTGTCTTGTACACCTAAATTCAGGATCCTGCACCTAAAACAAAATTCATCATTAATAGTAATAAAGTTGAAACAATTGAAAATCTGGAATCGAGTTCAAAATCAAAGAAAAAATAATGGAGACCTCAAAATGTTGAAGAAAAAATAAATTTTGTTGAGGTCGTAAGCTTACAATGTAAAACCAAATACATCAGTATTAGGGCATGGTCCCATGGAAGGGGGCTCCTTAAATATCTCAGCGGGTGCTGCTGAGAAAATTTAGGAGCATTTTAGCAGTTTTAAGGTCCCATGATTTTTTATTAGTTTCCTCAATAACATCCGCTGAGGTATTATAGGATCTCATTGGATATTTATGGTTATTTGTAGGAAAATAAAATCATATTTCTCTTTAAAATCACCAAAAAATAATGGCAGAATGCATATTAGATTCTCTCAGCCCTAAACTATAGGGGGAAACTCCCAGCCCCCTCTCCAGCCACCTCTTAAGTTTAGGGGCTAAAAAAGTGGAGCTCCTATTTTTTAGGCCTAGATTCTATTATTTCCTGTAGCTGGCTTTAAAAATAAGCATGGGACCTTCTGCTGCACGAAAATAGGAGCCCAAGCCCCTCCATGGGACCATGCCCTTAGAGGCGAGCAAGGGAGGAGTAATGCATAAGCTAAGATGATTTGGGTATGAAGATTTGATGCAACTAGAGCGATTGAGCCGAGAGGAGCCTTCTTTTAAGGAACACATTGCATTCAATACATCCTTTAGAAAGTAGAGTAGCATAATTGTTGAATGGCGAAGCTCATGGAACCCATGCGCCCATGTTATAGGAGATGGAAAAGTATTCAGTTTGAGTTAGCGCACAAATAACAACAAAAGTCCGAGTCAAACAGTTCATCGTGCCAAGTGTCTCACATGCTCGATCTTAGATGTCATGTGGCAAAATTATATGAATGATGTGCAAATTTATTGGGCTTCATAGGCGGAAAAATCATGGAGTTCAAAAAAATAATAGTTGGCACAATAGTTATACATTTATTATTTATAAATCAATTAATAATTCTCTTAAGAAAATTATTTATATTAATAGAAATAATAAAAAAGAATTTTAATTCTACATTTATTATTTATAAAAGAATGGTTATGTTTAGAAAATTATTTATAATCACTTAAATAATAAAAATTTATAAATTTAAAAATATAGTATTCATTTTAATATATATTAAAATAAACATATTTGTATATAGTTAGATTTTCATAATATTTTAATTTTAATTTTCTATAACATTTTTCTAAATATTATATATATTAAATAATGTGGCATTTCAAAATTATTTAATATTGAATTTCATTATTAATATAATTTTATGATCAATTTTAGTTCCATTTTATAAAAATTGTGGAATTTCTATGAGGAGTGGTTAGATATGTGACTTTTCTACAAATTATTACCACTGTATGTAAATTGTAGAATATCCACAATACTTAGAAATGAAAAATAAAAATTTTTCATAGAGATGCTACAAGTATTCTACAATTCTTCTAAATTGTGGCAATATTGTGGAATAATTGTGGTAAAAAGGGCTTGCTTGTTGTAGTGTTATGCTCCTTTATCTCCATCTAGAAATTTATCATTTCAGCATGGTCAAGAGTCAAGCCCCTCACTTACCGCCCCAAATGTTGTTTTCCTTCTCCATTTCGAATCTTCCATCTCATCTCAAATATTCTGCCATTTTCCCTTCCAAGTAGTCATTCCCTCTAAATAAACAAGAAGTTCCACTTCCCTCACCACCACAAACAATTGCAAAACTGGTTGAAACCCCATCCACTCCTCTTGCCTTCCCAATTCCATGTGGGGAAGAAATTCCAAAGACTAGTCAAGGAGAAGAACAAGAAGGAGAGCCAAATAAAGAAGAAATGACCAAAATATTGGTAAGTTGGGCTCTACAATTTGGGATAGAAAATATCCCCTTGATGGTTAAGCCTACTAGAGGAGGTCAAGGTTGAAGATCTAGTGGTGGCTAAGGCTGAGTTTGCAGCATAAGAAGAACAAAAACAAGAAGGAGAAGATCAAAAATCAATTTTCTCTGAATGTAGTGCCCATGTTGGCACTTTATTTGAAGAAAATGTTGATCCAATCCAAGCTGCACAATCATCCATGAAGGAAGAAGAACAATCAGCTCCAAGTCCTATTGAAGAGGAGCAACTGGAAGAGATCAAATCAGAGTTGAAGCCACTTGATGAAGAAAGCATTGTTGAAGATTTTTTTCTTTCATTTGAAGGGCCTAATTTGATTGATGAATCCATAATGGAGGAGAACCATATAGTTCAAGAGGATTCAAGTATAGATTAGGCCACAAAAGAACCTTCAGTTCTTCCTCCCACTTCATCCCCTTCAAACTCTAATGTTGAAGAAGAGTTTGATCTTTCAAAATTCATGTTTGAAGATGAGGGGAACCATGGTGAGCAAGTTTTAGATCAAGAGGACACCATGGAGGAGGTTGAGCACATGTAGCAAGACAACAAGGAGGTAGATTATCTGTCTAACTTGGAGGATTTCTTTGATGGAGAGGATCCCATGGAGATCACATCATTTTCTCCTCCATCATCCACCTTCCAAGCACATGAGCCTGCTGCCATGAAGGAGAGAATTCAAGGACAACAACCTACACTTCATAACAACCCTCTAGAACCAAGGTTGGAAGATATGAATCTTCCATGTTCTTCACAGGAGAAGGAAGGGAAAGAGCAAGAGGATGTCATCATCTCTTCCACACCATCCACCCAGGAAGGTCAACAAGAAGACTCCATTTTTGGAGTTAAATATTAGAGCAGTGGGAAAATTCAAAGGATCAGACCTTTCCCAATCAGGTACTTGGCTTCATTGGAGCCAAGGAGAATCCAACACTATTCATGTTTGCTTCTAAGCATGAGGGAGAACCTCAAAGTGCCAAGGATCAACAACAATACCTCTTGGAACTAAGTGAGTAGCATATTGAAGAGGTATTTGTTTTGTTTCCAGTTGATACCTTGATGGAGGGAGTGAAGAAACAATTTGCAATTAGCCTTCCACTCCTAATCTCAATTATATTCAATGCCAAATCATTTGCATGGCTGCCAATTGTAAGGAAGGGCAGTTATTTCTCATCATCAGTAGGAAGTTTTGTTTGAAATTGCCCATCTCTCTAGTTAGAGTAGAGTAGGTAGGTTTGATTTAAGTAGAAGAAGTACTTGTGCATACTCTGCATATCCCACTTGGGGTGTGTATGATTTCCAATTTTGTACATAGTTTGTGTGGTGGTGTCTTTTTAGTTGTGCACAGTGCATTGAAAAAGGCATTTGGTGAGATCAACACCATTTGGTGGTATTGCAAGTGGCTCAGGGATCATATTTTAGAGTTAAAGATTAGTATTAGGCTATCATTCATGACTCCATGCCCAATGGATGCTTCAAGGCAACTGATCATTTCACCTAGCAGGAAGGTGATCCCCATGAGTCATCAAATTGTTGACCAAAATAATCTCACACTTATCTTTGGGTCAACTAACACCATTTTCCACTTTTTTGTGCTTTAATCTAAATTTTATATATTTTAAGCACTTAAGGTCCTTGAAAGCATTTCCATTAGATAGAAAATTTCTTCCACTTTCCAAAAATATAAATAAGTCCTTCTAACTCTTAAGATTTTACAAGTTGCAGCCGATGGGCCTTGGAAGCATTTTTTTCCAAAAGCATACCGGTGGGCACGGGAAGACTTTTTGCCATGGGAGTATTGCGGACCCATGGGGCAGCGGGAGATATCTTGCCATTTTGCACTTTGAGCTAAATAGTGCAATTTACAATTGTGGGCCCATGAGCCTGCGGAGGATCTTTGTGCCAAAATTAAAAAAAAAAGCCTAACGTTTGTAAAGGGACACGTGGCCATGTTTTAAGTCAAAGCGGGAAGGTGGGTCATCGGAGGAACTTTGAAATTTTGGCTTTTGTTTTAAAAAGTGTAAAAGTATAAAAGTAAGTTGCACCTCCATCGACACCCAGAGAAGCCAAGTGTCAGGCCTTTTTCAGTGCGGGAAGCAGACCATGGGGGGAACTTTGGATTTTTGCCACTTTCTCAAAAAATTGCAATTTCAATTTTGGGCAAGTGGATCCATTTTGCAAACCGGTTTTTCTGCCATTTTTCTCGTAGAATCAATTCAAATTTTCAAATGGGCAAATCTCTCGATCCAATTCTCGAAATTCAACGAATTTGGTACCGTTGAAACATCTAGACCTCCTCTAAGACATGGAAGTATAAAATATTATTTTCAGTAGGATTTGGTGGGTGAAAAATAGGAAAATGTATTTCATGCCATTAATATGTGATCTGATTGCTTCAACTACCTAGATTATATTTGATGTACCATTCTTCGTTCGTAACACGCCAAACAGGACATGGAGAGGTAGATTTGAAAGATTGTAGGTGGATTGGTAGGGCATTGATGGTTGGTGGTTGAAATTTCAGAGAAGAATCCATTTTTCCTTCTTTCTCTCTGGTTTTCATCATCTATACATTAAAAACACTTCTCATTTTGAGAGGAAAGACATTTTGTGTGTAGGAAAACTCTGTCAAATTTGTTTCCCAAATCTATTTTAGCTGTAAGCCTTCTCTTACACAATGTTTTTGTGGTGTTCTTCAACCCTTTGCATTGTTTTTTGTTTCTCTATGCCTCTCCATTTCATGGTTTCTTCCCCTGCACATGTATTTCACGTTTTTAGGTGTAAGATGTCATGTTTCATGGAGTTTTTATGGTGGATTAGGATCTGGGTTTGTGTCACTTGCCATCCTAACCTCCCCATCTCCTTTTTTCCTTGGTTCATCCTCCCTCACAGTGAGTCTATTACCCCTTACCTTCTTTAGTGTATCAATGCTTTAGTGTAGCCTATCTTTCACTCAATATTTCTCTCTGGTTCCTTGGAATGGTTAGATTAGAATAGATTATTTTTTCCAACATTAGAGTATATTGTGGCAAGTATTTTAGGAACAAGAATCATCTTTCTCTTGAGCTCACTCTCAAGTTTTGCAAGTCCCACAACTTGAGAGATGGTCCAATGTTATGCAAATCACACCGAATGCCCCACACAAAACTAGGCCATTGAGGGGTGATGTTATTTTGCACTAATAGTTTCTTAGCATGGAAAGAACTCAGAAAAGGTTTATGCTTTTGATGGAGGTGGAAAGGAAGGGCCCAACTTTAAAAAAAGTAAAGAAAATAGGGACTCGTCTTCTCTTGTGACATATGCCTCTCTTTCGCACACCCAAAATCTAAAAGCCCCATTTTAAAAGGTTCTTATGTAGGGCTTGGTTGAATGAAATAAGGGGAAAAAGGGTTATCATTTATTATATACGCATTAAAGGAGGGAGGTCTTTGAACCCCTTTTAAAAGACTCAAGTGCTAAACACAAAGGAGGATCTAATACAAAACATTCTCGGGAAAAGATGAATCTCTACTAGTTCGGCCTCATTTGTAGATTTCACAAGTTCTATCCTAAGGTATCTCGGTTACATGACTATATTTATCAAATATGGAGGGAGAAGATTAAGAGTAACATTTATATTTATCCCTACATAAAATATTATTTCATTAGTTTCTTTGAAACCCCTACAGAAATAAAATTAATTCATGACTTTTATTGTTGTTGGGTTGAAGATGGGCTCATTTTCAAGCCCTGGTATCCATATTTTGATCCTCTAAAATACTCCTTTGATAACTACCCTATTTGGGTTATCTTACAAAGACTCCCTTTACAACTTTGGAACAACCCATGCCTTATTTTTATAGGAGATACTTTAGGATATTTTTAAAATTCAGATGATATAACCTATGATCAAATCCATATAACTTATACAAGAATATTTGTATATCTTGACACCTCTCAAGACCTTCCAGCAAAAATTAGTCTACAAATCGGTTACATACACTAGGTTTAGATGATAAGATATAAGGTTTTAGCCTTTAGATGATGGTGATAATTTCATATGGGGCATCTTTCATATGATCGTGATTACTCTAGATGCAAGTTAAGAAAAAAATGGTGTGGTAGAAGGAATATCTCGTTGAATATATCATAGTCGGTTCCCATTCGAGATCAAATTAAGGAGAGCCTATTAAGGGATTCCAATCCCCATTCAAATATGGTTGAGTTATTATTTATCCCTACAAGATAATACACTCCCCTTCCAAATAAATAACCACAACTTCTCAACTCGGTTGAGCTAGTAAAATCTACAATGGATTATTCCTGTTGTCCCTTGTTCGGGTCACATTCTTCTCAAGAATATTGAATTTTATCTTCCAATATTTGTGGAACAAGGTAACAAGGAATGGATGGTGGTCGAAAGGAGAAATAAAGGACATGCCAAACTAAATCCCACCACCATATCGGACTGGAATGATTATTTTCTTGTTTTCTATATTGTTTCTCAAGGGTGGGGGCAGACAGTTCTTGTTCTATGTTTCGATGCACTCGGAGCTATTGGATGGCTATGGGAAAACATTTTTGTTGTCTTTATTTGTTGCACATTTATGTCACTTTTCTTCTTGGTACTCCATTGCTTATCGAGTTCTTAGATTCTTTTGATTATTTTCGTTATTGTTGTATCAAGTATTTTGACCCCTTTATTGTTCTTTGAGTATGGTACCCATAAAAACCATTTACCAATTAAAAAATAATAATATTTTGTGAATTTTATGTGTTAGTGGAACCTACCTAATGGACATCTTATAAGATGTCTGAAATTTTATATTTTGAGAGTTTTCTTCAAATATTAATATATAAATTGTGTTCTCTATTTGGTCTCCTAGATTTTCCTAATATGTGATATGTTAATAAGTCATTTTAATTTTATTAGGTAGTTGAATTTTGTAACAATATTGCAGAATCAAAATATAATCGATCAATTATAGAAAATTATGAAAATTAATAATTTACCATTACATATCTCATGTATGAAGTTATTGTAGGTTTAGGAAAAATTCACGAGAATAACTTTGTCTATCATGACCAAATTATTCGCAATGAATTTTACATTGCAATATCCTAGTTAGGAATGGTGGCTAAAGGTATGAATTGATTTTATATATTTTGAATACGATACTTTTACTATTAAATTATGGATTCCAAGTGTAACCTAGAGTGGTTGATAGTGTTAATAGACAACAAATGTGTTAATAGACAACAAATGTATACAGATTAGTTTTAATTATGTGCACAATGTTCACTTGGCTGAAATTTGAACGATCAACTTCCAACTTTTATGTTTCCATGTTTATGTATCTCTAATTTCTGATCTCATGTCCTTGGACCTTCATATGCTAATAAATATAGATGTTTCTTACAATATTACATCTTTGTAATTCTCCAATTGAGAAGCCTAATTTATTAATTTCCGTAGTATATTTCTCATTTAGTCTAAGTGAAATTTTTGTTTCTAATCGGTAATTGGATAGAATGGTTATTTGATGACTTATTAAGGTAAAATATTTAATATAAATGCCTAATATAATGTTATAATAGTAGTAAATAAATGAAATAATGAAATAAAGAAGTATACAAAATAAATCTAAGAAATAACTTATGAAATTGTAATTTCAAAGAGGATAAAAAGGTACTTAGTTGATTCATAACTAAATATAGAGTGTACTGAAGGGATAAATAGGTGGAGAAAATAACAAATGTGTCACACAGAGACTCAAAAAATATAGATATGGAGGAAAGGATTGGAAAGGGGCACCTGGAAAGGGACAGGGGCACTTAGACGTGCCTTGGTAGTATTTCTTGGCACCTAAGTCTATGAAAATTCTCGAAACCTGAATTCTCATGGTCGTAAGATGTTTGCTAATGCTTTCCTTTTATTAGTATGGATTCACAAACATATCTCTACGGTAACAATAAATCTACACTAAATAGTAAACCTGTAAAACCCTCAAATAGACATCAAATACAAAGATGATGAATGAGGGGTCGACTATTCTCAATTTCGGGATGGTGGACTTACAATGAGTTCGCACTATATCACAAACCCAATATATTTCTATGTGTGTGTGTGCAGAATCGTTCCCTAAGTTGCTCTTGTGTCGGTCACATTTAGAAGATGTAAATAAATGTAGTAAATGTGTGCATCGAATAAAATGAACTTCCCTACTATTAATTTTATGTAGAAAACCATCCCTTGTGTCCCTTTTGATGGAGCTATATGGATACAATGGAGCACTTATATTCCTTGATGGATGTAGCTTTAAGGGGAGATACTAGATTCTTAGTTCTTGGTCCTTTGTTTTTATCACATACCTTTATATTTATATGATTCCTTAGCTTGAATTATGTAAATAACCCTAAAAAGGATGAGTACCAAGAAGATAAGATGCTAAAATGTATTGAAAGGACCAAAAAAGTGTTATTATATTACAAAGAAAATAGGGGTTCCCATATTAGACAATCTAGGTACACTTGTGTTGAGGATGAAAAATGTTGAAGAATTAAAAGACAAACTAAGTAAGGGTGTAAGACTGAAAGTATAAATTGGAAGAAAATAAAGGTAACCACAGTTAAAGGAGGGATGTATTTGAATCCCTCACAAAAGACTCCGGTGCTAAACACAAAGGTGGATCTGCTACAAAAGGTTCAAAGGAAAAGATGAATCTCTCCTAGTTTGGCCTCTTTTGTAGATTTCACACATTTTGTCCTAAGATATTTGAGTTCAATGACTAGATTTATCAAATATGGAGGGAAAAGATTAAGAGTAAGATTGATATTTATCCCTACGTAAAATATTATTTCATTATTTTCTTTGAAACCCCTAACAAAAGGAAATTAATTCATGACTTGTATCGGGTTTGGGTTGAAGATGGGCTCATTTTCAATCCCTGGTATCCATATTTTGATCCTCTAAAATACTCCTTTGATAAATACCTTATTTGGGTTATCTTACAAATACCCCCTTTACAACTTTGGAACAAAGCATGCCTTATTTTTATAGGAGATACTTTAGGATATTTTTAAAATTTAGATGATAAAACCTATGATCAAATCAATACAACTTATGCTAGAATATTTATAGATCTCGACACCTCTCAAGACCTTCCAGCAAAAATTAGTCTTTAAATCGTTTACATACACTAGGTCTAGATGATAAAATACAAGGGTTTAGCATGTAGATGATGGTGATAGTTTTAGATTGGGCATCTTTCATATGAATGTGGTTACTCTACGTGCAAGTCAAGAAAAAAACCGACGTGCTAGAAGGAATATCTTGTTGAACATCTCAAATTCAGTTCCCATTCAAATCTAATTAAGGAGATAATATCAAGGGATTCCAATCCCCATTCGGATATGGTTGAGAAATTATTTAGCCCCTGCAAGTGTATACACTCGCATACAAATAATGAACCACAACTTCTCAACTCGATGAGCTAGTAAAATATACAATGGATTATTCCCCTGTTGTCCCTCGTTCAACATCACTATTTGTGGAATATGGTAACAAGGAATGGATGGTGGTGGAAAGGACAAAGAAAGGACATGCCAAACTAAATCCACGACCATATTAGACATGGAATAATTATTTTCTTGTTTTTAAATTATTTATCAAGGATGGGGCGCACATTTCTTGCACTATGTTTCGGTTGCGCTCGAGGCAATTGGATGGCTATGAGCCAAATTTTTGTTGTCATAGTTATGTCACTTTTTTTCTTGGTACTCCATTGTTTATCGAGTTCTTAGATTCTTTTTATTTTTTTCTTTATTTTTGAATCCAAATTTTACCCCTTAATTGTTTCTCAAGTATGATACCCATAAAAAACCATTTACCAATTAAAATTAATAATATTTAGAAAATTCGATATGTTATTGGAACCTATCAATGAACATCTTATAAGAGGTGTGTAGTTTTATATTTTGAGGGTTTTGTTCAAATATTAATATAGGAATTGTGTTCTCTATTTCATCTCCTAGGTTTTCCTAATATATATAGGTTAATAAGTCATTTTAATTTTATTGTGTAGTTGAATTTCTTAACAATATTTCAGACTCAAAATATAATCTATCAACTACAGAAAATTATGAAAATTAATAATTTACCATTACATATCTCATGTATAAAATTATTGCAAGTTTAGGAAAAATTCACCACAAATTTTTTTCTATCATGACCAAATTATTCGCGATGAATTTTACAATACAATATCCTAGTTAGGGATGGTGGCTAAATGTTTGAAGTCATTTTATATATTTGGAATATGATATTTTTACTATTAAATTATCGATGCCAAGTGTAACCTAGAGTGGTTGATAGTGTTAATAGAGAAACAAATGTATACGGATTAGTTTTAATTATGTGCACAATTTTTACTTGGCCAAGATAAATTCGAAGGATTAACTTGCAACTATTATGTTTCCATGTTTTTCTATCTCTAGTATATGATCCTATGTCATTGGACCTTCATATACTATTTAATATAAATGCTTCTTAAAATATTACATCATTGAAATTCTCAAATTGAGAAGACTAATTTATTAATTTTCCATAGTATATTACTCATTTAGTCCAAGTGGATTTTTTTGTTTCCTAATCGGTAATTAGATAGAATGGTTATTTGAATACTTATTAAGATAAATATTGAATATAAATGACTAATATAACGTTATAATAGCAGTAAAAAAATGTAATAATGAAATAAAGAAATATAGAAAAGAAATCTAAGCAATAAATTATGAAATTCTAATTGCATCCAGGATAAAAAGGTGCTTAGTTGATTCATAATTAAATACAGAGTTTACCGAAGGGATAAAGAGGTGGATAAAATAATGAAGTGTCATATAGAGACTCAAAAAATATAGATATGGAGGAATGGAATAGAAAGGGGCACCTTTAAAGGGATAGGGGCACTATTTCGCAGCACCTAGGTCTACGCAAATGCTCAGAAACCTAAATTCTCATGGTCACAAGATGTTCACTGATGCTTACCTTTTATCAGTATGGATTCACACAAAAATCTCCAGGGTAACAATAAATCTACAATAAATAATGAACTTGTAAAACCCTCAAATAGACATGAAATACCAAAATACAAATATGTTCAATGATGGGTCAAACTATCCTCAATTTCCACAATGGTGGAATTATAAGTGATTTCTACACTATATCACAGATGCAATGTATTTTTGTGTGTGTATGTGTAGAATTGTGCCCTAAGTTGCTCTTGTGTCAGTCACACTTAGAAGATGTAAAGAAATGTAGTAAATGTGTGCATGGAATAAAATTAACTTCCCTACTATTAATTTTATATAGAAAACCATCCCTTGTGTCCCTTTTTATGGAGCTATATGTATGTAATGGAGATATTATATTCATTTATGGATGTAGCTTTAAGTGGAGATAGTAGATTCTTAGTGCTTGGTCCCTTATTTTTATCACATACCTTTATATTTATATGATTCCTTAGCTTCAATTATGTAAATAAACCTAAACAGGAGGACTACCTTCAAGATAAGATGCTAAAATGGATTGAAAGGACCCAAAAAGTGTGAGTATATTATGAATAAAACATGGGTTTCCATATTAGATAAACGGGTTAAGTGTTGAGGATGAAAAATGTTGAAGAATTAAAAGACAAACTAAGGAAGTAAGTGTGTATGAAAGAAAGTAACAATCAAAATAAAATAAAGGTAACCAAATAAATGAGTTAATTACTAATATTATTTCTTAGGAATCATATAAATGGTAGTATGTAATTATGACAAGATAATTACCGAAAGTGTGTGATTTTGTCTCTACATTTTCCAGCCCTTTATGTTGTTGAGTGAAAACATTGGTAACATAAATTAGATATTTATACATACATGATATCCATATAAATAGATGATGAAAGTGTGTCAAGGGACTAGAAAAAGTGTGGAGTGAAACAAAATGTGAAGCGTGGATGCTAAGGAGGAGAAAGTGTAATCGGTGATGAAAATTAACCTAAGGTGGAGAACACATATGTAGTTGTTATGATGTACCTCTTGTTGATGTCAATGGGTGTGATGTCATTATTTTTGTTGTTTGTTTTGTGGTGATGTTGAGTATCACTTCCCATACGAGAGGGACATACAAACAAGAAGATGAGAAGTAGACAAATACTCATGTATATGATCAAAAATATGTAAAAAGTGTTTAAGGAAAAATATGTAAATATTTTAAAAATTTGAAAAAGGAACATGTGCACTTGATCTATGACAAAAAACTTATGTAGAAAGGATCTTGTACATGATGTCAACGCAAAAGTTTTTCGGGTGATCTCGCACCAATGTAATGAAAGTAGTGTAGGAGAACTATATTTTGTCTTCCACAAACCTTTAATTGATTTTCATTATGTAAAACACCACTGCAGGGTGTTCTCGCATGTGCTAATGACTCTTTTCCGTATAAAATTTATTGTGTAAATGCCCAATGCTAAAGGACTCTCTGCCTTGTCATAAATCTTTGTGACATGTCAAAAAATAGTGTAATTTCCCTATTATTGGTAGTCAAGGAAGGTCATTGTGTACGAATAACTAAAATTTGATTTTGTGCCCTATTTGAAACTGAAAGTTTTTGTACTCGTATCATGTTGTGTGTAACTCAATATGGGGTGGTGATTCACTTCGATGATGCTACCACTCATTTAGGGTACATGTGACATCACTAAAGGAGTATGTAAGTAAATAGAGGATGGACTATTGTGATCAAATTCTACCTGTAGGGGAAGAAAATTTGTTTGGTAAAAACCAAGAAACACGTAAAAAAGTGATTAGGAAAAACAATTGTTAGCACAATAAAATACAAACACCCATGTATAAGATGAAATTTGAACCATGCAGACAATGTGTAAACATGCAAGAAGACAATGTATACCTTTAAAAGTGGGTTGGAAACATGAGACATCAATCATGATGTCATAAGAAAATCAAGGCCATAATGGCCATAAGCACACAAGTGTACACACAAAACAAAGATGAATGCCCACAAACAAGACCATATAATGACTAGAAATTGAAAATAATGAAATAGATAACCATGGAACCAAATATCCCTACATAAAAATGTTGCATTTGAAGCCCCCATTAAAATGTTAGAAAGATAAGTATGTAAAATCTTGTATAATCCAGTGAAGTAAAGTGCTAACTAGAAAATAAAACAATATAACCTCTACTATACAAAAGTGGATGCCCCTAAGAGCCTATGTGGGACTGGTAATAAGTACTACAAAATACATCATGTTGATGTGAAGTCACAACACCCCTAAATTTAAGCAATTTGATGGGTTGAAACTCTAAGTGTGATTACATAACATTGAGCTTTTCCAAAAGTGTGGAATTTTACAATCGGGAAATCTCTCATGATGAAGACCAGTTCCTATTCCTCTAATCAGATGCACACATTTAAATTGTAGAGGATATACCCTAAAATATACTCTAACTTGTTAGGGAGACAGGGTTAAGAAGATGCAAGAAAATAAACCTAAACAAACAATGGTGATGCACTAAATGAATTTTGAACATTTCTTTTCCATTAAACACAAACAATTGAAATGTAATACAACTACCATATACGGATAAACAAGATTGTAATGAGAGATCAAAGAGGTGCAATGAACACAAGACAGGGTTGAAAATCATCCATAAACATGTATTATTTCTCCAAAAAAATGATACAAGACTATGATCGCAATGGCCAAGAGGCAATAATTGCAATACGGTTGTGATGGGATGTTTTAACTCCATAAATCCGATTATAGACAAGAGAAGAAGGGAGAGTGCAAAACAAAATTGTCCAACCTTTTGAAAAATTCCCCTCCTTATAATATATAGAAATAAAATGAGAGGAGGGAGAGAAGAATTTAAATTATTTCTTCAACCACCCAAAAATGCATTGAATTCACCTTCCACAATGATGGGTTCCACTACAAAACCCATGCCTCCATGTACTATGCCTTGTTGGAGAAGAAAGGAACCCATACCTTCATTATTGTGGTAGGTGAGGAACCTAGGAGACCCTCTAAAATGGAAAACTATATTTTTCATTTTGAAGAAGTTAGCCACAATCAAATTAAGATAACCAAAATGTCCTTTTGTGTGCAAATCCGAGTTCCCAATCAAATGTTATGGCCATCGAAGGTCGTGGTGTCCTTGTGATAAAAATGACGTGCTACTAATCTTCCTTTTTCGTAGTAAAAATGCATGTAACCTCCGAAATATTGAAATTCAGAATTTCAGGAATTTTAGTTTCGGAAGTTGAGTTATTGTTCATCACCCAAATTGCCTCGAGAGTTGTAAAACTCAAAACCCAAAATTCAGAAATTTTGGACTTTCAGAATTTCAGAACTTTTCCTTTTCGAACCTTTTCACTTTGTTCATCCTTAAATCACCTTGAGAGTTCTAAAACTCTTAAACCCAAAACCGTGAAACTCTAAAAATGCCGCCACATTGACTCAAAACTAAGTTTGACTTAGAAATCCAAACCCTTTTAGGCTTCAGACTTTTGGGATTTCAAACAATTTTGGTCACTTTTCCTGTTTTGTCACCGAATATTCCGAAACTCTAAATTCTACATCTCTGAAACTCCAAAACCTGAAATTTTGAAATTTTAGGCTTTCAAAAATTTACACATTTTTGTTTCAGGATTTTTTTTAAAAAAATTCCCGCCTTGTATCCAAAATGCCAAAAATTCAAAGTTTGAAAAATTCAAGCCTTTCTCCACTCTTCCACTTGAGCTCTGATATACTTCGATGTTCCCTTGGCCATTCATTTTTTTACCTTGCATTTGTGATTGACAAGACTGCTCGAAACCTATTTTTGAATTGAAATGTTGGCTTACATGATTGAACCAACCTCTTCATTTCTCTTGTCCTAGGTTGTGTTTGATCAATTTTTCCGAAGGAAAAATTTGATAAAACATCCTTGTTGCGTATAATGGATCTTTATAATTTTTATCTCAACTAGAAAGCAAGTGGACACACATATGTGTATGATAAAGATAATGATATACGATATATTTATCTAATATGTGTAATAAGATGGACATGTAACAAGTAAGTGTAAGAAAGAGTAAATGCAACCAAGCTATACGCAAAGTATATTATTGATGGTATGGAATGGAATGCATTATGAATGATAGGAGTAGTGTGCCCCATGATTTGATGGAAATGTATGAATTTTCATTTATTTATTCCCTCTTAGTAGTCAATATGGAAAAATAAATGAAAGTGCATCATCGGGATGAAGTTTTAAATGTGTGCACAATGCAGATGTTAACATTAGGTTATGGTGTGATGCTAGTTTGATGTGTAAGATTGAATGAGACAATATAAAAGTGATGAGGTGGTAAGATACATGATGATGAAGCTGAAGGTTATACGAAAAATGTATGGTTTAGATGCTATAAAATGTGATGATGTAGCATAAAGTGTATATCCCAAAATGTATGAATGAGATGCTAGAAAACGTTATGATGTAGCAAATAGTGTATATCAAGTGTATGGAAAATATGATAGAAAAATTGATGATGAAAAAAATATTGTATGTCACGAACTCTATGAATGAGATGCTAGAAAATGTGATGATGTAGAAAATAACGTATATCAAGAAGTGTATGGATGAAATGCTAAAATGGGTGATGATGTACCCTAAGAGCGTATATCATGACATGTGTGAAGAATGTGAAGGCTAAAAATGTCACATTATATGATAAAATGTATTGGTGGAGTAAGTGTGTGAGTGTGACTAGGTCCATTTGATTGGTAAACCCTTATCAATTGAATATGTACGGAGGGACTAAAGTGTGTCATCGGCAGTGCGAGTGTAAAGTGTAAAAGGAAATGAATAAAATGTTGAATATGTGTAATAGTTGTGTTGGTACCCAAATTTAACCTCATTCAAAGGTTGAGCAACATCATGGATCAGACAGGACACTCAGAGGTAGATAGAAAATTATTTATGTCATTTTGTAGCAGGGAAGCAATCTAACTACCTTGTTAACACTCAGGCTTTGAGAGGAGTGGGTAGCACCTTAAAAGGATGTGATCTATCCTCACTATTTTAGGTTGTGCCTTTCAACCAAGGTAAGAGAACCTATTTTGTAACCTCTTGTTTGTTGAAGAACAATGAGAAATCCTTCTTTTGCATAAATTTTATAGAGAGGACCTTGGGAAAGTATGATCAACACACTAGATCTGACTCTCATGAGTTGTCACTTCCAGATCATAGAGATACTTTCACAACAAGGAAAGGGTTATTAAACACATTTGAGACCCTACTTTGCTTCCACATGTTTAGGTGATGAGGATTGTGCATTAGCATACACACATGAAAAAAGGGGTAGTATGGGTAGGATTGTTTATTGTTAAAAGAATTTTCATGGGAGGTGGGGGGAGGTGAAACTAGATTCACCAGATCCTTGATGAACCTTACAAAATGGAAAGTCAGACCAACAGAATGCCACAAAATAGCCAAATTGTTTCTTCAACTAGAATATGTGCTTCAATGGAGGCCCAGATTAGCACTCTTTCACATAATCTCTAAGATTCTATCATGAAGGATCGAGTTATAAAACCCATCAAAGCATCAAGATCTAAGCCAAATCATGCCTAAGGTACACCCAAAGGCTTATCGACAATCTATGTCAACAGATGAGAGAAAAGTGATTTTAAATCATTTATTCCAATCCCAAATGAAAGCTCTTATGAGAAATGGAATTACATATGCCACTAGATAGTCACAAGGATTGAGGCCTGTTTGATTGAATAAGATTTTAATAAAATATTGTTACAGAAACAAGAAAAACTACTTGGAAACATTTAGAAAAAAACTAACACATTTTGCTCAAGACAACACAAAAATAACTCGAATTTGATTAAATCTATCGGTAGGGGAATGTTTTGAGAACAGATGTCAGATTTCCTCAATGGTGTACATTTACAACCGCCTTGACATGATCATATTTTAATACAAAAGAGATAACCTAGTTTCTCATATGGATTCTCAAAAGATAGGCTTAGTGAAATTTTCCACTTGGTAGCACTCGACCTCCAACTTCCCAACCATTTACATGAAAAAATTGTGCCATTTATAACCTTTACAATAGATTCCCTTCCTCCTAAAAGATAAAAAAAATTTAATGCACCAGTGTTCGCCATAATTCTTTCATGATTCACAGAATCAAATCTACAAGAAGTCTTCAGGTGCTCGAGGGGGAAGATCTCAATGAATACCTCCCGAATTCAACTCCTTCCTCTAGTAGATCACTCTTTCTTCAATTTTCCAACCAATTCCACCCTTAATCTATCAAATATTACCCCTTGCGTGCTTGCGAGAAGAAAAATGGAAAATCTGATTGGGAGCGAAAGTTAGACTATTTTAGTGGTGAAAGCGTCCTCCAGATCTTGCCACCAAATTTCGAGATATCAACATTAACTTCCTTCAACTTTGCTTGACATGTAGAAAATACCAAGAAATCATGGAGACTCACACTCCAAGATATGTTTCATAGACATGGGGGAAAATCAGATTAAGACTCACAACTTTTGTTGATCTTTAGTTTGAATTTGGGCCGTCCACGTGGCGATTTAGGCTTTAGAATAGACCTGGGGACTTCCCTTGACTTTTTATAACTTTTTTAAAAATGGAATTTTTTTCCATTTTCCCTGCACCTCATCCCTCAAGAAATGATCTTGAAATGTGTCTAAATGTAATTGGAGCGGAACCATGGCTAGATCTCCGCCATTTTACTCTCTTTTCGAAAAGGGAAAATTTTCCAAATTTTCCACGCAGCTCCACCCTCGGGAAGCAGGCGACATGTGTCCAAATGTGATTGGAGTGGGTATGCACTTCCTTTTGTACTTTTAACTCTTTTTTTCTCAAAAGGAAATTTTCCAAATTTCCCCAGGAGCCTGCACCTCCATTGTTGTCAGGGACGTGGATGAACATTGACTATATCCCTCATGGGGCTTGTGGCCCATTTTGAAATTTTAATCCTTAAGGGGAAAAAAATCCAAGTTTCCTTTGATGGCCCACCTCCCCACATTTTTGACCTTTCAAACTACCACGTGTCACCATGGTGCACCTTGAGGCGATCCAAAAATTTTAATACCATGAACGAGCACAAGCTCATTTGCATGTCTGTTTCAACAAGGTTTGTCTAAATGCTTGAAGCACAACGAAAGACATCACATGTCATGCTCTAAGTGAGTCTCCTTTGAATGTTGTAAAGTGTAAGTAAAATTCAAAGTGAGTGGGTGCCTCCACATGTCATCTGACAATACTTCAAGATGGTGCCCAAAGCGGAGACCATGAATGAGTGCGAGCTCACCATGTGTCTTGTTCCACCAAAATTCTCCAACTGTATAAAAAAATTTCTAATTCTAGGCCAAGGTGTGGAAACCTCCACGTGTCCTCCGGCACTACTCCAAGGAAAAATAAAAATTCAATTTTCAAATGAGCGTCATACCTTCACGTGCACAAATCTTGAGTTAAGGCATTCCATGAATTTTTATAAGTACCCATTTGAGGTACATCCAACCAAAAGGTTCCATGTCCACTTTGTAGATACAAGGATGCCAATTTGATTGGGAGAAATGCCCATCAAAGCTGTAAAATAGAAAAAAACAACCATTTGAGCTTGGGAATGAATTTATTTTCAAGGACAGAAAGTTTAGAAGTGTTACAGGGCTCAAATACATTGTTTAGGAATACATCCATTCATTTTCTTAAATTAATTAGGAAGAAACAATAAGGAAGACAAATCCTGATTGTGGAGAAAAAAAACATGGGGGAACTTGATTTTTTAGATGAACAGAGAACAGGGAACCCAAAATACAGACCTTTACATGATTTATGACCTAGGAATAGATTAAAAATGGCCAAAAAGATCGACCAAGATCAGCACGGGGAAGGAGAAAATGAAAGAGGTTGTAAATCAATAAGTTTTCATAGACACAAATGGGGCGAGACAATTTTGAGCACCAACACTAGCTCCGACTCGGGGATAGGCACTCCCTACGAGTGCCACAACAACAAAAGTAGACCAAGTGCCAAAAATATCCATTGGACAACAGATTCACCTTGTAAAGAAGAGAATTAGAGCCATCTTCAAAAACAAATAGAGAAACCAGCAAAAACAAGTCACCAAGGACCAAAACAAGAAAAAACACAAAAGATAGGAAACAAACAACAAACTATACATTGTACAAAATAATTTCTTGATCCAGAAGCATCAATCCAAGAAATGCTTCAAATGTTTGCCATTAACAAGAAACTTGAGAATTTCACCATCCAAGTCCTTGAGGAAGAAGGTATACTCCCCAATTCTAATATCAATAGAGTAAGGACCCATCCATAATGAGTCAAAATTTCCATGCTCTCCCTTATCCTCTCATACGATATCCTATAACAGCATAAGATTTCCAATATTGAAGGCTTTGGAAGTGACCTTCTTGTCAAATAACTTCTTGAGTTTCTCTCTAAACTTTTTATGCCTCTAGTGGGATGCCCCCTCTTTTCATCAAGCTCAACGATCCGATTAATCCGGGCATCATAAGGGCCTACTTCCTACTCTCTTCTATTTGTTGCAAAAAATGATATGAAGACAATTGCATATGAAGAGGAAGTAGGTCCCTGAGTCCCATATACCAACCCAAATGGACTCTTTCAAGTGACCCTCTTCATTGTTATCCTATCTACCCACATAGCAAACTTCAACTTTTCACCCCACTTTCTCTTGTTACTGCTCCAATTTTCTTTTTATGATCTTAAAAAAAAACTATTACTGGACTCAGCTTGTCCATTTCCTTGGGGATTGTAATTAGAGGAATATGTCAAAATGATTCCATACTCCCTACACATTGGCACCAAATGTTTAGCTCTAAAGCTCATGGCATTATCAGCTACTGATATTTATGCAGCACCCCAAACCCACATATGATGTTGTTCAACGAAATTCCATGAAAACTTGGTGTCTTGCCTTATTGGTGGTGATTTCCTCCACCAATTTAGTAAAATAATTAGTTACTACAAGAATCCATTTGTGGCCAGTACTTGAAATTTCACCAATGAAGTCTATTCCCCATTGCTTGAATGGAGCTTCATTTGATACCGGCTGCAAAGGAAGGGATCCTAAAGATTTTAGTTTTCCAGAGAAGCATTGGCAAATTTCACATCTTCTAACCAAAAAGGTTGTATCCTTGAAAAGAGTTGGCCACCAATAACTAGCCCTCGGGATCTTATGTGTTGTGACTCTTGTAGCAAAGTGCCCCCTACAAACTCCTCCATGGAGGTCAAAAATTATATTGGGGGATTCTTCTTCAATAATTCACCCTAAGAGGACTCCCTCTGGGTTCTTCCAAGCTAACCCATAATCAGTGATGACATATTTTTGGGAAGCCAACTTTAGGGCTCTCTTCTGGTTCCTAATTAAGTGCTCAAGGCAGCTCAAGTGTCTGAGATAAAATATTACATCTTTATACCACTCAGAATTCATCAACCTTTCAAATACACCTACCCTTTCTTCTTCTACCTCATTCACCTCAATATTTTGCAAGTTGCTCTTAGCCATAATCCTAGCCAGGCCATAACCTCTCACCAACTTCATGGTTTGGATGTCCATATCTACATCTTTTCTTTAGACCCCCATCTCGACAAGATGTCCTTTACCATGGTATGAGGGACATAAACAACAACCTTTAAACTTAAATTATAAGGCACGAAAACCTTTGTTACCTTTACCAAGCAAATGTCTGCTTTTCCATAATGGTATACCTTAGTTCTACCCCCTGCAATGCCTTCTTGAAAAGGCGTTTGGCCTCTCAAGCCCCTTCATCATCCATCTATAGCAGGAAAAAAGCAATAGTGTTCTCTGAAGCAAAAGAGAATAGTTGAAAGTGCTTCTTATAATCTAGAGCTGCCAGTACATGTGCGTGCTTGAGTGCCTCTTTAATCCCATTGAAATATTTGATGACAACCTCCTCCCATTTGATGACCTAGTCTTTCTTCAGCGTGGAAGTGATTGGAATGGTCAGTTTAACAAAGTATTATATGAATCTTTTGATGAAGTTTATCTGCCCAAAGAAGGACTAAATTCCTTTCTTAGTCTTTGGGATTGGGACCTTGTTGATGGCCTCTACTCTTTCTGGATCAATCATCACTCCTTGTGACACTATGTGACCAAGTAACTTTGCCTTCTGCACTCCAAAATGGCATTTGTTTGGATTAAGTGAGATGCCATATTCTCTATATCTTATCAATATCTTCTCCAAGTGCAGCAAGTGGTCACTTCTCTTTCTAGAAAATATAGTTACATCATCTTGATACTGCTCGATAAATTCATTGATTTAACAAAGAAAAGCAAGATCCATTGCTCTTTGAAAGATACCTCAAGCATTCATAAGACCAAAGGGCATCTGACATAAACATAGGTCCTGAAGGATTAGTGAAGGCTGTCTTGATCCTTTCTAATTCCTTCACCATAACTTGGTTGTAACCAGAGAAACCATCTAAGGTGGATCAAAACCAGTCACTAACTGCAGCGTGTTCTCCATATTTGGTAAAGGATAATTATCCTTGATTGATGCTCTATTTACGTTCTGAAATCCACACACTGACTTGATGTCACCATTTTCTTTCTCATTGCACTTTGGGTTTGCAACCCAAGAAGAATATCTTGTGGGCTAGATAATCCCTCCATCTCTTAGCTTCTTCAGCTCCTCTTACATTTTGAGGGATAAGAGTGGATTTATGGGCCACTACTTACGCCTAAATGGATTTACATTAGACACCAAAGGGATATCATGTTGAAACATGTCCTCTTTGTATGCTTTTAGTTCGAGAATATGTCCAAGCCATGCAATCTTGATATTTTTCAACAATTGGATGTATGATTGTTTCTCCTCCTTTCTCAAGTTGCTACCTAACCAAATTTTCCTTGGCTTCTCCTCTGTGTCAAGATCATGCTTCGAATATCCCTTGAGGCTATCATGCATTTGTTAATAATGTGATAAGTATTATAAAAATTGGACTCAAGAGCAACTAGACCTTTAGGAATGGAATTAGTTTTTAGCTAGATGATGCCCTTACCAAACAAGGTTTCTTTTTCCTTCTATTGTACATATCATTAGCTCCCAATCAATACTTTGATCAGCAAATTGTTCTTTGTTTTGTAGAAATATTTTGATCTGAGCATCATCATCAATAACCTACCAATGTTTAATGTTGTCGGGGATAAAAAGTGTTGTCAATACCTCAACTTCATATTCACAATATGGGGAGATTATATAGTTGTCAAACCGAGACCCCATCACTACAAGTTTTTCAGCCAAGTCATTGAACTTTCTTTCATGATGCACAATGTTGAGGGAGTCAAACATCTCAATGAAGTCCCAAACTACATGTTTGTATTGCTTCACTCGTTGGTTCTTTGTGGCATACAATTTTCTGACTTGTTTCACAATTAATTATGAGTCTCCTTTGACAATGATTTCCTTGACACAATATTTTCAAGTAATTCTCAATCCCAACAATAGCGCCTCATACTCAGCAATGTTTTTGGTGCATTCAAAGCTGAGTTTGAAGGAAAAGACAATTTTTTCTTGACCACGAGAAAGTAGAACAATACCATCACCATTCCCAAATTTGGAGAAAGCTCCATCAAATAATATTTTCCATGGAAAGCCCATTTTTTCAAGGCATCTGCATTCCTCAATCTTGTGCTCCTTTCCATTAACAAATCCCACAAATTTGTATACATCAATATTTGTGTACAATAACTCATAGGATGCAATGTTGGGATCCTCAATAAGATGCAACATTTTCTTTTCCCCATACAACCTAACAAGGATTCCCTCGTAGCATAGGACATATCCATTTGGACACTCCCACCAACAATTGCAACCCATTTTCTTGACAATAGTATGCCCCACTTTGCTAGGCAATCAACAATGACAACATCAAGTTTTAAATTTTTACAGGTAAGTTGCAAGCTACTCCACCAAACCCTTTACCCATCCAACTATTGGAACTTCTCTAGAGTTCATGGAAGTGCACTTACCATATGATGTTGTCACTTTGATGTTTAGCTCATTCATGACTTCCAAGGGCATGACATTGCATGATGCCCCTAAGTCAAACATGTAGTTGTGCGGTGAGTCTGTCTCTAATGATTAAAGTGGTGAAGAATGGATAAACATTTATGTAAGAGTCCACCAAGGATGTCCGAGAAATAGACCTTGGGCGTTCATCAAGCTCCTTTGATCTTTGGTGGTTCTTCTAGTTCTCGCAATGAGTGGTGGGACCTCCAAAATGTTTATGTTTCTACCTAGGGTAGTCTTCCCTCCTTTTAACCCCAAGTATTCAAGTGCTCTATTTTTATGCTCGGGGATCGTAAGCAGCTCAAAAATTGGAATAGAGACTTTGATTTGACTCAGAACTTGGGTGATATCATATTGGAAAATCTTTGACAAGGTAGTGTTGGAAGGAAAGCTAACACACTCATTAGGTGGTTTAGAATTTTTAGCAACTTGGGCATGAGGAGGGGTATGATTTTTGTTTGGAACTATAGGGCTTTTGGCAGGTACATCTTTATTAGGAGCGTCCTTAGGAATATTAGAAAGTAAGGGAGCTTTTGGATTCACTTGCGGCCATGTATCTTTGACAACCTTACTTCTTGTGTTATATTCCTTCTCTTGAGCCACAAAAGAAATCATCGAAGGAACTGCTGTTGTTATGTTTGTGGAGCCTATTTTAATGTTAGAGTGTGGTACACATTCTATGTGTTACAATTGGGTATTTTACGGTGGTCACGCTTTCGATGAGTGGGTAAAGGGGGTTCGGGGGGTGAAGCCACCCTAATCAGTGGGGCTCGGGGGTGAAGCCCCAAATAAATTTTCATGGGTGGTTTATTAACCCATGGGTAATGGGTAACCGTTATGGGATATTTTGGGCCCATGATTTTTGGTACCCATTGTTCGATACCCATGTTTTTGACCATGGCTTTGATACCACGGTTTTGTATCAAACTACTTAAGCAATTGTCTATTTATATGGTCTTATGCATATGATAGATAGACAAGAAAATCTATTGCGAGATGTGCTTTGAATTCGGGTGTGAATTTCGTAGAGTTTGTTAAGCATAGCTCCAAGCGGATCTAGGTATTGTATTGAGAGAGTGGAGGCTTGTAATAAAATCGAGCAAGTGATTCATGGTGGACGTAGCCCAAATTGGGTGAACCACATTAAATCTTGTCTCTTTGTGTTATGTTATTTATTCTACACTTTTATTTGAGATCTGTAATATTTTACGCATATTAGTTTCTCTTTGTTGTGATTCTGTAAGGGATTATTCCACATATTTTATCTCTTATTCCCTAATATTTGGTATCGAGTGAGGTTTGGTTTTTTGAAGTGTTGAATCACGGGGAAAGTTTTTAGCTTGAGTGGGAGCTATGATAGATGATGTGAATTTCAGTCTTTGGAAGATGCGGATGGAAGATTACCTTTATCGGAAGGAGCTTTATACTCCACTGTCGAGAAGGTGAACAAACCCTCGAGTATGATAGATGCGAGAATGGGATTTGTTGGATCGGAAGGCAATTGGAGCGATCATTTGTGTCTTGCATCTTCGGTATTATTTAAAGTTTCAAAGGAAAAGACTACAAAAGAAGCTGATGGATGTATTAGGGAAGTGGTATGAAAAACCCTCTGCCTCTAATAAGATATTTTTAATGAAAAATTTGTTTAATATGAAGATGTCTGAGAATGGTTTAGTAGCAGATCATTTAAATGATTTCAATACGGTTGTGAATATGATAGCTTCGGTTATAATAGAATTTGATGAAGAAGTTAGGGCTTTATTAATTTTGTGCTCTTTACCTGAAAGTTGGAATAGCATGGTAATGGTGGTAAGAAACTCGGTTCAGCTAACTCAAAGTTGAAGTTTGAGGATGTTGTAGGGGTGATTCTAAGTGAGGAAATGCGAAGAAAAATATCTGGTGAATCTTCTACTTCAGGGAATGCTTTGATAGTGGAAACTAGAGGGAGACAGAAGAATAGAGGAAACCGTGGAAAATCAAAGGATCGGGCAATGTCAAAATCCAAAAGCAAGATAGTATGTTGGCATTGTGGAAAGTCTGGACATGCACTGGAAGGATTGTTGGGAGCTTTGGGATAAGAAGAAACAAGAAGAAGAAAACAAGCGAGGTAAATGTGACATCGAGTAATGTATGCGAGGATGCTTTGATTCTTTCTTTGCATAATATTACTAAATATTTGGTTTTAGATTCAGGGGCTTCTTTTGATGCTACTCCACATAGGCATTATTTTTTTGATTATGTTGAAGGGGATTTTGGGCATGTTTTTCTTGGTGATGATGAGCCTTGCAATATAGTTGGAAAAGTTTTTGTTCAGGTTAAGATGTGGAATGGGAATACATGGCTATTGAAGGATGTCAAACATGTGCCTACATTCGGGAGAAATTTGATATCGGCGGGAAATTGGGAAGTGATGGTTGTCTTGTGATATTTACTGGTGACTCTTGGAAGGTAAGCTGTTATCACCGAATCACCGCACCCTTATGTTTATACAAGTGCATAGACTTGAACTCACGGTGTGATTGGATAACATGGGTACTATCTCCAAGTTGTGGGACTTGCTACTTGAGATAGACCTCCGAGAGAAAGCTAGTTTTGCTCCCAAACTACCTTCCATAATCTACTCTAATGCGGGATAAGCTAACTGTTCTAATCTAGATTTCAAGGGACCGGGAAAGAGAATGCATAAAATGAAAGCCTACACTAAAGCGGTGATACACCGAGAAAAGGAGGATGTGAGAGTAGTCTCCAAATGTTTGAAATACTGAGAGGCAAAGTGCACACTAGAAGAGGTGATGACAGTTCTCCATAATCTAGCAAAATGCATTCACAAAAATATTCCAAGCATACACAATGATAATAGATCCCTGCAAGAACATAATAGACACAATATTCTTGTAGAAAGATTAAAGGGGAAAGAAGAATGCAAGAAAACACAAAGCGAGGGGAAGATACATCCACAAACTGATATTTTATTGCTTCATGATATGCTTTATTCGAGTCTATTACAAGATAAGGGCTGGATCACCATGCAAGGAGTCCACTACAAGGACCTGCAACACTTTGTCTTCACAAAGCAATTTTGGCGAGCTTTGCTACCCAAAAACTCTCTCCTTTACAATGAGCCCAACACTCCAATTTATAGAAAAATGAGAAGGAAAAGAGAAGGAAAATGGAAATCCTGAAATCTGTCCTTCAACCATTGTGTAGAGGCATTAAATTGAGTGAAATGATTATATATTACTTGCAAAATTCTCCCCATCTTGTCCCATGTGCTGCAGCGAGAGAAAGAATGATGACCATGCCTCTTAATTGCACTCCAGCTACCAAATAAAACAACATTACGAACCCGGCCACGTTTTCTTAAAAATATCAATCAATTTCTAATCAAATCCAAAATTTCTTGATTTCTATGCATCAGGATCAAGAACCACGATTCCAAAGGTACCAATTTTGTGTGATTTCGTTAAGAAATGCAAAAGTTATGGCGTTACGAGTGCGGATGACTATTTTGGGCATGGTGGCGTTTTCTGTCATTTGACGGGAATGAGCATTAACTGACTGGAGCCGAATATATTTTTCTTATTTAAATATATCTACCCTCATAAAAAATAAAAAATCCAATTTTTTTGGTGTAGAGGATGTCGTGCTCATTCCAAAAAGTCCAATTTTATAAAAATCGGAGCTCGGAGTCAAAAGTTATGGCCGTTTGAAGTTTCTAGACCAAACGTTGACTTTTCTTCTTCTCCTTCGGCCGCTTCAGCTTTCCGCATCCCACGCGTCCCTTTTGCCCGGATGTCCCAGTATGAAAGTCCTCTGTTTCACCTGGTTCGGCCGGTTCGCGTCCGCCGCGTACTCTTGTCCCGCTTGTCCCGGACTGCTTGGGACAAATTCTTCCGATTCACCGGTTCGGCCGGTTCGCGTACTTTTGTCCCAATTGTCCCAGTTCCTTAAGTTCTCATTTCGGCTGATCTGGCTGGTTCGTGTACTTTGCGTACCTTCGGCCCAACTGTTCCGGGCTGCCTTAAGTCTTTTTGGCGACTCGCGTCCTCCGCATACTAAGCGCCAGATGTCCCATCCCTGCTGTTTCTTGATTAGTCAAATTTTTCCACTTTTTACCGGCGATTCGGATTTCGCGTCCCGCGCATCCCGACGTCCCACTTGTCCCAAATCTTTGTCATGCGAGACTACGGTGGCCTTTCGGCTGGTTTCGTGCCCAGATGTCCCTCATGTCCCGACTGTTGCGAGGACTAGGACTTAGCCATTTTCATAATTTTTGGCCCAAGCCCGTTTTTACAATTTTTCACCTTTCCTCGAACTTGCTCTCTTCTTCTTGGGACGGGGAGTTAAAAAAATATAAGGGGACCCTAGAAACATGACCTTTGCCCTGACTCAATCTATTTGCACAGGACGTGAGGATTTAATGCATGTTATCAAATTTACCCGGGGGTGAATTTTGGATAATGATAACCAAGGGTGCTCTTGTGGTGGCAAGAGGTAAGAAGGTTGGAACCTTGTATTTAACAAATGAGAGTACTAATGATTGTAATCTTGTGGCTTTAGATGTAGATACAACACTATGGCACTATACGCTCGATCATATGAGCCATAAGGGCATGGAAATCATAAAGAAGAATTTGCCTAGATATACAGAAATAGGTTTGGATTTCTGTGAGAACTGCATATATGGGAAACAGAAGTGAGTAAGGTTTCTCAAGGTTGGACCTATGAAGAAAGAGAGTAAGTTAGAGCTGGTACATTCTAATGTGTGGGGGTCGGCTCAGGTATCATCTCTTGGGGGTTCAAGTTATTATGTTACTTTTATTGATGATGCAACAAGGAAAGTTTGGGTTTATTGTATTAGAAACAAATCTGATGTATTTGATACTTTTGTTAAATGGAAAGCCTTGGTAGAGAATGAAACAGGCCTTAAGTTAAAATGTCTCAGGTCAAATAATGGAGGGGAGTATTGCAGCAATGAATTTGATGATTATTGTTCTAAGAATGGAATCTGCAGGAAAAATACGGTTCTAGGAACCCCACAGTAGAATGGGGTGTCAGAAAGGATGAACAAAACAATAATGGAACGTGCTAGGAGCATGAGGATACATGTAGGACTGCCTCTTTATTTTTGGGCAGAAGCGGTGAGCACAACTATGTACTTGATAAATAGAGGACCCTCAAGTGCCTTAGATGGAGGCATACCTAAGGAGGCTTGGTATGGTAAGAAATTCGATTACTCATTTCTTAGAGTCTTTGGATGTGAGGTGTTTGTTCATATTGACAAGGATGATAGGACCAAGCTAGAGGCTAAATCAGAAAAATGCACTTTTATTGGTTATGGTGGTGATGACTTTGGATTTAAATGTTGGAGTATTAAAGACAAGAAAATCATTTGGATTCATACCAATCAGAATCCTACGAGACATGATGACCAAGGTGGTAACAAGGGATAAAATAAATCTATGTTCAGATTTGGGTGGCCTTCGCAGATGATAGTGAAGGGTTGAGAAGCTTGCTCACTAGAAATTAGTCTCCAAGTGGAAGGCTGTTATGTTTGTGGATCTTGTTTTCATGTTAGAGTGTGGTAGACCTTCTATGTGTTACACTTGGGTATTTTTACGGTGCTCCTTTCCGCCGGTGAGCGGGTCAAGGGGTTTGGGAGTTGAAGCCCCGAAGCAAATTTTCATGGTGGTTTATTAACCCATGGGTAATGGGTAACCATTATGGGCTTTTTTGGGCCCATGGTTTTTCGGTACCCATTGTTTTAATACCCATGGTTTTTTACCATTTTTGATACCCACGTTTTTTTCCCATGGTTTTGATACCCATGGTTTTGTATCAACCTTCTTAAGAAATTTTCTTTTTCATGGTCTTATGCATATGATAGATAGACAAGTAAATTTATTGCATATGTGCTTTGAATTCGGGTGTGAATTTTGTAGAGTTTGTTGAGCATAGTTCAAAATGGATCTAGGTATTGTATTGAGAAAGTGGAGGCTTTTAATAAAATCTGCGAGCAAGTGATTGTTGGTGGACGTAGCCCAAATTGGGTGAACCGCGTTAAATTTTGTCTCTCTATTTTTGTTATTTATTCGCACTTTTATTTGAGATCTATAATATTTTCGCATATTAGTTTTTTCTTGTTGCGATTCTGTAAGGGATTATTCCACATATTTTATCTCTTATTCCCAAACACTGTCCTCCTCGGATGGGATTCCTCCATCATATTTATTTATCATTAAAGCCCTTAAATATTCAAATTCATTATTGGGAAATTCAAAATCTTGTACAAGTATCTACCTCTAAAGTATGAGAGAGAGGAAGAACAGGTACCTATGAATGCATTCCCAAAAGGTGGCAACAGTTCTAGCACTTATCACCTCAGTTAAGGTTACCCCTTGTTGTGAGCTAGTGGAATAACCCATCATGCAAACGTCATCATCATTATCATCATCAGATCCTTCTTCTTCCTATTGATCTTCATCACAAGGAGCATGGGGCATGAAAAATTTATCACACCAATCAATGACATCTATCTCCTCCATAACAACTCTAGCAGCCAAAGGATCAGGCACCATTCTGTTTTCTCTACCTTGGGGCTATCCATTTCCAAATCCAATAGGTCCTTTGCCTCTACATTTGATATTTTTTTATTTGTCGATCTGTCTTGGCCTTGTTGCTTATGTTGACCTTGTGAGCTCTTCCCAATTCCCTTCTCAACGCGAGATAGATTGTAGGAAATTTCTTTGACAACCCCTGCCAAAGTATTCACAACTTCTTCGAAATCAGCAGCCTTGCTTGCTTGGGATTTTTCTGGGTCAACCAGCTTCACACCTTCCCTTTTTGGAGGATTTCCAATTGATCGATATTTTTATCTATGTTTAAAGCCATGGTGAAGGCCCGCCTCAAATTTGTAGGGTTTTTTTCTCTTAGATAATATGCAACCTTTTTATCAAATGCATTAGTATATTTGATCTAACATAACTCATCACAAGGCCTTATTCTAAACGACAATATTCTCAAGGTCTTATTACACCTTGTGTTGAAATCATGTCTTCGACTCATTAGGGTTCTTGTTGATGTTTTCAAATTATATCAAAAGAAACCTAGGTCAGTCCTATCACCATACTTGCAATCCGAATGCATTACTCATCTTTGTCAAGGAATTAATAGAGTTCTCACGGAAATACGTTATACCAGTCCCTAGAATCCTCTTCCAAGGTATGGATGAACAGGTTGATATATACATCTTCATGTTCAATCTCAAAATATTCCATCATATTTATAAAAATCTTTAGATGTTGATCCCTAGTAATAGCATTATTTCCTGGAAATTTGGCATTATGTTCCTTACATCTTGAGGCACTGCATTTGGGTATCTAGCCATCCCCACAAAATTTATAGGTCCAAAGGTGTTTACAACAAAAGGGGGTCTAGGTGGAGGTTGGGCCATGTTTCTTTGAGGAGGTGACCCTAGAGGGGTGAAAAATTGATGAGGGGTGAAGGTCCTTGGAACATAGGAGTATAATTTTCAAAATGGAAATCTCCCAAAGGCCTTGTCTCTTGGAAAACCCTATTAACTTCAGAAAAGATAGGTGAAGAGTGTGAAGCAAACCTTTCAAAAAAATGAAGGTCCCTTTCTAGCTTGAGATTTCAATTCCACAAAGAGGATGCCTGATTAAGAGTCAATTGAATGGGATTCTTCAATGATAGGTTGTTAACTTTCATCAATAGATATTCCTCTTCTTGTCTATTTCCCTCCAACATCTCTCCAAGATTTTCTTCCTTTTGATTTTTCTTTTCCTAAATCTGGAAATAATGTCCTAGTAGGATCCCTAGCAAAGAAATATATTCTTCCTTCCAGACTTTGCAAATATTAGTAACAAATCTGATTTTAACAGATTTTTAGGACACCGGTACTTATTAAGAATCGGATGAACACGGAGTCACAACTAAGGATTTCCGCCTTAGTTTTGCAAATGCACTAAATATGATCTTTCAAATGTCTATCAATGCAAGAAATTGGAAATGAAAAGATTCTTACCTTTCTTTACCTAGATGTATCAAATAAAAGCTAGTGCACTAGATGTGAAAACTGAAGTGAACTGCACATAGAACTTGGAGCATACAAGAATTGTTTTACCAAGTTCGTTATTTTGAACTATAATCACAATATTCCCTGCTAACGGTGCCGAAGAAGCATGTTGGTACCCAAATTTAACCTCCTTCAAAGGCCGAGAAGCATCATGGATTAGACAGGACACTCAAAGGTAGATAGAAAATTATTTATGTCATTTTGTAGCCGGGGAAGTAATCTAACTGCCTTGTTAACACTCAAGTTTTGAGAGGAGTGGGTAGCACCTTAAAAGGATGTGATCTATCCTCACTATTTAGGTTGTGCCTTTCAACCAAGGTAAGAGAACCTATTTTGTAACCTCTTGTTTGTTGAAGAACAATGAGAAATACTTATTTTACATATATTTTATAGAGAGGACCTTGATCGACTCTCACGAGTTGTCACTTCCAGATCATAGAGATAATTTCACAACAAGGTAAAGGTTACTAAAGACATTTGAGACACTAATTTACTTCGAATGTTTAGTTTTTGAGGATTGTGCATTGGCATACGCACATGATAAACATGGGTAGTATCGGTAGGATTGGTTGTTGTTAAATGAATTTTTGGTGGGAGGTGGGGCGGTGTGCATCTAGATTCACCGAGATCCTTTAGGAACCTTACAAAATGGAAAGTTAGACCAACAGAATGGCACGAGAATAGCCAGATTGTTTCTTTAACTAGAATATGTGGTTCAATAGAGGCCCAAATTAGCACTCTTTCACATAATCTATGAGATTATATCATGAAGTCTTGAGTTAGAAATCCCAAAAAAGCATCAAGATTTAGGACAAATCATGCCTAAGGTACACCCAAAGACTTATACACAATCTCTTTCAAAAAATGAGAAAAATGAGTTTAAATTGTTTATTCCAATCCCAAATGAAAGCTCTTCAAAGAAATCAAATTGCAGATGCCACTAAACTATCACAAGGATTGAGGCCTATGTGATTGACTCATATTTTAATACAAGATTGCAAAGAAAAAAGAAAAACTACTTGTAGGCATTCGAAATAAAACCAACACATTTTGCTAAAGACAACACAAAAATAACTCGAATTTGATTAAATCTATCAGTAGGGGAAAGTTTCTAGAATAGTCTTAAATCTTGTCAATTGTTGTACCATTGCAACCACCTTAACATGATCATATTTTAATACAAAAGAGATAACCTAGTTTCTCGGATGGATTCTTAAAAGACATACTTAGTCAAATTTTCCTCTTGGGAATTTTCTTTGACCTCAAAGCACTCGACCTCAAACTTCGAACCATTTGCATGAAAAATTTATGCCATTTATAAACTTTAAAAAAAATCCCCTTCCTTCTAAAAGACAAAAAATGTTTTATACACCGGTGTTCGCCATAATTCTTTCATGATTCACAGAGTCAAATCTGCAAGAAGTCTTCAGGTACTCGAGGGGACATATATCATTGAATACCTTCCACATTCAAATCCTTCCTCTGGTAGATCACTCTTTCTTAAAATTTTCAACCACTTCCACCCCTAATCTGTCAAATCTAGCCTCTTGCGTGCTTGGGAGAATAAAAATGGAAAATCTAATCAGCACGAAAGTCGAGACCATTTTAATGGCAAACGATGCCCTCTAGATCTTCCCACCAAACTTACGATATCAACATTAATTTCCTTCTCTGCTTGGCGTGTAGAAAATACCATGAAATCATGGATACTCGAACTCCTAGACATGTTTCAAGAGAAATGGGGGGAGAATTATATTTAGACTCATAGATACCGTTGATCTTTACTCTGTGAATTTGGGCCATCCAAGTGGCGATTCAGAATTTAGAATAGACATGGGGAATTCCCTTGACTTTTTACAACTTTTTGAAAAAAGGAAAAAAATCCCATTTTTCCCGCACCTCTACCCTCGGGAAACGATCCGACACGTGTCCAAATGTTATTGGAGCAAAACCGCAACTAGATTCTATCATTTTACTCTCTTTTTGGAAAATGAAAATTTTTCCAAATTTTCCCTAGATCTCCACCCTCGGGAAACGATCGACACATGTCCAAATGTGATTGGAGTGGGGCCACACTTCCTTTTTTACTTTTAACTCTTTTTTTCTCAAAAGAATTTTTTCCAAATTTCCCCCGAGAGCCCGCACCTCCACCATTGACCAAGGAAAACATTGACTATTTCCCTCATCAAGCTTGCAGACCATTTTGAAATTTTAATCCTTAAGGGGAAAAAAATCCAAGTTGTGTCCGATGGCCCACCTACCCACCTTTTTGACCTTTCAAACTACCATGTGTCACCATGGCGCACCTTGAGGCGGTCCCAAAATTTTGATACCTTGAATGAGCGTGGGCTCACCACGTGTCCTGTTCCGATAAGGTCTGTCTGAATGCTTGAAGCTCAATGGAAGGTGCCACGTGTCACGCTCTAAGGTAGTCCGGTTTGGTGTTGAAAAGTATAAGTAAAATGGAAAGTGAGCAGGGGACTCCACGAGTCATCCCGGTGCTTCTTTAAGATGGTGCCCCAAGCAAAGACCCTGAATGAGCGTGAACTCGCCATGTGTCCTATTCCGCCAAACTACTCCAACTACATAAAAATTTCTAAGTCCGGGCCAAGTAGCAGAAGCCTCCACATGTCCTCTCGGCGCTACTCTAAGGAAAAACCAAAAATTAGATCTTCAAATGAGCGTTGTGCCTCCACGTGGACAAATTTTGAGTTAAGGCTTTCCATGAATTTTTCTAAGTACCTAGTTGAGCCACATCCAACCAAAAGGTGCCACATCCCCTGTAGATACAAGGATGTAAATTTGACTAGGAGAAACACCATCAAACCGTAAAATATAGAAAAATGACCATTTGAGCTTGGGAATGAAATTTTCTTCAAGGACAGAAAGTTTAGAAATGTTACAGGGCTCAAATACGTTCTTCAGGGATACATCCATTCATTTTCTTCAAGTACTTAGGGCAGAAACGATAAGGAAGACAAATCCCGACCGTGGAGAACATAAAACATGGGGGAACCCGATTTTTTAGATGAACAGAGAATGGGGGACCCAAAATATAGACCTTTACATGATTTACAACCCAGGAATAAATTAAAAATGGCCACAAAGACCGACCAAGCTCAACACAGGGGAAGGAGAAAATGACAGAGGCCATAAATCAATAAGTTTTCATAGGCACAAATGGGGTGAGAAAATTTCATGTGATGTGTAAGGTAGGTAATGTGTAAAATGTGTAGTGTGTAATGTAAGATGTGTAGATTATATAAGTGTGAATGATGTAAAATGTATAAGAATGTATTGTGGAGAATGTGTATGATGTATAGGTGTATAAAGCACATAATGTGAATGATGCATAGTAGATGTAAGAGGAAAATGATGTGTATGTACAAAGGTGTAGAATGTGTGAGGATGTGTAACATGTAGTGTCTATTATGCAGTGTGTGAGGTTCATGTGTATAGTATTCCCTCAACAGTCAAGTGTGAACCATAGCACAAGAGTGTGTGATAGGGTAATTTTTATGCAAATGTATACAAAGTCTATGCATGATGAATGTAGAAGACTAGATGTGATGTAAGTAATATGTCTGGTAGTTGATAAGGTGAAAACAATGTGGGGAGAGTAATAGGTGTGTTTCCCCCAAGCGTATAATAGTAAAGGTGGTTAAGTGAAGTCATCTAAAAGGTCATCATTTTCAAGGTCAAAAATGTATGGTGAGGCATCTGAGACATGATAAGTTATAGTTTTAGGTTGGTCGTGTAAAGCTTCATTTGAGTGTAATATTTACATGCTCATAAAATAATCATCGTTAGTGAAAGGATGTAATATAAACCAATGTGCATAACATCAAGTCATATTAGGTGAATAATTGAGGAATGAAAAATTGTGAATGAAAACTTGACAAGATGGCATAAGAAATGATTGTCTTAATGTAAGGGGAGAAGAGCTAGGGTCTCACGCAACATAGACTATAAGATAGAATACACGTAGACCATAAGTGGTAGTGATAGTGATGAATCCATAATAGAGATGAGGATCATGAGTTGGAGGATAAAGATTTTTGAAATAAAATCTAAGCCGAGTCAAAACATCTTGTGGACATATAGTGACATGAAAATTAGGATCAAATGGAATGTGCTCCCAATAAGAACAATTCATGGAAACTATACATGTAGAGGGAGGTGGTGTATACTTCAATTGTGTATGAGAATTTATGGAAGGTTGTATGATGTTCGGTGTAAGAACATTCTCCGATAAATAGTCATAGTAGTAGTAAAAAGGGAGGTGGAGATGTAGTTGGGACCAAATCTATTATACAAATGGCACCTTCAAGTAGTTGTAAATGTGGTAGCTCATCTATGGGTTGCGGGTCATCAATAGTGTCAACTCTTGGAATAGGAAATGTAGTATTAGGATCTTTGTTGCGATATTTTAATGGATGATGGTCACGAAGAACAACATACTCAACATCATCATGTAGAATTTTGACATAATCATGCATTGTAAAGGTAACAACTTGCATGACATGGAGCTATGGCCTACCAATTAAACAATTATTTATAACCAGAAATTCAATGAAAAAAATTAGTTTTTTGGGTGTTTTTGGCCCAACAGGTGATAGGT
Source organism: Taxus wallichiana var. yunnanensis (assembly GCA_018340775.1). Taxonomy (NCBI): domain Eukaryota; kingdom Viridiplantae; phylum Streptophyta; class Pinopsida; order Cupressales; family Taxaceae; genus Taxus; species Taxus wallichiana. The sequence continues at coordinate 236,648,044 of CM031241.1, forward strand.
AGAACAATGTGACTTACACATAGAATAATATAACCAACATATGCATGAAGAGAGGTACGTAATGGACTAACATTAGTAGCTGAAATGCCAATATTTTCAAGGAATTAAATGGGACATAGATTGAGCTCATATTTGTTATCAATTAATGTACAATTGATACCCATGTCATAAATGTGAATCATGATATGAAAATGTCGATCGTTGTCAAAAATAGAAATATCAACATGAGGATTAGATGGGAAATCTATATGTTCGGAAAATGCAACAATAGAGGAGTTATGTATGGAGCCTAGATGCATATTAGTAGGAATGCAAGTAATATAAATATATGTTGTACTCTATGTCTTAATTTATTATTTTCTAGCAAGAAGTCACTAATTGAGATACTCATGATGATTAGACCTCGGGAAGATGGGAAATAAAAAGCGTGAGGATCCTAGGAGTGTGAATATTGAGTTCAGGCTCACTAAAATGATTAATTTAAATATGGAATATAAATACCTAATATAATATTATAGTAGTAATAAATAAATTTTATAATGAAATACAAAATAATACCAAAGCAAGATAAGTAATAAATTATGAACCCTAGTTGCAAAAAGGAGAAATCGTGACTTAGCTGATTTCAAATGAAATATGGAGTGTCTTGAAGTGATAACCATGTGAACATAACAAAATAAGTGTTGCACAAAGACAAATAAAAATGCATATGTAGGCGAATGTACTGGATAGAGTGCACTTGCAAAGGGACAATGACTACCACGCGCACATGGGTACTATTTCTAGGTGCTAGGTCTGTGAAAATTCTTAGAAACCTGAATTCTCAAGGTCAGTAGATATTCACTAATGCTCACATTTTATCATTATGAATTCACAAAATGATCATCGAGGTCACAATAAACCTAAAATAAAGATTGAACCTATAAAACCCTTATATAGACATCAAATCCTAAAAAAGAAAGATGCAAGATTAGGGGTGAGATTTTCCTCGGCCGCAAAAATGGTGGGCTTACAGTGAGCACTCCAATATATCTTAGTCCTAATTTAATTCTATTTTTGTGTGTGTGTGTGGAATCGTACCCTAGCTTGCTCTTGCCTGATTGCACTTGGATAGCGAGAAAGTACGTATATGTAAAGAAATGTAATAAATTTGTGTATGGAATAAAATGAACTTCTCTCCTATAAAGTATATAGAAAATACTTGCTCTCGTGTCCCTTGTGATGGAGTTAGAAGGATGCAATAGAGCTCTTATATGCGTTGATGAATGTAACCTTAGGTTGAGATAGTAGATACTTAGTGTTTGGTCCCTTATTATGATCACATAAGTTTATATTTATATGATTCCTTCGTTTGAACTTCACAATTACTCCCAAAAATTTAGACTACAAAAATATAAGATGCTCAGACGGCTAGAAATGACCAAAAACTTTGAGTATAGTACAAAGAAGAGATGGGGACCATATTCAACGAGGGGACTGGTGTTGGCATCTTGGTCAGGTGCCGTGTCCAAGATGATAAATGTCGAAGTCGAAAAGGAAGACTGAGCAAATAAGGGTGTAAGATCGAAATTAGAAATAGAAAGGAAAGAAAGGTGGCCAAAAATATGGGTTTATAAGTACAGTTCTTTCTTAGGAATCGGATGAATAGTATTATGAAATCGAACTAGATAATTACCCAAAGTGCATGATTTTGTGTCTACAAAGACTAGTGGAAATATAGAATTTATTAGTTTCTAGGAAAGCTAACCTTATGGTTTTGAAACCTCCAATTAAAAATGTGAAGTATTCGGTTTAATGTTCCGAGTCATCATTCTACACAAATCAACATTTCTTTTTGTGTAAACATGAAAGAATTTTCCACATTTTACAGAGAAAAGATTAAATATGTGAGGAAGCTTACATTTTATTGAGGAAAAATATTTTTCACATGGATAAAGAAAACATTACCTCTATGAGGATCTTCAATGCACAATATTTCTATTCAATATATCATGTTTCGTTTATTCTAATATGACATTTATGTTACATGTGATTAGTTGTTACCCTTTAGGTTTTATTTAAAAATTTTAACAATTTGAGGGAAATATTGATCTCATTTATATAACATTTAATGTATACAACAATTTCAAGAAAATATTGATGTCATATATACCATTTAATGTTAATAATCACTTTCCCTACAAATATCAATTTTACACTTACAAGTCTCTATCATAAATTCTATCTTTTAAGAAGCCCTAGTTTTGGTTGACATTTATTGAAATTTATTAAAAAAATTGGGACAAAATTTATGTACATTAGATAAAAAAATATATTACGAACTTGTAAAGAAAGAAGGTTATATGAAAGAACACAATGTCACATTGCTCTTAGGTCTAGTCCCAACTTTCTCAAATTTGTTCAAGTTCCATTTATAGATTCCTTATCTTATCTATCAATCAATGGTGTTTGGTTGGATTAATTTGTCCTATTTGATCAATTACACAATGCTACCGATTATGACCTGTCTTTATATAGTCACTATAAAAGTATTTGGCTATTCTTCCACACGGTGTTAAGATGTAGGGCTTACTCAAAAGAGTTTAAATTCCCTCTTTAGGACAAGTGTAATTAGTTTAATTAATTTTGGTGATGATTTTATTCTCGCTTTGTTGTTGATGAATGCATATGGCCTCACATTGGGATTGAATATTGATTAGTGGGAAACACATTTTAATAGAAAATACTTTCTTCAACATCTCATAGATGTAATATGGATTTTTGACAAATAATTAATAAGAAAAATTTCCAAAATTCAATTATTAACAATCATAAATCAACATATACACATAAAAAGTAGTTGATAAGCATCTAAGAAATATAACGTTATGCTATTACATGAACCAATTTCTCTCGCACCTTATTTGTGTAGAACAGAGATCTATTTCAATTGAAAAACAATAACAAACTCTTTTCGAATTTGAAAAATAAATATTTAGATTAAGTTGAACTATAACACGCAAACCGTATGGTCAACATGCATTGTTTGTAGTGCCTCATCCCTCATGCTCTTTTTTTTTCTTCGACGACCATGTTGCTAAGTGTTGAATGTCGTTGCTTTTCATTAAACATTAGGGGCTTCACCTTGTCGAGCTTACACATTGATCGCTCTTATGCTTGGGCTCTTGATTAAGTGGTTTCATTTTGTCCCTATCGTTTAGATCCTAAAGGATTATATGTGTATCAATTAGATTTTTATATGTGTATAATAATAATATAATTTTATTTTTAATTAATTAAGCCTTTTCAGGCCCCTACACATGTTTTTATCAAAAGTTATTGGCTATTTGACGTTTCTTGCCCACCAAAATTTGTAAATATGTATGGTCAATATTTCTTTTTCTTAGCGTGGAAATATGGGATTCTTTGTTTCCTTGGTTCCCGGAAAGTGGGTGCATGGAGTTTAATGGATGCCTTTTTGTCCTTGGTTTTCCTTTCCAATTGTCTTCTTATTAAAATGTCACCCATTCGGCTGGAAGGTGTTTGGCGTGGCGTGTGTTTTGTGGGGGTCATTTTCACTGTGTTAGTGGCATTTTGTTTTGTGCAGACTGAAATTGCATGTTATGCACTGCCCACCTTATTTTTTTGGATCAATGTCCCTCCTTGTCTCTCCTCGGCTCGTGATTGCAGCCTATAAGGATTTCTCCCGATCTGGCCGCCACGTGAAGAGTGTTGGTGTGCATTCCTTGATGGTTGGTACATTTCCTTTGATTTTTCGGATGCTCTAGTTACCCTCCGGAGAGGATGCCTTTACACTTTTGAAATGTCCTCTAACGCGATTCCAGGCAGGAAGGGTAGAGGTGACCCGATCATGTATGACACAGACATGGTAGGTGAGAAATGGGCGGGTTCATCAATAGTTATTGTGAATACTCATTTTCAGTTGAGGGGTTTAATGGAGGGATTTGTCGGATATTGTAGTTGTAGCTTCCATGGTAGAAAAGTATGCAAAATTTATAAGAACAGGACAACATGTGTATGGTTTCACAAAATACCTAAAAAAATTGTGTTCTCTAGAATCGCATGATGATAATAGGGTATGCACTACATGGAGTCATTGAAAATATATGGGAACTAGTTGTTAGAATGCCTCAAAGAAATGTGGTCTCATAGAGTGCTATGATTTGTAGGATGTGTAAAAAAATGAGTTTGTTGAAAAGGCCTTGGAAACTTTCAAGCAGATGCAAAACCATATTCCGTAACCTTAGTTGTATTCTCCCTATGTGTGCGCCTAAATGGGAGCTTTAAATCAATATATGGACTGGTAAAAGTGCATAAAAAATGTGGAAATAAACACAAGGCAGGAGAGCGATTTGACTAAAATGTCGATAAAAATGTGGCCTGCTCAAAAGGAACATGGTATTATAGACCTTGAATACATGCAGTTTTACACAGAATGGTTTGTTAGTTCTGTATGTAAGTTGTGGATGTACTGCAAGTTGTTGCTCATAAATATCGGTTGAGCTTGGATTCATTCATGGAGATATGCATACTCATAACCTACTATGGTGGGTGAAATCCAAATTTCATAACCTTTGCAAGCATCCTAACTCCTTGTGCCGAGCAGTGTGAATTTTGGAGCAAGATTGTCGTGTGGTGGACTCTTTGTCTGTATGCGTTCTAACTAGCTTGGGGCACCTCATACACTACATCATTGATTAATAGGACTTGTACAAAGTGGGTATGTTAAAAAGATTAGAAAATTTCAAGCAACTACTTATTATGTTGGGAAACTTTAAGTGATCGGGAAGTTGGTGTGACGTGGTGGAGGTTAGATCTAGGTTTGTGAACCTGGTTGACGAAGTGCCAAGTAAGATGCTTAACCGAAGCCTACGGCTTCGACTGAATTCGTTCTCCAAGCATGGTTCTTCTTCCATTACCTCTCATAATTCTCATGTTTTAGTTATCTTTTGCAACGAAAAAGAATTTTAAATTTATGGGATTTTTCATACGGTTAAATGTTTTTTCAACTCATTGCAAAACAATAAAGTGTCGTGTTGCAACTCTCGAAGTCGTTATAACTCATCTAATTTAAACCACGAACTATCACCCTCACTTCGAGATGATTTAGAAAAATCTTAATCTTATTGATCACTCCAATATAGTTTTATCGACACTGCAGACGAATTTGACTCGACATTGTTAAAGTTGACCTTCTCCTTTTTTGAATACTTAAATTTTGCAATTTTCATAGACTCACTAAGTACCCTTTACTGACTCTTGAAATGAGATGTGAAGTTTCATTCATGTGCCTTGGTATATGAGGAGTCACCTTGATCTTTGGTTTGACCCAAAATGAATATATGAATTCCTTTTGATGCTCTTATAGGAGCCCTGTGACACTGGTTTACAGCAGTTGAAAGCTGTTAAATCTAGAAAGTTGGCTTTCATTTTGAAATGTCATTTGAAACCTGGATGGAGAAATTACTTCCCGTCTTCACAAATATCTCATGTTTATACTAGACAATTGCATGGAACATTCAATATAGGAAAGAGCACTTTTCGGGATAGTTTGGCAAAGCCATTTTGTAGGCCTCCGGTTGCAGTTTGATGAGGTCAAACTGGTACAATTTCATCTTGTCGCTCCAGAAAACTTGTTGCCATTTAAAAATGGTCCTCTAGTTCTCAATCGTCGACTCTGATGAATTCTATTTATATAGGGGAACTAGTAGGAGATGTCTCGTTGTGTGCTCCTCCATTGAACTTCATTTTTGGACACGGATTTCTAGGCACTCGAGCTAATTTTTGTCATTTTACAACTGGGTCAACTACGATCAGTAGCCCCAGAAAATTAGCTTCCAAACGAAAACTGTTCACTCTTTCTCAATTCTCATCGATTCTATGAACTCCTATTATATCTGGGGACACGTAAAAAGTTTTTCTTGGTGTGCGTGTTCATTGGAAGATAAACTTTGGAAGCAGTTTCTTAGCCTCAGAGCCCATTTTCCACGTTTTGTAGCTAATGAGAAAATGTAAAAGTAGAAAGTTGTGGACCCTCATAGAGTTGCCAAATCACCCTGGAAACGTTTAACACATGTAAATAATTGTTTAAAACACTATAATGAAACTTGTTGTGTGTATTGGAACTTTTGAAAAAATGATGTTTTCTCTCTCTTCCTTTCTCTTTCTCTCTCCTAGGTTTATAAAATGAAGAAAAATGAAAGGCAATGAATACATGTTTCTGGACCTTTTTTATTTCGATTGCAAATTGTAATTATTGTTAGATGTAAATGGGAAACTGAAAAATGATAATTATGATTGATTAGGGTGGATGCCATGCTAGCGATTTATCATTGATATCTTGCTCACGTGGGTTTTGCAGGATGGAAGAATGACGACGAAAAAGGTGATGTGTAATTTAATTATTATTATTGTAATTTTTATAGGTCATTGTAAAATGAATAACTGTCTAATGTAGTCTCTTGTTACCAAAAATTTATAATTGAGATTTGTTAATATGCATGATATGCTAGTTTTAGGGATACTTAGGAAATGTGCATCTAATCACCAGTTCAATTTTGATTCTTAGTTGTGTATGGAAAAAAGGGTTTGATATATATATAATATGAAATTGAATTTAATATATTGTAGTACCTTTTCATTATTCAATAAACGATTAAATTAATTCTTGGGTTATCTTCTTACCTTGCAAACATAATAAAGAGTTTTAATGGGAACACTCAACCTTAATAAAATATTTGTGTATAACTTGCTTGTTTGTGTGATCCTCTTTTTTACCATATAAGAAATTAAACCGTAGAACGACCTTAAACTTTGCACTCAATGCGACCTCCTAGGTTAGGTAAATAACCCCCTAGCTAGAGTTACCGTTATAGTGATTAGGTTTAGCAACATTGTCGTGAACCCATATTTTAGGAATGACATGGTCCAACTTTATCCGAGTATGCGGTTTCCTTATAGTTTTGCTAATCACGAGAAGAATGTCCTCTCTTGGTCCGATACCGGGATGAGTGTTGAAGACCACCTTAGAATTCACCTTATGAGTCCTTGTTTGAAGGAACGACTAAGCGGTGCAACCCTAGATTCTATCAAAATAACATCTTGGTATTTTTCTTGAATGTGGTTTAGTATAAATATGTTTGCTTGCCTTAAACTCTTATATAGTTGAGGCGTAGATCATTAAGTGCATATTGGAATAAACCAAACCTCAGCTGATTAGGAGGTGTCACTTATGGTTCATGTATAGTTTACAATTCTTCCGATCATGTACCCCTTCAAGATGTTAGTCAAATACTTCTGTAACTCCTGATTTCAAAACAATGCTAAGAACGAGACCTTAGTGCGATGTAAGAGCATACCATATAATGTTGCACACGAGATTGGAGATTAGGATTAAGGTCAATTTTGGAGTCCTTATAACTTAATTAAACTTTTTCATGCGTTGCAAGAATATAAATTACCTTGGTGTGACCAAACGTCAACACAACAAAGAGATATACATATAAAAATCAAATTTGGAATTCAAAAATTATTGAAATACAATAATAATGGTAGTGAAATAAGTATTCCATGATCGATGGATGTTCTTGGGGAAAAATCTATTTCAAATATATGTCTTCCTTGATCCCAAGATTTCATCTTGACATCACGTTAGGTTTACTTGTGTAACAAGGTTAAACTCTAAACATTGAATAAGCATTTTGGGAAGCACAATCTTAACATAAGAGTGAGAGAGTTAGAATTTTGTATGAAATTTGAAATATGGAAAATACTTATGTAAGTTATGAAGATTGTCATAAGGGTAAAGAGAAAAATTAACTGGTCGAATAATAAGTGAAATGTGAAACGAATTTTCAGAACATGTAGGTGGAAAAGGGAGAATAGTTATGCTTGCATAATAATGTTATTGGATGTTTAAATTAATCTAGATGTAACCATGGTAATGTAGTGTTGTGGGTTGTCAATCCTTAATTCCCTTTTATTGTGATCGTGTTATTGCTAGTATTCGTTCATTGGGAAAGGTGTGGCATCAACCCGCCGATGTCGTCTACATGTGTTTATGTGGGTCGATGACTTATGTGATTATCGCATGTGAGTCAAGTTACGTACTTAGAGTCCTTATGGTGTTGTGTGTAGTGAGCAATGTAAGTCAAAAAAATTAATTTATCACGGTATTTTCTTTGTTGTATTTGGGTGTGTAAAATGTGGGCACTACATATGGTATCAGAGCAGAGGTTCATGCTCTTGAACCTCTGGGATAGATTGGAGTTGTGATGATTTTGCATGATGGCGATGGTGTTTCATGATGGTGATAAATATTGGAAGAGTAATGTGTTTTAAGAGTGATGTGATCTATGTCGTAATTGTGATAATGTGAACGTACATGATGTGTATGTCACTTAGTACACATTTGTTATCATGTTGATGTGCTGGGGATGGGAGTATTCTCTCTCCTCCGTATGGATTCTATGAAGAATTCATGTGTGAATTACTGCTTGTGATGAGAGTATTGACTCTCCTTTTCATGGATCCAATGAGGAATCCGTGTGTGATGTACCACCTTGTTTTGTGTGAATGGAATGATATTGTGAATTGTAGAGTGTTGGAACATTTTGACCTTATGTGATGTGAAGATGTATTGATGTATTACATGAAAAATTGGTGTAGAGTGAATTGAATCATATTGTGATGTCGTCACCATGTTGTTATGAGTCATGTGTATCACTATGTTGTATCGCAAAGGGATTATATGTCGTAATGTTAGACATTGTTTTCCTCATACGTATAATTCATGTAATATGTGATGGTTCATGTCATGATTTAGGGGCATATGGTGAGTATGATCCCTAGTGTACAGTGATTGCACTTTGGGTGTAGGATGTGGTAATGTGATGTATCATAACTGTGAAGGTAATGATTGTGTTGTACCCTGTATATTTATACCATGCGCAAGACGTTATGGTTGTTGTGTGTGAATTACCATTGTGTTTGTGATGTAGTTATGTGTATGTTGTGGACCTTACACTAGATGACCCTAAGGGGATAAATTGTCAAGAGTGTATGTGTGGAGAGAGGAGGTATGGACCAGGTTTTCATAATCTTGAGCTGAGTACAAGTGAGAAAGTGGAGTCTTATATAGACTGAAAACCCACTTCTATTTGTTTAGTATACTTTGAGCTTGCTTAGTATATTATGGGTGCACACCACCTTAGGCTCAATTTATACAACCTTGTGTCCCTGCTCTTTTCTATTGGATTGTTCATTGAATAATCCTATGTGATTTTGACTATGTTGATCCTTATGGGAGTTTGGAGTTATGATTTAGGTAGAGATGATGACAGATACATTATTTGATATACTCATTTCTGGTTACATGTATATTTTCACGAGATGAGGCTCAATGTCCAAGTGCCAGCAACTCGATGAGTACCCCTTTGGTGGTGGTATGAGGCCTTTGTATAGTGATTGTAATTTGCTATTTTCTCAATACATTTTTATTCGTAAATTGATCATTATTTTTTTAGCTAGAACCAGTTGTTTTTCTTGATTGACATGTTCTTATATTTTGGGCATTTATTTGATTGTTGCATTAACATTTGGATTTTGCACTAACCAAGGCTAATTAGCCATTTGTTTTCTTGGTTTTAAAACTTTCTTTTCATATTTGAAAGTTTTGTAGCCTAGCCCAAGGCTTTTGATTTTACCACTTGGCATTTGAATGGATTGTTAAGCTGGTTCTAATGTCGTAATGTGTTGGAATAGGGTCACGGGATTCACCAGGGAGTGGTTGAACTTATGGACCCACGTCTATGTATAGGGTACGCCTCGAGGAGTTACGAGATAACTAGCGAGTTGTTGAACCACGAGTTATTATGTCACTTGGGTTGGGGGGGTGACGGGGCTATTTGTGCCCTAACCTCATTTAAAAGGAGAAAGGAGACGAGCCTCTATCATTGAGTGACATGTTATGCTTTATGGCGCTCTATGGTTGAGTGACATGATATTCTTGATGGCACACTATGGTTGAGTGACCCGACTTGGTTTTGGCACTATGTTTCTTTCTCTTTGGGAGGTATATGGAGTTGTTTGAGGTGTATGGAGTTGTTTTATGATGCTCCAGGAGATATATGGAGTTTTACCTTGTACTTTTGGAGATATCTGGGGTTTGTTTCGTGATGTCTTGTTATGTGTGGAGTTGGTATAGTGAGTTATGTGTACCTGTATGAGTCTTTTTGACACCTTGTTATGTATGAGGCTTGACTCTCCCCTTGGTTGCTATGGAGTTTTGGATATTGGATTGGAACTATGTTGTTACGATCATGGATTGTTTTAGGTCACATGATATGCGTTGTATATGTATCGGCGTGTTGACCCGGTTTATCGATCATATGTGTGTACTAGATCTATGTCTAGGACGTAATTGTTGGAAATTATTTTCTATGTGGTCTAATTTTTGTCATTCCATGGTTTGGTGAAACCCTTGTGATGTGATATGATTGTGTAAGTATGAAAAAGTACATGATTGTAAAATTTTATTGTTGTGTATGATCCTGGTGGGGTGTTGTGGAGTGTAGTTCATGATGGGAACCCACAAGAATGAATAAACTAAAATTCGATAAAAATTAAAATTTAAAGGACTTTAATTAAGAATAATGTTAACAGAAATGGATTAATGAAATAACAAATAAGAGAGAACTACCAATCTTCACAGAACCTTGAAAGTTGAAATTCCTACCAAATGTTCCTAGGGCCACCCCGTGACCATGCTTTTGTGTTTGAAATCTTAACCTTAGAGCGTGCCTTTGCCATATTTGTTCCTTGTTGTTTACCATTTCTCCTTCTTCATTGTATGTCACATTTAGGATGATGCTTTCTTAAGGGGAGGAGAATGTAATGCCTCATCCCTCATGCTCTTTTTATTCTTTGATGAATGTGTTTCTAAGTGGAAAATGTCATTTCTTTTCTATTAAACGTTAGGAGCTTCGCCTTGTCAAGCTTACTGTTGATTGCTCTTATGCTTGGGCTCTTGATTAAGTGATTTCAGTTTGTCCCTATTGTTTAGCTCTTAAAGGATTAATCGAATCTGTTTAGGTGTGAGGAATTTTAAAACATAATAAAAATAATTAATAAATGAATGGGTATCAATTATATTTTTATATGTGTATAATAATAATAAAATTTTATTTTGAATTAATTAAGCCTTTTTAGGCCCCTACGCATGCTTTTATCACAAGTTATTGGCTATTTGATGTTTCTCGCCCACCGAAATTTGTAAATATGTATGGCCAATTTTTCTTTTGCTTAGCATGGAAATATGGGATTCTTTGTTTCCTTGGTTCTCAGAAAGTGGGTGCGTGGAGTTTAATGGATGCCTTTTTTGTGCTTGGTTTTCCTTTCTAGTTGTCTTCTCATTAAAATGTCTCGACCCATTGTTGGAAGGTGCTTGACGTGGTGTGTGTTTTTGTGGGGGGTTCGTTTTCATTATATTAGTGGCGTTTTCTTTGTGTAGACTAAAATTGTTTGTTAATGCACTTGCCCACCTTTTTTTTTTTGGATTGATGTTCCTCCTTGTCTCTCCCTAGCTCATGATTACAGCCCTACTGAGGATTTCTCACGATGCTTTGGCCACATGAAGAGTGTTGGTGCACGTTCCTTGATGGATGGGACGTTTCCTTTGTTGTTTCGCATGCTCTAGTTACCTGCTTTGGAGAGGACACCTTTGCACTTGCCAAATCTCCTCTAGCACCGATTCTAAGAAGCAGTAGAGGTGAATTGATCACGTATGACACAGACATGGAAGGTGAGAAATGGGTAGGTTCATCAACAATTATTGTGGAGACTCATTTTGAGTCTAGGCCCTAGGGGTTTAATGGAGGGATTTGTCGGATATTGTAGTTGCAGCTTCCGGTAGACAAGTATAAAAAACCTAGAAGAGCAAAAAACACGTGTGTGGTTTCACAAAATACCCACATAAAAAACGTGTTCTCTGGACTACAATGATAGCGGGGTATGCACTACATGGAGTTGTTGAAAATTCATGGGAACTATTTTTTAGAATGCCTCAAAGAAATGCGGTCTCATAGAGTGCTATGATTTGTAGGATGTGCAAAAAAAATGAGTTTGTTGGAAAGGCCTTGGAAACTTTCAAGCAGATGCAAAACCATATTTTGCAACCTTAGCTTTATTCTCCCTGTGTTTGCGCCTAAATGGGAGCTTTAAATTAGTATATGGACTGGTAAAAGTGTATACAAAATGTGGAAATAAACACAAGGCATAAGATCGGTTTGACTAAAATGTCAGATAAAAATGCAGCCTACTGGAAAGGAACACGGTATTATAGACTGAATACATGTAGTTTTTCACGAGAATGGTTTGTTAGTTCTGTATGTAAGTTGTGAATGTGTACAAGCAAGTTGGTACTGATAAATATCGGTTGAGCTTGGATTCATTCATGGAGATATGCATACTCATAACCTACTATGGTGGGTGAAATCCAAATTTCATAACCTTTGCAAGCATCCTAACTCCTTGCCGAGATGTGAATTTTGGAGCAAGGTTTTCATGTGGTGGACTTTTTGTTTGTATGCATTCTAATTAGCTTGGGGCACCTCATACATTGCATCATCGATTAACAAGATTTGTACGAAGTGGGTAGTTAAAAAGCCCGAGAAAATTTCAAGCAACTACTTATTCTAGTCGGAAACTTCAAGTGATCGAGAAGTTGGTGTGACGTGGTGGAGGTTAGATCCAGGTTCATAAACTAGTTGACGAAGTGCCAAGCAAGATGCTGAACCGAAGCCTACGGCTTCGACCGAATTCATTCTCCATTCATGGTTCTTCTTCCCTTACCTCTCATAATTCTCGTGTTTTAGTTCTCTTTTGAAACTAAATAGAATTTTAAATTTATGGTATTTTTAATATAGTTAAATGTTCCTTCAACTTGTTGTAAAACAATAAAGTGTCGTGTCGAACTCTCGATGTCATTATAACTCATCTACTTTAAACCATGAACTATCACCCTCGCTTCGAGATGATTTAGAAAACTCTTACCCTTCTTAATCACTCCAATCTCAATCTCCACCCTATACAGGTACCTTTCCCTATGCTACCTAGTCCTGTAGCGTGGCCACCTGTGCCTTTAGGCCTATTAACTACCCCTACACTATACCCAACTGTGTAATTAGAGTCACCATCTACCTTTGTAGGGAATCCCTCTGTAATGTGATGGTGGCTAAATCCGGCTTCCCCGATCTTGGTGGTACTAATCATAAGTGTGCAACCCACCAATGTCTGTATCTATCTATCACCCTAATGTAACCAATTCATCAATCTCTCACATGCTCCTCCTGCCCTTTCGGAACTATCGGTTGTGGTAGAGGTAGAGGCCTCTCCATGTCATCCCTCATGTACTGTGGGAAAGGTGGCGTATATCGAGAAGCGAGTCAAAATGTCATCTAACCTGTCTATGGGTATCATCTCGTACTCTTACGCACGTCACTTCTCTAACCATCTAAGTTCTTCTAATCCATCTAACTCATTAGACATCTTTCTATATGAGGGAAAATAAACATACGGTCTCCAAATGATGTCCATGTTAGACAACCCCTCCAATAAACACATGTAGTAGGTGACATCATGAGTCACCACAGTCGTTTGATGCTCTCAATGACATGAACCCATCACCCTGTAACCCACAGAACAAAACATGGCTCGAATGCATCAACACAGGGCATGCCAACTAAACACACACACACACAATGTGCTCATATGCCAAAAATGAAGTAGGAAAGTGCAGCATAATTTGAACCTCCGTAGTGGACCATACACCCATAACTCCCTATATAGGTGCACCAAGAATATAGGTGCCCATGCAAATTAGGTCCTTTCCACCACCATATCATGCAAGACCCCCATCAATTATTGTGGGAATCTCCCACACTCTACATCGAGAAGTGAAAAATAACATAATGCCTCCATCAAAAACACTACTAGTCTTGTCTCCTCTAGATGAACCAAGTACATCTCTCCATAGCTCATGCTAGTAAAGTGAAACCTCATGTCCTCCAACCCCTTGCCAATGACTATCGGTATCGAATCCTCGAGACACCCCTTAGGATATCAACTATACCTACATCCCCACTATAGCCAACCGCAAGATCCTGTACACATCCTATAGGGTGACCGTGATCACACCCATTAGTAGATGGAATGTGTTGGTCACCGAATCCCATCTGTCGATGAGGGTGACCATCAAACACAACTTTTAGACTATATGCCCACAACTTCTAACCCTAATCAGGCCAACCTCTACAACATGCCACCAATCCTTGACTTTTGCACATCCTCTAACCATCACGAGCAAGGTCGGTACCCTATTCCACATCCACAGTTGATATCTTACCTACATCTAACAAAATACCACATTAATCCACCTTGATCATACCTATAATCATTCTTGACACCTCACCTACAGCGATTACCCTCCCTCTTTTTCCCCTCTTAACTTACCTTCTTATCACATATTCTATCTACCCACCCCAACCCTCACCCACTATCAATCAAACCATACCTATTTCAAACTCTTTACCCATGTTATGTTTTTCATCAACAACATATTGTTTTCCCACTATCTATCTCACCCACCCACCCTAGAGCCTTTTGGGACCCTTTTTCTCCATAGGATTACCGTGTAAGTTACCTCGAACCGACCACGGTCTCTCGAAAATGGCATCGGTCACCTTATCTATGGTGATACCTGCTCAGCGCCACCGATGTTGGCCACCCATTGACCAATGCGAGTCCAGCGTCGTGCTGAAATATGTGACACCCAAATTCCTTTCTTTCTAAAAATCCCTTCTTCTACCTTTTTACCCAACCATTCCTACCTAAATCTACAATCAACTCCTCCCCACCCCTCATTCACCTAACCACACCTCTGCCTATTCCTATTTTACCCAAATTTTCTTCCCAAATTCAAACTCCCCTTTTCCCCCCAAAACCCGTTTTCCTTCCTTGACCTATATACCCAATATACCTCACAACAAGAAGGTAAGGGATTGACTCTTACCTCATCGCACTACCGTCTCCGTTGTGGGACGTCGGGCTTCTATATGGGTGCTCCACCTAATCCCTCGGCACCTCTTTCATGTTCAATAACCAAATCCAATCCTCTTGACCTCCACCCAATAACGATCGATCTCCATGTGCACGTAGACTACTCTAGGATCCTCTAGCCAATAGGATCTATCCACCTAAGAAGGATATCGCCCCTTGTTCTTTCCTCACGACAAATTACAACTCGTTTCATGCTCTTTTGTTTTCACAAAATCCAAAACGTACAATTAAATTCATATTATATGGCTTTTTTCTTTTTATATACCCATGTCGACTTGAATGACATCATTTATACTTAAACCGACATCGGTCCTATGCCCTAGAGCACTATGGTTGGTTACACCCAAACCGATATCGGTCATCTACCCTAATAAATCATGATAAACTTACCTAGACCGTCACCAGTTGCGTATGATCGGTATCGATTATCTGTCATACTCTTGCCCATACCCTTTCCCCATTACTGACCAAACTTAACCAACCCCGACGGTGTTTGGCCTTACCCAACCTTATCATAACTTACCTCCAGGCCTACATTACCTATACAGGTCTTTAATTGTAATTAGGGACTTGTTATTTTACCCATACCTTGGGCCTACCTATTCCATGACCTAGCTACTTAGACCCAAAACATTGTTAGTGACCTATGACCTCCTGTGCTCATTATACCTAGCGACTTTGTTACCCATGTTGTTTGAAATAAGGACCTTACATTGCCTATTTTCATGCTATTTATCCTAACCTAACCTTTGGTGTCTGGAACATACCTACACGTTCTTGCACTGGCCTACAATGTGCTTACGCACAATATCAAATCTGCATGCAAGCAAAACCAACATACTTTCACATATCCAGACATCCATATCTATCACTAGGAAATATATTGAAGCATTGCACTCACCGAATCATGCAGGAACCATTGCAATGATATCCAACACTACACTTCGATAAATAGCCTCTACCATTCAGCCATCAAAATCTACATCACAGTAAGTATATCTCTACCAACATTGTCCATTTCAGCATAGTTAACTTTTTTCATCCCTGTCATTAGTTCATACTTTGCATGTTCATTCCTCCATTGCTTAATAGCTTGTAATCCCACCATTTCCCTTACCCACACCACCAAATCACCATTCGAATTAATCTATATTTTTATTGTACTTGAGATATCTAGAGGCCTTCTCATTCACTCTCCCAACCTTATTTGACCTCATATTAGCCCCTTACATTTGATCTATTTTAATGTCTTTTACCTTGACCATACCGACACCGGTTATCGCAACCATCTTGATTCTACCTAAACCAAAATCAGTCGCACCCGAATGACATCGGTATCATGTTTTATACCTTGACCAAGAATAGACCCAACAATCATTATACAAGCTAACCTAAATAACCCGAGAATCGAACTTGACTAGTCCAGTACCTTGATAGATACCTCATCTCTTAGATCCAACTATAGCCTAGCTTGTTGTGATTGGATTTCCTTATTGTACTTGAATGAAATACCTAAATCATATCAACTACAGTATGAATTTACTTGTTTCTCGCATTAATTTGTTTTAAACAATGGATTGATAGCCGTCTAGGGAGTATCACAGTTCCTGCAACTAGCATACACTAGGCAATCCACTATCATATACCATTTAACTATCATCTTGTGGTCTTGTTTTCTATTATAGGTATTTTCTCCTAGCCAAAAGGAATCTCTCACATTCAGCCATGGATCAAGAAGTCAGAACGCACATAAAAACCATCAACCAACCAACATTTAACAGGTATTCTTCCTTAGCCCTTACCCTTATCTGTTTCGTCATTTCGAAAAGGCGAGAGAAAATTGTGAAACATGGTCATTTATCCTATTGTCTCTATTAATCCCTATAATCTGAGTTCATGTTCAAATGAGAAAACATTGATCTCCCTACGTTGAATTTAACCGAGTCAATCTCATCCCTCCTCTACCTCAATTATCCAACCATTATCCTCTAAACCTCGCACTTGGCTATTGTCTTGTAGTAGCCTTCTAGTGAATTTTCCATCTCCTAAGCTCATCTCGGTTGTAACTCAATCCCTTCACAACATTTTGAGCTATGAATCGTATCCCTTCG
This sequence comes from Taxus wallichiana var. yunnanensis, assembly GCA_018340775.1. NCBI lineage: Eukaryota > Viridiplantae > Streptophyta > Pinopsida > Cupressales > Taxaceae > Taxus > Taxus wallichiana. Next base: position 236,665,269 of record CM031241.1, read on the forward strand.
TCGTGGACTTAGATAGGTCCATGCTTGGACATGATTAATATTCCTCCCTTGCTTACGTGAATTGACCAAGATCCTTTCAATGTTTCAACAAAATCAGCCCATCGAGTTAGGTTCCAACCTTGAGCTACTATGGTCTTCACGTTGTGCCCCATCTTTCTTTCATTGAGCTCATGTCCACTCACTCGACTTGTTACAACTGAGTACCTCCATGAGCTAGCATTGAGTTGAGCCCGAGTTGGGCTAGGTGAGCTCACTTATTGATTTATTAATTATTTTAATCGTGTTATCTCCATGATGACTGGAAGTGGGTTCCTGGGACCAATGTCATAATTAGATTGTAATAGGACCCCATTGTCTAATTTTTCCATGTGTGAAAAATTGGATAAAATTTTTAGCAACCTCTCGGGGATGATTGCCTTCTAAGAATGATTCCACTAGCCTTAAGTCATCCATTGGGCATGGAGGCAATTTTGGAATCCAAAAACTTATTTGGTCTTCTGTGATACATCCCGAGGTCTCTTTGAGCATTTCGATCTTGGACCTCCCTAGAATGCTAAGCATGAAGTATACTGAAACTATTTAATGCTTGACATCTATGGAAAAAATTATAATTTTAAATGAGGAAGATCATGAAACTCTTATGGAAACCATTAACCTTCCTTTTTCTCGACACCTTCCTATGATGAAACAGTGTCCAAAACAACACAAAACACAAAAATGAGGGGGAAAAAGAACAACACACAACAACAATGTGCATAAGTAGTTTGAGGAAAAAACCAAAGTAAATCAAAGGGGGTGGAACACATCTCAAGAACAAGCTTTCAGATGTATCCCATTCACATGGATGGGAAATTCTTCTCCATTCATCCTAGAAAATCAAATGAATTCACCTCTTTTCCACTTATGATGATGTATGGACCACTCTAGAGAGCATCAAACTTGGTGTGCTTTCCTAGTTTTTCCCTATCTTCATCCCATTTGAGAACTAAATATCCCTCTTGAAAATGCTTATCGGATGCCTTCTTGTCAAAATATTTCTTAACCTGACCCTGATGTTTCTCCAAAGTCTTCATATCCTTGTTATGTACTTCTTCTAACTCCCGAGCTCAAAAAACTTGACTATCAATTTATTACTCTCCATAGCTTTGAGTTGATGAGCTTAATCCAAAGAAGGTAACTCCAAGGAGAGAGGAAGTTTTTACCCTTTCCATATATGAGCATGAAAGGATAATTTTCGATGGCCCTTTTAGGTGTGATTTGATATACCCATAAGGAAGTCATAAGCTATGTATACCAAGTCCTCTTGTTAGTTTCCATTGTGTGATTAATAATCCTTATGAGGTTTATTTACTAGACTCGAGAAAATCCGTTTCATTGTGGATAGCAATTGGATGAAGTCTTGATGTAGAACCCATTTTTAATAGCCCATTCACTCAATTTCATACCAAGAAAATCCAATGTGTTATCGAAATGACTGCAAAAGGAACACCAAACCTTGTCATTATAGCTTCCAAGAAATCTAGAACCACCTTTTCATTGCTCTCTTTCAATGCTACCACCTCTTTCCATCGAGTAGAATAGTACATTGTAGTAAGGACCCATTTATGTTCGTCACTAAATATAGGATTAATCATTCTAATGAATTCCAACCCCCATTAAACAAAGGGTTGATCCACTTGGTTTAGATGCAGCGGAAGAGCTGCCAACACGATTACTGTGAAAAAGGAACATTCCTTACATTTCCTTACCTAGAGATGGGTATCTTTGAAAAAATTTGGCCAATAGTAACTGGATCACATGATCTTGGTAGAAGTTGTTCATGTAAAATAATTTCCTCTAGATAGGCCATTGTGAAACTCTTCTAGTATATTACTTACTTCTTTTGGTCCTACGCACAGAAGGAGGACACCATTCTAATCTTTTTGAAAAATAATGTTATCTACCAAAACATATGAAATAGATTGAAGATACGAATTCCATATTTGGTTTTTATCCATGTTCATAGGATATACTCCTGAGAAGAGGAAATTATTCATTTTGGATAACTAGTCAACTTTTTCATCACTCTCAATAGTGTTTAGGAGTGTCGCATTCTCACCACCTTTTGATTCCATGTCTACATCAATTTTTTTAAATAAACCTTTACCTCTAACAATTTTGGTAACCTTGATATGTAAATCATACTCCATTACCTTCGTGATTCATCTAGTGTGCTTTTTGTTCATCTCTTTCTTCAAAAAAATCCCTTAACACCTAGATGACACACCATCGAGATGATTTTTTTTTTTGGACAACATGTGCTTGAATTTATTCAAAGCTTGAATAACCACAAATACTTGTTTTTAATGAATGAGTATTTGAGCTCATAGTAATTGAGGGATTGACTTCAAAAATCAATTGGATTCTCCATCGATCATCATTTTTAAGGTGAATATCCTTAAAATGCTCTCTTGACCTGCAAAATAATAAAGGATAAAGTATTTATCAAACCTAGGGTTTACCAGCATTGGAGCTTTAGAAATGGCCATATTGATGGCTTTGAAGCTCTTCGTTCCTTCCTTTTTCCATGAGAATGGAATATTTTTCTTCAACATGGCCATCGGTGGTTTAGTTAATGTCATGAATTGAGGGATGGTTCTCCACAAAAAGTTTATGGTTTCCAAAAACTTTAGATTCCCTTCCTATGACTTGGGAAAGATAAGGACATAATTGAATGAATCCTGGTTTGATCAATTGATAATCCTTCGACTAAAACAACATGCCCCAATAAATTTCCTTCATGCACTACAAAAATATACTTCCTTGGATTAAGTAAAACCCCAAATTCCCTAAACCTTGAAAACCATCCTTAGATGTGTGATGTCAGTTTCTACATGCTTAGAATATAATGTTATATCATCTAGGTAAACCAACATGATATCATTGATTATTCCTTTAAATTCCATGTCCACGACTCTTTCGAAATTATCCTGACATTGGACAATCCGAATGGAATTTTTTTGTAGGCATACATGCCCCACTTGGTAGTGAAATCCATTTTGAATTGGTAAAATTCTTGGACTAGAATTTGATTATAACCTAAATATCCATCGAGAAAAGAAAATATTTGAGATCCTGCCACTATTTGAAGAATTTATTCCATTGTGAGGAGAGGATGATGGTCTTTGAACGAGGCATGGTTAAAATCCTGAAATCTATGCACTGTTGAATCTCTTCAATCTTCTTCCTTATGGGTACTATATTGGATACCCAAAAGTATTGCTTGATGGGAAAAATAATACATGCTTCGATGTGTCTAGTTATTTCCTTTCTCATTAGTGACTCAATTTTGGGATTACTGGGCCTCTATTTTTAGAAAACTGGCTTGGCATTAGGATCCAGTTCCTTGGTATGTTTTGGCATGCTTGGATCAAAAACATGTAAGTTTTTATAGCTCCACACAAAAATGTTGTTATACTCTTAACAAATTTTGATGAAATCTTATTTCTCTTTGGAAGTAAACACTTTCCAAATCTTCACAAACTTCTCATGCACTACCTTGACTTCCTCAAAATCTTCTTCGTTGACCACCATCTTAGAGCTTTGTCTGTTGGCTTGATCATCTAAATTGAAAATGAAATCTAGAGTAACTAAGCCTTTTGGTAGTTTCTTTCTTTTCAATTGTATAATTTGATCACCATATGACTCTTGCAATTCATCGATTTCTTGAAAAAAATCTACCTCTTCTTGTAGGAAAAGGACAATTTGTTTGTCACAATCTAACACTTTCTAGCTGCTTTAACATTATCGGGTAATTTGGGTAAAATCACCATTTTGAAAAATTACTACCCCTCTTTCATGATATCAATAGGTATGTCATATTTTAAGCCAATTATAGCAATCCTATTAGCATCTTGATTTTGATATCTAGGAACCAAATGGATTCTAAAAGCTTTGAAATATTCAATCAAGTCCAAAACTTGGTTCTTATATGATCTTAAAAGATCATTCTTAGATGCATTGTGTGCCGTCGGTTTATGAACAACTAACTCATTATCTCAAAAAAAATAGTAATGTAATTTTTTGGGCATGACCGAAACTCTTGGCACCATAATTGATCATGAAATTATGCACCACATGGTTGCCAATGATCAAGGAAATATAGAATGGTGGTGATTTGTTAGCTTTGGGAATAATTTCCCCTTCTAGTTGACACAAACTTGTAGTATCTGCTACTCCACAACTTTGACGATCCATGAGTTGTACAAAAACTATTTAGAGCCTCTCACAACAAATATCTTTGAGAAGGAATTAAGAGTGCATCCCACATAGTAACACTCAAATTATTTTTATTCATTTTTTCTACTATGATGAAGGAAATAGCTCTAAATTTGCTGACACTTCTTTGGGTATTCAAATCCTCCTTTAGAAAGTGCTTGTTGGGTATTGTGATGCTGAAGAACCTTCTTTCCTTACATCTTGGATAACAAGTATTTACGGTGGTTTCTCTCCCACATCTTTATCAACCACCACTTGTGTCGGAGAGGCTATGAATTGGATGCTTGATCATATCTGGAAGTTTGAGGTTCCATTTATCTCTTCTTGGAATGCATTTTTGCCACAAGCCCGATGAGGAATCGTATTCAACCCGTAAAAATATTTTCTTTCTAGTTTAGAAAATTGCTTTCTTTGGGTGCCTATGGTTGATATGTTATTTCTTGCATAGATGTGTTCTCTGTTAGTTCATAAGGGGAAAAATCACTTTGAACCATAAGGGCACTGGACAAGAACTCCATTGGGATAAATATTTTGATTATGGGGTTGATAAAAGGGTAGCACCATTTGTAGTCTTACACTAGATTATTCTCGGACAAGTACAATGGATCTAGATGAGCTAGCAAGAAGAGAGCTGCAAAATTTCAAAGCCCAAACATTCACAACTTGATTTGTAGCTTGATTTTATGGCTGAGTTTTCCTTTGAAAAGGATGAAGGTTAGGTGATACTACTGATTTTGTGGCTGATATAGACAAATGTATTGAAACTATTGCCTCTTGAATGCAACGAGTGCATTTCCAAAAGTTTGTATTAGTGACTTGACTTCAAATATATCATTTGAAGAAGCAACAACAGATTAAACTAGTTGATTAGAGGCTTCTAGAATAGGAGAAATGATAGGTTGATTGTTCGTAAGGTCTGGAGACAACAACTTTGACGGTCGTGGAGCTATCTTTCCGGCTGAATCAAGGAATTTTCCACTCTTATGACAATTCCGTAGGCATTAGGTAATGTAACCCCTCCCATGGACTCGATCATAACTACTACATCACTATCCAAGGCCCACAAATAGTACAAGAATGCATTATGTGGAGAAGGCTTTATAAATTTCAAAATCCAATTCCTGGTCCTATGGAATTCGAAGTTGAAATCACTCATGTATTCTTGGGAGCTCTCTTCATGGTAGTGAGATGTTCCAAAAGTGATAAGTTATCACTCTTATCTTCAAATTATTTATAGATATTTTCTCGTAACTCATCCTAAGTGGTTATAGTACCAACACTTAACCCTCGAAACCATTGAAGTGATTTTTCCTTAAAAGAGGTACTAAGAATTCTAATCACAACGTTGTCCTCCATGATATTATGTATTGTACAAATTTTTATTACATCAAGAATATGTTCCGCTAGAGTAACATGAGTTTCCTCTATCTAAAATAGTAAAATTTTGAGTGTCGCATGACAAGTATAGGGTCAAGTTGACCCAATAAAAGAGAAAGCTGCTTGCATTAAAAGGGGGAAAAACTTGGTTTCGTGCCATAGCAACAAGAGGTTGATTGCTCCTTGGTGGAGGTAACCTTTTGTATGGAGGATTTAAATTACCCTATAACGTAAAAAGCTGCAATTTGGTGATGTTGAAATGCCTATTCTTATTCTCTTTGGAGGAGATGAGGAAATTTTGATATGTTGATAATTTCCTTTCTTTAAAAATCTCTTTTCTGAATTCTTCACATAAGTAAACACTCTGAGATTTCGAATTAAGAGATATAGAGGCACCATATACTTTAAATTGTGTAAGTGAGAAGAGAAGTACCAACTTTGTCCCATGGGGCGTGCCAAAGACTGTTGTCGACAAATCACACCCTCTAAATGGCCAAAATGTGAGCATTGCATTTGGTTTGATTAGGACACATAGGATCACCTCTCAATCTATGGGACTTGGGCTTGAGGTCAACCTATGGAGAAGGCCATCTTCCTCTTCCTAAACTAAGTGTTGTACTACTCCTAATGTTATAAAATGGCTATCTAGTCCTATGCTAACATTTTCATGGGTTTTAGGGAAAGAGATCTGCCGAAATGAAACTATACTTAAGATTGTGATGCATAAAATAAAGGGTGTTACAAGAATCGGGAAGGGTTAATTTCAAGAGGGTATGTGCACCACACGTCAACTTCACTTACTGCAACTTAGAGAGGGTACATAATACCATAGACTAGGAAACACATGTTCCCTTTATTAAACCCAATCATACACAACAATCTAACAGTCTTTGAGTGAAGAAGGATGTACTTGAGAAGGGTGAGCAGGTAGAACAACTCAAGCTGTATGCAATAATCCACCACTTGATAATCACGAGCTCTAAAACCTGCAATAGAAATGTGAACTTACAGTGTACATGCAAGCATGAGAAAAGGCACAAAGAAGTATAGAAGGATGAAAGGACCAAGATTAGTCATAAAACACACACTTTTATTTCTTCAATAACGTGTGCAATGCATCATACATTTAGAATATGAAATGGTTTCCATTACATTCTTGAAAAGGAGGCTTGAAAGTTCCCTCAACATATAAGGACAACTTTCAGAAGAGAGAGGACTCTTGAACAATTGCGCTTGCTTAAGATGTCTAAATTTCCAACCTATCGACCTATTGGAACCCTTTGGAATGAGCTTCCAACTTACATTCATAGAATAATATGTGATAGAGAAGAGGAAAGGTCCTAATTAAATTCCTTGAATGAAGGCACATGATGTATTTATTACGAGTTGGTTGAACCACTTGAGAAGGTTCCATCATTTATCATTAATACCTAGTTAACCTAGTTCTATTTAATCGAGTTAAAAGAATATTTAAATAACAATAATAAATATTATTATCAAAATATTTAAATAAAAATATTAAACTAATTAAACTTAAAAAGGTGGGACCCTTGTTGACCGGTTTGTCTTTGAAGGGAAAATTATGATGAAAAGGCCAAAAACCCAACTCGGATGAAAATTATTAGTTCACCTCGGACGAACTCCTCCTTTGCTCAACATAACCAATATCACTATGCTTCAAACTTACATGCAATCGAGATCACATGTACTAATCGAGCTCCTCTCGTTTGATGAGCTCACCTTTATCTGCGAACATTCTCCATGAACCTCATTTGAGCTCGTCACTGAGATTTGTCTCCACAGCTCTGCTTGACCCATCCTCCATGACCGCTCACTTCTTCCTTTCACCGAGTTGGTTGGATTCTCCATGTACCTCACTGCATGACATCGATCTTCCTCGAAACATTCCTCACTCTTACATGACTCGGCGTGAGCAAGTTGACTTATGCAGTCGAGATCCCTTCCTTACGAGTTTTCAATTTTACCTCAAATGAGATCCTTTGTTTACATCGAGTTGGATCCTCACTCATTTATCTCTTCATACTCCTCAGCGTTTATCCTGTATTGGTGATCCCATTTTATCTATTTTTGAGCTCAATGTGAGGTACTTTGACTTGTCTGAGAACTCCATGCATGTATAGCTAGATGTTTTGAATAAACCACCACCTTCATGATCCCATTATTTCTTTGATTGCTTCCTACGCACAAGATATCAATGGCTCATTAACTCTTCTTCCTTGCATCGAGTGGTTTACATGGTTCCAACTTGGTCACCCAAGTTATCTCGAGCTCATCTACCTGTGAGCATCATTTTACATATGAGATCTCAATCCATGTCTCTCACCTGGGATAGGCTTCCTTTGGTTGTCCTTGAGTATTTACTCATATTCTTGAGTCACGAGATCCTGTATAAACCACCCAAGCTATTATTGCAACTTAACTCGGTGATCATTGGTCCAAGCTTGAGCTTCATCCATTTCCTTCATATAAACCGAGATCCTCTCGAGTTTTTACAACCATTTACTATTTTTCTCTCTTTTATGGCTCAATTATATTATATTCATTTGACTCACCATGAAATATAACTAAATGAGATACCTCCCACTGTATTCCAACCTCCAACAAGCTCGGGCCAACTTGGTTTTGATTAACACATGATTTCATATAGTTTAGGTGAGAGAGCTCATAACATATCTCCATGACTTGTGCATTTAACTCAGGTGAGGCCATCGATGTCTTTATCACTTGGCCACAACATCTCAACCGATAACCTCAAAGAAACTCATCCCATGGTTTCCAAGGGTTCCTTGCTAACTGCTTTCCATCCCCGACAACCCATTACCTAGATCGAATGAACTCTATCTTTGCAACGTGATTTCAACTCATGGAAGTAATCCCCCTTATCATCTCGTAGTAGCACTTATGAGTTATTCTTAGGGCCTAAACATGTTCTATACTCCATCTCCAAGTCGAGCTCATTCACATTGAGTGGTCTCACTTGTATTGAAAACCAAACTTCATTTTTTAATGCACCGACTCACCGCACAACCACCTTTTTTACATCACCTCACATCGATCGAGTTACTCAACATCACACGACTACCAAGATTCCCACCATCGAGTTCCTAAAAATAGAACTCCATTGTTACCGAGCTTCCATCGCATCGATCTCGCAACAACAAGCTCCTAGATCGAGCACCCTAATGAAGTAATTGGGCTTCCCATCTACTTGGTTCCAAATTCACTTTATAAGCTTGAAATCATCCATAGAGTGCTCCCTGTTGACACTAAAATTTTCCTTCGTAATTTCTATTTCATTAATTTATGTATTAGGAATAGGATGTTGTTAAATATAATTAGTAGTAGCGTCGATAGAAGATAACGGCGCCGTCGCACGTTGCCGCCAATAATGTGGAGTATGGTAGCGAGTCAAAGTACAATAGGAATGTTGTAAATGTGTAAATATTTGTCGTAAGTGGTGCAGTAATGTTAAAATGTCAAAGTTTGGGTAATTAGAGAAGTAGGGTTTACATGATTAGGAATTAGAAATATTATATTGGTAATAAAGACAGGAGTGAGGTCATAAATATTTTGTGTATTTTATTTGTAAAAATTCTAAAAATATGGAACCCATGTAAAATGATAAGGTTTATCTTATCTTAAAGGATAAGCTTACATGTACGAGATAAGAGTTAAGGTATGGAATATGATTCGTCGAGTGGATTTCTTATCCTATCTTAGAAATAGGATGGATAAGCCTAGAAGTTCTATAAATAGAGAGGCCACCCCCTCATTTAGCATAGAAGGAAGTAGTGAGAAATATTGTAGGAAGTGTGCGAAAGAAGCCATTAGTTTAAAGGTGTGTTGAAGAAGCCATTAAGAGGTGTAATTGTAAAGTTTCTCCAATAGTCTTGGTGAAAATCAAGTGAAGTCAATAACACTTGAAGCACCTCATGGGTGAGATTGTAACAATTTCATGTTAATATTATAATTTACTTTGATATTTCATATTTGTCATCATTCCATCTTATCATAGTCAATGGTATTCTTGTGTTATGTTGTTGTTTTGTTTCCAGTTACATCCACCAAACTAAAGGTGTGCATTAGTAAATAATCATAGCACGAGGAGTTCCGGTGAAGAATTATCATAGTGTTGGATTGGTGATGACATTTTGGAGGGTAACACTAGGTGATAATGTGAAAAATTCATGGGATTTATTAAGCGAAAGTTTTCTTGAAGAATTTGGTGAACAACGAAATATCCGAGATCTCATGATCGAGATCACAAAGCTATCCCAAGGAGAGAAGGAGAAGATAAGGGATTATCATGCTCGTGTTCTAGAGCTAAGGAGGAAGCTCGATGCCCGGATGCGGAAGGAAGGATTAGCGGATGGGTTGATGAATGGCGTGGATAATCTCCTCTATAAGCACTTCATTTTTGGGATGAAGCTAGAGATCGGACAACGAGTGCGTATGACCGCCGGCTACCATTGAACAAGCAAAGGAGATTGCAAGAAGGCAAGAAGAAAGCATGGAAGAGGAGCCCAAAGAAATTGTTGCTAAAGTAGAGCCTACACCAGCACCCTTGGTCAGAATCCACAACCACTTCCGGTGAGAAAAATATTTCTCCTAGTACATCTCTGAGTATGAAGATCTACTCAAAAATATGGGTCGAGTTAACTATTAATCTTTTTCAAGGAAAAGAATTTAGTTCTCAAATGAGAGATAGAGGTCAAAAAGAAATATTTCTGAAGTTGTATGTTATGGTTGTTATAAAAAGGGTCATTATAAGTATAATTGTCCAGATAGAGCTTCTACATCTGGTAAAGGAGATAATGATAAAGGAAAAGCACCTGTGAATTCTTTTGATGTAGTAGATAAGAGCAGAAATAATGAAGTAGATGTGTTTGTAACAAAAAGAAAGAAAGAAAAAGATAATCAAGATGGAAATGATCCTAAGAAGATGAAAGGAGAAACTAATAAGAAACATAGGAGAAGAAAGGCTGGGTGTGTAAGATTTTTAATTTCACGGGGGCAAGGACCATACTCCATCTGGAATATCTGTCCAAAAGGCTGCAAATATTACATATGGTCAACTCTTGGCTATGTCTTCGAGAAGAGGCGGGAGCTGCGAAGTGGACTCAATGCTCGGCGAAGGAAGGAGGTTGAGGTCCCTGTTTTGAAGGCGAGGCGAGATCCCTATGCTCCACTGGCTGAGGTATTATGTAATGGTATTTCAATTCATGATGTCTTAGTTGATGGAGGTGCTACTGATTAATGTAATGGTGAGTGCTGTAATGAATATGTTGGGTTTAAAAATTGATCGCCCTTCAACACTTATGTTAAGGTCATTAAATAAAGGAAAAACTAAACCGAGAAGGTGTATTTTCAAATGTGGCAATATCTGTTATGGGTGTTGTATGTGTGGTAGACTTTCGAGTGATGAAAAATGGTACTATTGCATACCCAATGCTACTAGGAAGACCATGACTAAGGAGAGTTCATGCAAGAAATCTTGGAATGAAGGTTTCATGACACTTGGACGTGGTAGAGAGAGGGTGAAGATAAAAGTGATCCTCGACATCATAAGTCGAGAACACCTGTGGATTCAAGTGATGAAGCCCGATGATTGGACATCCTCGATTACTCTAGTACCGGTGAAGTGGACACGAAGATGAAGAAAGTGAGGTTGATGTTTTGGTCATGGATATCCTTCCAGTCACACCAACTCATGACCCCATAAAATTATCTAAAGAAGAAGTTGATGATCATCTCCAACAAATAAAGATTGGTGATCTTTGTGATGGAGAGTGAGAAGGAATCCTACCTCCGGCTCTTTCGAAGGTACATACACCTATTCACTTTTGATTACAATGAACTCGGTCAAGTAAGTTGGGTAGAACATTCTATTGAGCTGGTAGATGGTGCTAAGCCCATAAAGCAAATGCCATATAGAATGAATCCTAATTTTTCCAAAGGCGTAAAAGAAGAAATAGATAAGTTGCTTGATGCGGGATTCATATTTGCTATGGAGAATTCATAATGGGTTTCTCCCATTGTGATCTCAATAAAAAAATAATAGGAAGCTACGCATTTGTGTTGATTACGAGAAGCTCAATAAGGCAACAAATAAGGATCATTACCCTCTTCCATTTTCAGATCAGATCTTGGACAAAGTAGGCTGGCCGGGAGTGCTATAGTTTTTCTTTGATGGATAAAGCGGCTCTGACCAAGTTCGTATAGTAGAGAAAGATCAGCGAAGACCACATTCACCACTCCTTGGGAACGTTTTCTTATAGAGTTATGCCTTTTGCGTTGTGTAATGCTCCTACAACATTCCAGCGTTTGATGAATAGGGTGTTCGAACCCTACATTGGGACCTTTGTCGAGTTTTTACGGATGATTTTTACATCTATGGGAGCAAGTTAGACCACTGCACTAGATGGAGACAACATTTCAAAGGTTAGATGAAGCACAAGCCTCACTAAGCCCTACAAAGTGTGTCTTTGGATGTTCTAAAGGCGTTTTGTTAGGGCATGTTGTATCCGAGAGATGGTATTAGTGCGATCACGATAAAGTTTCAAAAATCAAAGATTTACCATTTCCTATGAATAAAAGTAAGTTGAGATCATTTTTAGGCCATTTGGGTTACTATAGAAGGTTCATCAAGAATTTCTCAAAGATTACATGACCACTAACCGAGTTCTTGAAGAAGGATGTTACTTATGAACCGGGAAATAAGGCACATGAAGCTTTTGGACAATGAAGGAAGCCTGGTGTCTTCCCTGTTTTGAAGAATCCAGTTGGAGCAAGCCATTCATTGTGTGCACTTGATTCCTCGGATGCAACACTAGGAAGTACTTGAGCCGAAAGGATGAAAATGGGAATGAACATCCAATTTAATTTGGGAGCGGAGACAAATTAGCAGTCTTTGAGGTAAATTATACATGGCGAAAAAGAGGCTCGGCTATCATTTTTTTACGTAAAGAAGTTTAGAAATTACTTGCTAGGGCAAAATTTTCTAGTTATAACGAGATCATCGGGCTCTAAAATATATTGTAAACAAGCCTAACCCATCGGGAGGATAGCAAGATGGATAATTTTGCTACAAGAATTTGAATTTGATATTATAGATAGGCCAGGAAAGAAGCATGTCAATGCAGATGCACTCTCTCGAGCCTATGATGGTTTAGGATCATCTTGTGATGATGATGATTTCCCCGATGTAGCATTGTTATCCCTTGACACAATCCCTAGTGAATACATAGATATTTGGAATTATCTGAATGAATTCAAGTTTCCTAATGGTGCCAATGCAAAGACTAAGAGAAATATTACTCAAGCAGTCGTCCATATTCTATTATGCATGGAGTATTATTTCGAATAGGACCTGATGGACAGTACAAGAGGGCAGTTGGACGTGATCAAGGGAAGGAACTGCTAGAAGAATTCCACAATGGTACATGTGGAGGGCACTTCTCTGGACAACTTACAACAAGAAGGATCTTGGATGCAGGTTATCACTGGCCCACTCTTTTTAAAGATTGTTATAATTATTGTAAGACATGTGATATTTATCAAACACATGGTAACCGTAAGACTTCATCAGCTCCATTATGCCGTATTCTTCCACTTGGTCCCTTCTAAAAGTGGGGAATAGAAATTGTAGGTCCACTTCCAACTACCTCATGCCAAAATTAGTATATTGTAGTTGCTGCATTATTTAACCAAGTGGGTTAAAGCTAGGCAATTGAAAACAACTTCCATGGATGGAGTGGCAAGGTTCATATATGAACGCATTGTCACCAGATTTGGTTGTGCATTAGAAATTGTAGCAGATCAAGGAAGCCACTTCATTAATGAGGTGGTAGAAGCCTAGTCAATAAGTTTTCTATTAAGCACGGGAAGGCAACAACATACAAGCCAAGCACAAATGGACGGGTGGAGCAGAACAAATTTTGTGTTGTGTCAAATTCTAGCAAAGATGCGGCCTTGCAGTACATAAATGGGATAAAAGGATTCATGCGGAATTGTGGGCATATAGGGCAACATCAAAGTCAGCAACAGGATACTCCCCATTTTAGTTGGCCTATGGCATTGATCCGAGTTCTTCCTATTGAGTTTGATATTCCCACTATGAGAGTTATGAAAAGCGAAAGGATGGATGAAATTGATTGATAAAAAGAAAGGTTGGTACATCTTCATTTGCTAGAGGAAATGAGGAAATAGCAAAGGATACAAGCCATAAGAAGAAAATGAAGAAGAAGGAATACTTTGATCAAAAGATCTGGTGGTATCCATTTCATGTGAATGACTTGGTTCTAGTATATGATTCGAGATACAAAAAAAAAGAAGAGAGAAAATTTCTTCCAAAATGGATGGGAACTACAAAATAGTAGTTGTGCATGAAAATGGTACGTCTGACATTGGAGGAATTGGATGGCACTCCCACTATGAAATGGGTCAACCATGACAAGTTGAAGATTTTCCAAGCACTAAAATAGTCTACTCAGGGACGGAGTAGAAGCTAGGAAGGGGGAAGATGTCGACACTAAAATTTTCCTCCGTAATTTCTATTTCATTAATGTATGTATTAGGAATAGGATGTTGTTAAGTATAATTAGTAGTAGCGTCTGATAGAAGATAACGGCGCTGTCAGTATGGTGCCGCCAATAATGTGGAGTACGGTAACATTCAAAGTACAATAGGAATGTTGTAAAAAGTAAATATTTGTCGTAAGTGGTCCGGTAATGTTAAAATGTCAAAGTTTGGGTAATTAGAGAAGTAGGGTCTACATGATTAGGAATTAGAAATATTATATTGGTAATAAAGATAGGGAGTGAGGTCATAAATATTTTGTGTATTTTATTTGTAAAAAATTCTAAAAATGTGGAACCCATGTAAAATGATAAGGTTTATCTTATCTTAAAGGATAAACTTACATGTACAGATAAGAGTTAAGGTATGGAATATGATTCGTCAGAGTGGATTTCTTATCCTATCTTAGAGATAGGATGGATAAGCCTAGAAGTTCTATAAATAGAGAGGCCACCCCCCTCATTTAGCATAGAAGGAAGTAGTGAGAAATATTGTAGGAAGTGTGTGAAGGAAGCCATCAGTTTAAGGTGTGTTGAAGAAGCCATTAAGAGGTGTAATTGTAAAGTTTCTCCAATAGTCTTGGTGAAAGGCAAGTGAAGTCAATAACACTTGAAGTACCTCATGGGTGAGATTGTAACAATTTCATGTTAATATTATAATTTACTTTGATATTTCAGATTTGTCATCATTCCGTCTTATCATAGTCGATGGTATTCTTGTGTTATGTTGTTGTTTTGTTTCCAGATTACATCCACCAAACTAAAGGCTGTGCATTAGTAAATAATCATAGCATAAGGAGTTCGGTGAAGAATTATCATAGTGTCGGATTGGTGATGACACTCCCTTGCAAGATTCCAAGACATTAAGTCATGTCTCCAGCTAATTTGGGCCAACTTGGCCTCCATCACAAGATCTATCTCTAATGCATTGATCCATAAATTCACTCTGCATTTAGAATTTGGGTTTTGTGTTGATTTTGTCAATGTCCATTCTTATCTCGATTGAATTGCTACATGATTATCGATGAGCAACTCATCCATTCTTCCCTTGGTTAGCTCATAGCTGTTGAGTTTGGCTCACCCAACCATCACTATTTGGTCTTAATAATGGGGCTCTTTACCACGTTACCTATTATACATGGAGCTTTGTCAATGATTGAACTTGTTCTTTTGACATGCATTATTTTTCTTGAGCTCCATCGAGACACCGAGCTCCCTACACTACCGAATGAACCAACATAATTCACACTGAGTCGATATTCCAATGGTATCTCCCCAATGCTCTCTCGCACCTCCTTTTTGTAGTGTAGCTCAACTCCACTCTGGTGACCTCATCACATATGCCTTTGAGCCGGTCAACACCGTAAACTATCTTTCACTCGAGGTCTTCATGCCACGTCCGTAATCTTAGCCACGAATCCATCCTTTTTACCACATGGATTATCATAAAATCCTGTATTGAGATCACGTTCATATCTATTTTCAGCTTGAAATACTTGATGCCAACCTAAGCCATTTCCTCTTTTCGAGTTGGTGAAAGGATTGAAAATGAGCCCCACCATTGTGTCACTTTTCTATTCTATCTACTCTTTGAGTTGAGCTCCATCTTCACACGTTGAACCCCGAGTTGTAACTTTGCATTGAGGTCACCAAATAGCTCAACATCGGTCCACTACCAAGCTCATCGTGCATTGAATGGCTGAGATCATTTGGTCTCGACTCGGTTCACTGAGCTCCATGTTGACTCAGGTTTATGGTACTCTCCTCTACGATGCCATGTATGTATTCTTTTCCTTTGTATCAAGTTTTTTTTTAAGTACATTAAGATCGAGCTTTCCTAGCTCACGTAGCCTTTTTTATTTGGTGCATATATCCTACTCGATCTCACCATTTGGATATTGCTAAATAAAGATCATTAATGCTATGTCTATCAAAGCAATTCACCATTTCACTAACTTCTCTGTGTTTCTCGGTCTCGTTAACAACCATCCACATAACTTGGAGAACCCTTCATACATGCCTCAATTCCCTAACAACCTACATGGTTTTCGGGAATTATCATGGCGGCTTGCCATTATGAAATCCCCATCAATTGGAAATTGTTTCATGGGAACTGCGGATCATCTCGCCATCATGTCATGGATTGTTCATTGCCAAAGTCCACATCCTTGTCAATTTGGCATCAATTCCTGTATTGGCCATGATCTTTCTAAATTTCCTAAGTGGGGAATGCACTTTTTGCACCATGTTTCTCCTCCACTCAGCTACGAATCAAATTTCTCCCGTAATTCTCCCCTCTTCACGTCCTATTTGAGTGAGTTTTTTTTTCATGTAATCCCTCATTAAATCAAACTCTTGGAGTCAACCTTTACAACCTACATCAAAATATCAAGTTTTTAACCATTGTCTTTCGAGTAGTGCCTTACCTATGCTTGGGATTCTCACGTTTGAACTAATTTTTCCCATCTTTTTGGTTGTTAGCTCAACTCGATACAACTCAACCTCTATGCATGGTGATTGAATTGTTCATTTCACTATGACTCACCATGAACTCACCACACTTTCTCTCTATGGGTTATCTTCTCAAGACTGAGCTCAGTCATTTATGCTATTATTTCCATCGATCCCTATAATCTTAGTTCATGTTCAAATGAGGAAGTAATGATCTCCCTACGTTAAATTAAATTGAGTCAAGCTCATCCTTCCTCTACCTCAATGAGCCAACCATCATCCTCCAAACCTTACACTTGGCTATTGTCTTGTAGTAGTCTTTTGGTGAATTTTCCATCTGCTAAGTTCATCTTAACTTAATCCCTTCAAAACAAATTTAGCTATGAATCGTATCCCTTCGTCAGTGTACTTAAATAGGTCCAAGATCGTCCATGATTAATATTCCTCCGTTTCTTATGCGACAAAGTGATATCCTTTCGGTGTTTGGCTTGACTCGGCCGTCGAGTTAGGTTTCAACATCGAGCTACTATGGTCTTCACGTTGTTCCCAATATTTCTTTTGTTGAGCTCACGTCGACTCACTCGAGTTGTTGCAACCAGTACCTTCATGATCTAGCACTACGTTGAGCATGAGTTGGGATAGAGTGAGCTCACTTATTAATTTATTAATTATTTTAATCATGTTATCTCTGTGATTAATGGAAGTGGCTGCACAGGGCTAATGTCGTAATTAGATTGTAATAGGACCCCATTGTCTAATTTTTCCATGTGTGTAAAATTGGATAACATTTTTGGCGACTTCTAACGGATGATTTTCTACTAAGCATGATTCTAGTAGCCTTAAGTCATCCATTGGGAATGGAGTCAATTTTGGAATCCAAAAACTAATTTGATCTTCTGTGATACATCCGAAGTCTCTTTGAGCATTGCATTCTTGGACCTCCCTGGAATGCTAAGCATGAAGTATACTAAAACTATTGAATGTTTGACATCTATGGAACACTACAGAATTTTGAATGAGGTAGATCATGAAACTCTTATGGAAACCTTGAACATTTCTTATTTTGGACATATTCCTATGATGAAATAGTGTGCAGAACAACACAAAACACAACAACGAGGAAAAAAAAAGAACAACGCACAAAAATAATGTGCATAATCACTTGGAGGAAAACACCTAATTAAACTTTAGAGGGGGTGGAACACTTCTCAAGAACAAGCTTTGAGATGTATCCCATTCACATGAATGGGTAGTTTTCTCCATTGAACCTAGATAGATGAAATGAATTCGCTTCTTTGCAAATTGTGATGATGTATGGACCGCTTTGGAGAGCGTCAAACTTGGAGTTGTTTTCTTTGTTTGGACCTATCTTCATCCCATTTGACAAAAAAATATCCCTCTTGAAAATGTCTGTCGGAAACCTTATTTTTAACCACCTCTATGGATTAGGATTCCATTTTCATGCATTCTTTATCTCTACGGTCCATTAAAAACTTAGGATACAAGTAGATAGAACAATTTCCCTTTTAGGAGTAGTTTTAGTAGTAGGAATAGGAAGAGGAAGGTGGTCTTCCAAAGGTTTGTCTCAATTAGTGATCCCACAACTAAGAGAATCTCCCATATTTTCTCAAAATTCCTAATCCTTCATTATCAAATCTAGGATGTAATTTTGAGCTCCAATAATTCGACATACCTTATGGGACATCGAAGTCAATATTTCTAGTTTTATCAAGTTTGGATGTGTATCTTGATAAAATTATATCCTTTGGAGGTTCTCAGTAGCAACACAAAGGTGATATTAAAGAAACAAAGTAACCTCGAGATCTCGTAAAACAAAAAATAAAAAGTGAAGATTGGTGTGGAGTTTGGGCTCAAAAAGACTACGAAGGTGGGAAGTAAATCCCAGTCAAAATCCTGTAAGAAAGAAAGGCAACAATTGAGGGCGAAACCCACAGTCAAGCACTCCCAAAATCATGCAAAGTGGAAGTGTAAATATTAACTTATGGTTTGAGATCATGCCAATGTGTGAAGTGAGATAAGGAAATATCTAAGCAAATAACTTCCCAAAATCCACATAAGGCAAGAAAGGAGATTAATTTTGAGTTGTGACTTGTCATAACTTCAAAGTATCCTATGTTTGTGGAGCCTATTTCCATGTTAGAGTGTGGTACACCTTCTATGTGTTACACTCGGTATTAACACATGGGTGGTTTATTAACCCATGGGTAATGGGTAAGCTTGTTATGGGCTGTTTTGGGACCATGGTTTTTCGAGTAGCCATTATTTTTGAAAACCACCTCTTTGGCTACCCATAGGTTTATGGGACGATTTTGGTTTTTACCCATTGTTTTGATACCACGTTTTTAGATCAAAGCTGCTTAAACAATTGTCTATTTATATGGTCTTATGCATATGATAGATAGTGAAGCAAATGTATTGCGAGATGTGTTTTGAATTTGGGTGTGAATTCTGTCAGAGAGTTTGTTGAGCATAGCTCCAAATAGATCTGGGTATTGTATTGAGAGCATGGAGGCTTGTAATAAAATCGAGCAAGTGATTCTTGGTGGATGTAGCCCAAATTGGGTGAACCACGTTAAATCTTGTCTCTCTGTGTTGTATTATTTATTCTACACTTTTATTTGAGATCGTAATATTATAAGCATATTAGTTTCTCTTTATTACGATTACATGTAAGGAATTATTCATATATTTTATATCTTATTTCCTAACAATTGGTATCGAGAACTGGTTTTTTTGCTAAAGTGTTGAATCATAGGGAAATTTTTATCTTGAGTGGGAGTTATGGTAGATGATGGAAGATCTAGGGTTGATAAATTCAACGGGTAGAATTTCAGTCTTTGGAAGATGCAGATTGAAGATTACCTTTATTAGAAGGATCTTTATACTCCATTATCTGAGAAGGTGAACAAACCCTCGAGTATGACAGATGTGGAATGGGATTTGTTGGATCGAGAAGGCACTTTGAATGATCCGGATGTGTCTTGCATCTTTGGTATTATTTAATGTTTCAAAGGAAAAAACTACAAAAGAGGCGATGGATGCATTAGGAAGTTGTATGAAAAACCCTCGCCTCTAATAAGATATTCTTAATGAAAAATTTGTTTAATATGAAGATGTCTAAGAATAGTTTAGTAGTAGATCATTTAAATGATTTCAATACGGTTGTGAAAATTCTAGCTAAGGTTATAATATAATTTGATGAAGAAGTTAGGGCTTTATTAGTTATTCGTGCTCTTTACGAAAGTTGGAATAGCTTTGGTAATGGTGGCAAGCAAATCAATTCCAACTATCTAAAAGTTGAAGTTTGATGATGTTGTAGGGGTGATTGTAAGCAAGGAAATGCGAAGAAAAAGCTCTGGGGAATCTTCTACTTTAGGGAATGCTTTGACAGTGGAAACTAGAGGGAGACAGAAGAATAGAGGAAACCATGGAAAATCAAAAGATCGGGAAAGGTCAAAATCCAAGAACAAGATTGTATGTTGGGCTGTGGAAAGTCTAGGCATGCAAAGAAGGATTGTTGGGAGCTTTGGGACAAGAAGAAACAACAGGAAGAAAAAAAGGAGGCAAATGTGGCATTGGGTAATTTATGCTAGGATGTTTTGATTCTTTCTTTGCATAATATTATTGAATCTTGGGTTTTAGATTCAGGGGCTTCTTTTCATGCTACTCCACATAGGCATTATTTTGTTGATTATGTTCAAGGGGATTTTGGGCATGTTTTTCTTGGTGATGATGAGCCTTGCAGTATAGTTGGAAAAGGTTCTATTTAGGTTAAGATGTAGAATGGGAATACATGGCTATTGAAGGATGTCAGACATGTGCCTACATTAAGGAGAAATTTGATATCGGTGGGGCAATTGGGAAGTGATGGTTGTACTGTGATATTTACAGCTGACTCTTGGAAGGTTACCAAGGGTGCTCTTGTGGTGGCAAGAGGTAAGAAGGTTGGAACCTTGTATTTATCCACTGATAGTACTAATGATTGTAATCTTGTGGCTTCAGATGTAGATACAACATTATGGCACTATAGGCTCGGTCATATGAGCCATAAGGGCATGGACATCATAAAGAAGAATTTTCCTGGATATAC
This sequence comes from Taxus wallichiana var. yunnanensis, assembly GCA_018340775.1. Lineage (NCBI taxonomy): Eukaryota > Viridiplantae > Streptophyta > Pinopsida > Cupressales > Taxaceae > Taxus > Taxus wallichiana. Next base: position 236,686,062 of record CM031241.1, read on the forward strand.
AGAAACATGTTTGGAGTTCTGTGAGGACTGCATATATGGGAAACAGAAGCGAGTAAGGTTTCTCAAGGTTGGACCTATAAAGAAAGAGAGTAAGTTAGAGCTGGTGCATTCTGATGTGTGGGGGCCAACTCAGGTATCATCTCTTGGGGGTTCAAGTTATTATGTTACTTTTATTGATGATGCAACAAGGAAATTTTGGGTTTATTGTATTAGAAAAAAATTTGATGTATTTGACACTTTTGTTAAATGGAAAGACTTGGTAGAGAATGAAACAGGTCTTAAGCTAAAATGTATCGGAGTTAGATAATGGAGGGGAGTATCAGCAATGAATATAATGATTATTGTTCTAAGAATGGAATCCACAGGAAAAAGATGGTTCCAAGAACTCCGCAGTAGAATGGGGTATCGAGAAAGGATGAACAAACTAATAATGGAACGTCTTTAGGAGCATGAGGTTACATGCAAGACTACCTCTTTCTTTTTGGACAGAAGCGGTGAGCACAGCTATGTACTTGATAAACAGAGGACCCTCAAGTGCCTTGGATGGAGGCATACCTATAGAGGCTTGGTATGGTAAGAAAGTTGATTATTCATTTCTTAGAGTATTTGGATGTGAGGTGTTTATTTATATAGACAAGGATGATAGGACAAAGCTAGAGGCTAAATAAGAAAAATGTACTTTCATTGGTTATGGTGGTAATGACGTTGGATATAAATGTTGGAGTATTAAGGACAAGAAAATTATTCGGTCTAGGGATGTGGTCTTTAATGAGAAAGTCATGTATAAACAACGGTTGCGGGAAAACAGGGAAGAATCCAAGAAAGAAAATGCGGTGGTAGAGGATCTTTTGGATGGGACAATGACCCATGAATCGGTTCGGGAACTAACTCAATAGGAACCCCAAGCTCCTACAATGAGGAGGTCTTCTAGACCAAGAAAAGAACCGAACATTTTTCTCCTTCTCTTTATTATTTATTACTCATTGATAGTGGAGATCTAGAGAGATTTGATGAAGCAATGCGGGTAGATGCGGAAGAAGTGGGAGCAAGCCATGGATGAGGAGCATAAGTCTATCATGGAGAAACAGACCTAGGATTTGGTGAAGCTCTTGGAAGGTAGAAGAGCATTACAAAATAAGTGGGTGTACGGAGTTAAAGATGAAGAAGGAGGAAATAAAAGATATAAGGCCCAGTTGGTGGTCAAGGGGTTTGCATAGAAACAAGGTATAGATTTTGATGAGATCTTTTCTCCTGTAGTAAAAATGACTTCTATTAGAACTGTTCTTGGAATAGTGGCAGTAGAAGACTTGCACTTAGAACAGTTAGATGTAAAGACTGCATTTCTCCATGGTGATTTGGAGGAGGAACTATATATGCAGCAACTAGAGGGTTATGAGGTCAAAGGTAAAGAGGAGATGGTGTGTAAACTGAAGAAGAGCTTGTATGGCTTGAAACAAGCTCCACGTCAATGGTATAAGAAGTTTGATAGCTTCATGATGGAGCAAGGTTATATTAGATGTCATTCTGACCATTACGTGTATACAAAGAAATTTGAGGATGGAAGTTATATTATCCTGTGTTTGTATGTTGATGACATGTTGGTTGTAGGTAAAAACATGCAGGAAATAAAAGTACTCAAGAAACAACTAAGTGAATCCTTTGATATGAAGGATTTGGGGGCAGCCAGACAAATCCTTGGTATGAGGATAACTGAAGATAGGAAGGAACAGAAGCTGAATTTAACTCAGGAAGAGTACATTAAGAAGGTATTGAATAGGTTTAACATACAGGATGCTAAACCGGTTGGGACTCCTTTGGTAGGCCATTTTAAGTTATCAAAGGAGCAGTGTCCCAAGATAGAGCAGAAAGAAACCAGATGTCTAAGGTACCTTACTCATTAGTAGTTGGCATTTTGATGTATGCTATAGTGTGCACTAGGCCTGATATTGCCTATGTAGTGGGAGCTATGAGTAGATTTATGAGTGATCCACGTAAAGAGCATTGGTAAGTAGTAAAGTGGATCCTTCGGTATTTGAGAGGGACCATGGAGGCGATTTTGTGCTACAATGGATCGACATCACTTTACATGGTTATGTAGATTCAGACATTGTTGGAGATGTAGACAGTAGGAGGAGCACAACAGTTATATTTACACTATAGGTGGGACAAGAAAGTGAGCTATATTTCATGACTATAGAAGTGGTGGCTTTGCATGACCACGGAGGTGAGTATGTTGCTGCCACGAGAGGCAAGTAAAGAGATGATTTGGTTACAATAATTGCTTGAGGATTTAGGGAATAAGCAGGAGGAATGTAAGCTACATAGTGATAGTCGAGTGCTATACACCTAGCTAAGAACTCTACTTTCCACTCCGAGGATGAAGCATATATAGTTGAGATATCACTTCATCGGGGAAAACTTTGGAGGATGATAAGTTGAAGTTGGAGAAGATTCATACAGTCGAGAATCCTATAGACATGAAGACCAAGGTGGTCACAAGGATGAACTAAAGCTATGTTCAACTTTGGTTGGCCTTCGCGGATGACAGTCAAGGGTTGAGAAGCTTGCTCGGTGGAAATCAGTCTCAAGTGGGAGATTGTTATGTTTGTGGAGCCTATTTCCTTGTTAGAGTGCAGTACACCTTCTATGTGTTACACTCGGGTATTTTTACGGCAGTTTATCAACCTAGGGGTAATGGGTAACCGTTATGGGTTGTTTTTGGGCCCATGGTTTTTTTGGTACCCATTGTTTTGTAAAACCGCCTCTTGACTACCCATAGGTTTATGGGACAGTTTTCATTTTTGCCTATTATTTTGATACCCACGGTTTTGTATCAAACTACTTAAGCAATTGTCTATTTATATGGTCTTATGCATATGATAGATAGTGAAACAAATGTATTGCAGATGTGTTTTGAATTCGGGTGTGATTCTATAGATTTTGTTGAGCATAGCTCCAAACGGATCTAGGTATTGTATTGAGAGCATGGAGTCTTGTAATAAAATTTGAGCAAGTGATTCTTGGTTTATGTTGCCCAAATTGGGTAAACCACGTTAAATCTTGTCTCTCTCGTGTTGTGTTATTTATTCTACACTTTTATTTGAGATTTGTAATATTTTAAGCATATTAGTTTCTACTTTATTACGATTCTGTAAGGGATTATTCCATATATTTTATCTCTTATTTCCTAACAATTGTGGAGTTTGGGCTCAAAAATACTACGAAGGTGGGAAGTAAATCCCAGTCAAAATCTCGTAAGAAAGAAAGGAAACAATTGAGGGGTAGAAACCCATAGGTCAAGAACTCCCAAAATCACGCAAAGTGGAAGTAGAAATATTAACTTGTGGTTTGAGATCATGCCAATTGTGAAGTAATGAGATAAGGAAATATCTAAGAAAATAACTTCCCAAAATCCACATAGAAGGAAAGAAAGGAGATTAAATTGGAGTTGTGAGTTGTCATAACTTCAAAGTAGATCTCACTAAAAACATGATGCAAAGTCATCCCGAAAACTCAAAAAGAATAAAAGGAAAGAGAGATGAAGTAATGCATGCCCGAAAACCACAACACATTTAGTGACTCCAAGCATCAAAATATAAAAATTTTAACGGTGAAAGTGTATCAATTCATGATAAGAATCTAAACAAGGTCTAGAACATCAAAAGAAGGAATTTTTAATATCTTTAGTTATTACCGAGAGAGGGGATGAAGAGGGAGAGTAGTTAAAATATCACCATCTCCACCAAGTAGAACTATTTCAACACCACCTCCTAGTAGGACATGTTATCACGAATCACAGCACCCCTGTGCATATACCTAAACTCACAGTGTGATTGGATAACATGGGTACTATCTCCAAGTTGTGGGACTTGCTACTTGAGATAGACCTCCAGAGAAAGCTGGTTCTTGCTCCTAAACTACCTGCCACAATCTACTCTAATGCAGGATAAGCTAACTATTCTAATCTAAATTTCCAAGGGACCAGGGAAAGAGAATGCATAAAATGAAAGCCTACACTAAAGCGGTGATACACCAGAAAAGGAGGATGTGAGAGTAGTCTCCAAATGTGTGAAATACAGAGAAAAGCGCACACTAGAAGAGGTGATGACAGTTCTCCATAATCTAGCAAAATGCATTCACAACAATATTCCAAGCACACACAATGATAATGAATTCTGAAAGAACATAATAATGAGACACAATATTCTTGTAGAAAGATAAAAGGGGCAAGAAGAATGCAAGAAAACACGGCAGGGGAAGATACATCGACAAACTTTGTATTTTATTGCTTCTGGTATGCATTCGAGTCTATTACAAGATAAGGGCTGGATCACCATGTAAGGAGTCCACTACAAGGGCTGCAACACACTGGCTTCACAAAGAAATTTTGGTAGAGCTTTTCTACCCAAAAACTCTCTGTTTACAATGATCCCAACACTCCAATTTATAGAAAAATGAGAAGGAAAAGAGAAGGGAAAATGGAAAATCCTAAATCTGTCCTTCAACCACTGTAAGAGGCATTAAATTGAGTGAAATGGTTATCCATTACTTGCAAAAGGCTCCCCATCTTTGTCCCATGTGCTGCAAAGCGAGAGAAAGAATGATGACCATGCCTCTTAATTGCACTCCCAACTACCAAATAAAACATTGTTCGAACCCGCCACGTTTTCTTAAAAATATCAAACCATTTTTGATCAAATCTGGAATTTCTTAATTTCGTGCATCGGGCTCGGAACTTCGATTCCAACGGTACCAATTTTGTGTGATTTCGTTGAGAAATGCAAAAGTATTGGCCTTCGAGTGCAGGCAGCTATTTTGGAGTCCAGCAGGCGTTTTTGTCATTTGACGGGAACGAGCATTGGTGGCGTCGTGCTCATTCCGAGAAAGTCCAATTTTGTGAGAATCGAGCTCGGAGTCAAAAGTTATGGCCGTTTGAAGTTTCGGATCGAATGTTGACTTTTCTTCTTCTCCTTCGGCCACTTCGATTTTCGCGTCCCACGCGTCCCTTTGTCCCAAATGTCTCGGTCTTTGCGCAGGACAAATTCTTCCGAACCGCCCAAAATGGGCTTTCATGTCCCTTTTCTACCGGTGACAAGTGGCGTGATCTGATTGGCTTTCGGCTCCTTGCCTATCCATGTCCCGCACGTCCCTTTGTCCCGCCAGCACGAGTGCTTTGAAATTTCCCACAAGTAGGCCGAACCGGCCAGTTCATGTACTCGCGGCCCGAGATGTCCCATTTGCTTTTGGGTACTATGGGGACAATTTTTTCCTATTCACCTAGTTCGGCCGGTTCGCGTACCTTTGGCCCAATTGTTCAGGGCTGCCTTAAGTCTTTTCGGCCAACTTGCATCCTCCGCGTACTAAGCGTCCAGATGTCCCAGACTACCTATTTCAACAATTAGTCAAATTTTTCTATTTTTCGGCCAGTTCGGATTTTCGCGTCCCACACGTCCCTTTGTCCCAAATTCTGCGCAGACCGCCTGGCGGCCTTTCGGCCGGTTTGCGCCCTTTTGTCCCATCTGCCTTGATGCATTGCAAGGACTAGGACTTAGCTATTTTTCATGATTTTTTCTAGCCCGAGCCTATTTTTTGCAATTTTTTCACCTTTCTTCAAAACTTGCTCTCTCCTTCTTGGATATGGGAGTTAGAAAATTTTGAGGGGACAAAAAAAAACATGACTTTTTCCCCGACTCAATCTATTTTCCTGGGACTTGAGAATTTAATGCGTGTTATCAAAATTACCTTGAGGGTGAATTTTGGATAACAGGACATTCTTGTAATCTACCATAGTTACGAGACCTATCTTAATGTCAAAAGAAAATCAAGAGTTTGTTAATTTCATTTGCAACATTCCTCTTACTCTTAATTCTCATATTACTATTCCAATATCTGCACTAAAAGTATCCCTTTCTTTATTGGGGATAATCACACTACTCTAGTTGACCAAATTCAAGGAATTTCCAATATTTGTGCTATCCCTAAAATTGTTGACATGGATGTATATATGAAGCATCTTTCTTCCTCATTTAAATGAAAGGTTTTATAATTGTTCAGGAGTTTAATATTATGATCAATCCAAAATTGGAATCAGCTGGGGACAACCCTTTGCAACTAGTTTGTAGTGAAAGAGGATAACCTATCTTTGATAGCACAATTTACAATGACAAATAGTGCTCTTGATGAGCTTATGTCAAATTTCAACATCATGTTTCAGAGGACATGGGACAAAATTCCATCCCTTGTAAGGCCAGTGGCTAAAGTTTTTTTTGTTTACTACTTAAGAGCTTTAAATTCAAACATTTATACTATGGTTCAATCAATGGGGGTTATAACATTTCTTGAGGCATGCGCATTAGCTATTACATCTTAAAAAATTTAAATACAAGCCGAGAAGATAGCTCTAGGAAACCCATTCCCTTATATCATTAATTTCCTTAAGTTTCTCAACTTTTTATTACTCTCATCGTGAGAAAAACTCCCAACTCACTACCTCCACGTCACATTCTCAAAAACATCAAAAGGAGGATGAATATATGAAATTCTTAATCCATAATTTAACCAACAAATTCATATCCCTGTAAAAACAACAAGCCCAATCAGATAGAAATTATTGAAATAAGGGGAAATCTTCAAATAAATGATTTAACCAAGGATATTAGCCATATAGAAATCAAAAATCTAATCAGAGATATGGATAAAAAAAAAATAACAGATGGAAGGAAAAATGCACCTCTTCCATCATCAACAAATCCTCCTCCACAATTAATTCTAGCTCCTAGCTTAAGCCAAGTATTGGTTTTAGTACAAAATAATATGGTTTAGGAAAGTGCATGGAGTTTTCCATGTAACTAACCACATAATTAACATAATTGTCAAAGGTAATTGTATGTTCAAGGATAAATGGTTCAAACTTCTTCCAATTGGAAAGATTCACTTCTAGAAGCACCCAATCCTAACAATGTTGAATAATTCGAAGAGGCCAATATTGATTTCAATCTCATGTTCTTTAGAGTTGATGATTTCTACACAATTGATCAAATAGTGGGCGAGTTATTATAGACTTCAAATCAATTTTGTTAATAATAAAAGATATAATAAAAGGATACTTGAATAATAGAATCCATCTTCCTTTGGTCAAGGAAGTGCAACTAACAAGGAGAAGGACGTTAATGTAGGAAACAAAAAATGTTTCAAGTTCATGATAGACATGTTTCCAATAAGGATGTTTCTTCCCAACTAAGACCACCTATCTAAACATTGCAACAACTAAAAAAAGAGAATAATTTTCCACAGATGTAAAAATCCATAAGCCTTCCCTTCAACATTGTTGAGAAAATGAAGAAAATAAATGTCAATGTAAGAATGTGGGATGGGTAGGCTATTCCATCACAATGAGACATCTTGTGTGAAGCCCTTAAGGAACTTCCTCAAACTAATCCGGTGGAGAAGACTCATGATGTTGTTAATATGTGTCGAAAAAGGAAGATACAATAAGTAAAATTGTTAAAACCCCACCATTTTACTTGTAATTAATTGTGGGAAAATAATTTGTACATAATTGTATGATTAATTTAGGAGCTAGTAACTTTGTAATGCCTAAGAAAAGTATTGATATCGTGGGTCTCAAATGCCTGTTTTTTCTAAGCGAGTTTGTCAACTTAATGCATCGACTATTGGTGTATTGGGAGTAATTAAAGAGATAAAGTTAACCTTTCATTCCTTATCAAGTTTCACTATAATTCGTGACATATGAGTAAGTTAATTTCCTCCCAATATTTCCATTTGTTTGTCTAGATATTTTACTTCCAAGGTGGGTGGTTATTTATCTTCATATTGGATCAATATGCTTTTGAGAACTAGTTATGGATCAAGATATACGATAGAGGTGAGCCCAAATTTATTACCATATTGATTCATATGACCCTACCCCTATCCGAGATAAATTGTCTTATACAATAAGAACATGAACAAGAATCCATTTTATAAAAATATCATATTCCTCCTCCCATTAATAACATATTACTAGATGAATGGGTTGAAAGACATCAAAAATTTGATCCTTATGATGAAGAACTTAAAGCCTTAGAAATTGGTCTTGGTAGTTATTGCATTCTTCAAGAAGTATCCACTTCAACTACTTTGTTATTGTGAAATCACAACACCCACGATTTCTTACAAATGGTTAGTTGAGGCGATCAATGTGATTCATCAAACATGGAGTTATCCCAAAGTGTGGGACTTTTCCATCAAGATAACCCTCCACATGAAGGCCAGTTCCTATTCATCTATTCCAATGCACACATATAAATTTTAGAGGATCTACTCTAAACTCTACTCTAACTTGCCAATGAGATAGGGTTAAAAAGATTACAAGAAATTAAACCTAAATTAACAGAGGTGATGCACTAAAAGGAATGTTGAACACCTTCTTTGCATGGAGATGGAAACCACAATCATATTAAGAAGGATGAAAATACACCACAGATCAATCAACTAATGAGAATACACTAACCATTAATCACAAATCATTAAACATGTAATACAATAACCATGCACAGATAACCAAGATTGCAATGAGAGATCAAAGAAAAAAAATGAACACAAGAGAGGGTTGAAATTCATCCACAGACTTATATTATTGCTCCACAGATTTGATACATTGCATTACAATGGACAAGAGGAAAAAAATTACATTATATCTTGAATGGGAGGTTTTAACTCCAAAAATCCACTTACAAACAAGAGGAGAAGGGAGGGTGTAAAGAAAAATTATCCAACATTAGAACAATTCCCCTCCTTACAATATATATGAAGAATGAGACAATGGAGAGATGGAAGAACCTCAAAATCTTGATTCAACCACTATAATATACATTAAAATATCATGCAATAATTATAGTTTCCACTTTGTGAAACCCATGCATCCATGTACTTTTTGTTGTTGGGGAATAAAGGAGCCGATACCTAATCATTTGGGTAGGTGAGAAATATGGAAACACCCCTAAAATGGAGTCTGTATTTATTCATTTTTAAGAACTTAGTCTCACTTAAGTGATGAGAACTTCGTTGTATAGGGGATGTTGAGAGCTTTCCAAAACTCGATTTTGTGAAAATATGAGATCCTAGTAAAGGTTATGGCCATCTAAAGATTTGGGTGTCATACTACATTAAATAAGAGTAGTTGGCTCTATTTCTTTAGAATGTTAAATCCAAAATTTTAGACTTTTAGGAATTTTTCCTTTGGAGGTTGATGTTACTATTCATTCGGTGGGTGCGTGAAACCTATGAAACTCCAAAATTCCAAAGTTTGACATTCAGATTTCGGGTTTCAAACCTTGTGCCTTTTGTACCCATGCCACTCTTCATCCCACTGACTCACCAAAACCTCCCTTCCTCCAAAACCCCGAAGTCTAAAATTAAGACTTCGGGTTTTGGACCTTTTCACATTTCGGGCTTCTTAGTTCCTAAAGCCTGAAACAAACCTCCAAAATTGGGACTGCGAAAGTCTGAAATTGAGACCTTTGAAGGTCTAAAATTTTTCCACATTGACCTCAAAGTCAAGTTTGACCCCGAAACATGAAGCTTTTTGGAATTAGGAGTTTTGGGATTTTGGGAATTGGATTGTGCTTTTACGTTTGTTTGGCAAAGAACCCCGAACCTCCGAACCTCGAAATTCTAAAGTTTGAAATTTGGACCTTGGAGTTTAGACTCTAACATCTTGATGCATGTCACAGTTGACCCCAAAAGGGGAGTTGACCACGAAAATTGAGCCCTTTCAGACTTTGGAATTTCAGGATTTGGAAAATTTTCTTGTTTTTTCCATGCCTAACTCGCCAAAAATCTGAAATCTAAAACCTCTAAAGTCTGAAAAACTTCCGAATTTGGAGTCCCAATTTTTTTACTTAGCTCAACTATGAGCTTCCTTCAATTTCCTTCCTCGACATATTGCCATTACCAAGCCCGCTTTGTAACCTATTTGGCCAATTTCAAAATACAACTCCCATGACTAAATCAATCCCTCCATTTTCTCTGTGTGTAAGGTCATGTTTGTCCATTTTTCTTAAGGGAAAAAAATGGATAGCATACAACATTGAAGAAAGAGAGTGAATATGCTTCTAAACTTTGGAAGATTTTCTTTGAGGGTCCTAGAAGAAGAAATGGAGCCAAGGTCATTGTTGTGCTGATTTCTCCAATAAACGATAAGTTCTTCTTTTCTCATAGATTGCATTTTCATGATCTAATAATGTAGCAGAGTATGAAGCTTTGGTGCATGGTCTTCTAACTTCTTAAAATACAAATATTAAATCATTGCATATTTATGGGGATAATTAATTAGTCGTCCACTAGGGGAAAGGGTGGCGTGTTACAAATAAAATGTTGTTGAAGGCTTAGAAACATAGAGTTTAGGATCTTATAAAGAGTTTCGATGATCTTAACTCTACAAGTAGTACCTATATAATTGAACAAGTAAATAAATCAAATAAAAACTCTTAGTTCTAAATTATCACATAATAAATATCTTGTTGAAGGAAATGTGCAACATCTTAAGATGGTGGTCATGCCTTCTACTCTAGATAAAAAACCAGCTCAAAAATATTTGACAACACTGACCAAATTGTCCAATTCATACAAAATTAAGTTGAGTTCTCCTCAATAATGCACTCATATTTTCAAGATATCTATGGTGACCATATTATTCAACCTAAGACATACAAGTTACCAAAATTATTGGTCACCTTGGAATATATTTTCATCCCAGATGAATAATTCATCGAGAGAAGAGAAGAACATAATAGTAAGGAAAGAAGACAATAAACCATTCACAATTGCACATGGAAAGGAAATTCTGCTTGGGAAGGTAAGTGATGACAATGAAAACCAATTTTTGTTTTATTATGCTAAAAATTCAATGTTATATTTTCATGTGATGATGAATGTCTAAAGGGTTTTAATCAAGACATTTCCCAACATTCCATTGATCTTGATCCTATCAAAAATTTAATTACAAAAAATCAAAGTCTATTTAACTCCAATATAGAGGCCCTCATGAGGAAAGAATTATCCAAACTCATTCGGGATACAATAATTTTTCCTCTCAAATACTCTACTTGGGTAGAAAATCTTGTTTCGGTAAGGAAGAAAAATGGCGAAATTAAACTTTGTCTTTTTCCGGGACTTAAACAAGGCCTCTCTAAAGGATGATTATCCTGTACCTTCCATGGAGTATATTTTACAAATTGTAGCAGGAGCTCAAAGGTTTTCTCTACTTCATGGATATTAAAGTTTCAATCATATAAAATTTAAGGAAGAGGATGAGTATAAGATGACATTCACAACCAAATGGGGAACATATGCATATAAAAAATGCCATTTGGTTTATCAAACATTCACTCCATGTTTGAAAGAGAAATTGATATACCCTTGAAGGAGTATATCAATAAGTTCATCCTCATCTATCTTGATTATATTACCATTTTATCAAATCATAATAAAGATTATATCAATCACCATGAGAAGGTATATGAAATATGTTGAGAATTTTGGTATCTATTAATCCCAAGTAATGTAATTTTACATTCCTTAAGGAAAATATTTTTGGGAAAATTGTTTCAAAGGATGGTATAGTCATTGATCCTGAAACAATCTCATCTATTCTTTCTTCTTTATAAATTAACAAGAAGTCCTTACAATTATTCTTGGGAAAGATTAACTTTTTAAGGATATTTATTCCTAATTTTATAGAGTTGGTTAGACCTATTACTCTCCTACTTAAGAAGGATCTAGTTTTCAAATGGTAAGTCTGAACGAATGGAAAATTTTTCTAAGATAAAATAAAAAAATTCTCAAGTTCCTACACTTATTTACTCTGACTATTCCAAGGATTTCATCTTATATACATACAGATATGTATCTAGTATTGATGCTATATTGAATCAACAAAATGATCAAGGAATTGAGCATCCAATGGCCTTTTTCAATCAAACACTAAAGGATTATGAAATCAAGTATAGTCAAATTGAAAAATAGGTATTTTCTATCATGATATCTCTATAAACGTCAAGAGTATGATTTCTATCAATCAAATACTAGTTTTAGTTCGACACTCTAGTTCAAGATACTTTATTATGGGAGAAGAAATTAGTGAGAAAATACCTAGTTGGGTGACTAAAATAATGGAGTATGACATGAATATCAAGGCTACGAAGTGGTACAAGGTAGATGAATTTGTCATAAGATGGATTTGGATGCTCAGGACAATCATGAGACCTCATTCGTGAATGAAGAGATTCCAACTAACACTGAATTGCAAGAGGATGAAGGAGATGTATGCAATGATGAAGGAAATTTTTGGTATGAATAATTTATTGTCTCTTGGTACATATCCATTTGGCCTAAATAAATTAAAAACAAGGAATCTAAGGCTGTAGTCCATTACCTATGCACTAATTAATGGTATTTTTAAGAGAAACATTTATGGAGTTCTACTCAGGCTCATTTAAGGTGACTAGTGTGAAAAGGTTTTGGCTGAGTTCTATGATGGTTTCTCGAAAGAATTTTTTATGCTAGAGACACAACCATGAAAATTATAAAAGAAAATTACTTTTCACCTACATTGTTTGTTGATGCTCACAAATGGGTTATAAGATGCGAGAGAATGTGCCTTCTTCACTATTAATAAAATGTTGGTTGCTCTTCATCTTCACCCAATCTAATAAAATTAGTGATTCACCAAATGAGGTCAGGATTTCATTTCAATGATTAATCCTCCATCGAGTGCTTGTCAATAGTGGGTATTAACAACAATAGATTACTTTACAGGTGGATGGAATTTGTTGCATTGAACAAATCCAATGAATTTTTATGCTATAATTCCTTGAAGAAATTGTAAAAAGGTTTGGAATCCCTCAAATAATCATTTCGACAATTCAAAATCCTTCTTTGGATAAAAAATTTCTTATTGGGCTCTTGGAATTAGGATTTATCTTAATACTTCTTCCAATTAATACCTTGAAGGTAATGGATTGGAAGAGTATAGTACCAAAAATCTTATCGAGATTGTGAAGAGAAGCGTTGTACATTAATCAAAGGTAGTGAAACACAAAAGTAAGAAATGCTCTTTGGGATGACAGAATAACATTGAAGAAGGCAATAGGCTCTTCCCCTTACAAGATTGTATATGGAGAAGAAGCAAGGATTCCTTTGTCACTTGAGTTTCCTTCACTTGAGTTGGATCATCAATTGGATTTTGAAGGTATTGACCAAAGAGAGATATGGATGGTAGAATTTTTGGAGCTCGAGGACTTATGAAACTCATATGTGATAATTTTTGAACAACATAAAAATTAACCAAGAAGTGGTTTAACGGGAAGGGAAGAGATCGAGAGATTCAAGGTTGGAGATCTAGTCGTTAAATAAGATGTAAACATAGGCAAACAGGAAGAAAATCCAAGTTTGATTCAATCTAGAGTGGTCCATATATCATTGCTACTTGCAGAAAGAAGCCAAATCTTTCGAGTTGAATGACCTTGATGGAGATATTCATTACAAATCCCACTTAATGGAATTCATCTCAAACATTCCCATTAAGTTATCATTTCATCTTTTACATATTAGTTTTGTTGTCAATTCCTCTAAGTGTTTTCATTGCATTATTTTGTTAGTAGAGTAGGTTTCCTTTCCCTAAGTGCCTTACACAAGTATTGTTGCTTGTACATGTTCTTGTTTCATAATTTCATCATTGTTCTGGGAGAATATGTTGTGGTAAGTAGTAAAGATGTCGTGGGTTAGTTGCAAACATATTATAAAATCAAATACGAGATAAACTAAGATATTTTTAGTAGTCTTCATGACTCATTCCTTCAAACGAGGAAAAATTTAACTTCAAAAATTATTATTATGTGAATGGTCAAGTTAACAAATAATAGATCAACTTGATGTTCAGTGGTATTGTAAAGTGTCACATGGGTTTTTTCTTCAAGTTTAGATCAGATTTCATGTTTATCAGGATGATTGTATGCCCAATGGATGCTTCAATGACACGAGATCAACTCATCTAGCATGAAAATGTTCCCTGTGAGTCGCTAAATATGTTTTATGTTTTTGCACCATTGTAAAAATGGGACAACTTGAGAGAATCGGACTTGGGTAAATTCATGGAATTTTGAAGAAGAATCTATAGGATACAATTCAATAAATATGAAAAATATTGAAAATTGGAAAAGGGGAGGCTTAGTAGCTTGGTTAGTTGGTGAGTAGCACGGGGTTTATCTTAGTAAAGATGGGGAATAAAACACTTCCCAAAATATTAAAAGAAAGAGAAAAGTGTGTGGTGTCGAATGCGATTCGCACCAACTTAAATGTAATGCTCAAGTCATAAAGTGAGAAAAGTAATTACATCCCCAAACCCACAAAATAAAGAAGTTTAGGAGTTGTGCGGGAATGTAAGATGTCAGTACTTCAAAGTAATACCTTTTTAAATGTGAAAAGAAAATAAATAGTAAAAACACACGGAGAAGAGGCAATTTGAAGAGTTATGCGGAAATGTGATGTGGCATTACCGTGAAGTAATGCTCACTCTCAAACATACATAAAGTAATTGTTAAAATCCATAAGGAAAAGGGTGAAAGAAGTGTAATTTAGGGGTTGAGCTCAACATTTCTAAAAATTAAAACTTACTTGTAAGTCCAAATTAAATTAGTTGTACTTTGGTAACCCTCGAAGAAGGTAAAAGAATGCAATGCGGAAATTTTACCCTCACCAACTGGAGTCTAGTGAAGGCATCAAAAGCATGATTAAAGTCATCCCTAAATTTTGCAAACAAGAAAAGAAGAAAATGTTTGTAATGCAGGGGATGTGACTAAGCACTACTATGAAGCAATGGGGGTAAAAATACAAGTAAAGAAATTAGGGAAACCCGCAAGAAAAATTCAAGAAATAGAGTGACGTCGGGATATGATATGGACTTATTGCAAAGTAAATCGGGTTCAAAACCTCAAAAGTATAAAAAGTAAAATGCGAGTGTTGTGGGGTTTAAGCTCGTAATTTTAAGGGAGTAATATAGGCTCTAGGACCCACAAGTCAAGTGGAGATACTTCATAAATCTAAATGTATGTAACTTTCTCCCATGAACTCCAATTTTAATAAAATTGATATCAATTGAATCAAATTTTTATGCTCTATATCATGGAACCCGAGAAAATCAGATATTGGAAGAAATAAATCGGTGAACATGAGGAAAATGTGGGGATATCACATTTCCTTTATCTCCAATAAAAACCCAAGCAAGTGTCAATCATCGATGTAAGAAAACATTTTAAGCTCCTAGAAGGGCTAATAGGTGGCGAGAACGAGCTTCAAAATTCTATCTCACTCTCTCTATTCTACATGGGATTATAAGTCTAAGTGCTAAGGAAAACTTCGAGGGTGAATGTTCATGTAACACAACTCTGTCAAAATAGGTCCATAGTAGTGTTGAGTTAAAGGCCTTTAATCTAAATATTCTATAAGAATATCCTTTCCTTCTGTTACAATCCTAATTAATCGTGCATCCACTTAATCAATAAATCCATGTTTTATGGTTATTCTCTACCCTAGATATGTTTTATTACACATTCATTGCCTTTTATTTCATATTCCGTGTTTTTGAGTTCTATATTCTTCATATAGGGTTAGGTTTTTTTGCTCCATGGAAATGACTTTAACAAATACAATTAAGGACTGCGTCACTTGTGTTTGACCTCTATCTTTCCCATTCATAATATAATTATCACTCATCCGGATATTTTCCCAACCTTTTTTTGGTGGAATCAACTATGTAGCTCAGGATTTCTATTTTCATGGAATCTCTCTCTCTGGTCCCTTAGAAACTTAGGATAGAAGTAGATAGAAGAATTCCCCTTATAGGAGTATTTTTAGGAATAGGAATAGATAGAGGAATCCATCCTTGTCTGGAGGTCTATCTCTTTTCATAGTCCTAAAAATGAGAGATAGTCATATGTTTCCTTAGAATTCTTGATCCTTCAAGATCATATATTTGGTACAATTTTGAGGTCCAAAAAATACAATGGTAATTTTTTAGTTTTCTATTTTGAGGATATTTATATATTCAAGTAAGATAGTGGAAGAACACTTATTACATATGAAATTTTTGTTAGATTTGTTATGAATATAAAGTTTGTACAAAAACTTAAAGAAGTGTATAATTCTTTAAGAAAGTTTAGTTTTTGGTGGTTTTCATATCATAAGATGGAGTGAGGATGGATGAGGAAAACATGAAGGTGATTTTTGAATGTCCTATTCCAAGGAATGTGATAGAGGTTCAAATTTTTTATGGATTGGAAAATGTTTACAAAAATTTTATCAGGAATTTAAGTAGCATTTATGCACGTATAATAGAGTGTATGAAGTGAAAGTAGTTTGTATGGACAAGGTAGCAACAAATAGTTTTGAAATCTGAAGAAGCAATTTTTAGAAAAACAAATTTTCGTATTTCTATATTTTAGAAAGGTATTTCTGGTTTATTGTGATGCCTCAAATGTTGGGATTGGAGTTTTATAATGTTAATAAGGATGACCTATGGAATTTTTAGTTAAAAGAGAAATAAATTAAGGTGTCAATATTCTACTTATAGTGTGAAATTTTAAGTTATTGTTCATGCATTAGGTAATTGGATAAATTACTTGGTTCTTTAAGGAATTTGTACTCTTTAATGATCATGAAGCATTGGGGTATGTAAACACATAAAATAAATTAGATACTAGGCATAAAAGTGGGTTTCATTTTTTCAATAATATAATTTTGTCTTAAATCATAAGTCGGGTAAGTAGAATCAAGAAACTAATGCCTTTAGTACACGTTTAGTGCTTTTGATATCAATGGAAAATAAAGTAGTTGGGTTTGAGGTAGTTAGGGAATTATATAATGGTGATCCTTATTTTGGTGATGTTGTGAGACAATGTAAATAAACTATAGTGTGTAGTGGTTCATATGATTATTTTATGTAGGATAATTATTTATTTAGTGGAAAAACGATTTGTGAATCCTGGTGGTTCAATGAGAGAAAATAATCTAAGAGAAATTCATAGTTGGGGTTGGTGGACACTTTGGTATAAGTAAGATAACTAATCTTATGGTAGAAAATATTTTTAGATGAAGTTATTGAGGGACACAATTAGGATTGCATAAATATGTAGAGTGGTCCAATTGGGTAAGGTCCATACACACAATACCGGCTTTGTATAAAATTACCTATCCCTATAGGGCCAAGGGTTGATTTGAGTATGGATTCCTTGTTAGGAATTCCTTACACACAATAAGGGAATTATTCTATATTTGTTATAGTTGATACATTCTCTAATATGTAACATTTAATTACTTGTAAGACAACTAAGGATGCTTCAAGGGTTGTAGATTTGTATTTTGAGAATTAGTTAGGTTCATGGTGTTACATGAGCGATCACTTTAGATCGGGAAATAATTTTTTTGAGTCACTGCTGGAAGACATTTTGGAGGAAATTGGGGACACAACTATATGTAAATATTGTATAACACCATCAGAATAATGGGAAGGCATATGTAGTGAACATAAGCTTGGGAAATCTCCTAAGTTGCATAGCTAGAGAAAATGCGAAACAATGGAGTTTGGATTTATGAGAATCCAAATTTTCTAATAACAACTCGGTAAAAAAGTCAACATGGAGGTATCCTTTCAAGATTTTCTATGGTAGGAATCCTAAGGAGTCCTAGATCTTATTGTGCTACTTGGTAAAGATAAAACTAGTGATGATGTATATGCATTTATAGAACACATGCTACAATTAAAAAAATAAGTGAGGGAAATGATAAAAGTTAGTGATGTAAAATATAATTAAAATTCACATGCTAGTAGGAGAGTAAATATATTTGAAGAGCGAGATATGTTTATAGTTAATATTTTAAAGGAGATGTTTCCAATGTTGGTGTGAGTTATCCTATGTGTCCTCCACTCACATATGGAGGGTCATCTCACATGGGTTAGGTTTAGGGTTTGCTATTGAGTCATGCACTAGGGTTACTCAACACCCTATATGTATCCCTTCGTTTGACATTTATGAGTATGCCAAGACACTCATTTGTCTTTTCTATACATGTGAAATCTCGTTCGTTATGCAAGTCATTCAATTGGTGATCAATTCTTCCTCGTGATTACGTTCGAGACATTACAATTCAACGAGTGCAACTTCATCAGGGTATACGGTTTCGATACGATCCGTCAACTCTTTCATGGTATCGAGAGATGAGATCGGGTTAACATGCACTTGTTATTTTTCTTGTAGTTACTCTTGGTGTATTTCTTACTCCTCGTGCAAGTTTTGATCATTATTTTCTGGTTTTTCCTTGCTAAACATTATTAGCGAGCTACTCTTGGAAAGTGTGTCATTTTACTATGTTCATTGTGCATGTGCAAGTATTCCTGAAAATTTCAGGGTTTTACAAAAATTTAGTTGGTGTAGCTAAACGGAGATCGATTAAAACTAGAGGTTATATTATTCTTTTTAAAAATTAAAAAAAAAACTAGAATCTTTTTTGGATCTCTATTTTTGTCTCTTTTGTGTTTGCATGGTTTTTCAAGTACACGTTCAATTTAATCTTGTGATCTTGTTTGGAGTTCTCATGGCCATGTCATTTCTTGGTCGTTTCCTTTAACGAGTTACGGCAAGCCGAGCTTTGGTCCACATTTTTTCCCTAGTTTGAGTGTTTTACGGTGTATGATGAGCCATTTTTAGTGTGTGTGAGTAATCCATGTGCTTGTCCATGACTCGATGGTGTGCTCCTATGCGTTCTGCTTTCTGTCACGGACGGGACGCATATCCCCCTCTTGTTCCGTGCTCGTGGTCCCCTCTGTTGCATGCTCGTGGTCCTCTCTGCTGCGTGCTCATGGTTTCCTCTTGTGGCCTGCTCGTGGTCAACCCTTCCCTCCACATTGCTCCATCTATGCACTGTCCTCTCTACTGCCCTCTCTGCTTTGTGGACTATGATTTTTGCACCTTAGTAAGTTTTTGGTAAGAAATTTTAAAATACTTTCTTTATTTAACATACAAAACATCAAAAAAAGCTTCTTTGTTATTGTGGTAAGTTTTATATTACTTTTTTATTATATAGTTCATTTTAAATTACTTTCTATTTTTAAACTGCGCCAAAAGCTTTTTAAAATCCTTTACCACCCCACATAAGCTTTTTGTCAAAAAAAAGCATTTCTTTTCCTTATTGATAGATCGTAAAAATATCTTTTTTTTAAATTATAGTGGGATAATTTAACCTTGATTTCTTTTTAAGGGAATGTTTTTTTAATATTTAATTAGAATTTTTTTCTTAATTATATTAAATGAAATTTTTAATCGTAATTAATTTTTTTTTAAAATTAGGATTCTAATTCACGATTAGGTTTTGTTAAAATAAAATATATATATATATATATATATATATATATATATTCGTCTCTTAAATTAACATTTTCTTATCGTTTTTAGTCTAACTAGCTTTAAAATAAGCCGAACTGGACGTTTCTAAATGATAAATCTTAGGTATTAGTGTCGATTTTTTTACTAATCATGTGCTCAAGTGTGTAGTGACACTCTGAGCACTTTCTAGTCTTCTCGCGTACCTTTCCAACATTCTGAAGATCATCGGAACTCTTCTCGAGTTCATCTAAAACATTGTAAATTACCCTTATTATTGCTTATGACTAGTGAGTGCATCCACCACAGTTTGTAGCAAGGGGGTCTCATTTGTGATGTGAGACACTTTTTCTCACAACCAGATTTTTATTTCACCTCCTTCCTAGTTTTTAACAATTCTACTTATGTATGGTGTCACTTTGTTGCACTTCCAGAAACACAATTGTGGTCTCCTCTCTTGTGCATTGTTACATTGATTGGAAGGTGAGTTACTAAGTGTTTCTAGATGCGTGCTCGGACTCGATTGTATTGATGCACTAAAATTTAAAGTGCCAAAAGTGGGGGTTATCATATTGTCCGGGTGGTTGTGTTTCTTTTCTACATTTCTTCTTTCTCTCTTAACTATGGATGCACTTTCAATTCCTTTGCTTACACCGTTGATTTTCGAATGGAGATCAAAAATAATAAGGAAACTAAAGAGTAAAGGGTTATTCTACATCACTATGGGAACCGATACTAAACCATATGATGAACCTAGAAAATCTAAATGGTTAAACCGTAGTGATGAAGCTTTAGGTCTTCTTTGCATGTCCATTTCTCCCTACTCTCTCTTGCACATTGAGTTTTTACGAAACACCTAAGTGTGCATGGACAATGTTAGATGAAATTTTTGGACAACACGATGACATGAGAGCACATGATTTGGAAAATGAACTACTAGGGTTGAATCCTAGTGATTTTGAAAACCTACAAGCATTCTTACGGAAGTTTGTGCACACTAAATTGTTCTTAAAGGAATGTCAGTAGAGGAGAAAGATTCGAACCTGATCTTGTCGATTCTCTCTAAGTTAGGTCCTAAATATTATGTCTTTTTGTCAACTTTTTATGCTACAAAATCTAGCTTCGACAAGGATTAGAATATTCCATCCTTTGACCTTTTTCATCCCAACTCATTCAAATGGGGTCTCTCAAGTCCAAGTCACATGCCCTTGTAGCAAGTATTAGTAAGGAAAATAAGACTGAAAAAAGAAAGAAAAAAGGATCAACCTAAAAAGAAACCCGGATCGATGCTAAAAATAACATGAACACTTCGACTTGAGCCTAAAGCACGAGAAAGATAGGTATTTATGTTCCTATTGCAAGAAGCCTTGTCATAAAGAGCATGCATGTATGAGAAAACAAATTGATCACCTTACTTAATTACTTGAGTAAAATAAAATTTGTGTTTCTGATTCTATCAAACAAAATGCTCAGAAGGCCGAGTCTTCCACTGTAAAAGGTTCTAAAAGCTGATAAGAAGAAAGGAGAGGCCCTTGTAGCTAAAGTTACTCCTTCATAGACATGGATTATAGATTTCAGTGCCTTGCACCACATGGGTTCTTTGCATGTTGAGTTCTCCAACATCAAGCCTTGTGGAATGTCCCAAATCATGATGAGTAATGACATGCGGTGTCGATTTCCGGTAGTGGATTTGTAGTGATGGATGGGGGAACATTTTACCAAGTGTTGAGCATTCTGATCTCTCTCTACCAATCTCCTATAAGTTTTTGAATTACTCACCTTGGTGAAGGAATGTGAGTGGAATTTTGTCCTAACTCGGTGATTATTCTTGAGCTTAATAATGACACTACTGATGGTGAGGGAAAGGAGGATCACCATTCTGTTATATACCTTTTCCCACTTTACTTCTAATTCTATGCCCACTACCTTGCTCACTAATGGAAATGTGGTTAGTGAGCTATGGCATGAGGATTCATACATCTAAATTATCACTACCTTGAACAATTCAGCCAAGACGAAATGGTCAACGGGTTACCCCACATCAAGTTTTCTAAGGGTCTTTGTGAGGGTTATACCCTTGAAAAGCATCCTAAAAGAACTTTGACAAAGGAAAATCTGGAGAGTTGCTTTTCCCATGGATCCTTTTACAATGATATTTCTGGTCCATTTCCTTCTCTTTCATTTACTAGAGTTATCTATGTGCTAACCTTCATTAATGACTATTTGTGATATACTTGTGTATATTTTCTTAAGCTTAAGTCTAAAGCCTTTAAACACTTTTAGGACTTTAAGGCTCTTCTTTGAGAAACAAGCGAACGGTCTATCAAGGTTCATCGAATCGAAAATGGAGGTGAATATGTAAACAATAGGTTGATGGAATTATGTACTTCAAGGGATCTCTTTGTAGCATACAATTGCTTATAGCCATTCATAGAATGGAGTTAGAAAGAAAGAACCATACTCCGAAGGAGATGGCAACTTGTATGATTCAATCGAAGTCTCTTCCTCCACGGTATTGGGCCAAAGTAGTGAATTTTGTAAATTACATTCGAAGCGTGTTCTACATAAGGTAGTAAGAGGATGACACACTTTGAATCTTGGTGCGGACACAAGCTTTGATGTTGAGCACTTTCAAGTCTTTTGATCAAGGGCTATGTCTCGATTCCTAAGAAGAAATGTAAGGCCTTGGAACCATAATGCAAACCTTATATATTTGTAGGGTATCCTGATGCCGTGAAGGGATATCAATTAATGAATCCTACTTATCATGAGATTTCTATTGAGAGAAGTGTTAAGTTAGATGATTATTATTTGGCTTCTACTTCTCCACCTATTGAGGTTCTTGACTCGTTAGTTCGGATTACGAATCATCGATGATGATAATGTTGAGTGTAGTGATGAAGAGGACTATGTCCCTTCTCACTTAAGTGAATAATCTTATGACTCTGAGCCTGATCCTCTTGGTCCTCTTTGGGCTAGGAAAACTTTGCAAAGAGTAGGAGATTTGGTTAGAGATACTTCAAATATGAGATGTACTCACTCATATTTCTTTGGACCCCACTCCTTATTCACCTCTGTTTCGATCCACAATCTTTCGGGAGGCTTCGGTATTCTGAGTGGGATTCTTCCACGAGATGAGGAGTATTCCTCTCTCATGAAGAACGATACTTGGGATCTCACCCTCTTTCGAAAGGAATAAAAACTTTTCGAGTGTAAGTGGGTGTTCTAAATAAAGTATGGAGTAGATGAAGATGTCACAAATTTTAAAGCGTGATTAGTAGCTAAGGGTTTCTCCCATATAGCTGGGGTTGATTATATTGAAACCATTACTCCGGGTTGCAAAGATTACTTCTATTTGACTTACCCTAGCCATTTCGACGAGAAAAATAGATGGAAAGTCCATCAAATGGATGTTAAGAGTACCTTCCTTCATGGGGACCTAGAGGAAGAGATCTACATGGAACAACCTCTAGGTTATGTCCATGATTTATCCCTCATTTGTAAGTTGAAGAAGTCTCTTTATGGCCTTAAATGATCCCGTTAGTCTTGGTATGCGAAGATGGACTCCTTTTTACTTACATCAAGGTTTACTAGGTGTCACTCTGATCCAAATGTTTATATTCTATGGCAAGATGACTCCATACTCATTCTTGTTCTTTATGTTGATGACTTGTTGATCATAGGTAGTTCTTCCTCTATTATTGATTCTATGAATATCACCTTGGCCAACAGGTTTTCCATGAATGACTTAGGTCTGCTTCATTACTTTCTTGGGATCTAGATTTCACAATTTGACTCAAGAATTTTGATTTCGCAACCTAAGTATGCTCTTGATTTGTTAGCTCATTTTCAGATGTCTGATTGCAAGTCTTCTCCTACTCCTTTTCTTTCGGGGTTAAGTTGGTTTCTGATTGCTCTACTCCCTTGGTTGATGGTACCCTTTATCGATAGTTGGTGGGGAGCTTGATTTACTTGACTCACACTCGACTAGATTTATCGTATGTTGTTGGGATCATGTCTAGATTCATATAGGATCCACATGATCTACATTGGAAAGTAGCTAAATGGATCCTTCATTATGTTTGTGGCACTTATACTGATGGCATTCACTATCATGGAGGGGTCAACATTGACTTGATTGGGTTCTGATTATGATTGGGCCAGTGACTTAGATCATAGAAATCTACTTCTAGCTAAAGTTTCTCTCTTGGTTCGAGTCCTATTAGTTGGTCTAGAAAGAAGCATAATGTAATTGTGATATCATCTACAGAGGTAGAATACAAAGGAGTAGTTAAGCGCTGCCACGAAGTAATTTGGTTACAGGATATTACGACAAAGTTTGGCATCCACTTGCTACGGCCTACCATTATCTACTTGTGATAACGCGAGCATTATCTCTATTTGTAGAAATATAGTTTAGCATCTGTGGACAAAGCACATTGAGATCCATTTGCAGTTCATACGATATCTTATTCATGATGGTATCATCGACATTCAATACATTCGAGATACGGTGATCGGAGTGCAGATTTATTTACCAAGCCCTTCACTGAGATGAAGTTTCTTCACTTACAGTCTCTTCTTGGGGTGAGGTCTTCTGTAGCTTCTCATCTTCTTCAGGCTATGTAGTCCTTTTCTTCTTCTTCTTCTAGGAAGATGTTGTTTGTATATGGGCACCTTATCAGGCCTTTAGTTGTCGGGCCCCATTGACACATCTTTCTTAGTTATTTAGGAGTGTCTTCTCTTTCCATCTGACTCATCATAGCCACTACCCCAAATTCGATGAAGGGGGTGTTGGTGTGAGTTATCCTATGTGTCCTCGACTCACATATGGAGGTTCATCTCACATGGGTTAGGTTTAGGGTTTACTATTGATTTATGCTCTAGGGTTACTCAACACCCTATATGTATGCCTTCATTTAACATTTATGAGTATGCCAAGACACTCCATTATCTTTTATAAACATGTGTAAGCTTTGTTACTGTTATGAAAGTTATTTAGTTGTTGATCAATTCTTCCTTGTGATTACGTTGGAGCCATTACAATTCAACCAGAGTGCAACTTCATCATGGAGCATAGTTTCCGATATGATCGGTAAACTCTTTCATCCAAAGGGAAATATAATAAACTAAAGAATAAGAAGATCAGACCATGTAGGATTATGAAGAAAATGAGTAATAATTCCAACAAGGTGGAGCTTTACGAGAAATTTAATATATCACCAAGTTTTAATTTTCTGGCTCATATAAGTTTCCAGGTCATGAGGAAATATTTATGGATGAGGAAGACATGAACTAGGAATATAAGATGCCAATGAAGAAAAAGGAAATATTAATGCATGTCTTGAACTAAAATACAATCAGTTCTAGACATGATAGCTACAACAAGTATTTGGTAAAGTAAGAAGGTTTGGAACATGAAGAAAATACTTGTATTTTTAAGTAAGAGTTGAATAACATTGATTATGTAAAATTGGGTGAATTCCATCAACTGAATTCACAAGAGGAAAATTATTTTCAATGAGGGGAGAATGATGTGGGAGCATACATTCGGAAGGTCATAAATTTTGATTTGACCATTGGACCATCTTGAATTTTTTGTTTTGGTAGATATTGAGTAGTAATATTGCATGAACAATGCTTTTATGAAATATTATTTCCTTTTGGAATATTTATGGGGCCGTATTTCCTTATTTTAGTGGTCTAAAATTGGTTTCGAATGTTTTATTTTTCTTTTGTCTAAAATTTAGAGTATTAATAATTGTTTCTATCATTTATAGAATAAGCCAAAATTTGGAATGAGGCTTCATTTATCAATTGATATTTTTTAAACAAAAAGTTAGAGCCCATCTGAGGTGTTTTACTATTAGGAAATTTTTGGCTTCATAGGGTTTTTGGCATTTTAGGGTTTTTTAGAGCTAATGTGAAATAAAAAGGAAGATTGTAATGATGTAAAAGATTATTGTGGATTTTAGAATGAGAAGAAAACTATTTTGAAGCTTATTGTTTGTTTTCAATTTTTTTATGTGTGTAATGGATGTATTTAAACATCTTACTTTGGGATCCACATCACAAAGCAACAATATTTGGCAAATAAGATGTATCATTGGAAACCACCCAATGGATGTCTTATAATATGCGTATAGATTTAGATTTCGAGGGTTTTCTTAAGAGACTAATATATAAATGGAGTTATTTTTATGACCTCCTAGGTTATCTTAAATATATAATAGGTTAATGAGTTGTTTTAATTACCTTGTTTAGGTGAATTTCACAACAATATTTTAGACTCAAATGAAAATAATCCAACTATAGAAAATTATGAAAATTAATAATTACCGTTAGATGTTTCATGTATGAAGTTATTGAGGGTTTAGGAAAAATTCACCCAAACAAATTTTTCTATCATGAAAAAATAATTTGTGGTGAATTTTAGAATGCAATATCCTAGTTAGAGATGGTGTCTAGATGTATGAAGTCATGTTCTATATTTAGAAAATGAGATTATTACTATTCAATGATGGATGGGAAGTGTAACCAAGTGGTTAAGATAAATTCAAAGGAGTGATTTCAAAAACCTTTTTCCCCATACTTTTATATCTCTAGAATGTGATCTCATGTCCTTGGACCTTCATATACAATTAAATATAGATGTTTCTTAACAAAGATGAAATCTCTATAATTTTCAAAGTGAGAAGAATAATTTATTTATTTCTTATAAGATATTTTTCATTTAGTCCGAGGGAAATTGTTAGTTTTCTACGATTGGTAATTGGAAAGCATGGTTATTTAAAGACTAGTGGAAATATGGAATTTATTATTTCATATGAAAGGTTATCATATGGTTTTGAAACGTCCAATTATAAATGTGAAATATTTGGCTCAATGTCCTATATTCACCATTCTACAAAAATCAACATTTATTTTTATGTAAACATGAAATCGTTTAAACATATTGTTAGTGTATGGATTTTATTACGAAAACCCATAAGCTGTGATGAAAATTACATTTGATTGAGGGAAATATTTTTCACATGGACAAAAAAACATTTCTTGTGCAAGGATCTTCAATGCACAATATTTCTAGTCAACATTTGATGTTTCATTTATTTTAACATGTCATTTATCTTTCATGTGATTAGTTATTACCCTTTACTTTTTATTTAAAACGTCTACCAATTTGAAGGAATTATTGATCTCATATATATACCATTTAATGTATCCAACAATT
The DNA here is from genome assembly GCA_018340775.1 of Taxus wallichiana var. yunnanensis. Taxonomy (NCBI): domain Eukaryota; kingdom Viridiplantae; phylum Streptophyta; class Pinopsida; order Cupressales; family Taxaceae; genus Taxus; species Taxus wallichiana. The sequence goes on from CM031241.1 coordinate 236,712,729, forward strand.
CCATGAAAATATTGATGTCATATATACAATTTAATTTTAATGATCATTTTCCTAGAAATCTCAACTTTGCACTTACAAGTTGATATCATAAATTCTATTATTTAAGAAGACCTAGTTTTGGTTGATATGGATTGATATTTATAATGTTTTTGTGACTAAATTGAGGTACACTAGATAAATGAATATACTTTAACTTGTAAAAAAAAAAGGTTATATGAAAGCACACAATGTCACATTGCTCTTGGGTCTAGTTCCAAATGTTTAAAATTAGTTGAATTTCCATTGATATATTCTTTAGCTTATTTGTCAATCAATGGTGTTTTGTTGAAGTACTTTGTCCTTTTTCAATATATTACACTTGACTGCCCATTAGGTCCCAATCTTTATGTGCTCACAATAAAATTCTTTCAATACTCTTTTCATAGTACATTAAGATGTAGGAATTAGTAAAAGTAATTTGAATACCCTCTTTCGGGTAAGTTAAAGCTGGTGAAAGTAATTTTTGTGATGAATTTTTTCTCACTTTTATTCTTGATGAGTGCATTTGGTCTTGCATTGGACTTGCATATTCATTAGTGGGAAACACATTTTATTTTTTCGCCATCTCATAGATGTAATATGGTTTTTAAATAAGTAATTAATAGGAAACACTTACAAATTAATTTTTCAACAATTATAAATTAACATATGCACATACAAATGATTGATAAGCATGTAATATGTAACACCCACATTTCTGAGACACAAATACAATAGTAAAAATACGAGAATAATTTTTTTGGCTTACATTGCTCAGCTTTGCTCAACACCACAATGGCTCCAGTAGTGAAACCCAACAACACATAAGACACTTACTTAAAACTGAACCCACTCATGCATTAGGATAACATAGGGTACCTATGAATGTCATACTCAAATGACATAAACTAGGATAATGACCCAATTACAATAAGAAACACTTTGGCTAGGAATACCCAATGACATGGAATTTTTATTTTTGCATCTTCATTACATCTAGGTTTCCATTGTATGAATTTATAGTTTTCAAGATAATTGAACCAATAAGGTTAAAAATTTCCTACTTTAAAATCTTGATTAATTTACATTGTAGGGTAATAGTCTTTAAAGGAGAATGCATGATTGATTCATTTATCAAATCCCATTAACTATCCATAGCTCATTTTCTAATTAAAGTTGGTTTTATGCAACTATCACTATACAAATAACCCATTCTTACATTAAAGATTTATTTCTCATGTTATTGTTGTGTTAATTCCAAATTTTAATTTGCGTCAATTTAGAATTTACAAGTCATAATTTCTATTTTTAGTGGACTCTATATTTGCTAAAATGACTAGTCCCACTAGCAACAATTTGATTCCATTCTTAACAAAAATTCAATACTTGTCAAATTTTGTTCCTAAACTATTATAACATATACTCTTGTTTTTTTCATCTCATTTACATTTTTTCTTAGGTCTCTTATTGGCTTCACTTTATAACCAAAGGAATTATAGAAGTAATTGTCAAACATCTTGAATAACTACATGATTGGAAAAATTATAACTACACATGAACCACAAGTGAATTTTTTTCATGATAAGATCCCTTTTTTTGCATTTAACGATTCCACATAGGAAAATTATTTTATTCTTAATTTCATAAAAGGGCATAACATGAGGATTACGGGAACAAGTTTTCATTTTCCTAGTTTCTCTTAAGTCAACATCTTTCAAATAAATTTCATTTAAAAAGAGTTACTTACAATTTTCTACCCCAAGTTAACCTCATAATACAGAGGTTTAATTTGAATAAAATATGCACTCAAGGCTCTACACCCTATTATGGATTAAAATAAGGTGTGAAAACATATTTAACCTATAAATCATCTCGTGAAAGACTAAGGCGTTATATTTCCACTTGCCAAGGTAACACATTTAGTTGTGAGGAACTAAAGAGATCATTAGCAATAGTTTAAGTCATAATACATATATTTCACTAGCTTTAATTATGTCATCTAGATCCCATAAGAAATTCATTTGATGATGAAGTTAATTTCTAGATCTAACTTTGTAAGACTCGATAGTCCACTAGGATACTAAGGAAGTGTTATTTTGACTTACTCCATACATGGTAAGGTTACAATTCATATTGAGTGCTTCAAACAATTACTCTTATACTATAGAAATGATCTATTGAATACATTTATCGGGTGTAGTACCATAAAGTTTAGTTGTGAGGATTAATTATGTCTTAAAATGATAGGGTTTTGTAAACTAATGTGGCTAGAATGAGAGGGAGGGTACAAAAAGTGTTGTATAATAATTTCATTAATAATCCAAACTATTAAAGGTGACATTAAAGCTTAGTTGGCAAATTGTTTCCACTTAACATGTAAGTCGTACTGCAGAGAGAACACCTTCTCCTTACTACACACACTATTTCCAATGCTATAAGGGAATCACATACTATAGATAAAGTTTTACCGTGTCATTCCTAATCACCGGGCTCAACGCGGTGTTGCTAAACATCATCCTGGCTATGATGAAAACTCATAATTGGGCTCTCATTTTGTTACACTAGAAGGTCCCATCAAGTGTAAAAGTGTATGTTCATTTTACGGTTTCAATTTCTGCTATGATAAGAAGGATAATGCAAGAAATGTAGATATGAAAAAAATTAAACTAGGGTTGATTGTTTTATTTAGATTTCTTTATTACATTTTTAAGGTAAGAAACATAAAATCAATATTTTAATCAACAATTGCACACTACAAGTGATATGCGAGGTATTAAATTCAATTTAGTTTAACATTTATATTCAAATTTTACAAAAGAAATTTTTGAATTGAAATAAGACCCATGGTTGGATACATATTCTTCAAACATCCCTAAACGATTTGTAACTCATACACATTATAAAAATTGCAATAATAAAATTTACTATAACATAGAAATACATATATATTTTTTCCATTTACAAATATAATTTTCAATAATACCCAATGAATTACCACGAGACTATTTCACCATATTTCTTGCATCCTAAAAAACCATGTGAGCATGAAATCAACGAAAAATCATTGGCATGACATGCACCTAAATCTAGCATAATTAACGTTTTAAGTTTCCCATTTACATAATATTAATAATAATTTTCATTCGAAAGGAGATGGTTATAGACACACATTCATTACATTTTATTGCTCTTCATTTCTTAATTAAGGAGAGATAAAGAGATAGGGAAGAGAGAGAAACACTATTTTTCTAAAAGTCCAATTTCACACAACAAGTCACAAGATAGAGTTTTAAACAATTATTTACAAGTGTTAATAAGTTTCCACAATGGTTTGATAACTTGGTAGGGTCATGCAACTTTCTTTTTACATTTTCCTCCTAAGCGTATAAACGCCAAATTTAGACTCAAATGCTAAGAAACCAAATTAAAACTTTCCATTTACTATGCGATTAAAAATAGGAATCTTCTTGCATGTCATCCTATATACCAGTGAATTCACATTAGCCAAACAATAATAAAAACTTGTGAATATTTTTCAATTGGCGGCTAGATTTCCAGTCACAAGTTGTAATTGGTCTAACTTAACTTAATCAACAATGACTAGAGGCCTAAAAAAACCCCTTGATGAACTATCCAAGAATGAATGTTTTCCCAAAATGAAGGTTCTAGGCAATTGTCTAATAAAAATACTAGTTGTTTGTAAAGGAAAGAAAGCATTTCGTTCTTATGGTCCAAATGGTGAGCTAAAATGAAACCCAACTTTCCATTTTTATCACCTCCCTGAAAGTGCAAAACATTATAATAGGGATCCTAAAGGAGTTTCAAAAAGAGCTCAAATGGTCTAACAAGGCCAAGATAATTCTTAATGCGACTCTCCACATAACAAGGAAGACATACAATGCTTGAAATCTCTTTTATGGGACTTAAAAGGTTGTTTTACACGTCTCTGGAAATTCTTTTTCTAAGTTTTCAAGGTAGACAAAAATGGTTGTTTTAGTTAACTCATCTAACTCTCGCCCATACCAACTGACACAAGCACAAAGTTTTGACACCACAGGTTTACAAAAGCGAAGTTTTTTTGTGGCATAGATGAGGTCAAATTCTAACTCGGTAGCAAAATCATGAGGTGTTGTTTTATTGATTGCACTAGTCATCTGGTTAAAATATCCAATTGTTTGAGTATCTAATAATTTAATATTTTTATTTTATTGCAAATGAATAACAAAATTATATAAAAATGATAAGAGACAAAGTTAAAGAGACCATTCCTATAAGCAGAGTTGGCCAAAGTGGCTTAGAACATGCACAACATGCACAAGCTACTAGGGTAAGAAATGATTGTCTAGGCTACAAGGTCCAACTCCTCTTGCAAATGAAGTGAATCAAGGTATCTAAATCAATACTAGGAGGAACCTGCAATTATTTCATTTCTGCATTGTTTCCCTCTCTATAAGACTTAACCCAAACTACAAAGATCCGGTGATGAAGCAAAATTATAACCCTACACGAGATAATGGTTATTTTTGGGCTTGTTGCTATAATACGAACTCATGTCGATGAGATGTTGACCTCTCTCATTCCCCAACATGTGTGGCTACAACCTATCAAAAAAAAATAATGAAGCTTACACGGTCAACGTCTACTATAAGCGGCCCAATTTCTTTGGGATTTAGGTGAATGATTCCATATATTGTATATAGGTATTTCATGGGGGTTGTATTAAAACATCTATAAATATGCCTCTATTCGTTATACTTTATTTGATATCCATACCATGTTCCAAAGATCCCATTTTAACACAGGCTTGGAGGATGCTTGCAAAGGTTTTGGAATTTCGATTTACAGATTCCTATTGCATTTTCTTGAAATTTTCTAATCCTTTTTAACAAACCCATTTTGTGCATATCCTGAAACCATTACGATCCACAAGGTCCCATTTATTTTAGGCATTTAGTAGAACAATTCAAATTCCAAGTGCATCCTTCCACACTTGTATACACATCTATCGGAGAACTTGCAACCACAACATCTAACAAAAATCCCCTTTCCATTTTTCTAGAATGGATATCCATGCCATGTTCCATAGCTCTTATTTTGGTGTAAGGAGGAGCTATTGGAAAATTTCAAAAGAGGGCTTCACGTGAAGGAAGGGTGAAAGATACAAGTCTTGTAGAGCAACATGTGGAGCAACATGACATGACACTTTCAAAGTCTTATTTTATACAACAATTAATCAAAATAAAATGGAAATCGCATAATAATCAAGTACTATATGTTGTCTACCCAAAGGATGGAACTACAAGGGCTATACTCCATGAGGAAAAGGTTCTCGTAAGAAGAAGAAGAATAGCTAATAAATCGGGACATTAAGCCTATGTGAAACACCTCCTAATCCTTAATATATTCCTTATTCTTCTATCCTATTTACATCTTGAGCCATAAAAATCCCAACCGAAGAATTCACATTACAACATCTTCCTCTGTATAAACTCATAGCATGCGAAATATCTTTTGTAAATTTCAAGTTCTTGAATACCGAGAGGGCAATGACAGAGTTATACTGTGATGGAAATGGAAATAGCATTTTCAAAAATGAATACTACCACCTTGAATTATATTGAGCTATGAATTTAAAAACACACAGATGTCTTTGTTCATTTAGGAAACTAGTTGACAAAATGATTTATTCTTCTACTTTGCATAAAACAAACCAAGATAGAGGAAGGGAAGACATTTTTTCTCGAGAGAAAATTGAAAGCACTTTAAAAGTAGATACAAATATAAATAAATCAATTTTTGAATAGTAAGGTAAGGATTTATTTTGCATAAAAATTTATCTCTCGCATGCGGGATGGATTCAACCCATAAAGAATTGTTTTTAGACAATTGTTAGAGAGGTTTATTTTGCACAGTTCCACATATCATTATGTTTATTTAAATATTGATTTTAGAACTCTACTCTTTCTGCACTATTCATTTATTGCTAAATTTGTGAAGATAACTTTTATCCCATCGTGATCAAGGCTTTTAGATCTTAAATAAGTGCTTGTCTTATTTTGCAAGGGATGTGGAAGATCTAAAAGGTTTCATGCTCCACTAATGACTCTGCTGCGTGCCACCTCCCATCCACTTTCCCACTTTGAACACATTCAATTACACCCACCTTTTTATCATTTAATTTAATTTATTTCTTTATTTATTTATTTTATACTAGAAACCATGTCTCCCTCCCCTTATAAGAACATTGACCTTGATGTAATATAATGACAAGGTTAGAAGAGGGTACTCATAATCAAGGAGGAATAATAAATGAATCATGTCATACGGTGAAAATATACTTGTTGCTAAAGCGTGACCACAAGGAAGAAGGAAAGGTTTGACAAGTTCTTAATGTTCTGTGAATATTGGTAGCTTTCAGTTTATATTATTACCTAATTACTCTTTTCCCTTAAGAATATTTATCAATCTCAAGCTCTTAATATTTCATTGGTTTAAGATTTTAGTTTTTTTTTTTGGGTGCCCAACAACAACCGACATTACGATACCATGCAAGGCCAAAAAAACACTACTAGTAAACAAGACATATCACTACATACATACACAATTTCTTCACATCACAAGAAATCAACCAAACCATTGAAAGGAACATACACGGTCCACATAACATAGTACTTGTCACACATGCCCTTCACACAAAATTACTTATAACATAAGCATATTACAACAACATAGAATTTCAAATAGTTACACATATAAAGGCTTCACAAAGCACAAGACCATAATTATAGTTACATAAAGTCAAAATGGAATGAAAAATGTACCCTCAATGAGGAACATCAATCCTCAACATTACAAAACACAACCAAACCCACATGAGTATACATAAATCATAATACAATAACATACACCTCCCAAAACATCACAAAACAACTCCATATATATCCCAAAACAACTCCATATATCTACAAGTGCACTAATCACACAAAAGTCTCTCATGTATCCATAAAGTCACTTATACCTCCCTCAAGTATCTTATGCCTCCTCGAGTCTCTTATGTATTCCTCAAGTCTCTTATACCTCCCTCAAAATGGGTTGGTCACCCTATGGTTCTAGGAACATAGAGTCCAAACACCTCTAACCAAAGTGATATAAAAAAATTTGGTTCGACAACCCATAGGTTATTTGTAACTCCTTGTGGCATACCCCCAAATAATGAAGTGGGTCCATTGGTTATACAACTATATGGTGAATCCCATGACCATATTCGACCCTATTAGGACACTATAACCAACACAACAATTTTTGTCAAATGCCAAGTGGAAAAAATCCCAAGCCTTGGGCTAGGCTATAAAACCTTTAAACATGAAAAGAAAATTTAAATCTATGTAAAGAAAATGGCCAAATAGCCATATTTAGTGCAAAAATCTGCATGTTAGTGCAACAACCAAATAAAATGCCCAAAATATAAGAACACATCAATCAAGAAAACTATTGATTCTAATTTACGAATAAAATATGTATAGATAAATAAAAATGTCAGAATAATTATGTGACCTAATACGGACACCAAATGGGTACTCAACGAGTTATTGGAACTTGGAAATCGAGCCTCAGCTCATAAAATAACATATCAAATAATACAACTATCATGATCTTCATCTAAATCATCCCTCCACCACTTCGACAAGGATCAACATAGTCATAACTACACTTAGGTTGAATCCATGCGATAACCATATAGGGGGAGAGAGCAGTACAAGTCATCATCTACTAAGCCTAATGTGTCTACAAAACACAATATGCATGACATTCGTTTAGCAAGTTCCATACATACCAAACGAACAAAAGTAGGTTTTCAGCGTATGTAAGATTCCACTTCCTATCTCGTAAAAATACGAGAATAATGTTTTTTTAACTTACATTTCTTACTACACAACACCACAATGGCTCCAAGTAGTGAAACTTAACAAAGTATAATAAAATTACATAAACATGAACCCACTCATACAATATCATAACATAGGGTACACATAAATTTCATACTCAAACGACATAAACCGGGAAAATGACCCAATTATAATAAGAAACAACGGGTAGACATAGTCCACGACATGGTTTTTTTATGGTTTACATCTTCACTACATCTAGGTTTCCACTATATGACTTTATAGTTTTCAAGAGAATTAAACACATAAGGTTTAAAATTTCTTGTTTTACAATCTTCAAGGACTTTACTTTGTATGGAAATAGTCTTTAAAGGAGGATGCATAATTGATTCCTTTATCAAATCCCGTTAACTATCCATAGCTCATTTGTTAATTAAAGTCAATTTTAAACAACTATGAGTCTCCTAATAACATGTTCTTAAGTTAAAGGTTTGTTTCTCATGCTATGGTTGTTTTAATTCCAATATTTAATTTGAGTAAATTTAGCATTTACACATCATAATTTTTATTTTTATTGGACTCTATATTGGCTCAAATGCCTAGTTCCACTAAGAACAATTTTTATCCATTCTCAACAAACATTCAATTCTTAATTCAACTATAAGGACTTCAAGTGAAATTTTGTTCCTAAAATATTATCACATATACTTTTGTTTTCTTTCATCTTGTTTATATTGTTTCTTAATGATCTTATTGGCATCAGTTTATAACCAAAGGAGTTACAAAAGTGCTTTTTAACATATTGAATAAGTACATGATTAGAAGCATTATAACTACACACAAACAACAAGTGATTTGTTTTCAAGGTAAGATCCCATGTTTTTGTGTTTCATGATTTTGTTGACAATTTTTGCTCTTGTGCAATAATGAGAAACTCAAAAATTCATCATTACGATGAAAAGTCTTGGGTGAAGTATACCTAAGCTAAGGAGGTTTTTATGTTATTTGTTACTACTGAATTAGTTACAAGATTAAATGAAATATATAGTTATGTGTGTTGTCACAAAACAAAACAGATCACATAGTCTAAAATTTCATGCCCTCTTCAGTAAAAGAACACAAAGCCCCAAAGGATAACTATGTTGTCTTGATGAAAATGAAAAATTATAGAGTAGGTGAAGTGCTGAGTTTTGAAGTAGCAAACAAAAATGAAGATATAAGAAAATCGGGGTTCATTCTTGAATGTTATAAGGTCTCATTAATGTTCTTTCCTTCATGATTAAGACATTCAATTATGAACATACTAAGTTGTTTAGTTCATTATAAAATCCATACATAAAAGCTAGAATGTAGAAAGAAATATACAACTCATTTACGAAATTCAATGTTTTATTCATAAGGAATTTTCAAATATTTCACACACAAACCGTGGGATTTAACTTGAAAGTAAATTATAGCTACTAAAATAAAAGGTACACATGCATGCAAGAGAAAGCAAAGGAGTATGAGTGAACCCATCATTGCCTTGGGGTTTGTTTTCTTCAATTGAATCATCTTCATCTCCATTGTAGAAGTCATTGTACCTAAAAAGAAGAAAAGTTAACTATCGATTCTGAGCTCAGTGATCAAGTCATATTTTTACACTATCCTACTTTTGCATATGAATCTTTTCCTAATAGGAGATGTATTCTAATTGAAGAACAAAATGCATACATTCTTTATTCACTTAGAAGGAATGAAGGAAGAGAAGAGAAAAGAAGAAAAACATGGACGTAAGAGAGGCCAAAAGCCTAATTATTTTCTAAGCTGTTTACCTAACTATGTCGGTATAGGTTGCAGCCAAGGAAAAATAGAAAAGTCATAAGTGCATGCAATAAAAGGAAGAATGTAACTCAAAGTTTCAATAACTATTCTAAAATGGAATAAGTTACAGTTTAGAAGAGAGACTAGCAATAGAAGCACATGTTTTAGTTTGTAACAGAAGGAAGAAGCAAAATTTGAAAGATGATGTTTGGTTAAGGAAGAAAGGTTTACTGCTGAAATAGAACAGAAGACAAGATTCTGTGAAAATTTTGATAGGGCTTTGCCATGTAAAATGGACATTTACAACTTTCCATCATGCTACTTTTAACTACTACATGCTTTAAAGGAGTTATTTGAATCAAAAATATAACTACTATAGCTAGAAATGGATGGAAGAGAGAATTCTTGAAAAACTTTGATAGGGTTACGCCATGAAAATCAAGTTTTCAAATTTTCCAGCATCCATGTAAAGGCGTAATGAAGCTCAAATACAGTACTTAAGAAAAAAAGGAAAAGAAACTAGAACATTCCAACAAAACTTCAAAGTTCAACATACAAGAATGTGTGAAACAAAAATTCTGAAAATAATGTGTCCCTTCCAGTTCTCAAACAAAAATAAATGATTTACTTCTACATTTTTCATTTCTTAGAATCAAATGTTTCAAATTTTTTCAAAACATAATTAAGAATAGTATCAGTACAAATTTCCAAAAATGTAGAAATCAATATCAAGCACATAATTTTACAAAATAACCATCATCATGTGGTACTAATTTGAGGATAAGATGTACATCATTTTCGTGAAATCATGATGATGAAAAGGAATTTTTAAAAAGGGTTAGGAAGTACAAGCATGATAAAAAGGATCAATAGGTTGTTATTCAAAGCTAGTTCTTTATAGGAAAGGATAAAATTTAAATTAGGAGAAATAAGTTGTCTACATCAGATTATTACACAGTGCTGAAATAAAAATAAGAGTGTCGTATTCTAACAAGTAACATGAATAATCTTCATAATCAAACTAAGGAGCACTTAAATAGGATAGCGGTGAAGTAAGGAATCAAATTTTACAGCATAGGTATGACTTTAAGTAATGAATCAAGTTTAATTGTACAAAATACTACAATAGGTTATAGGAAACACTCGGGGTTTATCCAAAGAAAAATTTGATCAGAAAACTCATACATATCTAGGTCAAAGGGATATTTGGGAACACGGTTGAAATTTTTTGTTATCATATAAGCTAAGAAATGATAGTGCAGACCTAGTATCTCCACGATATCGAAGAATTAAAAATATCAAAGTGCTTAGTTACTTGAAGGAGTAAAAGTTACAAACACCTTAGATCCAAGTCCTCAAAAAGGAGAATACAAAGTAAATATCACACACAATTGACTCCAAAATCAAGCTCAAAGGTGTGAAGATACAAGAACAACGAGAGATCTGTGGGTACCCATGTACTAAAACCACAAATCAAGGAAATGAACAATGACACTGATATGCACGATATTTATCCACATCTAATATCAAGTTTTTAACAAAAAAATCTCAAATTTGAAAAACAAAATATTAGAAAATCGGGGAAAACATCTTAGAAAACCCAATGAGCATTAAACAATGGTGACCAATTTTTCTTTACTAAGGCAAGATACAAGTATTTCAAACTAGGAAGAGCCATAGTTTTCATTGTAGAAGCACGTTCGGGGTAAAGCCAAACAGAGATATATGCCAATAGAATTTTCAGAAAACTCAAGGAAAAGAAAAGAACCTTAAAACAAAGTGTTCACGTTCGCAAAAACTCACATGGGTCCAAGGATAATATAGTTCCGGGCTTAAAGTCTATAAATGACAGAAAACATCAACAATCCACCCAATCAAAAAAACTCGTAAAGGAGATCTGATTCTCAAAGACTTAGAAGGTCGAAAGATGCGAGAAGAGAACTATTTTATGGTCGATACGGGAAAATGAAGTAAATAGACAACCCTTTACAATGAGATAAGAAAACAAAAAGCATGAGAAAACTAGAAATACAAATAGAAGAACATCTAGGTTTCAAACTCACGGTCAGTTTTTTTGACATCCACCAATCAGAAAAATGAATCCAAGCACAAATGATTTAGAATAAAAATATATATATATAGATCTTGGCCATTATTCGAAAAACCATCAATGGGTATCAAGAATCATATAAATAAGCAAGAAGTCACCTATTGAGTTGAAGCTTTTCAAACCCTCAAAGTTTCAAATTAGAAAAACAATCATGAAGGAGTAGAGCTCATGATCTCAGAAATGGCTGCCACCTCAAAAGGAAGTACCAAAGATCCCATTTAACGAAGGAAAGAGATCGAATAATTTCACCCACGGAGCTCCACAAATTCAAAGAAACCATTTCTCGAGTTATCTCAGGACCGAGATCGAAGAAACAACCATGCCAGAAAGTAAACCTCACAAAGTTCTGAGAACTCAGAAATACAGATTACATGAAAAGCTCGAGAATGACCAAGGCACAATCACCACACATAAACCATAAAACAAGACAAATCTCTCATCACCATGTTAGTGTCTAATGAAATGACACAAAGAATAAAATGCTTAAGTTCGTGCTCAGTGAGCTTTAACAATGGCATCAAATATTTTCTAGGGCTTTACCTACATAACAAAAAATCAAATGAAATGTGCTTTAGGGTGGAATACACTCTTTACCATGTAAAATAAAGAGGTGAATTTCAACCGACTCAACCATGGTTCAGGATCGGCGACTTCAGATCAGAAGTACAAAGATCAATGGTCAAGAATGATCTGAAAACTCGAAGTAAACTATCGTGATCGGGATGCCACTGACCACATTTAATGTCAAGTCAGATACCCTAACGCTGAGTCCAAGGATCGAAGACATAAAGTTAAAGGTACAAAGATCAAGAGCTCAAGATGATCAACAAATATCAAAGCAAACTAAACTTGAGTTACATAAGCCCAGCCACGAGTTACCAAGGGTAAGTCACCACGAGAGAAGGGAGAGCCCACATGTCCATAAAAACAAATTCATTTTGCAATGACTTTCAAAGTCTAAACCAGAGTGCATGCTCCAAATATTTTAAAGGGGCCGACCAAATTATGCACAATGATCTTTGAAAAGGTGAATTTTTAAATATGCCAAGGCCGACAAGTATAAGGTGGCAGACTATATATCATGGTCATGGTAAATAATCAAATGTGGCCGAGTATGGTAGTGACTCTTACAAGTTCCCTTGTATTATTTCTAAACCATGGTAATATGCTAAGTCCACAAGACTGGCCAAACCCAATGAAGGTAAGAGTTCACAACCACAAGTGGTCCCCACTGATGGTGATAGATTGTACATGAGTTGGAATGCATTTTTCCATGTGATCACTAGAAAATAGAATAAGTGTCAACATCAGAGACAAAGGTGGTCCCAATTAGGATTGATATTTGGATGAATTATTTGTCAAAATATTACAAGTATTGTAAATATTTTGTTCACTCACTGAGGAGTTTTATTTTTGAATTCCTTCACAACAGGACATAATAGAGATGAAGAAAAAGTTACATGATCATGGAGAGAGACTTACCTTGCAAGAAATCTTATTTTTAGCAAATTATTCACCTTTCTTTTCTTAAAAATAGAACAATAAACTTCAATTTGATGTAATGTAATTAAGGCTAATAAATCCCATTTATAATTGCATGCTTTATTTTTTCATTTATTTATTATTAAATAAATGGTAAAAAATAGGATGCATGGGTGAGTGAATCAAGCCTTAGGCTATTTTTAGGAAGAGGGTGAATTTTATTTTTTATATATATTGTGTGCCTTTACAAAGTACGTGGAGAACAACTAGAGAACTTTTTGGATATATGAGTCTTGAAGCAAATTTTACCACTTTTTCCCTTTTAGTGTGAAGTATTTTCTACCTTTTCAAGTTATTTTGCAATCTTGTGTATGTTTCTATTAGTCTTGTGAATGCAAATTCCTAATCAATCACCTTACCCTACGTAAACTCATTCTTTTCTATTTAATTTTTATGTGCATGTTAACTTATTAGTCTTGTTGTGAATCTCCTCAAGTCTGATCAAGTGTTTTGACCTTATATATTGTAGAAAACTATTGGCTCGTGCATTAAAAATTCTTTCCATATTATTTGTGCATACACTCAGTCAAATACCTCATACAATTTGATGTATCGCCTTAATTTTTAATTATTTTCCTGTCATCTTTTACTCTCAAACTCCCATAAATCGGTTTAGGATACACCAATAAGGAACCGTCCTTGATACTAGAGATTCACCTCAAAATAGGTATACCCACATACCTGAGGTGTTTCCATTGTATCTACGAAAGAGTGAGATCAATTGTCCAATCTTAGAAAACCTACAACCATCTCTCTATAGGGTTCACTTTAAAGAGATAGCGAGTTTTGGCGTGCCTGTGGGACCACGAATAAGATCTGCATGCATGCAAGTTACAAATTCTCTGATAGATTTACAACATATTATAGCGATTCTGAAAGTCATTTTCAGAGCAAGTTACATCAACTTATTTTAAAGATATGAAGATCTTTTGGTCACTCCAAAGCGCTGATTTCAGACCAGTATTACAACATGTTCCATGCCTAAAGTGACTACAAGATCATCGGTATGAGGAATTCCTCTGAGTTTTTCTTTACCCTTAAATTCTCGCTAGAAGGAGAAGATTCGGTAATACTTTACCTTATAATAGACCTAGTTTTGATAACCCTCCTCCTTATAATCCTTCACCATGTATCAATTTATCTATTAACATCCATTTTCTCAAATGGATATTCAATCACCAAGGAATTTTGTAACCTTTACTAATGGCATTCCATTAGTAATCCCAATTACCATGACATTCCTCATGCTGCCATGAAAATTTTGTGATCATTCATGGGTGAAAATCGGGTTGGACTGCTTTGAACATATCAAATATGTTGCAGCCCTATGTGCGATCTAGAACATCACTCATGAAGACGTAGCTTTAAGACTTTTAACCACATCTTTTAAAGGGCAAGCCTCACAATGGTATAGAAACCTAGAAATTGGAAGCATAAGAACTTGGGATGACTTAGGTGAAAAATTGCTGAAACAATTCCGAGGATAATTCAGCTCATTTGTCTCTAATTGAACAGATGTCTACCATTAAAAGAGCTCCCAATGAATTTATGTCTAGTTTTAATATCAGTTTTGCAAGTACTTGGGAAAGAATTCTAGCAAGTGTCAAGCCTCAAGCTGATCATGCTTTTTTTTATTAAATTAGAGCATTAAACAGTGATATCTCAACTATGATTCAGTTAATGGGTGGAGAAACACTCCCAACAACTTATGATATCACTATCCAAGCTGAAAATAGTCTTATTCAAGCTGAAAAATTAGCACCAAGGCCTTCAATACCCTTTTTGGCATATTTAGCACCAATTCCACAACCTATTACAATCATAGAGCCTACTATTGTAGCTCTATCAGATGATGTATTTAAGGATTTGCAAACTATGGGAAATGAATTGACTTCGATTGAGAATAGAATTGCATTACCTAGCAAACCCTATCAGGCTCCTTATCAACAAAATCAACATAATCAACAAAAGCAGGAAGCCTTACCAAGTAAAGCAGTTTGACCCAAAGCTTCCTAGTTCATCTAACACTTTAGTCGATTAATATGGCTACGAAGAGTGGTGTTAACTGCGATCAACCGCATTGATTGTAACTTGCCCAAATGCTCTTTTCAATTTGAATCTTGTTACGTAATCTTAATCGAAACATTGTTCATGCCTCAAATGGAGGGTGGGCAACAAGGAACTCATATTCGAAAGAACCTTAACATAATTTAGTCAGTTTTAATGAGGAGGATTTCATTGCGAGTCACTACTAGGGCTCGAGGAAAGTGTTAAAATTCAAAAGCAACAAAACAGGCCTATCACGCCCTTGTCACTAATAAGAAAACATATACGAGTTCCAAAATCAACTAACAACCGTGATGTTCCTAAAAAAAAAACAAGTGTTACAGTTGATAAAGGCCATCAAAAATAGCTACAACCTAATCCAAGAAGACTTTTTATACCTCAAATATCCAAAGCTACTGAATTAGAATTAGTTTTTGCTAAGGCCTGCGCTAAGACAGTTTCTTCTTTTAGCATTGTTGATGTAATGAAAACACATAATGTTAACATCTCGTTGTGGGATGCTCTAAGTATTCCTGGAAAACAATATTTACTCTCTCGTGAACTATCTAAGCTATACATTTCTTCAAATACGGTAGGAAAGGAAGTTTAGAACACGGACATGGTCCTTGGAAGACTTGAACAAGACCATATTAAAGAGGTTAAGTGGATGGTTCAAAAAGTTCTGAATGCTCATGAAATTAAGAAACCTCCACCTTTTTATTTATCACTAATTATTTGACAACATCTAGTTCATAATTGCATGGTGGATAGTAGTGCAAGAAGTAGCACCATTGTGCCAAAAGACATTGCAGAAAAATTGGGTTTGTATTATGAGCCTACGAAAGAAGCATCTTATATCTTGATAGAAATACAACTAATATGGTTGGTATTATCAAAAATTTAGAAGTGACGTTACATGCTTGCCTAAATGTTTCTATTACTGTAAGATGTTAATTTTGCACATTTATCTCCATACTTTTCCTTATGCTTGTCTAGAGATTTCGCATGACAAAAATATGAGGATATCTCTCTTGATTGGTCTTTCTTATTTTTGAGTACTTGTTATGGTACTAAATTTACTATCAATTCAGATCCATTGACCAGATTTCACATTGATCCTCACTCTTCAAATGCATTGACTAATTATTCAGCCCTAGATCGGTATGATTTTGATGAGGTATCTCTTGTTTCAGCATTAGATGGTGTTTCTAACATGTTTATGGATGAAAAGATAGTGGAAGAACATGCTCATGATCCTTTTAAGGAAGTTGAAGAACACCTGTTTGGTGTGTATTGTATACATGAAGAAAATACACCACTTCCCTTGTTGTCCAAAACAAAAGATTCAACAGAAGGGATTTAAAAGCTTCATTTTGATGGAGCTAAGAACAATAAGTGATAGGAGCACGTCTAAAGCTCATTTCCCGGTGAATGAGAGGTATATCTCAGCTTTGAGTCTCAATTTTTATGTACTTGTAACGTAGCTGAATATGAAGCTTTAATTCATGGCTTACTTTGGGCGAGAAAGAAAGGTATCAGCATGCTATAGATTTTTGGTGACTTTGAGTTGGTTATTAATCAAGTAAAAATTTCAATGTTTATAAGAATCCATTAATGAAGTCTTACGAAAAATAATTTCAGATTTAATGGAAGATTTAGATGCTATTAATATTGAGTCTATTCCTAGAGCTGAAAACAAGCGGTGAGCAGACAGACTTGCAACAATTGGGGCTAGTTTTGAAGTGCTAGAACAAATTGAAAATAGAAAAATCCAGCTTCATATAAAGTTAATTTTCAAGCCCTCAGTACTTGATAATGATTCAAATGTGGCAAGTTTTTAAAAGTGATGATCAAATCGATAGGTTTTTTCATCAAGAAGCTAAATTTTCTATAGTTAATCGGGATAAATTACAACACTTGTAAGGTGACCAAATTGTTCAATTGAAGACAAATAACATACCTCAAGGTCTAGTCACATTGGAAGACATCTTTAGCACTGACGATCGTTAAGAAAATTCAAGACTAAAATCTCAACTCACGCTAATAATTATGAAAAAATCTCGGTTGAGGAAGGAAAGAGCTATTTCTTTGAAAGGTATGTTCCTTAACTAAAAAGAAGTCATTTATTGATTTTTGCAAAGAATTTAAGGATGTTTTTACTTGGAAATTCCAAGATATGAAAGGATTTGATCCCATTTTAGCATAGTGTATAATTGAGTTGCATCCAAATTCTAAACCTCTTAGATAGAAATAGAGGCCTATAAATCTTTAAATAGAGCCTCGGCGAGGAAAGAATTATCTAAGTTAATAGAATCGGGTATTATATTTCCAGTTAATCATTAAAGTTGGGTAGCCAATCTTGTTCTTGATAGGAAGAAGAACGGTGAAATCAGACTATGTGTAGATTTCAGGGATCTTAATAAGGCTTCATTAAAAGATCATTACCCACTACCGAATATGGATCATATTTTGAGAACAATTTTCTGTTCAGATAGACTATCTATTCTGGATGGTTACGAGTGGATATAATCATATTTTAGTCTGGGAAGAAGATATATAGAAAAAAATATTTAAAACTAAGTGGGGTACTTATGCTTACAAAAGGATGCCTTTTGGTCTTTTGAATGCCGATGCAACGTTTCAATGTGCAATGGACATGGCTTTTCGCATCTGTTAAATAAATGCATCCTTGTTTATTTATATGATGCTACTTTGTAATTTCAAAAGATTAGAAGAACATCTAATGCACTTGATGCGAGACTTTTCGATTGTGCAGAAAATTTGGAATATCCTTAAATCGACTAAAGTCTATCTTTTTAGTACATCAAGGTAAGCTACTTGGTCATATTGTTTCTAAGTAGGGTTTAGCAATTGATCCTTTCTGGATTGAAGCCATATCATAGCTATCATTTCCCCATCATAAGAAGGCATTAAAGATTTTTCTTAGAAAAATTAATTTTGTTAGAAAATTTGTTCCAAATTTTGTAACATTGATTAAACCAATCATAGCTATGCTAAAAGAGGAGAAAAAAATCTCTTGGACCAGCGAGGGAAGAGAAGGTTTTGAAACAATCAAATAAGCTATTTCTCAAGCTCCTACTCTTGCAAATCCAAATTTTGATAAAGATTTTACAATGTATGCACTTGATGGAGCTGAAACAATCTCACCTATCTTGACTCAATTCAATGATGAAAGTATTGAATAGCCTATTGCTTTCCTTGGAAAGAGTTTCCATGATTACGAAACAAGGTACACATTTCTCAAAAAAATATATACTTTCAGTAGTTAGAGCACTAAATAATTTCAAGTATATGCTTTTGAAAAATAAAATACATGTTCTTGTTTCTCATCTAAGTTTGAAAGTGTTCTTCTTGAATAAAGAATTGAATGAGAAAAGAGAAAACTAGATAACAAAGGTCATGGGGTATGATGTTAATATTCGATTCTTAAGGCAGATTCAAGGAAATGGTTTGTGTGAGCATCTAATTGCTGATATGAAAAACAACAAGTTCTAGAACCAGATGATTCAAAACAACATGCTGAAATTATGTATCAACAATCGAGAGATCATGGTTCAACTAGGAAATAAACAGCACTGAACTCACTCACGAGATTCAAAAATCAAGATGGATGACTAATTTGGTTAATTATCTATAGCATGGAACCTATCTGGAAGGGATGGACAAGAATAAATGAATGTATTTCAGATTACAAGTTGTACCTTATATCTTCATTGATAATGTTTTGTTCAAAAAAAGATATAAATGGTATCTTGCTTTGTGGTGTATTGATTATGATAAAGATTAGAAAATATTGTCATAATTCCATGAAGGACTGCAAGACGTCACTTCTCAAAGCACATACCACAACCTTGAAAATTATGAAATATTGTTACTATTTTCCTAGCATATTCAAGAACTATTTTGAATGGATAAAGAAGTGTAGAAAATGTGCTTTCTTTGTTGGAAAACAACATCTAGGTTCTCTCGGCCTTGTAGCCTATTTCATCGATCAACCTTTTACAGTGGGGTCTTGACTTTATTAGCATGATAAACCAACCATCATCACAAGGAGACAAGTGGATCTTAAATGCTACAGATTATTTTACATGATTGAATGAAGCAATAGACTTGAAGGATGCTAATGAATCTTCGATACTATCCTTTTACAAAGGAATAGTTTGCAGATTTTGTGTTCCAACAACTATCATATCATATAATGCTTTAGCATTCCTTTGTGAAAAGATAACAAATTGGGTTGTCAACCATGGAATATATCTAAGTTCTTCATCTAATTATTACCCACAATGTAATGGCTTAGTTGAGAGTACTAATAAGAATCTATTAAGGATCATCAGAAGAATGCTCAAGGATAATGAAAGAGATTGGAATATGATGTTGAATTCAGCACTTATGGTGACAAAGTGACTCTGAAAAATTAGTTAGCAATTCACCATACAAACTTATGTATGGAAAGGAAGTAAGAAAGCCTATTTCAGTTGAGTTACCTACATTGGATTTTTGCATCAAATGGAGTTGCTTGAGAATGAACCATTACGGGTTCATTATGCGAGTTAGTGGAATTACAAGAGGTAAGAGATAAAACTCATTTGAATATGGAAAAGAATGAGAAACAAATGAAGAAAACTTTTGACAAGAAAGCCAAATTCAAAGTCTTCAATGAAGGAGATATTTTTTTAAAGTGGGATCCTTATCGTGTTAATATGGGAAGACACTCAAAGTTTGATACACTTTGGAGTGGTCCTTACATGATTTCAGCTTGTAAAGAACACAATGCTTTTTAGCTTTGAAGTGAATGGAGAGGAACTTCCCATTCCTATGAAAGGTATGTTTTTCAAACATTGTTATTGCAAATCTTACGGTGATTATTAGAGTAGGATTTCCTTTCAATAAGTGTAGTTCCTACACATTACAATGTTTTTAAATTCAATAAGTGCATCCATACATGTGATCTGGTTTACGAATCCTTTCCATGCTTTAGATTTGTTTTGGAAGGGTTGGACATTTACAAAAGGCAAATTTTGGTTACATGTTTAGACTCCATGCCCAATGGAAAAGAGTAAGGCTCTAGTCTTTAAGCTATTAGGCAACTTTCCCCACGAGGATCGGAAGAAATGTTGACAATTTTACACTTCGTAAAAATGGGCAACTCGAAACTTCATCATTACGATGAAAAGTATTGGGTGAAGCATGCCTAAGCTAAGGAGGTTTTTATGTTATTTGTTACTTCTTTGAATTAATTACAAGATTAAATAAAAAATGTAGTTATGTGTGCTTTCACAAAATAGAACATATCACATAGTTTTCAATTTCATGCCGGCTTGAGCAAAAGAACACAAATCCCCAAAGGACAAGCTGTGTTGTCTTGATGAAGATGAAAAATTATAGAGTAAGTGAAGTCTTTGAGTCTTGAAGAAATAAACAAAAATGTGGTTATCGAGAAAACTAGGGTTCATTCTTGAATGTTACAAGTCCTCATCAATGTTGTTTCCTTCATGACTAAGACATTTAATTATGTTACTAAGTTATTTAGTTCATTATACAATCCATACAAAGAAGCTAGAATGCAGAAAGAAATATACAACTCATTTCCGAAATTCAATGTTTTATTCATAAGGAATTTTCAAATGTTTCCCACACAAGCCATGGGATGTAACTAGAAAGTAAAGTACAACTACTGAAATAAAAGGTACACATGCATGAAAGAGAAAGAAAATGAGTATGAGTGAACCCATCATTGCCTTGGGGTTTCTTTTCTTGAGTAAATCATCTTCATCTCCGTTGTATAGGCCGTTGTACTTAAAAACAATAAAAGTTAACTATCAGTTATGAGGTTAGGGACTAAGTCATATTCCTACACTATCCTACTTCATGTATATGAATCTTTTCCTAACAGGAGATGTATTCTACTTGAAGAACAAATTACATACATGCTTTATTCACTCAGAAGGATTGAAGAAAGAGAAGAGAAAAGAATAAAAACATGGACATAAGAGAGGCCAAAAATCCTAATTATTTTCTAACTATTTTCCTAAGTGTGTAGGTACATGTTGTATGAAAGGAAACATAGACAAGTCATAAGCACATATAATAAAAGGAAGAATGTAACTCAAAGTTTCAATAACTGTTCTAAAATGGAAGAAGTTACAGTTTAGAAGAGAGACTAGCAATAGAAGCACATGTTTCATTTTGCAATAGAAGGAAGAATAAGAATTTGAAAGTTGGCGTTTGGTTAAGGAAGAAAGGTTTATTGATGAAACAAAAAAGAAGACAAGATTCTGTTAAAATTTTGATAGGGCTTCACCATGTAAAATGGACATTTACAACTTTCCATAATGTTGCTTTTAACTACTACATCCTTTAAGGGAGTTATTTGAATCAAAAATACAACTACCATAGCTAGAAATGGATGGAAGAGAGAATTCTTTAAAAAAATTGACAAGGCTTCACAATGAAAAATCAACTTTTCAAATTTTCTCGCATGCATGTAAAGTTGTAATGAAGCTCAATTAAAGTACTTATGCAAAAAAGAAAAACAAACTACAATGTTCCAACAAAACTTCAAAGTTTAGCATATAGGAATGTGTGAAACAGAAATTCCAAAAATAATTTATCCCTTCTTGTTCTAAAAAAATGATTTACTTCTACAGTTTTCATTTCTTAGAATGAAATGTTTCAAAGTTATTCGAACATAAATAAAAATTGTATCCAAGATCTGATTTCGAGAAAATGAAGAAATAAATATCAAACACATAATTTTACAAAATAACAACCATCATGTGGTACTATTTTTAGGATAAGATGTACATCATTTTCACGCCATCATGATGATGAAAAGGAATTTAAAAAAGCATCGGGAAGTACAAGCATGCTAAAAAAGGATCAATAGGTTTTTATTCAAAGCTAGTTCTTATAGGAAAGGATAAAATTTAAAGTAGGAGAAATAGGCTATCCATCGATTATTATAAAGTGTTGAAATACAAACAAGAGTGCGGTCTTTGACAAGTAACATGAATCATCTTCAAAATCAAATTAAGGAGCACTTAAACAAGATTCCAGTGAACTAAGAAGGAAAATTTTACAAAGCATAGGTATGACTTTAAGTAATGAATCAAATATAAGTGTAAATAATACTACAATAGGTCCTAGGAAAGGCTCGGGGTTTATCCAAAGAAGAAATTTGATCGGAAAAATCATACATATCTAGGTCAAAGGGATATTCGAGAACACATTTGAAAATGTGTTGTTATCATATCACACACAACTAACTCCCAAATCAAGCTCAAAGTTGTGAAGATACAAGAACAACAGAGATCTGTGGGTACCCATGTCATAAAAGCACAAATCGGGGCAATGAACAATGACCTAATATGCAATATTTATCCACATGTAAGATCAAGTTTTTTTACAAAAAGATGCAAATATTTGAGAAAGAAAATATTAGAAAATCAGGGAAAACATCTTAGAAAACACAATGAGCATTAAACAATGGTGACCCAATTTTCTTTACCAAGGTAAAATACGAGTATTTAAAACCAGGAAGAGCTAGATTTTCATCACGAAGCACGTTCAGGGGTAAAGCTAGACAAAGATATATGGCAATAGAATTTTTAGAAAACTTAAGGTAAAGAAAAGAACCTTAAAAGAAAGTGTTCACATTTGCGAAACTCACATGGGTCAAAGGATAATATAGTTTCAAGCTTAAAGTCTATAAATGACGGAAAAAATCCATAATCCTCCCACTCGAAAACTCATAAAGGAAATACTGAGACTCTCAAACACTCAAAAGGATGAAAGTTGCAGAAAAAAACTACTTTATGGCTGATACAAGAAAATGAAGTAAATACACAACCCTTTACAACGAGATAAGAAAACCCAAAAGCATGAGAAAACTAGAAATAGAAATAGAAGAACATGTAGGTTTTGAACTCACGGTCATTTTTTGACATCCACCAAGAGCAGAATGAATCCAAGTACAAATGATTCAGAATAAAATATATATATACGAGTTCCTAACCATTAATCAAAGACCCAATAATGGGTATCAAGAATAATAGAAATAAGCAAGAACTCACCTATTGAGATCAAGCTTTTCAACCCCTCAAAGTTTTAGATCAGACAAAGAGTCACGAAGGAGTCGAGCTCGTGATCTTTGAAATGGCTGTCACCTCAAAAGGAAGTACCGAGAGAGCCCATTTAACGAAGTCAAGAGATCAAATACTTTCATTCACAGAGCTTCACAGATTCAAGGAAACCATTTCTCAAAGTTATCTCGGTGAGCTCGAAGAAACAACCATGGCAGAAAGTAAACCTCAGAGAGTTCTGATAACTCAGAAAGATGGATTATAGGAAAATCTCGAGAACGACCAAGGCACAACCACCACAAAGAAACCATAAAAATAGATAAAGCTCTCATCACCATGTTAGTGTCTAGGAAATGACACAA
The DNA here is from genome assembly GCA_018340775.1 of Taxus wallichiana var. yunnanensis. Classification (NCBI taxonomy): domain Eukaryota; kingdom Viridiplantae; phylum Streptophyta; class Pinopsida; order Cupressales; family Taxaceae; genus Taxus; species Taxus wallichiana. The sequence continues at coordinate 236,736,601 of CM031241.1, forward strand.
AGAATAAAATTTTAAGGCCGAGCTCGGTGAGCTTTAAGAAAGGCATCAACATTTTACCAGGGCTTCGCCCACACAACCAAAAACCAAATGAAATGTGCTTGAGGGTCAAAGACACTCTTTACCATGCAAACTCAAGAGGTGAGTTTCAACCTGACTCAACCATGGTTCAGGATCGATGACTTCAGATCAAAAGTATAGAGATCAAGGGCCAAGAATGATCTTCAAAACTCGAAACAAACTACCATGATCGGGATGCCACCAACCACATTTAATGTCCAATCGAAACCCTAACTAAGAGTCCAAGGATCAATGACATCAAATTAAAGGAAAATATATCAAGGGCCCAAGGTGATCAACAAATATCAAACAAAACTCAACTTCAGATTACATAAGCCACCGACCAAGTTACCAAGAGGGTGAGTCATGGTGGAGAAGGGGACAACCCACATGTCAATAAAATGAAATCATTTGCAATGACTTTCAAAGTCTAAACCATAGTGCATGCTCCAAATAATATAAAGGGGCTGACCAAATTATACCCAATGATCACCAAAAAGGTGAATTTTGAAATATTCCATGGCTAATAACTATAAGGTGGAAGACTATATAGCATGGTCATGTTAAATAATCGAATGTGGTGAGTATGGTAGTGACTCTTACAAGTTCCTTGCATTATTTCTAAACCATGGTAATATGTTAAGACCAAAAGAGTGGCCAAACCCAATGAAGACAAGAGTTCACAACCACAAGTGGCCCCCATGGATGGTGATAGATTGTACATGAATTGGAATGCATTTTTCCATGTGATCACTCAAAAAAAATAAGCGTCGGCATCGAGACAAAGGTGGTCCCAATCAGATTGATATTTGGATGAATTATTTTGCAAAATATTGCAAGTATTGTAATTATTTTTTTCACTCACAGGGAGTTGTATTTTTAAATGCCTTTACAACAAGAAAAATAGAGAAGAAGACAAAGTTGCATGTTCATGGAGAGAGACTTACCTAGCAAGACATCTTATTTTTAGCAAATTATTCACCCTTCTTTTCTTAAAAATAGAGTAGTCAACTTGAGTTGATCCGTAATGTAAAGTAAGGCTAATAATGCCTATTTGCAATTGCATGCTCTATTTTTCCTTTATCTATTTTTAAATAAAGGATAAAAAATAGCATGCATGCGTGAGTACAAGCCTTAGGCTATTTTTAGGAATATGGTGAATTTTATTTTTTTATATATTGTGTGCCTTTGTAAAAGCACATGGAGAACAACTGGAGGAATTTTTGGATATATGAGTAATGAAGCAAATTCTTTCTGTTTTCCCTACGAGTGTGAATTATTTTCTGCCTTTCCAAGTTATTTTGTAGTCTTGTGAATGAAAATTCCCTTATCAATCACCTTACCCTATTGGAAACTCAGTCTTTTCGCTTAATTTTAATGTGCATCTTAACTTTTTAAATCTTGTTATTATTCTCCCTTAGTATAATAAAGTGTTTTTCCCTTAGATATTCTATAGAAAAATATTGGCTAGTGCATAAAAATTCTTCCCATATCAGTTGTTCATACACTCGTTAAAGCCCTCATACAATTTAGTGTATCACCTTAAGTTTTAATAATTTTCTTGTCATCTTTTACTCTCAAACTCCCGAGAAATCATTTTAGGATACACCAATAAGGAACCATCCTTGATACCGAGACTCACCTCAAAATAGGTATATCCATAGACCTAAGGTGTTTCCATTGTATCTATGAAAGAGAAAGATCAATTGTGCAAGCTTAGAAATCTGCAGCCATCCTCTCTGTGGTGCACTTTCGAGACATAACCTATTCCATATAGGAACTTTGTTTTATTATTAATGTCATGAAAGGGCATAATAAGGGCTTACGAGAACAAGTTTTCAATTTACTTGTTTCTCTTAAGTCAACAATTTTAAAATCAATTTGGTTTGCAAAGAATTACTTAGAAATTTCTACCCACAAGTAAACCTTCTAATCATCTCAAAGGTTTACTTTGATTCCAATATGCACTCGGGGCTTTGTGCCCTTTTATAGATTAGATTAAGGTGTAAAACAAAAGTTACATTAGAAATCCTCCATAAAATACCAAGACATAATATTGCCACTAGCCAAGGTAACACATTTAGTTGTGAGGAACTAAAGATATCATTAACAAGAGTTTAAGTCATAGTAAAACTATTTCACTAGCTCCATTTGTGTCATCTGGATCCCACAAGGAATTCATTCGATGATGAATTTAATTTCTAAATCTAACTTTGTAAGACTTGGTAGTCCACTAGGATACTAAGGAAGTGTTAGTTCTACTTACTCCATACATGCCGAGGTTCCTTTGCATAATCGTTGCTTCGAACAATGAATCTTAAGTTATAGAAATGATTTATTGAATATATTTCTTCGGTGTAGTATCGTAAATGTTAGTTGTGAGGATTAACTGAACCCATTTTTCCTCCTTAACTACTTCAATAAAAAAATTAGATATTCTAAGAAATTTAAAGTTTCTGAAAACATCGTCATCGGTGAGAAATTTCTTCCGTTTCCAAAGATATAAATAAGTCCTTCTAAATAAGATGGGTCGTGAAAGGTATTTTTTCCCAAAAGCGGTGGCAACAATTTTAAAGAATTTTGGCCAATGAGGAGAAAGCAGACCGATGGGAAATTTTGTGACTTTTTTCCCGAATGGAAAATTTGGACAAGTGGGCCTAAAGAGGGAAATTTTCCCAAGTAAAAAGGATGGGTTGACGGGTGCAGTAGGAGTTTTGGAACATTTTTTCTTTTGCAAATAAGGCACAAAGTGAATTTTGGACCTGCAAGCCCATGGAGGATCTTAAGGCTAAAATGGAAAAAAATTTCCTAAGGCCCGCAAAAGGACACGTAGCCATGTTGAAAAGTCAAAGCGGGTGGCGGGTCATCGGAGGAAGTTTGAACTCTTGCCCCGAAGGTGTAAAGTGAAAAAATTAGTCACGTCTCCAGCAATGCCCAAAGAGCCATGTGTTAAGCTTCGATTTGCATGCGGGCGGTGTACCTGGAGTGACTTTTCACCCAAAATTAAATTATGGACCGTCAGGCCCAAAAATGATTTTTGCCAAAAGTGAAATGCGGGTGTGGACAAAATATTACAATTTTTCATTTTTTGGTGCCAAAGGGCACAAAGTGAGTTTCGGGCTAGCGAACTCGTTACGCTCACTTGGTTTTCACCTTTTTCGTACAGACCCAAATCAAACATTCAAATATACATATCTTTTGACCTAGTGCGAAAAATTCAACAAATTTGGTGCCTTGAAAAGGTCTCGACCTCGCCTACGCCATGGAAACCTGCAACTTTAATTTCAAAGAGGTTTGGTGGGTGACAAATTGGGAAACATCTCATGCCATTAATACATGATTTGATTGCCCCAACAACCAAATCAGATTTTATTTTATCCGTCGTTATTCCTCTTTCTTCGACGTGCCGAGAAGACACAAAGCAACAGACATGACATATTTTGGGCTGATTTGCAGAGGCATTGATGACTAGCAGCTGAGCTTCACATTCATTTTCCCACCTCTCTCTCCTTCTTCTCTCTATGTTGAATCTATAAAAGAAGGGGTGGTGCTCATTGTAAAGGGTTATACATTTCTATTTTGTGCCCTCCTTCTTTTTTTGTTTGTAAGAGAATCTTTGGAGCTTTCAAACCTCCCATTCGATCATGTAATACAATCCTTCTTGCCTCTTGGCCATTTTGATGTATTGTATCAAAAATGGAGAAATAATATATGTTTGTGGGTTATTTGCAACCCTTTCATGTGTTCATTGTTTTCTTTCTGATCTTCCATTGCATTTAGGTTACCTTTGCATGGTGTTATATTGCATCCTTGTGGTCTCTGTTAAGTTACATAATGGGTGTCGACATTCCTTTGGTGCATCACCTCATTGTCTTAGGTTTATTTTCTTGAATCTTCTCAACCCTGTCTCCTTGGTAAGATAGAGTAGATTTAGAGTAGATCCTCTGCAATTTATTTACATGCACCTAAACAAAGGAATATGAACCTTCCTTAATTCGGAGAGCTCTCTCAACTCACAAGGTCTCATACTTTGAGAGATGCTCCATGTTGTTCAATCACACAGAGAGTCTCATCTCATATAGTTATAGGAACTCAAGGGTGTTGTGTTTCTACACTAACAATTATCTCTTAGGACGATAGATTTTGCAAAGTAATGTTGCTAAAATGAGAGGGAGTGTACAACAAGTGTTAAATATTACCTTCATTAATACTCCTAACTACGAAAGGTGAATTTGAAGAGTATTTGGCAATATTTTCCACCTAAAACGTAAGTTGGACCTGAAGAGAACACCTTCTCCTTACTACACACACGATTTCCAATCCTAGAAATGAACCACATACTCTAGATAAAGTTTGGCCATGTCATTCCTAACCGTCGGGTTCATGGCGCTATCACTAAACATCCCAACTATGATGACAACTCATAATTGGGCTCTCATTTACTTAAAATAGAAGGTTCCATTGTGTGGAAAATTTTAATTTCATTCTATGGTTTCAATTTATTCTATGCTAAGAAGGATCATGCGAGAAAGGTAGATATGCACAAGTTTTAAACTAGGGTCGATTATTTTATTTAGATTTATTTATTACATTTTTAAGGAAAGGAACACAACACAAATTATTTAATCAACATTTGCACACTGAAAGTGCACTATAAGGTATTAAATTAAATTTCAGTTATCATAAATACTCAAATTTTACAATAAAATTTATCAAATTGAAATAACACCCATGGTTAGATACATATTCCCCAAACATCTCTATACACTTTCAACTCATACACATTATAAATATTGGAATAATAAAATTTATTGTAATATAATAATACATATATATTATTTCCATTTACAAACATAATTTTCAATAATACCCAATGAATTACCACCATGTGATTATGCCATCTTTCTTTCATTCTCCCAAACCATGTGAGCATATAATCAACGATAAATCACTAGCATGACATCCACCTAAATCCAAAGCATTGTCAACATTTTTAGTTTCACATTTATATAATAATAATAATTTTCATTCAAAAGGAGAGGGTTAGAGACACATATTCATTTCACTTCATTTCTTGACCAAGGAGAGAGAAAGATATAGGTAAGAGAGAGAAACCTTATTTTGCCAAAAGTCCAATTTCACACAACGAGTCATAAGGGAGAGTTCCAAAAAGTTATTTATAAGTGTTAATAAGTTTCCAAAATGGTTTGATAACTTGAATAGGGTCATGTAACTTTCTTTTTACATTTTTCCTCCTAGTTGCAAAAATTCTTGATTTAGACTCGGAGGCTTAGAAACAACATTCAAAACTTTCCTTTTGTTAAGTGATGCACAAGAGGAAACTTCTTGCATGTCCTCCTATACACAAGGAAATCACAGAGCTAACGAGAATTTGAAACTGGTGAATAGTTTTCAAATGGTGACTAGATTTCTAGGGTCACCGGTCGTAATCAGTCCAACTTAACTTACTCAATGAGTGACAGAGCCCTACAAACCCCCTTGATGAACTATTAAATATTACATTTATTCCCGGACTAAAGGTTCCAATAAATTTTCTATTAAAAATACTAGAGGGTTTCAAAGGCGGGAAAGCATTTTGTTTCTTAGGGTCCAAATGGTGAGCTAAATTGAAGCCCAACTTTTAAGTTTTAACTCACCTGAAACTTCAAAACGGAGTAATAGGGATCCTAGAGGATCAGAGAAGAGAGAAAATGGTCTAATTAAGAAGAGTTAATTATTAACATGAATCTCTACATAGTAAGGAACACATACGATGTTTGACATCTAATTTATAGGAACCAAAAGGTTGTTTTGCATGTATGTAAAACTTGTGTTTTTCAAACTTTGTATGGTAGACAAAAATCATTGTTTTAGTTAACTCATATAGGTCTCACCAATACCAATAGACACGAGAACCAAATTTTGACACCCCGGGTTTATAAAATCATAATGTTTTGATTTTGGCATGGTTGAGAGTCAAATTGTAACTCGGTAAAAAAATCATGTGGTGTTGTTTTATTGATTGCACTAGTCGTCTGGTTAAAATATCTAATTGTTTAAGTATTTGTAATGCCCCTTTAGGTTAGGAGTCTTGTTATTGCTTATTTTACCATAGTTTGCTAATGTTGAATGTTTTTAATGTACTCCCTATGATGAGTTTTGAAGCATAATCTGTGAATCCAAGTAATTGAAGTAGATGCGATCTTATGGGGTTATTCTTGTAAGTTACCTAAGTAACAATTTGTATCTTGTTCCTTAGTCTATTGCAGTTTTTTTGTTATGAATGGTCATGCCTTGGATCAATTTTAGTGATCCAAGGCATACCTATGATAGTTAGGTAATTGCGATCTTTGTTTCGAAGTAAATTTAACTTCTTTTCATTCTATCATACCATCTTGTTCTGTCATAAATTCTTATAATATTTATGATGGTGTTTTGTAACACGTTATGAAAGCATTCATATTGAAGATTTATCATATTTTTGATTAAATGGGTTGCTAAATGACACCCTTTTTTAATTTATTTAAATGTGTATTAAAACCTTTCCAAAGGTGATTAGTGTATTCTTTTAAAAAGGGACCAAATATTCATAAGTTATGTTTAATTATTAGTCACCCACTTAAGACTTAACCTCAGAGAAAAGCTGATTAGTCTTGGTGGCATGGGAAGGTAGGGATATTCTTTTTTGGCACTAATATTTATGAGGGGTTTGATAATTTAATGTTGGAGTTAATTTATTCACCCACCATCTCATCTATCCTTCCAACGACCTTTCCATTTTAGAAGGAGCTTTACTCAACAAGTTTCAATGCTTGGCATTTATTGATTAAAACTTATTGCCCCATGCAAACAAATATTGTTTTAGTTGGAAAGTGGATGAGTTTTTTTATTCCTTCCATTTCCTTTATTATATTAAAGGATACATACACTTGGCATGTGTTTTCTTAGAATGAAATGCCAAAAAACATTGTCCACGTGGACCGCATTAGTTCAGGATTTACACAAATTAGATTTTTGGAAAATTCTTCAAAACTTTCAAGAAAGTGCTATTGGTGGGTGTTGATCCTATCCCATGGCCTAAGAGAATGTTTCCCATGCCTAGGTTTGAAATTAAAGAACCTGGAGCAATCTTGGATTCCCAACAAGAAACAAAATAGAGGAATATGCCAAATGTTTCCATAGTAAGGGCCTTGTAGACATGTATGACATTACAAAAGCTTAATTCAAGAATGATAAACCATACTGATTATGATAACTGCTCTACCTAACATTTCATGAAAAATATCTCTACTCATATTTTGGAATTTACATTCTATGTTTTGGGTTTTGTAAGCATTTATTGTCCTAATTTTCTTGTTTTTGTCTGGATTCTTTTATAGTTGTTTCTAAATATATTAGAGCAATATTTTCATTTAATCTTACACTGCAAATACTCTAGAGTAGATTTAGATAAACAATTTACTTCTAGTTGTGCATTTTGGCTGTGTATCATGGTTGTATATATAATTTATGTATTAAATTAAAATATAAATTGGTTTGATTTTGATTCTATAGTCATAACTTGTGAAATTTTTTTTGAAACTTTGAAATGGGTTTGAAAATGAGAATAAAACCATTTCGGGTATTCATGGTTTTTGGAATATTTTATTCTCTCCATCATCGACACATTGAATAAACTATTGGAATAGATCTCAAAGAACCTATTTGGGTATGTTTACTTTCACTTGTATAAAACCACCCTTTTTCTAGGTTGTCATGATTTTTGATCATGTGGGCTATTGTTCACCCTATCCATTTGCTATGAATTCTATTTTGTTCGTTTTTATCATTAAGAGCTTCAAAATAATTAGGTTTCGTGAAGATATCTCCTTAAGGGAATTCAAAGATCTTGTAATTTTCTGAGTCATATTCCAATTGCATACGTGTCAGGATTTGTCCTTTCGTCCTAAAAAAATATGGTTTTAGTTTTCATATTCTTTTTGTGAAGATATATTGTGTCAGATAAATGAGTTACTTTTTGGTTTTGTATGTTCCTACCTTACGGTTATTCACTTGCATAGTGGCCTCAAGATAATTTCGTTGGATAATGTCCAAATGGGTTCATTGACTTATTGTGTTTTCTTTTAATCAATACTCAAAAGACTTATCTTAGAAGGAATTTTGAAATTTTTAGCTTTTATACTCATACATGAGATCTTTGTTTTATCATGCTTGATTAGGTTGTTAGTACTCCTAAGTTGGACTTCTATAAGAATAGTAAATTAAGCTAAGCCATAGTATCAAGTATAAAAGGGATACATGCTTTGATATGTAGAAGTTAAAATTTCAAGTCCATTGTGACTGATAAATTACTTAAGATATTACTATTAAATATGTGTTTCAGAGACATGGTAAAATATTCCTTTGGATTTTTATTAATTTCTTTTTGTTCCTTTATGATGTCATAGAAAGTTTAGTGTTTTTAGTTTAACTTTAACTAGGTTTTAGTCAATTCATATAGAACTACACTAACTAATATTAGTATCATTTACGATTTTTTATTAAACTTAGTCGAACTATATTGAAGACAAACTTGATAAGCTCTTTGCATTGAATTAAATTTAATTTTGGTTTGGTTAACTGAATATAGGTTATTCTTATCTTACACGATGACTATTGTGCATGACATAGTGAGATAATCAAACGTTATTTGAACTTTCCTTGTAATAACTTACTCCATATGCTAATTTGTAAGAAATAAAGTATCAAAATGTTGTGAAGTTATTTTAAAGGTGGTAAATAGTGGTTAAGTAAATGATGTTAGATTTCTAACTAAAAATCTATTAGATCATATGAATTATTTAAGGAAATTTTTATTGATGGTTTGATTATTAGATTTCAATCATATAATCTATATGATTACATGATTAAAATCCCAATACACTCGACACTCTGTTTTTAGTATAAGGCCTATGACCCCTACTTGAATGATTGTTAAATTTTTTTGTTTTAGAGACAATGTTCATAACTGGTACACATGACTTCTTTAAGGAAATATTGATTGATGGTTTGAGTATTATTTTTCAATCATATAATCTATATGATTGAAATCCCAATACATTCGACACTCTATTTATAAATTATAATGCAAATGGTCTCTACTTCAAATATTGTTAAAAAAATTTAAGAGGTAATGTTTATAGTGGGTACATAATACTTCTTTCTTAATTTGACATTGTTTAATTTTTATCATTCTGAAATATTTTGTAAGCATTTTAGAGCTAGAATAATTTCATTAAATATAAGGGTTCCTTTCATGATATTGTTAAATAGTACTAGATTGTTTTAATGTGTTCTTATCATGATCGGTTCTCGTGGTGACTTATGCTAATAAATGTGAAGATGGATTTTGTGAGTTGAAAAGGGAAATACTTATAGAAAGTTGTATCAATTTAACTAATGATGTTATTTTTACCTAAATTCTTAAATGTGTTTAAAGGATGTGGAATATAATTTTCGGAAAATCTAGAAGGACCTAGTGCCTTAGCATTTTTGTAACTATGAAGTAGTGTTGTCATTATTGACTAAAACTAAAACTTGTGAAATATTATTGTGAATGGAATAAAATGAACTCTGCATTGTTATGAGTATCTTATTGTATGATTGCAATTTTGAAAGATAGTTTATCTTTTGATATGATCAGCTTTTTTTTCTTATTTAACCATGAGTCAAAGTACATAGGCGTTTTAGCTACCTTTGGATTGTGTGTCGATTTGGATAGGGAACTATGTATCTATGACTAGTTATAAAAAAATATAATGGTAAAAAAATTTGAGTTATAACCTTGAGTTAGTAAACCCTTCTAGATTGTGACAATAATGTAATACTAGGTATAACAAAATGGTATTGTAATCCTTATAAAGGTTATAATAAAAATACGATGTTGTAAACATATAGATGAAGTAAAGAGTCCTTAAGTGGAAGAAAATGAAACTATATTCTGTGTTAAAAATGATATACCTTGTTGGTGCTCGATTTGTTTAGCCCCATTTTCCATTATTTAAGTCGATCTACGTGTTGTGAAACGTTTTATCTGTCACAATGTGGATGCTCTGAAGCCTATACTTCCATTAGAAATGCTTTGAGTTGTTTAAAAATCCATTCTCATGTCCCTCCTTGATCAAGACTCAAAGTTTGCCCCTTTTTCCCTAATTTCTTCAAAATCTGCGGGCTCTGCCATTTTCCTATTTTTCCTCGACCATGGAAGCTCGAGAATGGTTGATTTATATTTGTATGCCTTTGAAAATCCAAATCCATGGTCGAAAAGATGCTCGAAATCATGATTCACTTGTTTTTTGTTTCAGAAAATTTTCATCCTTAGTAAAAATCAGGTTTTAGGCGTGAATGGTGATTTTCTATATTTTTGTGATCTTACGGGTGTCTTTTTCCTGTCAAAGTTATTCCTCAGCATTCGGTGGTCACATGGATTATTTTGGTTGGTCAGGATGGTAGGAAAATGCTTTAACTTATCACTTTTCAATTTTTTGGCAAAAAGGAAAATTTAGTCCCATAGCCCCACTAAAATCTAATTGGTTCTTTTGGTGCTCATGTTGCTTATTCTAATTAGATGGGGCACAGTGGGTTTGTTTTTTCAACTTGTTTTTTTGGCTATTTTGGAAAAAGGTTTGAACCTACCTCGCGACCCTGTAAGGATTTGATTAAATCAAATTTTAAAGTGGTAGGGAAAAAGTCTCACTTTGACCCCATAAGAGGACACGTGGTAAAGCTAATGGTGGAGATGTGGGCCTTCACAGGTAAGTTGGATGTTTTTAGCTTTTGGAAAAATACAGTAAAATTCTAAATGGAAGTGCACCCCTGCCAAATCATTTTGAAGCCTTAAGTTTTTGAAGTTGCACCATAATGACACGTGGCAAGCTTGCGCTCATCCAAGGTCTCAACTTTTGGGGAACATCTCAAGATGTGCCATTGTGACATGTAGCAATTTGAAAAGTCAAAGGGGCGGGAATCGAGACCATCAAAGGAAACTTGGATTTTTTTCCTCTTATCATCAAAAGGATTAAAATCTCAAAATGACCCGAAGACAAGAATGAGGTCAAAGTTGGCATCGAAAATGTCAAATGGTGGGGAGCGAGCCAGCCATCGGGGGCAACTTGGATTTTTTCCCCTTGATATTAAAATGACTAAAATCATCAAAATGACCCATGGGCCCGATAGAGAAAAGTCAAAACTTTCTCCAGTCAACGGCGAAGGTGCGGACCTTCAGAGGAAAATTGGAAATTTTTCCTTTTGTTGAAAAGGAGTTAAAAGTGAAAAAGGAAGTGTGGTTCGATGGGACACACATTGGGATACATGTCAAGCCTATTTTTTAAGGGTGGAGCTGTGAGGAAAACTTAGAAAAAAATTCCTTTTCCAAAAAAGAAGTGAAGTATCATAATTTGGCCGTGGTTCCTTTTGGGCCCACCTTAGGACACGTGTAAGGCTCATTTCTCAAGAGCGGAGGTTCGAAGAAAAATAAGAAAATTTTACATTTTTCCAAAAGTTTTACAAGGAAAAAGGGAACTATCATCACCAATCGGCACTATGATAATTCTTCATAGGAACTCCTCATGCTATGATTATTTACTAATGCACACCTTTAGTTTGGTGGATGTAATCTGGAAACAAAGCAAAAACGTAACACAAGAATACCATCAACTATGATAAGACGGAATGATGACAAATCTAAAATATCAAAGTAAATTATAATATTAAAATGAAATTGTTACAATCTCACCCATGAGGTACTTCAAGTGTTATTGACTTCACTTGCCTTCCACCAATACTATGGAAGAAACTTTACAATTACACCTCTTAATGGCTTCTTCAACACAACTTTAAACTGATGGCTTCCTTTACACACTTCATACAATATTTCTCACTACTTCTTTCTATGCTAAATGAGGGGGGTGGCCTCTTTAGTTATAGAACTTCTAGGCTTATCCATCTTATCTCTAAGATAGGATAATAAATCCACTCTGACAAATCATATTCTATACCTTAACTCTTATCTGTACATGTAAGCTTATCTCTTAAGATAAGATAAACCTTATCATTTCACATGGGTTCCACATTTTTAGACTTTTTACAAATAAAATACACAAAATATTTATGACCTCACTCCTTGTCCTTATTACCAATATAATATTTCTAATTCCTAATCATGTAGACCCTACTTCTCTACTTATCCCAACTTTGACATTTTAACATTACGGGACCACTTACGACAAATATTTACTTTTTACAACATTCCTATTGTACTTTGACTATTACCGTACTCTACATTATTGGTGGCACCGTACTGACGGCGTCGTTATCTTCTATCAGATGCTACTACTAATTACACTTAACAACATCCTATTCCTAATACATACATTAATGAAATAGAAATTATGGAGGAAAATTTTAGTGTCGCAGAACCCATAAGTGGCTCTAAAATGGATCTCCCATGTCGACAGTCGAAATTCAAAGTAGGAATCAACAAAAACAATTCATCGTGTCTGATTTTTCTGCCATTTTCACTCCAAAGCTCCTGGGGATGCTTATTCTTATGGATTTTTATCATTTCTTGGAGTGTCATGCATGCCAAATGAAGAGGAACATTAATCTAGCATCCTAGTTTTGTGGGGAAGGTCTGTAAATGTCTCTCACCATTAATATGTAATCGAGTATGCCGATTTGGCCTGATTTTCTCCCCTTTGCATGGAAACGGCCTACCGATAATCCCGGTTTGGTGAGAAAATCTAGGGACATATTTTACCATTAAGATGAGACCTAACCTTTTGGGCTTGATCTGATCTTCCATTTCTTCTCCTCGGGCATGGAAAGAACCAAATTAGATAGAATCTAGGAAGAAGTGGTTGGAAAATATAAGGAAGAGTGATTTTCTAGAGGAAGGAGTTGAATGCGGGAGATTTTCGATGAGATCTACCCCGAGGCACTTGGTGACTTTTTACAAATTTGATTCTGGGAATCACGATCATGATCATGACAAGCACCTTGGTGGTACTCAATGACTTTATTTTTGGGCGTAAAAGGATCTATTGTAAATGTTATAAATGGTACAAATATATCATGAAAATGGTTGGAGTGTCGGGGTTAAGACTGATTTTTCTAATAGAAAAGGCTTGATAGAGCCCATCCTTTTTGAGAATCTATTTGAGGCCTTTGTATATCTATTTTATATTGAATTTTATCGTGTCAAGGTGGTTGTGAGCATACAACCATTAACAAGCTCTAAGATTGTTCGAGAAAATTTCCCCTACTGATAAATTTAATCAAACTTGAGTTATTCTGTGTGGATGTTATGTAAAATGTGTTTGTTTTACTTATAAATGTCTGCAAATAGTTTTTCTTATTCCTATTGCAATCTTGTATCAAAATTTGTCTCAATCACATAGGTCTCAATCCTTGTGACAGTTTAGTGGCATCTGTAATTTCATTTCTCGGAAGATCTTTCTTACGGGAGTGAAATAAATGATATAAAACCACTTTTCTCTCATTTGTTGACAAAGATTTTTTGTAATCCTCTAGGTGTACCTCAGGCATGATTGGGCTCATATCTTGATGTTTTCATGGGATTTCTAACTCGAGCCTTCATGTTAGAACCTCATAGATTATGTGAAAAAGTTCTAATTTGGGCCTCCATTGAAGCACATATTCTAGTTAAAGAAACATTTTAACTGCTATGTGGCATTTTGTTGGTTTAGTCTTCCATTTTGTAAAAGATCTCAAGGATCTGGTGAATCAAGTTCATCCTACCTCACTTCCCACCAAAATCCATCTAAAAATAACTAATCCTACCCATACTACCCCTGTTTTTCATGTGTGTATACAAATGAACAAATTTTACTACCAAAACATGTAGAAACAATTTGGATTCTAAATGTCTTTAGTAGCCTGAACCTTGCCTAGAGAATATCTCCACTATCTAGAGTGACAACTCGTGAGAGTTAGATTTTGTTGCATTGATCATATTTTCTTCAAGGTATCCTTAACAACTTCATTAGAAAGGATATCTCCATCTCCTCCATAAACAATAGGCTGATAAAGGGTTCCCTTACCTTGATTGAAAGGTACAACCTAAAATAGTGAGGATATATCAAATCCTCTTAAGGTTCTACCCACTACTTTTCAAATCCTCAGTGCTAAAAGGTCAGATAGACTGCTTTCATGGCTACAAAATGACATACATAATTATCTATCTACCTCTAAGCATCTTATCAAATCCATGATGTTGTTTGACCTTTAAAGGAGATTAAATTCAGTACCGACATGATTCTGGTGTCGTTGCCTAGGAAATAGTGGTTACTGATTGACATTCGAATGCCCTGGTAAAAACTTTGTATATACTCCAAGTGTTGTGTGCATTTCTTTCAGTCTCCACACCTAGTGCACTAGCTTTCATTGATAAATCTGGGTAAAGAAAAGTCGAGTCTTTCCATTTCTAGTTTCTAGTGTTGAAAAACATTTGACAAATCATATTTAGTGCATCTACACAACTAAGGTGGAAATCCTTAGTGGCGACTCCTGTTGATCCTATTCTTAATGCATACTATTGTCTTAACCTCTGTCAAGTGATATTTTTGCTAACCTTTACAAAGCTAGAAGGAAGAAGGTCTTTCTTTGCTAGGGATCCTGCTAGGACATTATTTCCAGAGCTAGGAAAAGTAAAATTAGAAGGAAGAAAAGCATGGAGAGCTGTTGGAAATCAATAGACAAGAAAGGGGATCTCCATTGATGAGATTGATCAACCTATTATTAAAGATTGCAATTAAAGTTCTTTTGAATTAGGTAGCCTCTTTGTGGAATTAAATTCTCCAACTGGAGAGGGGCCTTCATTTGATTTTGAAAAGTTTACTTCTCATCCTGTCCCTACCTTTTCTGAAGTTGATAGGTATTTCTAGGAAACAAGCCCTTTAGAAGATATCCATTTTGAAATTTATACTCCTGTGTTTCAAATACCCTATGCCCGTTATCAATTTCTCACCCCTACTGGGTTAACTCCTCATAACAACATGGCCCTACCCCCACCCAGACCTCCTTTTTTTGTAAACACCTTTGGTCCCATAAAATTTATAGGGATGGTTGGTTATCCAAATGCAGTTCCCCAGGATGTGAGAAATAGATTACCAAATTTCCATGGAAATAATTCTATAACTGGTGATCAACATCTAAATATTTTTATCAATATGATGGAAGACTTTGAGATTGAACATGAAGATGTATATATC
The DNA here is from genome assembly GCA_018340775.1 of Taxus wallichiana var. yunnanensis. Classification (NCBI taxonomy): domain Eukaryota; kingdom Viridiplantae; phylum Streptophyta; class Pinopsida; order Cupressales; family Taxaceae; genus Taxus; species Taxus wallichiana. The sequence goes on from CM031241.1 coordinate 236,751,927, forward strand.
AAATTGTTTATCCAAAATTTAGAAGAAGATGTTAGGGACTGGTACAAAGCTTTGCCAGATAATTCCTTTGATTCTTGGACCGAGATGAATAATGCATTGATTGCAGTATGGTGATAGAACTAACCCTAGCTTTCTTATGTTATAATTTTAAAACATCAAGACGAATCCTAATGATTGGTACATGATTTTATCACAAGGTTTAATAAGACCTTGATAACATTGCCTATTAGGATAAGGCCATGTGATGAATCATGTTTGAGAAAATATTCAGATGCATTTGATAAAAATTCTTCTTACTACTTGAGGGATGCATTCACCATGGCTCTACAAATTGAAAACAACATCAAGGTAATTGGAAAGCCTCCAAAAAAGAGGGTGTAAAACTAATTAAACCAGAGAAGCCTTAAACAATTAAGGCTACTTGATTTGGAATAATTTTTGAAGATTTTGGTAGGGGCTGTCAAAGAAATTTCCTACAAACTAGCCTAGGATGAGAAAGGAATTGGGTAGAGTTCACAAGGTCAACACAAGCAAAGGGCCAAGACAGGTTCACAAATCACCAAAGATCTAATGATAGAGGCAAGGGACCTATTGGATTTGGAAATAGGAAATCTAGGAGAGGGAAAATAGAACGGCAGTACCTGATCCTTTGGATGCTAGAGTTGATGTTGTGGAGGAGATAGAAGTCATTGATTGGTGCAAAACAGATGTTTCATGACCCATGCTCCATGTGGGGTAGACCAGAAATAAGTTGAGGAAGCAGCAAATGATGAAATTCATGATGATTCCTACATGATGGAGATCCCTACAAGTTCACCAAGGGAAGCAACTTCAACTAATGTAATAAGTGCTAGAGCTGCTGTTTTTTTGGGATTACATCCACTGTACCTCTTCTTCCTCCCTCTCATACTTTAGAAGTAGACACTATACAAGCTTTTGAATTTCCCACTAATGATTTTGAATACTTGAGGGCATTAATGATTGAAAAGTATGATGGAGGATTTCCTTTAGAAGAAGATAGGAAACTATTAATGAATGTTGTAGTTGCCTAAGAAAAGGAACACAGTGCTAGAAGTAAATTTTCCAAGGGGCCACAAGCCAAGTCAAAATTTCCATTGCTTACCAAAGAAACCCCAAAGAAAAATGCATCTAGCAAAGAGCTTTTTCCCCAAGCAAAACTTGTGTTCCTCCCCATGCCCAAAATGAAAAGAATCCCATTCCATCTGATGAATTTTCCAATCTTTCTCCTAGTGCTGCTTTACCCAAATTTGTTCCATATGACATTGCCCAAGTTTTGAGTCAAATAAATATTCTTGTCCCAGTTGTTGAGTTTCTTAGGATCCCTGAGCATAAGAAGATGGCTTTTGAATACTTAAGATTCAAAGAGGAATAGATCACAGACAGAGGTGTAAACAACGTTGGGATTCCCCTTACTATTGCGGTGTTGGAAAAGCCACAAGTGTTGGAAAGAGTGGGGGAACCACCAGAGGTTTGTTTCGGAACTTCTTTGGTTAAATCCCAGCTAAATGTGGATCCATTATTCACTACCTTGGTTATCAAAGACAGGCTGTTACATAACTATATGTTTGATTTTGGAGCTTCATGTAATGTCATGCCTCTTGAGGTCATGAATAAATTAGATATCAAAGTAATAACAACATATGGGAAGTGCACTACCATACTCTAGAGAGGTGCCAGTGGTGGGATGTGTCAAAGATCTGGTTGTGCAACTTACATCTTTTCTTGGAAGGAACTTAAAACTTGATGTAGTGATTGTTGACTTCCCTGCGAAGTGGGGGATGATGCTGGCAATAAAGTGGGCAACAAATGTTGTTGGTAGTATGTAAATGGACATGTATTATGCCACTATCCCCATTGAAGGAAACTTGGTGAAATTATATGGAGAGAAGAAGATGTTATACTTGATTGAAGACCCAAGCAATGCATCTTATGAAGTTTTGCAAGCAAGATGTTGATCTTAACAACTTTGTGAGTTTTGTGGATTTTAGGAAGTATGAAAGTGTTGAAAACAAAGCTCCTAAGTATGCTTTTTTTCTAGGAATTTGGTCTATGATTCAGCCTTGAAAAATGTTAAAGAATTTAACTTAAACACAATGGAGGAGCTTCAGAGAAAATGGATGGTTTACAAACTAAACAGAGAAGAAAAAGAGGTATATTTCCAGTTGATGAAAACATATCAGAACCTCTTGGCATGGTCATATCCAGGATGGTAGGTGCTTGAAAATTTTCCTTGATTGTTTTCTCTAAATCAGGGTAAACATCTTTTTGTACAGATGTATAACTACTTGATTGTTTTTATCTTTCGTGTTCTTGTTCGTTTTGGCCCCGGTGGCCTATTTTTGGTGGTTTCTCTATTTATTTATTGGGGGAAGGTCCTGGTTTTGTGCTCTGCATGATGAATCCTTTTCCCAATGGATATTTTGGTACTTCGTCTACCTTTGTTCTTGTGGCACTCGTAGGGAGTGCCCATCCCAGTCAGAGCTGATGTTGATGCTCAGATTTTTTTCACCCCATTTGTCATTATTTTCCTCTAATATACGTGTTGTGAAACATTTTATCTCTCAATGTGGATGCTCTGAAGCCTCTACCTCCATTATAAATGCTTTGATTTGTTTGTAAAATACATTGTCATGTCCGTCCTTGATAAAGCCTCTCCGAATCGCCTGTTTTTTCCTAATTTCTTCAAAATACGCGGGATCTTCCATTTTCCTATTTTTCCTTGACCATGAAAGCTCGAGAATGGTTGATTTATATTTGTGTGACTTTTAAAATACAAATCCCTGGTCAAAAAGATGATTGGAATCATGATTCACTTTTTCTTGTTTAAAAAAATTTTCATTCTTAGTGAAAAATCGGGGTTTGGGCATGAATAGTGATTTTCTATATTTTTCGATCTAACGGGTGTCTTTTTCTTGTCAAACTTATTCCTTAGCATTCGGGGTCATGTCACTTCTTTTCGTTTATCGGGTAATGGTGGGAAAATGCTTTAGCTAATCGATTTTTTCACTTTTTTGGCAAAAAGGTAAATTTGGTCACGTAGCCCCACTCAAATCTGATTGGTTCTTTTGGTGCTTACGTGGCTTCTTCTAATTGGATGGGGCATGGTGGGTTTGTTTTTTCAACTTTTCTTTTGGATACTTTGGTAAAAGGTTTGATCCCGCCCGTGGTCTGCCAGCTTTGATTAAAGCAAATTTTAAAGTGGCAGGGAAAAAGTCTCACTTTGACCCCACAGGAGGACATGTGGCAAAGCTAATGGCGGAGATGCGGGCCTTTAGAGGTAAGTTGGATGTTTTTCCCTTTTGGAAAAATGGAGTAAAATTATAAATGGAAGCACACCCCGCCAAATCATTTTGAAGCCTTAAGGTTTTTGAAGTTATGCCATAATGACATATGGTGAGCCCACACTCATCCAAGGTCTCAACTTTTTGGGAAACATCTCAAGATGCACCATTGTGACACGTAGTAGTTTGAAAAGTCAAAGGGTAGGGAAGCGGACCATCAGAGGCAACTTGGATTTTTTCCTCTTGTCATCAAAAGGATTAAAATCTCAAAATGGCCCATGCAAGCCCGACAAGAAGGAGGTCAAAGTTGGCGTTGAAAATGTCAAAAGGTGGGGAGGTGGGCCATCGAGGGAAACTTGGATTTTTGCCCCTTGATATTCAAATGAATAAAATCATCAAAATGACCTACGATTCTGATAGAGAAAATTCAAACATTTCTCTAGTCAACGGAGGAGGTGAAGACCTTCGGAGGAAAATTGGAAAATTTTCCTTTTTTGGAAGAGTTAAAACTGAAAAGGGAAGCATGGTTCTGATGGGACGCACTTTGGGACATGTGTTAGGCCCATTTTTCAAGTGTGGAGTTGGAATGAAAACTTGGAAAAATTATGCCTTTTCCAAAAAAGAGGTGAAGTATCAGAATTTTGTTGTAGTTTCTTTGGGGCCCACCTTAGGAAACGTGTTAGGCTCATTTCTCAAGAACAAAGGTGCGAGAACAAAATGAAAAAAATCATTTTTCCAAATTTGAAAAAGGAAAAGGGAACTGCGAGCCTGCTCTAAAATGAATCTCCCACATGGACGGTCCAAATTCAAAGTAGGAATCAATGGAAATTGTGCATCTGTCTTATTTTTCCACCATTTTCCCTCTATAGCTCCTATGGATGCGTATTCTTGTGGTTTTTATCATTTCTTGGAGTCTCTTGCATGCCAAATGAAGAGGAACATTAATCTGGCATCCTGGTTTGGTGGGAAGGTCTGTAAACATCTCTCACCATTAATATGCAATATGACTGTTGGATTCAGCTCAATTTTTCTTTCCTTGCCACGTGAACGACCTATTGATAATCTAGGTTTGGTGAGAAAAATACGGGGACGTATTTTACCATTAAGATGAGACCTGAGATTTTGGGCTCAATCTGATCTTCCATTTCTTCTCCCCGGGCACTGAGAAAGAACCAGATTAGATAGAATAGGGGTGGAAGTGGTTGGCGAATAGAAGGAAGAGTGATTTTCTAGAGGAAGGAGTTGAATGTGGGATATTTTTAAGAGATCTGCCATTGAGCATTTAGTGACTTTTACAGATTTGATTATGGGAATCACGATCGTGATCATGACAAGCACTAGTGGCACTCAATGTATGGATTTTTGTGGGGAAAAGGCTTTGTTGTAAATGTTATAAATGGCACAAATTTATCGTGCAAATGGTTGGAGTGTTAGGGGTCGAGACTAATTTTTCTAATAGAAAAAAGGCTTGATAGAGCCCATCCTTTTTGAGAAGTTGTTTGAGAAGCCTATATATCTCTTTTGTATTGAATTTGATCATGTCAAGGTGGTTGTGAGTGTACAACCATTGACAATATCGAGATTGTTTGAGAAAAATTTCCCTATTTGATAAATTTAATAAAACTAGAGTTATTGTGTGGATCTTATCCGAAATGTGTTTGTTTTAATTCTAAATGTACATGCAACTAGTTTTCTTGTTCCTATTGCAATCTTGTATCAAAATCTATCTCAATCACATAGGTCTCAATCCTTGTGACAATTTATTTACATCTGTAATTTCATTTTTCTCGAAGAGCTTTCATCCGGGAGTCAAATAAATTATTTAAAATCACTTTTCTCTTATCATCTGTTGAAAGAGATTATCTTTAAGCCTCTAGGTGTACCTCATGCGTGATTGGGCTCAGATCTTGATGTTTTGATGGGTTTTCTAGCTCGAGCCTTCATGTTAGAACCTCATAGACTATGTGAAAAAGTGCTAATCTGGTCCTCCATTGAAGCACATATTCTGGTGAAAGTAACATTTTAACTAATCTATGGCATTCTGTTAGTTTAGTCTTCCATTTTGTAAAAGCTCTCAAGGATCTGGTGAATCAAGTTCATCCGACCTCACCTCCCACAAAAATCCATCTAAAAACAACTAATCCTACCCATACTACCCCTCTTTGTCATGTGTGTATACAAATGCACAAATTTAACTACCAAAACATAGATAAACAATCAAGATTCCAAATATATTTAGTAGCCTAAACCTGTAATAGAGAATATCTCCACTATCTAGGTGACATGACTTGTTAGAGTTAGTGTTGACATATTTTGCACTTGTGCAAAAATGGGCAACTCAAAACTTTGTTACGATGGATAGCCTTGGTGAAGTATACCTAAGCTAAGGAATTTACATCAGATTATTTTGTTACTGCTGATTTGTGAAAGAGATTAAGTGAAATCTATAGCTATGTGTGCTGTTACAAAACGTAATAGATCACATAGTCTACAATTTCATGAATATCCTTAGCAAAAGAACACAAGCCCTGAAGGACAATTGTGTTATCTTGATGAAGACACCGGATTATAGAGTATGTGAGGTGTATAGTTTTGGAACAACAGACATAGTGGCAATTTTCAAGTAATCAGATTCACGGTTATTATCTTGGTGCCTATCAGATTTATTGCTTTGTGTTCATTAGAGTTGTTTGTGATTAATGAGATTGCATCCATCTACACTGTCATAAATGATTACAACTGACTCCTTTCCTACTACTTACGTCAAGAAAATACTGACAAACAAATGGTGACAATAATGTCTAAATGTAAGTAGCAGGAAGGAGTCAAGTTGAAAGGCATAGGCTAAGACAGTTAAACAACATACAAGGAGGCACATTTCATTCAATGGTTATCCAGTGGAAGTTACAGGTATTCATTTTAAGATTATCCCTTATGTTAATTCATTTTATTGAGATATTGAGTTGCCTACATCATTGTACAATCAAAGGAAAATTGAATGCAGAAAGAGATAATCAACTCATTATTTCAATTTAATGCTTTATTCATAAGAGATCATAAGTTTTCCCACACAAGCCGTGGGATATGACTAAGTAACTCATCATATACATGGAAATGAGAATATTGCATGTGCTAAAGAACAAGAGTAGAGGAGTAAAAAGGAACCCATCATTTCCTTTCTGTCTTCTATCCCGCTCCTCATCATCTCCATCTCCATCTCAACTCTTCCATCTTCCGCTTCCATCTCCATTTTCTTTTACCTGCAAGGAAGAGCAGTATCTATCAAAATTTGAGCTCAGGGTACAATGTTATTCCAATACTCATGTTCTAAAGAAAATACATATTCTAAGTTCAATGTATCTAATGGTACTTGAAGGAAAGAAATACAGAAATGCATGACACAGGATGAGAAAGAGATACAGATAGGCTGGCAGCAAAGGAAAAGCGAGTACATAAAGAGAAATGAATGGCAAGAGAAAATCAAAGAAGCTAAGGATTGGGTTAGAAAAGGTAGAATCTGAAGAAGTTTTAAAAGAAAAGATGTGGAGATAGCACATGAAAGAAGTTGGAAAATAGCTTGCAGAAGAAGGAAAGAAGAAGAAATAAACCACATGGATACAAGAGAGGCCAAAAAGCCTATTTATTTCTAACTTATTTCTGAATTTTGTAGGAATAGGTTGCAACATAGAATGAAAATTAGTTTAACTGGTTAAGAAAGAAAGTAATTATTGAATGAAGAATAAACATCAGTTTCACATGGTTTACGAAGGAAGAATCATCGGGATAGATCAAGAAAGATATATTACTGATGTAAATCAGGATTGGAAATCTGGAAAAGGAGAGAGAAAAATAGGATTTTGGAATTTTTTTGCCAGAGTCTCCCCTTGTAAAATTGACTTTTGATTTAAAACAGAATTGAAATACATGCTTTTAAAGCTACTACATGCTTTCTAAGCTATCTGAACTTCAAAAGGAATAAAAACAATCAACAAAAGTACATGTTTCATCACTTTTAAGTTGATATCATGATCAAATGAAACATACAGGTATTCCAGAATTTCATCATGCTACAGCTATTAAAAGTTCCTTTTAATTTCCAAATTCAAGTGTGAATCAAAGGGCAACTACTTCACAATTTTTAGAAGATGTAATGAATCAAGTAAAGCTAGCATGGATAGCTCATTCAAGTGATCAGACAAGCAAGAGAGATGTTTATATCTTTTCAGAATGGAAAAATCACAAAAATCTAGAAAGAGAAGGATTGAAAATTTTTGGCGAGTTTCCCCTTGTAAAATGGACTTTTCCAGAAAAACAGAAATGATAATTTAATGCAAAATTTGAACATAGTTGCTACTACGACTTTTGAAAAGGAAAAAGCCATTTCAGAAAAAGAGAATAAGTATTTTTTCATTTTCTAGAAAAGAAGCATTTATTTCATTATACAGAATGGGATGCAATCTTGTTTGCAACAAGGAAAAAACATACAACTTCTAGAGAGTCATTATCCTAAATTGAAGAAATAAACTACAAAGCTTAGCAAGTATTCAATCAAAGCATGCTTTCCAGAAATGAGTTCAACAAGTCAAACATGCATTTACAGGAAGGATGGAGTGAATTGCAATACAAATTTGACAAGTGCACAAGGATCTTTTACATCCAATTTTACAATAAAATGTGTTACATCTCAAAGCGAAGAGGAAACGTGACAGGTCTGCGAACAAATGGAGAACTTATTTTCAAGTTTACAAATGCCTAGTTGGATTTTACCAGTCTGCATAGAAATGGAAATGATTCACAAATTGCCAAGTTTATAGACAAAGTTCAACAGATAACAAAGTATGATCTACATGAAAGAAAAAAATAATACAAGTATCTATCAAATAAGGAAAAAAAGGGTTAATAATTCAAATATGCCGAACCAGGTCAAGGGTTTACAAATGAAATATCAAAACTCTAGCATAGGAAAAGCTTCAATGAATCTCAAGGTGACTAGTTAGGCTCGAAGGCTCACTTCAGAAGAAAAAATACTAAACCCACAAAATATTTTCAAATATTTTACTTGATATTTCCATCTTTCAGAGTTGTAAAGTAAAACCCCACTCGAAAGGAGTGAAAAGAAAATAGTTAAATAACTTACCGAGGTGAAGACGAGTTAATAAGCAAAATGGTTGCAACTTCCCTCTACAAGCTCGTGTTGAAGTCATTGACAACTATTAAAATAAAAAAATCCAGACACAAAGACCAGAAGTAGAGATTCATCATATTCCATGAAGAGGATACAAAGCAGAATGAATAGATGTAAATGATCTATTAATCATTTATGAAGGAAAGTCAAACCATAGGAAAGCTGAACAAAAGAAACACCTCCAGGTTCATAAAAATGCATGCAACAGTCATAACTGTGGTGTTGAAGACCTCTAGATAAAAATACGAGCGAGATACTTTCAAATATCCATGTTATTTGTCAAGAAATCAAAAGTACAAAGCCGAGTGTATAAACCTTCCATCAAACTAGGGTTTCAAAACCCTAACCCATGGTTAAGGATCAACCGATCACCAAATGCCAAGTGGAAGATTGAATGGTGATTGGTCCACACAGGTTCTGAAGTGATAAGCCCTAATTAAATGCCACTAACCATAATTAATGATGGGGTTCAAAACCCTAATTGTAGATGGAGAATCGACGACATCAAGCATGCCAGTACAAAGATCAAAGGTCCCGAAAAATTTTAAAAATCCAAGCCAAACCGCCCAAGGTTAAGTTACCATAGGCTAAGGTTCACAGAAGGGTGAGTCATCATGGAGGGGGGCTAGCCCACGTGGACCCTCAATTAATCATTACAGGGGAATTTTTCAAAATTCTAAAACTATAATACCAATGCAAAAAATCAAAACACATTATGTGCCATGATCACCGAAAAGGTGAATTATAAACTATGCATGCCAATGACCAAGGGTGGTCCCCTTTTATCAAAAACACATGCAAATTGCCTAGTCCACAAAGGTGGCAACATCCAAAATTTCAAACAAACCAAGGTGGTCCCCACTTCAATTTTATTGTGCAAATATTGCTAAAGGTTGCATCCTTTTGCCTACACATAGGAGATGATATTTTGCATGCCTTCACAATAGGACATAATAGAGAAGATGATGAGTTTGCATGTGCAAAGAAAGAAGACTTTCCTAGCAAGAAATTTGTAATTTTAGCAAATTATTCACCTTTCTTTCTTAAAAATAGAATAGTCAACTTTAGTTTGACTATATTGTATCTAAGGCTGATAATGCCTATTTTTATCACATAGTTTAGTTTGTATTATTTTAGTCCTTTATTTAATAATAAATAAAGGGTAAAATTAGGATGCATGGGTGAGTACAAATTTTAAGCTATTTTTAGGAAGGGGTGAACTTTTGCTATATATTGTGTGCTCTTGCAAAGCACAAAGGGGGGGATTTTCAGAGATTTTTCCCAGAGAACTTTTGATATGAGTACTGAAGCAATTTCTGCCAGTTTTTCCCTCTGAGTGTGAATTATTCTTTCCTTTCCAAGTTATTTTGTAGTCTTGTGTATGTCAATATTAATCTTGTGAATCAATATTCCCTGATTAATCACTTTACCCTACTGCAAATTTACCATTTCCTGCTAAATCTTATTGTGCATATTAGCTTACTAGTGTTGTTGTGATTCTCCCTTAGCACAAATTAAGTGTTTTGCCCTTATTTCTGCTAGAAAGTATTAATTGGTTTGTGCACCTAAAGAATTCTTCACAAATCAGTTGTGTATGTCACTCAGTCAAGTTCTCATCTCAAATTTGGTGTATCACCTTAGTATTATTTAAATTTATAGTCATCTTTTTCCCTTAAACTCCCAAAAAATAGTTTAGTGAACACCAATAAGGAACCAACCTTTTAACCCCAGAGGTTCACCTCAAAATAGGTATACCCACAAACCTGAGGTGTCCCCATTGTATCTACGAGAGAGAGAGAGATCTATTGCAGACTTAGAAAACTGTTACCATCTCTCTACCGGGTGCACTTTCGAGAGATACAGATTTTTTTGGCACACCCGGTGGGACCACGAATCAGATCTGCATGCAAATCCTAGATTCTAGAGCAGATCAAAAGTAGATTTATAACAAATAAAAGTTACTTTCGGAGCAGAGATGTAGCAAATTAATTCTAAAGATTCTATGATCTTTTGGCGACTCCATAAAGCTAATTTCATACCAGTATTGCAGCATGTTCCATGCCTAAAGTGACTACAAGATCATCGGTAAGAGGAATTCCTCTTGAGTTTTTTTTTTACCTTTGAATTTTGCTAGAAGGAGAAGGGTTGGTAATACTTTGCCTTATAACAGACTGTTTTGAAAACCCTCCGATATTCCTTCACCACGTATAAATTTTTCAATCAATATCCCAGTTTTTCAAATGGCTATTCAACCACCCAAAAATTTTGTGGCCTTCACTAATGGTAGCCCATTAGTAATTCCAGTGTACCATGATATTCCCAATAGCTGCTTTGAAAATTTTTCCATCATTTACCGGTGAAAATCAAGTTACACCTACTAAACATATTAAAGATGTTGCAGCCATATGTGCAGTCCACAATATTACTCATGAAGACATAGCTTTAAGACTTTTAGCTACATCTTTTAAAGGACAAGCCTTGCAATGGTACAGAAATTTAGAAATTGGAAGCATAAGAACTTGGGATGAATTAGGAGAGAAATTGCTGGAACAATTCCAAGACAATTCAGATCATTTGTCCCTGATAAAACAACTATCTACTATCAAGAGAACCCCTTATGAATATTTTTCTAGTTTTAACATTTGTTTTGCTAGAACTTGGGAAAGAAACCCAACAAGTGTCAAGCCTCAAGATGATCACGCTTTCATTTATTATCTAAGAGCTTTGAATAGTGATATTTCAACCATGATTTAATCCATGGGAGCTTTTACTCTTCTAGAGGCTGATGAAATTGCTATAAAAGTTGAAAACAACCTTATACAGGGTGGAAAGTTAGCACCAAGACCTCTGATATGCTATTTTTGGTAGATCCGGCTCTATCCCATAGCTTATTATAATCGTAGAGCCTCTATTGCAACCCCATCCCTAGATATGTTTAAAGCCTTGTAGACCATGGGAAATAAGTGACATCAATTGAAAATAGGCTTACATTGCCTAATAGACCATATCAAGCTCCTTCTCGGCCAAAACCGGTAGAATAGGAAGCCTTACTAATAGAATCGAATTATATGCAGCCATATCGGGAAAGGTAGTTTGGTTGTAACATTCCTAGTGCATCTAACACTTTGGTACCAGTTAATATGGCTATAGAAGAGTGGTGTCAACCTTGTAATCATCATCATCAATGCAAATTGTCTGCGAATGCATTTTGAACACGAATCTTGTTACATAACCTCGGACTAAAGCATTATTCTTGCCTCGAATGGAGGGTGGGAAGCAAGAAAGCCATGTTCAAAAACACACGAACAGAATTTGGTCAACTTTAATGAGGAGGATTTCTTTTTGTTACCACTAGAGCTCAAGAGAAAGCTACAGAGAATAAAAACAACAAACACGAGACTGTGCTTCCCACTTGTCCAGCGATATATTAGCATCTGCAGCCTCAAAACCAACCAAAAGTCCTATTGTCCCTCAGAAAACAAAAAGTTTTGCAGCTGGTAAAGAGCAACAAAAAAAACTTCATCTTGATCCAATAAGATTGTTTATCCCTCGAGATATCTAAAGTTGCGACGCAAAATCAGTTTTTGCTAAGGCTTATGCTAAAACATTGAATCTATCTCTAAGACGGTTGCTTATTTTAATATTGTTGATGTGATGAAGAAGCACAATGTTAACATCTCAATGTGGGATGCTTTATGCATTCTAGGATAGCAGGATTTACTCTCTCATGAACTAGCTAAACTGTAGATTTCTTCAAAAACAACAGTAAAGGAAGTTCAAAATATAGATATGGTCCTTGGAACACTTGATCAAGATCACGTAAAGGATGTTAGATGGATGGTTCAAAAGGTTTTGAATGCTCATGACATAAAGAAGCCACCACCTTTTTATCTATCCCTGATTATTGGAGAAAATTTAGTTCATAACTACATGGTAGGCAGGTGTCAATAGCGCATTATGCCAAAGTCAATTGCTGAAAAATTAGGCCTGCAGTATGAGCCAACAGAAAAAAGTGTTCTACAACTTGATGGGACTGCAACCAATACAGTTGGTATAATCAGAAATTTGGAGGTAACGTTACATGCTTGCCCAAATGTTTCCATTTTGCAAGATGTTACTGTTGTGGATTTACCTCCATATTTTGCTTTGTGCCTATCTAGAGACTTTACGGCAAAAATAGGAGGTTACCTCTCTTCTGATTGGTCTTTCTTATTTTTCACTACACGTTATGGCACTAAAGTTACCATCAATTCAGAGCCATTGGCTAGATTTCATATTGAGCCTCATTCACCAAATGCTGTGGCAAATTATTCCGCTCTAGATCAATCTGATTTTGATGATGTAGCTCAGATTACAGTGCTAGAGGGTGTGTCTAACATATTTATGGATGAGAAAACAGTTGAAGAACATGCTCATGATCCTTTTAAAGAGGTTGAAGAACATCTTTTCAGTGTATATTGCATGCATGAAGAAAATGCAGCAATTCCCTTGCTGTCCAAAATAGAAAATTCAACAGAAGGGATTTGGAAGCTTCATTTTGATGGAGCTAAGAATAAGAAAGGATAGGGAGCAAGTTTGATGCTCACTTCCCCAATATTTTAGTGCTTTGAGTCTTTAATTTTCATGCACTTGTCTGTAGCTAAGTACAAAGCGTTAATTCATGGCTTACTTTGGGCGAGAAAAGAGCAATCAACATGTTATAAGTCTTTGGTGATTCCAAGTTAGTAGTCAATCAAGTGAAATACTTCAATGTATGTAAGAATCCATTAATGAAGTCATACAGACATATATTTTAAGACTTAATGGAAGATTTTGATGCCATTAATATTCAGTCTATTCCCTGACTGAAAACAAACATCTTTGATAGACTTGCAGTAGTTGGTGCTAGTTTCGAAGTGCCGGAACAAATAGAAAATAGCAAAGTTCAGCCCCACGTTAAGTTATTTATTAGGCCTTCTATACCTGATAATGAATCTAATTGGCAGGTTTTTGTAGTAAGAAGTTGAATTTTACGTAGTGAATAAGGATAAATCACGGCATCTCTGCATGGTGACCAGGTTGTTCGATTAAAGACAAACAAGTTGCCTTGAGGACTTTGTCAAAAGCTAAGATGTCTACTCATGCGAGATAATTATGAAGAGGTTTCGGTTGATGAAGGTAAGAACTTATTTCTTGGAAAGGTATGTTTCTCATACGGAAAAGCAGTCTTTTATTAAGCTTTGTACTGAATTTAAAGATGTTTTCACTTGGAGATACCAAGATTTGAAAGGGTTTGATCCAAGTCTAGCACAGTATATGCTTGAATTACTACCAAATTCTAAATTACTTAGGAAGAAACAAAGGCCTATAAATCCCAAAATAGAACCTCTTATGAGGAAAGAATTATCAAAATTGATTGAATCAGGAATTATTTTCCCAGTTAAGCATTCAAGTTGGGTAGCAAATCTCATTCCAGTTAGGAAAAAGAATGGAGAAATAAGATTATGTGTGGATTTTAGAGATCTTAACAAAGCATCATTAAAAGATCATTATCCACTACCGAACATAGATCGGATTTTGAGAACATTTTCGAGGAACAAATAGACTATCCCATCATATGGTTACGGTGGATATAATCAAATTTTATTCCAAGGAGAAGAAAGATATAAAATAGCTTTTACCACCAAGTGGGGTACTTATGCTTATAAAATAATGCCTTTTGGTCTTTAAAATCCCGGTGAAATGTTTCAACGTCACGATGGACATGGCTTTTCGTAGCCTACTAAATAAATGCATACTTGTTTGTTTAGATGATGTCACTATATTCTCAAAAGATTCTAATGAACATCTAATGCATTTGAGATAGAATTTTCTGATCTGCAAGCAATTTGGAATATCCTTAAATCCCAAAAAGTCTATCTTTTAAGTACATGAATGTAAGCTACTTGGCCATATTGTTTCTAAACAAGGTTTAGCAATTGATTCTTTCAGAATTGAAGCCATATCATAGCTATCATTGCCTCATCACAAGAAGGTATTATAGATCTTTATGGGAAAAATCAACTTTGTCAGAAGATTTGTTTTAGATTTTGCAGCATTGGTTAAGCCATTGACAATCATGGTAAAGAACGAGAAAACATTCTCTTGGACCAGCAAAGGTAGATAAGGTTTTAAGGCCATTAAAATAGTTATTTCTTAGGCTCCTACTCATGCAAATCCAAATTTGATAAATATTTTACAATGTATGCACTTGTAGGATGCTGAAACAATCTCAACTATTCTAACTCAGGTCAATGATGAGAATATCGAACAACCAATTGCTTTCTTTAGATAGAGTTTGCATGATTACGAAACAAGGTACACATTTCTCGAAAAATAAGTACTTTCAGTAGTGAGAGGACAAAATTTTTTTAAGTACATGCTTTCAAATAATAAGATTCATGTTCTTGTTTCTCATCCAAGTGTGAAAGATTTCTTGTTAAACAAAGAATTGAATGAGAAAAGAGCAGGTTGGATAACAAAGGTTATGGAATATGATGTTGATATCTGAGTTGCCAAGATAGTTCGAGGTAAAGGTTTATGTGAGCATCTAATTGCTGATATGGAGAAACAACAGGATGTAGAACCCAAAGATTCAAAATAGCATGCTGAAACCACGTATCAACAATCAAATGTTATGTTATGACCAAAAATTGATAATGAACCTTCTCAAGAAATTCAAGAATCAAGATGGATGACTGATTTGGTTGACTATTTACAACATGACACTTATCCGGAAGGTATGGATAAGAATAAATGAAGATATTTCAGGTTACAGGCTATTCCTTATCTCTTCGTTGATGGTGTATTATTCAAAAGAGATATAAATGGAATTTTGCTACGATGTGTCGATTATGACAAAATTTAGAGAATATTATTAGAATTCCATGAAGGACCTGTAGGAGGTCACTTCTCAACATGTACTACAGACTCTAAAGATAATGAAAGTAGGTTACTATTGGCCTAGCATATTTAAGGACTATTTTGAATGGATCAGAAAGTGCAAAAAATGTGCTTTCTTTGTTGAAAAGAAGCGTTTAGCTTTGTTGCCTTTGAATCCTATTTCAGTTGATCAACCCTTTATGTATGGATTCTAACTACTACAGATTACTTTACATGATAAACTGAAGCAGTAGCCTTGAAAGATGCTAACGAAGCTTCAATACTAGCTTTCTATGAAGGTATAGTCTACAGATTTGGTGTTCCAGCAACTATCATATCAGATAATGCTTTAGCATTTCTCGGTGCTAAAGTAATAGATTGGGCTATTAGCCATGGAATCTACTTGAGCTCTTCATCTAATTATTACCCACAAGGTAATGGCTTAGCTGAAAGCACTAATAAAAATCTGTTAAGGATCATCAGAAGAACACTCAAGGATAATCAACGAGCTTGGCATCTAATGTTGAATTCAACACTTTGGGCTGATAGGGTGACCCCTAAAAGATCAGTTGGCAACTCACCGTACAAGCTTGTGTATGGGAAAGAAGTGAGGATGCCAATTTTAGTTGAATTACCTACATTAGATTTGCTGCATCAAATGGAGTTACTTGAAAGTGAACCATTGTAGGTCCGTTATGCAGAATTGATGGAATTACAAGAGCTAAGAGATCAAGCTCATTTGAACATGGAGAAAAATTAGAAACAGATGAAGAAGACTTTTGACAAGAAATCCAAATTCAGAATCTTCAATGAAGGAGATATTGTGTTGAAATGGGATGTTGATCGTGCTAAGCCAGGAAGACACTCAAAGTTTGATACACTCTGGAGTGGTCCTTACATGATTTCAGCTTACAAGAAACACAATGCTTTTAGTTTTCAAAGCTGAAAGGAGAGGAACTTCTCATTACTTTAAATGGTATGTTTCTCAAACACTTTGTTATTAAAAATCTTACGGTGATGGTTAGAGTAGGATTTCCCATTCAATAAGTGCATTCGTGCTGGTCATGTTTCTCAAATAGTTTCCCAGATTTAGTTGTTTTGAAAGGGTTGGACCTTTTGGAAAAGGGAAAATTTTGGTCACATATTTGGACTCCATACCCAATGGACAAGAGTAAGGCACTAGTCTACAAGCTAGGAGGTAGCTTTCCCCGCAAGATCACCAAAAATGTTGACAATTTTTACACTTGTGCAAAAATGGGAAACTCGAAACTTTGTTATGATGGATAGCCTTGGTGAAGTATACCTAAGCTAAGGGAATTTATATCAGATTATTTTGTTATTGTTGATTTGTGAAAGAGATTAAGTGAAATCTGTAGCTATGTGTGTTGTTACAAAACGTAACAAATCACATAGTCTATAATTTCATGAATATCCTCAACAAAAGAACACAAGCCCGAAGGACAACCGTGTTATCTTGATGAAGACATTGAATTGCAGAGTATGTGAGGTGTATAGTTTTGGAACAACAGACATAGTGGCAGTTTTCAAGTAATCAGATTCACGGTTATTATCTTGGTGCCTATCAGATTTATTGTTATGTGTTCATTAGAGTTGTTTGTGATTAATGAGATTGCATCCATCTACACTATCATAAATGATTACAAGTTCGAGTCTTTTTGTAACGCCCATAATTTTCTCATCAAGAATGCACGATAAACCAAGCAACAACTACAAAAATTATGGATTTTTTTTTTTTTTTGGTTAAATGGAATTAGCCGGAATTTACTCTAATCCGGATTATAAAATTTTAAGCAACTACAAGGCATCGGAAACAATTACCGAGCAATTAAGATTTCCCCAATAATCAAAATCAATATTACGTTTATATTCATTCACCAACAATACTCCAAAATTTTATTTAAATAATCCTCATTTAGCTTTTCACTATTTAACTCCATTAATCCCATTTTAATTTTCTATTTAAAATTCCAATATCAAATTTAAATTAAATTAGAAAATGATAATAATCTTGCAAAGTTAAAGACATGCATAATATAATAAATTCATTATCCCCTTAGACCCCCATTTAACATTACACACATCTTTTTATTTATTTCATTCCCACCTAAATACCCCATCACTTAAGTGATGTAGGGTTCATCTTACACCATTGGATCTAATCTATCTAAGCCATTAGATCTAGGTTGTCTAAAAGAACCCTAGAAATCCTTATGAGATCTCATAAATTCATTTCTTAAACATATTCTCTCATTTTCTTTGTTTCACTTGCAGGTTAAGGAAGAAGGCAAGAAGAGGGAGCCATGGAGGAAAGTCAAGGAATAATGTTCCAAGGTCAAGCATGGCTATTCACCATAGGGGATTTGTTTTACATTCCCTCTCTTAGGGTTTTCCATACATTTTTTTGTATTTTTATTTGCACCTCATTTGTAAAGAAATTACCCAAATCAGGTTGTGGGTATTTACTCATTTTATTCTGATTTATACAAGAGATTTATTTGGGTTGCAGACCCGAAAATAATCACTTTGTAAATATACCATTTAAATGTGTGAATATATATGTAAATACATATATACGTTTTACAAATATATATGTATTTATATATTTATTTAATATATTTCCTTATCTTGTAATACCCATTTTAAATGGTGTTATATATTAAAAGAAAAAATTTATATATACATATATATATATATATATATATATATATATATATAAAGAAGTGAACTGTACAAAAATAAAACCGTGACCTGCAACTAATTGGATATGCGGCCTGGTAATGGAACGGTTGTAGCCCTTTTTGATAGGGTAAATGAATACATTTGGGGGTGGGGAAAAATCCCACCCACTTTATTTATTTAATATTTTTTAAAAAAAAGATGACTTTAGAAGGCCATACGGCCCACC
Source organism: Taxus wallichiana var. yunnanensis (assembly GCA_018340775.1). NCBI lineage: Eukaryota > Viridiplantae > Streptophyta > Pinopsida > Cupressales > Taxaceae > Taxus > Taxus wallichiana. The sequence goes on from CM031241.1 coordinate 236,770,240, forward strand.
CATATAATACATATATTATGTCTTATAACTTTTCTTTAACAAAATGCTCCCAACCAAATTTAGTTAAAACACTTTTATTTTGTTTTATTTATTAAAACAAGGACTTTCCCACTTAGCCGATTCAAACAACTTTTATTGTTTTAATATATATCTATATTTATTTATTTATTATTAATAGGTAATAATTCATATATAAATATAATGAGTATTTACATTTATATATATTTATTAATATATGTTAATATTTTGTGACTATTAATATTTATTAATTATATGATCACATTGATTTTATAAATTTATAATAAAATCAATATATGTGATTAACATGTATTTAATTTACATTAATAATATGTATTAATTTATTAATTATGTTTACCATTAACATGGTAGGTTTGCAAATTTGTGTGGAAGAATAAATTTGAAATTATAAAATTCATATGGGTACAATTTGCATACACAAAGGTAAATATGGTAGAGTAAAATTTTGGGCATCTATCAAATTTAAACAATTTATCACTTCCAATTTCATTTATATAACCATCTTAATGATATAATTAGTTGTGGTTCATTTATTTACTTAAGTCAAATCCTATTGCCACAAGAAGGAAATTATATTATGAAAACCATTCCATCTATATATATATATATATATATATATATATATATATATATATATTTTTTTTTGTTTACATCATTTGAATAAGAGGATAATAAACATACCTAGATGAAATTTATCTTATTCAAACAAGATTGTCAGTAATGCCAAAGATATCAACACTCCCTTTTCATGCATCTTAAATAACATTCATACTTAAAGGAGCTTTATTTGCATTTCAAAGTAACTACAAGGTTTCCATTTCGATAAAGGAATGCAAGCCATAATAAACCATTTCCAAGAATGAATGAAATTACATCCAAAAACCATTGATACAATTTACAAGTAGAAGAATCATAATGACACAAGGTGCAACTTTACATGTCTTTCTCCAACAAGAGTCACTTTCTCCATTGAGATCACCATCTTCATCAAGTCATGCACACAACAAAATGGGGGAGTAGGAAACACTCTCCACCCAACCAAAATATCCAATGAGGGAGAGAAGCCTTCTTCCTCATTGGCCCCCGAGCCCCAACAAAGGAAGAAATGAGGGATATTTAGACAACCATGGCAACTCAAAATGGCTTCCACACACACATTCAATCAAGACAAAACAGTGAAATAACACAATACCAATTTCTTTACAACCAACCAACAAATAGCAAAACACAAAGGCTTCATGATAAATCCATGGAGGAGAAAGGAACATGGGGGTTCTTCTTATGCCTCCCAAGGGTTTGGGTGTCCACCTATGAGCCTAAAAAAACTCCATCACAATACACACAACACTCTTATGCCTCCCTCCAAGAAAACACCACTCTTATGCCTCCCTCAACCCACTCTTATGCCTCCACTCTTATGCCTCCTCAAGAAAATAACAAGATAAACACAAATCATATTTATCAACAAGGTGGACATCCCAACCCAACTCCCTCCTAAAATACCCAATAACATTTCTCTTATGCCTCCCACAAGTTTTACCCCATTTCCATTTCTCCCACAACCTAAGGATCAAATATATTTCCCACAATCATAAGCAATACAACAACCATCATCCACACATATGAGTGCAACAAAATAGCAAAGTAAATACAAGAGTGAAGATCTACCTTACAATTTAAGAGGATCAAACACAACAAGTTCCAAGCCTTCCAAAATCCCAAGCAAGCACCATCCATTCCAAGCTCAAATCACCATTCTTCAAGCAAGATCTCAAAAATTCCCAACCTTCCACAAAAAAATGAACAAGTAACCCCAAATCCTCACACAAAATGAAATAAATAGAAAATATGGAGAGAGGGGTGAGGTGGCTCCATGTAGGATGCCACATCATCTCTCCTCCAACCCACATCACCAAGGTCAAACCCAAACCCCAAAGCATAATAAATTGGTGGTTGGGAAAAGACCACCCTCTTACACACTCAACCCAACCCACACCCCTTAAGGACAAAATTAAATACCCATGTAAGAAAAGTGCACATAATTTCTCTTTTCCTCCATAAAAACACAAAATAGGACCTAAAATAAGTCCCTCACATCATAGGCCTAGTGGGTGGGTCACTTTAAGAGGTGTGGGACAAGCTTAACTTGTCCCACAAGTCACCAAAATGGCCTAGAAAGTCAAAATCCGAATTTCACATGAGATATTGAGTACACACTACTTCAAACCAATTTAATTCATTCTCATCCCATACACATATTAAAGCTACCAACTCACATTTATTCCCCCCTTTTGTCACATCCTAATTAACACTAGTTAAACAATTTTAATTAACTTAAGAGGGGTGTTAAACAATAATAATAAAGTGACTCCACATACTAATAAAAATACAAAACTCACAAATAAAATAAAATCAACAAGACAAAATCACAAACTTACCCAAGGTCACTATTGAGGTCACCCCCAATGGGGACCTCCAAAACAATCAACAACAATACACAACATACGAATACACAAGTTGCCATGGTGACCTATTGCCAATACCCCACATTCCTTCGTTGTTGGTCTCCTATCCCCCATAGTTTGTTGTGATATAATTTCCTGCAAAATCTAACAATACCTTTCTGGCCTTTGGCCATATTAATGACATCGAAATAATAAAACACATGCATGTATACATAACAATTTACATCATTGAATATCCTAATTAAACCAATGTTAGAATCAAGTAATTCACCAATTGTTTAATTTTCTAACATTTCGATTATAACAATCCATCAATTTGCACTAAGATCACAACATCAACAATCATCTAGAAATATCCATAATTCACATCTAATACATCCATACAGTAGTAACAGTTAGAACATCGAATACTGATATAGGAATCAAGCATATAAATTTACTACAATAGTCACATCATGTCGCAAGTATAACATGTATGTAATGTCTATCCAATAAGTAAAATGAGTGTATCAATGTCCATCTAGAAATGTCTAATTTTTATTATGATATCAAGGTCTAGGGATCCAATAAAGAGTGACCAGAGCCTAAACAATACAACAATAGTAATGACATAACAATCAGTCTGTAACAAGGTAACTATTCTAGATCATCATCATCATATCCTTAAATTACCATCAAGGTCCACAATACGACATCGAGTCAAGGTAATAATAATAATAACCAAAACACAATAGAAATCCTCATGTCCACACCTTTTATTTGCATGCTAACTAGAACACAACAGTCATGTTTACGATTATAAACAATTGGAAACAATACTCATGGTTCATTTAGTGTTGAAGGGAAGTGGGCATTACACCTTTCTTACTACTTACATCAAAACATCAAGAAAATACTGACAAACAAATGGTGACAATAATGTCTAAATGTAAGTAGCAGGAAGGAGTCAAGTTGAAAGGCATAGGCTAAGACAGTTAAACAACATACAAGGAGGCACATTTCATTCAATGGTTATCCAGTGGAAGTTACAGGTATTCATTTTAAGATTATCCCTTATGTTAATTCATTTTATTGAGATATTGAGTTGCCTACATCATTGTACAATCAAAGGAAAACTGAATGCAGAAAGAGATAATCAACTCATTATTTCAATTTAATGCTTTATTCATAAGAGATCATAAGTTTTCCCACACAAGCTGTGGGATATGACTAAGTAACTCATCATATACATGGAAATGAGAATACTACATGTGCTAAAGAACAAGAGTAGAGGAGTAAAAAGGAACCCATCATTGTCTTTCTATCTTCTATCCCTGCTCCTCATCATCTCCATCTCCATCTCCATCTCAACTCTTCCATCTTCCACTTCCATCTCCATTTTCTTTTACCTGCAAGGTAAGAGTAGTATCTGTCAAATTTTGAGCTCAGGGTACAATGTTATTCCAATACTCATGTTCTAAAGAAAATACATATTCTAAGTTCAATGTATCTAATGGTACTTGAAGGAAAGAAATACAAAAATGCATGACACAGGATGAGAAAGAGATATAGATAGGCTGGCAGCAAAGGAAAAAGTAGAGTACATAAAGTGAAATGAATGGCAAGAGAAAATCAAAGAAGCTAAGGATTGGGTTAGAAAAGGCAGAATCTGAAGAAGTTTTAAAAGAAAAGATGTGGAGATAGCACATGAAAGAAGTCGGAAAACAACTTGCAGAAGAAGGACATAAGAATAAATAAACCACATGGATACAAGAGAGGCCAAACAGCCTATTTATTTCTAATTTATTTCTAAATTTTGTAGGAACAGAGTTGCAACATAGAATGAAAATCGGTTTATCGGTTAAGAAGAAAGAAGTTATTGAATGAAGAATAAACATAAGTTTCACATGGTTTATGAAACAAGAATCATCGGTATAGATCAAGAAAGATATATTGCGGTAAAATAGGATTGAAAATCTTGAAAAGGAGAGAGAAAAATAGGATTTTGGAAATTTTTTGCCAGAGTATCCCCTTGTAAAATTGACTTTTGATTTAAAATAGAATTGAAATACATTTTTTTAAAGCTACTACATGCCTTCTAAGCTATTTGAGCTTTAGAAGGAATAAAAAAAGTCAACAAAAGTACATGTTTCATCACTTTTAAGTTGATATTAAGAACAACTGAAACATAAAGGTATTCCAGAATTTCATCATGCTACAGCTATTAAAAGTTTCTTTTAATTTCCAAATTCAAGTGTGAATCAAAGGGAAACTACTTCACAATTTTTAGAATATGTAATGAATCAAGTAAAGCTAGCATGGATAGCTCATTCAAGTGATTAGACAAGTAAGAGAGATGTTTATATCTTTTTAGAATGGACAAATCACAAAAATCTTGAAAGAGAAGGATTCGGAATTTTTTTAGAGTTTCCCCTTGCAAAATGGAATTTTCCAGAAAAATAGAAATGATATTTTAATGCAAAATTTGAACATAATTGCTACTATGACTTCTAAAAAGGAAAAAGTCATTTCAGAAAAAGAGACTAAGTATTTTCTTCATTTTCCAGAAAAGAAGCATTTATTTCATTATATAGAATGGGATGCAATCATGTTTGCAACAAGGAAACAACATACAACTTCCAGAGAGTCATTATTCTAAATTGAAGAAATAAACTACAAAGCTCAACAAGTATTCAATCAAAGCATGCTTTCCAGAAATGAGTTCAACAAGTCAAGCATGCATCTACAGGGAGGATGGAGTGAATTCCAATACAAATTTGACAAGTGCATAAGGAGCTTCTGACCAAGTTTACGATAAAATGTGTTACATCTACAAAGAGAAGAGGAAACATGACAGGTCTGCGAACAAATGGAGAACTTATTTTCAAGTTTACAAATGCCCAGTTGGATTTTACCAGTCTGCACAGAAATGAAAATGATTCACAAACTGCCAAGTTTACAGATAGAGTTCAACAGATAACGAAGTATGCTCTACAGGAAAGAAGAACAGAATACAAGTATCTATCAAATAAGGAACAAAAGGGTTAATACTTCAAATATGCCAAACCAGGTCAAGGGTTTACAAATTAAATATCAAAACTATAGCACAAGAAAAGCTTGATGAATCTCAAGGTGACTAGTTGGGCTCGAAGGCTCACTTCAGAAGAAAAAAATATTGAACCCACAAAATATTTTCAAATATTTTACTTGATATTTCCATGTTTTAGAGTTGCAAAGTAAAACTCGAGCTCGAAAGGAGTGATAAGAAAACGGTTAAAGAACTTACCGAGGTGAAGACAAGTTAACGAGCAAAATGGTGGCAACTTCCCTCTACAGGCTCGTGTTGAGCTCATTGACAACTATCAAAATCACAAAATCCAGACACAAAGACTAGAAGCAGAGATTCATCATATTCCATGAAGAGGATACAAAGTAGAATGAATAGATCTAAATGATCTATTAATCATATACAAAGGAAAGTCGAGCCATAGGAAACCGAACAAAAGAAATACCTCCAGGTTCATCAAAAAATGCATGCTGCAGTCATAACTATGGCGTTGAAGACCTCTAGATCAAAATGTAGGCTCAGATACTTCCAAATCTCCATGTTATTTGTCAAGAAATCACAGAGCGAAGAAAATTATTTCTAGGGCTTCGCCCAAAAATGAAAAAACTGAATGAAATGACCAAGTGCGAAGCCCAAGTGTATAAACCTTCCATCAAACTAGGGTTTCAAAACCCTAACCCACGGTTAAGGATCAACCGATCACCAAATGCCAAGTGGAAGATCGAATGGTGATCAGTCCACACAGAGTTCTGAAGTGATAAGCCCCAATTAAATGCCACCGACCATAATTAATGATGGGGTTCGAAACCCTAACTGCAGATGGAGAATCGACGGCATCGTGCATGCCAGTACAAAGATCAAAGGCCCCAAACACTTCACAAAATCCAAGCCAAACTGCCCAAGGTTAAGTTACCACAGGCTAAGGTTCGCAGAAGGGTGAGTCATCATGAAGGGGGGCTAGCCCACGTGGACCCTCAATTAATCATTACAAGGGACTTTTTCAAAAGTCTGAAACTATAATACCAATGCAAAAATTCAAAACAAATTATGTGCCATGATCACTGGAAAGGTGAATTATAATCTATACATGCCAATGACCAAGGGTGGTGAATAATATACATGGTGGGCTAGCCAAAGGGTGGTCCCCTTTTATCAAAAAAACATTCAAATTGCCTAGTCCAAAAAGGTGGTAGCATCAAAAATTTCAAACAAACCGAGGTGGTCCCCACTTCAATTTTATTGTGCAAATATTGCTAAAGGTTGCATCCTTTTGCCTACACATAGGAGATGATATTTTGCATGCCTTCACAATAGGACAAAACAGAGAAGATGACGAGTTTGCATGTGCAAAGAAAGAAGACTTTCCTAGCAAGCAATTTGTAATTTTAGCAAATTATTCACCTTTCTTTCTTAAAAATAGAATAGTCAACTTCAGTTTGACTATATTGTATCTAAGGCTGATAATGCCTATTTTTATCACATGCTTTAGTTTGTATTATTTTATTCCTTTATTTATTATTAAATAAAGGGTAAAATTAGGATGCATGGGCGAGTACAGCTTTTAGGCTATTTTTAGGAAGGGGGTGAACTTTTGCTATATATTGTGTGCTCTTGCAAAGCACAAAGGGGGATTTTTAGAGATTTTCCCAGAGAACTTTTGATATGAGTACTGAAGCAATTTCTGCCAGTTTTTCCCTCTGAGTGTGAATTATTCTTGCCTTTCCAAGTTATTCTGCAGTCTTGTGTATGCCAATATTAATCTTGTGAATCAATATTCCCTGATTAATCACTTTACCCTGCTGCAAATTTACCATTTCTGCTAAATCTTATTGTGCATATTAGCTTACTAGTGCTGTCGTGATTCTCCTTCAACAAAAATTATGTTTTTGCCCTTATTTGCTACAAAGTATTAATTGGTTCATGCACCTAAAGAATTCTTCACAAATCAGTTGTGTATGTCACTCAGTCAAGTTCTCATCTCAAATTTGGTGTATCACCTTAGTATTATTTAAATTTATAGTCATCTTTTGCCCTTAAACTCCCGAGAAAACAGTTTAGTGAACACCAATAAGGAACCGGCCTTTTAACCCCGAGAGGTTCACCTCAAAATAGGTATACCCACAGACCTGAGGTGTCCCCATTGTATCTGAGAGAGAGAGAGATCTATTGCAGACTTAGAAAACCTATTGCCATCTCTCTGTTGGGTGCACTTTCGAGAGATAACGATTATATTTTGTTGCATTGATCATATTTTCTTCAATGTCTCTTTAACAACTTCATTAGGAAGGATATCTCCATCTCCTCCATAAACAACGAGGTTAGAGAAGGGTTCTCTTAGCTTGGTTAAAAGGTACTGACCTAAAATAGTGAGGATAGATCAAATCCTCTTAAGGTGCTACCCACTCCTTTTCAAATCCACGAGTTCTAAAAGGTCGGAGAGACTACTTCCCACTCTACAAAATGAGATACATAATTATCTATTTTCCTCTGAGCATCCTGTCAAATCCATGATGTTGCTTGGCATTTGAAGGAGATTAAATTTAGGTACCAACATATCTTATTACTCCCAATCTATACTTTAAAATTTATCCTTAGTGTTGATGGGATGTAAAATTATATTAAAATGTAAACATTACTAATTTGGGAGGATAAAAGGGTTATGTTAAATGGGTATAAATGATCAAGAAATCATTAAAACTATCTTATACATTATAAAACATGGTTTGTACACATTTGATGAACTTAATCATGAGAATACTTGATGATGCACTTACTTAATTTAGATTGGTTTAAAAGTCTCAATGAACTAATGGTTAATGACTAATGAGATCATGAAGATGAATGCAAAATTGACCTACATACCACCAAATCCTTTAATCCTTTTTTAAGTGATTATTTTGATCATTATAATCCATGCACAAAGGAACTTTAGTTTTGAACCTAAGTGGTATTTCACCTCAGTTTGATCTTACACTTGTCTCCTTGTGCAACGGAGGTATGAAACAAGATCCAATAGATTTTGGTTGTAGTTAAGCGACCTTATATGTAATAAATATCCTTTTAACAAATGAATAATAAAAAAGAAATTAAAGTAACTTTGGTGAATCTATTAAATGGGATGCACCATCGGTTAACATTAATCGATGATTGGAAACCTAGCAATGATAGGAAATAGGAATTTATGATTCACATAACATGAGTTTTCGAGAACTTAAGTTAATAATTGAAATATGATTATAAAAAATATGTAATCCTAAAATATCATAATGTGGAAAGACCCTACTTGTAAGTGTATGCTTTGTATTTGAACTATTATGTTTTGCCTAGTAAAAAAAAAAGATCTTGTTGTGCATCACATGTTTTTCATGTTACCTATGTGGGTCAATGTTGTGAAAAAAATATCGTGAGTTGTGTGTAGTCCTTAGAGACCACCTGCAGTGTCGTATATACTTCAAGCAAGTCAAAAAAATTATACGATATTTTCCATGTTATATTGTGTGTGTAAATTATGGGTGTTACACTTGGTACCGAGAGAGGAGGTTTACGCTCTCAAACCTCTGGGACATATTGGAGTTGTGGTTTTTTTGCATGGTGGTTATGGAGATTAGAAAAGCAATGTGATGTAAGCTGTGATGTGAAATATGTCGTAATTATGATATTGTGAACGCACATGTTATGTATGTCACTTAGTGCGTAACTATTGGCATGTTGATGTGTTGGAGATGAGAGTACCCTATCTCTTTTTTATAGATTCAATGAGGAATTCGTGTGTGATGTATTGTCTTATTGTATGTGAAAGTATTTTATTTTGGATTATGGAGTGTTGGATCATTTTGACATTTGTGATATGTAGGTGTGCTAATGTGTTGTATGACAAGATTGGTGTATAGTAAATTGGATTGTATAGTGATTTCATCAACTTGTTGTGAAGATATGTGTGTATCACTATGTTATATTGTAGTTGACTATATGTTTAATTTTATATATTTTCTCATCATAAGTATAATTCGTGTAATATGTGATGGTTCATGTCATTATTAAGAGAAATATGGTGAACTTATGATCCCTATTATGCAGTGCTTGCACATTGGGTGTAACATGTGGTAATGTAATGTATTGTAAACCGTAAATGTAATGATTATGATATACGTTGTATGGATACCATGCATTAACTCTATGACTAATGTGTGTGAACCACCATTTTTTTAGTTTTTATTTACGTGTTATGTTGGGAACCTTACAATAACAAAACCTAAAGGAAATAGGTAAAAGTGAATGTTTGGAGTCATGAAATGTGTACCGTGGACAAGTCACTTGATCCGACATTAGGATCATTAGATGGTGACATGTATTCCTTTCTCTCTGTCCCTATAAGGTTATCATATGAATGCAACCTAAGTGTAGTTATGACTATGTTTAGATTTGTTGAAGTGGTGGTGATATTATTTAGAGCGAGAGACAATGACAATTGTATTATTTGATATGTTATTTTACGAGCTAAGGATCGATGTTTAGAGTGCCAACAACTTGTTGAGTACCCCTTGGTTTTCGTATAAGGCCACATAGTCATCGTAATGTGTTATTACTATATATGTATTTTATTCGTAAATTTAACTTTTCTTTTTATAACGTCAACAATGTTCTTGATTGATGTATTCCTAGATTTTGACATTTTATTTGGTTGTTGTACTAACATGCAAATTTTTACACTAACTACTGCTATTTGGCCATTTTTTTAAGATTTATATTTTCTTTTAAATTTAAAAGTTTCATAGCCTATCCCAATGCTTGGATTTTTGCCACTTGGCATTTGAAATGGATTGTTATGCTATTTCTATTTTCATAATGTGAGGAATAGGGTCATGGGATGCACCATGGAATGATTAAATCTATAGACCCACTTTTTTTGTATGGGGTACACCCCAAAGAATTACAAATAAATAGTGGTTTGTTGAACCATGAGTTAATATGTCACTTGATTTAGGGTGTCTTGACTCTATGTGTCTAGGGCCATAATGTGACTAACCTCTTTGGGGAGAGAAAAGGAAATTTTATCTTTATGTTACTACTTGAGGGCTGCATAAGAGAACTAACGGAGGCATAAGATATTTGTGTGTGTGTGATTGATTCTTGGGAGGTATATGGAGTGGTTTTGTGATTCTTCGGAAGGTATATGGAGTTATTTTGTGAAGTTTTTGAAATGGTGTTATGATGTGTGTTTACTCATGTGAGTATGGATATGTTTTGTGATATTGTGGGTATGGCTTTAATTTCCTTTTTGATACTATGTATCTACAGTTATTTTTCTAAGTTTTTAAAAATATATATCTACGAATTTATGGGGAATTCATATTGTTATGATGCACTTATGTTCTAGTATTAATATGTCAGTCATATATGTGTGACAAGTACTATGTTATGTGGATCTTGTATGTTCCTTATATGGTTTTGTTAAGCTCTTATGGTGTGTTACAGTTGTGGAAGCATGTAGAATTATGCATGTGAACCATTAGTTTTGTGTATGGCCCTGCTATGGTATTGTGATAGCAGTTCCTATTGGGCACCCACACGAATAAATAAAATCAAATATTTCAACAATGAAATATTAAGGGATTGAGTTTTAGGAATAATGTAAAGGAAAAATATTAATTAAATAATGAAATAAAAGACAACTACAAATCTTCAAAGAACATCTAAAGTGTAATAAAATGTTAAACTTTCTAGAATTACCCATGGTCGTGCTCTAATGATAAAATTTTTAACCATAGGTATAAATTTTCATCTTTAGATTTCCTTTATTTCTTATCCCTTTTTTCTAACCTTGGCATTATGTCTCATCGAGGAGGATGATTTTATAACCTGGGAGGAGAAAATAATGCTCCTTTCGGTATTGACTCTATTCCTTACTTGTATGACTGCAATTTGCTAATGTTGAATGTTTGTAATCTACTCAGTATTTGAAGTAGATTTGATATTATGGGGTTATTCTAGTAAGTTACCTAAGTAACAAAATTTAACCCATTCCTTAGTGTATTGTTGTTTTTCCTTTGATACGAATGGTCATTCCTTGGATCAATTCCGGTGTTCCAGTCATAACTACAATTGTTAGGTAATTATGATCATTGTTGTGAAGGAAATTTAACTTGTTTTCTTTCCATCATACCATATCATTTTTTCATAAAGTCTTATAATATTTTTGATCTTTTTGTAACTTCTTGTGAAAAATTCATATTGAAGATTTATCATATTTTTTATTAAATGGGTTCTTAAATGACCCCCTTGTTTAATAGCTCTAAAGGCGTATTCAAAAATTTCCAAAGGTGATTAGGGAATTTTATTAAAAAAGGTCCTAATATTCATAAGCTATGTTTAATTATTAGTCACCGACCTAAGAATTAACCTTACAACAAAGAATGGTTAGTCTTAGCTTATATGGGAAGGTTGGGATAGAACTTATGGTGGCACAAATCATTATGAGGGGTTTGCTAATTTAATGTTGGATTTAATTTATTCATCCACTAGCTCATCTATCCTTAGCGGTGACATGTTCATTTTATAAGGCACTTTAACCAACAATTTTCAATGCTTGGCATTGATTGGTTAAAACTTCTTTGCGTCATGCAAAAAAATATGGTTATTAGTTTGTGAATGGATGAGGTTTCTTCCGCCTACCATTTCCTTTATTTTTTAAAGGATACATGCAATTGGAATGTATTTTGTTAAAATGAAATTCCTAAAAACATTGACCATGTGGATTGCATTAGTTTAGGATTTTCACAAATTGGATTTTTGGAAAAGGCTTCAAAACTTTAAAGAAAGTTCTAATGGCGGGTGTTGATCCGAAGTAAATGACTGAAGCAATCATGGATGCCCAACAAGCAAAAAAATAAAGTAATGTGCCAAATGTTGTTGTAGCAAGGGCACTGGTAGATGTGTATGTAAGTATGAAAGCTTAATTCGGGCATGATAATCCCTAACCATTATGATAACCTTATCTACTTAGTAGTTCATGAAAAATATCTCTGCTCATATTTTAGATTTTACATTATGAGCTTTTGGGTTTCGTAAGCTATTATTATCCTAATTTTCTAGTTTTTGTCTAGATTATTTAATACTTGGTTCAAAATAAATTAGAGCGGTATTTGATTGTTATGTTACACTATGAAGACTCTAGAGTAGATTCAAATAAATCATTCACTTCTTGTTGTGCATTTTGGTTGTATATATTATTGTTGTATTAAATGAAAATATAAATGGGTTTGGTTTCCAGTTTGTAGTCATATCTTGTGAAATATTGTTCGAAACTTTGAAAAGGGTTTGAAAATGAGCATAAGCCCATTTTGGGTATTCGTGGTTTTGGAATATTTTAATCTCCTTCATGGAGGAAGTGAATGAACTTCTAGAATAGATCTCTAGGCACCTTATTTGGGTTTGTGTACTTTCACTTGTTTAAAAACAACCGTTTTTAGGTTTGCATGATTTATGATCATGTGAGCTATTGTTCTCCGGGACATTTTCTCTAACTTTTGTGTTATGTCTGCATTTATTGCGTAGAGATTCAAATGACTTGGGGTTAATCAATATATATCTTTGAGAGAATTCAGAGTTTTGCAATTTTCATGAGTCGTATTCTTATTGTATAGGATTTTTCCTTTGGTCTTGAAAAATTATAGTTCTATTTTTGTATTCTATTTGTGAAGATTTGTTGTGTCGGGTAAATGAGTTACTTTCTAGGTTCGTATGTTCCTACCTTATGATTATTCACTTGCATAGTGGCCTCAAGTCAATTTATTTGGGTTATGTTCAAATTGTTTCATTAAATTACTTTGTTTACGTTTAATCAATACTACTGTAGACTTATCTAAGAAGGAATTATGAAATTTTGTATCCTTGCATACTCATACCCATTATCTTTTTTGTTATCATGCTTGATTTAGTTATTTGTTGTGAAGTTGGACTTCTGTAAGAATTTTATATTAAGATGACCCATAATATCAACCAAAAAAATGGATACATCCTTTGATATGTATAATTTGAACTTTCATGTCCATTGTGATTGATAAATTACTTAAGAGATTACTATTAAATCTGTGTTTCAGAGATAGGGCACAATATTCTTTTGGAGTTTCTATTAACTTCTTTCTATGCCTTTATGAAGTCATAGAAAGTTTTGTGGTTTTTAGTTGAACTTTAATTGGGTTGTAGTCAATTCATATGGAACCACACTAACTAATATTAGTATCATTTATGAGTTTGTGTTAAACTTAGTGGAACTATATTGAAGACAAACTTGATAAGTACATTATAATGGATTAAATTTAATTATTTGGTTAACTGAATATTGGTTATTCTTATCTTACATGATGATTGTTGTTTATGACATAGTAAGATAATCATACGTTATTTGAACTTTCCTTGTAATAAATTACTTCATATGATATTTTTTTATAAATAAAGTATCAGAATGTTGTGAAGTTATTTCGAAGGTGAAAAATCATGGTTAAGTAAATGATGTTAGATTTATAACTAAAAATCTATTAGATCATATGACTTCTTTAAGGAAATATTGATTGATGGTTTGAGTATTAGTTTTCAATCATATAATCTATATGATAACAAGATTTAAATCGAAATACACTTGACACTATGTTTATGGCTTATAAGGCTAATGCCCCTACTTTAATGATTATCAAAATTTTGTGGTTTTAAAGACAATGTTCATAACTCATACAAATGAGTTATTTAAGGAAATATGTATTGACGGTTTGATTATTAGATTTCAATCATATAATCTATTTGATTACATAATTGAAATACCAATAAACTTGACAATTTGTTTCGACATATAAGGCCATTTTCCCTAACTTTAATAGTATTAAAAAAATTGTTTTAGAGGCTGATGTCCATAACGGGTATATAGGACTTATTTCTTAATTTTACATTGTGTAATTTTTAGCATGCTTAAAGAAGTTATTAGTGTTTTAGAAATTAAAAAAAAAAAAATCATTAAATACAAGGTTTAATTAATGATATTGTTAAATAGTAGCATATAGTATTAATGTGTTCACTTTTATCATGCTCAATTCTTGTGACTGACTCGAGTTAATAAATGTGCAGATGTATTTCATGAGCAGAAAAAGGGAAAGACTTATAGAAAGCTACATCGGTTTTAATAATGAATTTATTTTTACTCGAATGCTTAAATGTGTTGAAAGGCTCGGAATATAATTTTCTTGAAAATCTATAAGGACGTTGTGCCTTAGAATTTTTGTAATTGTTGAGTAGTGTTACCATTATTATTTGAAACTAAAACTTGTGAATGGAATAAAGTGAACTCTGCATTGTTATGAGTATATTATTGTATGATTGTAATTTTGAAAGATAGTTTATTTTTAATACGATCAATATTGTTTTACCTATTTAACCATGAGGAAAAGTACATAAGATATTTTAGCTACTTTTAAATTTTGTGTCGATTTTGATAGGGAACTATGTATCTATGACTAGTTGTCAAAAAAAGATAATGGTAAACAAAATTGAGGTATAACCTTGAGTTAGTAAACCCTTGTAGATTGTGACAAACATGTAATACTAGGTAAAATAGAATGGTAATGTAATCCTTATAAAGGTTATACTAAAAATATGATGTTGTAACCATATAGATGAAGGAAAGAGTTCTTAAGTGGAAGAAAAGGAAACTATCATATTATGTTAAAAAGGATATACCTTATTAATCCCAATCTATACTGGTAAATTTATCCTTAGTGTTGATGGTATGTAAAATCATATTAAAATGTGAACGAATGTTTAGTAATTTGGCAAGATAATAAGGTTCAGTTAAATGGGGATAAATGATCAAGAAATCGTTAAATCTAACTTATACATTATAAAACCTAGTTTGTACACTTTTGACAAAATTAATCAAAATAAGACTAGATGATGCGGTTAATTAATTGAAATTGATTTATAAGTCTCAAAGAACTAAGGGTTAATGACTAATGATATCATGAAGATGAATGCATAATTGACTGCGCATCTGACCAACACTTGTGAAGGTGCATTATAATCCTTTCTTAAGATTTTTTTATTGTTATTATCCCTGCAAAAGTAACTTTAGTTCCAAACCTAAAACTTATTTCACCTCAATATCATATTTAAGTCATCTCCTTCTACAATGCAAGTATGAAGAAAGATACGGTGTTTGTGTGTGTAGGTAAATGGCCTTACGTGCAATAAATATCCTTTTAACAAACAAAAAAATTCAACAATTAATTAAAGTAACTTCGGTGAATATAATAATTGGGATACACCATAAGTTAATGTTAATAGATTAGAGGAAACCTAGAAAGAGTAAAAAGGATTTGTATTATTCACATAATATGATTTTTCTATAACTTAAGTTAAGAATTGAAATATTAAAACAATTACGTAATCCTAAAATATCATACGTGGGAAGACCCTACTGTAAGTGTGTACTTTAGTTTAACCATTATGTTGTGCATAGTAAAAAAAAGGGTCTGATGTGCATCACATTTTTTTATGTTACCTATGTGGATCAATGTTGTGCAAAAACATATCATGAGTTATCGTAGTTATTAGAGACCGGATGTAGTGTCGTATGTACTTCAAGCAATTGAAAAAATAGTTATCAATTATTGTCAGTGTTGTCTTGTGTGTGTAAATTATGGGTGTATACAGATATCTAATAGTTTAATATTTATATTTTATTATAAATGAATACCAAAATTATATCAAAATGATAAGAGATAAAGGTAAGGAGACCATACATGGAAGAAAGGTGTCGAGAAAAAGTGCTGAGAACAAGCACAATGCGCAAGATCTACTAGGGTAAAAATGGTTTTCTAAATTGCAATGTCAAAATCCTCTGAAAAAAGAAGTGAATCAAGGTATCAAATTTAATACTAGGAGGATTGTGCTCTTATTTCATTACTACACCATTTCCCTCTCTACAAGGCTTAACCCAAATTGCCAACCATTCGACAATGAAGAGAAATTTACAACCACACACATATAATGATTTTTTTGGCTTGTTGCTATAATAGGAACTCATGTCAATTATCTGATTCCGTAAAATGTATGGCTACAACCTAACAAAATCAAATAGTGAAACTCACACGGACAAGGTCTACTCCAAGAGACCCAATTTCTTTTGTCTTTTCTGAATTCTTCCACATTTTGCATACAGGTGTTTCATGGGAGTTTCACTAAAAATCTTGTAATATTCCTCTATCCATTATGCTTACATTGATATGCACACGTTGTTCCAAAAAAACCATTTTAACATAGGCTTGGAGGTTACCTACAAAGGTTGTGGAATTTGGATTTACACCTGCTAATTGCATTTGCTAGAAAGTTTCTAAGCCTTTTTAACAAACTAATTTTGTGCGTATCCTGCAGCGATTGAAGTCTACGAGGTCACATTTATTTTAGGAATTAAGTTGAGAAATTCACATGCCAAGTCCATGTTTCCACACTTCCATACATATCTACTGGGGCACTTGCAACCACAACATATAAGAAAAATCTGCTTTCCCTTTTCTGCGATGGATATCCACATCATGTTCCATAGCTATTATTTCGGCACAAGGATCTATTGGAAAAGGGCCAACAGAGGGATTCATGTGGAGGAAGGGTGAAAGATAGAAGTCTTACAGAGCCACACGTGGAGCAACAAGACATGGCAATTTCAAAATCTTATTCTATAAAACAACTACTAGAAATAAATAGGAGAGAGGATAATAATTAAGTGGTAGATGTCATCTACCCAAAGGATAGCACTGCAAGGGCTACACTACAAGAGTAATAGGTGCTCGTGAGTAGAAGAAGTAAAGATAATAAATCCAGACATTAAACACGCATGAAACACCTCCTAATCCTTAATAGTTTCCTTATTATTCTATCCTATTTACCTACAGAGCCATTCAAATCCCAACAAAAGCATTCACATAGTGAAGAAAATCTTCCCCCATCTTGCTCAGAGCATTTAGAAACAACTTCTGTAAATTTTAAGTTGTTTAATACCAGAGTGAAGTTAGAGTTATCTTTAATGACAAATGAAATAGAAGTTTATACATCGAATACTACTAGCTCGATGTAGTTTGATATATATATTTAACAACACGAAGATGTATTCGTTCATTTAGGAAACTAGTTGATAGAATGATTTCTTCTTCTACTGCATAAAAAAACCAAGACAGAGCTAGGAAGAGATTTTCTCTCAGAGGCAATTGAAACCAATTTCAAAAGTACATACAAATATAAATCAATCAATATATGAATAGTAAGTTAAGGATTTATTTTGTGTAATGATTTATATCTGCGTGTAGGAAAGATCTAACCCATAATGAGTTGATTTTGAACTACTTTTAGAGAGACGTCTATTTGGCACAATTCTACGCATCTTTCTCTTTATTTAAATATGACTATCTAGAACTTTACTCTTGTTGCAATATCCATTTACTGCTAAATTTGTAAATTTAACATGGATCTCATTATGGCCGAGGCATGTAGATCTCAAATGAGTTCTTGTATTATTTTGCAAGGGATATGGCAGGTCTTAAAAGCTATATGCTCTACCATTGTATTCAGATTATTGGACTAACCATGTGATTTCTTTGATATCGTAAATTTCTAATAATGTGATGATATTAGGGATTGGTAATATGTTATTGAGTGTATCTAGTAGGAATGAGTTACATTAGATGTAGGGAATTGTATGGTTGTCATAGAATGTGAATTGGATTATTGATAATTGTAAATTATTGATTAGAGTAGAATTGAAATGTTAAGAAATTGTAAACAATTGATAGAATTTCCTAACCTTGGTGATTATTTTTGTGTTATATGATGATTTCAATTGATAGATATGGATGTGTTTTATTGCTTGATATAATTGATATGGCATTTAGGCCAAAGCGGTATTGTTTTGTTGTTTAAAGAAATTATATCAGAATAAACAAGAAGTTCTAGGACACTTACCATGGAGAAATATCATACGTTTGCAACAATGCCATCTTGGAAAAATTTTGTTCATGTGTATTGTTGTTTCATTGTTGAGATTGTTAGGAGGTTCCCATGGGGGGTGAACTCATATGTGGTGATGGCTTCATGTGTTTTTTTCCCTCTTTTATTTTATTTATTTTGTTGTGAATGTGATTTTCTTGATTGTAAATTAATCTCACTTTATTATTGCTTAATCAAGGTTGTTGTTTAGTTAATTAATTATGTTGATTATTCTAAGTTGCGATATAACTATGTGGGAATTAACTTGATTAAATGGTTCATGTTACCTTATTGATTTTAGATGTAATAAATATTCTTTTAACAAACGAGGAAATTAAAAAATTAATTAAAGTAACTTTGGTGAATCTAATAAATTGGATACACCATAACTTAATGTTAACAAATTAAAAGAAACCTAGCAAGAGGAAAAAGGATTGTATTATTCACATAATGTGATTTTTCTATAACTTAAGTTAGGAATTGAATTATTATAAAAATTACATAATCCTAAAATATCATACTATGGGAAGACCCTACTATAAGTGTGTACTTTAGTTGAACCATTATGTTGTGCATAGTAAAAAAGGGTCTTGATGTGCATCACATTTTTTTATGTTACGTATGTGGATCAATGTTGTGCGAAAAAAATATCATGAGTTATGTGTAGTTATTAGAGACAAGATTTAGTGTTGTATTTACTTAAAGCAATTGAAAAAAGTTATCAAGTATTTTATGTGTTGTCTTGTGTGTGTAAATTATAGGTGTTACAAAGTATCTAATAGTTTAATATTTTTATTTTATTGCAAATAAATACCAAAATTATATGAAAATGATAAGAGATAAAGGTAAGGAGACCATGCATGGAAGAAAGGAGTTGGAAAAAATGGTTGAGAACAAGCCACAATGCGCAAGATCTACTAGGGTAAAAATGGTTTTCTAGATTGCAATGTCAAAATCCTCTTACAAAAGAAGTGAATCAAGGTATAAAATTCAATACTAGGAGGATTGTGCTCTTATTTCATTACTACACCATTTCCCTCTCTCTGAGGCTTAACCCAAATTGCCGACCATTCGACAATGAAGAGAAATTTACAGCCATACACACATAATGAATTTTTTTTGGCTTGTTGCTATAATAGGAAATCATGTCAATGAGATATTAACCTATCTCATTCCACAAAATGTATGGCTATAACCTAACAAAAGAAAATAATGAAGCTCACACGGTCAAGGTCTACTCGAGAGAGCGCTTGATTTATTTTGTCTTCTCTTGAATGCTTCCACATTTTACATACGGGTGTTTCATGGGAGTTTCACTAAAAAATCTTACAATATTCCTCTATTCATTATGCTTACATTGATATCCACACCTGTTCAAAAAAACCCATTTTAACACAAGCTTGGAGGATACCTCAAAGGTTTTGGAATTTGGATTTACACATGCTACTTACATTTCTTTGGAAAGTTTCTAAACTGTTTAACAAAACAATTTTTGCATATCCTATAGCCATTATAGTCTATGAGGTCACATTTATTTTAGGTATTAAGTCAAGAAATTCACATGCCAAATCCATGTTTCCACACTTGCATACATATCTCTTTGGAGCACTTACTGCAACCACAACATATAAGAAAAATATGCTTTCCCTTTTGCGATGGATATCCACATCATGTTCCATAGCTATTATTTGGCACAAGGATCTATTGGAAAAGGGCCAACAGAGGGATTCACGTGGAGGGATGATGAAAGATACAAGTCTTGCAGAGCCACACGTGGACCAAAAATACATGGAAATTTCAAAATATTATTGTATAAAACAACTACTTGAAATAAAGCTGGAGAGAGGATAATAATTAAGTGGTAGATGTCATCCACCCAAAGGATAGCACGCATGAGGCTACACAACAAGAGGAATATGTTCTCATGAGTAGAAGAAGTAAAGAGAATAAATCAAGTCATTACACGTGCATGAAACACCTCCTAATCCTTAATATTTTCCTTATTCTTTTATCCTATTTACCTACAAAGCCATTCAAATCCCAACTAAAGCATTCACATAGTGAGAAAATCTTCCCTGTCTTACTCAGAGCATTAGGAAAAAACTTTTGTAAATTTTAAATTGTTTAATACCAGAGGGAAGTTAGAGTTATCTTTAATGGAAAATGAAATAGAAGTTTACACATCGAATACTACTAGCTTGAAGTAGGTTGATATATACATTTAACAACATGGAGATGTCTTCGTTCATTTAGGAAACTAGTTGATAGAATGATTTCTTCTTCTACTGCATAAAAAAAACCAAGACAGAGCCGGGAAGATATTTTCTCTCGAGACAATTGAAACCAATTTCAAAAGTACTCTACAAATATAAATCAATCAATATATGGATAGTAAGTTAAGGATTTATTTTGCGTAAGAATTTATACCTCCATGTAGGACAAATTGAACACATAATGAATTGATTTTAAACAAATTTTAGAGAGACATCTATTTGGCACAATTCTATGCATCATTCTATTTATTTACATATGATTGCTTAAAACTTTACTCTGGTTGCGATATCCAATTATAGATAAATTTGTAAATTTAACTTGGATCTCATTATGGGCGAGGCATGTAAATCTCAAACGAGTTCTTGTATTATTCTGCAAGGGATAAGGCACATCTTAAAAGCTATATGCTCTACCATTGTATTGATTATTGGACTAGCCATGTGATTTCTTTGATATTGTATATTTCTATTAATGTGATGATATTAGGGATTGGTAATATGTTATTGAGTGTATCTAGTAGGAATGAGTTATAGTAGATGTAGGGAATTGTATGGTTGTCATAAAATGTGAATTGGATTATTGATAATTGTAAATTATTTATTAGATTAGAATTGAAATGTTAATAAATTGTAAACAATTGATAGAATTTCCTAACCTTGGTGATTATTTATCTGCATTATATGATGATGTCAATTGATACATATGTATGTATTTTATTGCTTGATATAGCGATAGCGCATTAAATTTGAAGAGGTATTGTTTTGTTGTTTACAAGAAATTATATCACATAAACAAGAAGTGCTAGGACAACTACCATGGAGGAATATCAAGCGTTTGCAACAATGCCATCTTGGAAAATTGTTGTTTCATTGTTGAGATTGTTAGGAGGTTCCCATGGGGTGACCTCATATGTGGTCATGGGTTCATGTTTTTTTCCCTCTTTTATTTTATTTATTTTGTTGTGTATGTGATTTATTTAATGGTAATGTATTCTCACTTTATTATTGCTTAATCAATGTTATATTGTTTAGTTAATTAATTATGTTGATTTTTTTAGTTGGGATATGAATATGTGAGAATTAAGTGGATTAGATGGTTTTGGTTATCTTATTGATTTTAGATGTAATAAATATTCTTTTAACAAACGTGAAAATTAAACAATTAATTAAAGTAATTTCGGTGAATCTAATAAATGGGATACACCATAACTTAATGTTAACAGATTAGAAGAAACCTAGCAAGAGAAAAAATTTGTATTATTCACATAATATGATTTTTCTATAACTTAAGTTAAGAATTGAAATATTATAACAATTACGTAATCCTAAAATATCATACGTGGGAAGACCCTACCTGTAAGAGTGTACTTTAGTTGAACCATTATGTTGTGCATAGTAAAAAATGGGTCTTGATGTGCATCACGTTTTTTTATGTTACTTATCTGGATCAATGTTGTGAAAAAATATCATGAGTTATGTGTAGTCATTAGAGAGCAGATGTAGTGTCGTATGTACTTCAAGCAATTGAAAAAAAAGTTATCGAGTATTTTCTGTGTTGTCTTGTGTGTGTAAATTATGGGTGTTACAAGATATCTAATAGTTTACTATTTTTATTTTATTGCAAATAAATACCAAAATTATAGGAAAATGATAAGAGATAAAGCTAAGGAGACCATGCATGGAAGAAATGAGTTAGAAAAAGTGGTTAAGAACAAGCACAACGCTCAAGAAATACCTGGGGTAAAAATGGTTTTCTAGATTGCAATGTCTAAATCCTCGACAAAAGAATTGAATCAAGGTATCAAATTCAATACTAGTAGTATTGTGCTCTTATTTCATTACTACACCATTTCCCTCTCTCAAGGCTTAACCCAAATTGCCAACCATTCAACGATGAAGAGAAATTTACAACCATACACAATTAATGATTTTTTTCTGCTTTGTTTCTATAATAGGAACTCATGTCAGTGAGATATTGACCTATCTGATTACACAAAATCTGTGGCTATAACCTAACAAAAGCAAATAATGAAGCTCACACAGATACCAAGGTTTTCTCAAGAGACCCAATTTCTTTTGTCTCTTGTTGAATGCTTCCACATTTTACATACTGGTATTTCATGGAGGTTTCACTAAAACATCTTACAATATTCCTCTATCCTTTATTCTTACATTGATATCCACACCAGTTCAAAATAATCCATTTTAACACAAGCTTGGAGGATACCTACAAATGTTGTGGAATTTGGATTTACACTTATCGATTACATTTCTTTGGAAAGTTTTAAGCCTTTTAACAAACAAATTTTGTGCATATCATGCAGCCTTGATTCTACGAGGTCACTTTTATTTTAGGCATTTAGTTGAGAAATTCACATGTCAAGTGCATGTTTCCACACTTACATACATATCTCTTTGGAGCACATGCAACCATAACATATAACAAAAATCCACTTTCCCTTTTCTGTGATGGATATCCACACCATGTTCTATAGCTATTATTTTGGCATAAGGATCTATTAAAAAGGTCAACGGATGGATTCACGAGGAGGGACGGTGAAAGATACAACTCTTGCAAATCCACACGTGGAGCAACAAGACATGGCAATTTCAAAATATTATTCTATAAAAAAACTACTAGAAATAAATAGGAAAGAGGATAATAATTAAGTGGTAGATGTCATCTACCCAAAGGATAGCATTGCAATGGCTACACTACATGAGGTACAGGTTCTCATTAGCAGAAGAAGTAAAGATAATAAATCAAGACATTACACATGCGTGAAACACCTCCTAATCCTTAATATTTTCCTTATTCTTCTATCCTATTTGCCTACAAAGCCATTCAAATCCAAACTAAAGCATTCACATAGTGAAAACATCTTCCCCATCTTGCTCAGAGCATTGAAACAACACGGAAATTTTAAGTTGTTTAATACCAAAGGGAAGTTAGAGTTATCTTTAATGAAAAATGAAATAGAAGTTTACACATCGAATACTACTAGCTTTAAGTAGGTTGATATATACATTTAACAACACGGAGATGTCTTCGTTCATTTAGGAAACTAGTTAATAGAATTTTTTCTTCTTCTACTACATAAAAAAACAAGACAGAGCCGGGAAGATATTTTCTCTCAAAGACAATTGAAACAAATTTTAAAAGTACATACAAATATAAATCAATCAATATATGAATAGTAAGTTAAGGATTTATTTTGTGTAAGGATTTATATTTCCATGTAGGACAAACTGAACCTATAATGAATTTATTTTGAACAAATTTTAGAGAGACGTCTATTTGGCACAATTCTACGCATCATTCTGTTTATTTAAATATGATTGTTTAAAAGTTTACTCTTGTTGCAATATCCATTTACTGCTAAATTTGTAAATTTAACTTGGATCTTATTATGGTCGAGGCATGTAGATCTCAAATGAGTTCTTGTATTATTTTTCAAGGGATATGGAACGTCTTAAAAGCTATATGCTCTACCATTGTATTCAGATTATTGGACTAGCCATGTGATTTCTTTGATATTGTAAATTTCTATTAATGTGATGATATTAGGGATTGGTAATATGTTATTGAGTGTATCTACTAGGAATGAGTTACACTAGATGTAGGGAATTGTAAGGTTGTTATAGAATGTGAATTGGATTATGTATAATTGTAAATTATTTATTAGAGTAGAATTGAAATGTTAAGAAATTGTAAAGAATTGATAGAATTTCCTAACCTTGGTGATTATTTACTGTGTTATATGATGATGTTAATTGATAGATATATATGTTTTTTATTTCTTGATGTAATTGATATGGCATTAAGGCTGAAGAGGTATTGTTTTGTTGTTTGCAGGAAATTATATCACAATAAACAAGAAGCGCCTAGGACACTTACCATTGGAGGAATATCAGATGTTTGTAACAATGTCATCTTGGAAGTTTTTGTTTGTGTTTATTGTTGTTTCCTTGTTGATTTTGTTAGGAGGTTCCCATGGAGGGTGACCTCATATGTGGCCATGGGTTCATGTGTTTTTTTCCCTCTTTTATTTTATTTATTTTGTTTTGTATGTGATTTTCTTAATTTTAAAGTATTCTCACTTTATTATTGCTTAATTAATGTTCTCTTGTTTAGTTAATTAATCATGTTGATTATGCTAAGTTGGGATATGACTATGTGGGCATTAAATGGATTAGATGGTTCATGTTATCTTATTGATTTTATATGTAATAAATATTCTTTTAACAAACGTGAAAATTAAACAATTAATTAAAGTAACTTCGGTGAATCTAATAAATGGGATACACCATAACTTAATGTTAACATATTACAAGAAACCTAGCAAGAGAAAAAAGGACTATATTATTCACATAATATGATTTTTCTATAACTTAAGAATTGAAATATTATAACAATTGCATAATCCTAAAAGATCATATTGTGGGAAGACCCTACCTATAAGTGTGTACTGTAGTTGAACCATTATGTTGTGCATAGTAAAAAATGGGTCTTGATGTGCATCACATTTTTTTATGTTACCGATGTGGATCAATGTTGTGCAAAAAAATATCACGAGTTATATGTAGTCATTACAGAGCAGGATGTAGTGTCGTATGTACTTCAAGCAATAGAAAAAAGTTATCAAGTATTTTTCGTGTTGTCTTGTGTGTGTAAATTATGGGTGTTACAGTATCTAATAGTTCACTATTTTTATTTTATTACAAATGAATACCAAAATTATATGAAAATGATAAGAGATAAAGGTAAGGAGACCATGCATGGAAGAAATGAGTCGGAAAAAGTGGTGAGAACAAGCACAACGCTCAAGATCTACTAGGGTAAAAATGGTTTTCTAGATTGCAATGTCCAAATCCTCTAACAAAAGAAGTGAATCAAGGTATCAAATTCAATACTAGGAGTATCGTGCTCTTATTTCATTGCTACACCATTTCCCTCTCTCTAAGGCTTAACCCAAACTGCCAACCATTCGACGATGAAGCCAAATTTACAACCATACACACATAATGATTAATTTTTGGGCTTGTTTCTATAATAGGAACTCATGTTAATGAGATATTGACCTATTTTATTGCACAAAATGTGTGGCTACAACATAACAAAAGCAAATAATGAAGCTCATGGTCGAGGTTTTCTCCAAGAGACCCAATTTCTTTGGTCTACATTTGAATGCTTCCACATTTTGCATATAGGTATTTCATGGAGGTTTCACTAAAACATCTTGCAATATTCCTCTATCCTTTATGGTTACATTGATATCCACATCCTGTTCAAACTAATCCATTTTAACAGAAGCTTGGATGATACTGCGCAAATGTTGTGGAATTTGGATTTACACTTTCCGATTACATTTCTTTGGTAATTTTTTAAGCCTTTTAACAAACCAATTTTGTGCATATCATATAGCCATTGCATTCTACGAGGTCACATTTATTTTAGGCATTTAGTTGAGGAATTCACATGTCAAGTGCATGTTTCCACACTTGCAACCACAACATATAAGAAAAATCCTCTTTTCCTTTTCTATGATGGATATCCACACCATGTTGTATAGCTATGATTTTGGCATAAGGATCCATTAGAAAAGGGCCAACAGAGAGGATTCACGTGGAGGGACAGGTGAAGATACAAGTCTTGCGAGCCACACGTGGAGCAACAAGAAATTGCAATTTAAAAATCTTATTCTATAAAACAACTACTAGAAGTAAACAGAAAGAGGATAATAATTAAGTGGTAGATGTCATCTACCAAAGGGATAGCACTACTGCAATGGCTACACTACATGATGTACAGTGCTCACGAGCATAAGAAGTAAAGATAATAAATCAAGACATTACACATGAGTGAAACACCTCCTAATCCTTAATATTTTCCTTATTCTTCTATCCTATTTGCCTACAGAGCCATTCAAATCCCAACTAAAGCATTCACATAGTGAGAACATCTTCCCCTGTCTTGCAGAGAAAATTCGAAACAACTTCTATAAATTTTAAGTTGTTTAATACCAGAGGGAAGTTAGAGTTATCTGTAATGAAAAATGAAATACAGTTTTCACATCGAATACTACTAGCTTGAATTAGGTTGATATATGCATTTAACATCATGCATATTTCTTCGTTCATTTAGGAAATTAGTTGATAGAATTATTTCTTCTTCTACTGCATAAAACAAACCAAGTCAGAGACAAGGAATACATTTTCTCTCAGAGACAATTGTAACCAATTTCAAAAGTACATAAAAATGTAAATCAATCAATTTATGAATAGTAATTTAAGGATTTATATCTACGTGTAGGATAGATTGAAATCATAATGAATAGATTTCAAAAAACTGTTTGAGAGGCGTCTATTTGTTGAGTTCTACACATCATTATGTTTATTTAAATATGATTTTTTAGAACTTTACTCTTGTTGCAATATCCATTTCTTGATAAATGTCTTGCCCACTTCCCTCTTACACCTTTTTGATACTAATCATGATATCGTTGATTATATTATGGACTCGATTATGGAACTTATTATAGTATGATGACAAATGTTAGATCATGGGTTATCGTTGACTTCATTTAGTTATGATGCATGATGATTACTAAAGGCATTTTGGATATTGATGATGATATACTATTTGACATGGTTATATTATGGGTGTTGTTCGGACATGTCATATTTGGATATTGTGAGTAGACCTAGAAATGGAAATTATTTGAGGATGATATAGTTGTTGAGTAAAATTGCTAATGATATTGTTAGATTGCGTTGATATTGTTGTGATTCATATATCTAGATGATTTTGGGAATTATATTTATAAAATTTTGGATGTTCTAATATGGCCATGAGGCTGAAGGAGGTATTTTTTTATATGTTAAAATATCACAACAAACATCAGGGGATTGGAGACCAACCACATTGGAATTCTAGATGGATTCAAGAAGGTCACCATGGTAACTAGTATTTATTTGTACGTGTTTGTGTGTGTTTAGGATTCCCATGGGGGATACACTTTAAATGTGACCAAGGGGTTATGTGTATTTATTTGTTTGACCCTTTTGTTTTATGTTGCATGTGTTTATCTTGTGGTTCTTTTACCCTTTCATTATTCATTAAATGGTGTGTTATTTTGTGAGTAATCATTTTGTTAAGTTATCTAATTAAAATATGTCATAAGAAGGTAATTAATAGAGTTGTTGGTCTTGAATTAAAGTGTTGTAAGAGATGTGTAAGTGATGTGTAAGTTAACTTTTGAGTGTGAAACATTCCATCTTCTTAGAAATTCGAAATTGTCCTTGGAGGCTAATTTTGGAGGCTTGTAGGATAAGTTAAACTTTTCTCATACCTCTTAAATTTAATTACCAACCATACCTCCGGTTAGAGAGTTGAGATTAGACTTTTATAATGCTTTTTGAGAAGGCAATTATAGGTTTTAATTTTACTTTTCTTAGATGATTTAATTTCAGTCCTTTTAGGTGTGGATTAGATTTGAGTGTGTAAGTAAAATGTCATATTATTCTCCCACCTATTTTTTTTTGCATTGGAGAATGAAGTTGAATTTGGGGGTTGGGGTTGAGGATATGTGATGTGGCATCCTACATGGATCCACCTCATCCTTTTCTCTTCCCTCTTCTATAAAATTTGAACTCCTTGCCTTTTTTTGGGTTGCTTCACTTTGGAGACTTCATTCTTGGACGAATTATTTTGTTGTTTTGGGAGCTCTTGCTTTGAAGAAGTTTTTGGAAGATTGTTGCATGCTTGTGCTTGGCTGATTTGCATTTCTTGCATTGTGATAAAGCTTGATGTTTTGGAACTTGGAATAACTCCTTCATGGAGAGGTAGGAGCTTGGCTCTTCAAATGATCTTATTTTATGAATTCATATGTTAATGTATGAATGTTTTGGCATGTTTGTGGGTTGTTGGGTAGATGGCCTAGGAAATGGTGTAGGAGAAGACTATGGGGTTTATTTTTGTGGGAGGCACAAGTGTGTTTTAGGGAGGTATAAGGGTGGAGGGAGTTGGGATATTGGGTTCCACCTTACAAATAAATAGCTTGCATTTCTTTACTCGTTAAAGGGTGCCATAAGAATTTGGGACGCATAAGGAAATGTGAGGAATAATGGGCAATTTGGGGAGGCATAAGGAATGTCATGGATGTGATATACTATATTTTGGTGGTTTGTAATTCAGGTGGTGATACCCATTTCCCATTTTGGGAGGCATAAGAAGCATCCCGCATAGTTTCTTTCTCCTTTGGCTTGCTTGAGGAAGCCTTATTATTGTTTTTCATGCTTCAATGTAGTTGTAAACTACATTCTGTTCTGGATTTTTTTTATTGCTAAAGTGATGCTTGTGTGTTTGTGGAAGCCTGTTTTTGCCATGATTTGGATCACATCTTTTATTTCTTTGCGGTTGGGTCTTGGGGGCCAATGAAGAAGGATGACTTCTCCTTTTCATTAGATGGCTTGATTGGGTGGAGAGTGTTGCTGTCCCCTACTCTTTTTGTGATCCAATTGGAAGAATGAGAAATCTACATGTTGTTTTTACGGGAGTGAGATAAACGTGTTTTGATGAGTCCCTTGTGAAATGAAATCTTATTGTAACCTATCCCACTTTGTAAGTGGATGAACTTGTATATGTTTGTAATGGAAAGATGTTGTAGTGGTTATGGAAGTGTAAATTGGAATGTGAAAGAATGATACATATTTTGTATGTTGTATTTTGAAATCAAATGGAAAAAAGTTGTAAGAATTTCATTTGAATTAATGGAAGTGGTTTTGGTTTTCCATATGATATTATTCCATTGGAAATGTGTTAAGCATGCACTATGAAATCCCTGATTGGAAAGTGGAAAAGAGAAACATGTGAGAAGAAATTGTATTATTCTCGCCATGTATATAATATATAATTTTGGAAAGAATAAGAGAAGGAAGTTGTAAAGTTGTATTTTGGAATAAATAAAGGATTGCATAACCTTCCTCAAATTACATCATTGTATTGAATTTAATCATCTAGATATGAGTTCTAATCTCTTTTTGAAAGGAAGAAATGTGTATAAAGGAAGTGTAATACTCTTTGTCCTTTGAAATATGTGAAAATTGGAAATCGAGTGTAATACTCTCGAGTTTTTGAAAAATTTAATTGAATCAAATAAATGTATTAGATTATAATTGGAATGTATTATAATACTTGGCGAGAATAAAATGGCAAATAAACCCTTTAAAATTTGATCTTTGTTTTGTATTATCAAACTGGCAATTATTTAACCCAAAATGCACAGACCGAACCTGCAACAATGAAATAGAAAACTAAACAATTAAATTGAAGTAGTTTTCCCTAAGTGAATCCAATTAGAAAAAAATATTTAAAGAAAATCTTACAAAACTTGGCAAAACCGAGTTCAAAGCTTTCATAATCGTTTTGCTGTCAAAATTGTAAAATTTCGAATTGGAATTCAATAAAATAGATCTACCTCACAAAATTATCCTAAATCCACCTAAGAACAATTATCCATGTCTATTTGACATGTTGAGAGAGGAACAAGAACAAATTGAGCAAATTTAATAAGTTCATTTTTACCAGTTTACATTGTAAAAGCCTGCAGATCATTTTCTTGAAATTGACCCCTTAAAATTTATCAAAATTAAAATTAATGATTCCTAAGTAAATAGGACGGTAAGAGATTTCCATAAATTCCTTGTTTTCCCAAAACCGAGCTCTCTATCAAAATTTATAGCCTTCTGAAGATTTTCTTCACTTGGCATCAAAAAAAAAAATTGGGAAAAATTTCCTTGGAGGGGCCCATGGCCCGAAGTTTTCCTTAGAGCTTTGGAAAATTTTGAGAAAATTTTCCAACTTTTCCCCACTAGTCTCGAAGCCAATTATAGGCTTCAACGTTGCACCATGGGGTGTCGGTGGAGGGTGGATCCATTTTCACTTAGCACTACGGAATATTTTGGGAAACTTTTCTACATTTTCCACCGCCCGTAGCCAATCATGAGCTGCCACGTGTCATCGTGAGGCATCGACAAAGGAGCGTGTTCATTTTTGTGCTTATGGAATTTTTCAGAAAATTGTCTAAAGTTTCCTCGTGGCCCCGCCGCCCCACGACCAACCGGGAGATGCCATTGGCATCACGAGGTGTTAGCGAGAGGCGCGGATGAATTTTACCTCTTTTGCATTCGCGGCGTTAAAATTATTTTATCCTAGCCACCCCACTTTTCACCGAGTGTGGATTAGGAGGTGCCACATGTCCCTTGTGGACTCGTGGGAGTCTTGGGTACAAAGTTGGCTTTTCACCCCAAACAAGAAATCACCAAATTTTCTCCTAGCCACCCAGTCTTCCCGCGTTGGCTTTGGAGATGCCATGTGTCCCTCGCGGAATCGGGAGCATGAGTGCAAAAGTGGCTTTTTCCCCTTGGGAAATTTTTCTCCCTACGGCTTGTAGACCCACCCATGGGGAAATTTTTGTCCCCGCGGCCCGCCGACTCCCGTGGGTAAAAATTTCTTCCCTGGGCCCATGAGACAAGCTCTTGGGGATAATTTTCACCCCAAGGCCCAACGACCCATAAAATAGAAAATATGAGAAGTTATGAGGACTTATTTATATCAATGGAATGGTGAGGAAATTTCCTATCCAATGGGAATGATTTAGGAAAATTTTGAATGTGTTAATTTTGAGAAAAATCAGGTTGAATCTTTAAATCTTGTTAGAGAGTGGGTATGGTGAGGAATTACCCTTTGAACCTAATTGAACTTTCTAACCCTAAATTTTGGGACCTTGTGACCTCTAATAATGGTTAATAAGAGAAAAGTATTTTCTAGTGGATTATAATTGTTCTAGAACTTGTTAGTGACAATTGTTGTCTTGTAACCTAGTTGTAGACTCTCTTAAAAAAAATTTTTTTCCATAATTTTCCTAACTATTCCTAGGTTGTTCTTAGGTCTCAAGTGGGATGTTTTAACAGCGTTACACTTGGTATCAAAGAAGTGGTTCAAAATCTTGGGCCATTGGGCACACTAGAAAACTTGAGACATGAACCTTAAACCTAACACACTTTTAAATCTAGAAAACAACTTAGTTTAGAAATTACATATTTTAGTAAGCATGGAAACTGAATAAAACTTAGAAAGATGAACTAACTCTCACCTTGGTTTGTGCATGAGGCCCAGATGGGACAAGGGGTCTTTTCACATAGACCTACACTTACCACCACTAGATCATTGTATAGTAGCCTTCCTACCCTAGATTTTGTAGACTCTTCAGGATGTTAATGTCGCTCACGCAGAGGATCAATAAGAGGAGATGCAACCAGAGATGACAAAGTAACTTCCATTGAGGTCATGTATCTCCTCGACCTAGCGAGGAGCATGGAGGAGATAACTTCTAAGGAGATTCATCTAGAGCAGAGCCACTACAGAGGGGACTTGGTGACTGAGTTTCCAAACATAGAGAGAGGTCTCAGAGCCCTAGGCTTAGGGATGAGCATACAGAGAGACCTAGAGGCCGTCAGACCATAACTGCATATCACATTAGGGAAATCTTGAAGCTTCACCATCACATTATTCTTGTGACATAGGTGGATTTTAGGAAGATGCCTAGTTGGTGAGATTGAGTGGATGCTTCAAGCTCTATCCTTGTTCTAAAAACATAAAAGCTCGTGTTACGATCCATCTACTGAGGGATGGAGTTGGTGTCTTGTGGTGGATAGAGGAGTAGAAGCTCCATGTTGATTTTGAGACAGTTACCTAGGAGCTCTTTGAGGAGCATTTCCAGAGCATATATTTTTCATGGAGATTCATTCAATAGTGGATAGATGAGTTCCATGAACTATGACATGCATCTCTTACAGTGGCTGAGTATGAGAGTAGATTCTTGGATCTACTCTGTATGTTGATTACATGCAAGATGAGTAGCTCTGAATCCACGGGTTCATCCGGGGCTGAACCTAGACATTGGAGGTGTATCATGCGGATCCATTGTCCCGAGACATTGGTGAGGCCGTCGAGAAGGCCTATATAGCGAGAGGATACTCAGCGAAAGACCTATGAGGCTAGATACCAAGTTCAAAGCCACATACAACGGATGCGGGACAACGGATCGAGGGGTTCAATACCCCTTCCTTGTAGTGGATAGGGTTCAAAGCACAGTCATTTTTAGACCACGGTAGTAGAAGAAGAAGAAGTCCCACCCACCTTATAAACCTTCACAAAGGTTTGATGTGCAAAGAGGTCGGAGTATGGGACCTCCTCCTAGGGGTCACATCGGGACACATGTTGTCCAGAGAGCTCACTTAGTAGGAGCTCGCTAGCAGAGACCTCGGTAGACCACAGCTAGATCATAAGGATCTACACCACAGACCTCCATAGTATTGGACCGAACCTACTACACAGGGTAGAGGATCAGGTGGTTGTTTTGGTTGTGGTGTTACTAGACATTTCTGGAGAGACTGCCTACGGAACCCTAATAACAAGGGTAAGACACAAATCTTAGATCCTACTATTAATGATATGGGGTGTAGTCATAGGATGTACACAAAGAGTTGAGAACCGCTGCGAGCAGCATCAGTACGATTATTGAGACTGCAGAGTAACATTGGTGGTATTCCTACCTCAATTTCGTTTGATTCGGTCCTTCTAATTATTTTATTGCACCATATTTAGTAGAGTGATGCAAGTTGGTGGCGATTAGGTAGGGCCATAGTTTGGATGTTTTAATGGGTGTTACACTAAATTTGTAAATTTAAATTGGGGCTCATTACGGTCAAGGCATGTAGATCTCAAATAAGTACTTGTATTATTTTGCAAGGTATGTGGCGGGCTTAAAAGCTATATGCTCTCGATAGCTCCTTACGCATGCCACCTCCCATGCACTTTCCCATGAAAGACATTTAATTTCCCCCATTTTTATGTTTTAATTTAACTAATTTCTTTATTTATTTATTTTATATGGGGTACCACATAAGAAACATAATGTTTTTCTATTACCTGAACTAATTTCTTTCCCACCTTATTTATTTTTATCGAAGATATTATAAAGTTTGGATCATGTTTTAATAGAGATCTATTTCAATTTTTAAAAAATAACAATCTTTTTCAAATTGAAAAATAAAGATTTATTTTTAGTTAAACTATAACATGGAAATTGTATGGTCATCACGCATTGCTCGTGTTCAGTCAGTCATGATGGAAAGCAAATCTCTCCACAAGAAATAAAGAGAAACGTGATTGAAAAAAATAGTCAGGACGAAAACAATTAAAAGAATCACATTAAAGATTTGAAAGGTTTGAGAATATGATGGTTACATGAAAGTGAGTCCCAATATTTTATCAGCGCATTTAATCTGAATCCCGTGAATTTGAAAAAGGTTATGAGTTAATCCTTGTAACACGTAGACATTCCCAAAACGTGTGATAAAAAAGGAAATAAACATTTCACGAAGAAATATCTTGTGTTACAGTACCATATGATAAAAAAGGAAATAAACTTTTCACAAAGAAGTTTCACATGTGTTACAGTACTATCAACCATGTGACATATCATCAAAAAGATGTTTCATATCTTACTTATTTATTTGACAACCTAGTACGTGCACAATGTTCCCATGTGGTAGATGACTATAGAAATTTCAGATGATAAATTATTGGAATATGAGGTCAAAGGACCAGACTTGGAATTTGACGGTCACCCCTACCTGTCAAGAGGAAAATATGTGATGGTCTGGCCATATATATATTTTTCGATTTACGTTTTGAATAATATTTAAGATTGTCAAAAAATTATAGTTTAAATAATATTATTTTCTTTTGTTACATTTTGTACAAAATCATGATTGGAAAAAGAAAATGGAATGCAAAGTCAATTGGAATAAACATGTTATCATACATGACTACACATTGGGTTTAAGCGTGAGGAGAAAGCTACAACCATTCACTTTAATTAAAATTATGTTTTGAAATATAAATTTATTAGTACTACCTATATAATGTCATAGCTATTTATTATACGCATTTGAGATAGAACAAACATTCAAAAAAACAAAAAAATTACTAAATTTATGGTATGTAAAAAAAATAAAAGAAAAAAACAATAAGTAATACAATAAATAAATAATATATGTGAGGTTGGATTAATCTTCTTAGCTTCTTTCTACTTGAAGTTGAAATTAAATTTGCATTGAAAATAAATAAAAATTAGTCTACATTTAAAAATTGTATAGAGATAATCATTCTAAATTTAAGTAAACTAGAATTAGAATAGTAAATTACTAAATGGTTTGAAAAATAGTTTAAAATAGTTTGCAATTTAACTTAACAAAAAATAATAAAACATATTTTTGAATGTAGAAATTGTAATTGAAGATAAATCAATTTTAAAAAATTTAATTTAGAAAAAAATCATATTTCTTTATATATTAAGTTTATAAATTATTTTTTTCCAAAAATTAGATGTTTCTACCTTATATAATGTATGACTACTAACTTTTTTATGGTTTGTAAAAATATCTTGCTTCAAATTTACAATTTGGATAAAAATAAATGGTTCTAAATTTATGGTTTAAAGTTTTATTAAATTGTAAATTACAGTTAAAATATGAAAAATAAATCTAGAAACCATCAAATTCCAAGTTTGCAAGGGACATCTAGAAATAAGTTTACAAGATAACTCTTAAATAGCGAGACAAATTTTTCAGCCCAAAAAAACCGTAACCAATAACACAAACATTTAATCTCACCTCCTGCTAAACATTATCCTAAATTTAAAAATAAAATATTTAGTGACTCCTATTTTATATTACATAAATTATTTCCTTATAGAAATAAGAAAAAAATTTCGAACTTATAGCTAGACCTGGAATTTGAAGGTCACCCCTCCCTGTCAAAAGAAAAATATGTGACGGTCTTTGCAATATTTATGTCTTTCTATTTTGGTTTTGAATAATATTTAAGATTGTTGAAAAATTACAATTTAAATAGTATTATTGTTTCATATAAGAACACGAGTTATATTTTAAAAATAAAATAAAAAGCTATATTATAAAAAATTTAAATATAATGCAACATATGTTTTTCATATTCTATTTATTTTTCAAAGTTAATATAAAAGATTAGTATATTTAAATTATTCAAATCAAACCAAATTGGAATATTTAATTAAACAAATCATCATATTTTTCATGTGTGATTTAGATATTAAAAAGTTAAAATATTGTATTAAAACATAAGAGCTAATATAAGAATGGTCAACATAAAAAAAAACTTTCCAATCGAAAGAAACTATAATATTACTATTTATCACTATAAAGATTACTACTCAACAATGTGTTGATTACATTATGAAGAATACATATAGAAGGTCAAGAACTCTTATTTATTTTTATCTTTCCATGTAATTCCCACTCCTCTTCGACACTTATTTTACTATGATATGATTATTATTTATTAGAGACATGGACATTATTATTATATTTTAGTTAGCATGATGATAGATAGTATGGAAATATTTATTATTGATATGTTGTGACTCATATTGTGGATTGTATGGACTCTAGTGGAAAAGGATAGATATTTTAATACTTGATGATAACCTAGTATTATTTTTCTATATGCTGACATTTGAGACTCTTGGCAACGACCATTGTATTTAGATTATTGGACTACCCATGTGATTTCATTGATATTGTAAATTTCTAATAATGTGATGATATTAGGGATTGGTAATATGTTATTGAGTGTATCTAGTAGGAATGAGTTACATTAGATGTAGGGAATTGCATGGTTGTCGTAGAATGTGAATTGGATTATTCATAATTGTAAATTATTGATTAGAGTAGGATAAAGAAATGTTAAGAAATTGTAAACAATTGATAGAATTTCGATCCTTGGTGATTATTTATCCGCATTATATGATGATGTCAATTGATAGATATGTATGTGTTTTATTGCTTGATATAATTGATATGGCATTCGACGTTGAAGCGGTATTATTTTTTTGTTTACAAGAAATTATATCAAAATAAACAAGAAGGGCCTAGGAGACTTACCAGGGAGGAATATCAGATGTTTGCAATAATCCCATCTTGGAAACTTTTTGTTCGTGCGTATTGTTGTTTCATTGTTGAGATTGTTTGGAGGTTCCCATGGGGGTGACCTCATATGTGGTCATGGGTTCATATGTTGTTTTTTCCCTCTTTTATTTTATTTTTCTTGTTGTGTATGTGATTTCCTTGATTTTAAATTATTCTCACTTTATTATTGCTTAATTAATGTTATCTTGTTTAGTTAATTAATTATGTTGTTTATTCTAAGTTGGGATATGACTATGTGAGCATTAAGTGGATTAGATGGTTCATGTTACCTTATTGATTTTAGATGTATTTTATTAGTTTTGAGTTGTGTACTCATCCCCACTTTTCAAATCTCAAATTTTGGCTTTGGAGCCACTTTTGGAGGCTTGTGGGATTTGTTAGAATTGTACTATACCACTTAAAATTTCCTATAAACCATATCTATGAAATAAGGGGCTAAATTTATCTCTCATGATGTATGTTTGAATGTAAAAGAGGCAATTAATGTCACCTTTTTACTTACCCTCTTAATTATGTCCTTGGAAGCATGGAGTGGGGTTTGAGTGCAAGTTTGAGTATGTCAGAACCTCACCCACCGACTTATGAGTCTTGGTCCTTGCATTTGACTCGGTGA
This sequence comes from Taxus wallichiana var. yunnanensis, assembly GCA_018340775.1. NCBI lineage: Eukaryota > Viridiplantae > Streptophyta > Pinopsida > Cupressales > Taxaceae > Taxus > Taxus wallichiana. The sequence continues at coordinate 236,807,794 of CM031241.1, forward strand.
GTTGGATTGTAAGAGGAGTGATGTGGCATCGTATATGGTGCCACATCACTATCCTTTCCACATTTTCTATTTATTTGATTTATTTTGGAGTTTTGGGGGTTACTTGGTTTTATTACACACTTGCATATTTTGGAATTTGCTTGGACTTATTTCTTGTGAGATTTGGGAGCTTACATTTGGAACTATATTGGATTTGGAAGATATCAAATCTTGTTGCTTGAATATTGTGGAACCTTTTAATGGAAAGGTAGGATCTATACCCTTGTATTCTTTTTTAGTGTACATTTTTTGTAAATTAGATGCATGTGTGTGATTTTTATGGGTTAGGTAGTTTTTTTCCTTAAGCATGATGCTGGTAGAAACAAATTGAGTCATTATTGTGGAGGTAAAAGTGAGTATGTGAAGATTTTTTGGAAGGAGTGTGGGAGAGGTGTTCTAAGTATGTGGAGGTAAAGGGATATATATTATTATAGTTTTGAATGGGAGAGATAAGGAGTTGTATGTGGTTGTGATAGTGCACTTGGAGGTTTTTGGGTGGACCCTCATCCCACTTGGGATGTATAAGGAGATGACTCCATGTTCTTTTCTCCTTTGGCTTACTTTTAAGCCTATGTGTTTTGGAAAGTTGTAAATCTTATTATTTGTGCTTGTTTTTAATGTGTTGCAAGTTTATGTTTTTACATGTTTGATGCAATCCTTTGTGAGTTTTCCATAGTTGTAATAGATTGCTTATTGTTTTATTTTGGGGGATTGGAGGAAAAGGAGGAGGTTTGGCTCACCTTGTCATTGGAATAATGTTGGGAGGTGAGTGTTGCGCATTATCCCTTCCTTGTTGTTGTGACCTTGAGATGAAGAAAATAAGGAGCTTAAAGTTGATACCTTGGATATAGCTACATTATGTAGAAGACAAGAAGGAAAGAGGATTATGTAAATTCCATCACGTTGTATCAACTTCGAGAGGAGGGTTTTCGTATACTTACATTTTAAATTTAGATTTTTAAAATGGGATACCCAATATTTTATTTCTATCATTTTATTTTGTAAATTAAATGGTTTAAATGAGACATTGAAAGTTGTAATCCATTTATAGTTGTAATGTTCTCATCTTGCATTGTGTTGAACGCACCATTTAGTTTCAATGTTGTATTTAATATAAAATAGAAAATTGTATTCTTGAACTAGAAATAAAATGAAATACATGGTTGGTTGCTTGTAAATAGTATATATTCTTATCTTGGAAAATTATTGTGCTTGGAAACATTTTCCATTTTTGAATTTTAAATGAAAGAGAAAGAAACCTTAAGTGTGATTGCTTATAGATATTCTTTATTTAAAATAAATAAAAATTAGTCTAGATTTAAAAATTATATAGAGACAATCCTTCTACATTTAACTTAACTAGAATTAGAATAGTAAACTACTAAATGGTTTGAAAAAATAGTTTAAAATAGTTTTTAATTTAACTTAACAAAAAATAATAAAACATATTTTTGAATGTAGAAATTGTAATTGAAGATAAATCAATTTTTTAAAAATTTAATTTACAAAAAAATCATATTTCTTTATATATTAAGTTTATAAATTAATTTTTTCCAAAAATTAGATGTTTCTACCTTATATAATGTATGACTACTAACTTTTTTATGATTTGTAAAAAATATCTTGCTTCAAATTTACAATTTGGATAAAAATAAATGGTTCTAAATTTATGGTTTAAAGGTTTATTAAATCATAATTTATAGTTAAAATATGAAAAATAAATCTAGAAACCATCAAATTCCAAGTTTGCACGAGGACAACTAGAAACAAGTTTACAAGATAACTCTTAAATAGCGAGACAATTTTTAAGCCCAAAAAAACCGTAACCAATAAAACAAACATTTAATCTCACCTCTGCTAAACATTATCCTAAATTTAAAAATAAAATATTTAGTGACTCCTATTTTATATTACATAAATTATTTCCTTATAGAAATAAGAAAAAAATCTCGAACTTATAGCTAGACCTGGAATTTGAAGGTCACCCCTCCCTGTCAAAAGAAAAATATGTGACAGTCTTGCAATATTTATGTCTTTCTATTTTGGTTTTGAATAATATTTAAGATTGTTGAAAAAATTACAATTTAAATAGTATTATTGTTTCATATAAGAACACGAGTTATATTTTAAAAATAAAATGAAAAGCTATATTATAAAAAAATTAAATATAATGCAACATATGGTTTTCATATTCTATTTATTTTTCAAAGTTAATATAAAAGATTGCACAGTATATTTAAATTTTTCAAATCAAACCAAATTGGAATATTTAATTAAACAAATTATCATATTTTTAATTTGTGTGATTTAGATATTAAAAAGTTAAAATATTGTATTAAAACATAAGAGCTAATATAAGAATGGTCAACATAAAAAAAAACTTTCCAATCGAAAGAAACTATAATATTACTATTTATCACTATAAAGATTACTACTCAACAATGTGTTGATTACATTATGAAGAATACATATAGAAGGTCAAGAAATCTTATTTATTTTTAACTTTCCATGTAATTCCCACTCCTCTTTGACACTTATTTTACTATGATATGATTATTATTTATTAGAGACATGAACATTGTTGTTATATTTTTGTTAGCATGATGATACATAGTATGGAAATATTTATTATCGATATGTTGTGACTCATATTGTGGATTGTATGGACTCCTAGTGGACATAGATAGATATTTTAATACTTGATGATGACCTAGTATTATTTTTCTATATCTTGTGAGTTTAGACTCTTGGCAATGACCATTGTATTCATATTATTGGACTACCCATGTGATTTCATTGATATCGTAAATTTCTAATAATGTGATGATATTAGGGATTGGTAATATGTTATTGAGTGTATCTAGTAGGAATGAGTTACAGTAGATGTAGGGAATTGTATGGTTGTCGTAGAATGTGAATTGGATTATTGATAATGTAAATTATTGATTATAGTAGGATAAAGAAATGTTAAGAAATTGTAAACAATCGATAGAATTTCACAACCTTGGTGATTATTTATCTGCATTATATGATGATGTCAATTGATATATATGTATGTGTTTTATTGCTTGATATAATTGATATGGCATTGAGTTCGAAGCGGTATTTTTTTTTTGCTTAAAAGAAATTATATCACAATAAACAAGAAGGGCCTAGGAGACTTACCAGGGAGGAATATCAGACATTTGCAATAATGCCATCTTGGAAACTTTTTGTTTGTGCGTATTGTAGTTTCATTGTTGAGATTGTTTGGAGGTTCCCATGGGGGGTGACCTCATATGTGGTCATGGGTTCACGTGATGTTTTTTCCCTCTTTATTTTATTTATTTTGTTGTGTATGTGATTTCCTTAATTTAAAATTATTCTCACTTTATTATTGCTTAATTAATGTTATCTTGTTTAGTTAATTAATTATGTTGATTATTCTAAGTTGGGATAGGAATATGTGAGCATTAAGTGGATTAGATGGTTCATGTTACCTTATTGATTTTAGATGTATTTTATTAGTTTTGAGTTGTGTACTCATCCCCACTTTTCAAATATCGAATTTTTGCTTTGGAGCCAGTTTTGGAGGCTTGTGGGATTTTTTAGACTTGTCCTATACCTCTTAAAATTTCTTATAAACAATACCTTTGAAATAAGGGGCTAAATTTATCTCTCATGATGTATGTTTGAATGTAAAAGAGGTAATTAATGTCACATTTTTACTTACCCTCTTAATTATGTCCTTGGAAGCATGGAGTGGGGGTTTGAGTCCAAGTTTGAGTATGTCAGAACCTCACCCACCGACTTATGAGTCTTGGTCCTTGCATTTGACTCGGTGAGTTGGATTGTAAGAGGAGTGATGTGGCATCGTATATGGATCCACCTCAATATCCTCTCCACATTTTCTATTTATTAGAGTTATTATGGTGTTTTGGTGGTTACTTGGTTTTATTTCACACTTGCATATTTTTGGAATTTGCTTGGGCTTGTTTCTTGTGAGATTTGGGAGCTTACATTTGGAACTATATTGGATTTGGAAGATATCAAATCTTGTTGCTTGAATATTGTGGAAGCTTTTAATGGAAAGGTAGGATCTATACCCTTGTATTCTTTTTTATTGTACATTTTTGTAAATTAGATGCATGTGTGTGATTTTTATGGGTTAGGTATTTTTTTCCTTAAGAATGATGTTGGGAAAAAAATTGAGTCATTATTGTGGAGGTAAAAGGGAGTATGTGAGGATTTTTTGGAGGGAGTGTGGGAGAGGTGTTCCACCTATGTGGAGGTAAAAGGGATTTATATCATTATAATTTTGAATGGGAGAGATAAGGAGTTATTTGTGATTTTGATAGTGCACTTGGAGGTTTTTGGGTGGACCCTCTTCCCACTTGGGAGGTATAAGGAGATGACTCCATGTTCTTGTCTCCTTTGGCTTACTTTTAAGCCTATGTGTTTTTGGAAAGTTGTAAATCTTATTATTTGTGCTTGTTTTTTTTTATGTGTTGCAAGTTTATGTTTTTACATGTTTGGTGCAATCCTTTGTGATTTTTCCATAGTTGTAATAGATTGATTATTGTTTTATTTTGGGGGATTGGGGGTAATGGAGGAGGTTGGGTTCACCTTTTCATTAGAATAAGGTTGGGAGGTGAGTGTTGCCTATGCTCCCTTCCTTGTTGTTGTGATCTTGAGATGAAGAAAATAAGGAGCTCAAAGTTGATACCTTGGATATAGCTACATTGTGTAGAAGACAAGAAGGAAAGAGGATTATGTAAATTCCATCATGTTGTATCAACTTTGAGAGGAGGGTTTTGTATACTTACATTTTAAATTGATATTTTAAAAATGGGATACCCAAAATTTTATTTATATCATTGTATTTTGTAAATTAAATGGTTTAAATGAGACATTGAAAGTTTTAATCTTTTTATAGTTGTAATGTTCTCATCTTACATTGTGTGGAACACGCCATTTAGTTTCAAAGTTGTATTTAATATAAAATAGAAAATTGTATTCTTGAACTACAAATAAAATGAAATACATGGTTGGTTGCTTGTAAATAGTATATATTCTTAGCTTGGAAAATTATTGTGCTTGGAAACATTTTTCATTTTTGTATTTTAAATGAAAGAGAAAGAAACCTTAAGTGTGATTGTTTATAGATATTCTTTATTTAAAATAGGTGGGGTTGTGAAACAATATTATAAGGAAAATTAGTGATAATAGTTCATTTACAATGTGTGTGTGTGTGTGTGTGTGTGTGTGTGTGTGTGTGTGTGTGTGTGTGTGTGTGTGTGTGTGTGTGTGTGTGTGTGTATCGTGTGTCTGTGTGTGTATTCGTGGTGTTTACACTTATTTTTCCTATTCTAAATGAGTTGCAAAATAGTGAAGTTTTAGTATTGATATTCTAAGTTACACAACTTTGAAAAAAAAATGTGGGAATTTTATTACTTCTAAATATCGAGAAGGAAATATGTTCTCCCAATCATTATCATTATTTTAGGTGAAAATAACAATAATAATCAAAACTATATATTTATATACATGTTCATTTACACAATATTATTTTATTTTGCAAAGGAAAAACCTTTTAAAATCCTTTAACCAAGAAACATGTTTATAAGAAATTTTAAAGCCCCGATTTTACACACACAAATACATCACTAAAATTACTGTGATAATATTTTGTTTTACTTACATTGCAATACACATGACATTATACGAGATCACTTAGGACTAATCACAACACATGATATGTTTGCACAAACATTAACCCACATAGAAAACATGAACACATGTGATGCACATAAGGGACACTTTTATTTTAAAATGATAAGGCACAATGAAACAATTCAACTACAATATGAATTAAAAATAGGATCTTCCCATGACATGATAATTTTAGGATTAAAAATTTATTACAATCATGTTTCAATGTTTAAATTAATTTTTATGAAGCCTCATAATATGTGAATCATACTTTTCTTTTCTTATTTCTAGATTTCCTTTTATAGTGTTTAACATTTAACTTACATGTATCTCATGAATAAGGATCATCAACCTTATTTCAATTAATTTCTTAAATCTCTCACTTATTAATAAGGTATTTATTTATACACAAGGCTACTTACCTAAAAGCAAGGATACTAGGTGTTATCTATAGGATTCACTCCTAAGGGAAGGCATCTTGATCTTATACTTATACATTTGTTACACAAACGAGAATAAGTGTAAGTCCAATTGAGGTGAAGTTAACATTTTTTTTAAGGATTTAGGGTTGTGTTTCTTCCACTCATTTATAAATTGATAGTTGATTTAGTACACAATAAGTATTATAGGAAATATATTCTTTATCCATAGCGAGAGGGTTTAATCACATTTCAAGGAAGATCATGATTCACTTTCATGTGGAATAACATCCCATGATTACACTTCCCAAGGTCAAGCGTCAATTATAGTTTTAATATAGTTATGCTCAAATAATTAGTTAAGAACTCGAATGCGCCAAAACATGCTAACCTAATTCCTTATTTTTGTTTCTAGATTAGGTTTCTTGAGTATCATTTTATGTCCAACTTGAGATGTTTTCCCATAATTAGGTTCATATGCTTTTTGTGATGAATTGTGGAGCCTATTTATATTGAGGCATTTGAATACTAATGAGACCAATAGTCCCTAGCTTAAGGGATTTGTCACTAAGAACATGACCACATAGTTTCACAAAGATAAATCCATAAAATACAAGGATAAGTGGGATAGTAAGATGGATTAGTTTATCATCTTAAAGGGTTAAGGTTAATATTAGAGCTTACACAACATGGGTCTCGTTTCTCACAACAATTTTGTTTAAACATGATATGAGAGTAAACTATTTTTTTTTCTCCTAGAATTCAGTATTATGGATACATTCCCACAATCTAATCATAATTAGACAAATTTGTTAATTTTAAAAATTAACTCTTAATATTGTATCGTAGAAACCAAGCAATAAGTGAGATTGGGTATCAAGTCTTATTATGATCCCAAATCTTAAATGTGACTTCAAGGTTAGTTGGATATCTTCGTTACTCAACATGCATGTAATTCGAAGATGATTTTACACTGAGTTTACATTTGGTTCCCAAGGAGTACTACCTTAAGAGAAAAATTCTTCTTAATACACTCACAACTATCAATCCTACAAATGAACCACTTACCCAAGACAAATTTTTACCATGTGGTTCTTGTTATCTCTCATAAGTGCACCCTTATTGAGAGATGATAGCAGGTATTCTACACTTTTTTATCTTGCACTACCATAGATATAATGGAAACACCTCAAGTCTATGTGTATACCTATTATTGAGGTGAGTTTCTGGTATCAAGCTCATATCCTTATTTATGTATCGTAAACTATTTTTTGGGGTTTTGAGGGTAAAAGGATTGCTATAAATAAATTAAAATGGGTTGATGCACCAAATTTATTGAGGATTTGACTTTGTTCATGCACAATAAAATTGAGAAAAAGTTTTAGATGCATGAACCAATGGGTTTTCAGCTTAATCCTAAGGAAAACACTTGTGTGTTGAGGGATAAATCACAACACACAGAGCTAACATGCACACTAAGACTGAAAAGAAAGAACCAAATTTACAGCAAGGTAAGATAATTAATCAAGGAATTGAAATTCACAAGAATTAATGTCACGATACACACCACCACAAATAATTTGAAAGGCAATAATTATTTCACATTCAAGTGAAAACTAGAAAAAATATGCTTCGGCACTCTGTTTCCTAAAATTCCTCCTTGTTCCTTTCTAGTGCACACAATATATAGCAAAAATATTTCACCCAACCCCTCTAAAAAAAGACAATAGTCTGTACTCACCCATGCATTGTAATTTTACCCCTTTATCATGAATAAGAAAATGAATAAAAATAGACATGATTATTATAATTAGGCATTCATGTCCTTAGTTACAAAAACACACTCTAGTTAAAATGTAGTTAACTGTTCTAATTTTAAATAAATTAAAATATTTGGGTGAATAGTTAAGCTAATATTAACCACTTGCTTGATGTGCAAATCTCCTCCAATGCAGGTGCATATTATTTATCTTCTTGTGCATGATGTGACACCTTTATATTATCCTAAAATATTTATTTATTTTTATTCTGTCCTCTTTTGAAGGCATGTAAAATACTCTTGTGCGTTAAGAATTAATACTTTTAGTTCCAAAACTTAACAAATATTTACTTACAATGTGGGGACCACTGTAGGCATGTCCATAATAATAATTCCTCTATTTTTTTGAAAATTAACGTAATATATCAACTTTGTTATCATACATGCCTCTCGATGTTGACCTCCTTTTCCTATAGTGTCTTCTTTGTTTTAATATCATCATGACATGCACATACTTGATGGGGATCTCCTTTGGTTTTGTCATCGGAGAATGTATCTCATTTTAAATAATAATCATACGTATCATTGTTTATTTCTCCCCCTTTTGTTTGATGTGATACTCATAAACAATAATATATGGGATCCTTTTGCAAATATTAAGGTTTAAACCTTAGTCTTTGGCATCTAGATCATCATATTTTGACCACCTTCCTTTTATCCACCATACACATGACTTGAAAACATTAAGATTCTCTACTATAATAATTGGTGACATTTCATTAAATCATATCATATGATAGTCATATATTTGATTCAAATAATTACGCGTCTCCTTTAATTATTACCACCTTTTGAGAACATAGCGTATCGGATTTGACTTGCATGACATATAAACTATGCTAAAAACATCATGATTTTAATGGGAATATTTTTCCCCATTTGATGAGACCTCGACCCTTCGAATAAGTTCGGTGGTATTTGAACTAACTATGGTCAAGTTATTAGTAACCCCTAACTTTGCATTGAAAATAGGTGATTTTATTCCTAGCCATCGATATATTTATTATATTTGTCTATGTTGTGGATTCTATGACTTCGTTGATAAGTTTGGTTGGTGACATTTAATGACTTGATCTTCTATCATTGATTTTGTACTATCTTGCTTTGGATCGTCGATGTTATGATAAATTGATAGTTGTCTAATCATGTAGTATCTTGATATCCTTCATTGATCTTCTTGTAGCTAAGGTTGATTTGAGGTTTACATTGAAAGTTGGTTCATTGATCGACAATAGATTTTACTTTTACATCCAAAGGGTCGATCCCGTAACTCAAGTCTAGTTAGGTTTCACTGTGGTTTGGTTCGGTGAAGAAAATAATTTGAAACCTAAACTCATTATTTCATTTCCATGTTTGTTTCAAGAGGCGAACCTCTATCAGATTTTTTATTGACCATCATTTATATGTTCTTTAAAAGATCAGATTCAAGAATTTACCTATGCAAATAGATATTTTGAGGCTCTATCACTTTGAGTACTTATAATTTTCTGTCATTTTGGATTTCTCTTGAGCTTCGAGAAATAATTATGGAGAGGTGGCCAATATTATTTATATTCTTAAGATTCTACTTGAAAAGGAAGGTGATCCCCACTTTTTGAGCATAAAAATCATAATTTTAATGGGAATATTTTCCCCATTTCATGAGACCTCGACCCTTGAATAAGTTTGGTGGTATTTGAACTAACTATGGTCAAGTTATTAGTAACCCCTAACTTTGCATTGAAAATAGGTGATTTTATTCCTAGCCATCGATATATTTATTATATTTGTCTCATGTCGTGGATTCTATGAATTTCATTGATAAGTCGGTTGGTGGCATTTAATGACTTGATCTTCTATCGTTGATTTTGTACTATCTTGCTTTGGATCATCGATGTTATGATAAATTGATAGTTTTATAATCATGTAATGTCTTGATATCCTTCATTGATCTTCTTGTAGCTAAGGTTGATTTGAGGTTTACATTGAAAGTTGGTTCATTGATCCGAACAAAAGATTTTACTTTTACATCCAAAGGGTCGATCCGTAACTCAGTCTAGTTAGGTTTCACTATGGTTTGGCTCGGTGAGGAAAATAATTTGAAACCTAAACTCATTATTTCATTTCCATGTTTGTTGCAAGAGGCGAAGCTCTATCAGATTTTTTATTGACCGTCATTTATATGTTCTTTCAAAGATCAGATTCAAGAATTTACCTATGCAAATAGATATTTCGAGGCTCTATCACTTTGAGTATCTATAATTTTCTATCATTTTGGTTTTCTCTTGAGCTTCGAGAAATAATTATGGAGAGGTGGCCAATATTATTTATATTCTTAAGATTCTACTTGAAATGGAAGGTGATCCCCACTTTTTGAGCATAAAAATCATGATTTTAATGGAAATATTTTTCCCCATCGCATGAGACCTCGACCCTTCGAATAAGTTCGGTGGTATTTGAACTAACTATGGTCAAGTTATTAGTAACCCATAACTTTGCATTGAAAATAGGTGATTTTATTCCTAGCCATCGATATATTTATTATATTTATCGTGTCATGGATTCTATGACTTCTGTTGATAAGTGGTTGGTGGCATTTAATGACTTGATCTTCTATCATTGATTTTGTACTTTTTTGCTTTGGATCGTTGATGTTATGATAAATTGATAGTTGTCTAATCATGTAATGTCTTGATATCCTTCATTGATCTTCCGGTAGCTAAGGTTGATTTGAGGTTTACATTGAAAGTTGGTTCATTGATCCGAATAATAGATTTTACTTTTACATCCAAAGGGTCGATCCACGTAACTCGAGGTCTAGTTAGGTTTCACCTTTGTGGTTTGGTTAGGTGAAGAAAATAATTTGAAACCTAAACTCATTATTTCATTTCCATGTTCGTTTCAAGAGGCGAAGCTCTATCGATTTTTATCAACCGTCATTTATATGTTCTTTGAAGATTAGATTCAAGAATTTACCTATGCAAATAGATATTTTGAGGCTCTATCACTTTGAGTATCTATAATTTTCTGTCATTTTGGTTTTCTCTTGAGCTTCTGAGAAATACTTATGGAGAGGTGGCCAATATTTTTATATTCTTAAGATTCTAATTGAAATGGAAGGTGATCCCCACTTTTTGAGCATAAAAATCATTTCATTTTTCATTGTTTTATGAATTTAAAGCATTAAAACTTCATTTCTTTGAATTTTCTTGAATTTTTTTGCATGTCTATAATGTCGAGTTTAAAACTCATTCTAGGTTTCATTTCTTGCTCTAAACTCCGAGGACTTGCTGATTTGATTTGCAAAATGGTTAGTTTAGACTTCCTTTATGAATTCTTCTGAAAAAATATAAAAAATATTCATGTTTATGGAATGTAGAGCATTTTCCTTGATTTGTACTTTGTTTTCTAATTAAGTCTTCATAAATGTCATCGTTGAATCCTATTTCAACCTGGTTTGTGGAAGATTGATCGCTTTCGGTCACCATTTGGAAAGAGAATATAGATTGTGCTTATATGGTCATTATATGCTTTGCATTTGAATTTATGAAAATGCTCTGAAATTTTACCTTTGATGTTATATTAAGTAGTTTGATCTATTTTCATGTGCTTAGGGATCCGAGTTTCTATTTGCATCCTTCTCTTATCAAAGCTTTACATTTTGGTTTTCAGCTAAAATCCATAAAATATCATCTGGTTTATTCAATTTGGCCATACATTGATTTTGGTTTGAACTCACTACTTTATTCTTCAATTGTATATTTAGAACTCATTTGGGTTTGTAAATGAAACTCTCCAAAAATTTCTTGATCTCGTTGTTTATTATTTCTGTTGAGCCTTGTATTTCCTTCATTTTCCTATGTTCTTCGAATATTTGACTTGGATTTGTATTTTATACTCGCATCATTCTTATTCAATATTTCCCTAGTTCAAGGGTTTCACCTGGCTTGTATCCAACTCCGTAGCTTAGCTTTTGTGGTTATTTGGCTCACATTTTCTTTGGGTATTCATATCTTCTTGAAATATTCTTGCTTCATCTTTTAGTGAACTCAATTTTGATATTATGAATACCCTGCATATACTTTCCTTTTGAATAGTTTTATCTTTTCATTCATGGTTGGGAACTCTTGTTAGGGTTTCATCTTTATGAAACTATTGGAAAAGTGAGTTGGGGTTTACCCTACTTGTTGTGCTAACTCAAACTAATTCAAAATGACTGTCATCATCCTCGAGCTTGTATTTGCTTGTAAATTTTATATTTTCTTATATTTATCAACTTTTTCTCAATCAAGGCATTTTTGAGTGCCTCCTGTGAAGGTAATAGAAATTTGTAATTTTTCAGTCCTATTGTGAAAAGCTTCCCATAGATACACATTCAAGTAGCTTTAATTTATTCTTTAATAGTTGTAAATTTTTTTCTTGAAGCTTTGAGAAATCTAGAATATAAATCTTGTAATTCTTTTTCTAAAATGTTTTCTTGGTGAAAGTTGTATAAATTTATTGAAAAGTAGACATGAAAAATGTAAATTGATTTGGCCTTTTTGGATGAAGTTCTTCATTCTTACTACATATGGTGTAGCTTTTTGAGGTTTCTTCAACATGATTGTTTTTTGGATGCACTTCTTTAATTTGAAACTATGAATTTATATTCTGCTATTCATGGAAACGATCTTTGATTTATCTTCAATTTGTAAAATTTGAAATGTTTTTGGTAAGATCTCGTAGAATTTTCCGAGTTTAGGTTCTAGTTTTTCTTACTTGCCTTGAAAGAATAGCTTTCTGAATTATAGATGGATCACAATTTGTTTATTCAATGCTCGTATACAGTTTATAGAAACTCTTTTTTTATTTAAAGATTTGCATAATTTTTTTTTTACTATTGGCAAATAGTTTTTTGAAAGGGACTATACTCTTGTACAACAAGGCTCAGAAGCCAGAATAGAAAAAATAATCACAAAGAAAAGGATCAACATCCAGATATAACAATAAGGACCAATTGCAGAACACAGTCTACAAAGAAGAAACAACAACCAACAACTCAGCAGCAAATAAACAACTACTGAACAGTGAACAAACAACAATGGTACAACAACACTCATGGAAAGAAAACACGCAGTGATCTAGCCGTAAAATTGATAACAATGTACTCCGGCCGAACACTAACGGAGAAATCATCCAGACGAATAGCTCTCCTTCAGGGTGATTTTATTTTCTTTTTGCTAACCGTGACCTGACCTTTCATCGGAGTCTCCTTTGTTGGAGGAGGAGAAAAAGGAGGGGTATTCTCCTTAGTCGAATTTTTCCCAAATGGGATAGCCAAAAACTTATTATTTTCCGTGTTACCCTCAACAACTTGAGTAATTTCCATGTTGCGAAAGCAGGTTTGATTTTCGAGATAGAGGGTTTCAGAGGGCAGATTTGGATTCAGCCATTGTTTCCACTTTTGATTCAAGATCCCTTTTAGTTTCAAAAATTAGTTGCTCTGGGAGTGCATCTTTCCACCAATTTCACTTTTCATGTTGACGTTTTCCATCCCACAAGTAGTAGAGGTGTGTCCTAAGCCAAAACATCTTCTACATCGGAAAGATAGACCTTCATAATCAAGAGTTTGTGACCAAGTTTTATTTTTCACTCTAATATCTATAGTAGCAGGAATATTTTTATCAGTGTCAAGTTCCACCAGGATCCGGGCATAGGTAGTATGGGTGTAATTAGTGGTTTGAGAATCTATAAAGAGTGTAATTCCCAAGGTGTTGCCAATGGCTATCGGATAGTCGACTTGAGGTGGATAGGTAAGTGGGTAGCTTTGATCCAAACAGTTTCCATGAGAAAGATTCGTAATGCGGGTTAAAGGCTAGGAACCAGGGTTTCATGACCAAATATTTAGATTTACATAATTTTTATTGAGCACCATTTGTGGGTTTTATTTGACTTAGACATTGCCTTATAGACTTGGAAATTCACATACCAAGATATGTTTTAACTTCAACCTCTATATTGTTTATTCCATAAAATAATTGCTCCTTCATTTATACTCCTTGGTAGTTATAGAATGATGCAACTATCTCCTTGTGAATTCATAACATTTATCACTAACATTTGGCTAAAATGTTTCTTAATTTGGCTAATGTAAGTATTTTGAGTATTAGTGCTCAATGTATTTTACGAAACTCGAGTTGAAAGTGTAATCTGAACATATATTTTTGAAAACATTTTATTCATATAAAATAAATAAATTGAGATTATATATCCGAAGGTGTTACTTGGATGATTTGTATGTTTCAAACTCAAATTTTGTACATTCTGGAGTGCCTTTCAAGTCATTGCAAATATATTCTCCTTAGAATGTATTGATGAATAATGATATCTAAAATCATTATATGCTTGAGAAAATGACTATAAAAATATATTCTTAATTCTCGTATGCATTCTAAACTTTGTACTTTTAAGCCACATATGCTTTAAAATCAACAAAGAGTTCAACAGACTCTCTATCTCTCATTATTTTGAAAGCAATATCTAGAAAATATTGAAAATTTGTTCTTCATTTGATGTTTGTATCCCGATCTTATATCTATAAGATTTAAAGTTTCTTATCTCTTCCAATGTATAATTAATATATTTGTTTTCTAAAAAAGAAAATATTCTACTTGGAAACATGCATTCCCGAACTTCTATTATTTCATTATTGTGCTACTGGATGGTGTTGCATTTTTAAACTATGGTAGATGGCTTCATAGATTAGAACTTCAATTGTAATATTTCTTAGATTTGAAACTTTCTTGCTAACCTTGAAAATTTTTATTAGCTCCATAATTATGTCATATCACGATTTGTGTACTATACTTGATTGAATCTTAAAACTATACTTGATGAATAATCATTTATATCCTTCCAATGTTGTAACACTGTGCCTTTTATCTACATATAGGTGATTTATAAATCTCTTTATTCAATGACCTTCATCTCTCATTTTCTCGTTCTAATCCGTGAGAGTTGTAGTCATTTTGAAATAGTTCATCCTAGAGATGAGTGTTTTTATAGTAAGGAATGCATAACCTTTCTGGATACTTGATGTCTATTTCAACTTGTTGTGTCTCTAAAAATAACCCAAGTATTATGTAATATTTTCTTTATAATTGACTGTAATTTGATCAAAAATGATATATTTTTCTTGTATGGCTGCAATATCTTTATTCAAGCTCTTGATAATAGTAACTTCATACTATGTACTTAATGACATTTGTTTGAAGAATTCATTTTGATTTTGTACTTCAAGAATCTTTGACTTGTACTTTTGTATCTTGAACATTATGAAATTCATGCAAGAATCTTCTTTTGTAGCCCTTGAATTCTGCTTATGTCATTGAAATACAATATGTACTGTTAATACAAAATTTTACAAACATGTATTTCATTCTCTTCTCATTACAACCTATACCTGTAAAATTAAGAAAAAATTTAGAAAATAATTACACTTTTGGGATCTCTTATGTTCCATAGTTTCTTTTCTTTCTGCTTCCTTTTCGCATGATTATAGGAGTCTCATGTACTACTCAAATATACTACTTTCAAAAATCTACATAGGTTACCTTGATGTACCTTATACTTTTGATCTTAAGAGGTCCAATTTCTTGAAACTAGAAACACAGGCATACGGGCAGAGTCAATCCTAAGCTCAAATCAAAGATTTTTGTTTCTCTTTTAAGTTACATTCCTGCAATGGAGTGATGGTGAGAAGATCAAGCTCAAAATATAGATCTCAAGCAATAAAGACCAAATAGAAAACCCTAAGGAAATGACGAGTTCCTTCTTAATTCCTTTGTTTCTAGTTTTATACACATGTGTCTCTTATTTCATTATGTGTAAGCTAGATACCATGACTTGTGTGAGAAACATTGAATTCTCTTGTTGAGTAAATGCTATTATTTTTGTAATTCAATTGTGTACTTCCTTTTACTTTTAGCATGTATGATATGTAATGATTGTACAATGAATCAAAAACTCAACAACATACTTAATAACACTTCATCATAAGAAATGTTCAAATTGAAAATACTTGTAACTTAAAAAAAGAACTCTCGACAATGCAAACAACAACTATGTTTGTTATTTTGGAGTCCAACTCCTCAGTCTGCCTCTATCTCCTCCATCCTCAAGGTTGTGCCTTAGTTCTTAGAATCTTTTGTGCATATTCGATGAAGGTGATCATGGGATAACGACATATCTCGGGTGTTGTAGTCTCAATAGCACATATAGTTGTATTTTGACTTGTTAAATGTAAATGTCCCCCTAGTTAGGTTCATTCATAAATCCATTCCATCAAAAATAGACTTTTGAGTTTCCCATTTTTACACAAGTGCAAACTTTGTGAACATTTATGGCAATGCGATAGGGAAACACGCTTGCTAGCTCGTATCCAAAATCTGTCTTTTCTACAAAATTAATCCTTCTAAAAAAACAACCTAAAGCCGAGAAAGGATCGATAAACTAAATCACATGTAAAAATACACTTATTGAGTTAAAAATATTGCAATGTGTATGAACAACACTTAATGAATTGGAAATTCTACTCTAACTTGAAACTATAAGATTTTCAATAACAATGTTTAAGAAACATAGAATTTATAGGAATGTGAAGTTGTTGTCCATTCATCCTTGAAAGATGAAATGCATTGTGCTCTTTTCAAGATGAAATCATATAAGGACCACTCCAAATTGTATCAAACTTCATGTGGTTTCTAGGATTTTCACGATGAACATCCCATTTTAGCATAATGTATCCTTCATTAAAGACCCCAAACTTAGCCTTTTTATCAAATGTTCTCTTGATCCGTCTCTGATTATTTTCCATGTTTAGATGAGCTTGATCTCTTAACTCTTTTAGCTTCAATAATTTTACATAACAAACCTACATTGGTTTATTCTCAAATAATTACATTTGATGTAATAAATCCAATGCGGGCAACTCAACTGAAATATGCATTCTTGCCTCAGGTCCATAAATAATTTTGTATTGTAAATTTATAACTAATATTTTAGGAGTCACTCTATCAAAGACAAAGTGTTCAATTTAACATCGATACCAAGCTCTTTGGTTTCCCTTGAGTATTCTTCTAATTATATTCAAAATATTTTTCTTAGTACTTTCAGCTAATCCATTACCTTGTGGGTAATAATTAGATGAAGTACTCAAATAGATACTATTCTTGAATGCCCAATATGTTACCTTTGCACCAAGAAATTTGAAGGCATTATATACAATAATAGTTGTTGGAACACCAAGGAAAAAAATTATACTTTCTTAAAATGATAATATCTAAGTCTCATTAGCTTCTTTCAAGGCTAGTGCTTCAGTCCAATGTGTAAAATTATCTGTGGAAATCAAGATCCAGTTGTGGCCTTGTGATGAAGGTGGATTTATCATTCCAATGAAGTCAAGACTGCACTACATGAAGGAATTATCCACTTAAATAAGATGAAAGGGAAGAACAAATAAATGTTATTTTCTAGTAAAGAATGCACATTTCTTACACCTTTTAATCCATTCAAAGAAGACCTTGAATATGATGGGCCAACAATAACCAACTTTCATAATTTTTAACGTTGTAGTACATGCTAATAAGTGGTCTCCTGCGCAGTCCTTCATGAAACTCGGATAATAAATTATGCACTCTATTATAATCAATACATCACAAAAAAATTCATTTATATCCCTTTTTGGAAAGCACATCATCAATGAAAACGTAAGGTATGGCTTGTATTCTAAAATATTATTGTTTATTCTTATTCATACCTTCAAGATAGGTATCGTGATGCAAGTAATTAATCAAATAATTCATCCAAATTGATCCTTGAACTTATAGATTAAGTTATGGTTGTTGATTTTTAGGCTTTAATAAAATTTCTAAATGATGATAGGTGATTTCAGCATCTTTGTAATGAATTTTCTCGATTCTCAGAGTCTCACTGGTTTTCCATATCAGCAATCAAATGTTCACATAATCCTTTACCTCAAACTATTTTTACAACATGGATGTCAACATCATACTCCATAACCTTTGTAATCCAACCTGCTCTCTTCTCATTCAGTTCTTTGTTCAACAAGAATGCTTTAACACTTAGATGAGAGACTAAAACATGTACTTGAAATTCTTTAGTCCTCTAACTACAACAAGTACTTATTTTTCAAGAAAATTTTACCTTATCTCGTAGTCATGTAAACTCTACTGAAGAAATTAATTGGATTCTCAATATTTTCATCATTAACCTGAGTTAATATGGTTGAAATGGTTTCAGTTCAGCAATTGCATACATGTTTAAATCCTTATCGAATTTTGATCGCCAAAGTAGGAACTTGTGAAATATTTGTCTTGATAGCTTCAAATCATTTTCTTCTTTCGTTGGTCTAAGAGAAAGTTTTATCTTTCTTTAACATAGTTATTAATGGATTAACCATTGTTGAAAAATATGGAACAAATCTTGAAGAAGTTGATTTTTCAAAAAAACTTTGTAATGTTTTCTTATGATGAGGCAAATATATTTGTGAGATTGCTTCAATTATGAAAGGATCAATAAGTAAACCTAGGATAGAAACAATATGTCCAAGTAATTTACCTTGATGGACTACAAAGATAAATTTTTGGGATTCAATGATATTCGAACTTCCTTCAAAGCTGAAAAGTCTACATTGAATGCATAAGATGATCATTAGAATTGTTCGAAAATATAATAACATAATATAAATAAACCAGTATTTGTTTACTTAATAGGCTATGAAAATCCATATCCATTACACGTTGAAATGTTGCACCAACATTAGAAAGTCCAAAAGGCATTCTTTTGTAAGCATAAGTAGCGCACTTTGTGGTGAAGGTTGTTTTGTATTTGTCTTCTTCACACACAAGAATCTGATTTTATCCACTATAACCAACCAAAAGGGATAGCCTGTCTGAACCTAAAACTATTCTTAAAATATAATCCACATTAGGAAGAAAATAATGATTTTTAATGAAGCCTTGTTAAGATCTCTAAAATCCACACACACCCGTATTTGGCAATTCTTTTTCTGAATAGGCATGAGATAAGCTACCCAACTTGAGTGCTTAAGTAGAAAGATAATACCTAATTTAATCATCATGGATAACTTTTTTATCATTAAAGATTCAATCCCGGGATTGAGAAGCCTCTTTTTCTACCTAAATGGTTTGGAATTTGGTTGCAAATCTATGGTATGTTACAATAAATTGGGTCAAATCCTCTCAAATATTGGTATTTCCAAGAAATAAAGCGTCAATTATTTGCATAGATTAATGAAATAATGTTTTTCAACTAAGGAAGATACCTTTCCAATAAATAACTTCTTTTCATTAGAAATTAAGATCTTTTTGTAGTTATCTATGTGATTTGATATCTTTCGTTTCTCCTTTCTTAGTTGATCATCAAACTGAAGATATCTTCTAATGTGACCATCCCTTAAGGAGACATTTTTTTATTCAATTGAACATTTTGGTCACCATATAAGTGTTTCATTTTTTATTGATTACCTGCAGAAAATTCAGCTTCTTTACCTACAAAAAGCTATAGATTTGCTCATCATCTTCAAAAAATTACGTGTTTTCTTCATTATTAGGCATTGAAGGTCTAATAATCATCTTTATATGAGGTCTTAGTTTGATATTTTTAATTTTTTCTAGCACTTAATAACTAGCACCAACTGCTGCAAGCATGTCTATATGTTTGTTTTTAGCTCTTGGAATAGATTGCATATTAATAGCCTGTTGATGAGAGAATACTTGTTAGAGATCACACAAGAAGTCTGCGTGGAAGAGAAAGGCGGGATCAAGGGCATAGAGGGACAGAAGAACTCACATGCAGAGTAGAAGCGACACCTTCGGGACTTAAACAATTTTGAGCATTAAGACCTATTTTTAGAATATGGCATGCAGAACACACCAATGATGCAAAGACGTGCATGCCATGCATTCTCTATAATAGGAGGATCGAATCGAAGTGTTTTTCATGGAGACGAGCTAAGAATAGGATTGTCACTTTAGTTAACTATAATAGGTCTATAGATAACACAGTTGCATGTGTGGCTATGGTTGTAAATGACACGTGGCTATTAATAACATGTGGCCTAATTCTGGAATAGATAAGTGGTGAAGGGAAAGTCACCACCCTATATATATATGATGTGGATCACATAGTAATATGTGTGTGTGGATGTATGGATATATAGAGATATGCAGATATGACTTGATTGTTGTATCAGATCCATGCGTGCATTGGTATAGATTACCATATTGCAATGAGGTTCTGTGTTTATGAATAGATGGAAGAAATTCACTGAATCTAAGTGTCATTCCTGTGTGTAATTGAGTAGTGTATGTTATTGATTGAATCATGATTATTGTTTAAGCTTGTTCTTTCATAAATATGAATACAACATGCATTGTAAAATTTTGGATTAATTATGGATATATATGTGTCTCCCTTCATCGTGCACTAATATCCTACAACACAAACCCTAAAGAGGGACTGGTACTTTTGTGCACTTCGGGTGAGCACTCGCCCTAGGTTGAGTGATGTGTGAGTGCAACTAGGGTGTTATCGGTAAATTCTAGGTTGTATCATAACCTCAAAATAATCCATTAAGTCGAAACTATATACTTGTAATATTTTAACAATGAATTCTTACAAACATTATTTTTTTTTACTTGATTAATCACTAACTCTGAACGACCAAACAATTGTAACATACTCAAACCTCTTTTTCTACATCATTATAGGCCATGAATTAATGCTTCATATTCAGCTATGTTACAAGTACATGAGAATTATAGACTTAGAGATGATAAATAAACTTTCATTTGAATGAGAAGTAAACATCAAACCTGCACTTTGTCCTTTTTTCTTTGCTCCATCAAAATGAATTGTCCATAAGCCTTCAACTATTTTCTATGTTTTTGATAGCAAGGGGATAGGTGCATTTTATTCATGTAAAGAAAAAAACCAAATAAACCTTCTTCTACTTCCTTGAAGGGATCATAAGCATGTTATTCTTGAGTTTTTAATCCATAAACAAGTTAGAAATACCATCTAATGCGAAACATGGGATGTGACATCAAAATCAGTCTAACTTAAGGCTGCATAATTTGCTGCATATTTTAGGCATGAGGCTCTATGTGAAATCTAGCCAATGGATCTGAATTGATTGTAACTTTAGTTCCATACCTTGTAGTAAAGAATAATAATGACCAATCTAAATAAAGATAACCTCTTATCTTTTTTGTAAAATATCTTGATAAACATAAAGCAAATTAAGGAGGTAGATCTATGATTGTTACATCTTAAAGAATATAAACATTTAGACAAACATGTTATGTTACCTCCAAATTTTTAATGACACCAACTATGTTAGTTTTTGTCCCATCTAGCTGCAACACACTTTTCTCTGTAAGTTCATATTGTAGGCCTAACATTTTCGGAATTGCTTTAGGCATTAATTTTTTCCTTACATCATTGTCAACCACGTACTTATGAACTAAATGATCTCTAATAATCAACGATAGATGTAACTAGGGAAAAAAATTGGAGGAGACCAATTGTGACACCCCCTTCCATTTATTAGAAATTGGAGTGGTGTGGCCATGGCCAAACCAATCACATGTAGTGTCGTCGCGGCTAGACAACCCAACCCCTCCCCCATACCTTTCCCATGGCGTTATGCCACCACATTTAGTACACAATGCAGTTGGCCCCAAAAACAAATACCTACAAAATTTGAACCACTTGTTAAATATATATATGAATCTATATGTATTAAGGAAAACATAAACCAAAACTTTATTTTATGGAAATATATTAAAAAGAGCTTAGAAACCTTGATCTAAAACCTAAAATGTAAAATAATGATATGGGGTACCACCCTCCATGAAATTTTGATAAGAACCACTAGGACTTAGATGTCTAGCATAGGGAAGGGTTCCCTCACTCGAGTCTCCGACTAGATTTATGGGATGCCAAGGTATGGAAGCATCAACAACCTGATGAACTTGGATGTCAAGAATAGGGAAAGGTCCCCTCACTCGACTCACCTAACTTAGTTTAGTGGGACATTTCAACCTTTACTCTTCTTAAGTTCTACTCTATGGCATGTACTTTATATTTTTGAGGATGGTATTCTTTTCATAATTTAGCCATGAAGTCAAATGATTATTCACCTGATTAATCCATTCCTCCAGCTATGTGTTATCTTGAATTAATGACACCAATTTTGATGGAGTAGGATGTTCTTGAAGTTTCTCCCATCAATATTGAGCAAGCATATAATCTTATTGCATATGCGTAAAAGATTTATCTAGTTTAGTGCTACAGGCTTGCATGTTGTAAATAATTTCTTGCTACTCCCATAGTTGATTTCGATATTTCTCTGTAATTTCTCATAGTTTTCTTCTTTGTGTCCCATATTTGTCATTTGAAATGTTATATTTTGTGGAAAACTTATGTATTTCTGTTCAATCTGTTCCATCTTCCCCTTATCTTCTATAGTGATTCTTTTCCATCCGACGTTGTATGTGTAGTAGTATATTGCAGCATTAATAAATTATACCTCGAACTTCTTTACCACTATTTGAAACTCGGTTCTTTTCTTTTGATTCTTAGCTACGAGTGGTTTCTTGATATATTCATGGTACTCTTTGATTGTATTTTTGCATATTATTTCATTTTCTATCTCCAAGTTTATGCGGTTTTATTTCAATATTTCTCCTACCACATACTTTGTAGATGCTTCAATAGAAAGTGTAGTATCAATGTGGATCTATGCCTGTCTCTTTGAATGTTGGTGTTCATGTTTTACATTTCCTCTTCCAAGTCTACACACCTTTGCATCCAGTCTTGAGTAGCACTCTTCTCTAACACTTGACTGCAACTAGATTTTTGTAGAGGAGTTATTTTATCTAAATGGACCTTAAATCCTTCCGCGGTTTGCTCAAATAGTCCTTGCTGCGAGTTGGAAAGATTTTTATTATTTTCTCTTCTATAGATATTGCTTGATTCTTACTAGTGATTCATTAGATGTAGGTGGAGTTTTTAGGCTAGAAGATTATATTTGTGATGACCGTTTATCCTAGTTTTCCTTCTCCTTTTCTTCCTTCTCTTTTTCTTCTTGCTTTTTCCGTTCTTGCTCTACTTTTGTATTTTTCTCTTGCTTTTCTTTTTGCTTATTTTTTTCCAATGCCTTCCTCTTCTCTTATGTTGCTTGCTTCTGTTTCTCTTTTTCCCCTTTCTTATTTTTTCTATTTCTTCTTTCTTCCTCTTTTCTAATTCTACTTCTTTCTTTTTCTTTTCTTCTTCTTATTTCCTGTTCATTTCTTCTTCTTATTCTTTCTTTTTCTTCTCTGCTTCTTTATGTTTTCTTTTCATTTCTTCTCTTATTTATTTTTCTTCTCTTCTTCTTATTCTTTCCTTTTCTTATCTTCTTCTTCTCTCCTCTTCTTTCTATTTCTTCTCTACCTCTTCTTCTTTCCTTTTCTTATCTTCTTATTTCCTCTTTATCTCTTCCTCCTCTTCTTATTTTTATTTTCTTCTTGTTCTTTCTTATTTTTATCTTCCACCTACTCTTTCTTTTTCTATTCTTCTTGTTCTCTCTTTTCCTTCTCTTCTTTCTCTTTCTATTTTCTAAACTTTTATTTTTCGTTTTTCTTCTTCTATCTCTCGGTCTTCATATTCATTTCCTTGTTTTTGTTCCTCTCTCTCCTTTTATTTTTCCAACAGACCAATTAGCTCATCAAATTCCTTCATGTGTTGTGTTATACTCTTAGTACGGAGTTTATTTTGTTTCAAGTAGTTCATTCTTGCTGAAGCGTGGCTAAGCGATGTGTTTTCTCTAACTCTATTGTGTCTCAGTATATTTACCACAAATGATGATGGAAGCAAGTGACTTATATCCTCGAGTATGAGTGCATTATTATCTAGGTAGTAAACTATGGATTACAGTAATATCCATTTGTTATCCACCTATACTTATGGTATATTCTTGGGTAAGATGTGAAATTCTGCCAATTGTTATACTTTTCTAATAGTAGCTATAAGCTTTACGACTAATCGTTATTTCTTTTGTTTGTTCGCATCTTCTAAAATTGATGGTGCTAAAGAGGCCTGAGATGTGGAGTTGATGGATCGTATGAATTTTCTACCCATGAGTTAGAAGTCACTTCTATTTCTTTAGATTATGTTTCTTTTTTTCCTTGGTTGGCCATGACTTCTTTCAACTTAGCCTTTTCGCTAGAGATTTTTTTCATGGGTTTTGTAATGCTAGGGGATTTCTTTTGTTTGTATGTCTTGGGAAGGGATTTTCTTGATTCTTCCTTGTCTGCTTGTGTGGAGAATTTTTGTCGATATTCTTCAAATGTCTCTTCAATTACCTCATCAAAATTTGGTAACTTGGCTTTGGTAGAATCGACAGGAAGACTTCGAATTACTTCTACAGAGGTAGCCACTAGTTCATCTGACGCCTCATAGGGTAATAGAGGTATGTGTTGTTTACATAGATTTGTAGGCCAAATGAATTTATAGTCAATTTTAGCAATAAAATACACCTCCTTTTTATATTTTGCAACACTTGCTCAGATATCCTAGATTTGTTGCCAATGATTTTTTTAACCCTTTTTATCCAACCTAGAAATGATTTTCTCTGGGTGATTACCTCAAGAGCAGCCATGTGTTCCCAAATTTGTTCCACGATAGGTTTATCTATGTGCCATTCTATTGTGTTTGTTGTATGAGGTAGGGTTTTTGTGAAGTACATAGCCAAACATATCAATAATGAACCATAGCAAAAAGTATGCTTCCCTTCTTTTATCCTCCTAGTATTTTCATGGAATTATGTTGTTAATAGTTCTGCAAGATTATATTCTAAATGAAATTGAACCATATCTAGGGAAATCATGTGTGATAAGACTGTGGGCACCATCCTCTCTATTGGTGTGATAAATTTTGAGGCATATAGCTTTAGCAACATACCTTAATGTGTGATTGGAAATACTTGATACTCGTACTCCACGTTTAGATTTTATGATTCTCATTGCTCGAGTTGTATTTTTCAGCAATGTCTTATTTTTGGTAATTACAGAACACCCTTTATATGATAAGTCAATAACCCTAGCTATCACCTTTGTATTAATCTATTACGGCTCATCTAAGTGTAACATCTTGTTATGGTGTCTCGCTCAATAGTATTTGAAGCACAAAATCCACCAGAGGGAAGTAGGTTATTCAAATCCAAACGTCAATTTTTAATTCCTTGATAACTTCAACATTCTTCTTATATACCAGTGCTTTTGTATTTGGATCTTCTTCTAACAAAAATGCTCTCTCTACCTTGAGTGTTGTGTGATCATATTCCAGAATTTGTGAGTGTATGTATTTTTGTAGATCTCTCGCATGTGCAACTTTGAATGAAATGTGTGAGAAGGCACTCTCCAGATCGATGGTGTATGAATTCATGGAATGCTTAAGAAATTTTGGTTTGGGAAGTTTTCTGTATGATCTCGACTCGAATGTCTAATTTTATTTTCCAATTTTCCCTCATTGTGCCCTAGTTTTCTTCTTCATATTTTTACTTGATTTCTCTTCTAGTTTTCTTTGCCTTAGTGTGGTTCCCATTGACATATTTTATATTTTAGTTGATCCATCTACTACATTTATTTACGTCTTATGAATAAAATTTCATCTTTGTTGGTCGAGTACGACATAATGTATTTTTCATGTTTTTGTAATTTCCTTCATTTGGTGGTTTGTTGTTTGGTTCATGGCTTCATCCTTTGTTGCTTTGGAGAACAAATTTTCTCCTCCTTTGTGTCGTGGATTGTGCTATATTTTATTTTGTTTCATGCCATCGTGTGTTGCATGGATTCACCGTGTTCCTTATCCATGGTTTTGTTGTCTCCTACTTTATGTCATGGTTTTTTGTTTTCTTTATTTTTCAGCTTTTATCTTTCACCTTTTATTCCATGGGTATGTTTCCTCCATGTATTTTCCTTTTCCTTGTTATGTGGGAATGTTACCTCCGCGACTTATTTTTCTCCTTATACTTCTTTATGGTAGAGCGGACCTTGTGGGTTTTCATCCTACCCCTCAAACTATCTACCGAATTATCAGTTTTTAAATAGGCTGGTGATCTTTTTTTCTAAGGGTAGAGATGGCCTTGCGGGTTTTCATCCTACCCCTAGACCTATGCACCAAATTTCTAGTTTTCAAAAAGGCTAGTATTTTTATTTTTAATTTTTAAATCTATAACTATGTTATGTATACCTTTAATCGGGATCCATTTATATATCCTATAAGCTCATGTAATTGCAATGTTTATAGCTTTACCGATCTGAAGGTATTATGTATTTTACAATACAAAGTCCTAACCTTCTCACCTTCAATTTTCCTGGATATTTGTATTTTCTGTCATACAAAATAATTTGGTCTCCCACATCATATTATTTCTTCCTT
Source organism: Taxus wallichiana var. yunnanensis (assembly GCA_018340775.1). Classification (NCBI taxonomy): domain Eukaryota; kingdom Viridiplantae; phylum Streptophyta; class Pinopsida; order Cupressales; family Taxaceae; genus Taxus; species Taxus wallichiana. Next base: position 236,834,248 of record CM031241.1, read on the forward strand.
ATATGGAACTCATGCCATGCCTTTTGTCCTCTTTTCTCTAGTTTCTATTTCTATGCTACTATGAATCATTTTTCATCCAAATTCTCAAATTCAATCAATTTTTCAATAGAATGAATCATCCTCTATCATCCTAAATGCTACCACCACTCTCATATCGAGCATCAAATACTCTATGGGAACAATGGCTTCCAATCCATACACTAATCTGAATGAAGAGTACTTTGTTAGCCTTTTGTAGGTTATGTTATGTGCCCATAGAGTGACCGATATCTTCAGGTCCCAGTCTATGGTTTGTAGTGAGAAGATATTTGTTAATACTTTCTCCAATACCTTGTTAAATTCCTCAACCATTCCATTTTCTTGTGGGTGGTAAGGATTGCTCCTATGGTGGTTTATCATAAATATGCTTAATGCTCTTGGATTGTCTCATTCACAAAATGCTTCCCTTGATCACTTGTGATGCTCAGTGGACATCCAAACCTCATGATTATGTTTTCATAAAGAAATATTTCTATTGTCTTCACAATATAATCCTTTGTTGGGACCTCCTCTACCCACCTTGGCACATACTTTTTCCTTGTGATGATAAATCCGTCCCGAGAATATCCGGTGGCAAGTTTTATTGGTCCTATAAAGTCAATAGCCCATTTCTCAAATGGGGCGAGTGCCAGAAAATTCTTAGCAACATTTCATCTCTTGCATTTGGCTTCCCTACTCTTTGACAGATATCACATGCTCTGGCATGTTTTTTAGCATCCTTGAATAAATTAGGCCACCAAACATCACTTTCCTTGCAGTTTTTTCTCCTCCATTATGTCCACCCACTATTCCCTCATGCACTTTAATTAGCACATTTTTTCTCTCATGTTCTAATGCCACTCTTCTTAGAACATCATCTTGACCCTTCTTGTATAATTTCCCCTTAATTAAAGTAAAAGGGAATGCTTTATGCTCAACAAATTCTTCCTTTTTTCTTGAGTATAATTTATTGGGAATTTACTTGTGAGTAGGAGTTGGGAAATTTCATCAAATTCCTTGGGTATAGATTTAATGTGGAATAAATGGGCTCCTAGAAAATCATCCTCAACAGGTCCTTCATCTTCACCATTCTCAATTCTTGATAGATAGTCTGGTCCATTATTGAGCTTCCCTGGTTTTACTGCCACTATGAAATCAAATTCTTGAAATAACATCATCCATATACAAATTATTCCTTGTAGAACAGGTCTATTGATCAGGTACTTCAATGGTTCATGGTCTGTATAGAATGTAAAGGAAGTGGCTAATAGATATTGTTGATACTTCATGAGTGCGTATACCATACTTAAAGCTTCTCTCTCTGTAGTAGTATAATTCCGCTCTGCTTTGGCCAACTTCCTGCTCGCAAATGCTACTAGATGATCCATATTCTCCTTAGGATGAGTTAATATAGCCCCAATGGCTATCCTGATGTGTCCACATGTACATGGAATGGTATCTTCCAGTCTGGAAAAATAAATATTGGTGCATGAAGGATTTTATCTTTCAAAATATCAAAAAGATTCTCCACAATCTAATGAGTTCTCCAAAAGGATTTTATCTTCTCAAAATATCAAATATGGTATCTAACAGTTCTCCACAATCTAGCAAAATGCATTCACAACAATATTCCAAGCATACACAATGATAATGAATCCCTGCAAGAACATAATAAATAGACACAATATTCTTGTAGAAAGATTAAAGGGGCAAGAAGAATGCAAGAAAACACAGCAGGGGAAGATACATCCACAAACTGATATTTTATTGCTTCATGATATGCACAGTTCAATCTATTACAAGATAAGGGCCTGGATCACCATGCAAGGAGTCCACTATAAGGGAATGCAACACACTGGATTCACAAAGCAATTTTGGCAAAGCTTTGCTACCCAAAAACTCTCTCCTTTTACAATGAGCCCAACACTCCAATTTATAGAAAAAGAGAAGGAAAAGAGAAGTGAAAATGGAAATCCTGAAATTTGTCCTTCAACCACCTGTAAGAGGCATTAAATTGAGTGAAATGATTGTATATTACTTGCAAAAGGCTCCCATCATTGTCCCATGTGTGCGTGCAGAGAGAAAGAATGATGACCATGCCTCAATTGCACTCCCAGCTACCAAATAAAACACTATTCGAACCCGGCCATGTTCTCTTAAAAATATCAATCAATTTCTGATCAAATCCTGAATTTCTTGATTGCTAAACATTGGGCTTAGAGCCACAATTACAACGGTACCAATTTTGTGTGATTTCGTTGAGAAATGCAAAAGTTATGGCCTTCTCGAGTGCGGGCAGCTATTTTGGGGTCTCGACAGCGTTTTTACGTCATTTGTCGGGAATGAGCATTAAGCGACCGGAGCCAAACACGTTTCCTTTATTTAAATATATCTACCCTCATTCAAAATCGGAGCTCGGAGTCAAAAGTTATGGCCGTTTGAAGTTTTAGGGCACAAAACATGAGAAACTGCATTTTAAAGATCTTTCCCGTACGCTGCCACCTGGATGACACGTGGCATGCTTTGATTGACTTGCGGGTCTACTGGCCTTTCACGCCCTTTGCGTCCTTTTGTCCTGGATGTCCCAAACCGTTTGGGACATAAACTCCCGATCCGCCCGAAATGGGCTTCCTTGTTCCTCATTCACGGTGACGTGGCGTGATCGATTGGCTTTCGGCTCCTTGGCTATCCACGTCCTGCGCGTCCCTTTGTCCCTTTTCACCCGGTCTTTGAAGTTTCTGTTTGGCCGATCTAGCGGTTCGCGTACTTTCGGCCCAGATGTCCCATTTGCTTTTGGACCGCATGGGACAAATTTTCCCGATTTGCACTGGTTCGGGCGGTTCGCGTACTTTTGTCCGCGCATCCCTGGTAGCTTTCAGTGCCTTGACTCTTTTCACCGGTTCGGCGGTTCACGCCCTTTGTCCCGCGCGTCCCTGAAGCTCAAGCCGGGCTGCCTTGACTCTTTTCACCGGTTCGGCGGTTCGCGTCCTTTTGTCCCGCGCGTCCCAGGTGCATCGGGCTGCCTTCACTCATTTCGCCCTGTTCGGTCGGTTCGCGTGACTTTCACCCAACTATAACTATCGGGCTATTTCGGGCTGCCTTGACTCATTTCACCGGTTCGGCGGTTTGCGTACTAATGTCCCGCACTTCCCGGATTTTGCAAGATTAGTCAATTTTTTCAACTTTTCGCCGATTGATTTCGCGTCCCGTCCAGCGTTGCCTTTGTCCCGGATGTCCCAAATCTTGCCAGACGCTTGCAGCGGCCTGGCTCGCCGGTTCGTACCAGATGTCCCAACCTGTCCCAAGGACCGCCTTGACTAGGACTTAGCCATTTTTCGTGATTTTCTGGCCCGAGCTTGTTTTTGCAATTTTTACATTTTCTCGGAAGCTGTCTCTCTTCTTCTTGAACAGGGGAGTTAGAAAAATTATGAGGGGACCCTAGAAACATGACTTTTTATCTGGACTCAATATAATTACTTGGGACTAAAGAATTTGATGCATGTTATCGAAATTACCTTGAGGGGTGAATTTTGGATAATGATACATTTTTTTATGTTCAATGAAATTTGTAATGCTTGACATCTTTTAAACATCAATCTTAAAACATGTAGGTGATTTTTCAATAGATCGTACACCATCCATCCATCAAAATAAAATTCTAATAAATAATTAATGAAGTATCTAAAATCATGTATCATAATTCTACTAAATACCACCGGTGTGTTCTTTAGGACAAATGGCATAATTGTATACATAAATGATCTCTATTCAAGTATAAAACATGGTATTTAGTTGATATTTTGGGGTGACTTTTACTTGGTGCTACTCGAATATACTTCTCTTCCTACCACATTCTCTAGCACCTCTTCTATAAAGGGGGTTGGAAAAGGGTCATGGATACATGATTTGTTTAGTTCTCGATAATCTACACATACGTAGATCTCACCAGTATTTTTATTTTGGATCACCATGGGGCTGATCCATTCTACATCCTCCACTAGTTTAATTATTCCTGCATTCAACATTTTATCCAATTCATCTTTCACCTTTACTTTTAAATTTGGATTCAGCCTATATGGCCTCTTCTTCAATGGTTTGAATCCTTCCCTAATTTGGATCTTCATCATTCCAACTTCTTCCTTTATCCCCTTTAGTTCTTTAAAGTCTTTAGGGAAAATGTCTTGGAATTCTTTCAGTAATTCCACTATTTTAGAAACTTCTTCTTTTGTCCAATAATCTCCAATTTTGGCCAATTTTTTAGTTCCTTCTATTCCAATGTTTTCATTCCTTATTTTTAATGGCTGGTAATAGTATTTTTCTCCTTCATCTTTATTTTCTACCACTTGATCTCTGATCTTCTATGACTTTGTATCTTAAGTTCTCTAGTTTTTCTTCCTTATCTTGTTTCTCTACATTGTGGCATCTTTCAACTCTTTTATTTCTATTGGGATTTCTTAGAGTATTATAATATTTTCTTTCGACATATTTATGTCTGTGGAATATTGCTTTACTACTTCTTTAGGGGTTAGAAACAAGAATGTTCTAATCTTCCGTAGCGACCTCCAAAATATCAAGTTTGCATCCATAAAATAAAAAGTGTGGCAGAAGTCCTTCACAATATGATTCTAGTCTTTTATTTCCCACCTAACCTATTTGTGTGTATACTATTATCTCTAAAATTTTTACCATGTATAGAGATGGCTGCAGGTTTTATAAGCTTTCAAAATTTGATCTCTCTCTTTCATAGATACATTGGAAACACCTCAAGTCTGTGGGTATACCTATTTTGAGGTGAGTCTCCGTAATCAAGGCCAGCTCCTTTTTGATGTATCCTAAATTTGATTTTACAGTTTAGGGGTAAGAGATGACTTTGTAAAATAATTATAACTAAGGTGATACAATAAATTTGTATGAGGTCTTTGGTGATTATATGCATAATTGATATGTGAAGGATTTTTATTGCACGAACCAACAATTCTTTCTATAGAATATTAAGGAAAAACACTTGGAGGTATTGATGGAGATTATCACAACAATACTACTAAGCTAAACATGCATATTAATATCACGCAGAAACTACAAAATTTTGCAACGAGGTAAGATGATTAATCGGGAATTTGTATTCACAAGATGAATAGAAACATACACAAGATCGCAAATAATTCGTAAGGTAGAAATTCTTCACACTCAGAAGGCAAAACTGGCAAAAAATTTCTTCAGTACTCCTATATCCCAAAGTCCTCGAGAAGTTCTCCATTTTTCTTTTGCTTTGAAATGGCACACAATATATAGCAAAAAATAATTTTCCCTCTTCCTAAAATTAGGCTAAGGCTTGTACTCGCCCATGCATCCTATTTTTATGCTTTACTTAATAATAGATAAAGTTATAAAATAGAGCATGCAATTACAAATAATAATTTAATAGCCTTGATTACAATTGGTCAACTCAAGTTGAGTGATCTATTTTTAAGAAAGCAATAGTAAATAATTTGCTAATAATAAGCTTGCTTGCGAAGAAAGACTTTTCTATTTTTAATAGGCAATTTTTATTCTTTTTTGTTCTATCTCTTTGTGGAACATGAAAAAATTAACTCTCTATTTGTGGGTAAAAGAAATTATAATACTTGTAATATTTCACAAAAATTGAGCTATTTCTAGTAATTAATTTCCCGCTTGCCATTTTGAAAACTCCCATAAAAATATTAGCTGGAAATCTTTGTATTTTACTTCTCAAAAGATAACCATGCTCGAAAATTCAATCCAAAATACCTCTGTAATACATCTTCATCATTTTTTTGATAAAACATGCATATTTTGAAAAATTCAACCTGCCATTTGCTCTTGATCGATCCCTCCACGCATTCAAATATCACTTTAAAGGAAGCACTACTCAAAAACAAGCATTTTTCCCCTACGTTTTTGTGGATGACTTAACAATCCTCTTTGTATTTTCCCTTTTGATGACCTACGTGAAAATTTGACATTTTAACTCCTTTTACGGGTTTTCGGGCTCTCAAACGAGTTTAACATTTTAACACTTTTGCAAAAAAAGTTGTAAAGACAAAAGTCTCTCTGATCCTCCACTTAGAGGAATTACGAGCTTATGGGTTTAACTTAAAACTTTACTCCATTTTGTGAACAGTATAAAAATTTTAGGAAGACCTGCCACTCCGTCAGTATTCTATCAAATTGATTTTGACCTTTCTCCCCATGGCTTTGACTTTCTCATCACGGAAGGTTAGGACTTTGGGATAACTTGGAAATTTTAAGCTTTGCACTTTTTAAGTTTGAAAACTAAAAAAGTGCAAACTCTCTACTTCCATTGTTCCGCCATTGCACTATTATGCCACGTGTACTTTTGAGGAGCTGCGAAGCTTGCGGGTGAAAGTTTTACAACTTGAAAATTTTGAATTTTGACCAAATTTGACTACCACTCCAACTTGATGACTTTTGCCTCGATTTTGAAGACTCGTTTGTGATATTCGATCTCTATAATTATTGATTTTCAATCGTTGATCTATGAAGCATGATTTTAGGGTTTCTACCATGTGATAAATGCATTTTAATAGCTCAAACCATGGTTTGCTTTGAACTTGGAGATCGATTCTCAAGCATTGATCTATGTCCTTGTTGATTTTCAATCGTTGATCCATTGACCAAGGTTGAGTTCTGTTAAGCCACGGTTGAGGTAGGTGAGTTAAAATAACTCAAACACTATTCATTTTTCCACTTTGCATCTAGTTTTGTGGGAAAAGCCCTACAAAATATTTCCAATGTCATTGATAATATTTTTTGCGGTTTGATTAAACCCATTTTAATGGACCTTGAGCATCTTCACTTTTCCCTAGAATATTCAGAGCAAAACATTGAGAAGTTCCACCATTGGAGATTTTAGAGCTCGACTCCTTCCTTAAAATGGTCTCTATGTGATGAGCATCATTGTGCTTAACTTCGAAACCCGACCCCTCTAGATAAATGATTCTCTCGAGATCAATCGATTCTCGCCATGGAAAGTGAATGTGGAGCTCTTTGTATTTCTATTTCTTTGTTCATGCTTTGAACTTGGAGACTCTCAGCTTAACCTGACTTCTATGACTGGTAAGTTTATTTCCCCTCATGGGTATTTGGGTTTTCTATTGAAGGGATTATGGTTGTCGTTTTCCTCGAATTGATGTTCTTGTAGTGTATTTTGAATATTTCTCCTTGGGTTTCCTTAAGAAATGGATCATTATTCCTCTATACTGAAACCTTCGAGCTCATTTTGGGGCTTCAACCTGCAGTCATGACTTGTAGATCGTGGACCTTTTGTTTTGAGTATCATTTTCTTCTGTGATATATGTTATATAACTTTCCAAAACATTATTTTTAAAAGATTTTGAACCTCGGATCCTTCTGGATAGATGTAGACTCCATTCACATTTTATTTCAAAATTGAGCTCTAATATATGCAAAATACTTTGTATTTGATATTCCAGTATTGTTATTCTTCACCATAGAGTTCCCCTCTATCCAAATTTGATTTTCTAATCTGGAACTATCCCATGAGAATAAGAGAAATACATGAATATCTCTTTTCTTCAATGACACTAAGTTATATGTCTCATTTAATCACTTTTGAGGATTTCCACATTGCATTCTGATAATATTTGGTGAATTTTTCAAATCTAGGGTTAACACCTCAAGCTTGATTCATGAGTTGAATTCTCAATAATCTACTTTTTCCAGCTCGGATCGCTTATTGACCTCATGTGAGTTTTTCAAGGTTGAATGATGTTGATAAAACTGTAAATGAAATGGGTTTCTTGAAAACTCTACATTTTATATATCGCTTTCATCAGTTTAAGTTTTGAAATGACTACTTGTAACGTGTAGTTGCATTTATACTTTTGATTCTGAATTTGAATATTACATTCTCATGCATAAGCCTTGATTTAGATACTTTGTTGAAATATTGTAATCTATTACTTTTACTGCATTTACCTTTATTTCAACTTGATATGGATACTGGAAAAGTCATAAATGTCCATTTTACATGGTGAAGCCCTGTCAAAATTTTCCCAGAATTCTCTCTTCCTTGACTGAAATCTGGAAAGTGTACATTGTCTGCATGCATCTTCTTTGTTCTGTACTATAACCTTTTCCTTTTACAGAAGATATCGAGTTTTGAGTTACATTAACCCTTCTTTCTAGCATGTACATGGTCCTTTTCTGCTTGTCTACAACCTGTACCTACACACTTAAGAAAATAGTTAGAAAATAATTAGGTTTTTGACCTCTTTTATATCCATCTTTCTTCTTCTTTTTTTTTCTTCTTTTACGAGTGAGCTATGCGGTTTGATCTTCAAGTTACGTATATCTTCTATTGTTTAGAGATTCATATGCACAAATTAGGACAATGTAGGAATATGGATTAACCCTGAGCTCTTTATTGATGATTCCTTTCTTTTACTTTTCAGGTACCATGCTTTGAATTGTGAAGAAAAATATGGAACAAGTTGGAAGGGGACAATCTGCACAACGAAGAATATACAAAGGCAATGATGGGTTCACTCATATTCCTTTGCTTTCTATTTCATGCATGTGTACCTCTTTCTTCAGTAGATGTACTTTACTTTTTAGTCACATCCCATGGCTTGTGTGGGAAACATTTGACCTTCCTTGTGAATAAAACATTGAATTATGAAATTGAGTTGTGTATTTCCTTTTGCATTTCAAGATTTTGAATGGAGTGTATGATGAACTAAACAACTCAGTAACATAATTAAATGCCTTAATCATAAAGGAAAGAACATTGATGAGAACCTGTAACATTCAGTAATGAACTTTGATTTCTGTAATCTACACTTATGTTTGTTGTCCCAAACTCAACACTTCACCTACTACTGTAATTCAGTATCTTCATCATGAAAACAAACTATCCCTCGGGGCCTTTGTGTTCTTTTTTTGAAGGTATCATGAAATTATAGACTATGTGATCTGTTACGTTTTGTAACAACACACATAGCTACAGATTTCACTTAATCATTAATTAATTCAGCAGTAACTAATAACATCATAACTTATTTAGCTTAGGTATACTTAATCACCCTGAATTTTATCGTAACGACGAAGTTTTGAGTTGCCCATTTTTACACAAATGAAAAATTTGTCAATATTTCTAGCGATCCTGCGGGGAAAGCTACCTACTAGCTTAAAGACTAGTGCCTTGCTCTTGTCCATTGGGCATGGAGTCCAAAGCATATAACCAAAATCTTCCTTTTTGAAAGGTCAAACCCTTTCTCGGAATGAACTAAAGCTGGGAAAGGATCATTAAACCAGGTCATGTGTTTAAATGCACTTATTGAATTGAAAAACATTGCAATGTGTAGGAACTACACTTATTAAAAGGAAAATCCTAATCTACCCTACTCTAACTAGCAGCAACTGAGGCTAAACAAAACCTAAAACAGGAAGTGAAAAGTAGCTTCCTTTTCTCCAAAACTAAGGCCATGAATTCAGCTCTAGAAACTAGCAAAGTGACATAGCTAGGAATGAGACATGTACCTTTATTTCACTCATCAGATCAGTCCATGAATTGGGAAGCACCTTTATCTACTTTGTAATGTGTTTTAACATAATTTGAGGCTTTATATTAAGAACAGATGACTCACTTTCATGCTCAAAGACAAGCATGAAATTTGGGAATACTTTGTAGCTGTTGGTAAGAAATCAACCAAATATCGAATAGGACAAGGCCTCTTTGAAACAAAATTGTTTATAGTTTTGATTTGATCTGAATCATGAATATTGTTTTCAACAATGAGCTCTTTCTGAAGCTATCCTATAGGGTTTGTTTTGTGCCTTCCAATTTTTGTAAATCATATCTTGAAAGCTGTCTTGAGACATGCTTATACTCTTTAAGTTGTTCAATGACTATTGTAAGTGATCTTTAACCCCTTCTATCCAATGATTCTACATTTCTCAGATCCTTCTTGCAGTCAAAATAATTGAATATCATCCTCTTCTTCTTCATAGGTACTATCCAGATACATGGTATAGTAAAAAAACTGAAGATCATCTTCTTCATTTTCGTATGTACTTATATGAATTTGTTGTTTTGAATCATCTGTTGGGCATTTACGAAACTGATATGAACATACTTTATGTCCTTCAAACTGGTGTACCAAAACTGATCTTTCATCTTGATCATTTTTTTGACATATAATCCCTAAGATCAAAATTGTCTAGTTTTTCTACACAAGATTTGATCTTGAGCAACATGTTGTTCTAAGACATTCTTCTCCCAAAATGGTTCTTCCAAGAGGGAATAATAAAGATTTGTATTTAAAAGCATCTCTTCCTCTTTTTCAAGTACAAGAGGGACCTTATCCACCAGAGGTTCTTTGAATTCTAAAACTACAAAATCAGTTAGTTCTATAGGTTGTTCTTCACCTATGCAGTTTTCCAAATCTGACAAGAAATCATCAACCTCAAGCTATAAATTTGAAACACAATTTTCTTTAATTTCAACCTCCTTTTTATTTGAAACTGATTTATCCTCTTCTGATATGGCTGCAAGTTGTGTGAGTATGGTGCCTTCATGCACACTACACTCAAAATATGTAGATTATTGATCATCTTCCAACTTCTCTTGATCTCTTTGGAAAAATAAATTATGCCTTTTACGTGGTTCCTTTTTCCATTCTGGAATAAAATAAAACTGAAACTTTGATGTCCATCCATACAAGTTCTTTTAGAATTCCATCCTATCATTGTCTTCTGATAGCTTCCCTCCTACTTGATCTTTTGATTCTCTATTTCCTGAACTGGAAGTATGGGTAAAGAAGGAGTGGGCTTAGTTTCAGATTCAACTAGAAATTTTTGAAAAGAGGTTGGGGAATAAGATCTATATTTGGAATAGATTCTGAATGCCAACTTGGACACTTAATTTTGACTTCAGTATGTGATTGTGGGGTAGAAAAAGTAGGAATTGCAGCAGCTTGATAGTTAGGAAACGGAGGAATAAGTTGCATTGGCTAACAAGGAGAATTTATAGGCATTGAATTTTCATAGGGAGGGTAAGTAGGAACATCCCATTAATAGGGTTCCCTATCTTAACACTTATCATTATTCATTGTTATCGATTTCTTAATTTGTTCCTTGATAGCTAAATATTGTTGCTTCAAACTATTAAACTCAATTCTAAGATTTCTTCACCTTTCATACTCAAGCATAACCCTCTGCATAACTTTGACCTTGAACAACATAACCCTCATATTGGTAATCATTTTGATATACAGGGTTTGGGTTATAGGGGTATTCATTCTTATAAGGATTATAAAATTGATCTAAAGGAGAAGGTGGATAAAAAGACTGATGGTTTGGCTGATAATATTGCTGAAAGTGAGGATTCATGGTTGCAGGACCTCATAAAATATTGAACTTATAAAAATAGGTCTATTGTTCACAAAATAAATGATAATGGAAAAATAACATATATGAATTTCTTGAATAATACCTAAAGACTACAAGCTAAATTTTTTAATACTTGTTAAAAAGGGCTATACCGATCTGGAACCATATTTATGGAGTCCCTACATGAGTTTTACTTTGGCTCTTGAATCTTTAGAATGCATTAATAGTAGTTCTTTCCAAAACTACTATGCTTGGTGTTTGATATTCTTGAATGATGAAACACCTTTGAAAGTGAAATTTTTAGTTGTGCGTTAGTCTCCCACTGTGTGTGGAAAAAAATTTTATCTCTTGAAAGCGAACCATGTAGAGAGATGGTTGTAGGATTTCTAAGCTTGCACAATTGATCTCTCTCTTTCGCAAATACAATGGAAACACCTCAGGTCTATGGGTATACCTATTTTGAGTTGAGTCTCCAGAGATTAAAAGGTCGGTTCCTTATTGGTGTATCCTAAACTGATTTCTAGGAGTTTGAGAATAAAAGATGACTGTAAAATAATTATAACTAAGGTGATACACCAAATTTGTATGAGGGATTTGACTGAGTATATGCACAATTGATATGTGAAATATTTTGATGCATGAGCCAACAGTCTTCTACAAAATTTAAGGGCAAACACTTGGTTGTACTGAGGGAAGAATATCACAACAGCATTGATAAGTTAACATGCACATTAAAATTATGTAGAAAATACTGAATTTGCAGTAGGGTAAGATGATTGATCAGGAATTTACATTCACAAGACTAATAGAAACATACACAAGACTATAAATAATTGGTAAGGCAGAAATTCTTCACACTCAGAAGGAAAAACTGGAAAAAATTGCTTGATTACTCCTCTAGAAGTCCCCCCTTTTTGTGCTTTGCAAAGGCACACAATATATAGCAAAAATTAATTTTCCCTCTTCCTAAAAATAGCCTAAGGCTTGTACTCGCCCATGCATCTTATTTTTATCCTTTACTTAATAATAGATAAAGGAATAAAAATAGAGCATGCAATTACAAATAGGCATTTAATAGCCTTGATTACAATTGGTCAACTGAAGTTGACTGATCTATTTTTAAGAAAGCAAGAGTAAATAATTTGCTAATAATAAGCTTGCTTGCAAGGCAAGACTTTCCTATTTTGAACATGTAATTTTGTCTTCTTTTTTGTTCTATCTCTTTGTGGAACATGCAAAAATTAACTCTCTGTTCATGGGTAAAAGAAATTATAATACTTGCAATATTTCACAAAAATTGAGCTATTTTTGGTAATTAATTTCCCCTGGTTGCCATTCTGAAAACTCCCATAAAAAATATTAGCTGGAAATCTCTATATTTTACTTCTCCAAAAGATAACCATGCTCAAAAATTTGATCCAAAATACCTCTGTAATACATCTTCATCGTTTTCTGATAAAACATGCGTATTTTGAAAAATTCAGCCTGCCATTTGCTCTTGATCTCGAGCCCGCACACATTAAAATCTCACTTTAGCGGAAGCATGGCTCAAGTAATAATCATTTTTCCCCTACGGGTCCGTGGATGACTTAACAATCCTCTTTGTATTTTCCCTTTTGAGGACCTGCGTGAAAATTTGACATTTTAACTCCTTTTGCGGGTTTTCGGGCTCTCGGACGAGTTTAACATTTTAACTCTTTTACAAAAAAGCTTTAAAGACAAAAGTCTCTCCGATCCTCCGCTTAGAGGAATTACGGGCTTACGGGGTTAACTTAAAACTTTACTCCATTTGGTGAAAAGTATCAAAATTTTAAGAAGACTGCACCTGTCAATATTCTATGGAATTGATTTTGACCTTTCTCCCCGCGGCTTTGAATTTCTTATCGCAGAGACTTGGGCCTTCAGGATAACTTGGAACTTTTAACCTTTGCACTTTTTAAGTTTGAAAACTAAAGTGACTCGCGAATTCCATTGTTTTGCCATTGCATTGTTATGCCACATGTACTTTTGAGGAGTTGTGGGCTGTAAGTGAAAGTTTTACAACCTTAGATTTTCAAATTTTGACCAAATTTGACCACCACTCAAATTTGACGACTTTTACCTCGATTTTGAAGACTCGTTTGTGATCATCGATCTCTGTACTTATTGATTTTCAACCGTTGATCTATGAAGCATGATTTTAGGGTTTCTGCCATGTGATAAATGCATTTTAATATCTCGAACCATGGTTTGGTTTGAACATGGAGATCGATTTTGAAGCGTTCATATATGTCCTTGTTTATTTTCAATCATTGATCCATTGACCAAGGTTGAGTTATATTAAGCCACGGTTGAGGTAGGTGAGTTAAAACAACTCAAACATTATTCATTTTCTCCACTTTGCATCTGGTTTTGTGGGCGAAGCCCTGGAAATTTTTCCGATGCCATTGATAGTGTTTCTACAATTCGATTCAACCCATTTTAATGGCCCTTGAACATCTACACTTTTCCTTAGAATCTTCTGAGCAAAAATTTGAGAGGTTCGCCGTTGGAGCTTTTAGAGCTCGACTCCTTCTTTAAAATGGTCTCTATGTGATGAGCATCACTATGCTTTTCCATTGTGTTTACTTTTGAAACCTGACCCCTCTGCATAAATGATTCTCTGAGCTCGATTGAGTCTGCCATGGAAAGTGAATGTGGAGCTCTTTGTATTTCTGTTCCTTTGTTCATGCTTTGAACTTGGAGACTCTCACTTAACCTGAATTCTATGACTAGTAAGTTCATTTCCCCTCATGGGTATTTGGGTTTTCTATCGAAGGGATTATGGCTGTCATTTTTCTGAATTGATGTTCTTGTAGCGTATTTTGAATACTGCTTCTTGGGTTTCCTTAAGAAATGGATCATTGTTCCTCTATACTGAAACCTTCGAGCTCATTTTGGGGCTTCAACCTATAGTCATGACTTGTAGATCTGTGTATCTTGTGTTCCGAGTATCATTTTCTTCTGTGATCTGTGCTATATAACTTTCCAAAACATTACTTTTAAAAGAGTTTGAACCTCGGATCCTTCCTGGATAGATGTAGACTCCATTCACATTTTATTTCAAAACTGAGCTCTGATATATGCAAAATCCTTTGTATTTGACATTCCAAGTATTGTTATTCTTCACCATAGAGTTCCCCTCTATCCACTTTTGATTTTTCTGACTGGAACTAGCCCATGGGAATAAGAAAAATACATGAATATCTCTTTTCTTCAATGATACTAAGTTATATGTCTCGTTCAATCACTTTTGAGGATTTCCACATTGCATTCTGATAATATTTGGTGAAGTTTTCAAATCTGGGGTTGACATCTCAAGCTTGATTCATGACTGAATTCTCAATAATCTACTTTGTCCTGCTCAGATCTGCTTATTGACCTCATGTGAGTTTTGCAAGGTTGAATGATGTTGATAAATCGTAACTTAAATGGGTTGCTTGAAAACTCTACATTTTATATATCCCTTTCTTCAGTTTACTTTTTGAAATGCCTACTTGTAACTTGTAGTTACATTTATACTCTTTGATTCTGAAGTTGAAGATTACATTCTCAGGCATAAGCCTTGATTCAGATACTTCGTTGAAATACATTGTAATATGTTACTTTTACTGCATTTCCCTTTATTTCAGCTTGATATGGATACTAGAAAAGTCATAAATGTCCATTTTACATGGCGAAGCCTTGTTCAAATTTTTCGAGAATTCTCTCTTCCTTGACTGAAATCTGGAAAGTGTACATTATGTGCATGCATCTTATTTGTTCTGTATTGTAACCTTTTCCTTTTACAGAAGATATTTGAGTTTTGAGTTACATTAGCCCTTCTTTCTTGTATGTAGATGGTCCTTTTCTTCTGTCTACAACCTATACCTACACACTTAAGAAAATAGTTAGAAAATAATTAGGTTCTTGACCTCTCTTATGTCCATGTTTCTTCTTCCTCTTTTCTTTCTCTTCTTTCGAGTGAGCTATGCAGTTTGATCTTCAAGTACTCTATATCTCCTGTTGTTTAGAGATTCATATGCACAAATTAGGATAGTGTAGGAATATGGATTAACCTTGAGCTCTTTATTGATGATTCCTTTCTTTTACTTTTTAGGTACCATGCTTTGAATTGTGAAGACAAAGATGGAACAAGCTGGAAGGGGGACAATCTACACAATGAAGAATATACAAAGGCAATGATGGGTTCACTCATATTCCTTTGCTTTCTATTTCATGCATGTGTACCTCTTTTTCGTAGATGTACTTTACTTTTAGTCACATCCCACAGCTTGTGTGGGAAACATTTGACCTTCCTTGTGAATAAAACATTGAATTCTGATATTGATTTAAGTATTTCCTTATGCATTTCAAGCTTCGAATGGAGTGTATGATGAACTAAACAACTCAGTCATATAATTGAATGTCTTAAACATAAAGGAAAGAACATTGATGAGAACCTATAACATTCAAGTAATGAACTCTAATTTCTGTAATCTACACTTATGTTTGCTGTCCCAAAATCAACACTTCACCTACTCTATAATTTAGTGTCTTCATCAAGACAACATAGCTATCCTTTGGGGCCTTTGTGTTCTTTTACTGAAGGTATCATGAAATTACAGACTATGTGATCTGTTACATTTTGTAACAGCACACATAGCTGTAAATTTCACTTAATCATTAATTAATTCAGCAGTAACTAATAACATCATAACTTCTTTATCTTAGGTATACTTCACCCATGAATTTCATCATAATGACAAAGTTTCAAGTTGCCCATTTTTGCACAAGTGCAAAAATTGTCAACATATGCCATGAGTGTGGTATGGGCCCGAGGGTCCATATAAATAACTAATTCTATAAGGGAGGAGAATTTTCTCCAAATATCTTCCAATTATTGTCACATACATGGATATGTTTCCACATATTTGTTTCTACAATATATTTTAGGATTGTGGCATATATATCCTTCACTTTCCATGAATCTAGCTTTGAGTAAGATAGTTATTGATTTCCATTGAGATATATTTGTTTTACATGATGCCCACAAATTTGCAACATTTATAGTTAAAGTATCATCCAATGCTTCTATCCTTACTTATTCATTTGGAAATATTCTCTCCATAATATTTATGTATCCTTCTATATCTCCAAAGCCTGAATATTTTGGTAGCGTCTGATGAGATGCTCCTCTGCTTAATCTGTATACTCATTTTATTGGGAGGTCCTTTATATTTTCTTCTTTCATAGAAAAAATCTCCTAGGCTGGTATGATCATGTCCTCTTCTTATTCTTAAGTGTAATAATATTCTTCTTCGTCAACAAATTAGTTTTTGTTGGGTGAAAAACTATTACCTGCAATATCATAGTTATCCTCCCATGTGATGATTTGTGATGGTATTATCTATATCTTGAGTATAATTTACATGTGATTTTTTCTATGAACCCATGAATCCAAGATTCCACCGCATGATGTGGTGCTTCCACGGTGTCCTTAGATTTGAAAATAATTTCTCCATCTGAATTGGGCTCAATTTTTTTGTCAATGCAAGAATTTTTTTAGTGCATATAATCCTTGTATATTATCAAAATCATCCTCCAAAATTTTGGGCCATACCTTGTCTGTCCACGCAACACTCATCCCTTAATGTAACGGTGTATGAACACATATCCAATTTGAGTGTAGAGTTACTGTTGACAAATTTTTACTTGTGAAAAAAAGGGCCACACAAAACTTTGTTACGATGGATGGCATTTATTAAGTGGACCTAACTAGAGGAATGAATTATAGTATTATCATGTTTTCAGTTGCAAAAATTGATTATTTACATGTAATCTACAACTATGTGTGCTGTTACAAAATGTAACACCTCACATAGACTACCATTCCATGTTTGTCTTCAGCAAGGAAACACAAAAACCCGAAGCAATAATTTATTGCCTTGATGAAGGTGGGAATCACAGTTTAGGTGAAGTTATCAGTGCAGGAACGGAAAATAGAGTTGCAGTTTACAAGAAATATATTTCATTATTAAGTTACACGTATTCAAAAACTCTTTATTTCTGCATATAAATACATTTAAGTATGTGTTTGAGTTGTTTATTTTTTTTTAATATATATATATATATAATGCTGAAAGTAGAAAAAAATATACAACTCAAGTATAGAAATTAAATATCATTTATTTATGAGGAAGTACAATATTTCCCACACAAGTCATGGGATGTAACTTATAACTACTGAAGTAAAATATGCATGTACACAAAGCTAAAAGAAGAAGAATATAGAGAAAACCCATCATTTCTTGCGGGTCTTCTATTTGTCTTCATCCAGTTGTAGCTTCTTCATCCTCTTCTTCTACATCATCTAGTTCCATCATCATCCCTGAGAAAAGGAAACAAAATTGTCGTCAAACATTGAGCTCAGGGTTTAATCTGTATACTTATGCTAATAGTTTCATGTAAATGAATCAATTGACATCAATAGGCATAAGGTACATCAAATGAGAGATACAAAATTGATAAGAGCAGTATTCTACATCAGCACATATGA
This sequence comes from Taxus wallichiana var. yunnanensis, assembly GCA_018340775.1. Lineage (NCBI taxonomy): Eukaryota > Viridiplantae > Streptophyta > Pinopsida > Cupressales > Taxaceae > Taxus > Taxus wallichiana. The sequence goes on from CM031241.1 coordinate 236,852,216, forward strand.
TTCCCAGAATCATTCCAGAAAATAAAGAGAAAAGAAAAACTATGGAAAATAAGAGATGCCGAAAATACTAAATGTTTCTAACTATTTCTTTAAGTGTGTAGGCACAAGTATCAGACTAGAGAGCAAAAATCTTTGGAAAAATGATATTGTACAAGAAGGAAAATACAAACTAAAAATAAATCCTTCCATCAAAGGTTTTCATCATATTACAATCAAGTGTAAAGTACATAATGAGTATCGAATCTATAACAACTGTTCAAGTAAAGTATGATGCACAAAAAGGAGGCATATTTAAACACTGAAATAGAAGTGATAAAGTGGATACAAGTAATAGTTCTTTTAGAGCAAGGTTTTCATCAAAGTATTGTAAATGAGCAAAAGTATCTTTCAGTTTTCATTAATAAACCTCTACCATAACCCATGAACAAGTATAGTAATAGGAAATACCACATGGAAGGAAAATTTGAAGGTATGAATGAGAGGTATAATCCCAAAAAAAAAATTAAAATGACCAAGTTAAGTGCAACAAGTAAATGATATCAGTCAAGTATAGTTTCATGCAGAAGCCATTATAAAGGACAAGATGACATTTACACCTCAAAGTCAAAGCTAAATGGATTAGAGTACAACTATAAAGAAAACTTGAAATTCTTTTTTTTAGAATTCATAAAACAAGAAAGTTCATCCATGTCTTCCATGATCATTAAGATACAAAAGGACAAAGTGTTCATCTTTGTTACTCAAATAAAAAGAAAATCTTACCAAATGAAATGGAAGTTGGAATTTAAGAGGCAGGATGTCTTTTCGGTTTTCAATAACTTCCATATCATGTAGCTCAAAGTTAGGAATATTTCTAAAAAAGGAAAAGTTACACAACAAATTAGAAACAAAATTTGCATGATTACTTATACAGATGAAAATAAAAGCTATTTCAGATTTCAAACATCTCCAGAGAATGAAGAAAAGAACTATCTAGAAAAGAAAGTACATGTTTCAAAAGGTACAAAATTCTTAGGGTTATTTAAGGATTAAGTAGAAATGAAAAGTTTCAAGTTTCAGCATATATATAAAAAGAATTTAAGCTGATAAGCGGTCAAAGAGAGGAGAAAATTTGAATACACAACTCAAGTAAGTTAACCTACGGGGTTTAGAAAAGGTGTAATAAACATAAGTGATGAGCTCAGAAAGAAATAGAAGGCATGTATAAATATGAATGTAAATTTTTGATATCTATAACACATGAATGATCTCATAATGTAATTTTAGTTTTAGATCAACTTCAAAAAAAAAAATGACAACCTAAGATATCATCAATGAGGAAGGAATAATTATTTTGAAGAAAATTCAGATTTACAAATGTTCAAAATTTCAACAATTTTGTAATCAAATTTACATCACCTATGTAAAATTTGTGTTTCTACAGATGCCTCCAAACATGATGTTTCAATATTTTGATCATATAGGCTTCTCATCTTGAAATACATTAGAGAGTGTTAAGTTCGGAGTTCACCCCGAATACGAGTTTTCTAGATTACATTATGATGAACATGTATGCAAGTAAAGCATCCTATGATTACCTAATTTAAGGTACATTATCTACAAGTACAACTACTATTAAACAAAATCTGAAATAACCAAGAACAATTTAAAGATTTCAGAAAAACACCAGTTCAGCAATTAAAAGTTCAAATCAAGAAAGGATTTTATTCAACTTCAATGATGGAATCTTGAGATCGTGAGAAAATATTTGAGTTATGATACTATAGAGAATAGGGTGAATGCAAGCTATAGTATGAAGATATAATGAATTACAAATTTCTAATCAAACACCGCATAATAACAATTCTAAAGTACGGTTTGAATACATCAAGTACTAGAAGGAAGAAAGGAAAGTTTCAGCAATATTATTAATCCAAGATATATGGTGTCAAGTCATTGACCACAATAGTTTTGACAAAAAATTTCAAAAACATTGTTCATGCTTAGCATAATAATACTCCAACCCTCGAAAACATTGTATTAGATAAGGTCCTAGAAACATTACAGCCAATGGTGACTAGTAACACAGTAAAAAGAATACCCACAAGTGGGGGATATAAAAGTTAATGAGTTTACAACCATTACAAAAAATAAGAGAGTCATATTACCGGTTATAGAGCTTAATGATGGTAAAAAAATGGAATCCAACACATGGCTCAAAATATTTTCCATAAGAAGTAATTCCAAACTCTGAGAAGAAGGAAGCGTATTTACTACCCCTCAATTGCATGGTAAAACATAGAAATATCAGAAACCAAGAGTAGATTCCAATCATACCCTTCCATGAAAGTGAAAGATAACAATTGATCACTCAAAATGGTGGCACGATAAACAAGATCATTCACAAGAAGCTCAAAAAATGAAAAACTCAACTAGCATGCATAAAAACCAAATGTTAACAAGCTCGATAAATTCAAAATTTCATCAAACACAAGTATCAAATAATTGAAGGCAATTAACTCTATAGACATAGGTTACAAAACTTGTTTTTCAAAGATCAATGGAAAATTTTATCAAATTCTCAAAAGTTTATGAGATCTCTTAAGGTGAAGAAACAATTTTCTCGGTTGAATACAAAAATCATACTTCATATTTCCACAATATTTGCAACAAATGCAAGGAGGGTGAATAAATTACCATTCATAAAAGAAAAAACTTAAAACCCTTGATGCATCGGTGTAAAGTAAAGAAATATCGAGAGACCAAGAACTCACTTTTCTCTAAATATACTTGTTAGTGCAAATCAGCAAACCCCTCGGATGTTGATCAGATTTCTAGGTTGATCATACTAGCATCCAGTGTGATTTCACAACATTGAATCCTTTCTTCAAGTGTGGGACTTGCAAAAATGAGAAAGGAATCTCCAGAGAAGGCTGGTTCCTCTTCCTAAACTACCTGCCACAAGCTATTCCAGTGCAGGCAAGCTAATCTAATCCTAATATAACCATGCCAAGGAGACAGAGAGAGAGAGAAAATGGAAAAATAGAGCCTACACTAAAACGATGATACACCAGAGAAGGAAAATGTTGAACATCTATCAAAACTGCCATGGAACAAGGAGGGGTGAGCAATGGGAAGGATGGACAGATGCATCACAGCCCAAGGATAGATTTCACACTAGAAAATGTCCCAAAACTCCATGAACACAGCTCCAAACCTGTAATGAGTATTAAAACATGCGCAAATACCTACAATGACAAGAGGCAAGAAGAAAACAAGCGAAAAACAAGTAAGGATGGACAAATGCATCACGAAACACATTTTTGTTGCTTCAGAAGTTTGCACAGAACATCATTTTAATGGTAAAAGGAAAAAAATTCCATTATAGAGTAGGGGAGGAGGTTTGAACTCCATTTTCAACCCTGGAGAAGAAAAGAAGGGAGGGCCGAGTTGAAAAGATGAACAACCCCTGAAAAATGAGCCAAATCTGGCTTTTTACAATGCATGGGTCGAGCCTAGGTGAGAGAAAATGTGAAAAAATGTGGGATCCATTCCTCATTAAATGCAGATGCATTAAAATAGCATGGGCTTCCTTACATACCCATGCCCTGACATTTTTGGCCATGCTGGAGAAGAATGCAACCCATTTCGCATTAAAATTGGTTGTTGAAACGTCAGTTCTGACCATTACCACGCACCAGAGATGTTTCTTGATTTTCTCTCTCCAAACTGAACTAAAATGCAAGATTGACCCTGGAATCGTATAGATAATTTCACCATCTTTCCATTGATATAAATAATGTGAAAATCTAAGCTCTGGATCGAAAGATATGGCGATTTGAAGATTTAGGGCAAAAACAAGCCAAAACGGATCGGCGGGAAAATATCTAAATTTTTTCCATGCTCTACAACTTGGATGACACGTGTCGGGCTCTGATTCATCCGTGGGCTCATCCTTTGAAAATTTTTTTTGGGCCCTTCCTTAATTTCTTGCCACTTGGACACGTGGCACTATTTTATTGGCTTGGGCCTAAGGGGCGCACTTTGCCCTTCGAAAATTTGGCATTTTTCACTTCGGGAAAAATTCCAATTTCCCCGCGCTCTGCCACTTAGATGACACGTGTAAAGGTTCCATTCAATGGCGGGGCAGCGGGCCAAAACTTTTACCTTTGAAAACCTTGACCGAAACTTGAAAAACTCTCTAAGTCCTCCTCTTTTCCCGCCACTTCCTGGGACATATTCTCCCGCATCGGCCGATTCGCACTTCCTTGTTCCTATTTGAGGTGAATACACATGGCGAGATTCCATTCGTTGGTGGCTCTTTCGGCTTTTCGCATCCCATGCGTCCCTCACGTACCTTTGGCCCGGCTGTCCCAAACTGCTCTGGGACAAAAATCTCCGAACCACCCGATTCGGGCTTCCTTGCTCTTGTTTGAGGTGAAGACACGTGGCGAGATTTGATTTCGTTGGTGGCTCTTTCAGCTTTCTACGTCCCACACATACTTTTGTCCCAACTGGCCCAAATGAAAGTCCCCTACTTTGGCCGAAACATCCGGTTCGCGTCCTCCGCGTACCTTTGGCCCGGATGTCCCAAAATGTCTGGGACAAATATCTCCGAACCGCCCGAAATGGACCAACTTGCGCCAAACCGGCCGATCCGCGTCCCACGCGTACTTTTGGCCCGGATGTCCCAAACTGCGTGAAACAAGACTTAGGTAATTTTCTTCATTTTTCAGCCGGTTTGGCCTTTCACGCCCCACGCGTCCTACCTGGACTAGGACTTAGCTGATTTTCTTCATTTTTTCGACCCCAAGCTGGCTTTTGCAATTTTTTCACATTTTGAAACTTGCTGGGTTTTCTTCTTGGACAGGAGAGTTAGAAAGAAGCCGAGGGGACCCTAGAAACATGATTTTTTGCCTTGAATCAATCTACTTGCTCGGGACTGAATAATCTGATGCATGTTATCAAAATTACCCTTGGGGTGAATTTTGATAACAATTTGGCGACTCAGTGGGTCATCGCTTCTTTGGATGAAGTTACCGATTGCTGAAGCATCCATTGGGCATGGAGTCATGAGTTGTAACCTGCAACTGATTTGAACTTTGAAAACCTCCTCTCTAAGCCACTTGGAAACCCACTGAAATGGAGTCATTCTCACCAAAATGCCCTTTGAAATGGGTACATGCAAGAGCAAAACCAGCACCACAAAACTATGTACAAAAGCTGAAAATCATACATGCTCCAAATGGAACATGTAGAGTGTGCACAAGCACTTCTTCTACTGAAAGAAAACCTACCTACTCTATTCTAGCTGGAAGCGAGAGGTGAGCTAAATAAACCCCGCATTTGGTTGTGCAAAATAGCTTCCTTTCTTCAAAATTGACGACCATGCAACTGATTTGGCATTGAACATGGCTGATTGGATGGGTGGAAAATCAAAAAGAAGCTGACCTTCTACCCAAATCATCAAGGTGTCAGTTGAAGGAAAATTCAATACCTCTTTTAGTTGCTCTGCATTTGAATTGAAGAGGTATGACAGCTGATCCTTGGTTTTTTGCATATCATCCTCATGCTTAGAGGCAAGCATGACTGGTTGTGGCTTCTCCTTTGGCTCCAATGAAGCCAAATACCTGATTGGGCAAGGTCTGATCTGTTTGATATGCCCATAGCTCTGATTTTCAAGTCCAAAAATGGAGTCTTCTTGTAGACCCTCTTGAATGGATGGCGTGGAAGCAATGGTAGAACCCTTCTTCCCTTTCTCTTCCTCCAATGAAGAACATGAAAGATTTAAATCTTCCAATCTTAATTCCAAAGCGCTGCTATAAGATGCAGGCTGTTGCAAATGAATGCTCTCCTCCATGATAGTAGGCTCTTGTGTTTGGAATGTGGATGATGAAAGAGAGAATGGTGGAAACTCAACCGGCTCTTCTCCATCAAAACAGTCCCAAATCGACAAATAAACTACCTCATGGCTGTCTGCCTGCAAATGCTCAAATTTCTCCATGGTGTCTTCTTGATGCAGAACTTGACCACCATGGTTTCTTTCACCCTCCAACATTGAGTTTGAGAGATCAAACTGCTCTTGATACTAAAACTCGGGAGAGATGAAGTAGAAAGAAGAAGCGAAGGTTCTCATGTAGCCTCGCTTTGTGCTCAAAGCCCTTGGATCTATAATTTTCTCCTCCACAACTAGAATGTGCTCCTCTTCCTTTGGATCTAGAGCATCTTCTTCCTCCTCTACTACTTGAAGACAATCCTGCTCTTGATAGAATTCTTCCTCTACCACGAAGTTCGTCAAGTCAAACTCTTCAATCTTCTGCTCTAGAGGACAAGTTGGGACTGCAAGATCTTCTTCTGAGCTTTCTTCCTCTATGGCTGATTGTGCAACTTGAATTGAATCAGCATTCCCTTCAAATAGAGTGCCAACATGGACACTACTTTCTGAGCAAACTGACTGTTGATCTGCTTCTTCTTTTTGCTCTTCTTCTGCTCCAACAAAATCAGTCATGACCACCATTTGTTCAACCTTAGCCTCTTCTGTAGGTTTCACCATCAAGGGGATCTTTGTCATCCCAAATTTGGCAGCCCAAACCCTCAAGTTGTCTGTCACTTCTTTTCTGTTGGGCTCCTCTTCTTGCTGTCCTTCATGGCCGATTTTTTTAATTTCTTCTTCCCCACATGGAATTGGGAATGCGAGAGGAGGGATGGGTTGTAACTCAATTGATTTGGAAATTTTTTGTGGTGGTAGAGGAGGTGAAACCTATTGTTTCTTTGGAGGAAAGCATATTTCTTTTAGCTCTTGTGGAGGGGATGGTATGCGGAAGGAAAAATGAAAGAAGAATTGAGGTGTGGTGGAAGACTGAGAGGTGGAGACATGGAATCAACATTTGGGACAGAAGATGGAGAGTTTAGAATTTGTAATTCCAAATGAGATGATGCTGCTTGAGTAATGGGAAGAGAAAAACCAGATGATGGTGTAGAACTTACCCATTGACAAGGTTGTTCAACAACAAGTGTATAGGCCTCTATTTCTGTTGTCCATTGTGCAAGTTGGGGCAGCATCTTCATCATGAAGTCCAGCTTCTCCTGAGGGCTGAAGTGTCTTGGAAAAGGGCCTCCCCATGGACAAGGAGTCCCGACCATTGCGAAAGCATCCATTTGAGTTGTTGCTCTTGATTGCACCATCTTTTCCTCCATCTTTTGGATTTTCTCCAACAGACCAGCATCTTGCATCTAATTGTCTTCATTATATGCATACTCTTTCTCTCGGAAAACTCCATAGCCAAAATGATTTTGGCATTGCTGCTCATATGGGTATGCATGCTGATTTGGAGGATTTAAAAAACATGTTGGAGGTGGGAAACATTGCTGTTGTTGTTGAAAATGTGAATTCCATGATGGAAATGAAGTCATGATTGCACAACTTCATGGAATGGAAAAGAATGAAAGAGATGGAAAGAAAGATGGATGGGAATGGATGAAAAATAGGTCTGCAACTTTAGAAATGGGTTGCTGATCAGATGGAGTCGCCAGATGTGTTTGCAAGTGCCTCCAAAGGCTGAAATCTTCATAGGAACACACCAACCTACAAAAGATGAAGTGGAAGACCTCTAAGGTCCCACCGGGCGTGCCAAAACTATTAGTGCAAATCAGCAGCACCCCTTGGATGTTGATCAAATTTCTAGGTTGATCATACTAGCATCCAGTGTGATTGCACAACATTGAATCCTTTCTCCAAGTGTGGGACTTGCAAAAATGAGAAAGGAATCTCTAGAGAAGGCTGGTTCCTCTTCCTAAACTACCTGCCACAAGCTATTCCAGTGCAGGCAAGCTAATCTAATCCTAATATAACCATGCCAAGGAGATAGAGAGAGAGAGAGACAAAAGGGAAAAATAGAGCCTACACTAAAACGATGATACACCGAGAGAAGGAAAATGTTGAACATCTATCAAAACTTCCATGGATGGACGGATGCATCACGAGCCCAAGGATAGATTTCACACGAGAAAATGTCCCAAAACTCCATGAACACAGCTCTAAACCTGTAATGAGTATTAAAACATGCGCAAATACCTGCAATGACAAGAGGCAAGAAGAAAACAAGTGAAAAACAAGCAAGGATGGACAAATGCATCACGAAACACATTTTTGTTGCTTGAAGTTTGCCTGAGAACAACATTTTAATGGTAAAAGGAAGAAAATGCCATTACAGAGCGGGGAGGAGGTTCAAACTCCATTTTCAACCCTGGAGAAGAAAATAAGGGAGGGTAGAGCTGAAGAGATGAACAACCACTGAATATGAGCCAAATCGGCTTTTTACAATGCATGGGTCGAGCCGGGTGAGAGAAAATGTGAAAAAACGTGGGAGCCATTCCTCATTGAATGTAGATGCATTAAAACAACATGGGCTTCCTTACATACCCATGCCCTGACATTTTTGGCCATGCTGGAGAAGAATGCAACCCATTTCGCATTAAAACTGGTTGTTGAAACGTCAGTTCTGACCATTACCACGCACCAGAGATGTTTCTTGATTTTCCCTCTCCAAACTAAACCAAAATGCAATATTGACCCTGGAATCGTATAGAGAATTTCACCATCTTTCCATTGATATAAATAACGTGAAAATATGAGCTCTGGATCGAAAGATATGGCGATTTGAAGATTTAGGGCAAAAACAAGCCAAAACGGATCGGCGGGAAAATATCTGAATTTTTTCGCTCGGCACGCACTGTATGACATGTGTTAGGCTCTGATTCGTCCATGGGCTCATCCTTTGAAAAAAAAATTGGGCCCTTCCTGAATTTCTTGCCACTTGGACACTGGCACTATTTTATTCGCTCGGGCCTGAGGGGCGCACTTTGCCCTTCGAAAATTTGGCATTTTTCACTTCGGGAAAAAATTCCCATTTCCCCCACACGCTCCGCCACTTGGATGACACGTGTAAAGGTTCCATTCGATGGCGTGGCAGCGGGACAAAACTTTTACCTTTGAAGACCTTGACCGAAACTTGAAAAAATCTCTAAGTCCTTCTCTTTTCCCGCCACTTCAGGACATATTCTCCCGCATTAGCCGATTCACACTTCCTTGTTCCTATTTAAGGTGAAGACACATGGCGAGATTCCATTCGTTGGTGGCTCTTTTGGCTTTTCACGTCCCACGCATCCCTCGTGTACCTTTGGCCGGCTGTCCCAAGCTCGTCTGGGACAAAAATCTCCGAACCGCCTTGGGTCGGGCTTCCTTGCTCTTGTTTGAGGTGAAGACACGTGGCGAGATTTGATTCATTGGTGGCTCTTTTGGCTTTCCATGTCCCACGCATACTTTTGTCCCAACTGTCCCGGACGAAAGTCCCCTGTTTCGGCTGAATCGGCCGGTTCGTGTCCTCCGCGTACCTTTGGCCCGAATGTCCCAAACTATATGGGATAAATATCTCTCGAACACGCCCAAAATGGACCGACTTGCACCAAACTAGCCGATCCGCATCCCACGCGTAGTTTTGGCCCGGATATCCCAAGCGCGCGAAAATAAGACTTAGGTAATTTTCTTCATTTTTCGCCGGTTTGGCCTTTCGCGCCCACGCGTCTCGATGTCCCAAGCTGGCTGCGCTGGAATTTGCTGGACTAGGACTTAGCCGATTTTCTTCATTTTTTCAGCCCCAAGCTGGCTTTTGCAATTTTTTCACATTTTTGAAACTTGCTTGGGTTTTCTTCTTGGACGGAGAGTTAGAAAGAAGCGAAGGGGACCCCAGAAACATGATTTTTGCCTTGAATCAATCTACTTGCTCGGGACTAAATAATCTAATGCATGTTATCAAAATTACCCTGGGGTGAATTTTGGATAACAATACTCTCATGGGGTTTCAGAGGCTCAATAATAACTCAAAAATCACATAAATTCAAATAATTTTTTAGAATATTGAGGAGGAAAATAAATAAATAAAGAAGTGACCGGTAAAAGATAAAAAAATGAAAAACTGAGCTCAAAACTAACCAAAACATAGTGTTTCCTAGTGAATCGAGTTCGGAAGCATAAATGACAATGAGAATGGGCTGCCCACAAACGGTGGACTAAAATGTTTATGATAATCTAACAATAAAGCGCACAAAGATTCAAACCTCATATCACATTATGCGGAACCAGAGAGTTTGAAACTAACTATGAAAAAATCCACCAAATTCAGCCTCAAAAGCTCAAAACAAAGGGGGAAAATGATGGAAAATGATAATGTGCAAAGGCTCATATAATTTATTTACAGAGAAAACTAAGCTGGAGCACACAAAAATGGTAGTATGGAGAAAAATTGTCGGGCTTCACCCTCTAAAATGGGCATGCATGTAAATGATGAAATTTTAGGTTATAAATAAACTTTTCGAGCTATCCCACAATAACCTAACTCAATTGGTGGGTTAAATATCAATGGTTTAGAATTTAAAAGTACTTAAATCGACATTCAAATATCAATCATCAAGATTAATGTAAACAACTCAGATATCGACAATGGAGATTGGTTTGTGTAATAGATCGATTGGATCTTAGCAAAAGGCCAATTAATACAACCCCAACCACCCCATCCGCTAGTTTGAAATCAATGACCGAGATCGGGGTGTACAAAATATCAATGGCATTATAGTCCCCCACCATATTAATTTCAAGGTCAAAACCCTAATCGAGGGTGCAAAATAATCAAAGATCAAGAATCAAGAAGAACAAATAAACAGTCTGAATCAAAAGGAGGTGATCTAACTAAATCCCATAACTCAACCGGGGTTCAAAATATGCCAACGTGTTGAGCCACGAAAGAAACCGTAAATAAATCAAGGGTTAGGAATCTCACAAACAAAAGAAGAAGGGTCAAGTCATCATGTAGAGGGGAACAACCCCATATTAATAAAACAAGAATCATTGCCATTGACCGACTAAGGTCCAAACCATATACTTGAAAAAATTAAACACCGACAAAAATAATCAATCAAATGATTATTCAAAAATCTGAAAACCATAGCCTTGTGCCATGGTTTTCTAAGGGAAGTCAATATAATGTTTATCTAGTGATTATGTAAAAGGGTCTTCCCATTAGCTATCCTTTTCACGAATCATAATTATTATTCAAATAAAGTGACATGGGTAAATAATATCTTAGTCTATATCAAAATAATACAAAATATAAAACACCTTGATTAGAATAAGTCATATATGCCAAATTCAAAAGAGAACCACATCATGAAGACAAAGTGTGCAATCATTCCGGTGGTCCCCACAGTGGGAAGGTTTGAAAGTGAGAAAATTATAGTTGTAGGAGATAATTTTACATGTAACCACAAGAAGATAGATGAGATGTCAACATCAGAACTTGCAAGTGGACCTCAAAGTATATGGAATACATGGATAATTTTTGCAAAGTGTTGCAAGTAAAGTATTTATTTTTTCCTACACAGGATATTATTTTGCATGTGCATCCAAGGGCAGAATTTAAGTTCTAACTTTATCATTACAAGTGGATCAAATTATAAGTGTCACATAAATCACTATAGGACAAAGATTACATGTACATTGGAGGTTACTTTCACAAAAAGAAAGGGATATTATTAGCCAAGTTATTCATATTACTTTGTTAGAAATAGAACAGTCAATTGTAGTTTGACTGGGATGTATATTTGTAATCAAGGCTATTAATGCCTCATTATATTAGCATGTTTATTTTATTCCTTTATTTATTCATGATAAAGGATAAAACTAAGATGCATGGGAGAGTATAATTGGTAGCGTATTTTTACGATGGGATGGGTGAATAATTTTGCTATATATTATGTGTGTAAATTGTTAAAAGAAAAAGGAGGAATTTTTAGACATAAGAGTGTTGAAATAGATTTTTCCAATTTTTTCCTTTGAATGAGAATTGATTTTTTCCTTTCCAATTATATTGAGTGGTGTGTATATCTCATTAATTCTTATGAATGTGAAATTACCCGATTAATCATCTTACCTTGATGCAACTTTAGTAATTTTTGCTTAATTTTAGTGTGCATTTTTTCTTGATGTCTTTGTAGTGATTCATTCCCTCAACATGGGTAAGTGCACAAAGTTGGTGGAAAATTCTGTGGACATAAAAACCCGAAATAAAGGAACCTCGATTGCGGTTTACATACCGCGATCGCGGTTTTATAACCGTGATCACGGTTCCTGAATTCTAGGTTTGGTAATTACCGAACCTAAAAACGCAATCGAGGTTAAGAACCGTGAGCGCGGTTATAAATCGCGATCGCGGAACTCGAGACAAAATTTAGCAGTCCCGCGACTCCTTATTTTCCTCATTTTTCATTTCAAACCATGATTTATCCTAAACATTTTTCACTCGCGCTTTCAATACCACCTCAAAATCGCTCATCGAACTTACGGATAGTGATAGATTCAACCATGCCACCAAGACGAGGAGGTAAGTCCCCGATTGTAATCGCTTTTTTGCATTTTAGCATTTTTTTTTTTTTTTGCATTTTCATGGGTTTTTTGAAATGTTTGTTTATGTATACAATTTTCTTATTTTATCGATTGCTCAAAGAAGCTGGAAATCATGTAAACCATCACAAAATTCCTCAAAACCTACCGAACATTCCTCAAAACCCTTTGGACATTCCTCAAAACCCTCCTCCAAACATTGATACGCCTCCTGTGGCTCCTTACGTCCCCATTGAGCTAGCGGGAATGCAAGTTAATATCATTAGAAGAATCTAAGAAAATAAAATTGTCATTGAGAAGCTAATTCAAACTATAAGACAAAATCATTCTACAAATCCATCCCGCATGACTTTAGCTTGATACATTCGCAATCATTTATTGGTTAAGTCGAGTCCAGAATTAACCAAATACATAGATGGAACACCTTTAGAAGTGCCTCGTAGGCGGTGGTATGCGAGATAAACTATCCTATGTGGTCGCCAAAGACAAAAAAATTGAAAATACCTCATTTGTGCATTATTTACCAACCCTAGAACCAATGCCCCCCTGGCAGATTTACTTGCACATGGTTCCCAATCCATTGGTGCCATGATGAGAATCAAAAACAATTTTGGGACCGATGGTGGATGGTTTTGATTATTCACCATGCAACAAGAATGAGGTTCCTCTTTATTTTTGAAGAAATTATATTGTGAGTTCATGCTCAATGAGGTCCCGAATTATTTTGAATTTTTTGACTTTTTTGTTTAGGAGGTGGCTCGCATAGAGTAGACCTAGTGCACGTGTAGGTCGCCTAGGATCCCCATGCCCCAAAACCCCACTACCTTCATTTATCCCTCCTACTGTGAAGGAGGTTGTGGAGATTGATACATTACATGCATTGAGGGAGCTCACCGACACTCTCACCTAAGCATAGTGACTAGATTGCATCTAGTGATGTTGGTGGGAGGCACCGGCTTTAGTGTACCACACCCCTATCGATTATGTGGTGCCGTATGCACCTTGCAGTGAGACATCATTTGCTGGTTCACGAGGATTTATTTTCTATAGATGAGATCTTTGGGAATGTTTTTGGCTGGAGTCACCGATATTGGTCTTTCATAGGTAAATTTCAAATAAATTTAAATAATATATATATATATATATATACAATAGTTTAATTCACATGTTTGAGATATTAATATATATATATATATATATATATATATATTTTTTATTGTATGTCATGTACATACATGTAAAAATTAATTTTTATTTTATTTTAAATAGCAAGAGTCAGTGAAGGAAACATCCAAATAATCGACATGATAGCTTACTATTTGGGTGTGTTTCAAATGTAAGTTTCAAGTTGTACAAACTTACATTTCTAATAAATCATTTGATTGCACTAGATTATTATTATAATTTTTTTCACGTGTATGTTGTACATCTATTAATATTTTTCTCTTTTATACACAGGAGCCTAGCGGGTCATCATCTGCTCAGGGAACTGAGGCTACTGCCATGCCTCACATGACTTTTTACGCAGGTTAGTAAATCTCTTTACACTTTGTTTCTAATTACTGGAAGTTCACATGGATTACATGCTTTGGACCTCTGTCATGTAGATTTTAATATTGATTTGTACATGTTTTTTGTATAGCTTATGACTGCTAGAGAGACTCCTCCATATATGCAGATTGTGGAGGCTACTGTAGATACTACCATAGCATCTGCAGATCCACTGACTGAGGTACACAATTTTTTAAATTTGTTAAATTTTGGAGGTTCATTATTTCTTATTATTTACTTAAATCTACAATATCAAATTTTTAGGTATATGTGAATTATTTGATTTGAAAATTAATTATTTGTATGTAGCTTACCCTCATGAGTCTATTGTTGTCCCGCGATATGTCAACAACAAATTGATAGGGATCATGACATTGTGGTAAGATTTCACATGCATTTTAACTAAAATGTACAAGTTTCTAAATTTTGAATGTATTTTAAATTTTTGGGTGTTAAAAACTTGTTGTTTATGAATGTGCGGAGTTAGGTTGCAGGCATGATTAGAGACACCTAGGACCACATGGATGAAATCGTAGTGGCATTTCCTCCACTACATCCCTGTGTCGTGGACGTGCTACTTCTAGTAGCAGGGAAAGAGAGGGAAGATGTTTCATGATTAAATTTATAGTCCACTGGATGTACATATGTGGTCATGAGTAGATTCACAGTCCATTGTATATATATAGCCTTTTGCGACCGCATGTGGTCCCATATGTACATTATGACACGTGCTTAGTTCAAGATGTACACATACATTATGAACTTATGTACATATCTATTTTAGAGACGTGCATCGGAGCACACTTTGTTTGATATATATATATATATATATATAGTCATTAATATGATTTAGTTAACACACATGGATATATATATATATATCCATGTGTGTTGGTTAAATCATATTTATGAATTTTTCAATTCTTCTTTAACAAGCAAGAGTGTAACGTGGTTAATCATCATCTTTGAATGGGTATATACCAATTTTTCTATATGTTCTTTGTCTTGTTTGTTTACTAATGACTCAAAGAGGATTTCACTATGAGACTTATGTTTGTTTTTCTTGCACTTGGATTTTTCAGAAGTAGTCTTGATTTTTCTTATACTCTTTTTATTCAAGTGTTCACACATCTGTACTTTTTATCCAAAGTATGCACAATCATCTAGGTTGATTGGAAAATATTTCTTATGATCCCCCTTCAAAATAGAATCCCTGATTCCCATGAATTCTGCAAATGTCTCATCATTATCAAAGAAATAAATTGGCATGTGAAATTTTTTATTCCAATCTATCGGTTCAGGATATAGTAGGGTAAATTTTCAATTGGATGGAGTATCTAATTATATGACAAGGTAAAAAGAACTCAATTAGGAAATATGTTACTTGAGTAAAGATCCTCGTATAGTCTCCATTGGGAATATGCATCGTTGTCAAAATGAGATGAGCCATCCTCATTTTTTGAATAGGTTGTGTCTATCTCATAAGGTGGATCATTATGGGGCCTGATTCCAAGGCCATGTTCAAGTTCAATTTAAAATAAGGAATGGGAAAAGGTTCTGGAACCTTCTTTGTGCATTGATTTTGCATCCTTGAATCCATTATAAGGTCCATGACATATACCATGCAGTGGAATTTAATATACTATGGATCTTGATGACATGATGACATCATGCCATGGTACCCTAAGGTACCCTCCTAGTGGGATCTTCTATCATATTCTCCTCAGATAGGAGACCACTGGAAATAAACTTCTCCAATGGTTTAGGGCATCTATCTCTAGTGATTTTGAATTGGAAGCATGGTTTTCCACGTGTTATGAGAGACACTGAGAGATCTTATATTAATAAGGCATGTTGAGGACTTAATTTATCATCTAGACCATTCTTTTGATATGTTGCCTCCAACAATGTTAAGGGATTGACCAATGATGGAAATTTCTTATTACAACTGAGTGAGTACATTTGGAACCAAATGTTCTTTGATAAAAAATTTTTTATAATGGGACAACGGTATCTGAGACAGAAGGACATGCAAAAGTTTCATGAAAAAAAAATGTAATTCTCTACAATGTGTGAATGGTTCTGGATCACTTGGGATGGTGATTATCTAACCTTCATGCCATAAATTCATACACTGATGGAAGGTGGAGAAAATGGCCTTCATGACATGGATCCATGGGCACCCTAAGAGCATGTTGTAAAGAATATCCAATTCAAGGATAGGGAATTTTTTAGATCATGATATGTTGGCCCTACTTATATTGGAACCACTATAGTACCTATTGATTCTCACTCTTCATTATATAATACTTGATGTGATTATAATAGTTTTTGTACCCAAATCAGTTTCTGAATGGCCTAGTTGTTTCACCAGTTTCAATATGCAGATGTTTAGATAGGACCCGCAAACCACAAGCACTATTTTGATCTGACGATGAGTTACAATGAGCTCTATGTATAAGGGTAACTTTTTCTCTTGGTTATTGCGTGGGATTGCATTTTGATGAAAAGAGATATGATCGTTGGAGTCAAGGTGTGTACTAATTTCTTGAAGGTGTGTGAGATCTATTTTTGTCGACACCCCTTAACTCATAAGTGTTTTATATAATATTTTCTTATGAGCAATGGTATAAAGATGCTAGATCTGTAAAACTGAAATAGTTAATTATATCTAGATTGTATTTTCATAATTTACAATCTTGGATGCTTGCATTGTTTTGTCTTGGAACAATTCACATATCGCATCATTCACTTGTGCAATATTCAAACCAATAGATCTATAGGGATTATCTGATAGTATGGAAAATGTTTTCAAGAGGTAGAGCATGCGTTATTTTAAAGAATATGGTGAGTATACTCTTAAATTGGTAATATGCTCCAAGAATTGTTCTTGTGATGATTATAAGAATAAGCTAGTGAGGCAGGTAGCTAGTTTGGTCTATGAAGAGGTTTCTTGAATCAGTATACATATAATGCTACAACTTGTCTGTAAAGAATATTTCACGGTGAAATGTGTATATGTCAAGCCCAACCATGGCATGTTATGATGCATTCAAAGTGGTCAATCAGGTCTAGAAGTGTGTTTCATTCCAAAATACAAGTATCTGTCTAGTGTCCATTGTGCTACATGACTTGAAATTTTCAAATTTTCTCTAATTTTGTAACCTACATGCCTGTAGGTGTTACTTAGTGCTTGAAAAAAATGCTCAATGCCTAATCTTGACAGGAGTACATATACATGATCTTCTTGAAGGTACTCTAGGTGATTTCGTGTGCTAGAAAGGCATTTTTTCGACAAGATGAAGCTAGATTTGGAGGGAAGGTTAATGATTTTATGATAATCAGTTTACAATGATATGAAAAGGATATTCTATAGAGCTATATGATGATGTGTATGATACGAAACACTCGTGGGGAAATTGTTTATTTAAAGGCTTTTGAGGTCTGTGATGAGTGTATTTTCTAAGAACAAGTAAGGTATGAGTCATGAATGCATTATTTCATCCCAATATGAACGCTACAAAAATGTGACTAAATCAAGTTTTGGTGCCTAACAAGTAGAGTTGGCCCAAAGATGAAGGTAAGAAGGATCATTTTTCTATTATGCATCATCTTTGGCATGTTATAGAGATGACTGTTTTAGGTACAGGTCTGGTATAGTGGATTCTTGAAGGTGAAAAAAAAGCTTTTGTGAGGAATGAATTTTTGCATACCTACAAGGTGAATGATGGTGCTCTTACTCAAAGAAAAGTTATGATGATGATTTATCAATGATTATCAACATGTTCAGATCATGCATATGTTATTCCCAGGGGAGCTTAGTGTCTCTATGCTTGAAAAGAGGCTAAAATTAGTTTTTGAGTGAAATTTCAAGATTTTGAGCTTATTTAAGACATTTGGTTGATGTTTCTAATGAAGAGGTGATCCTATCAGGAGGAGAAATATGAAGAACATGTTGTTAAATGTATGCCTTTGTCATTAATGTAAAAAATGGGGATAATTATATAACTGGTTTTTCATCAATGAAAAAGGGGGAGATTGTTGGCATGTAGTTTCATATTTAAGGTTGTCAAACGCTATATTTTATATTTTATAAGTGTAAGGTTTTCAAACGTTATATTTTGCAAATGGTGGGTCATGGCACCAAACTGACTACACCGGCACATCTGGGTGGCCAGGTAAATGCTAGAGGAGGCATTGTTTTGGTGCACAAAAGGTTCGTTGCTTCTGGGCTACTTCGTTCGAGCGTAGTCCCTTAAAAGCCCTGCGACCAAAATATCATTTAACTTCGACTGGTGACTACTCAGAATCTATGGCACCTCGAGAGGTCTCGTCTAATTTGAAACCTTAGTGTAGGGACCCTCTACAATATCCTCTCTCGCTTTTTTTTCCTTCTCATTTCGATGCTCACTGTCCTACTTTTGTTTTTGCAAACGCACGAAAATAGTGCGGTTGGAGCAGTGTAAGGTTGTCAAACACTATATTATGCAAACGGTGGGTCATGGCACCGAACCAATCAGCTGTCTTTGAAAAATCTAGGTGGCCATGTCAACGCTAGAGGAGGTGGTGTGTTTTTGCGTGAAAGGTCGTTGCTTCAAGGGCTACTTCGTTCGGGCATAGTCCCTTAAGAGCCCTGAGACCAAAATATCGTTCAACTTTGACAGGTGACTACTCCAAATCTGTGGCACCTAGAGAGGCCTCGTATGAGCTTGAACCTTGGGGTAGGGACCCTCTACAATTATCTCTCTCTATTTTTTCCTTCTCATTTCGGTGCTCTTGTTCTCCTACTGTTTGCAAACACGTGAAATAGTGCGATTAGAGCCAGTGTAAGGTTGTTGAATGCTATATTTTGCAAATGGTGGGTCGTGGCACCAAACTGACTATGTCAGAAAATCCGGGTCACTAGGTGAATGCTAGAGGAGGTGGTATTTTCACGCGTGAAAGGGTTGTGGCTTCCAGGCTACTTCGTTCAGGCGTAGTACCTTAAGAGCCTTGAGACCAAAATATCGTTCAATTTCAACAGGTGACTACTCAGACTCCATGGCACCTAGAGAGGCCTCGTCTAATCTAGAATCTCAAAATAAGGACCCTCTACAATAGCCTCACTCACTTTTTCCCTTCTCATTTCGGTGCTCTCGTTGTCCTACTATTTGCAAACGCACGAAATAGTGCAGTTAGAGCCAGTGTAAGGTTGTCAAATGCTATATTTTACAAACGGTGGGTCGTGTCACTGAACCAACTATGCTAGAACATCTAGGTGGCTAGGTGAATGCTAGAGGAGGTGGTGTTTTGGTGTGTGAAAGGTTCATTTCTTCGGGCTACTTTGTTCGGGCGTAGTCCCTTAAGATCCCCGAGAACAAAATATTATTCAACTTCGATGGGTGATTACTCAGACTCCGTGGAACCTAGAGAGGCCTTGTCTAATCTAGAAATTTGGCGTAGGGACCCTCTACAATAGCCTATCTTAGTTTCTTACTTCTCATATCGGTGCTCTCACCGTCTTCTTGTTTGCAAACACGTGAAATAGTGCGGTTAGTGCTAGTGTAAGGTTATCAAACGCTATATTTTGCAAACAGTGGGTCATGGCACCATACCAAATGCACCGGCATGTCCGAGTGGATAGTTGAATGGTAGAGGAGGTGTTGTTTTGGTGTGCAAAAGGGTCGTTGCTTAGGGCTACTTCGTTCGGTGTAGTCTCTTAAGAGCCCCGAGACCAAAATATCGTTCAACTTCGACGGGTGACTACTCGGACTCCATCAAACCTAGGAGGCCTCGTCTCGATCCGAAACCTCAGCACAAGGACCCTCTACAATAGCCTCTCTTAGTTTTTTCCTTGTCATTTTGGTGCTCTCATTGTCCTACTTGTTTTGCAAACACGTGAAATAGTGTAGTTGGAGCCGTGTAAGGTTGTGAAACGCTATATTTTGCAAACACCGGGTCGTGGCATCAAACCAACTATTTCGGAATGTCCGGATGGCCAGGTGAACGCTAGAGGAGGAGGTGTTTTGGTGCGGAAAAGGGTCGTTGCTTACAGGCTACTTCGTTCGGGCGTAGTCCTTTAAGAACCCCGAGACCAAAATATCGTTCAACTTTGACGGGTGATAACTCGGACTCCGTGGCACCTAGAGAGGCCTCAACTAATCGACACCTCGGCATAGGGACTCTCTACAATAACCTCTCTCAATTTTTTTCCTTCTCATTTCGGTGCACACGTGTAGGTATGCTCTTGTAAACACTTGGGGAGGAGTTTTTTTCAAATTTTGCAACATTTTCAAAATTTACAACATTTTCAAAATTTACAACTTTTTCAAAATTTACAACTTTTTCAAAATTTACAACATTTTCAAAATTTACAACTTTTTCAAAATTTACAACATTTTCAAAATTTACAACATTTTCAAAATTTACTTGACTTTTTCAAAATTTACAACTTTTTCAAACAATGAAAGCTTCTCTTAGCTTCGAGAATTTAAAATTCTCTACTAACAGTGCCAACCACATGAAGGTGGAAGCTTTTCTTGCACCACTAACCTAAACATAAAAGTGTTAGTCAAAGAAATTTAAGTTTCAAATCAAAACCATATACTATCTATATATGTACATAAAATACACAAATTTAAAATAAAATATATTCAAACTTAAATCTAGATCTTTAAACTAAAAATTTATATATTTATATAAATTGAAAAGAAATTATATATACCAGACATGAGCATTGTAAATTCATTCCAATGAACCATCAGGATTGGATCTACTCTGAATAGCAGACAAGATTTCTTCATGATTTGACTCTCGAACCTTCCAAATAATCTTGTTATTAGGCCTTCCTCGATATCTATACAGCTGAATATTTGTTGCTAGAACTAGATGTGAATATAAGAGTATTTTCTGTGTGTCTCAAAATCTTAAAACACCCAAGCAGAGTAGTTTTTAATGGATACCGTCGAAGCCAAGTTCCAAAGAACTACCACTAACCCTCGTAGGATACTCAATATCTTCCCCATCTATAATAGGAGAAGTAAAATTCTTTCTTTCCTCGATGCAATGACATAAGAAATAGTTTGTTTCTTCTTGATTGTCTTCTTTCGCAATTACTGCAAACACATGTGCTACAAAAAAATAACCAAGGTTGAACAACTCAAATTTAAATTACATATTAAAATTTCAATGGAAATAACTCAATATAAAATTAAATAAATAACCATAAATACCTTGTCACACCAAAATCAAAATTTCTTCAAAGTCCTTGGATGTTGTAACTTAATCTGCAGAAACAAGTCATAATGCTGAAAGTGTAAAGCAACAAATTTACACAGGAAATAACTCAAAATAATATTATATTTTTCTATTCATTCATCCTGTGCAATACATTAGGCTAATATATAGCCAATATAATAGACAAACCTCTTCCTATAAAATAGGAACAACTTACCCGTTTATAAACATACGGGTACAACAAAACTCCATGAATAATATATTGTTGAAACAATATATTCTTTCAAACCTAATAAATGTAAACATTAATAATTATTTTCCTAACATTCCCCCCCTTAATGTTTACATGGTACAACATATCTCGTTTCGATTGTAGCCGCCACCTCTCTGTGTGCTCATGATCAACTCATGCAAATGTGCAGCATTGGGCTTGTACAAAACTTGAACATGTGCCAACGCACATTTCTTCCACTGATGGTTTTCTCCGGCTTCTACCAACAACCTTACCAATTGGTTTTGCAGGTGTACCAAAAACCTTTCACACTTGGTTTTGCAGGATCACCAAAAACCTTACACACTTGGTTTTGCAGGGATCACCAAAACCTTACACAATTGGTTTTTACAGGTTTACCAAAAACCTTACACAATTGGTTTTTACAGGTTTACCAAAAACCTTACATCATGATTGCTACAATACTTTTGATCAATATTATACAATGTCACTACAAAAGGGAATCATGTAGGAAATATTGCTTTCAAAACTGAACAATCAAACATAATGGAAATGGAAATGGAAATGGAACAATGAGACCATGTTCCCCCTCTCAATGTGAACATTTCACTTATTCAATCCAAAACAGGAACTCTGAAATCATACTGCACACAACAAAACTGCAATTCGTGAAATGAAAGAACACTCACACACACACTGTCACCACAACTTCATGCGGCCCCGTCGTTGGCGACTGACGAGAGGTCGCTGAATGACCTCCATCCTCCTGTGCCTCCGTCCTCCAGTGTCATGCTGCTAGTTCAGAGAAATGTGCTCAGACTTCTTTTCCAAACTTCTCATTTTACGTAAAAGATGGTCTTTGTATTCTTTAGCTGTCAACCTTTTTCTTTTTAGAGATCTAGGTGGTTCAAATTCACTGTCACCTTCATATCCTTCTTCTAAATTTAGCATAGCTGAATTTTCTTGATCTTGTATATTTTTTATGTCTCTCTCCATGGTAATTGGTTCCATGAGAATACATTGTTTTCTTCTTTTCTTGACCATTGTGAGATAGGTGTCGGATACAACCGAAAATGCACCCTTTTTTTTTTGTTTTTGCGATTTTTAGACGACTCTAACTCTTGATAACAACTAAAAAATCCTAAAATCACCTATATGACATTGAAGGACAATAACACTTAAATTGACACAATGATTCAAAATTTATAATGACCTCTTCACCTTCCAAAATACGACTCTTGAATTTGACTTTTGTCAATACCAAATGACTTTGACGATATACAATCGACATACAATGACAACTTTTGAAAAAGACCCGTTATTTTGACACAAACACTACAATTTTTGGATTTTTACGACTCAAATTTTAGATTACAAAAACCAATTAAATACTAGAAAGTATTTTTGACTCCAACTTTAAAAGGATGACATAAACAATATAAAAATAAACAAATACCTTCAGCATTCAGACTTATGTCTCTATCCATAAATAGCTCTATATACTCAAACGTGTACAGTTTGGATGGTAACTGCATACATGCATTTAAACATGCCTCCAATCTAGCTGCTCTTTCCAACTAAACATAAATTTGATCCCACGTGGCTGTTGGAGGCCGCAATTTTTGATAAAACCTTCTCTTTAATCAAACTACAACCGTTTTATGTAAAATGAGGTTGGGCCGATCACTTTTCTTGGAGGAAAAAATGAATCTTCGAAGCTCAGCTGTAGATGCAAAACTGTACAGGCAGATAACAATATAGTATGTGGAGACAGTCACTGATCCATTGGCGCATGGGAATGAGACTTTGAAATCAGTAGTGCCTGTTGCCTTTCCATGCCATTTGATGCAGACCCGTTGCCATTACCAGACCTCCACGCCAATGAAAACCATATCTCTAGGACTTCGATCCACAAGTTCTTAAGAAAGACGAATTCTACATGCATGGATCACTGCATGGATGAGGTTTTTTTTTTTTTTTAACAAATCAATAAAATTTAGCATCTCACTAATAAGTGCGGGGACTATGTAGCAGGAGCACGAGATTTTTCACAGAACACAGGGTGAGTCAATGCGGATCCAACCAAAATTTGACACAGACTTTTGATATTTGAAAGAACACAAAAGCGTTCATTACCTGCCTAGGACTCCCTTGTAGAGAACGACTATGTATTATATCTTCCCAGAAATAATACAAATGGATCTGCGAATGTCTGAGATGTCAAGAAAGAATCTGAGTTCTTTTCCAACTCTGACTCGATGAATACGGTCTTCCTCCCACTGGCAGACACATAATTTGGGACAACAAAACAAAGCCGCCCCTGTAAACAATTATTTCTCCATTGAAGGAATGCAACGCTCTGGTACCAAATGAAAGTGCAGCAACAAATTTACACAGGAAATAACTCAAAATAATATTATATTTTTCTATTCATTCAATCCTGTGCAATACATTAGGCTAATATATAGCCAATATAATAGACAAACCTCTTCCTATAAAATAGGAACAACTTACCCGTTTATAAATATACGGGTACAACAAAACTCCATGAATAATTTATTGTTGAAACAATATATTCTTTCAAACCTAATAAATGTAAACATTAATAATTATTTTCCTAACAAATGATTGTGGAGGTTGATAACTAGGAAGTGGAGTTAGAGGCCTACAAATCCATCCTTCCACCCATTCTTGTGAGTCACACTCAACGGTGAAAAAATTGATACAAGATGCACAAAAACATGTCAAATTTCTTGTCCATACGGTCCACAAAGTAGCGTTTAAGCTACAAAATGAGTGCATATAACTGGACCGGTGAGTGTCATACAATCCTCGTAGTTAGCAATATGTTTTTCCTCTATCAACCAAAAATATCTACAAACGGTGGAATTTATTGAGAACCTTGGGCCATGTTGTCATGCGCACACCATTCCACTATGCTCTTTGCATCTTTTAATTCAGCACCATCTTTGTACTTCAACTCTTCTCTTGCAAGAGCTCTTTTCACACATGCCCTCGCACCTGTCATGCTCTCCTTTTCCATGTCTAGCCTCAGTGAAACTCTAAATATGTTGCACACCCATCTTGGACGTGCATTCTTCTCATCCAATAAAACATTCAGGCATTCTTAAACCGAGACGTGTAATTATCTCGACCATATATAATGTTGTTTGAAGTGGATGTCCCTATCAGACAAGTTTCCATAAAATAACTGGAAACACCCTTGCACAAATTCAGTAGAATGAGTACGATCATCACTGATATAAAAGTGGTACTCTCTTAAGATTTTTCGATCATTTCTCAGTACTGTCCGGAGAATGTAGAAATGCTATATGCACAAAAATGGCAACTTGTACTGAGTTGTAATATTGCGATTGAACCTCCATTTATGGTTGCAATGTGTAATTCTCTCACTAAAATCGACCACTTTGAAACAATAGTACCAATAAGAAATGTGTCTTTGCATAGCTTGAATTGTTCATCCAACCATCGAGCTCTATGTGTATGCCTCGCATACTCATAAATAATTTCATCCTTAAATTTTCTCATAAATTGAAAAATGGGCATTTGTTCTGTAACTAGCTCACACCGTTTCGACTCTTTTCCATATTTCAATTGGTATGCAATTGATTTATATTTATCAAATTCAACTAAAGTATGTCCTATTGTACCTTCAATTTTCTCATGGATTCAAATTTCCAATTTAGATAATCCGCCGCATGTACTACAACTTCCATCTAAACAATTCGACTATAAAAAAATTGTCCAACTTCTTTTTCACAAAATATAGTAGGAATGAAATCCCCTGGAAGATATTGGTGGAACTTGAACACCGCATTAAGATAACATAGTTTCGAATGAAAATTAGAACAAATACGTAAAAATTTACCATAATGCATCGTAAATTAAACATGTTTCCTACATCAATAAGTGGTGCAAGCATGGTTGATATTCATATAGAATGGTTTCAGCATTTCAAAAAAACCTTGACTAATTTTAATTTCAGATTCTCTTGTTCAAACTTACGAAAAAATGAGTTTTATTCATATCTAAGAAATGCTTTGGATGTGGTTCATGATTAGTAGAACCAACTCTTTGTTTTATAACATCTCTTGTATTAGGTGAAACTCTAGTTTTATCATGCCAAAATTGAATAACAACTTCTCTTATAGCATTAGAATTATTTTTTTCCTTACATAGTGCTCTAGTAGAAAATGCCCAAAATCGGCATTTTTGAGTGATTGAAGGATATTACATCTTTCAATTGCTTTCATTACATTTTTTCGATTAACTTGCAACATTCGACTTGTTTGCATAATCAAATGTTGTTTTTTTATTGATTCACTTACAACACTAGTAACAAGTACACGATGCACAATATTACTATCCCTAGTGCGTCTCTTGACACCAACAGTGTGATATGCATCATGAAGGTTTTCAACAATTGTAGAGGTTTGACCACGTATATTAGATGTTGTCAATCCTAAGGTGTTTAACGTAGGTCTCATTTTAATCAATTTAATCAAACTAACCAACAACTGAAATCTTTGGGAATCATTTAAAATTTCAAAATGATTATCCCAAATTTTAGTGGCTTTTCTTCTGATTTGTCATTCAGAAAGTTTGTCAAACATTGGTTTCAAAATGTTTTCATCAATTTCAATAAAAAAATTAGGTTTCTTACGTAAAATTCTAGGAGGTGTTTTTGTCAAATTTTGCTTGTCTACAGTTTCAACATGAATTTCCTTATTCACATTTTCATTTTCTCCTTCAATTTCAACATTTGCTACATCATGAGTATTTAATTCTTCTTCAACATTGATAAAGTAAAAACTTCTTCATCACGAGTATTTAATTCAACTTCAACATTGACAGAGAAACATTACCTAGTTCTTCATTGCTTACAATAGTTGGGATTGAAGATGAACCTCTTCTAGATTCACGAAGTTTCCCCATTCGCTTAGCATTTTGAATTTTGTTGGCCTCTAATTCATTTGGTGTTTTTTTACTTAATGACTTCCTTTTTTGACTTCGTTTTTGTCTTCCATGATGTTTTGCTTAGGTGATAAGAAAAACATGCAGAAAAAAATAGAATTTCACACTAATTTGTATAGTAAGGTCAGAGAGTAAAAATCACATGGTAATTCAGACATTGGGATGTGTGTAAATATGATTTATGAACCGCGAGCGCACTTTATAAACCGTGATCGCGGTTTATAAAGCGTGCTCACGGTTTATGTTAAAAAACCACGATCACGCTTTATAAACCGTGATCATGGATCTATCTGCCGAACCTAAGCCTCGGAAAATCTCTATTTTTCCCCAACCAAAGCTATGGAAGGTCATTATGAAGTGTAAAAGGGCGAAAAACCTCAAATCTGCTCTTCCAAAGACTTGAACCATGCTAAAAATGGAAAAAAATTCACAAAAATGGTGCCATCGCATAGGGGAGACTCTTAGCTTCGTATAAATATTGTTTTTAAAGTGAATAGAATAAGATAAATATCATTTTATATTTTTTTACTAACAATATCTCTTTAAGACATTTTTTCCCATGAATGTTCATGTCTACGTTTAAGATCAGTAACTTTTGTTTTGCTTATCAAAATATGATAAAAATTATACCATCACAAGCATGGAAAAATTATATACATTTTAAAAATAAATAATATTTGATTTCGATATTTTTGATATAGTTATGGCGGGCAAACGGAAAGCGCTCCGTTTTCTAAATATTTTTAGACCACTTTCACGGAAAAAATCATAAAAAAAAATATTGCTAAATAAAATAGAAAATAAAATCCATCCCAAGATAGACAACTAAATATAATGTTTCACAAAAGGAAAAATAAAATAACAAGATTTTGTCATCCAAAATGCGGGCAAACAGACTACAATCTTATAAGTTTTTTTCGAAAACAAAACTAAGTCATATAATTTAAAGTGTTTAATATAGCTAAACTTGTCCGTTTTTTACAAAAATTAGTATTTTAGAAACTAGATCCCGAATTCTAAAATTCATGTTTATATAAATTTTTCTAATTTAGAGTGCGTGTATAGCTAATAATCCCTACAAGTTGAGATTTTGCTGTTTTTTGCAATATGACGTCCATGGATGACCCTATATTTGTCCATCAACTTCTGTACTTACCTACACATCAAGTGATTTTGCTTGATATTTTGTTGAAAACTATTGGTTTTTGCATCAAAATCCATTCTCAAATTAATTTTGCATGTACTTAGTCAAAGCCCTCATCAAGTTTGGTGTATCACCCCAGTTTTTAATTCATTTAGAGTCATCTTTTCACCCTCAAAACCCCTAAAAATTAGTTTAAGATACATCAAAAAGAATTGAACTTGATACTAGAGACTTACCTTAACAATAGGTATACCCATAGACCTGAGGTGTTTCCATTGTATCTACTAAAGAGAGAGATCCAGAGAAATCTTAGAACACTGCAGTCATCTCTCTACAAAGTGCACTTTCGAGAGATAACAACTACTTATTCTTCTTCAGAGCTCAAAGTGCCATTGCAATCTACAAACCATTCTAATGCTAGGATGGCGTTATAAGAGATACTTTCAGAAACATTCTCCACTACCTCAAAGTTTACCAATTTCTTGATTCCCATAAAATTCACCTTGACATTCTTCAATACTCCTATAGGTTGTCTAGAGGATCCATCCGCCAATCCAATAAAGTACCTCATGGGTTTTGTAAGCATTTCCCATGTGGTTTTAGACATCATGTTAACATCTATACCAAGATCTAACAAGACCTTGGTGATGGTAGTGTCAAAAATATCCACATCCAGATAAATGCAATACTTGCACCATATTCATTGCATACGAGTAATGAAATTATTTTTCTAGTGGGTCCTCTTTCAATTTGATGGGAATGATGTATCCTTTTATCCTTATTCCAATATTTTCTGAAATATTTGAGTTTTTCTACTAAACCCTGATTGAGGGTCATCCTTGCCAATTATTTCAAAGTGTAATCACTTCTTCTTCACTAAAGCATATTTTCTCACATTCTTCATTCGCTTGTGCTACTTTTACCGGTGCTATCTTGTTCTCTAATTATTTTAGGTGTAGTCCTAGTCAAATTTATTTTAGATTCCACTCCTCTTTGTTTGAAGAATGTTGTTCTTGGGGTATCCTTATTATTTTCTTCCCTTTTGGACCACCTCGGTTTCAATGACACTTCTAGTGGTGAAAACTACCATGTACCATGGTTCTTCAATACCTCTACCCACTTTTTTTCCTTTCTCCTCAATTAATTTTCTCTTGTTTCTTCCTTATATCTTCTTTCGTAGTTCTTCCTCCATAAGTATTAGTCCTTGAATCAGTGATTCCTTTCATAGCAGCCCTTAGGACTTTATCTTTTACTATGGTAGCTTCATCCCAAGGAATTCTAGTTATGTGTTGTACCTTCCTCTGAGTATCTATGGCCAACTCTTCTGATCTTGTTGATCCACTTCTATAAAATTGTGTGGCTTCTAGGAAAATGGAATGCATCATGTCCCTTCTTATGAAAAAATCCACATGGATCAAGTTCTGTACAATTTCTTGCAAGGTGTCCATCTTGTCCAAATTTATAACAATTCATTGATCGTCATCTTAATATCCACCTCCTATATTATATCCCCATAATAACCATCATCATTATATCCTTGATATCCTTGGTAACCTTTACCTCCTTGGTAGTTATCATATCCTCCTCTATACCATCCTCTATATCATCCTCTATAGCCTCCTCTAAATCCTCTATGGTAACCTCTCGTGGAAATACCCATTATTATAACCTTGGTAATTTAGATTGTAATTGTTTATATGGTACCCACCTCCAAACTACGGTTTACCACCTTTTTAGTTGGGTATTGTGGTGTAGTTATCATTTTTTGAGATGGTTTTGTAGGTATTATAGGTTTTGTATTCATCTATGGTTGTGTAGGAGGAGGGTTAGGTTTTGTACTATTCATTACAGCCATGGCTCTCCTGGCTACATAATCCTTTAAATTGTCGAATGCATCAACCGAGGGGAAGGTATGGGGATAATGACTGTAATACCCATATGTGGTATAGTACATTAATTGATTTTTAGGTGGTTATACTTATAATAGATAACAAGCTTCCTCAGTGTCTTGGTACCAAAGCCTACATATTACGCACCATGTTCATTTAGATGGAGTGATGTTGTTGGATGAATGTTTCTGTGAGGAATGTACTCTTATTGTGGGTTCTCTTTTCACATTTTCAAAGTAGGGGCATTCAAGTTTCCTATTCCCTTCATTGCAATAGACCATACACCACATTTTTGGTCTCGAGTTACTCTTTGGTGGGGAATTACTCCTTAAACCTGCAGTCCTTTGAATTTCTTGTTGTAGTTTTAACTTGGCTAGTTCTAGCTGTACTCTTTCTAACTCTGTCTTCATTGAGGTTTATCCTTCTCTTCTCTAGGGTTGTGCTTCCAATTTGATATCCAATTCAATTGCTTCTTCCCATGATTTGAATTGTTGTGAATCCAGATCGCTCTTAGGTAAGGAAGTAATCCTGAAGTAAACCACTCTATCTTTTGTTTGTCTATTAGTGGTTCTTCCAATTTCCTAGTAACATTCTTGAATCTTTTACTAAATTCCATAATAGAATATCCTTCATTTTGTACTGGTCCCTCATCCTACTTACTCATTCTCGCTTGGGCTTCCAGAAATGGAAATTTGTCTTGAATTCTTACATAATATCAATTCACGGGTGACCATTTTCATATACCAACATAAAGCATCATCCCTTAATGAACATGAAAATTCTTCCTTCTTATCATCATCGGATGTGGTATTGTTCTACCTCTAGTAGTGGTCCAATAAGAACAAATGTTCTAACACATCAGTTGAATCCTTGTCAAAAATTGGCATCTTAATCTTCTGAGCCATTTTAGGTCAAGTACTTGGTCTTGTTGGTATGACGGTTTTCTGTTGAACTTGTTTTACTTTCTTTGTTTGATTGCGAATTGTTGGCAGATTATTTCTCCTTCCCTTGTCTCTGCTTAATTCAATATCAAAATATAGTTCTCCTAAAAATTATCATAATTCTATAACTATTTGTTGTCTTCTTGACTTTCTTCTCTCAATTCATTATATCTATCTTCCAAACTCCTTCCTTTATCTATATTTCCAATTGGTGTGTCAAGTGGCACATGGAATGGCATCCACTCGAGGGGTCACATCCTTTGGGTTTCTACATTGGTTGGAGTGTCTCTTTATTTGGCGTCTTTTCATAACTAACATTTTCAATAACTACTTTTCTATCTTTAATATTTCTTAATCTATGATCTACCTCTAACTCTTCATCACTTCTTCTCTTCTTATTCTTCTCCAATTTCGTATCTTGTTCCTCTTAGCTATATCTTTCTTCATTATTTTATTTTATCATTCCTATCCTTTCCTCTTATTCTTTAATTATATTTTCTTTTACTTCCTCCTTCTCATCTTCTATCTCTACGTTAATTCAAAATTATTTTAACAAATTTCTCATAACATTAACTTCCTCTTCATCTTATCATCTCACTTCAATCATCAACATGTTCCTTATCTCATCTTCTTTCTCGTATTTGCTTTCTAAAACCTTTGTAAATGTTGTTCCTAAAATATCTACTAGTGGTTATAGAACCTTTTATAGTATTGCTTGCCTCGTCATTAATTGATGTATTGGACTCTCTACAATATATTGTACCACGAGGATTTCATGGAGTAACAAAACCTATATGCTCTCCACACGATGCATGTATTATAGCAATACTTTAAGTGTCCAATTCCATTTCGGTTGAGCCAATTGGTGGCCTCCATTTGATGTGGATGAATTTCCTCCCTTATCATCTTCTTTCTTAGCGTTATTCACTTTCACCTTTACTTATTTCATCTTATTTTCTCTTTCTTCTATTTTGAATATCAATATTTATGCCATTTATTTTCATTATTTCTTCTTTACAACTAATCTCACTCTTTCTTGCATTTCCTTCATTTTAATTATCTCTTAATTTTCTTTTTAATTTTCTTAATCTTCCTATTCTAAGCCTCTAACTTTTCTATTTTTCTACTTTTATCCTATTTTTTATGTCATCCTATGTCCGGTACCCTAACCAATTCCCCATTAATTTATATAAGTCATGACTCATGGATCAACCCCTTTGCTTCTGCCATCCTTTGCTACTTATCCCCTAAAAGAACTTTTCTACTTCTCTAATTAATCATTTTTCGATCATTAATACCTTGATTAAGAATGTAACTGATTGAAGGAAATAACCATGGGATCCACTTAATACTTATTGTTTCTTGTTATCAAAGCTCATCCAACCCTGTATTGCCCACATGATTATGAAATAATCTAGTGTAGTCTCATACCAATAGTCAATTGCTTTCTGGTCCATGGTTCATCTAGGTATTTTACTATTGTTAATTTTTCTACAGTCTAGTCAAAAGGTTTTCAAATACATGTACTTCCATTTGGTCCTTTTTGCATGTGCTAATAAGCAAGACTAAAACTGATGCAGAAAATAAGACCAGAATTTTTCTCCAAATTCTCCAAAAGTTTCTACTTCTACCGCTTTATAGGTGATTTTCTATCTTTTTGATTCCCCTTTCACAAATATGTCAATCTGCTTTTCCCACCAATTTTCAATTTCTAATAATGTAGGTTTCAGTATCCAGGTGGTGAGATCTTTCCTGACATCCACTTAACATGAGAAACCTGGGATCAGACACCAAATGTTGACCTAAAACCCCAACAGACTTGTGAGGTTTAGGCACAGATCGATCAAGGTTAAGGATGTACGTAGGAAATACACCAAAGCATAATCCTAAAGACAAAAAATTAAATAACAACATGCAAGATAATTTAATCCCAAAACTCCAATCTTTATTCATATATCAAAATGCATTACATCAATACAATACATATACATTTCTTTCACTCTAATCTCTCTTTTATCTTTCTTACAATATCTCAAAATTGAATTCTCATGTAAGTATTCACAATCTCCCATTACATAATACATTGCTTACAATAAATATACAAATATAAAATCTATTCGAAGGTCACATCCTTTGACTAGTGTCTTTGTTGGATTTAGTCACGATGTGGTTTGATTTGTCTTCACTTCACTACATGTTTTCCGCTTGCGTGACGTCTTTCGTCTTCCATAACTCTTCTATGTGTTTTGAGGATTTTTGTCTTCCTCAACTTTACTTCTTATCTCGTGGATTTACTTCATTCTCGTAGTTATTCTCCTTTACCCATGGTTTCCATGGTTTATCGCAACTTATTTATTTATATAATGGATTTGGTATTTGGCGGTTTTTTCATTTTGTACGTGACTTCTCTATTATCCTTAAGACTATCTCTATATTTTTCCAGATATCTCCTTAACTTCGTGGCTTATACCTTAATTCTTTCCAATAATGATACTCATGAATGGGGTTTTCATGATCCTTTTGGACTATTTTCTCATGGTGTTTTTGTTATCTCTAAGAAGTGCACCCTAATTTAGGGATAACATTAAGGGTTATAAGCTTTCTTTATTCCTCACCGTTATCACCGAATCATAGCACCCCTAGAGATATACTTGAGCTCACAGTGTGATTGGATAACATGGGTACTATCTCCAAGTTGTGGGACTTGCTACTTGAGATAGACCTCCCAGAAAGTCGGTTCTTGCTCCTAAACTACCCGCCAAAATCTACTCTAATGCGGGATAGGCTAACTGTTCTACTCTAAATTTCCAAGGGACCAGGGAGAGAGAATGCATAGAATGAAAGCCTACACTAAAGCGGTGATACACCAGAAAAGGAGGGTGGGAGAGTAGTCTCCAAATGTGTGAAATACAGAGGCAAAGTGCACACTAGAAGAGGTGATGACAGTTCATCATAATCTAGCAAAATGCATTCACAATAATATTCCAAGAATACACAATGATAATGAATCCCTGCAAGAACATGATAAATAGACACAATATTCTTATAGAAAGATCAAAGGGGCAAGAAGAATGCAAGAAAACGCAGCAGGGGAAGATACATCCACAAACTGGTATTTTATTGCTTCATGATATGCACAGTTCAATCTATTACAAGATAAGGGCCTGGATCACCATGCAAGGAGTCCACTACGAGGGCCGGCAACACACTGGCTTCACAAAGCAATTTTGGAAGAGATTTGCTACCCAAAAACTCTCTCCTTTACAATGAGCCCAACACTCCAATTTATAGAAAAATGAGAAGGGAAAGAGAAGGGAAAATGGAAATCCCGAAATCTGTCCTTCAACCACCTGTAAGAGGCATTAAATTGAGTGAAATGATTGCACATTACTTGCAAAAGGCTCCCCATACTGTCCCATGTGCTGCAGCAGAGAAAGAATGATGACCATGCCTCTTAATTGCACTCCCAGCTACCAAATAAAACACTGTTCTGAACCTGGCCACGTTTTCTTAAAAAACTCAATTAATTTTATATCAAATCTGGAATTTCTTGATTTCTGTTCATTGGGCTCAGAACCACGATTCCAACGGTACAAATTTTGTGTGATTTCCTTGAGAAATGCAAAAGTTATGGCCTTCTGAGTGCGGGCAGCTATTTTGGGTCTGGCAGGCATTTTCTGTCATTTGACGGGAATGAGCATTGACTAACTGGAGCCGAATATATTTCTTTTATTTAAATATATCTACCCTCATTAAAAATAAGAGGATGTTGTGCTCGTTCCAGAAAGTCCAATTTTGTGAAAATCGGAGCTCGGAGTCAAAAGTTATGGCCGTTTGAAGTTTCACGGGCCAAACGTTGACTTTTCTTTCTCGCCTTCGGCTCCTTCGGCTATCCGCATCCCGCGCATCCCTTTGTCCCATTTGGCCCAGTGCTGAAGTTCCTGCTTTGGCCGAACCGGCCGGTTCGCGCAGACACTTGTCCCACTTGTCCCGAATCAAGCTGGGGACAAATTTTCCCACTCGCCTGGTTCTGGCAGTTTCGTATTTTTGTCCCGCAGGCGCGTCCCGTGATCGAAAGTTCTCATTTCGGCCGATCCGGCCGGTTCATGTACTTCACGTACCTTTGGCCCAACTGTTCCGGGCTGCCTTGACTCATTTCGGCCGATCCGCCTGGGTTATGCGTACTTTTGTCCTCGCAAGGCGTCGGATCGCCTGTTTAACAGCTTAGTCAATTTTAACTTTTCCGGCAGTTGATTTTCCGTCCCGCGCGTCCCTTTGTCCCGAATGTCCCAAATGCTGCGCGGACCGCCTGGCGGCCTTTCGGCCGGTTCGCGCCCTTTTGTCCCAACTGTCCCGGCTGTTGCGAGGACTAGGACTTAGCCATTTTTCGTGATTTTTCCTGGCCCGAGCTTGTTTTTTATGCAATTTTTTACATTTTCTCAGAACTTGCTCTCTTCTACTTGGACAGGGGAGTTAGAAAAATATGAGGGGACCCTAGAAACATGACCTTTCACCCTGAATCAATATAATTGCTTGGGACTAAAGAATTTGATGCGTGTTATCAAAATTACCTTGGGGTGAATTTTGGATAACAATCACTTCTATAGATACTATGAAAACACCTTAGGCCTTTGGGTTTAATTATTGTTGACGTGAGTCTCTAGTATCAAGGTTAGTTCCTCATTGATTTATATGAATCTAATTATTTTGAGTTTTTCAAGTTTAAAATAAGGTTATAACATAAATTTAAATTGGGGGATACACCGAAATGATTGAGGGTTTTGACCGAGTATATGAACAATTTTCGAGAGTATATTACAAGAGCACGAAATAATGGGTTTCAATTTTATCCTAAGGAAAACACTTGTGTGTTGAGGTATAAATCACAACAACAAATCAGCTAACATGCACACTAAGACTTAAAGAAAGTAAGATAATTACATTAGGGAATTACATTCACAAGATTTAATATAAAGATACACACCACTGCAAACAATTGGAAAGCTAATAAGTGGTTCTCATTCAAGGGTAAAACTTGAAAAAATATGCTTTAACACTTCTACAACAAAATATTCCTCTGTTGTGCTCTACAATGCACACAATATATATCAAAATTAATTCACCCTACCCTTCCTAAAAATAGGTTGCAGTCCATAATCACCCGTGTATGTTATTTTAAACCTTTATCATGAATAAAAAAGGAATAAAAATAAACACATAGTTTACAACGAGGCATTAATAGCCTTAGTTACAAAAATAGACTTAATCAAAGTGTAGTTGACTGCTTTAATTCTGAAATAATAAATTTGGGTGAATGAATTAGCTAACAATAGTTATTTTCTTGGTGTGCAATATTTCTCCAATGTACATGAAACTTATTATTTATCTTGAAACTAATGATTAAATAATAATATTTAATCCTCTGATGTGACACTTGCATATTCATCCACTTGCAAGGGTATTTTTGTCTTTATCTCTAATATGTCCTCTTGTGAAGGCATGCAAAATTACATTCTATGAAAAAATAATGCCTTTCTCTTAAATAATTAGCATAATTATTCATTCAATACTTTAGGGACCACCTGTTGGCATGTGTGCAAGAAAATAATACTCTTATTTTGTGAAAAATAATGTAATTAGGCTCCACTTTAATCATCATGCATCTAATGTTGACCCTTTGTGTATGCATTCTTTGTCTTCTTCTATAATATCCATACTTGGCAAAAGGAGTTTTTGTAAAAACAAGGTATTTTTACAAAAGTTAAGGTAAGAAAATTCTTGACCTTAACATATACATTATTAGCTTCATTGACTTTAGCATATACCTTTATTCTAATCATATTGGTCACCTTTTGATTTTTTTAACATGACACATATAATTGTTCCTTTTGATGATAATCATGCCATATAAGACTCTAGCTCTTTTTATTAACCATGCATATATTATGATATTGTTGGTCACCTTTAGGTTTTCTGGAACCACATTGTTTTAGACCTTAGTAAGGTCAATAAAATAAATCTTAATATCATGGAGCTGCCCCCCTTCCCACAATGATCCAACCCTTGTTTTGTCTCGTGGAAATTTTACTAACCCCTGGTTGAGTTGAGAGTAACTACGAGTTTGCATTGGACTTGGTCACTTGATCTAAGCCATTGGTTTCCATCATTTTTAATCCTCACCATCAATCGGTCTATGATGGATTTTAACTGCTAATTGAATATGAGCCTTTGATCTTGTAGTTGTGAATATGGCTCATTGATTTCTAACTCGGATCGCTTAGGGCTACTATGGTAAGCCCGTGGTTGCATTGATTTCGGTGTTTAGTTTGTAACCTTTGATCCTAGCACTCCTTTGATTCAAACCGCGATCCTCATAGTCACTTTGATCGGGTGGTTGGATTGTGGTTTGCATTGTGATCCATTGGAACCTATACTTGCAACTTAGAATTGTCGATGCTAATCCTTTGATTGGAAATTTATTTTTCATTGTGCATCATTCGATCTTGTATTGTTGGATCTCGCTTGTTGATGTGATAAGTATCCTCTAATGCTAAATGAGTTAGGTTTTTTTAAAATCTCATCGACCTTATCGCCTACTCATTTTGTTTTCTCATCATGAGCGATGAGGCCATGCTAAAATTTTATCAGACTACCATATTTTATCTTCTCAAGCTTGAAATCATGCAATTCTTGTCGTGGTAATGCTTTGTGCATTCAAATATTTAAATATTAGCTACCATTTTTTCTCTTTTCGATCTCCCGAGCAAGATTTTTGTAGAGGTGGCGGCAATTATTGAAATTACAAACTTAGTTTCTTTTTTATCTTTCACCATAGCGAGGTTCTTTGTTATCAATTTGTTATCTTTCTCTAATTGGGATCTTTACGAGGTTATCTGCGTGGCCTTTCAATTCTTGTTATGGATCAATCCGTTGGAACTATTCTTGTGATCTATGTTTATTTTGTCTTTCCTCAGTCACAATTATTGTGTGAACCAATCTTTTCTTCAACTGGTAAGTTATTCTTTTCTGCATAAAGTTCTTGTTTTAAGATCTAGATCTGGAAAATAATTTAAATGATTCAATTCTTTTTTACCCTAGTTAAAAAAACTCTTCTCTTGAATTCCTTGACATTTTGCAACTATGGTTTCAAAAACCTTGCATTGTTTGCGGTTCTCTACTGCGTCTCAATCTCTAAGCTTAAAAACATCTGTTGAAAACTTTTGGGTCTTGAATTTTATGATATGCTTTCAACGGGTTTGACGATCTAAACTCGGCCTGGTAAGTTCTTCTTCTCAAGACTTGTATTTTTGTAAAATAATTCAAGATTTATTTATGGCTGAGGGAAGAAGAACTTTTCTGAGTTTTTTTGGGTTTTTTCTTACATGGCCAAAATGAATATTGAAAACCAGGTTCATTTATTACTTGTATCCTTAAGGGTTTCATTGGCTCTGCTCTATTTATAGTGGCCTTGTTTTGGATAAAATTTGAGCCTTCCATTTTTATTAGCTTTTAATCAAGTACTATGTATCCCTTCCTTTTTTAAATGATCTTTTCTTGATTGGGCTCTTTTGTGCCATCTGTATCCAAACATACTTTGTCGTAAATGCTTTGAAATTATTCAAAACTTTGCATTCATGTTTCTGTACTATATTTTTAGATGCAATTCCTAGGTTATTTTGTGAATGTCAAATTATTTGTGTAGTTCACTATGTATTTCAATAGACACCATTATTATGCATTTGATAGCTCTATTATACTCGAATTCACTCCAATAACGATTTCATACCTTTATTGAAGGTATTGTTTTGAAAAATTCAATTTGGGCATTGTATTTTGTTGATATCTGATAAACTCGAACTGAGTTTATCATCATTGATTAGAAGCTTTGTACCTATCTTATATTAAATTTATTATATGAATGTAATCTCATGATATTTAATTAGAGATTTTTGTTTTGCCTTCAAGCAGACCCGTACTTTGTCTAATTTCACTATACTTGTGTATTTCTAAGTGACCCAAGATTTATCTTATGGAAATTTTAACTTGTGTCTCTTTCCTGATGAACAAGTGTTTTTCATATTTATGATTTTATAGTTCCATAAAAATTAAACTATAACTCTATTTGGAAATGGGTTATAGACTGTGGCTTTGTTTATTTTTCAATTTGTACTCCGAAACTTTAATTGATCCTTAGTCATTCAAACAGAACTAACTCTCCAATCATGGGTGCATACTTTGAAAAAGAATGATTTATAATTATATTTTAACTATTTGAAAGGTGATCAATAGATTTAAATGTCTATGATCATAGTTAATTATGTATTGTAATAATGCAATAAGCAACATACTTGTACTTCATTGACCTATACTTTTTCAAGAGCCAAGACTGGGTTGATGTTTTGATCTCTTTTGCATTGTTAGTGACTTTTGATCTTTTTGAGTTTGATTTTTTTCATGCAAGGCATCCCAATTTGATTCTCTTGTACCTGTACTGGTTCACCTTCAACTCTTGTTTTTCCACATCTTGACTCTGTTTTATTCTTGTTATATGCACTAAAATGGATTAAAGACTTGTTTTATTTGGTTTCCATTATTTCTTGCATAAGTATGAAGAATGAATTATGTACTTACTTGAATGGTAATTTGAAATAACACTATTGTAACATGATTTTATAGTGCCTTCATGACCTCACAAGCTCAACACTGGAATTTTGTAGAATGTATATTTTTATACCTGAAGTAATTAGTCATTCATTAAAAACTTGAAGGTAAATTCTAATAAGTTTTTCTTGAGTTAATCCTTCTTCCTTCATTGATAATGTTGATTTGTTTAGTATTTCTTTGAATGCTTGTTACTTTTGACATCATCTCGAGATACATGCTAAAACTGAAGATTTTGTAAATGTGCATTTCTTTTCGAAGAATCGTAAAATTTTGTTCCTTTCATTTGGACCATGATGGTCATCTTGCAACCATGTATTTGAGAACTATAATTGTACTTTATAGCTTGTTTGGAAGTTGAAAACTGGTCATAGTATTATGCATTCAAATTTATTTTTGATTTTAGACTCTATATTTGAACTTGAAACTATTGTTTTGTTTATAGTTATATGATCTTGATCATTTTGAAAGTTATGAATGCATTTCCTTATATAGCCTGGAATTCTATTTGTACATTTAATGCAATCTTCATTTGTTTGTACAAAATTCAAATCATGAATTTAGATATTTTTTGTTGCAATCTGTACTTGCACACTTTAAAAAAATAGTTAGAAAACAATAGGATTTTTGAACTCTTTTGCGTTGCATAGTGACTTTATTTTTCTTTCTTTTTCGTCTATCGGGATTGTTGTGAATGTCATGAGCTTCTGTCAGATAGTACTATTCATTTTTGTATCAGTTACTTTAATGTACCTTATAATTTACCTTAAACTTGATAGCACATTAGTATAGATTAAAACTTAAGCTCAAAACTAATATACTTTTTACTTTTGTTTTTTAGGTACACTATAGTTGTTGGATGATGTGAAAGATAATGATGGATCGGAACCGAGCAATGAAGACAAGAGAAAACCCAAGGCAATGATGGGTTTATTCTATACTTTTAGACTTTGAGTTTCATGTACATATACCATTTATTTTGATAATCATAAGTTACATCCCATAGATTGTGTGGGAAACATTGAATTTCCTAATGAATAAATGATATTATTTCTATAATTGAGTTTTGTACTTCCTTTTACTTTCATCTTTTATGATATGTAATGATTTTACAATGAATTAAACAACTCAATAACATACTTAATAACACTTTAATAATGGGAAATAATCAAATTGAAAGTACTTGTAACTTAAAAATGAGCTCTCAGCCATGCAAACAACAACTATGTTTTCTATTTTTGAGTCCAAATCCTCACGTCCGTAGCTATTTCCACTTTCCTCAAGGTTGTACTTTACTTCTATAGAGAATTTTCTAAAACTTTAATGAAGGTGAACATGGAATAACAACATAGGTAAGGTGTTACATTTAGCAATAACACACATAGCTGCATTTTGCTTTGTTGATCCACTTACTTAAACTTAAAACCTTTAAGAAACTATATGTCTTCCCCTTGGTTAGGTTAATATCATCCATGTCTTCCATCCAAAACAAATTTTTGGGTTTCCCATTTTTACAGAGTGAAAAATTTGTCAACATTTCGGTGATCCGGCAGGAAATATGCATGCTAGATTATAAGACCAGTTCCTTGGTCTAGTCTATTGGGCATGGAGTCAAAATCATATACCTAAAATATTCCTTTTTGAAAAAACTGACATTTTGAAAAACAATCTAAAATTTGAAAAGGATATGGTGAACTAGATCATGTGCATGAATGCACTTATTGAATTTAAATACATTGCAATGTGCATGAAGTACACTTATTGAAAGGGAAATCCTACTCTAAGCAACACCGTAAGATCTTTAATAATAGTGTTTGAGAAAGATACCATTCATAGGAATGGTAAGTTCCTCTCCGTTCACCTTAAAATCTGAAATACATTGTGCTCTTTGGAAGCTGAAATCATGTAAGGAACACTCTAGATTGTATCAAACTTTGTGTGGTTTTCCAACTTTACACAATCAACATTTTGTTTCACCACAATGTATCCTTCATTAAATACTCTTAACTTAGCTTTTTTATCAAAAATTCTCTTGATTTGTCTCGATTTTTCTCCACATTCAAGTGAGCTTGATCTCTTAGCTCTTGTAATTCCATCAGTTCTGCATAATGAACCTACATTGATATATTCTCAATTAGTTCCATCTTATGTAGTAAATCCAATGTGGGCATCTCAATTGAAATAGGCATCCTTGCCTCACAACCATAAACAAACATGTATGGTGAATTGTTGATCGATCTTTTAGGAGTCACTCTATCAGCCCAAAGTGCTAAATTTAACATCGATACCAAGCTCTTTGGTTTTCCTTGAGTGTTCTTCTAATAATCTTGAGAAGATTTTTATTTATACTTTCAGCTAATCCATTACCTTGTAGGTAATAGTTGGACAAAGTACTTAGCTAAATATTGTGTTTCACAACCCAACTCTACCTTGCACTAATAAAATCTAAGGAATTATCTAAAATGATAGTTGCTAGATTTCCAAATCTGTTAACAATACCTTCATAAAATGTTAAAATTGAAGTCTATCTAGCTTCCTTCAAGGCTATTGTTTCAAGACAACGTGTTAAATAATATGTTGTAGTCAATATCCACTTCTGTCCTGTTGAAATTCTTTGCACTCGTGCTAAAGTGGGTAACTTGAAACTTTGTTACAATGGATTTCATTGGTGAGTTAACCCTAAGCAAGTGGAGATTCTTTCAGTTCAATATTTGTTCTTCTAGATTAATTAAAGAATACATATAATTTGTAGCTATGTGTGCTGTTACAAAACATAATAGATCACATAGTCTACAATTTAATGATTGTATTCAACAAAATAACACAAAGCCCCGGAGGACAGTTGTGAAATCTTGATGAAGACTAAAAGTATAGAATAGGTGAAGTGTTAAGTTTTGGAACAACAATCATAGTTGGATATTCAAGCAATACCAAAATTCATTGCTAGGATTACATGTAGTTTAATGTTCTTTCCTTCGTGATTAAATACATTCAATTATGTTATTGATTTGTTTAATTCATTATACAATCCATATACAAAGCTGAAATACGTAACGGAATACAAAAATCAATTTCAGAATTCAATGTTTTATTCATAATGAATTTCAAATGTGCCCACACAAGCCCTCGGGACATAACTCAAAAGTAAATTACAACTACTTAAGTAAGACGTACATATGCATGAAAAATTAATTAAAGGAGTATGAAATAACCATCATTTCCTTGGGTTTCTTTCTGCTCTAGCAGATGCATTTCTAGGTCTAGATTTTTTCCACCTTCATCCTCACTTCTTAGCAAATGGCAATGTACCTGAAAAAAGAAAAGAAAGATTGTCAATCACAAGCTCAAGGTTGATTCATATTCCTATACTATCCAATTTCGTGCAAGTGGATCTCCTAGCATCATGAGGTGTAATCTACATGAAGATCAAAGGTATAACATATAAAATCACTATTTTGTAGCAGCATACATCACTCATTCACTTAGAAATTAGGAGAGAGAAAAAGTATGGAATAAAAGAAAGACCAAAAAGCCTAATGTTTTCTAACTAGTTTATCTAAATGTGTAGATATAGGTAAGAAGAAAGAAGTGATACATTCTATAACTTGAATCAGAAAAGTACATTTATTTCA
Organism: Taxus wallichiana var. yunnanensis; assembly: GCA_018340775.1. Taxonomy (NCBI): domain Eukaryota; kingdom Viridiplantae; phylum Streptophyta; class Pinopsida; order Cupressales; family Taxaceae; genus Taxus; species Taxus wallichiana. The sequence goes on from CM031241.1 coordinate 236,894,909, forward strand.
GTTCAGACTAAAGGCTGAATGTACAAATATGTACCTGTACTAATCCATAAAAGAAATGCAGGTTTAGTGCTACATTTTCTAACAACTAGAATAAGAGAAGTTACAACTGAAACAGAATGGAAAAAGGAATCTGAGAAAAATTTGACAAGGATTCACCATGTAAAATGGACATTTTACATCTTTCCATCATGTTATTTCAAGCTAGTACATGCTTAAATAAATCAAATAGTATGCAAGAAAGGAGATAATACATTGTATATTCAGAGCTATAGATTCAGATAAATACAAGTTACCTCGTGATAAAGAATATTTTCAGTTAAATTACAACTTAGGATGCAGAATATAATTCATGATGAATATTTACAACTCACAATACAGCTATCTCAACACATAGACAAGTACATAAGCATCAATGACTTACAAAGTCATGAAAATATTACAGAATAAAGTGAAGAAATAAAGATAGAGGTTATAAAAATCAAGTTGCATATCAAGATGGCCACTTCCAGAAGAATCGCTACGAGTAATGTATGAAAAGTACAGAAATAAATCAAGATGCTGCATCACTTCTACAGAGTACAAGTGCAACTACAAGTTACAAAGGAGCAATCCAAAAGTGAACTAAAGGGAAAGGTACATAACTGAATGTATAGGTACAACTATTGACAGAACAAGTAAAGCACCTAAGAAACAATTCTAAGGGGGTCATATTAGAAAAGCTTCATGATTTACAGTTAGCCATTCTGATCAAGATGCAACTATCTAGTTGATCATTTCAAGCTATAGGTTTTCAAGAATTTAACTCAAGAAAATGTTTCCAGTTTCAATACACAAGTGAATGGAATATCAAATCAACAAAGTGTCACGTAAGTTCCAAGATGCCTTAAAGAGTATCAAGGATCTCAACCGAATGGGATAAAAATCATCAATCTTACACAAGCTTACAAATGAATATATTTTCTCTTTAAAAATCCAATTGTGTTTCAAATCAATCAGAAGAAAGTCATTTCAAGACAATATTCTACATCATTAAGATTATCAAATATCAACCAAGTGTTTCAAAAGGTAACAGATGCATCAAAATTGTAGAATCTAAAGTTTCTAAGAATCTTAATGATTGCCAATTCATAGAATCAAGAAGCAATAAGAACAAAAAGCTTTATATAGAAGCACAAAACTGAGCCATTCTGATCAAGATGCAATTATAGCTTATATGTCTCCAAAAGGAAAATGAATATCAAATGCAGTAGGATATACACAGTAATTAATCTTCACCAAGAATAGTGAATGAAACTTATGATGCAAAGGGTAAAACCACAAAGTTGATTCAGAGTTTCTATTGTATTAAATGATGAGCATCTAACATTCATATGAAACACAAACTACTAGTGCAAGTGTTAGAGAAATTGTGTAGTTTTCAAACTTCATAAGAAGTTGTAAGAATGGACATATATCGAGTAAGATCATAATAGAATCTTAACACAATGTAATGGTTGTTACATATCAATACAAGCACAAGAAATTATGCATCGCAGCTTAGCTTTCAGTCATTCAAGTGACTAAAACAAATATCGATGCTACAAATTTCAATAAGAACATATTTTTAGTCAATTACGTAAATTAAAAAATTGAATTTATCTGAGAAGAAAGGATACTATTTTACATAAGTCTACAAGAATTTTTATCAAAACTATCATCTTAGAATACATGGAGAAAAAATGAAACAGAGGTTCCCCATTATGAGCTCGAAAAAGAGCTATACAACTAAAACTACATCTACATCTATAGATTCCAGCTCTTGTACAACATTAGAATGATCATGTAATCAAGGTGGATCAGCATAAATAATTATTTTCAACTCACAAAGACAAATTCATAGTTTATGCTTAGTACAACAACAAAAGATAATTATCAAATAATGAAATCCCCACAAAGAACTCCTCAGCTCTTGTTAGAAAAACAAATATGGAACTTCACTTGTCGGTATTGCAGCCCAAGGTTCATAAACAAAGAAAGGCATGGCTAAGTGTTACAGGTTGATCATATACAACTGAAAAAGAAAGGACAAAATTCACATTTCTATGTCATCTTTTCAAAATGTCATCAACAAAGATTTAGTAATGTTCAGGCATCAAGTAAAAAATGGATTATAAACAAATAAGTTGTCTCGTAAAAATAAAAACTCTTAAAGGAACAAGAAAGTAATAACTACAAAGATCATCTTGTGAAATTCCACTGAATCCATCTACAACTACTTATTAGTTTTCAACAGAAAGAAATAATTTTCAAGCATTTAAGAGTAGCCAACAAATTACAGGTTTGTAAGACAACCTACAACCATGTAACTTATAAAAATTGCCAAGTAATCAGTGGGGCAGTAAGGTTTTCAGTCCATATTATACACAACCTCATCAGTGGAATGATACAACTTTGAAAGAATGTAAGCTACCAACAGGAACCCTTTTTCAGTTTGGCTCAGAGTAAAAGAAAAGTTCAATATAATAAAGTTACAGCTACACAGAGCACAAAATAAACTATGCAAGCTTATTCAACAAGTTTCAACATATATTTTAAACTAATTTCAACAGTGTCAATCAGGGATAGGATCAATTTATTGTAGTAGGTTCACTTTAGCACAACCGAGCTTTAATTGGCTAGGCAAAAGTAAACAAATATGGCATTCTCTTCTCAAAAGTAAAGTGTTTAACAACAAAGAATGAAAGCAATCTACAACAAATGTGGATCAATCAAAGGTAGATAAATCCATCATTCAAGTTGACATTAAAATGAAAACTTCAACTGAAGGAAAAATTGAAGTGCAAGTTAGAGTACATTCAATCAAGCACCTAGAAACGATAAATAGAAAACACGTTTTCTTCAATGGCGGCCAACATAAAGGGAGGCATATAAACCACTATGAGAAAGAAAAGGAACCCACAAAAACTACAGGTAGCAGAGAAATCAATAAAAATAGTTCAGACAAGAAGGCACGAATATCCAAACTTTCATTTGTAATGGCCATTATATTCCAATGCAGAAGTACAAGAAAGTATAAATAATCATTAAAGTTAGAATGACAATGTACTCTTCTAAGAAATGGCACAAGTTGTAGGTACAAATCAAGAGAATGCACTAGAGTTTCATGGCCACCAAAACCCCTAACGCATTTTGCAGAAGAGTTTGCTAGTTTCTAGGAAAGGATTGAATCAACCCAGAAGATCTGGAGAATGTAAGTACAGATTAAGAAAATGGCTCAATTTACAAGGCCATTCAAAGACAATCATATTTTACAAGAAGGAAGAGCATAAAACTTACTTGTTTTAGCTGAATACACCGAAAACCTTGGAGATTTGATGAAGGAGCAAGGAAATATCAGATACCCATAAATGACTTTACTCTAAAAATGCTCTCAGAAAGTTCGCAGGCTCAAGAATCACTCAACAATCACAGAAGTTCAAAAAATTCTTTAGAATATTGTCAAGTAGAAGGGAGAAATAAAGAAATGATGAAAAATACAGATATATTTTCAAAATGACACAATAACAATGGTTCTGAAGTTCAAATAGACCATCTCTCATAACATAATTTTTAAGAAAATATTGCTCAAATGAAATGACATATTCGTACCTCAAAAACCCTCAAAGTGGTGTTTTTGCTAAAAATACCAGAGTTCGAAATGCTCAGTAACGTCAGCCACCACTAAATAATCTTGTACAGAACTCAAAAAGAATGGAAATGGGAAAAATATGCAAGTATTCAAGCCCACAGAGCTTCATAGAACAACAAAATGCATGCGTAGTGCCTCCAAAAAATAGAGATCATGATCAGGTAGATGAAGTAGAGAGATTGAAAGAGGTTCAATGGCGGCCACTTCAGAAATATCACAAAGAACTCAAAATATTGGCCATGACCACGATGAGCACACTCAGAAACTCGAGACCAAAAACAACAAAAATATAGATACAACTAGCTCAGAAAATTAATTTTAAGAATAACTGAGAGCTCAAAAGATTAATAATGGCAGCCCAATAACCACAAAGAGCTCTAAGTAGAGTGAAAGCCATATAATACATGTGTTCAGATGGAAGAACCCATCTCAAGAAAAAAATGGCGGTATGAAACTATTTTTCCTAGGGCTTCGCTGCTAAGAATGAGGAAATGAAAAAGACCAAGTGATAAGCTCGATGAGAATATACCTAAAATTACTAACCTGGGTTACCATCAGCGGCTAAGATAAAGTTGTGTAATGATCGAATAGATCATTATACAAACAATCATGCTAAACTAGAGTTACAATGTCAACGATGAAGACCATATTGGTACAACAAGAAATGATCAATCATCAAGCACCAACTACTATACAAACCACCATGGTTACACTGCCACCGACCACATTAAATGCCAAATCGAAACCCTAATAAAAGATAAAAATATCAATGGTCAGAGATGAATAAAGTCGAGAATCTGTTGGTGCTCAAAATTGTTTCGTCTATTTGTTCCTTGGAAATTTGTTGATTTATGGCCTCTATCATTTTATCCTTCCCGTGTTGTGTTTGGTTGGTCTTTGTTGCCATTTTTAGTCTCTGTCCCTAGGTCAAAGATCATGTATGGGTCCATATTTTCTCCTAGATTTTTTTCCTATGGAAAGGTCTCGTATTTTGATTTCCCAAGGCTTTGTCTTTCAAAACTCACATTTTCCCATTCCCTCTATTGCCACAGTTAGAATTTGTGTTCTTGATGTTCTTCCTTTAAATAATTGAAGAAGAATGAGTTGATGTGTCCCTAAGGATCATGTTTGAGCCTTGCAATAGTCTAAACTCTCTGTCATTGAAGAGAACTTCATTTTCAGGCTCAAATGCTCATGTTTTTGTATTTTACGGTTTGATGGGCATTTTCTCCTCACAAATTTACATCCTTGCATCTACAGGGGATGTGGCACCTTTTGGTTGGACACGGATTAGCTAAATACTTCAAAAATTCTATAAAAAGCCTCAACTCATAAATATGTCCATGTGGGTGAATGACGCTCGTTTGAGAATCAACTTTTGGTCTAGCTTTGAAGTAGCGCTAGTAGGACACGTGGAGGCTTGGAAAGATAAGGACACATGGAGGCCTCTCTGCTAATTTTGAATTTTAATTAGAATTTTCAATGGCCAAAAGGAGATCGCCTCGAGCATGACACGTGGTGCCTTGTGCCGGGTTTCAAGCATTCTTAAAAATTTCACCGTAAGAAGACATGTGGAGGCCTCCACTTGCTTTGCATTTTACTTAGACTTTTCAGCAGTCAAAATGAGACTTCCTTGGAGCATGACACATGGTGCCTTCCAATAGGTTTCAAGCATTTAGATAAATCTCACCGAACAAGACAAGTGGCGATCCCACGCTCGTTTAAGGTATCCAATTTTAGGGACCTCGTCAAGGTGCGCCATGGTGACACATGGCGCTTTGAAAATGAAAGAGGCAGGGAGGAAAATCATTGGGTGTAACTTGGAAATTTTTCCTATTGTATTCAAATGACTCAAAGTATGAAACTAACTCCGCAATCCCGAGGGTAAAAAGTCAAAATTCATAAGAGAAGTCAATAGCGGAGGAAAAGTGAAAAATTTTCCATTTGAGGGAAAAGGGAGTTAAAGGCATAAAGGGACCTAGGGTTTTGCTAGGACCCACTTTAGAAACTTGAAGTGGAAGGGCAGAGCTGTAGACGAAAAATGAAAATTTTTCCTTTTTTCCATAAAGATGTAAAATGTGTAAAATATAGCCGTAACTTCATATCCAAATCATATTGTACACGTGTCAGTCCAAATCTCATCAAGCAGAGTGGCAGATTTAAATAAATAAATTGTGCCAATTTTCCAAAAGTAGTAAAAAGGTAAAAATACATCCGAGGCCCTTTTTACCCGGATCTACTACATGGAGGGCTCAAATTTGAAGTTAAGGAATAGATCGACTTGTAGTTGTGCATTTCGCATGAGTTGGCGCCATTCGAGCTCCGTGAAGTTCGAGATGCATTTTTCATCAATTTTCATCGATTTTTTTCCAATTCATGTTGTTTTCACCGTAGGGTCTGAATTAATCAATTTGGGGGTTCAATTTGTGAATCCAAGGCATTTTTCAAGTGAATTTTTAGTCCGGTTCATGAAAATGTTAATTACTGATCCAAAGTTACAGAGTAAAAATTGGGAAGGGAAAAGTTGAAATGATGAAATGAAAGGGATATACATGGTACATGCATGGGAAGTGAAAAATGTGCTTCAATTTAAAGAATGATCAAAGTTTTGTAATGATTCAACTTTTGAAAGAACAATCGAAACTTTTTGTGAGTTTGTTAAATGTCATTTTTCAAAAATATTGCAAAGCAAAGGTTCTTCGAATATTCCAATTTTGGAGGGAAGATTTGACGGGCACAGTGAGTGAGTGAGTAAAAGTTATATATTGCATGAATTTTTCATTCCAAAGGTCGAGTTCATTTTCACGAGAAAATTTTGAGAAAAGCTCATCCTGTGAGAATTTTTTTCGTAAAACCAAAGTTAACTTCCTCTCGTGTTAGATTTTCATTCATGTTTAGTTGGTGACAAGTTTATAGCCATCAAAAATCTCTAAGATTGTTTAAATAACTCTCCCCTGCTGATGAATCTAATAAATTTTGAGTTAATTTGTGTCAAATCTCTAGCAAATTTTGTGTTTATTTGACTTTCGTAATGTCTGCAAGTATTTTTTCTTGTTACCATTGTAATCTTGCATCAAAATCACTTTGAATCACATAGATCTCAATCCTTGTGATAGTTTAGTGGCATCTCCAATTTCATTTTTTAGAAGAGATTTCATTTGGGAATGAAATATATGATTTAAAATCACTTTTTTTTCATCTGTTGACAAAGATTGTTTGTAATCCTATGGGTGTACCTTAGGCATGACTGATCTTAGATTTTGATGTTTTATTAGGTCTTCTAAATCTAGCCTTTGTGCTAGAATCTCAAATATTGTGTGAAAAAGTGCATGTCCTGGGCCTCCATTGAGGCACACCTTCCAAGTTCAAGGAATTATTTAACTATTTTAAAGCTCTCTATTATTGAGTTCTCCATTTGTTCTGAATTTTTGAAGGATCTATCAATGTCCAATCTATCTTCTTGATCTCATGACAAAAATTATTCAAATAACCAATCCCACCTATACTACCCATGTGTTTCATTGTGTGTCAACAAGAGAATATAAACCATTTAATAAAATGCACAAAGAAATCAGATCACACCATGTCTCTAGTAGCCTCAGCCTTGTCTTGAAATCATTTCCATCATTTAGTAGTGACAAATCTATTGAGTTTGAATAATGGGAAATTGATCATGTTTTCTCAAGGCCATATCCATATAATCTGCATAATACAAGAACATATTCACCCCCTTCACAAAAAAGAGGATACAATACAGGTTCTCTTACCTTAGTTGAGAGGCACAACCTAAAATAGTGAGGATAAGATCAAATCATTTCAAGGCGCTACCAACTTCTTCAAATCTGAAAAGTGCTAATAAGTAATATAAATTGCTTCCCGGCTAAAAATGACATATAAATAATTTATCTACCTCCGAGTGTCTTGTAAAACCCATGATTCTACTCAAGTTGGGAAGGATATTAAACTGGGTACCAACACACTTCTTGCGCCATTGCTGGGGAGTATTTCAGTATTTTAATGCCCTAGTAATACGTTTTATGTGATTGATGTGCAACTACATTGCTGACCATAATTTTTGAGTCAGATTTATAAGGGTGGAATGAAGAGTATAGTTTTGAGTTTAATATTTTTAAGTGTCTCCAATTTTTTGTTTCAAACTTTGCACCAAAGATGAAAAATTGAATGAAATAAGATAAGATCTATTAAATATTTGCATAGTGCTGATATTTGTCGTCATTTGATAGAAATTCATAGTGCATTTGCACAAACTAGGTGAAAGTCCTTAGTGGCAACTCCTTGTCATTGTTATATTTTTATAAATACCAAGATCTTATCATACACTAAGTGAAGTTTTTCACATTAAATCTACAAACCATGAAGGAAGTGTTATCACCGAATCACAAAGACCCCGTGCATGTATTTGAACTCAGTTGCAGTGTGATTGGATAACATGGGTACTATCTCCAAGTTGTGGGACTTGCTACTTGAGAGCACCTCCAGAGAAAGCTGGTTCTTGCTCCTAAACTACCTGCCACAATCTACTCTAATGCAGGATAAGCTAACTATTCTAATCTAAATTTCCAAGGGACCAGGGAGAGAGAATACATAAAATGAAAGCCTACACTAAAGCGGTGATACACCAGAAAAGGAGGGTGTGAGAGTAATCTCCAAATGTGTGAAATACAGAGGGAAAGTGCACACTAGAAGAGGTGATGACAGTTCACCATAATCTAGCAAAATGCATTCACAACAATATTCCAAGCATACACAATGTTAGTGAATTCCTGCAAGAACATAATAATAGACACAATATTCTTGTAGAAAGATAAAAGGGGCAAGAAGAATGCAAGAAAACACAGCAGGGGAAGATACATCCACAAACTTTGTATTTTATTGCTTCCTGGTATGCACAGTTCAGTCTATTACAAGATAAGGGCCTGGATCACCATGCAAGGAGTCCACTACAAGGGCCTACAACACACTGGCTTCACAAAGAAATTTTGGCAGAGCTTTGCTACCCAAAAACTCTCTTCTTTACAATGAGCCCAACACTCCAATTTATAGAAAAATGAGAAGGAGAAGAGAAGGGAAAATGGAAATCCCGAAATCTGTCCTTCAACCACCTGTAAGAAGCATTAAATTGAGTGAAATGATTGTATATTACTTGCAAAAGGCTCCCCATACTGTCCCATGTGCTGCAGCAGAGAAAGAATGATGACCATGCCTCTTAATTGCACTCCCAGCTACCAAATAAAACACTGTTCTGAACCCGGCCACGTTTCCTTAAAAATCTCAATCAATTTCTGATCAAATCTGGAATTTCTTGATTGCTGTGCATCGGGCTCGGAACCACGATTCCAACGGTACCAATTTTGTGCAATTTCGTTGAGAAATGCAAAAGTTATGGCCTTCTGAGTGCGGGCAGCTATTTTGGGCCTAGCAGGCGTTTTCTGTCATTTGACGGGAAAGACCATTGAATTACTGGAGCAAAATATGTTTCTTTTATTTAAATATATCTATCCTGTGGTGTAGAGGACGTCGTGCTCATTCCAGAAAGTCCAATTTTGTGAAAATCGGAGCTCGGAGTCAAAAGTTATGGCCGTTTGAAGTTTCGCAGGTCAAACGTTGACTTTTCCTCTTCTGTCTTCGCCCATTTCACGCTTTCACGTCCCACGCGTCCCTCGCGTACTTTTTTCCCAGCTGGCATAGTGCTCCTTGTGTTGATTTCGGGCGAACCGGCCGGTTCGCATCCATTTGTCCCAAATGTCCCAAAGGCGACCCTCTCAGCAGTTAGCCAATTTTTTTTTTTTCTCTTTTGGCCGGATCCGCTTTTCGCGCCCGCCGCGTACTTCTGGCCTGATTGTCCCAAATGCTATTTGGGCCACCTGGAGGCTTTTCGGCCGATCCGAGCATTTTTGTCCCAAATGTCCCAATTGCTCCTAGCACTAAGACTTAGCCGATTTTCACAATTTTTCCTGGATCAACCTACTTGCCTTTCGCAACCATTTTTCACATTTTCTCAGAGCTTGCTCCTTGCTTCTTTGGCTAGGGGAGTTAGAAAAATATCTGAGGGAACCTCAGAAACATGATGTTTGCTCTGAATCAATCAATTTGCCTGGGACTTGAATATTCTGATGCATGTTATCAAATTACCCTGGGGGTAAATTTTGGATAATAATTTGGCAACTCAGCGGGGTCATCTGCCTGCTAGATGTGGAACGAATAGCTGTTTGAAGCAATCCATTGGGAATGGAGTCTATTTGATAATATCTCAGCTGATCTGAAATTTGAAAGCTTTTATCAATGAGCCATTTGACATTTGTTGAGCTGGTCTTCTCATGGCGAAAAATTCTTTTCCAAGAACTTGATGAATCGCAAAACATGCACATACTAAGCATAGGACATGTGCACAAGCACTTAGGGAAATAAAAACTACTCTAACAGCAGTACAATGTGCATAAGCACTTAGAGGAATGGAAAATCTAAATTAATATTTACAAGGATGAGAAGCTATCTTTCTAGTAGCAGCGTTTGAGATAGATTCCATTGACCGGAATCTGCAATTCTTCACCATCCAACTTAGCCAGTCGGAAAGCATTGCTACCTTTGCATTCGATGATCATGTACGGGCCACTCCAGATGGCATCAAACTTGGAGTGCTTCCTGGTTTTGCACGATCAGCATCCCACTTCAGTACCAAATCTCCAGTTTGCAATATCCTGGCCTTAGCTTTCTTGTCAAAACTCTTTTTGACCAATGCTTTATCCTTTTCTATGGTCTGCATTGCGTGCTCTCTTGTCTCTTCTAATTCCATCAGCTCTGCATACCTGATTTCCATAGGTTCAAACTCAGCTAGTTCCAACTGTTTCATGAGTTCCAATGCTGGCAACTCGAGTGATATGGGTAGAACTGCTTCCTTTCCGTACACAAGCTTGTATGGAGAGCTTCCTGTAGACCTCTTGGGTGTGATCCTATCAGCCCATAGGGCTGATTTGAGCTTTGTGTGCCAAGTTCTTTGATTTTCATCCAGAGTCCTCCTGATGATTCTTAGTAGGTTCTTGTTTGTAGACTCGGCTTGGCCATTACCTTGAGGGTAATAATTTGATGAAGTGCTGAGATACACACAATTCTTGACAGCCCATTCGGTGATCTTTGTGCCAAGGAATGCCAATGCATTATCTGATATGATAGTGGCAGGGGCACCAAACCTCATGACTATCCCTTCATAGAAATCTAAGATATTAGATTCATTTGCCTCCTTGAGTGCCACCTTTCTTACCCACTTGGTGAAATAGTCTGTTGCTGTAAGTATCCATTTGTGGCCCTGACTTGAATTGGGATTGATAACCCCAATGAAGTCCAATCCCCATTGCATGAATGGCCGATTTACTGAAATTGGATGAAGGGGCAGCGCTGCTAACCTTTCTTTCCCCGTGAAGAATGCACATTTCTTGCATTTCTTGACCCATGAGTAGCAATCATTGAACACAGTAGGCCAATAGTAACCAGCTTTCATGATTTTGAGAGCTGTCACTCATGGAGCAAAGTGGCCTCCTGCTTCCCCATCATGGAACTCATGTAAGATCTTCTCAACTTGACCTGTTCCAATGCATCTTAATAGAACACCATTGATGTCCTTCTTGAACAAAACTCCGTCAACAAGCACATATGGAATGGCTTGTAATCTGAAGTATCTCCTTTTTGCTTTGCTCACTTCTGGAGGGCACAAACCTATTTGGAGGTAATGCACAAGGTCTTGAGTCCAACATGGGATGGATGCATCATCAGCTGGCTGTTCTTGATCATTCTGTAGTAGCAAGACAACATCCTCTTCACTTTTTGACTCGTCTGGTTGTTTGGAAGCGAGCTGCTCACACAAGCCTTTGCCACGAACTAGCTTGGTCACTTTGATTTCAATATCATATTCCATTACCCGAGTGATCCAACCTGCTCTCTTCTCATTTAAATCCTTGTTTAGGAGGAAGTCCTTGACGCCAGCATGAGACACCAGCAGTTGAATCTTATTGTTTGAGACCAAGTGTCTGAACTTCTTCAAGCTCCTGATGACAGCAAGGACATGCTTTTCGATGAAAGAATACTTTATTTCGTAATCTTCCAAGGTTTGGCTGAAGAATGCAATGGGCTGCTCTGAACCTTCTCTATTCAGCTGTGTCAAGATGGCTGAGATTGTATCTGATCCTCCAAATGCATACAACATGAAGTCCTTTGAGAAATCTGGGTTGATAAGAGTTGGAGCCTGCGATATTGCATGCTTGATGTTTTCAAAACTCTCTTTGCCTTCTGCTGTCCATTTGAATGCCAGATTCTTCTTCAACATCATTGTTAGAGGCTTCACAAGAGTGGCAAAATTAGGCACAAATCTGCGGACAAAGTTTATCCTTCCTAAGAAGCTTTGGAGAGATTTCTTGTGGTGTGGCAATGGAAGCGTTCGGATGGCTTCAACCCTCTCAGGATCAATTGTTAGCCCTTCCCTAGAGACAATGTGGCCCAACAGTTTGCCTTCGTGTGCCAAGAATACACACTTCTTTGGATTCAATGACACTCCAAACCTTCTACACCTCTGAAATACTTGTCTGAGGTGAAAGAGATGGTCTGCTGCATTCTTTGAGAAGACAGTGATATCATCTAGATATACCAGCACTATCTTGTTGATCAAGCCTTTGAACACCATATCCATAGCTCGCTGAAATGTTGCTCGGCATTTGACAGTCCAAATGGCATCTTCTTGTAAGCATACGTGCCCCATTTTGTAGTGAAGGCCATTTTGAATTGATCTTCTTCCTTTACCATTATCTGATTATAGCCTGAATATCCATCTAGCAATGAAAACCTTTCTGAACCAGCTACAACCTGTAATATTTGTTCCATTGATGGAAGCGGATAATGGTCTTTCAGTGATGCTCTATTTAGATCACGAAAGTCCACACACAATCTTATTTCTCCATTTCTCTTTCTTACCGGCACCAAGTTTGCAACCCAACTTGAGTGTTTGATGGGGAAGATGATACTGGCCTCAATGAGCTTGCCTAACTCTCTTCTCATGAGAGGTTTGATATGAGGATTTACTGGCCTTTGCTTTTTCCCCGATGTGCTTGGATTCCAGATCTAACTCAATAGTATGTTGTGCCAACTTTGGATTGAAACCTCTTAAATCTTTGTAAGTCCAAGCGAAAACATCTGGGAATTCTTGACAAAGCTGAACAAAATCAGATTTCTCTTGTGGAGTACTTACTTTGCCAATTTGTAATGTCTTGCCTTCATCTACTAAGATAGGTTCTGAATCTTCACCCTTTACTTGAATGTTCGCCTTCTCCTTCCGGAACTGATCATTCGGGTTGAAGATTGACTCCAAGGTTATGAGGCCTTTTGGTAATTTGTTGGTTCTCAGCTGCACCACTTGGTCACCATACTGCTGCTCCAGCTTGTCTTGATTTCTCATGGAGAACTCAGCTTCTTCTTGCAGGAAATTAACAATTTGCTGATCATTCTCGAAGACTTGCCAACTTGTGTTGTTATCTGGAACAGCTGGTCTCACAACCACTTTGATATGAGGCTGAGTTTTCTCACTTTTGATACTTTCTACAACATCAAACACAGCCCCAATTGCTGCCAATTGCATCGGTGGCTTCATTCTTTTTCTTGGGATGGAAATGATGCTAAAAGCTTCAAAATCTTCAATAAGATCCCATACCCGATTTTTGTAGTTCTTTAATGATCATTTTTGGTAGGATTTTTCCTTTGACTTGGTTTATGATCAGCTCACTATCACCAAACACTTGTAAATTCTTGATGCCTTTCTTCTTTGCCCAGTGCAGTCCATGAATTAAGGCTTCATACTCAGCTGTGTTGTTTGAACAGGAAAACTGGAAATGGAAGGCTGAGTAATACCTTATACCTTGCGGTGAAATGAGCATAGCTCCTCCTCCTGCACCTTGTCTACTCCTTGACCCATCAAAGAACAGCTGCCATACTTCATTCTTGTCCTTATGATCTGGCTTGGTGATGCTGGGAATGGGTTGACTTTCTTCATGTATGCAATAAACTCCTAGCTCAGATTCTTCTATTTCTTGATAGGGATCAAAAGCATGCACTTTGCTTGCCCATTCATCAAGAGTCAAATCTGGGATGCTTCCAACCTTGGTGTCAGCTTCATCAGTGCTTGGATACTCTTCTTGATCGAACGCTGAACAGTTGGCATTGATTTGGCTTGGAGTGTAAGGCTCAATGTGGAAGTTTGCAATAGGTTCTGACCTGATTGTAGCCTTAGTTCCATACCTTGTTCTGAACAACATGTGTGACCAATCTGCCGAAAGATAGCCTCCAATTTTAGCAGTGAAGTCTCTTGACAAGCACAATGCGAAGAGTGGTGGCAGGTCTATGACTGACACATCTTGTAACACTGTTACGTTAGGACATGCATGCAGTGTGAGGCTCAAACCTTTGATTACTCCAACCATTGTCACTGCTGTCCCATCTAATTGCACTACACCCTTAGAGAAGACTTCATATTGGAGTCCTAGCTGATCAGCTATTTGTTTTGGCATTACTGAACTACTTGCCCCAGAGTCAATCATGCAATTATGTACCAACTTATCTCCTATGATCAATGAAACATAAAATGGAGGGGGCTTCAACATTTTACCTTGCTGTCCTCCATGATTTCCTTCAGGCTGGGCAGCATTTGTGAGTACCTCCTCTTGCATCTGGACATGGTGATTTGAAGTTGACCAGTCCTTCATGGCAGCTTGTAGCAAATCTCTTTGGCCTAGGATGGATAGTGATTGCCACATTGATATGTTGACATTTTTCTTCTTCATCCGATCAATGATATTGAATGGGGATGAAGCATCTCTTTGTTGTACCTTGGCCTGTACATTCATTCCTTGTGTATGGGCAGCAACAATCGGCATTTGAGTTGGCCTAGGGGCCGTTTTAGGTGCTCCTTGTATGTTTGGAGCTACAGTTTGTCTGCCAGCGGCTTGTGGAGTGATAGAAGGTTGTGGATTACTGGAATCCAATGGCTGTTCTTCACCCAAATTTATCCTCTTTGACCTTGTGTTGGCTGCAACACTCGAGAGGGCATTTGATTCATACCACGTAAATCTTCACCGCCAATTGAAAAGAGTAGTTTCGTTTGGAGATGTTCCTTGCTGAGATGCTTCCTACTGCTGATCTCCTTCGTGGCTGGACTCTTGCGACCCACCAATGGTTTGCACCATCAGGGCCTAATTTAATGCACCGTTAAAGCACATTGATTGGTTATGTGGCTGACTGCATGGGAAACACCAATCATACTCTTGGGCCATGTTATTTTGGACTGGCACCAAAGCTCTGGATGTAGATGCAACATTGGGGTTGTAGGACTGAAATGGTCTATTGGCAGGAGGCCTTGCTTGATTCTGATTTGTAGCTGGATTGGGTGGTCTTTGAGGTTGATATGGTTGCCTATTTGGTTGAGCTTGAGGCTGATAGGAAGGTCTAAAACTTTGAGCTTGCTGTCTCTTGAGTGTGACCAGCTCATTACCTAAATTTTGCAATTGTTTCATAACTTCTTGAAGCTCATTTGGGGCACTTGGAGATGAAGTGGAAGCTTCATTTGAACTTTGATTTCTAGGAGTGGGAATAGGAGCTAAGACAGGTGCTTGACTAGTACTTGGGCTCTCCAAACTTGGGTATAATGGCATTGGGGGCCTGGGAGCTAGCTTACCAGCTTGAATAAGACAATTTTCAGCCCTAATGGCAATGCTATAAGAAGCAGGTAAGGTTGTGCCTCCCATAGATTGAATTAACATAGAAATATCAGAATTCAAAGCTTTAAGATAGTATAGAAAAGCACCTTCTACTGTTGGCCTGACTGCCACCGGAATCCTATCCCAAGACCTTTGAAATCTGAAATTGAAGTCAGTCAGCTGCTCGTTGGGAGCTCTCTTGATAGTTGTCAATTGTTCTAGAAGAGACAAGTTGTCTCCTTCTCTCCAAAGCTGCTCATGGAGAACTATGCATAATCGATTCCACCGTGATAGAACCACTTCAAGGCCCCTAAACCATTGCAATGCCTTCCCTTTGAACGAAGACGCCAACAATTTGACCTGCCACATCCATTTCATTTATCTCGTGGATTGCATAGACATTAGCAATGTCTTTGACATGATCACTGTGAGTGGTATGATTTTCTCCAACGAAAAATGGAATGTTCTTCAATGCTGCAATTGGAACCGGATTCGTGCATGAGGGCAAGTGGGTCTGCACCAAAGTGAAATTGTGAAGGGATTTAGTGGTTGTGCCATTCTGATTGGTCTGAGAACCCTTGTTGATGCGAGAAAAGGTCTACCAGGTGGAGGTGTAGACAAAGTTCTATTAAGTGGAGACGCAGATCTTTGAGCTCTTCTTCCCCTTCTTTCTCTGCCTAGAGATAGATGCAGATAAACAAACAATCCTTCCTCCCTAGTTCTTGACCTGGTCTATATTCTTCTCATAAATTTTTCAGGATTGGACTGCAGAAACCAGCGGATTATGCCTCTTTTGGAGTTTCCAGATGTGTGATTTTAAAGCTCCTTCAAAGCTGGAACTTACAACAAGTGCACATCAATCTTGTTGTAATGAAATTAAAGACATCTTGGTCCCACCTAAGGCGTGCGTTTGAATGTTATCACCGAATCACAGCACTTCGTGCATGTATTCTCTCTCCCTGGTCCCTTGGAAATTTAGATTAGAATAGTTAGCTTATCCTGCATTAGAGTAGATTGTGGCAGGTAGTTTAGGAGCAAGAACCAGCTTTCTCTGGAGGTCTGTCTCAAGTAGCAAGTCCCACAACTTGGAGATAGTACCCATGTTATCCAATCACACTGTGAGTTCAAATACATGCACAGGGGTGCTGTGATTCGGTGATAACAGGAAGAATATATTTCTTCAGGAGATACCCAAGGAGAAAATTATTTCAAGAATTGGGAAAGACAGTTTTAGAGGAAAGAAAATTTTGGAAGGTTGTTTAAGGTCGACATCTAGAAAATGAATATCCATTGGTGAGTGATATTAGCCTTTGATAGAATATTATCACTCTTCTTCCAGTTGATTCCGATTCAAGCAGTTTTCTCATAGACTTGTTTACTTCAACTAGTGCAGTCCTTTTGATGTACCTTGTGAGTTCCTTCTTCAACTGCACTGTGTGTGTTACAATTCTAATAAAACTTTCCAAGAAAATCAGCACCTAGAGAATACCAATCTTGTGGACCACATTCTTGAGCCCCAAAGATCTTGCACTCCTCATCAGCTTATGTCACCCCCAAGATCACCTCCACCAAAAAACATGGCTTAGCCTCCACCTAGGCCTCCATTTGTGGTCAACACCTTTGGCCCAATAAATTTTAGGGGAATGGTTGGCTATCCTAATGTTGTGCCTCAGGATGTCAGAAGTATATTACCAAAGTTCCAAGGGAAGAATGCCGAGAATGTGATTAGCATTTGAAACTCTTTATTAATATGATGGAGGATTTTGAAATTAGATTTGAGGATGTGTACATTAAATTGTTTGTCCATACTTTAGAGGAGGATGCTAGGGATAGGTACAAGGCCTTGCGAGATAATTCTATTGATTCATGGGATTAAATGAAAAATTCATTCAGTGTAATATGGTGAAAAGATCGATCCCAAGTTCTTTTTATCATAGTTTGTGAATATCAAGAAGAACCCAAATGAATCCATCCGTGACTTCAACACAAGGTTCAATAAAACTTTGAGGAGATTTCTAGTGAGTTTAAGACCATGTGATGAATCTTGTTTGATAAAATATTCTAATGCATTTGATAAAAAGGCTACATATTACTTGAGGGACAAGAACTATGGAAATTTAAGGCGAGGCCTTCACCATGGCACTTCAAATTGAGAATAATTCAAGGTTGTTGGGAAACCTCCTAAGAGAGATGGAGTTAACTTTGTAAACCACGAGAAGCCTCAAGCAAGCAAGAGTGTAGACTTTGAGGAAGTGGCACCTGAAAACTTTGGTAGGGGATGTCAAAGATATTTTCTCAAGTTGGCAAGAGCCGAGAAGGAATTTGACAAACATCACAAGGTTAGCCTAGATAGCAAGCACAAGATAGATTTGGAAATCACCATAGGAATGAGAAGAGATTTGATGACAAAGGTAAAGGGAATATTGGATTTAGAAATAGGAAATCTTAGGCCAAGGAAAGTAAGGTAGTGCCTGATCCATTAAATGCTAGAGTGGTTGTTGTTGATGATGTAAATCAGATTGACTAGTGTGACAGATGTTTATTACCCCATCCTCCATGTGGAACAGATCAAAAAATTGAAGAGGAAGATGATTATTGTAATACGGATGATGATGCTTGCATGATGGACTGCCCTACAAACTCATGTCAAGGAGCAACATCCACTGAAGTGATAAGTGCAAGGACTATTGCTAGCTTTTGGGATTGCATCCAACGGGTACATCTTTTTCCTCCTTCTCATGTTTTAGAAATTGATAATGTACAAGCCTTTGAGCTGCCCAATAATTATTTTGAATACTTGAGGGCATTGATGATCAAGAAGTATGATGGAGGTATACCCTCAGAAGAGGATAGGTAGTTGCTTATGAATGTTGTGGTGGCCCAAGAGGAGTATAACACAAGAAGTAAGGCTATTAAGGGAGCTGGGCCTCAGGCCAAAAATAAAACCCCATTGCTTTCTAATATCCCAAAAGATGTTCCTAAGAAAGAAACATCTCGCTAAGAGACTCTGTTGTCCTAGGTAAAAGTTATGCTTCACTCCATGCTCAAATTGTTAAAAACATTGTGCCATCGATGAAATTTCTAGCCCTCCTTTCTTTGTTGTTTTGCCTAAATATATTCCTTATGACATAGCTCAAGTTTTGATCCAAATCAAGGTCGGTGTTCCAATTGTTGAGCTAGTTATAATCCCCGAGCACAAGAAGAGAGCACTTGAGTATTTGGGATTGAAGTAGGAGAAATCTGTCGTAAAAGGAATGTGAATGTTGTAGAAGCTCCACTTGCTATTACAGAGGTAGGAAAGAGATCAGCATTGGAAGAATTTGGTGAACCACCGTAGGTATATTTGGGAACATCTTTGGTTTAATATCAGCCGAGTGTTGACCTTTTTTCACAACTTTGATCTTCACGGATAGGTTGCTATATAATTATATGTTTGACTCGAGACATCATGCAAGGTCATGTCTTTGGAAGTTATGAATGAGTTAGATATCAAAGTAATAATAGCGTGCGACAAGTGTACTTCCATGGATTCTAGGAAGTTCCGGTTGTTCGACGTGTCAAAGGTTTGGTGGTGTAACTTGCAGCCTATCCGGGTAATAATTTGAAACTTGATGTTGTAATTGTCGATTTCCCTACCAAATGGGGTATGTTATTGTCAAGAAAGTGGGCTGCAAGTGTTGGAGGGAGTGTCTAAATTGATATGTATTTTTCCACCATTCCCATTGAAGGTAGCCTTGTAAAATTATATGGAGAGAAGAGGATGTTGCATCTAATTGAGGATCCAAACAATGCTTCTTATGAAGTATTATTTGCTGATGTTGATGTTGATAATTTTATTGGGTTTGTTGATGGTAAGGAGCACAAGATGGATAATTATAAGTGCCTTGAAGAAGTAGGCTCTCCGTGGAATTTTTATTTGATGGAGCTTGCTCCAAATTTGGTAATGGTGCTGGTGTTGTTGTGATCTCTCCAAGAAAAGAGGAATTTGTTTTTCTTTCAAACTTAACTTTGAATACACGAATAACATGGTTGAGTATGAGGCATTATTATTAGGGATGATGATTTCTTGGAAGTATGGTGTAAAGGATTTCATTGTAAAGGGATATTTTGGTCATTTGTCAAACAAGTTAGAAAACTATATTCAACAAAAAAAAAGTGAATGAAACATTACAAACATGCAGTTTGGGATATGATTGAGATGTTTGATTCCTTCAACATTTTTCATCATGATAGAAGTTTAAATATGATTGTAGATATGATAGCAGTGTTGGAGTCAAGATTTGACAATTGTACCATTTCTCCGTATTGTGAATATGATGTTGAAATACTCACTAGGCTTGAAGTCCCGATAACATCAAGCATTGAAAAGTATTTTATGATGATGCTCAAGTTTAGAGGTTTTGTAGAACCAAGGTGAGTTTTTGGATCAGCATCTTGATTTATAACCATTGGTATGTAATGTTGATGGAAAAGAAACCTTGTTTGGTAGGAATATCATTCAATTGAAGACTAAAACCATCCATAAAGGGCTGGTTTCTCTTGAGTAAAATTTTAACAATGCTGATTGTCTAATCAATAGAAACATGTTTGCATCTAGACATGTTGAAGAGCATGACTTGGGAACAAAGGAGAAACCAAGGAAGAAAAGAAGTCCTATATCCAATTTTTGAAATAATATCAGGATTGTTTGGCTTGGTCTTATTTCGAGGTGAAAGAATATAAAGAAGACTTATTCCAAAATAAAATCCCTCTTGAGAAAGATGCCAAACCATTCGGATAGAAGAAAAGGCCAATTAACCCACTCCTTTCTCTAAAAATGCAAGAGGAATTGAAAAATTTTAGAGATGGAGGAATCATTCAACCCACAAGGTATTCTTCTTGGGTTGTAAACTTGGTGCCGATCAAAATGAAAAATGGAGATATCATACTTTGTGTGGATTTCAGAAATCTGAATAGAGCATCAATGAAAGACAACTATCATCTACCCAACATGGGAAAAATGCTGCAATTGGTGACTTGTTCTAAAGCTTTCTACTTTGGATGGTTTTTCCAGTTATAAAAAAATTGTTGTCAAAGAATCAGAGATGATTAAAACTTCCTTTACTACTCCGTGGGGAACATATGTTTTTGTCAGGATGCCCTTTGGTTTAATGAATGCTAGAGATACTTTTCAAAGGGCCATGGACATTTATTTTGTTGGCTATATCAATGATTTTATTGCTGTTTATCAAGATGATATTACTATTTTTCTAGCAAAAGAATTGACCACGTGCAACATTTGGAAAGAATGCTGATCGGATGTAGAAAATATGGCATTTCACTCAATCCAAAGAAGTTTCATTTTGGAGTGCAAAGAGAAAAAATAATTGGTCACATTGTGTCTAAAGAAGGAGTTATGATTGATCCACAAAGGATAGAAGCTATCAACAAGATCTCGGTTCCAAAAATCTAAGAAAAGAATCCAATCCTTCTTTGGTCAAATTAATTTCATTAGAAGGTTTTTGTCTAATTTTTTTGAGTTGACTCTCCCCATTACTTGCATGTTGAAGAAGGACCAGGATATCAAGTGGGAAGAGGCTTCCCTTAAATATTTTGATGGAATCAAGAAAGTGTTGAAGCATGCTCCTATTCTAGTAGCCCCAAATTACAAGAAACCTTTCCAAATCTTCTCCTTCATTTCGAGCACACCATTACATCTATTTTGTCGCAAAAGGATGATTATAGAGCTGAAAGACCTATTTAATTCTTTAGTAAGGCATTGCAAGAAGCTGATTTGAAATACACAATCATGGAGAAACATGCATTTTCCTTGGTTAAAGCAAAAATGTTTTTAGGGCTTATATTTTGAGTTCTAAAATGTTTGCTTATATTCCTCACACAATGGTGAAAGGCATATTATCAAAGATGGAAATATAAAGAAAAAGGTATATATGGGTCAAAAATTCTAGGAGTATGATATAGACATCCAGAGCACAAAACTAGTAAGAGGTTTAGGTCTTGCCAAGCTCATGACTAAAAGTAATCAGTAGAATGCTGAAGTAAATGAGGTAGAGGAAGAAAGGACAGATGTTCTTGAGACGTTTTTGAGTTCGAATGGTGGAAGGATGTAATATTTTATCTTAGGAACTTATGCTTCTCTGGGCATTTGAATAAAAATATAAAAAGATCCCTCAAGATGGATTCTCAAAAATATATCATTACAAACTTTGGGTTAGCTTCGAAGAACCTTGAAGGAATCCTCTTGATATTTGTGAATGAAGATGAAGCTCCCAAAATAATTGCTGATTTCCGTGGGGAGTTTGTGGAGGACATTTTGCTGGAAGAGTTACTACACATAAAATTCGAGGGCTGGTTATTGGTGGCCAACTCTTTTCAAGGATGCATCTTAGTTGGTTATAAGATTTGCTAGTTATCAGCATTTCTCTAGAAGATTGAAAGCTTCAGGATCACTTCCTTTGTACACTTTATCAATTGAACCTCCTTTCAAATAATGGGGGCTGGACTTTCGGTGAAATATCTAATTCATCAAGTGCAGGACACAAATCGATTTTGGTAGCTACTGATTTTTTTACAAAATGGGTGGAAGCAATCGCCACTAGGAAGGCAACGTAAAAAGTTATAATGAAATTCATATTGAATCATATCATGTGTAGATTTGGAGTGCCAGTCAAGATTATTGCTAATAATGCCATGAGTTTTAGATTTGGACCTTTAGTGGCAATGTGCAGAGAGTATGGGATAAAGTTGACATATGCCTCTAACTACACTACACAAGGAAATGGACAAGCTAAGTCCATCAATAAAAAATTGTTGAAGATCATTAAAAGGAATTTGGAATTGAATAAGAAGAAGTGGGGTGAGCAACTAATTTTTTTGTTTGGGCTAACAGGATCACTGCCAAAAGAGATACTTGTAAAATCCCATTTGAATTAGTATATGGAACACAAGCTCTGCTACTCTTACATCTGCAATTGTCTTCATTTCATTTTGTTCAACAACTTGAAGAGCAATAATTCAGTCTATATGAAGCAAGGATTAATTAGATTATTGATCTTGATGAAGCAAGAAGAGCATCCCATCGAGGCATGTAAAAGTTAGAGAGAGGATGAAATATTTGTTTGATAAGAAGGTAACCCCAAAACTTTTAGTATTGGAGATCTTGTGCTATTATGGGATATCGGGCATAAAGATGAGGTCAAGCATGGTAAATTTGATGCTTTGTGGATGGGACCATATTTCATTAACATAAGAATTGGTGATAATAACTTTTTCCTCGAGGACTGGATGGGGAATTGCTTGAGCTGCTTATTAATGGTAGACATTTGAAGCATTTTTGGATTGATCCCCAAAACTGAAGTTTGCATATCACTTGTACAATGTACAGTTTTGTTTGTTTTTGCTTTGTTTTTTGTTTTTTGGTCGATTTATGGTTTACCTTTGTGTGGAAGCCATTTTTGTCAGTTTATGAGCTATTTTTGGGTGTTTTGGCTTGTGACTCAATTTTCCCAATGGATATTTTGACACTTGTTCTACTTTTGTTCTTGTGGCACTCACAGGGAGTGCCCATCCCCGAGTTAGAACTGTGTTGGTGCTCAAAATTGTCTCGCCCCATTTGTGTCCTTGGAAATGTATTGATTTATGGCCTCTGTCATTTTATCCTTCCCCATATTGTGCCTGGCTAGTCTTTGTTGCCATTTTTAGTCTATCCTTGCGTCAAAGATCATGTATGGGTCCATATTTGTCTCCTAGTTTCTTTGTTCCTCACGGAAAGGTATGTATCTTGAGTTCCCAAGATATGTCCCTTCAAAAACTCAAGTTTTCTCGTTCCCTCTATTGCCACAATTAGAATTTTTGTTCTTGACATTCTACCTTGAAATAATTGAAGAAGAATGAGTTGATGTGTCCCTAAGGATCGAGTTTGAGCCTTGAAATAGTCTAAACTCTCGAGAGAAATTAATTTTCAAGATCAAATGCTCGTGTTTCTATATTTTATGGTTTTACGGGAATTTTATTCTAGTAAAATTTGCATCCTTTCATCTATAAGGGATGTGGCACCTTATGATTGGACACGTCTCGGTTAAATACTTCAAAAATTCTATAAAAGCCTCAACTCAAAAATATGTCCACGTGGGTGAACGACACTCGTTCGAGGATAAAATTTTAAGTTTGGCTTTGAAGTAACATAGAGAGGACACTTGGAGGCTTGACGAGATGGGGACACATGGATGCCTCTACTTGCTTTGTATTTTACTTAGAATTTTAAACGGCCAAAAGGAGAGTACCTAGGAGCATGACACGTGGTGCCTTCTCACTGGGTTTCAAGCATTGAGAAAAATCTTTTTGTAGCAAGACACGTGGAGGCCTCCCCTTCCTTTGCATTTTACTTAGAATTTTCAATGACCAAAAGGATACTTCCTCGAAGTATGACACGCAGTTCCTTTTGCTAGTTTTCAAGCATTCAGACAAATCTCATCAGAACAAGACACGTGGCGAGCCCGTGCTCGTTTAAGGTATCAAGTTTTTTGGAAAACCTCAAGGTGCATCATGGTGACACGTGGTAGTTTGAAAATTCAAAGAGGTAGGGAGGTGGATCATCAGGGGAAATTTGAATTTTTTTTCTCTTGTATTCAAATGACTCAAAGTATCAATCTAACCCATGCAAACCCGAGGGTAAAAAGTTAAAATTCATAAGAGAATTCAATAGCAAAGATGCGGGATGGCAGAGGAAAAGTGAAAAATTTCCCTTTGAGGGAAAAGGGATTTAAAGGCATAAAGGTTCCCGGCATTCTGCTTGGACCCACTTTAGAAACTTGAAGGTGAAAGGCAGAGCCATGGAGAAAAAATGAAAATTTTTCCTTTTTCTAGAAAGATGCAAAATGTGTAAAATTGAACCACAACTCGTATCCGGTCATATTACATCATGTGTCAGGCCCAAATATCATCATCGAAGTAATAGAGGAAATCAAGAAATTGTGCAAATTTTTCAAAAGTAGTAAAAAGGTAAAAATATGTCCGAGGCCCATTTTTACCCGGATCTGCCATGTGGAGGGCTCAAATTTGAAGTTAAGGAACATATTGATGGTAGTTATGCATTTCACCAATTTGGCCGCCATTCGAGCTCCAGGAAGTATCGAGATGCATTTTTTGCATCAATCTTCATCGATTTTTTCCAATTCATGTTGTTTTGGCCTGCGGTCCGAATTAATCAATTTGGGGTTGAATTTGTGAATCCAAGGCATTTTTCAAATGAATTTTACTCTGGTTTGTGAAAAACATGAATTACCAGATCCAAAGTTACAAAGTAAAAATTGGGAAGGGAAAAGTTGAAATGATGAAATGAAAGGGATCTACATGTGTGGGAAGTGAAAACGTGCTTCCACTTTGAATAATGATGAAATTTTTGTAATGATTCACCTTTTGAAAGAACAATTAGCAAATTTTCGTGAGTTTGTTAAACGTCATTTTCTACAAATATTTCAAAGCAAAGGTGCTTCGAATATTCCACTTTTGGAGGGAAGATTTGACGGGAAAAGTGAGTGAGTGAGTGAAAGTTATATATTGCATGAATTTGTCATGTAAAAGGTCGAGTTCATTTTCACGAGAAAATTTTGAGAAAAGCTCATCCTCGAGAAAACTTTACGAGAAACTAGGTTAACTTCCTCTCTGTTAGATTTCCATTCATGTTGATTTGGTTATAAGTGTATAGCCATCAAAAAGCACTTAGATTTTTTAAATAACTCTCCCCTTTATTACGAATCGGATAAATTTTGAGTTCATTTGTGTCAAATCTATGGAAAATTTTGTGTTTATTTCACTTTCGAATGTCTGCAAATAGTTTTTCTTATTCCTATTAAAATCTTACATCAATATCTCTTTGAATCACACAAATCTCAATTCTTGTGATAGTTTAGTGGCAATTGCAATTTCATTTTTAGAAGATATTTCATTTGAGAATGAAATAGACGATTTAAAATCACTTTTCTTTCATTTGTTGACAGAGATTGTTTGTAAGCCTTAGGGCGTACCTCGGGAGTGACTAATCTTAGATTTTGATGTTTTATTGGGTCCTCTATCTCGATCATTCGTGATAGAATCTAAAATATTGTGTTAAAAAGTGCATGTCTTGGCCTACATTGATGCACACCTTCTCAGTTAAAGGGATTTTTGACTATTTTGAAGCTTTCTGTTATTGAGTTCTCCATTTTTGTGAATTTTATCAAGGATATGGAAAAGTCCAATCTATCTTCTTGATTTCCCACCAAAAAAATATTCAAATAACCAATCCCACCTATAATACCCCCTGTGTTGCATTGTGTGTCAACAAGAGAATATAATCCATTTACAAAAATGCACAAAATAGCCGAGGATCACACCATGTCTTTAGTAGCCTCATCCTTGTCTTGAAAGCATTTCCATCATTTATTAGTGACAATTTTGTTGAGTTTGAATAATAGGAAATTGATCATGTTTTCTTAAGGCCATATCCATACCATCTACATAATACAAAGACATCTTAACCCCCTTAACAAAACAGAGGTTGCAATACGGGTTATCTTACCTTGGTTGAGAGGCACAACCTAAAATAGTGAGATTAAGATCAAATCCTTTCAAGGTTCTACCCACTTCTTTAAAGGATGAGTGCTAATAATTAAAATAAATTGCTTCCTGGCTAAAAAATGATATATAAATCATTTATCTACCTCGAGTGTCTTATCAAATCCATGATGTTGCTCAAGTTGTGAAGGAGATTAAATGCGGGTACCAATCGAATCAATGGCTAGTGTTGGTTTTAGTTTATTAATGCGAGACTCAAGGATACGAGTTAACTCGACCGAATCAGATGCCCTTGACCAAGTATGTGAAGGGTTGAGTCATCGTTGGAAGGGGACCAAATTATATGCCATAAAGTAATCAATCAAACAAATAATCAATCAATGATTATTATATATGCCATGCAAATTAAAAGGGGTCCCGTGACCTACCTTTTCACAAAGGTACCATCATTTTTGAATAAAGTAACATAGGTAAATAATACCTTATCATATATCAGAATAAACCAAGAGATAGGTCATATATGCCAAGTTCAATGGAGACCCCTATGAAGTCAAGGAGTGCAATTCTTCATGTGACCATAAGAAGACGAAACAAATGTCTACATTAGAACCAAAGGTGGTCCCCAACAAGATGGATACATGGGTGAATATTTTGCCAAGTTTTACTAATTTAGGATTTATTTTTTCTCACACATAGGGACATTATTTTGCATGTACATCCAAGGGGGCAAGTGGATCAAAATTATAGATGTCACATCAAGCACAAGAAGATAGAGATTGCATGCATTGAAGAAGACTTGCTCATCAAGAAAAGTTTATTATTAGCATAATTATTCACCCAAATTTATTAAAAATAGAATAGTCAACAATAGTTTGACTGAGTTGTATTTTTGTAGCGAAGGCTATTAGTACCTCATTGTATTCACGTGCTTATTTTTATTTCTTTATTTATTCATGATAAAGGATAAAAATATGATGCATGGGTGAGTAAAATTTTAGTCTATTTTTAGGAAGGGTGGGATGGATAATTTTTCTATATATTGTGTGCATTGGCAAAGCAAAAGAGGAGGATTTTTTAGACACGGGAGTCTTTGAAGCAGATTTCCCAGTTTTCCCTGAATGAGAAGTATATTTTGCCTTTCAATTATTTATAGTCTTGTGTATGTTTTATTAATCCTTTTGAATGTAAAATTCCCTTATTAATCATCTTACCCTGTTGCAAATTTAGTAATTTTTGCATGATATTAGTGTGCATGTGTAGCTTAACAATATTATTGTGATACTTTCCCTCAATACATCAAGTGTTTTCCTTAATATTCTATTGAAAACTATTGGCTTGTGCATCCGAATTCATTCTCATATCAATTGTGCATGTACTCAGTCAAATGCCCCAAACAAATTTGGTGTATCACCCTAGTTTTGAAATCCCATCACAGTCATATTTTTACCCGTAAACCCTAGAAAATTAGTTTAGGATACATCAAAAAGGAACGGGCCTTGATACAGAAGAATCACTGAAAAAAGGTATACCCACAGGACTAAGGTGATTCCATTGTATCTAAAAAGAGAGAGATCCAGAGAAATATTAGAACTCCTATAACCATCTCTCTACATGGTGCACTTTCAAGAGATAAGATGTCCTTGTGATGAAGGTGGATTTATCATGCCAACGAAGTCAAAACCCCACCGCATAAATGGTTGATCCTTTGAAAAATAGGGTACAAGGGAAGAGAAGCTAATCCTCCTTTTCTAACAAATAATGCACATGTTTCACACCTCTTTATCCATTTGAAACAATCCTTAAATATTATGGGCCAATAATAACAAGCTTTCATAATTTATAAGGATGTAGTAGGTCTTGAGAAGTGACCTCCTACATGTCTGCATGAAACTCAAATAATAATTGTTGGACTCTATCATAATAAATACAATGTAGCAAAACTCCATTGATATCGTTTTTAAACAACACATCATAAATAAATTCATAAGGTATGGCTTGTAATCTGAAATAATTTCATTTATTCTTTTCCATACATTCCGGATAAGTACCATGTTATAAGTAATTGATTAAATTTGAAATCAAACTTGATCCTGGAACCTCCACCTTGTGTTATGGTTGTTGATTTTCAGGATGTAATTAAATTTTAGGTTGTTTATACGGCAACATGATGTAATGTCCGTGATGAGTTTGCAGCCTATTTTTTCCATATCAACAATTGAAATTTTACAACCCTTTTCCTCGTACTATTTTTCCAACACGTATGTCAACATCATACTCCATAACCTTTCTTATCCAACTTATTCACTTATCATTCAGTTCCTTGATCAACATCTATGCTTTAACACATGTCATATTATTGGAAAGCATGTACTTGAATTTTTTTAGTCCTATAACTACAGCAAGTACCTATTTTTCAAGAAAAATGTACTTTGTCTCGTAGTCATATAAACTTTGGCCAAATAAAGTAATGGGTTGTTACGTATTATCATCATTAACTTGAGCTACTATGGCTGAAATAGTTTCAGCTCCTATAGGCACCTACATCATAAAATCCCTATTAAAATTAGGATTGGCCAAAGTGGGAGTTTATGAAATAGCTATTTTGATAGCCTTAAATCCTTTTCTTCCTTTGTTTCTATCGGATAAAGTCTTGTATTTCTTCTAAATATGGAACAAAACTAAAACTTCTAACAAAGTTGATTTTTGAAAGAAATTTTTTAATGCCTTCTTATGATGAGGTAGGGATAGATGTGAATTTTAAAACGATTAATATCTAAACCTTGCATAGAAAAAGTGTATCGTAATTTACCTTCATGGACTAAAAACCTTCTTGGGATTAAAAGAGATTCCAAACTATCGTAAAGCTGAAAAGTCTACCTTAAATGCATAAGATGATCATCAAGATTCTTTAAAAATATAGTAACGTCATCTAAATAAATGAAAATACATTTATTCAGAAGGATATGAAAAGCCATATCCATTGCAAGTTGAAACATTGCACTAAACTTATAAAGTCCAAAAGGCATTATTTTATAATCATAATTACCCCAATTAGTAGTGAAGGATGTCTTGTATCTATCTTCATTTCTCACAAGAATTTGATTGTATCCACTGTAACCATCTAACAAGGACAATCTATCTGAACTTGAAACTATTCTTAAAATCTGATCCATATTAGGAAGCGGATAATGATCTTTTAATGAATCTTTGTTAAGATATCTAAAATCCACACACAACTGAATTTAACAATTATTTTTCCTAACAAGCACAAGATTAGCTACCAAACTTGAATGTTTAAATGGAAAGATAAAATTTGATTCAATCATCTTGGATAATGTTTCTCTCGTTAAAGGTTCAATCTTGGGATTTATCGGGTATTTGTTTCTTCCGTCTTGGTTTTGAATTTGGTTGCAATTTAATGGTATGTTGAGATAAAATGGGATCAAATCCTCTTAGATCTTGGTATTTGTAAGCTAAAATATCTTTGGTTTCTTTGCATAAATTAATAAAATAGTGTTTTTTCTACTAAGCAACATACCTTTTCAATGTATAATGTCTTTTCATCATATATTAATATCTCTTCATAATTATCGCTTGAGTTGAGATCTTTCATTTTTGTTTTCGAGCTGATCATTTGGACTAAAAATATCCTCTAATGTGGCCAACCCTTGAGGAAAATTTTTGGTATTTAACTAAACAATATATTCACCATACAAGTGTTACGATTTCTCTTGATTAAATGTAGAAAAAATTTCTTATCGCTGCAAAAATCTGCAGATTTGTCCATCATCTTCAAAAACTTGCCGAGTTTTCTTTATATCGGAGCATTGAACATCTGATAATCAGCTTTATATGTGGTTGTATTTTTTATTTTCAATCTATTCTAGAACTTCAAAGCTAGCTCCAAATTTTACAATCCTATGTGCATGTTTTTTTAGCTCTTAGGATTAATTATTCCTACGCTCTTGTCTTGTTTGTGCTTCTTACTTAGATGTTCATAGAAGTCTAGGAATTCTTCATAATTGTGATTCTTTCAGCAAAAGAAAAAATAATATTTTGAGGGAACTCATGCCTTTCGTGATCAATGGATCCGCATGTATAACATGTTCCATGAGGAAACTCACTCCGTCCACCATTGTAACCTCACCTCTACAATGATTCAATCGAGAGAGCCATTCATTCTGATTATGCTCATGATGCTCACCTTGTTCCTTATAATTATTTGCAACACTGGTAATACGTACACTAGTATCAATGACATAATGAATCTTATCAATCAACCTGCAATTATTAGTATCGTGAGTGGTAGACCTACAAATGTTGTAATAACAACACACAATCTTCCTTATCATGTGTTGCAACAATGGGAACCTACTCAAATCATGATCCAAGTGATAGATATCATAGTCCAGCAATATTTTGTGCACCAATCTATGAGGATAAATATCCTTAGTATGTCCTTCTACTTCACAATCTATGCACCAAATTACATTATGTGTCTTATGTGTTGAATTAGCTGAAAATTTCTCAAACTATTTAGCCATAGCTACAATCTAGGCCTCTAAAAATGGGCTGAATCCTATGTCTACACTCCTATCTACCTTAGTGCATAGAGCTGCTTCAAGTGCATCACATAGATCGTATATGTATTGTGTGAGAGTTCCCTTTTGAAAGATGTGATCAAATCTCTAGTGAACCATTGAGCATGCATGACTCAAGTGAATGTCATAAAATAACTTCGATAAAAGGGTTTGAACCATGCATCATACTCCTAAAAATCTTAGTCACACCCTATTTGATTTATTTATGTGCGCTAATGCTCTTCTACATGAATTCAAGGATAGAAAATTCTTTCAAGAAAGCATCTCGTAACATGGTAAATTCCAAACATTTATGTTCGGATCAAATATCATGTACCAACTATGCGCGTGCACTTGCGGTGGAGTTGAAACTAAATTCTCATGCTCTTAAGAGTAGTAATACCCTTTGCATGCCATAGTATCTCACACATATGCACATAATAAGTTGCATCCTCTATTCCTTTGTATTCTAGAAGACAAAGAGACATCTCCATATAATTTTTTTGGGGCTCGTGTGGACTATACCCACCAAATCTAGAACCTATATTTCCGCAACACCTAGAGCCACCAGATCCACCAAATCCCAAGACCTTTGGATCCTCTTGATCCCCATCCCAAAGAAGGAAACATAAACCATCCATTAAATCTTAAACTCTATGTTTGTAAGATTTCAATAATGAGTTCTTACAAACATTGAATTTTTTTTACTGGATTTATCACCAACGCAAAATCACTAAAAACATGTAACATGTTGAATCCTCTTTTCTTTCCCATTTTAGGCCATAAACTAATGCTTAATATTTAGTAGGGTTACAAGTACATGAAAATTGCAGACTTAGTGCTGAAAAATACCTTTCCTTTGAAGGGAAGTAAGCATCAAACACAGTAACTTGTCCTTTTTGTTATTTGCTCGATCGAAATGAAGGTTCCATAAGACTTAAAATATATATATATTTTTTGAAAATAAAGGAATAGGCTCATCTTCTTCATGTAAAAATTAAACACCAAACAATTCTTCTTCCACTTCCTTATAAGGATCAAAAACATGTTCTTCTTGAGTATTTTCATCCATAAAAAGTTAGAAACACATTCTAATGCAGAAATTTGTGCTCGACATCAAAATCAATCTGATTTATGGATGCAAAATTTTCTACAACATTTGAAGCCTATGGGTCAATATGAAATCTAGCCAAAGGCTCTAAATTAATTGTAACTTTAGCTCAATTACTTCTAGTGAAGAAAAAAATGACCAATCTAAATAAATCTAACCTCCTACCTTTGTTGTAAAATCTCTTTATAAACAAAATGATAAGTAGGGGGTAGATCTATAAGAGTTATATCTTAAAGAATGGAAACATTGGAAAAAACATGTAATGTTACCTCTGAATTATTGATGACACCAATTGTGTTCGTTCTATTCCATCTAGTTGCAACACACTCTTTCTATTGGTTAAGTTATCGTAGGCCCAATTTCTATACCATAAAATTAACCTCTTTGATATGATCTTGCTCAACTATAACGAGAACCATATGAGATTTATGAGCTTCTTTCTCTACTTCTTTAGAAGAAATCTGCAACTTAGCAAGCTCATCAGCAACTAACTCTTGTTGTCTGGAATACTCAAAGCATCTCATAACCAAATAATGATATTGTGTATTTTGAGCCTCAACAAGATTAAATGAAGTTGAAACAATTTTAGAGTAAGATTTAGCAAAAATTGACTATGCTTCAACAATTTTGAAACCAAGGTTTGAGAAATCTCTTAAGATAAGGCTGAAACTATTTTTCTTACTCTTTAGGAGCTTAAATGCTTAGTCTACTTGAAGGAATAACATGATTCTTTCTGTTTTTGGACCTACACTTGCATATTTATCGAGTAACTATAGGTAAAACAAGTAATTTTTGTTATTTTTATTCATCTTAAGATTTTTCTGAGACCTATTTGTAAAAACAATAAACTCTTCCTCACTAAGGATGGCCATATTCTGTTTATTTTTTTACTATGTGTATCTTGCTGCCCACTCTCCATTTGAGGAATGAATTTTGTTTGATTGAGGTTTTGCAACAAGGGTGGATTTAAATAATGCTACTTATTCTAATGATAAGATGAGGTTGATTGCAAGGTCAACACTACTCTTTTGAATCTATGTTGACTATAGCAAGGAGCTATACTATTTGCGAGATTCAAGATCAAATTGCTTTTGGTGATAAGGGTACCTATAATTATGACTTTGATGGTATTGCTACTTATTCTAATGATAAGATGTTTGATAATATCTACTACACCAAGCCGTTATATTCTCAATTGATGTTACTTTATTCCCAAGTGTTTGCAAGGCCTTGAGTACTTCATCTTGAGGTGTTGTAATAACGGGCTCTATTATAGTAATAGGCTGCAGAATAGGTGCTAGATCTTCCATAATAGGCATAGAAGGCCTAGGAGCTAACTTACCAACTTGAATAAGGTTATTTTCAGCTCTAATAGAAATGTCATAAGATGTTGGAAGTGTAGTTCCTCCCATGGAATATATATCACTATTTGAAGCTCTAAAGTAGTATAAAAATACATGATCACTTGAAGCTTAACATTTGGAATTGTTTCCCATGTTCTACGAAATCTGATATTAAAACTAGACATAAATTCATATGGATATTTTTTTATTGTAGATGACTTCTTGATGAGAGATAAATGGTCATAATTGTCTTAAATCTTCTTAAGTAACTAATTTCCCAATTCATACAAAGTTTTTACTATCCCGACTTCTAAACTTTGGTACCATTGTAATGCTTTTCCTTTAAATGATGCGAGAAAAAAGTGTTAAAGATACATCTTCATAAATAATATTATGAATTGAAAAAGGGTTGTAATGTATTTAATATGCTCAACACAGGTAATATAATTTTCACCGATAAATGAGGGTAAACCTTTTAAAGGGCAAGTATATCATGATAAATAGGAATAATCAAAGGGTTGCCATTATTAAAAGGTGCAAATTTTCAGGTTGTTATGGTTTTGTTGCATTCGATTCTTGGGATTTGAACAACAAGATTTATACATGGTGAAGCAAAGGGAGGATGGTTTCCAAAACTGGGCCTATTATAAGGTAAATTATTCCCAACTCTTCTTCTTCTTGTTGAATTTAAATTCAAGGAAACAAAATTATAAGGAAGTCCTCTTACCATTAATCTTGTATTCACTTTAGGCATGGAACATACTATAAAATTGGTATGAAATCAGCCTTATGGATTCTCCAAATAATTTTTATTTTATTTTCAATGAATATCTACAACTTTATCCTTCCAAAAGTGATCTTTTCTTATCTTTAAATCTACTATAATTTTCTAAAAAAATGATTTGAATATGATTCGTGTCCCACCAAGCTTGCCAAAAACATTTATCTCTCAGAAGTGCACCCTAGTTGAGGGATAACAGTATGGATTGTAATCAATCTTTATTCCTCACGTCTATAGATACAATAGAAACACCTTGAATCTATGGGTATACCTAATATTTAGATGAGTCTTCGGTATCAAGGTCAGTTCCTTATTGATGTATCATAAACTATTTTTTTGTTTTTGGGTTAAAAATATAGTAGTAACCGAAATTGAAATGGGGTGATACACCAAAATGATTGAGGGCTTTGAATGAGTACATGCACAATTTGCTGAGAGAAGATTATAAGAGCAAGAACCAATGGGTTTTAGTTTGATCCTAAGGAAAAAACTTGTGTGTTGAGGGATAACTCACAACAACATAGCAGATTATCATGCAGAAAGACTATATAGAAACAACAAATTTGCAGCAAAGTAAGATAGTTAAATCAGGGAATTACATTCACAAGAGTTAATATAAAGATACACACCACTGCAAATAATTGGAAAGGAAATAACTAGTTCTCATTCAAGGGTAATCTTGGAAAACTTTGCTTCAAGACTCCTACATTCAAAATTTTCTCCTTTGTGCCTTTCCAATGCACACAATATATAAGAAAGCTAATTCACCATACCCTTCTTAAAAATAGGCTCTAGTCTGTACTCACCCATGCATGTTATTTATAGCCTTTATAAAGAATAAATAAAAGAATAAAACTAAACACACACTTACAATGAGCCATTAATAGCATTAGTTACAAAAATACAATAAGTCAAATTATAGTTGACTGCTTTAATTTTGAAATAATAAAGTTGGGTGAATAAATTAGCTAAAAATATCTCTTTGCTTGGTGTACAAGCTTTCTCCAATGTGTATGCAAATTCTTCTTTGTCTTGAAGCTGATGATTAAATAATAATATTTAATCCTCTGATGTGACACTTGCATATTCATCCACATACAAGGGTATTTCTATCTTTATCTCTTATCTATCCTCTTGATAAGACATGCAAAATTACATTCTATTGAATAATAATGCTTCTCTCTTCAATACTTAGGAAATTAATTCATTCAACACTTTACCCACTATAAGGACCACCTGTTGGCTTATCGCAATAAAATAATATTCTTATTTTGTTTAAAATAAGGTAATTAGGTTCAACTTTAATCATCATGGCTCTGACATTTACCCTCTGTGTATGTATTCTTGTCAAATATACATACTTGGAAAAAAGGTGTTTTTGTAAAAACTAAGGTGTTATTTGAAAAAGTT
Organism: Taxus wallichiana var. yunnanensis; assembly: GCA_018340775.1. Classification (NCBI taxonomy): domain Eukaryota; kingdom Viridiplantae; phylum Streptophyta; class Pinopsida; order Cupressales; family Taxaceae; genus Taxus; species Taxus wallichiana. Next base: position 236,930,105 of record CM031241.1, read on the forward strand.
AAGGTAAGAAAATTCTTTACCTTAACATATACATTATTAGCTTCTTTGATTTTGGCATATACATTTATTCTGATCATATTGATCATCTTTTGATTATTTTAATATAGACTAAGGTTTGGCTACGATTTTGTTTGACCATAGCTCATATAATTGTTGGCCCCTTTTGATGATAATCATTACATATAAGTCTCTCGGTTGTTTTGATTAATCATTGCATATATTATGATATTGTCACCACCATTTAGTTTTCTTACACCACATGGTTTTAGAAATTAGTAAGGTCAATGCAATATTTATTAATATCATGGGTTTGTCCCCCTTCTCATGATGATCTAAACCTTGTTTTGTCGGTGGAACTTTGACTAACCCCGATTGAGTTGAGAGTAACTCGAGTTGTCACTATCCCCGGTAACTTGATCTGAGCCATTGGTTTCCATCATTTTTTATCCTCACCATCAATTAGTCTATGATGGATTTTAACTGTTGATTGAATATGAGCCTTTGATCTTCTACTTGTGAATATGGCTTGTTGATTCATTACTCGGGTGAGTTAGGGTTATTGTCGTAAGCCTATGATTACATTGAATTTGATGTTTGATTTGTAACCATTGATCCTATCATTCCTTTGATTCAAATTTTAGATCCATGTACTCACTTTGACTATGCGGTTAGATTGCGGTTTGCATTGTGATCCATTATATCTTGTACTTGTAACTTAGAACCATCGATGCTAAGCCTTTATTGGTAGTGTGGTTTTAATTATGCATCATTGGATCTTGTACTATTGATTCGATAACTAACCTCTAAGTCTAAAGGGTTTAGATTTTATAAAAATATCCTTGAGTTTATCACCTGGTCATTTTGTTTTCTCATTGCGATTGGCGAAGAAATGCCAAAGTTTTTTCAAATCACCATTTTTTATCTTTTAAAGCTCGAAATCATGCATTTTTGGTCACTATAATTCTTTATGAATTAAATTATTTACATATTCTCTTCCATTTTTTCTCTTTTTGAGTTCGGAATAATATTTTTTAGAGGTGGCCACCATTATTGAAATTATGAGCTTGGTTTTTTTCTATCATTCGCCATAATGAGGTTCTTCATTATCGTTCTACTATCTTTCTCTAATCAAGATCTTTGTGACGTTATCTTCATGGCCTTTTCATTCTTGTTACAGCTCCAAACATTGGAACTCTTCTTGACCTTTGTATGCTTATTTCAGATTTTTTTCAGCCACAATTATTGTGTTAACCAAGCTTTGCTTCAACTAGTAAGTTATTATTTTCTACATAAAGCTCGGTTTTAATATCGAGATCTAAGAAAATATTTAAATGATTCAATTCATTTTTACCTTTGTTAAAAGAACTCGCTCTTGAATTCCTTGGCCTTTTTAAACTATGGTTTCTAAAACCCATGCATTTTTGGTTCTCGGTCGTGCCTTGATCTTTGAGCTTCAAAACTTTTGGGTCTTCAATTTTCTTATATGCTTTCAATAGTTTGAATATCTAAACTCATCCTAGTAAGCTATGCTTCTCAAGACTTGTATTTTTGTAAAATAATTTGAGATTTATTTGCAACTAAGGGAAGAAGAACTTTTTCGAGGTTTTTTTGGCTTTTTTCTCGACATGTCCACCATTATTACTAAAAATGGGTTCATTTGTTACTTGTATCCTTAAGGGTTTCAGTGGTTCTACTTTGTTTATATTCACATTGTTTTGGATAAAATTTGAGCCCTTCATTTTTCTTATCTTTTAATAAATTACTTTGTATCCACTCTTTTTATGAATGATCTTTCCCTACTTCATATCTTTTGTGTTATCTATATCCAAACATAATTTTCCTTAAATACTTTGAAATGATTGAAAATCATACGGTCTTGTTTCTATAACTATATTTTCATATGTAATTCCTAGGTGATTTTGTGAATGACAACTTATTTACATAGTTCACTATGTATTTTAATAAACAACATTATTGTGCAATTGATAGCTCTGTTATACTTGAAGTCCCTTAAGTAAGTATTACATGCCTTTAAGGTGTTGTTTAGTAAACTTCGGTTTGGGACTTTTATTTTATTAATATCTCATAAACTTGAATTGAGTCGATCATCATTGATTTGAAGTCGTATACATGTCTTATATTGTATTCCGTATATGACTGAAATCTCATGATATTTAATTAGAGATTTTGTTTCACCTTCAAGAAAAACTATAATTTCTCTAATGTCACCGTGCTTGTACATTTGTAAGTGACCAAAGCTTTATCTTATGGAATTTTTAACATGTGTTTCTTTCCGGATGAACAATTGTTTTTCATATTTCTTCTTTTATATTTCCATCAAAATTACACTATAACTCTAATTTGAAGTGGTTTATAGATAGTAGTTTTATTTGTTTTTCTATCTCGTACTTCGTAATTTTGATAGATTCTTAGTCATTAAAATAGAACCGACTCTCCAATCATGGGTGCATTATTTTAAGAAGAATGATTGAGAATTTTATTTTAACTATTTGAAAGGTGATCGATAGATTTAAATTGATCACATCATATTTAATTATGGATTGCAATAATGCAATAAGCAACATACTTGTACTTCCTTGACGTTTACTTGTTTCGACCCAAGATAGGGTTGATCTTTTGGTATCTTTTACACTATTAGTGACTTCGAGATCTTTGAGTTTGATTTGTTTTAAGAAAGGCATCCCAATTTGATTCTCTTGTACCTATAATGGCTTACTTTCAACTCTTGTTGTTACACATCTTGACTTTGTTTCATTCTTGGTATATCACCTAAAATGGATTGAAGACTTTTTTTTGTATTTTCCTTTATTTTTGCATAAGTATGAAGAATGAAGTCTGTCACCTACTAGAATGGTAATTTGACACAACACTATTATAACATGATTTTATAGTTCCTTCTTGACCTCACAAGCTTAGTACTATAATTTTTATAATTTGTTTGTTTTGTACTTGAAGTAATTAGTCATTCATTTAAAACTTGAAGGTAAACTATACTAAGTTGTTCTCCGAGTTTTATTCCATCTTCCTTCAATGATAATGCTGATTTGTTTAATGTTTCTTTTAATGCCTATTGATTTTGAATTCATTTGAGATACATGTTGAAGTGAAGATTTTTTAAATGTTTATTTCTTTTGAGTAATTGTAAAATTTGGTACCTTCACTTGAAAATTTGAAATTCGTGCTTTCTTTTCCTTTCAAGTAATAAATTACTTCATTTGGACCATGATGGTCATATTTCAACCATGTCTAAAAATTGTATTTATACTTCATATCTTGTTTCTAAGTTAAAAAAATTTCATAGTATTATGCATTCAAATCTGTTTCATATTTTAGACTCTATCTCTAAACGTGAAACCATTATTTTTGTTATAGTTATATGATCTTGATCATTTTGAAAGATATGAATGCATCTCCCTCTATTTCTGGAATTTTGTTTATACATTGAATGCAATCTATATTTTTACTAAAAATTCAAATCATCAATGGAGTTATTTTCTACTACAACCTGCACTGTACCTACACACTTAAACATAATAGTTATAAAATAATAGGCTTTTTGTCCTCTCTTGTGTTCCATAGTGACTTTATTTTTCTTTATTTTTGTCTATCATGATTGTTGTGAATGGTATGAGCTTGTGTCGGATAGTAATTTTCATTGATGTATCGATTACATTGATGTAATTTATGCTTTTTTTTATCTAAAATGATTCATTTTCCTGAAACTAGATAACACATGAGTACAAATTAAACCTTGAGCTCAAAACTGATATCCTTTTCTCTTTTGTCCTTCAGGTAAAATGTAGTTGTTGGATGATGTAGATGTTAATTACGGAACTAGACTTGGAGAAATGAAGACCGGGAAAAAAACCCAAGCCAATGATGAACTTCTTATATACACTTTTATTTTAGTTTCATGTACATGTACCATTTATTTCAATAATCATAAGTTACATCCCATGGCTTGTGTGGGAAACATTGAATTTCCTAATGAATAAATGATATTATTTCTATAATTGAGTTGTGTACTTCCTTTTACTTTCAACTTTTTAGATATGTAATGATTATACAATGAATTAAAAAAATCAATAATATACTTAATAAAAATTTAATCATAGGAAATAATCAAATTGAAAGTACTTATAAATTAAAAATGAACTCTCAACCATGAAAATAAAAACTATGATTTTTTTTTTTTTGTGTAAAACTCCTTAAGTCTATATGTAGTTTAGTTCTTTTGAGATTTTGTGAAACTTTGATGAAGGTGAACATGGAATAGAAGTATAGGTGAGGTGTTGCATTCTTCAATAGCACACATAGTTTCATGTTGTTTTATTGATCAACTTAATAAAAATTTAAACCTTTAAAAAATTATATGTCGTCCCCTTGGTTAGGTTCATCTAATCAATGTCTTCTCGTCTAAAACAAAGTTTCAAGTTTCTTATATTTGTAGAGTGTAAAAATTTTCAACAGTTTATATATGATATATACCGATGTATTCTAGTTCCAAGGAGTAATACGAGGATCATTTAATATAGGTAATACAATATTTTAGAGATAAGAAGCCTTTAGGAACGTAGATAAGTGTAATTTAATTTAGTCAGAGATTTATCACTTGGGAAACATCATATTTGATGAGGGAATCTTCTTAGATTGCTAAAATATTCAATCCATTCTTAATTGGACGACACCCACATCAATGACAGAGGTGCGGAGTTTCATGGGATTACTAGAGTACTATGAAAAGTTTGTATAGGATTATCCTAGGATTGCGCATATTATTACTTCTCTTCGGTGAGAAAGGAAGAAATTTGACTAGTCAGAGAAATGTAAGTAGAATTTTTAATTACTTAAGGAACGACTAACCACGAAACCTATCTTATAGTTTTCAGATCCGACGGGAGAGTTTGCGGTTTGCATCAATGGTTCATTAGAGGTTTTAGGAGTAGTTATCATGTATGAGTGTCAGGTCATTACTTTTGAGCCATGTAAGCTCAAGGATTATGAGCTTAACTATCCTACCCATGACTTGGATCTTGCAACAATAGTTCATGCTCTAGTGCATTGGTGTCATTTCCTTTTGGGTAGGCCTTTCATTTTGAGGACCGATCACCGCAAACATCAAAGCATATCTTCTCACAAAGCCAAACATCAACACTCTACAATGATGTTGGATGGAGTTATTATGTGAGTATGACATGGACGTCCAATATATCAAAGGAAAAGAAAATGTTGGTGTAGATTCCTTAAGTAGACAACAACATGTTAATGCCACTATAACTCTACAAGTCACACCTTTGAGTCGGGATTCCTCAACATCTTCTAGGGGAAAAAATTTATGTGGATGTTAAGTAGATGTTTGATTCAGAGGGTTCCCTAGAGGGTAGGTATGTAGGGTGTATGTTAGATGCAAAAGGTCTAGTTTAGTTTTAGTGGTGTATTTATGTGCTTAAGTTATGTGATCTTTGCAGATTTATTCTTTCACCGACTCATTGAACACCTTATGTAGCACATCCATGAGTGAATAATATGCATGTTTATATGAGAGATTTGTAATATTTTCCAGGTATATGTCGAGATATAGCATATTTTGTAGCTTGTTGTCTTCGGTGTCGAGGGTCAAGGCCAGAATTCCCATCCCGTAGTACTTTTATATCCTCATAAAATTCCTGAGTGGAAATGGAATGTCATCTCCATTGATTTTATTATCAGCCTCCCTATGTATTATTATCATCATGACATCATCATGGTCATTGTGGACAAGTTGACCAAGGTTGCGCACTTTTCACCAACCAAGGTCACTTATAATATAATATACATTTCCAAATTATTTAAGGGGGATATTTTCATATCACACTGGGATTCTGAAGACCATTATAAATGACATGGACACCATTTACACTTTAGACTTCTGGACTTCCTTTCAGGATGCTATGGGGACATAGATTAATTTCAGCTCAAAGTGTACCACCCGATACAGATGAGCGAGACAATAGGGTAAATTAGGTACTTGAGGATATGTTGCACATGTATGTGATGGACTACAAGAAGAAGTGTGAGGATTAACTTCACCCTATCAAATTTTCCTACAACAAAAATTATCACATTTCTACTGTTATGGCTCGTTATTAGGGTTTTTATGGGCAAACTTTTAGGAAACTTTATTTTTGGGATAGGTTAAATGACAAGCTTGTACTTGGGTTAGCTTACCTTTAGAACTTAGAGTAGAAGGTTATTTTTTTTATACATTATGTTGAGTAGACTACAAAACTCCAAAAGGCATATGTAGACACCAAGATATCTCGATCCTTACTTTGCATTGGGTGACAATGTATTCTTAAGAGTTTGTCCTCATAAGACCCTAATCCATTATGTAAATGGTTCTAAGCTCTTTCCATTCTTTATGCGTCCATTTTAGATCTTGGAGGTCATAGGTCTAGTTTCCTACCGCTTAGCTTTACCACTACATCTAGCCTTGGACCATGTTGTGTTTCATGTTTTATTTCTATGTAGATATGTACGTAATATTTATCATGTATTGGATTGGTTGAACTTATAGGTGGAGGAAAAAGGATAGTGGAGACTGGATCTCGAGCACATCCTAGAGAAAAGAATATTGGACATTTTGGGGTGAGACTTAGACCAAGTTAGAGTAGAATGGGACTGATATGATGAGACACCAACTACGTGGGAGGATGCTACACCATTGAGGGCTCGATATCCTTATCTCTTCTTATGAATTCTAGAAGGTAGTTTTATTTTATGAGAAGGGGGTAGTGCCCACTTCTTCTTGCATAAGTTCATTTATTGAATCATTTCTTTTACTAGATTATGGACATGGATTTTAGTAATTTTTTATACTATGTGGTTTCATTATGGATCATTTGATGACACTTGTGATGATTAGGGCACGTAGTGCCAAGCTAGCATTATGATCATTATCTTAATTTCTTGCATTATATGGTTTTGGATACTATCAAAGTTGTGATACAGTTAGTTTTATTTCATATATGATGGATGGATGTATGATTTTGTCATATACTTTGATATCATTGGTTTATAATGGCTAATTGAATGTTGTCGTGTAAGTTCTTAGATGGATATTATAGCTTGAGTTAATATGGATGTACAGTGTTAGTGCTTAGCCATTCCATACTAACATTGATTGTGGTATAGTTAGAATGATTAAATACAATTGGTTTATTAATAGAATTATTTTAATATATTTTATCGATCGGGTAATTTTAATGTCGTAATTCAAAGGTGCGTGATTAAAGGGAACAAATAAGAATTTGGGTTTCACAGTTTCACTGAAGTTACGTAAGTGGATGAATAGGTCGAGTCCTTTAGCCATACATGATAGTTGTGTAGCCTTGTGTGTTTTTGGAATATTCATGTTTTCACACCATTGGTGATTTCAGATTGTATTTATGTTAATTGTAATTTTTTTAGCCTCGTGATAAACTAGTTTAGGGACCTAATGGTCCCTACATGCATTAACAAAGTGTTTTATGATAATTAATCTTGTAGTTAGTGGTTTGGAACCACCTAATTATCATTTGGGTGGGAATCACCATAATTTATTTTTATCCATGTTACCCAATCTCTAATTTGTGATAAATGTGCTATTTGTAAGGGCCTCTTTTCACTTTCAATGTCTCCCTTACATAGAAATAGATCTCTTAGAACCTACATATGGGTATGGTAGTCTCTTTTCAAGGTAAAATGGAGTTTTACCTCTCATTTAACCCCTCTCATGACACCATCTTGTAATTATGGTTGATTTTTTTTATTTCTTAAAATTTGAAGTGTATCGGATTATTGGTATTTTACGGAATTGGGGAGATTACCTCTTAAATGTGTTTTGTTTTATAATCTTTTTATTTTTTAAATATTTTTTGGGGGATGAGATAGGTGAAACATGTCAACCACTCATTTAGGAGGATAGGTGGCTTATTCTTCCTTTTTATACTTCTTCATGGAGAGGGGTTGGGACTTTTCTTTTCATTTTTGACATTGGAATTTGAGAGATCTTACAGTTTGGAGGAGCTTCTTATCCTTGAAATTGGATTGGTAGTTTGAGGTAGGCTTCATACTATTGTTTTGTTTTCTATAGTATAATTTGAAAATAAAAATTGTTCTTTGAATCTTGTATGTTGTATGTTTGTTTGTGGGTGTGTTTTGTAATTATTGTTCATTTCATTTTATCAATTTATCCTTTTTATGGTGTATTTTGAAATAGTATGGGGAAGAGGGATGAATGTTTCCTCTTACACCATTTGGTTTGATGGTAAATCCATGACATTCTTTGTTTTCATTCCTCCCCTCATATGTTTTGTTGTGGAAGGGGGCTGTTCATATGGTTTGAACCTCCTCCTCCATCGTTGGCTAGGAAACCATTCTTGGTTTGGAAATCCTCCCAAGGAGGAGGCTTGGTGTTTGGGATGAAGTGATAGGGAGGGTATTTTCAATGGAGAGATAAGGAGAGTATTTTAGATATTTTTATAGTGTTCTTATGGTTACTTCACATTATGGCTTCTTATAGGCTCCACGTCTCTCTTTCCTTTTGAGGATAACATGGAGTTATCCTCTTGTGACATTGTTATTCATTTATTTTTTTTGTGTGGTGGAAGGTTGTGTCTATGTGATTGTCATCATTATCTCATTTCTCTTATGCAAATTTGAGGCATATATTATCTCTCTGCCATGGGATTGGATGGATAAAAGCATGTCCTCTATTTTTTTGAGATGGGATGTGATTATACCATTTGTGTGGAGGAAATCGGGCCTCTTTCTCTTGTCCATTGAATACTATCTTAGTGTTGAAACATGCAGATTTGAATGGAGTTTGGATAAGAAAGATTGGAAATTTTAGCATGTTTTTACACGTTTTGGGGAGGCTTATCCTCTTACATTTTAGTATGGTTTTGTAATGATGTTGTAATTATTTTTAATTCTTCTCCTACCTTGGGATAAAGCTTGAATCTTTTCATTATAAATGTTGATTTTTTTTTTCCTCTCTTTAAGAACAATGATTGGCAAATTGTTATCTTGTTCCTAAATGTTGTAATTGGTTACTATCCTTGCTTTTTTGCATATTTTGTAAACCTATCTTAATGGAAATTTTTAGGTATGCATGTATCTATTAAAAAAATATTGTAGTGCTTATAGTAGGGGATAGGGAGGTTGCATTTTCATTTGTGTTCATATAATATGTTGAATAAATGTATGTAGGTTGAGTACAATAAATTTGTAATCCTTATTCTATTTGTTTTACTTATTGTATTAAAAGAAAATTGTTCACATTTTGTATTTCATTTTGTTTATCAAATGATGTCCTAGTTTCATGATTTATGGAAATAAAGAATGAAGATTTTATTGTTACATTTCTTAGTATATTTTAGCAAAGGAATGTATAGTGATAGTGGACTGTAGTCTTGTTTCAACTCCTAAAAGAATCATTTTATTGTAATATTTTTCTCAATACGTTAAAACCTATAAATTATAAATAGAGTGCACATGGGGTAAAATAAGCTTAATCCCCCATCTAGATTTTTCTAAGCAACTTAGTGGCTTGAAAGAATCAATAAAAATTATGGATGAAAATTTCTCTTATTTTAAATCTCTTGCATGTTGTGCCAAAAAGGGTGGATATTTTTAATCTATATTTTCTCTTGAAATTATTGCACTTTGTTATTCAATTTATGAGTTGCTCTCCTTGGAAAATAAGAAATGAGTCTTTAATAAATTTAGTTTTCATGGTAATTCCATCCTCATTATTTCTGAAAAATCATTCAATCCATAAATTAAAGTATGACTTATTATATATATATATATATGTATGTATGTATGTATGTATGTATGTATGTATGTATGTATGTATGTATGTATGTATGTATGTATGTATGTATGTATGTATGTATGTATGTATGTATGTATGTATGTGTGTGTGTGTATGTATGTACGTATGTGTGTGTGTGTGTATAATGTTATATATATGTAAGGTTATATGTGTGTGTGTGTGTGAAGATATTTTTAAAAACAAATCTATTACAATGAATTCAGCTATGCTGATTTGGTTTTAAATGTGGATATTAAACAAAATAAGACACGGATTTTGAGGAGACCGGATACAATGCCCCTACCATTCATTAGAACTCAAAGTGGTGTGGCAGGGTCGCACCAACACAACCCTATTTTTTTCCTTTCCGTGGCCCCGTGCCACCACAATTAGTGAACAAATGCTCTGTGTATCTACACATTCGGCCCTAAAAATAAATACCTATGAACTTTGAGTAGCTTCTTATATATATATATATATATATATATATATATATATATATATATATATATATATATATATATATATACATATATATATATAATCTAAACCCTAATTATTATTATATATATGTATAAAGGAAAACATAAACCGAAACCTTGGTTTATGGAAATATAAAAAAAGAGTCTAGAAACCCTAATCTAAAATCTAAAACCCCAAGTAATGATATGGGAACTATCTATAGTTCCCACTTCCTTCGACACTTATTATATTTTGATCTCGATTATTGTTGGTTATATACATGGATATTATTGTATCATTTTTGCTTAGCATGATGATTAGATGATAGAGATACTTTGACTATTGATGGATTTTGATTCATAGTATGATTTGTGTGGATTTATTAGAGAGACATTTTATATTGATGATGATGTGTTGTTGACATATTTATATATTTCTGACATTCGACATTTTCATCATATTGAGTAGGATTTAGATGAACTAATCTTGTGATCTTATTGGTATTGATGAAATATAGAATTGAGATGTTGTTGAATTTTAAAATAGTAACATTATTTGCCTAGATGATGATTTAATTTATGTATGGATGATTGTTGACTTATATGCATATATTTTATCTTGTATTTTTGATGTGTCCACAAGGCTGAACTAGGTATTGTGTTTTTTTAGGTGATTATATCACAACAATCAAAGGGGGAATTAGAGACAAAAATAGTGGAATACTAGGCGGATACAACAATGGTATCCATGGCAACTTGTGTTATGTTGTGTGTGTTTTATTTTTGGTTAGGGGGTCCCCATGGGGGATTACCTCCAATTGTGACCAAAGGCTTTGTGTGTTGTTCTTTTATTTTATTTTATTTTATTCTAGATTATGTGATTTTATGGTGAGGTAATTCCCTTTTATCATTAATTAATTTATTTGTCTAAATTGGTAAATTAATCATGTTACTAAACTAATAATGTATGGGATAAAAATAATTAATTTATTAGATTAGATTGTTCTTTTGTTTATGTGTTTTAAGTTGAGTGTATGTGATCTTAAGTGTGGTACACACTACCTCTCCTTAAAAATTTTTATTCAGCCTTAAGGGACAATTTTAAAGGCTTGAGAGACAATTCAAACTTGTTCCACACCTCTTAATTTATCATACCACCATTACCTATGGGTGGGGCGTCACAATTAGACCCCATTATATGTTTTAGAAGGAAAAAGGTGAGTTTTAATTGCCCTTTGTTATATGTGTTTATTTATTTGTCCTAAAGGGTATGGGTTGGAGTGGTGTGTGTAATAGGTTTTTAATACCTCTCAATTACCCATTTATTTTTCCTTGGAGTATGGGTTTTACTTGAGTGATAAGGGGTGGAGAAGAAATGATGTGGCATCCTACATGGAGCTACATCATCTCCCTCTTCTTTTTCTAAGTATTGAAATTTTTAGGAAGTAAATGGGTTACTTACTTAGCTTTGAATCTTATATTTTTCTCGAGTGCTTGCTTGTTGGAATAGAAGGGAGCTTGTGATTTCTTGAGTTTGAAAGATGTTGAACTTTCTTGAAAAGTGCAGCTTTACCATGGAAAGGTCGAGATATTGCACTCTTATTTTCTTATTGTTTTCTTGTATGTTATGTTTAGTATGGATTTTTGTTCTTGCTATTGAGATTGGGAAATGGGGATGAAATATGTTGCGAGGCATAAGATATTCTTTTTGTTTTTAGGAGGGAGTGGGTTTTAGATGCCCCACCTTGTTCTATTTTGTTATTTTGTGTATTGTGGGAGCCATAAGAGAGAGGGAGGCATAAGAGTGAGGTAGGCATAAGAGACATATATAATTTTAAATTATATCTACCTTCTTGTAAAAAATCCCACTTCAAGTGGAAGATTATTGCATTTTCTCTTTGAAAGAAACGTTACATTCAATTATTGTAATTAAGTTATAATTTAAGTTGGAAAGAAAGGAATTTTAGCAAAGCAAGTTAATGTAATAGAAATGTGATTGGAAAGAGAAAATAGCTTGTTCTCATTTTAGTGGAATTGTAGCCTTCATTAGGTGTGTTATTCTTGTTTTAAAAATTATTGGAAAATCTTGTTGTAAACCTCTTGTGGGAATGTTTGAAATTTGTATGTTGTAAGGAAAGAAATATCAATTTTTATTGTATTATTTGGAAGGCATATGATGGATAGATAAGTTATATTTTTTCATTTCCTTGTATTGTTGAAAGAAATTCAAACTTTGTATGCTTAGATGGAAAGAACTTAAATTTTCCTTATTATTTTCTTGGCCAAGTAAAATAGATTAGTTCCTAATACTAGTGGAGCAGAGAAATTTCTTGTGTAAAACTTAGGCCTTAGCCTCATTGGAGTGTGTAAATTCATTATTAAGTTATTATAAACTTACTTATAAAACCAATGTAAATCAATGTAACAACAAGTGGAATTTAAATTGGTTTTTAATTATCTTATTAAAACCCTCTCAAATTTTAAAAGAAATGCTAAGTGCAAGACTAAAACTTAGTTAATATTATCAATACCATTACTTTTGATAATAGTATTAAGAATCTAAATACTAATATTTGGGTATTAAAACAATATTAATTATGTTGATAGTACTAATTTATATACCTATACATTTACCATACATCCATATATATATATATATATATATATATATATATACACACACATACATACATATATATTATATTAAGTAATATTAAACTATATTAATAAATTTCCAATTATCAATATAAATAAAGATGTGGTAGCATCGCTTGAGATTTACATATGAAGCGGCCCGAGTATTAAGAATAGAGGTAAGGGTTGGGGGTTGCACAACCCCAACCCCTACCCCATTATCAAATGGGATGGGGGGTGGGGTCGGCGACCCTCCCCCAACCCCAAATACTTTCCATTGTAATATTAATCCCCGTAAGGATTTGCACCGCCTTACTTTGAATATGGGTTTCTTCAAACAAAGTGTGGCCACGGATCTCTATTTTGTCACCGACCCCACCCCCACCCCATTATTAAATGGGATGGGGGTGGGGTTAGCGACCCTCCCCCCAACCCCAAAACTTTCCATTGCAATATTAATCCCCGTCAGATTTGCGTTGCCCTTACTTTGACTATGGGTTTCTTCAAACAAGGTGGCCGTAGATCTCTTGTTTATATGTGGGTCAAGTTTTTCCTTAAAAATTATATATATATATATATATATATATATATATATATATATATATATATATATATATATATATATATATATATATATATACCAAATTTAACCATATCACTAAAATGGGGTAAAACCCATAAGCCCATTTGGGAAAATATTAAAAATATGAGTTAAATAAAATAGATGAATACATTGAAACCCTAAATAAGGGTGTAAACAAAATAAGAAAATAAATGAAGCATGTATGCCTCTCCAAAAGCTCGAGATTACCTATCATGGATTCTTCTTGCTCCTCCACCAATCTACAAAACAAAACAAAGAAATAATAATACAAAAAAAGAGAAATAAGCTCTTCATAAGAAAACTTAGGGTTAGAGGGTTTTCCAAATCCAAGGGCCCTAAATAAATCCACCCCTACAAAAATTAGGTGGGAAGTGGATGAGAGGAAAATTCAAAATTTAAATTTAAAATGCATGGGTTGAATTTTAGAGGGTCACTTTAGTTGTGTACGGGGTGGGATAATTTTTCTAACCCTTGTGTTAAATTAAGGACCTTGCTATTTGTTTTTAAACCTTGTCACCTTGTGCGATTAAAATAACTTTATTATTTAATCAAATAGACCCGTTTACCCATGGGATTGATTTGTTCGAGTTGACTATAGTGGAAATTTAATTCTTATCAAAATAACTTTTAGGGGGAAACCTAAACCATACCTTAGACTAAATAAGGTTATGGAAAGACATTGAGAGTTTTATAATTTTATCATAACAGGGGTTAAAAATGGAAAAATTATTTTATTAATTTAAAGTAACTTTGAAACAAGAATGTGACAATTGTTATTTTCAAACTTTTTTGCAAGTACACTTTTTTAAAAACATTATTCTATTATTTTTCTATCTTGCCCGAGGTTGTTCTTGGATTTCGTGTGGGGAAAATTTTTGAGCTGTTACACTTGGTATTAGAGATGCGTGTTAAAAGCTTGGACCGTTGGCCACACCTGGAAAACATGAGACATGAAAATTTAACCTAGCGCAAACAATTTTTTTTTAAAACCTAGATACAATACATGTAGTTGATAATTATATAATATAGTAAACATAGAAAACTGGAACAAAACCTAGAATGATGAACTAACTCTTTCCTTGGTTTGTGTAGGTGGATTGAACCAGATGAGGGGTTCTTACATGTATATTAAGACTTGCCATCTCCAGATTAGGATCTAGCGGTCATTCTACCTCGTATATTACAAAAAAATTGGACATCAATGTTTTTACATGCGGAGGGTCATTAGGAGGATGAACTACCGCAGACACGATAAAGAGCCATAAGTTGAGGCTCATACATCTCCTCGATATAGTGAAGAGCATAGGGTAGAGAAATCCCATGTGGAGTCAATTATAGTAGAGTCACCACAAAGGGGACATGGAGACATGAGTTTAGAACACATGGACAGATTTCGGTGCCATAAGAAGAGGGAGGAGATTGCAGAGAGACCTAGGGTCCATCATTTGTAAAATTTGGACCATATCAGGGAGATCCTGAAGCTAGGAATGTTTAAATATTCTGGAGATACAGGTGATTTTCAAGTAGAGGCCTAGTTAGTGAGTTTGATTAGGGGCTTCAAGATCTTCCCATGTACGAGTAACACGAAAGATCATCTTGCAATCCATCTTGTGAGGGATGGAGTAGATGTCTAGTGAAGGAATGAGGAGCATAAGCTCCACATAGACTCAAACATAGTTACCTGGGATATCTTTAAGGAGTGGTTTAGGAGTAGGTATTTATCCTGGAGGTTCATTCAACAGAGGATAGATGAGTTCCAAGACCTCTGTCAAGAATCGATGATCAGAAAGTGAGTCACGAGATTCGATTCTTAGACCAACTTCGTGTGTCGACTACATGTAGGACGAGAAAGTCCGGATTCATAGTTTCATCACGGACCTAAATTTATATTTGTGAGGTATGGTGTGCTATCATTACCTACAGACCTTAGCCGAGGCTTTTGAGAAGGCCTACATTGTAAAGGAAACCTGGGAGAAGATTCAAGAGGGACAGGGGACAGAGTGTGGAGCCGCTCCAACAGATGTTGGATAGCAAATCAAGGGGGTCAGCCCCTCCTCCTCATGCCAGACATGGTTCTACACAATCTTCATTTAGGCCACCATAGTAACCACCTTAGCAACATCGACTCATCCATAATTCAGACCTACTCGGATATCCGACACTCAAAGGGGACAAAGTATGGGCCCTCCTCCTATCGGTCCCATTAGGACACAAGGTACACCGACATCTCGGTCAAGTAGGATCTTGTCAATAGAGACCTCAGCATTCCATATCCATATCATCAAGGTCCAATGTATAGAGCTCTAGAGTACCAGATGGAGATGCATCTCATTGGAGAGGACTAGATAGTTGTTGTGGTTATGGTGTTATTAGACATCATTAGATCAAGTGCCCATAGGACCCTAGTAACACGGGTTAGGCACAAATTTCAAAGGATGTGATATGGGACGTAGCCATCGGATCTATGCACCAGTTGAGAACCACCCACTGATCACCCGAGTACCATGATAGAGACTACAGGTAACATTGTTTATAGTCCTACCTTGATATTGTTTGATTCTAGTTCATCTAATTCATTTATTGCACCATATTTAGTACATAATTGTAGGCTAGTGGCAGTGACACAGGGTCTTAGTTGGGAATTCGAGATGGCTTCTGGAGCCAAAATATCTATAGACTCCTTAGTTAAGGAGTGTGTGGTTGATTTGGGACCTTTCACCACTACCTCGATCTTTGTATCCTATCGTTGGGTTCATATGGATTCATCTTGTGGATGGACAAGGTTGTTTGCACATAGAGCTAGAGTGGACTATTACCATAAGACTATATCATGTAAAGATGATCTAGGAGTTGAGTCAGTGATAGGAGGAGTTAGGAGGCCTATTTCTATTTGCACTATTTCTACTATGCATCTTAAGTTGTGTGTGCGAAGTTTCCAATTATGTTGTCACGAGTTTAGTGATAGATCTGAGGATGAGTCTAGTGGGCCATCTCTTGATGACCATCACATCTTGATAGAGATTTCTAATGTCTTTTCGAGGTAGCTTCGTGGTTACCTCCACCACATGAGATATATTTTCACATATATTTTGTTCTAGAGAAGAGCCTATCTCATGTGTGCCATATAGGATGACTACCCATGAGCTCGTTATCTCAAGTTACAGCCTTGAGGGCCTTCGAGAGAAAGGCCTAATCCATCCTAGTGTATCCCCTTGGGGTGCAGCGGTGATTTTTAAAGAAGAAGGATGGATTTTTGTGTTTGTGTTTTTATTACCATGAGTTGAACAAAGTAACGATCAAGAATAGTCACCCCCTTCCACGCATTGATGATTTATTTTATTAGATGAAGTGGGACAAAGTATTTTCCAAGATAGATCTTAAGTTAGGTTATCATCAGTTGATGATCACGGTGGTTGATATTTATAAGACTCGACTTACATGACGAGATATAGCCACTACAAGTTCACAGAGTGCCTTCGGTCTAACAAATGCAACCGCAGTGTTCATGAGCTTGATGAATGGGGTGTTCTGGTCATTTTTGATCACTTCATGCTCATTTTCATCAAACAATTATTATATACTCACGTACGCATGAGGAACACGAGGGAACCTTCGCCAAGTTCTTTAGTGTGTTTGTGAGTATCACTCTATGAGAACCTAGAGAAGTGTCCGTTCTTTCGCATAAAGGTGCAAAGACTTAGGCCACATCATTTCTAGGGAAGGTATTGCAGTCAATACTTCTAATATAAATTGGTCAGCACCCACTAGTGTGACTGAGGTGTGTAGTTTCATGGGTTTGGTAGGATACTATAGGAGCTTTGTACATGAATTTTTTTAGGTTTCCTACCCCATCACTTCCTTCTAGCAGAAATGGAATAATTTTCTATGGTCACATATATGTGAG
This sequence comes from Taxus wallichiana var. yunnanensis, assembly GCA_018340775.1. Lineage (NCBI taxonomy): Eukaryota > Viridiplantae > Streptophyta > Pinopsida > Cupressales > Taxaceae > Taxus > Taxus wallichiana. Next base: position 236,947,567 of record CM031241.1, read on the forward strand.
AAGGCCTTCAAGATAGTGAAGGAGTGTCTCACGATAGTGCCTATTCTTACGGTATAAGATCCTCAGGTGAGTTATTCATTTTCACATATGCTTATTTGGCAATACTTGGAGGTGTGTTGATGTAGGAGGGTCGAGTAGTTTATTTTGAGTCTTACAAAATTAAGGATTATGAGCTCAAGTATCCAACTCATGACCTTGAGCTCGCAGCAATTGTACATGCCTTAGTGCCGTGCGTACATTTCCATCTTAGCTAGAGATTTACACTCAAGACTGATCACTTGAGTCTTCACCACCTCTTCATGCAACCCAATCTCAATGCTCATCAGTGGTGTTGGATGGAGTTACTTTTTGAGTATGACATGGAGATAGAGCATGTGAAGGGAATGAGAACGTGGTTGTAGATGCCCGAATAGACATAGATATGTGGCTATGGCTACTTCTGTGGGTATAGATTTACGGAGTAGGATTTTATAGTAGATTCCTCATGATAGCTCCTACCTTACTGCCAGAGAAGAGATTGAGTCTCGAGGCCACTTGAGGGGATATTTGATGAATTTTCATTAGATACAAAAGGATTTTTTTAGGCATAGGGGTTAGATATATGTTCTTAGAGATGGAGGCTTGAGACATGACATTTTGATAGAGGCTCATCATGTACCTTATTCAGCCCATCTCAGGTGAAGATGATGTACACCACCTTGAGATAGTTACACCATTGGAGGGGACTACGAGAGATATGTGGCTTTGTTTTTCCACAATGTTTAGAGTGTCAGTGGGTGAAGGCCAAGCATCAGCATCCTCCTAGCCTTCTCTTCCCTCATGCTATACCGGAGTGGAAATGGGACACTATTTCCATTGAATTCATAATTGGGTTACCAAGGTCGAGATACCACCATGAAGCCATCATGGTCATGTTGGATAAATTGACGAAAGTGGCTCACTTTTCTCCAGTTAATACCACCTACACATCTAGTGCAGGGACACAAGTATATCTTGACTATATTTTCATATTTCACGGGATTCCACGGAAGATCATTTGTGACCGTGATCCCTTGTACACTTCTCACTTATAGACTACGATGTTGTATGCTCTTGGGAGGAAGATCAATTTAACTACATCTTATCACCCTAAGAGAGACGGACAGACTGAGTGAGTGAATTAGATCTTGGAGTACATTCTTAGGATGTACTTCATGGATCATCAATTGAGATGGGAGGAGTATTTTTCCTTAGTGAAGTTTTCCTACAATAATAGTTAGCAGAGATTATAACACACCACCGAGTTAGGACAGTTAGAGGACGGGGTTTCTCTCATGCTAGCTTTACTATAGGATATGGAGCAATAGGTTGTTGTGATCGGGGAGAGATTGCAAGAGGCGTAGGATAGGTAGAAGAAGTATACAAATCAAGTATTAGATAGATTGTAGTTTTGAGGTGGGAAAAAAAAAAATTTATTCGTTTCACGCATCATAAGAGCCCTATCTATTATGGAAAAGGCTCTAAGCTTTCTCCTATATTTTTGGTCCCTTTTAGATCTTGGAGCATATCGGTCCTTTGGCCTATCGTCTAGCATTGCCACCTATCTTGTCTCACGTCCACAATATGTTTTACATTTTTTTACTTAGAGATACATTTTTTATCCTTCTCATGTATTAGATTAGATCTTATTGCACATGCGGGGATCGGGGTAGGTGATGGTGGATCCATCTGTATTTTAGAGCATAGGACCCTAGGCCTTTGAGGTAGAGAGATTGACTGGTTCGAGTGTAGTGGGAAAGGTATGATGAGACTATTCCTACATGGGAGGATGCTAGATTCCTACTAGTCTAGTTTCCACACCTATTTCAGTGACTTCCAATAGTAATTCAAGTCTAAAGGGAGGGGATGTAGTGCCCACATCCCTTCGTAACTTTTTTATTTTGATCTCGATTATTGTTGGTTATATACATGGAAATTATTGTATCATTTTGGCTTAGCATGTTGATTAGACGATAGAGATAATTTGACTACCGATGGATTTTGATTCTTACTCTAATTTTTGTGAATTTATTAGACACATTTCATATTCATGATGATATGTTGTTGACATATTTATATATTTATGGCATTCGACATTTTCGTCAAATTGAGTAGGATTCAAGAGTGAACTAATCTTGTGATCTTATAAGTATTGATGAAATATATAATTAAAATGTTATTTAATTTTAAATTAGTAACATTATTTACCTAGATAATGATTTTATTTATGTATGGATGATTGTTGACTTATATACATATATTTTATCTTGGATGTTTTGAAGTGTGCACGAGGCCAATTGAGGTATTGTGTGTTTTTGAGGCCATTATTTCACAACAATCAAAGGGGGATTAGAGACCAAACATAGTGGAATCTGGGTGGATACAACAATGGTATCCATGGCAACTTGTGTTATCTTGTGTGTGTTTTGTTTGTTGTTAGGGGGTCCCCATGGGGGATTACCTCTAATTGTGACCAACGGGTTTATGTGTTGTTATTTTATTTTATTTTATATAATTTTAGAGTATGTAATTTTATGGTGATGTATTTCCTTTTATCATTAATTAATTTATGTGTCTAGATTAGTAAAATAATCATGTTACTAAACTAATTATGGATGGGATAAAAAGAATTAATTTATTAGATTAGATGGTTCTTTTGTTTATGTGTTGTAAGTGGAGTGTATGTGATCTTGAGTGTTGTACACTCTACCTCCTTAAAAATTCAGATTTGGAGTTAAGGGCCAATTTTAGAGGCTTGTGGGGCAAGTTTTTTTTTATTATTGGTAAATAGTTTTTTGAAAGGGACTATACCCTTGTAAACAAAAGAGGGCCTAGAAGCTAGAATAGGAATGAGAACCATTACAAAAAGGATCAAGATCCAAATGAGACATAGAAACCCAAAGTATCCCAAGAGAAGTTACCCCAACACAACAAACTAGTTTGAACACTGCAGAAGAGCAACCAAAAAACAATAAAAAATAGCAATAATTACAAAGGAGTACAGCAAGAGCATCCACAATTACTTCTTGGTGGATTTTTTGATTCTGGATTTGATATTCTGCCAAGAGGTGAACATAGCCAATGTCGTCATGTGGGTAGAGTCAGTAACATCCAAGCTGTTCAATGGTCTTTTTCTTTCCTTTTCCGTGCCCCAAAGAGTTGTTGGAATTCTCATGAGATTAGAGACGCTGTGGACATGCTGCTCAATAAATTCTTCAATTGCACTAAAAATAGCCATATTATGGTCATGGTGAGTCTTGGCTTTCCCTAAATGGTTGTCTAAGGAGTTCAGCTTTTTGTATATGTCTTCAACCTGTTTATTATCAATATCAACCTCCTCCTCCTTCTTCCTCTTACCTTTTTGCTTTGCCAAGTTTTTAACCTCTTCTTTCAACAACAACATGTCAGCTTCTAAGGCTTCCAACCTTTTTGTGGAGCTCTCAATGTGTGCCTCCTGTGAACTAGTACTACTAATATGCAGGAGGTTATGGGCAATTTCTAACTCCTGAGGAACATTCCCTACATCAGGGGTATCAAAGTTTAGTCTTAGTAAGACCCGATAACCTGCAATGTGTCCGACCGAAGTGGAAGGGAAGGGGGTGGGAGCAGAGGTGGGGGATGATAGAGGGAGCTGAGAAGGTAGGCAGAGGGGTGATAATAGTGTTGGTGGGGGAAGAACATGGAGAGATGGGGCTAGCGGCTGCGGTCTGAGCAGAGGAGGAAAATAGCCGGGGAGGATGGGATGTCGGGAGACCTAAGAAGATATATCTTATGTAACAAGAAAATGAGACCTTGATGCAGTGGAACCACACATGTATGCTTTTGAAACTCGAAATGGAGCACTCAAGAGAGTTAAGAAGATAGTGAGGGAAACATACCGTGAGACACCAAGGAAGTGATTGAGGAACATACGATGCTTAGAGCACACGGTGACAAATATCCTCCAAAGAAATGTATCGCACCATCATACAGTGACCTTGTCAAAATGCAAAGGGATAGAAGGCCTGACCTATAGGCCCACCATGACAAAGACTAGATTCTCATTACCCTTAACAAATTTCCTCTCTCTCAAGACACCTCTCATCAATCATTTTATTAAAAAAGTGGTACCCCTCCATGCCAAGGCTAGTTGCTTTTGTAATTAACTCCTCATTGATCGAAATCTTCTGCCCGCCATAATCCACAGTGCGATCCTTCCAATCCTTCACAAAATGAACGGAAATACTTTGGTCATGTCCCTAAATCTTCTCAATAAAATTAGTGATGCCTCCCTGGCTGAGAAGATTCCAAAGTTCTTCATTATTTTTCCATTCGGATCCACGCTAGGCTCTATCTGGCAAGGGATCCTCCCATTATCACCATGCTTAAGTGCTTGCAAATAAAATTTTCAAAATCCTTATGAGGAGTTCTATAGCAGCCGTAGTTACCAGTCCACCTTTCTCTATTATTTTCCGCTCGATGAGAATGATGACTAGGATAGCCATTGTTTTTCCCACAAATACCTGAGTGACTATTGTTATGAACCTGGGAAAATCAGGATGTGTGAACTACAGTCCTTTTAATAGCCCACTCCAGATCATCATCATCCTTATTACTGACTTGGGAATCCGTAAAGCCCTATTTAAAAGCTGTTGAAAGCACCATATTTCCCACATGTGCATCTTTAATCTTCATATAAATCCACTTTAAGTTCTCATTATACTTCCTATAACCTTGATTGTCCATCAAGATTTGCTTGAGTGCTGTTTTAAAATCAGCACGTGTGGGAGTCTTATTTTTGAAGTTCCACTCCCAATGCTCATATCTCATACCCGAATTTGCATGCTCATAAGTATCGATTGTATGTTGCTTTGAAGCTGTTCAAGAATGTTATCTTTATTATCCCAAATAATGTGATTAACATTTATGCCATAATTAGCCAATGCATCTGCCACCTTGTTACCCTCCCGGTAAGTATGCTTGATCTGAATGTTATTGAAGGTTTGGCAAATACTTATGGATTCCAAGATGAAATCCTCGACGCTCCAACTTGGAGGTGAGCACCGATTAATATGATTAATGATATTAAGAAAGTCCCTTCAAGAATGAGGTTTTGGATATTATGAGTTCGAGAAATTGTGGGACAAGTTAAACTTGTTCCACACCTCTTAATTTATTATAAAAACCTACCTATGGGTCCGGTGGTCAAACGTAGACCCCATTATGTGTTTTGAAAGGCAAAAGGTGAGTTTTAATTGCACTTTCTTACATGTGTTTATTTCTTTGTCCTAAAGGGTATGGGTTGGAGTGGTGTGTGTAAGAGGTTTTTCATACCTCTCAACCACCCATTTATTTTGCCTTGGAGTATGGGTTTGACTTGGGTGATGTGGAGTGGAGAAGAAATGATGTGGCATCCTACATGGAGCCACATCATCTCCCTCTTCCTTTTTCTATTTATTGAATTTTTGGGAAGTAAATGGGGTTACTTGCTTAGCTTTGGATCTTATATTTTTTTGGAGTGCTTGCTTGTTGGAGTAGAAGGGAGCTTGGAGTTTCTTGATTTTGAAAATTTTTGGGACTTGCTTGAAAATTGGAGCTTTACCATGGCAAGGTAGGATCTTGCACTCTTATTTTCTTCTTGTTTTCTTGTATGTTATGTGTTGTATGGATTTGTGTTCTTGCTTGAAGTGTTGGGTAGTAAATTGACCTTAGGTTGTGTTGAGATTGGGAAATGGGGATGAAATATGTTGGGAGGCATAAGAGATTCTTTGTGTGTTTAGGAGGGAGTGGGTTTTGGATGCCCCACCTTGTTCTATTTTGTTATTTTGTGTATTGTGGGAGCCATAAGAGAGAGGGAGGCATAAGAGTGAGGGAGGCATAAGAGACATATATTTGTTGTTGTGGGGAGGCATAAGAGATTTTGGGGTTGATTGTGTTTTGGAGGATTTTAGAGGTGGGCATCCAAACCCTTGGGAGGCACAAGGGTACCCCCATGTTCCTATCTCTACTTGGATTATTTTAGAGCCATTGTTTTGGGAAGTTGTTGTGCTTAACAATAAGTGTTTTTGTGTCGTTATATTTCCTGTCTATTTGTTTCTTGAAAGTAGGTGTTGAAGCATTGTAAAGTTTTCATGTCTTTGATCAATCCCTTATTGCCTTGTGGTTGGGGCTTGAGGGACAATGAGAATAATTGTTTCTTCTTCTCATTGGAATTTTGGTTGGGTGTAGAGTTTTGTCTTTCCCCAATTCTTTGGTTTTTGTGATAAAACGAAGAAATATGGAGCCATGTTGGAGATTTGAAGCTAGAGATAACTATAGAAGACTTAGAAATTTTCCATTATAGTTACCTTCTTGTAAAAATTCCCACTTCAAGTGGAAGATTATTGCATTGTCTCTTTGAAAGAAAAGTTACATTGAATATTTGTTATTGAGTTATAATGTATGTTGGAAAGAAAGGAATTTTAGCAAATCAAGTTGATGTAATAGAAATGTGATTGGAAAGAGAAAATATCTTGTTCTCATTTTAGTGGAATTGTAGCCTTCATTAGGTGTGTTATTATTGTTCTAATAATTATTGGAAAATATTGTTGTAAACCTCTTGTGGGAATGCTTGAAATTTTTTGTTGTAAGGAAAGAAACATCAATTTATATTGTATTATTTTTAAGGCATATGATGGATAGATAATTCATATTTTTTCAATTTCCTTGTATTGTTGAAAGAAAGTCAAACTTTGTATGCTTAGATGGAAGGAACTTCAATTTTCCTTGTGATTTTCTTGGCCAATAAAATAGCTTAGTTCCTAATACTAGTGCAGTAAACAAATTTATTTTGTACAACTTAGGCCTTAGCCTCATTGGAGTGAGTAAATTGATTATTAAGTTATTATAAACTTACTTATAAAACCAAAGTGTTAATCAATGTAACAAGTAGAATTTAATTTGGTTTTTAATTATCTTATCAAAACCTTCTCAAATTTTAAAATAAATGGTAAGTGTAAGACTAAAACTTATTTAATATTATCAATACCATTAATTTTGATAATAGTATTAAGATTCTAAAACTAATATTTTGGTATTTGAAAAGATTAATTTGATATTACTAATTTATATACCTATATATTTACCATACATCCATATATATATATATATATATATATACATATATATATATATATATATATATATATATATATATATATATATATATATACATTATATTAATTAATATTAAACTATATTAATAAATTTCCAACTATCAATGTAAATAAAGATGTGGTAGCAGTTTTTTAGATTTGCATAAGTTGTGGCACGAGAATTAAGAATAGGGGTAAGGGTTAGGGGAGGGTTTCGACCCCACCCCCCACCCCATTATTAAATGGGATGCGGGGTGGGTCAACCACCCTTAACATAACCCCAACTACTTGCCAATGCAATATTAATCCGCCTAAGGATTTGTGTTGCCCTTACTTAGACTATGTGTTTCTTCAAAAAAGTTGTTTTATTTTATATGTGGGCTGAATGTTTTCCTTAAAAATATATAATCAGTATATATATATACCAAATTTAACCATATCACTAAAATGGGGCAAAACCCATAAGCCCATTTGGGAAAATGTTAAAAATATGTGTTAAATAAAATAGATGAATACATTGAAACCCTAAATAAGGGTGTAAACAAATAAGAAAATAAATAAAGCATATATGCCTCTCCAAAAGCTTGAGATGACCTCTCATGGGTTCCTCTTTCTCCTCCACCAATTTTCAAAACAAAACAAAGAAATAATAATCCAAACAAAGAGAAATAAGCTCTTCATAAGAAAACTTAGGGTTAGAGGGTTTTCCAAATCCAAGGGCCCTAAATGAATCCATCCAATGGATGAGATTCATCCCTACAAAAAGTAGGTGGGAAGTGGATGAGAGGAAAATTCAAAATTTAAATTTAAAATGCATGGGTTGACTTTTAGGGGGCCACTTTAGTTGTGTAGGGGTGGGATTATTTTTCTAACCCTTGTGCTAAATTAAGGACCTTGTTATTTTTTTAAACCTTGTCACCTTGTGGGATTAAAATAACTTTAGTATTTAATTAAATAGACCCCTTTACCCATGGGATTAATTTTTTCTAGTTGACTATAGTGGAAATTAAATGTTTATCAAAATAACATTTAGGGGGAAACCTAAACCATACCTTAGGCTAACTAAGGTTATGGAAAGGCATTGAGAGTTTTATAATTTTATTATAATGGGGGTTAAAAAGGGAAAATTCAATTTATTAATTTAAATTAACTATGAAACAAGAATGTGACAACTCTTATTTTGAAACCTTTTTGCGAGCATGCTTTAAAAAAAATTTGCATGATTTTTCTAGATTACCCTAAGTTGTTCTTGAGTTTCATGCGGGGAAATTTTTGCTAGTGTTACACTACCTCTCTAGGAAAATATGATTAATATAAAATAAAATATCTAAAATTTCCTCCATGCCATCCTTCCTCCTCCCTAGTCTAACCTGCACAAATGACAAGAAAATATTCCGAAGAAATAGTAAAAAGAGAAAAAAATAGTTAAGGATTAGGCTTTTCAAGAAACCTAAAGATCTAAGGTGGAAAACAAAAGGACTTAAGGACTGAAAATAAACCCTCCAATTTTTAAGCTATGGGGTTAAAATGACTTAATGGGATGGGTGGGGTGAATTAAATTAATGGGGTACCTTAAATAGATTGTCTTAAAACCCCTTATGATTGAATGCCAAACATATAAATACATATTTATATGTATATGTGTTGTGTGTGTGTGTGTGTGTGCAATGTATATATATATATATATATATATATATATATATATATATATATATATATATATATATATATATATATATGTATGTATGTATGTATGTATGTATGTATGTATGTATATAAGGTTGTGTGTGTGTGTGTAAATATATATTTTTAAAAAACCTATTAGAATGAATTTGGTTGTGCAGATTTGGTTTTAACTATGGATATGAAATAAACTAGGACACAAATTCTAGGAGAGTGGCTAGAACACCCCTACTATTCTTTATAACTCAAAGTGGAGTGATCACGGCCACACCGACACAACCTTCCTTTTTTTCCTTTCCCATGGCCCCGTGCCATAACAATTAGTGCAGAGTTGTCCCCAAAAATAAATACCTATGAACTTTGAGTAAATTCTTATATATATATATAGACATACACATACATACATACATACATACATACATACATACATACATACATACATACATATATACATATATATATATATATATATATATATTCTAAACCCTAATTATTATTATACATATGTATGTGTGTCTATATATATGCATCTATATGTATAAAGTAAAACATAAACCGAAACCTTGGTTTATGCAAATATAAAAAAGAGCTTAGAAACCCCGATCTAAAATCTAAAACCACAAATAATGATATGGGCACCGCTTCTCCATGAAAATTTGATTAATATAAAATAAAATATCTCAAATGGCCTCCATGGCCTCCTTCATCATCCCCGGTATAACTCGCATAAATGACTAGGAAATATTCTAAAGAAAAAGTAAAAACAGAAAAAATTAGTTAAAGATTAGGGTTTTGAGGAACCCTAAAGATCTAAGGTGAAAAACAAAAGGACTTAAGGGCTAAAAATGAACCCTCCAATTTTTAAGCTATTGGGTTAAAATGACTTAATGGGAGGGGGTGGGGTGAATTAAGTTAATGGGGTTCCTAGGAGATAAACTATAGGTCATGGGGGAATTAAATTAAAATATCCTTAATTTTTAATTATTGGGGAAATAAATAATTTTTATAGCATCGGTGAGTTGAATTAATTATTTATGGGGATGATAAAATATTAGCCTAGAATTTAATAAAATATTTAAATAAAATTTTCATGGACCAAGGGTTACAATAACTCAAGAACCTTAAGGAAAATAAATTAGAATTATATTAAAAGTTTGAAAATAATAAAAAATTATGGGATTTTTAGGTCTTTACGTTTGGTTTGGTCATTCCAAATATGTGGAACCTCACCTTTAGTTCATGTCTTCATATTCCTTGAACATTCCTTTTACGTATCCTAAGATTTCTTTTATGGCTAGAGATAAATATTATTATTTTCCCTTATAGCTACATAGAAACACTTATCCAAATTTCCTATAAAATACCTAATCAAAATTAATTATGGAACCCTTTCCTTAATATTGTATAGAGTAGAGCACATAACATATATTATTTGGGTAGAAATAATGTAAACCGAGTAGGTGTGGAACATGAAAGGATTTAATTCCCACATTTTTACTAAGTCGAGGAATAGGTGTGGGACATACATGTATCGAATTCCTAATCTTTTATTTAAAAATCCTCTTTTGTGTTTCACAATTATCAACGATTCTTCAAGCATCACATATTCAACTACAAGTAATTAAGTTGGAAACTAAAAATAGGCATTCATTGGATTTTCCTCATTTTTTACGTTTTCATCGCTTTAAATGCAAATTTCATTCATGTCCATAATGCATGCGAGATAGATACAAAAAAATGGATTTCTAACCTTCAATTCATGTCTTTTCCTTGAAAATTCCTTTTATGTATTATTTTAGCATGATTCTACGGGAGTAATTCTAGTTTTTGGGTTGAAATATCAGCAGACATCCCTCTAATTCCTAGCATATTCCTAGCCACATGCACATTGCATCGTCCTTTGCATTTTCTTGTGTAATTTTCCTACATCGTCCACGATTGGAGAAACTATGTGCCTCTTGGCTAGATATAAACCTTTTTGTTACCCTAATAGCTACAATGAAAACCTAATTGTAATAATGTATACTACCCCTCCCTTTAAATTTTAGGTCCACACCACATATCCTTTTTTCTAAATTTATAGCTGAAATACATAAGTCAATTTCCATTACATTTATTTGTGTTCTAACTATATGTAAAGTGCAAGATCTAAAATTTCAAAAACAACTATTTATTGATTACTTTTTAAATAAATATCTCTAAAATATGTTTGCATCATCTCTTGCACACCATATGAACTTCTTCTTTCTAAAAATTAACACACTAAATGTTTCATAGTAAAAAAAAAAATGTTGTAAAGTACATAAAATTTCAAAATAACACAAATCCCTTGTTAGATAACATTTTCTTATACCCCGTAAGATTATGTAATGCCCACATATTTGACACAAAAAATACAACAACAAAATTATCGTATTTTTTATTTTTTGTCTTTAATTGCATGCTACACAACACCACATGGGATCCAAATAAAGAAACTCAACATCACATAGGAAACTTACACAAACATGAACCCACTCATACAATAGATAACATAGGGTACACATCAATGTCTTACTCAAATGATGTAAACCAAGACAATGACCTAACTATGGTAAGACACACATGATAGGCATACTCCACAACATGGCCTTTTTATGGTTTACATATTTGTTACATTTAATTTTTCATTATATAACCTTATAGGTTTCCAATGAATTAAATTGGTAACAATGTAAAATTTCCTTTTTTAAAAAACTTCAAATACTTTATTTTCGTATAAAATTATCCTTTGAAAGAGAATGCATTGTTCGTTCCTTTATCAATTTCCATTAAATATCCAAGACTCATTTGTTAATTAAATTCATTTTAAACACCTATGAGTCTCATAATATTCATTCTCACGTTAAAGTTTTATTTTTCAAAATATCTTTAATTGACGTTAAATTTTATCTTCGTTATGAAAAGAAAATAACAAGATGTTAAGGTTCGATTTTCGAGAGTTATATATGATGCTTAAATTTTACCTTTTTTACACTAGTGAATCTAATGTGAAGTTAATGAAGAAATTTTAGGATTCAAGGGAGATTTATATTTAAGATACATCTTCCCATAAACATTCTTCAATCACGATATCTTCAATTTCCGTTATAGTTTCTATACTTCACTAACTTGTTTGAATCCATTCAACATGTTCACATCAATAAATTTTATTTAGATTTATATGTATATTTATTTTTCTTGAAAGTTTGATGTCACCAAGATCAATTCATATTAATTTTTCATAACATGACATTGTCTAGTTGGGTAGTAAGGACTTTAGTTATGAGGTTTTTCTATGAAAAATCTCACTTACTTTTATACTCTTTTAACTTACATCGTACTTTGGTCTCGCATCCATCCCACTATTAGCTTTTCCTTTTGAACAATTGTAAACAAAATAACACATAATTTACACTAATGGATTTGCTACTACAAGGAGTGTAACCTAACACTATAAAACTCCTTTCATTGCTCTTATACACCGTAGTACTAAATGCATTCTACAATAACGAAATATAATATAACTTTCATGCATTTTGAAATACCATCGTAAGAACTATTTCATTCATTGTGTCAAAATGCATAAGAGTTTCTTTAAACGATAACCTTAAGGGAGGTCCCACAAGCTATTAACTTCAAAAACATTCTAGGGTGGACACTACACTCTACCACAAGGTAATAAAATAGGGTTCTAATAACTTTAACTCACAAACCTTCAATAAACATGAGGTAATCTGCTACTACATACTAAGGGAATAATTTTATTTGAAAAAGACATAAGGGCTGCAAAACGATAGTTTATTACATAGGTACTTGGACATGTATAATCCACTCATGTCACTTATATTTCACCATGACATCAATCATAGGAAAAACACCAACTAGTTTTGCTTGGTTTTTCCACTCACTAGGGTTCCAAGTGAAATTACTCTCATCGCCTTTACAGGACTAATTTTTAGTTTCCCCATTCCTTGTAAGTTAACATCTCCCAAAAAAATTATTTTGCTAAGATTTAGTTACAATTTCTTCCCACAAGTTAACATATGAATCAGACAAGGTTTAGTTAAATTTCATTTTAAATTTCGTATTTACGCCCAACTATATATCAGTTTAAGATGAGAAAACATATTTATCTTATAATACCTTTGTAAAAGACCAAGTTTTTGTGTTGTTACTAGCCAAGGTAACAGATTTATCTATGAGAAACTAAATATATATTTAACAATATTTTAATGCCTCGAAAAATAGTTAAATCACTCTAATTGTGTCATCCAGATTCCAAAAAGAGTTCGTCGATGATGATGTTAATATTATGTCTAACTTCATAAGGATTTGTAGGTCCAGTAGAATACTAGGGAAGTGTTAGTTCTACTTACCGCATATAAGATAAGGTCACACCACATAGTTGTTGCTTCAAACAAGGACTATAAAGATATAAAAATGGATTTTTTTAAGATGTTTATTAACTTGTGTATTTGAAAAATCCTAATCATGAGGATTAATTTATTTCATATGGTGTGACAGTTTTTGTAAAATGGGTGCCACTATATTTAGAGGGAGGGTACAACAAAGGTTAAATTCTAACTTTAGTTATATGGTTTAATAATAATAATTTACTACCATGCATTTGATTTTATGTATGAGCTAAAATAACTATCCGAAAAGTGATTTCTTTGATCATCTAAACCATAAGAAGCACATTTAAATCCAAATGAACTAAACCTTTATGAAGAAAATGGTATGCATTTTAACCATAAACATTATCAATTATCTTCTTCGTTTATCTAACTAACATAGTTTTTCCTTCGCCGATTATGTGAAACTCATACTAGTATTCAAATGTTATCTTTAGAACAAAACATAAAAACCACATAGTTTTCCATGAACAATTCTTGAAACATTAGAACCCAAGAGGAACAAACGTTTTTGACATAATAATTTTAATAATTTTATTCTCTTTAATTCAATTCTATCCAATATTGGTAATTTATCTCAATGTATAATATTTCAATGTGATCGCATTGATTTCAATATATCACACTCTTATTCCGTGTTGTTTAGAGTACCTAAAACAAACATTGTGTCACTCTAGGACTAGTATGGAATTCCCCTACAAATGTGCATGAATCAACACATTCATCATTTAAAAAAATAAAAATTAAATATAAGAGAGATAGATAGAAAGAGAGATGGAGGGAGAGGGAAGAAGAGATAGTTTGTTTCTCAAGAATTCACACTTTCACATTCTTTTGGCACTTAACATTTTTCTACTAGTGAGAGAGAGTAAGGATAAGAGACATTCTATTTTCAACTCACAATTTCAAAACCATTTTCATTACATGTCCATTTTAATTTCATTTGAAGCTAATTTACATTTTCCAATTCATTTAGGTTTTGAAATCAACAAAATTATCATAGTTGTTCCTAAAGAGAGAAGAGGGTGGAGAGAGAAGGTCACCATACATTTCAAAATTCATTTATACAAGATAAGGGATCAAATAAAATTATACATAACATTGCAACAATATTATGAGGTCACACGCATGGATAGAAGTCAAACGAGAATTAAAAAGTGGATTTTAGTTAAAGTTTAGAAAGTTAATGAAAACATCAAAAGTGGTTACAAACTTGGTCTTGAAAACACTAGATTTAAGTTTAATCATGAAGTTTCATGATACCTAATTACTCCCATATATATATAATTCATTGTGTCCAATGAAGTTTATTACGATGAGGAATTCTCAAGTTACAAGGGAAACTCGAGGCCATTTAACACAATTACATCACCGACTCTTGTCACTCAATGACCTGTGGGCCCCAAAACCCTAGTTGCAAAACTAGTATCCAGATGTTTTCTCCATGAATGAAGATGGGTTACAATTTTCTTGCTATGACTCTAGAGGTAGGTGGTAGTGATTTTATATTTCACTCAAGCTAAGTGGAAATTGTAAGTGGAAGTGATCATGTTTTATTCACATGTGCATGTCACTACAAGTGACTTATAAGCTAAACGTGCTTTTTACAACTTGACTTGAAAAGGCATTAAATGAGTTTCAACAAATTGGTTTACGTTATCCATAGTATTCTATGTTACTAGGGGTCATGATAATACTTTCATTTTTTGGTCGATTTGGGTGTGGCACTCCATGCGCATTACCTTCGAGATCATATATATATATATATATATATATATATATATATATATATATATTATGTTTTAACAGATCCGCGTCAAGGTAATATTTATTAATTTTTATGAATTATGTTCCCTATCATTCAACGGTTAATTGCAAAAATATGGAAATGATGAAGTGAAAATTTAGTGAACTAAAAAGGGGAAAACCATAATTTTTTTACAAAACTCAAAATCACCGCAATCAATTATGTCCTAAAGGCCATTTTAGTCTCTGGAATTTTATCAAAAAATTAAAATGCTTGCTGAAATATTCCATTTGTCTTTACTTGAAATATCTAAAACCACTCCAACAAAACCATAGGAACATGTAACACTCTCAAAATATCATTAAGGTATGATAATAACAGAGGAGAATCTACATTTTCAATAGAATGGCCCACCTTGAACTCAAAATTATCTGCAAGTTACCAAGTCCTCCCTTATTGAATTTTTATCTTTCCATTGGCTATAACTTGTGTGAATGACATTTGTACTAAGATAAGTCATTCAACACTCACGTGCTTTGCATTGTTTTTATTTTTTATATTTGGATGATCAAGCTCTAGGAACACATCAAGTAGCTTAAGCATGGACCACATACGGTTATTTTGGATCCTTTTAAATGTTAATATCTAGATGAGAAAACATTTCCTTCCAAATGACCTCTTGGATGTTATTGATGCTTGAATGACTCCTAAACCCTCCTCTACATCTCTTTTTTTTGGAAAAAACTAGTTGTATGATGGAAAATGTGATATAGTCAGTTTAAACACCGATGATTTGCATTGGTGAAATAATATATGAGAATGGAAAGCATAGGGTTTCATGTGGATGAATATTGAAAAGATAAATATTGCATTGACAAGTGCGGGATAAAGAAAATGGAACTTTCTAAGCCTTAATCAATACAACTACTACTCAAAAGAATATAGATAAAGAGGAGGATAAGTGAATTTGTAGTCAATTCCACCTCAAGGATGGAAGTGCAGAGGTTCAAGTACATGTTCCCAAAAAGAGAAAGAAAACAATTCAAATAGAGAAAGGCATTACACCTAAATGATATGCCTCAAAATCATTTATCTTTTCTTCCTTTTCTTCCCACAACAAACAATAAAATGGGAAAAATATTATTTTCCTTTCATCTCTCGAAAAAAAAAAACTACTTTAATATAGGTAAAGATCTAAATCAATCATTTTTTAAGGACATCAGAGAAGTTATTCATGTTAAAGATTTATCTCGTATGTAGTATTACCATAACCAATAATGCGAAAATTTTTAGGAAGCTATAGGTGAGAGATTCATTCAAAGCACATCTCATTCAATGTTTGATTACCAAAACCTACCGTGTCCATCCAATTACTACTAACTTTACAATGTTAACTTGGGTTTGAATGTGGTTATCATCTCCGATCTTAAATCAAGTGCAAGTTTTTTTCTCGCAAAGAAAATGACAGTCAACTACAACCTTTTTCTCTATGGTCATTCCCTGGAGAAGATATATAGTTTCATAGGATGAGGGATTTTTTCCCAAAAAACATCCATTCACCATGTTCTAAAAACCCACTTTTTCATTCCTACATCCGCACTTTGTAAAAATTGTTTGACTATTCAACATGCCTAAAGAGGAAGAAAAACCCAAAGTATATTTTTCTCACATCTTCCTTTCAATGATGTGTTGGCATGGGCATTAAATTTTCCTTCCCTTATAATATTATCATTCTTGATGTGATTCAACACCGAATGTCGAAGGAAATATAAGCAAGAAAGCCAATAAAGACACATGTCATTTACCAAAACAACTTGTATGTACAATGTGACCATATGGGACCGACTAATTTTTGCAATATCTTAAATTTTAATGTTTCGTGAAGTTTTTTAGTTAATTATATTTTACTTTACCACTCAATTATTCTTTTCTTTTACAATATTTGTTAATATCAAACTCTTAGTATTCATTGTTTAATATTTTATTTTATTTACTTATTTTATGGTTGCCCAATTGAATCGACATAGATATGCCATGCAATACCTAACCACAACACTAATGGTTCATAATACATATTACTCCATACTTTCACAATTGTATCATGTCACAAGACCTCTAATTCCACCATGGAAAGTCAACAAGTAGTCCACATAACAAAGAATTTACAAAAATTATTTCATGGTCATAAATCCAACACACACATGTGATTGACAAACACAAACATCATGCTAATACATATACGACTCGTATCACATGACTGAAAGACCATGAGAGTACCTAAATAGTTCCAAGAAAATATCCAGCAATACATAGTAACCAAGAGGAGCATCAAACCTCAATCATAAAAATGTCTAACAAGAATCAAAAGAGTATGTGTAACTCATAATACCAACTCCACACATCACAAAAAAATTATTAAAAAAATCCATATACCTCCCAAATCATCAAAAAGAACTCCATATACCTCCCAATGAGAATGAATCATAGATAAAAACCAAGCCGTGTCTCTCAACCATAGAGCCCCATCTCCTTATTTATCCATGAAGAATATCAGGTCACTCAACCATATAATTCCATCATAATCTCTTCATGAATCAAACCTACATACTCCAAAAAGGCTCAACATAGTCTCAATGTAGTTTGAGAGGGGGTGTATGTGTTTTCATTCAATGAGCCTAAGGTGTTCACGAAACACAATATAACTACTTCCCCTGTTGGGCAAGTTCCATGCGTACCAAATAAACAAAAGTGGGTTTTCAATCTTTCTAATACTTCACTTCCGATCTCATACTCATCTGTATTGACTAGTCAACTATACACTAATTATAAGGTACACATAGGTCATCTATCTAACAATTATATAGGGAGAGAGAAAACCCTACAAGTTGACATCTACTGAGCCTAAGGTGTTCACCAAACACTATATATATGGTGCCCATTAGGAAACATTCAAAACATACCAAACAAACAGAGGTGGATTTTCATTCTATGTAAGACTCCCCTCTTATCTTGTACTCAGCTGTGTGACTAGTCAACCATACTCATTTCCTCTCTCCAAACATGCATGTTTTTCCGATTTCTTCCCTTAGGGTTGGTTACTATAAGGTTCACAACATAACACTTATTTACAATACTAACATGATGGTGATTTACACACATTAACCATACCGTCTTACACATGGTATATATGTAGGGTAAAGCATAATCATTACCTTCATAGGTTATAATACATCACATTTCCACATAATGCACCCAAAGTGCAAGTATTGTACAATAGGGGTCATACGATCACCATATGCCCCTAATTCATGACATGAACCATCACATATTACAAAAATTATACATATGATGAACACAATGACTAACATTACAACATATAGTCAATTTTAATACATCCTGGTGACACACAAGATTAATCACAACACGTTGGTGACATCATGATACAATCCAATTCATTATACACCATTTTTTTTAATAAAACCCATCAGTACACCTACATTTAAAAGAATGAAAAGACACTCCAACACTCGTAATATACAATAACATTAATTTCACATAAAATAATGTGGTACATCACACGTGAACTCCTTATTCAATCCTAAAAAGGAGAGAAAATGCTCTCATCAAAAGCACATCAACATGATAAAAATACACACTAAGTGACATGCATAATTGTGTGTTCATAATATCATAATTACAAGAATGTTCACATCATCACATATATCACATAACTCTTCCCATCTCCATGACCAAAATTTAAGATCATCACAACTCTAATCTATCTTAGAGGTTCGAGACCATGAACCTTCACTCTGATACCATATGTAACGCCTGCATATTTAAAACACAAAATACAACAAAAAATTAACTGAAAAAATTATTTTTTATCTTTAATTGCATGATACACAACACCACATGGGATCCAAATAAATAAAATTCACATCATGTATGGTACTTAAACAAACATGAACTCACTCATATAATAGATAACATATGGTACACATTAATGTCTTACTCAAATAATGAAATCCAAAACATTGACCCAACTATGGTAACACACATAGGATATGCATAGTCCACAAAATTCCCTTTTTATGGTTTAAATATTTATTACATTTAGTTTTCCATTATATAACCTTATAGGTTTCTAGTGAATTAAACTGGTAAGGGTGTAAAATTTCCTTTTTAAAAATAATTACAAATACTTTATTTGTATATAGCATTAGCCTTTCAAAGACAATGGATTTTTTTTTACCTTCTCAATTTCCATTAATTATCAATAACTCATTTGTTAATTAAATTCATTTTAAACACCTACGAGTCTCCTAATATTCATTCTCACATTAAAGGTTTGTTTCTAAAAATATGTTTAATTGACGTTAAATTTTATCCTTGCTAAGAAAAGGAACTAACAAGATGTTAATGTTCCACTTTTCGAAACGTATATCCGATGTTTAAATTTTACCTTTATTACACATGTGAATTTGATGTGAAGTCAAGGAAGAAATATTAGGATTTAAGGGATATTTAGATTCAAGCTACCCCTTCCCATAAATATTCTTCCATCACACTATCTTTATTTTCATGTTATACTTGTTAGAGTTAATTAGTTCATTTTTGAATCCATTCAACATTTTCACATCAAGAAAGTCTATTTAGATTTATATATATCTCTTTTATTTTCTCAAAAAATTGATCTCACCAAGAGAAATTCATATGTATTTGTAACAACATGAAAATGTCTATTTGAGTTAAAGGATATCTAGTATGACGTTATTTCTAAAATAAAATCTCACTTACTCTTATAATATTTTAACTTACATTGTACTTTAGTCTCGATTTTGTCCCACTATTAGGTTTTATTTTTGAACAATTGTAAAAAAATAACACATAATTTACACTAATGTATTTTCTACAAAAAGGATTGTAGCCTAACATGAGAGAACTCCTTTCATTTCTCTTATACACTTCCAGTATTAAATGCATGCTACAAGCAAGACATATAATCCAAATTTCATTTATTTTGAAATACCTTCCAAGGAACTATGTCAATCATTGCATCAAAATCCATAAGATTTTCTTTAAACGGTAACCTTAAGGGAGGTCCCACAAGGTATTAACTTGAAAAGCATTCTAGGATGGACACTACACCCTACTGCAAGGTAATAAAAGAGAGTTATAATATCTTTAACTCACAAACCTTTGAGAAACATGAGGTAATCTGCTACAACACACTAAGTGTCTAAATCTATCCGAGAATGTCATAAGGGGTTCAAAATGATAGATTATTGTGTAGGTTCTTGGACATGTAGACTCCATTCATGTCACTTATATTTCACCATTACATAAATCATAAGAAAAACACCAACTACCTTTGTTTGGTTTGGCCACTCGCTAGGGTTCCAAGGGAAATTACTCTCATGGGTTTACAAGACCAAGTTTTAAGTTTCCCCATTTCTCTTAAGTTAACATATCCCAGAATCAATTTCATTTGCTAAGATTTAGTTACAGTTTCCACCTACAAGTTAACCTCTTAATCATCTTAGGTTTAGTTTAATTTTAATTGAACGTAGGTATTTATGCCCAACTATATATCAATTTAAGGTGAGAAAACATATTTATCCTATAAAACCTTCATAAAATACCAAGGTGTTGTGTTGTTACTAGCCAAGGTAACACATTTATCTATGAGGAACTAAAGAGTTATTTAATAAGAGTTTAATTCCTTTGACAACTAGTTCAATCACTCCACATTTGTCATCTAGATTACGTGAAGAGTTTATTTTATGATGAAGTTAATCCTAAATCTAACTTCATGCGGATATGTTGGTCTAGTAGAATACCAAGGAAGTTTATTTTCTACTTACCACATATAGGGTAATGTAACACTTTGCATAGTTTTTCTTCGAACATGGACAATCAAGTTATAGATATGGATTTTGTAAGATGTTTTTAAGTTTAGTACAAGAATCCTAATCATGATGATTAAATTATTTCATAAGGCGTGATATTTTTACAAAACTGCGTGTGCCACTAAATTTAGAAGAAGGGTACAAGGGTTAATTTCTAACTTCGGTTATATGGTTTAATAATAATAAGTTACTAAGATGCTTTTTAATTTATGTATGAGATAAAACAACTATCCGTAAAGTGATTTCTTTCATAATACAAACTATAAGAAGCAAATTTAAATTCAAAGGAAATTAACTATAATGAAGCAAATGGTATGCATTTTAACCATATACATTGTCAATTATCTTCCTTGTTTAGCTAGATAACATAGCTCATCCTACATCCATTATGTGCCACTCCTACTAGTATTCAAATGTTAAATTTAAAACAAAACATAAATAAAGCACATAGTTTTCTAGGCATGATGCTTGAAATATAAGAATCTAAGAGGAACAAAGGTTTTTGACACAACAATTTCAATAATATTATTCTCTTTAATTCACTTCTATCTAAGATTGGTATTTTCTATCAATGTACAATATTTCAATATCACCTCCTTAATAAAAATATATCACTCTTATTTCATATTGTTTGGAGTACCTGCAACCAACATTTTGTCAGTCCTTAGAATGGTCCTGGAATTCCCCTAGACTCAAGCATAAATCCACACATTTATCATTTCGAACAATTTAAATTAAATAGAAGATATATATATATATATAGGGCTAGGGAAGAAGACAGAGTTCAATTAAATTCATTCAGTTTTAACATTCATTTTGCACATAACGTTTTGGTACTAGATAGAGATAGTAAAGATGAGAGAGAAATTTAAGAGACATTTTATTTTCCAGATCACAATGGCATAACCATTTTAGTTTCATGTCCATTTTCATTTTATTTCAAACCAATTTACATTTCCTAATTCATTAATGTTTTAAAATCAACCAAAGTATCATACCCATTTATAGAGAGAGAATAAGGTGGAGAGAGAAGGTCATCATACATTTGAAAATTAATTTATACAAGATAAAGGATCGAATAAGAGTCTACATAGAATTGAAATGGTAGTACAAGGTCACACATGTGGTTAGAAGTAAAACGAGATTGAAAAATGGGATTCTAGCTAAGGTTGAGAAAATTGACAAAAACATCAAAAATGCCTACAAAATGGGTCTTCACAACGCTCGGTTCATTGTTGATCACCATGTTTTATAATTCCAACTTACTTTTCCATATATATAGAATTCATTTTTTCAATGGAAGTTGATTACGATGAGACAATATCAAGTTACAAGGGAAACTCGAGGTGAGTTAAAGTAATTACATCATCGAATCTTATCACTCAATGACCCATGGGCCCCAAAACCAATTGAAAAACTAGTCTCTGAAGGTGTTCTCCATTGAATGAAGGTGGGTTACGATTCTCTTGTTGGCACTCTAGAGGTAGGTGGTAGTGGTTTTAAGTTTCTCTCAAGCTAAGTGATAACTATAAGCTAGAACCGTTCATGTTTTATTAACATTTCCATGTCACTACAAGTGAGTGATAAGATAAATGTGCTTTACAACTAAAATTACAAAGGTGGTAAAAATTTCCAATAACTTGGATAAAGATCAACACGGTATCCTCACGTTACAGGGGTCATGCTAGAAGTCTCTATTTTTCGGTACATTTAGGTGTGGCTCTCCATGTGCATTACTTTTGAGATCATATATAATATATATATATATATATATATATATATATATATATATATAGTAACAAATCACGTCAAGGTAAAAAAATCATTTTTGGAATTATGTTCCCTATCATTCAACATTTAATTATGAAAAGTTGGAAATGATGAAGTGAAAAATTAGTGCAAGTGAAAATGGGAAAACCATAAATTTTTTGAGAAACTTGAAATCACCGCAACCACTTATGTTGTAATGCCCACTCCTCTTCAACACCGAGTGAACTATTTTTTTAACTTCGAATTTATTCTAATCTTGAACCTTGTTGTTGTATTCTAGATTAGCATACTAATAAGATGTGTAGGACACCAAGGTTACTGTTGTGTTCTTATTGTTTTTGATTGTATGGTTGTAGTGTGGACTTTGAAGTAAATTATTGTATATGATTTGAGTAACCTTCTTGATAGACAGTATGGAATTGTTGGAATCTTGAAATGATGTGACTTATGTGATGGATTTTATATTCTTGATTTATATATCAGTATTGATGTTCTAAGTTCTTCCATTGTACTTCCATATTGGACTTGATTTATGGACATTTCTAGAGGATTTTTTTATGTCATGATGTTAGTATAAATTGATGGATTGGTAGAATCAAAATGTTATAAATTTGAACATTTGGTGAATCATTTGATTCTAACGTTGGTTTAATTATGATATTTGATGATGTAAATTTTTATGTAAATATGTATGTGTTTGATTATCTCGACGTTGTTAATGTGGCCACGAAGACAGTAAAGGTAATTTTGATCTTGTAGGAAATTATAACACCGAAAACTACGGGGCTAGGAGACCAAAAATGAAGGAATGTCTTGTATTGGTAACACGTCACCATGCTAACTTCTGTAATGTGATGTTGTGTTTTTTCATGCCTAGTTAGGAGGCTTCCCATGGGGGGTGACCTCACATGTGTGGTCATGGGGTTAATGTCATTTTTGTTTACATTTTTTGTCTTTTATTTGGTGTTATGCTCTAATTGTTTGAAATTATAGTCACTTTTTTAGTAATTATTAATGTGTTTTAATTAAGCTAATCCAACTTAATTTGTTAACCAAAATAGATGTGTGACAAATATATAATTATAAGAATATGTGGTCCTTGTTGAAAGTGAAATTTATGTTGGTTTGTGTGTGATTTACTCCACCCCATTTTTTAAATTTGATTTTTGACTTGGGAGGCCGTTTGGGAGGCTTGCTTTTCCCATGCCTCGTAAATTTACCCAACAATCCTACCTATGGGTTAGGGAGTTTAGTTTTGACTTATTTATCCTTTTTGGAGGGTAAAAGAGTGAAAATAATTGTACCTTCTTGTTGTCATAATAAATTTTGTCCTTAGAAGGCATGGTGAGAAAGTTTATGTCCATGTGGGTTGTCATAGATCTTATATGCATCTCATTTATTTTCTTGGGCATGGCATTTTGGCTTGAGTGTGGGAATGTAGGAATGATTAAGTTGTATCCTACATGGAGCCACCTCATAATCCCCACATTCCCTTTCTATTTAGGGATGGAATATGATGGAATGTAGGTTACTTGTTCGTTATTCCTTTTACATTTTTGAAATTGGGAGCTTGTTGTAGTTGCTTAGAGTTTTCTTTTCTTGGAGTTGTGAAATACTTGTGGAGTAAATTTTTCTTGGAGGCTTGATGGAGAGGTAGGATATCCATCCTTGTATTTTTATTTTTTTACCTTTGTAAATGTGCAAATAGTGCTTGTTTAATGTAGTATGAGTTTTTTGAATGTGCTTTTGTGTGGTTGGGTAGTATTCCTTAAGTTGGGTGTGGGAGATGGACTTATGGGACCATTGGGGAGGGAAAAGGGAGTTTTTGAGGCATGCATTTTGTGGGAGTGTGATTGGGAGTTTCACCTATGGGGAGTGAAAAGGAAATCATGGTCATATTGTTGCATACTTGCAAGGGAGAGATAAGGATATTGTGTTGTTTGTTTTGTGCACTTGGAGGCTTAGGGTGAAACTCCCACTTCACTTGGGAGGAAAAAGAGGTGGTTTCCCATATTCCTTGCTCCATTTGGTTTGGGTATCAAACCTATGTATTGTTTGTGAAGTTATAAAACTTGTTGTATATGTATTTTTAGTTGTGTTGAATATTTTGAAATGTATGTTGTTTGAGAAATTATTTTAAAGTTGTTAATGGTTGTGTAATACCCCTCATTGCTTCCTTCTTTGGGGCTCGAGAGGCTAATGAGAAAGAAGGATTCTGTCCCTAATTGGAATATTTTTTGGGTGAAGAGTGCTCCCTACTCCACCATTTACTTGTGTTTTTATTTTCATGAGTATGGTGGAGTTCAAGTGAAGATGGGTTCATAGTGCCCTTGTTGGACAAAGGCATGCGGAGTTAAAATTTGTTCTATTAAGTCCCTTCAAGTTGTGAATTGTATCAATTGTACATTGGATGTAATCCTATTTAATTGGTTAGTCTTGTAAATGAGTATAATATGGCTTGCATTATTTCAGTTGAAATGGGAACCTTGAAATTGTTTTGTAATGGAAATAAAGATTCCTTATATCTGATTTTGATTCAAGTTGTATTGTAAATCTATTATGGGAAAAATATATTGTTTTGGATGGAAAGTGCGCGTTGATCCTCTTGCAGTTTGGATAAGTTTTTTTCCTTAAAAATGAATAAATTTCATTTAAATTTTCCTTATATTGTCATATTCAAATAATTATACAAGAAGGAATAGATTGAACAAGTTTTACAATCTAGTTTTTCCTTTATTGCAATAGACAATTGTTCTATGTGTTTGAATTAAATCACAATAAATTTTATCTTTATATTGTTATATAAATAATTTGGAAGTGTTGGTTGTTTAAAATTGATCAAGATATAAAGTTTTCCACTACTTAAACTACCTAGGTGTATGCAAATTTGCACGCATATAAACTTATAATTGCAAAAAAATGCATTCTTCTACTTTAGTTGCAATCTATTCCTTGATATAAAAAAGGGGGAAATCTAACTAGTATCCATGCCTATACATCTTTAATATCTCGTAGAATACATTATTACTATATATATATAATTAATTTATATTTTAGCATTAATATATATATATATATATAAATAAATAATAAACTATTTCCAATTACATCCATTTAGCCTAGTGACTATTTTAGTGTGGAATGATCTAAGTTAAACGTGGTATGTCTTAAGGTTTTTATTAATAATAATAAAATCTTGGGGGAGGGCGCTGACCCCACTCCAACCCATATATTATATATGGGGTGGGGGGTGGTGTCGGCGCCTCCCCCAAACACTATAATCTCCGATGTTTTAAAAAAAAAACTTTTTAATATTCAAACAGGCCCCGATTATTAAATATGACCTATGTAAAATGATTTTTGTCGCCAATTTTTAAGTATGCTTAAAATGGGTATTAAAAGATAATGAAATATTATATATATATATATATATATATATATATATATATATATATATATATACACACACACACACATATATATATATATATATGTACATGTGTATATATATATATATATACTCACTCAAATGTTATATATACAATGTGTATATATACAAGACTACAACCGAAATTCCCAAAATGAACAAGAATAAAATTGGTAAATACCCACAACCTAAATAGGGTAGATAAAAAGAATGATGAAATAATGAAGGAGATAAATAGGTTTCAAATAAACCCTAGGAAAGGGATGTACACAAATCTCTCCTTCTTGTGAGTATCCACCCAAGAACCGGAGCTTCCTTCCATGGCCTCTCTCCTTCCCTATCCCGCAAAACCAAATAAGAGAAAATTACATAATAGGTTAACAATTGAATATAAGAGACCCCATAGGGATTTCTAGTGTCTCATTAGCCTAACCTAGATCTAATGGCTCAAATAGATTAGATCCAATGGTGTAGGATGAACCCTACATCACTTAAGTGATAGAAATTTTGGTGGGAATGTTTTAAATTAAAAGTATGGGTAATGTTTTAATGGGGCCTCGTGCGGTGGGGGTGGGGTGGGGTTAGTCCTATATGTGTATCCTCGACCCTTTTATAAAATAAACTAAATATCAATGTACATAATTCTAAACTAGAGGATTATTTTTCTAACCTAATTATATTTGGAATTTAATGAGGGATCATTAATTAAATAGATTAAAAGGAAATTATTAGGGCTAAGTAACAAAAAGCAAGTTGAGGGTTATTTAAATAAATATTGGTACTTAGTAAGAGAAATTAAACCATAATTATAATTATGGATTACATAAAATGTTAATTAGTCATTATTTTAAAATTTGATAGCCGAGGAAATTGTTTAAAATTTTGTAATTGGAGTTTAATTAAATTCTTAGCTAATGCCTTAACCTTCAAAAAGAAACATTATTCCTTAATTTTTCCTCACTTAATTATTTGGTTCTACCATGATTTGAGTTGGAAATTTGTGGGCGTTATACTTGGTATCATAGTCGTGGGTTTAACGCTTGACCCTAAGCCAACATGATAAATCCAACAACCATTTAGCAAAACATGATCCTCTATGATTAAATAACATTAAAAAATAAATTTGTTTGGATTATTGTACTCACTTAATGGCGTTTTGTCAAACCCGGTTAATGAGATAATGTTGAATTAGATTGCTATTCTTGTATACTTCTAGTGTAACACGAACTTGGTTTTCCTTGTAAAGATGTTGTTTGATGATTCCTAACTCTTTCTTTTAGTCATGTGATGTGTTGACCCCATAGAGACTCCTCTTTGTTTGAAATATTAATTTTCATGGTGTGACTCTTGTGGATTAGTGCTAGTGTTTACATCCATGGGTCAATTGGACGGAATTAGAAGTATTTTGGTTGTTAGAACTCCCCTTCATCTAGTGGTTAAGTGAGTTTGTGTTGTATTGTTATCTTAATACCAATATGGGAGGGTAGATATCAGGACATGGTGTCACATTTGATCCTGTTTTTGTATAAATGTTCTTAGATCTCGAGCTAATTATATAGTACCCCTACATGCGGTCCATGAAGGACTGTGAAGTGAATGCGATGTGGACTTTTCTGTATTTTATATTCGTAAACTTATGTTATTTTATCAAGGACCAGCATTTTATTTTATAATTCGATTGAGAAGCTTTGAGGCTCTTTTTGTTATTTATATTTTTGCAAGATTTTTGTGAGATTGCATTGCGAGATACTTAGACATTTTATTTGATTGCCTATATTTCTTGAATTTTACTTTGATTGGTGATTCGGAGCTCATTTATCTTCTCGGGCTACTTAGCTAAATGCTACATGTCTCTTTCTTGTCAGTTGATGAGATAGTTCTACATTGTTTGTATTGTGATCTTTTTCGTATGGGGTGTACCCTAGGTGCCTTGATTGTCTTCTTAGGTGCTTCCAGTTATGCCTTTGGTTTTGGAAGGAAGGAACCTTTTGTGTTTCTAGGATCTTGGAGTGAATCTTTCATTACTCAACCTTTCTAAAGAGAGAGTTCATTGTGTCGTGTGGTCCTTTTGGCAGTGTTGATAGCATTAGTTTTGATTCTCTTGTAATCTGGTAAGAGCTTTGTTCCTCATCAGAATAGATGTGTTTTGGTTATAGGTTTATGGATTGTGTTAGGATTGGATTAACTCTTGGATGATTGTAGGTTTTAGTGGATAGTTTTTTGTTTGATGTGATGTTCCACTGATGGCATGCTAAGTTTTATCATGGTTTCCTTGTTTCAGTATGGAAAGTATCATCAGGTGGATTGTATGTATCTTGGTAAATATGGTTAGATTAAGCCCATTCGGGAAATGTGCTTAATTAAGTGTACTTTTTTTTCTCTCAATGACCCATAAATAGATCTACCCTTGCCTTCAATTTTTTTAGTCTTTATATATACCACTCTATACTATGCTAAGTATTGAATTATATTGAGACACACATGGATACCTGGTGCCCTTTGTACCTTGCTTCTTATAGATATTGGTTTTGTAGACCTTAATATTTTAATCTCATATGTTCTTATGTTGTTCCTTCTTTTAAAGCTATAACTCTTGTTCGTAGAGGCCATGTTTGGGTAAATTAGCTGATTTTCCTCTTGTATTTGATGTCTTCTGGATGGGAAATGTGGTATCCTTGGAGTAAAATTTTCCTTGTCATCTTGTTGCTTGGTTGGTGGTATCTTGTGGAAGTATGAGTTCTATTTGGAAACTCTCCTTGTCTTATTAAGTGAACCTATTCGAATCTAAAAACAAACATTGTTTCCTTTCCCAACCCGATCTAAACCTCTTAAACTTGTGAAAGTAAAATTTGCATCTAAAATGGGATTTTTCATCATAACTTCCTTATATAGTTATAGATAACCACTTGGAGTACATCATTGATGCTTGTAACTCTTTGATAAACCCTTGAAATATTGGTGTGTGGATTATTGGTTGATT
Source organism: Taxus wallichiana var. yunnanensis (assembly GCA_018340775.1). Lineage (NCBI taxonomy): Eukaryota > Viridiplantae > Streptophyta > Pinopsida > Cupressales > Taxaceae > Taxus > Taxus wallichiana. The sequence continues at coordinate 236,976,652 of CM031241.1, forward strand.
AATCTCTAGTACCTATAAAATTGATGATGTGATATGTTGATTGGTCTCTTATTCCTATAAAATTAAAAATGTGATATGTTGATTGATCTTTTATTCCTATAAAAGTAATAATGTGATATGGTTGATTCTTCATTCTCATTAAGATCTATCTTGTAATATGATTAAATCAAGCATAATAAAAATCTAATTGAGGGGCTTGGACTTTGAAACTTAACAAGTAAACTAGAACATTAGGAAAAAGGAAAATGGTACCTTGCTCTAATCCTAGCGGATTAATAAAAGAAATAAAACTATGTGCAAATATCAATAAATTTGTTCTTTTACCTTCCCTAGAAGAAAAATAAATAATTTTTGACCGCGTATATAGAATGGCGGGGTATCATGCCAACATTGTGGTGGTGTCCCTTAATGACACAAAATATGTGATATCATAATAATAAGAACACATTAATTAAGAAAACTTATAGAAATGTTCTTAACAAGCGTAACTATAACTTGTGTCTTATAAATTGGATCCTGGAATGAGTAAAATTTATAAGTTTGAGAGAAAATGTATAATTAAACAACTCGATGGTATAAGTGGTGTTTGCATGCCCTAAATTTATGGAAATACATAATCTTAAAAGTTGAACTAATTAAAAGGTTTCCCGAGCTGCTGAGGATTATCTAAACTCTCTCCGGTTGCCCAATATTTTGGGGTTGTTTGAGTATTTCTCTTACCCCCTTTTATAGAAAATGATAAACTTACATAAAATGGTTATGACACAAGTATGCTGTGTGATTTTTGGGCCTTTCTTGTTGTAGTGCAATGTTTTAAAAATATATAAAAAAATTATCCCCTATATTAGTGTGAGTTAATTATTATGATCGGGTTGATGATACCTACATCTCATCATGCCAAATGTGGACACAAATTTATTCTTTATGTCTATTTTTTTATGGTGATTTGTTCTAGTTGTGTTATACCCCCTTGATCTTAGACATGTGTGTTTTCCTCTTGTAGGATTTTTGGGTCGTCATACCCTTGTTGCCTCATCACTCGACAAGTGTGATTTTTTTCCTTTTAGGAGTGGGTCTCTGTCTATTGTTTTAAGAACAACACCCTCCTTGTGTGTTTGTTAAGTCCTTGAGTACCTAGGTTTATTTGTAATTTTAGGAAACATATGTTAAGGATATGAAATAATTTTTGGAAGTTCTTTGTTCCTTCTCTTCGGAAAACCCTGTTGATGTTGGTTTCCTTTTGACCTTCGAAAGGTAACTACAAGTAATTTTCATAAATAATTTCTCAAGTATTGGTGCGATGCACATGTGGATCATAGTCAGACCCCGCTTGTTGCCTATTATTTTCTCTTAGCTCGCATGAGTGCTATTTTGTGCTACAAATTAAGCATGTGCTCTCTTTATGATTATTTTGAGCTTGGGTAGGATTTAAAATAAATAAATTCCATTATGTTATATAGAGTGATTGGTGTCTCTTTTGTTGATATGTTAGTTTGTGCAAGGATTGTCTCCTAAGTGGAAATATTATCTAAGTGTTTGAAGTTTCTAAATCAGGTTAGTGTTATGTGTTCAATTTTGAGTGAAAATTCAAGTTATAGAAAACCTTGTGGTCATGATTTTTCTTAGTATTATCATGAAAATTTAATTGAATCCTTTTGAGTTATAAAAGTGCTTTCAATGAATAATTTGTAGGATTGTAAACTTTTTTACTAATTTAGGTGTTTTCCTTGTTGTTAAACCTCATCTTATATGATCTTAAATTAGTGAGGCCTATGAGTAGGCATGGGTTTTCATGTAAAATTGATGGCTATGATTGGTAGTGGTTAGCCTTAAATTTTCTTATTGCAGTGTGTTGTATCCTTGTGGGGCTATGTGGTCATCCTGTGTTCATGGATTTCTCCTTGTTATTCTTTTACTTTGGTGGTTGTTCTTGAGATTTCTTTGCCAAATTCCTGTTTAGATTCGTGTTATAGCTTGGTTGATCACATAAAGCTACTCAATAGAATGAAATGCTTGCAACCTTGCTTAAAATTTTTTTAGCACTCATGCCTAACAATCTCCCTTCTCTTTGATAAATAGAATTAGAAAAACTTGGGATTATGAGGACCCACTTTAGTTTGAAATACATAAAATCACAGAGAGTGTGATTTTTATTCACTGCATTGCTTCCATACCTATTTTCCATGACTTACAAGAGGAAGTCAAATGTAAGGGGAGAGGGATGGAATGCCCACTCCTTTTCAACACTGAGTGAACTATGTTTTTAATTTTGAATTGATTATAATCTTGAACCGTGTTGTTAATTCTAGATTAGCATACTAATAAGATTCATGGGAGACCATGATTACTGTTGTGTTTTGATTGTTTTTTACTATATGGATGTAACGTGGACTATGATGTACATTACTGTATATGATTTGATTAAACTTCTTGATAGACAATATTGAGGTGTTAGACTCTTGACATGATGTGAATTATGCAATGGATTTTATATGCTTGATTTACATATCAATATTGATGTTCTAAGTGCTACTATTATTGCCACATTGGACTTGATTTATGGACATTTCTAGATGATTGTTGATGTCACGATCTTAGTCCAAATTTATGGATTGGTAGAATTAGAATGTTAGAAATTTGAACAATTGGTTAAGCACTTAATTCTAACGTTGGTTTAATTATGATATTCGATTATGTGAATTATTATATAAATATGTATGTGTTTAATTATCTCAACATCGTTAATGTAGCCACAAGGCCGTAAAGGTATGGTTTGATTTTTCAGAAATTATAAAGCACAACATACTATGGGGGTAGATGACCAACAATGAATGAATGTGGGGTATGGGCAACAGTCACCATGGAAACTTGTGTAATGTTATGTTGTGTTGTTATTTCATGCCTTGTTAGGAGGTTTACATGGGGGTGACCTCACATGTGTGGCCATGGGGTTAATTTCATTTTCTTTTAAATTTTTTTGTGTCTTTTGTTTGGTGTTATGTTGTAATTTTTGGAAATTATATTCACTTTATTAGCAATTATTAATGTATTTTATTTAAGCTAATCCTACTTAATTTGTTAACTAAAATAGAGATGTGACAAATAGATAATTATGAGGTTAGGTGGTCCTTGTTGTAAGTGAGATTTATGTTGGTTTGTGTGTGATTTACTCCACCCCAACTTCAAAATTCGGATTTTGACTTGGGAGGCCTTTTTTTGGAGGCTTGTGGGACAAGCTAAACTTGTCCCATGCCTCTTAAATTTACCCAACAACCCTACCTATTTGGTTGGAGAGTTTATTTTTACTTATTTATCCTTTTTGAAGTCTAAAATAGTGACAATAATTGTACCTTCTTCTTATCACAATAAATTTTGTCCTTAGAAGGCATGGTGTTCAATTTTGTGTGCCATGTGGGTTGTCATAGTTCTTACATGCTCATTTATTGTCTTGGGCATGGTGTGTTGACTTGAGTGTGGGAATGTATGAATGATAAAGTGGCATCCTATATATAGCCACCTCATTCTCCCCACATTCCATTTCTATTTATGAATGGAATTTGATGGAATAGGGGTTACTTGTCCATTTTTCTTTTTGCATTTTTTAAATTGGGAGCTTGTTGGAGTTTCTTTTGGGAATTTTCTTGGCTTGGAGGTGTGAAATAATTGTGGAGTGAAGTTTTCTTGGAAGCTTGATGGAGAGGTAGGATCTCCATCCTTGTATTTTCATTATTTAGTTTTATAAATGTGAAAATGGTGTTTGTTTAATGTAGTATGAGTTTTTGAATGTGATTTTGTGTGGTTGGGTAGTATGCCTTAAGTTAGGTGTGCAGATGGACTTATGGGACCATAGGGGAGGGAAAAGGGATTTTTTGAGGCATGTATTTGGCGAGAGTGTGATTGGAAGTTTCACCTATGGGTAGTGAAAAGGAAATCATGGTCATATTGTTAGATACTTGCAAGGGAGAGATAAGGATATTGTGTTGTTTAGCCTTGAAAATGAGTGTAATATGGCTTAGATTATTTTCGGTTGAAATGGGAACCTTGAAACTGTTTTGTAATGGAAATAAAGATTCCTTAAATCTGATTTTTATTCAAGTTGTATTGTAAATCTATAGTGGGAAAAATATATTGTTTTGGGTGGAAAGTGCATGTTGATCCTCTTGCAGTGTGGATAAGTTGTTTTCATGAAAAATGGATAAATTTCATATAAATGTGCCTTATATTCTCATATTCAAATAATTGTACTATAAGGAATAGATATAATAAGTTTTACAATCTAGTTTTTCTTTTTATAAAATAGACAATTGTTCTAAGTGTCTCAATTAATTCACAATAATAGGGAAATCTAGCTAGTATCCATGCATATACATCTTTAATATATGTAGAATATTGTATATATATATATATATATATATATATATAAACTCTAGTTTTTAATTCAAATATTATAATATTGTTTTCTTTTTTTTAAAAAAACTTTGTTAATATTCAAATATGCCCCGATAATTAAATATGGCTTGTGTAAAATGATTTCGAGACTGGTTTTTAAGTGTATATATATATATATCTTCTAATACTCATTTTAATTGCTATTTGACCTAAAATTTTATATCTAATACATATTTAATATGTTTATTTATTTTAAATATACATATACATATATATATAAATATGTGTGTGTGTGTATATACATATATATTTACATATATATACTCGCTCAAATGTTATATATAATGTGTATATATACATGCTCGCAACTAAAATTCCCAAAATGAACAAGAATAAAATGGGTGGATACCCACAACCTAAATAGGGTAGATAAAAAAATGATGAAATAATGAAGGAGATAAATAGGTTTCAAATAAACCCTAGGAGAGGGATGTATAAAATATATCCTTCTTATGAGTATCCACCCAAGAACTAGAGCTTCCTTTCGTGGCCTCTGTCCTTCACTAACCTGTAAACCAAACACAAGAAAATGAGATAATAGGTTAAGAAATTAATATAAGAGACCCGATAAGGATATATAGGTTTTAATTAGCCTAACCTAGATCTAATGGATCAAATAGATTAGATCCAATGGTGTAGGACAAACCCTACATCACTTAAGTGATATGGATTTTGGTTAGACTTTTTAAAATTAAAGTATGGGTAATTTTTTAATTAGGCATGTGGGGGGAGTTAGTCCTAGATGTGTAACCTTGACCCTTTTATGAAATAAACTAAATATTAATGTACATAATTCTAAACTAGAGGATTATTTTTCTTACCTAATTAAATTTGGAATTTAATTAGGGATCGTTAATTAAATAGATTAAAAGGAAATTATTGGGGCTATGTAAAGAAAGGCAAGTTGAGGGTTATTTAAATAAATATTGGTACTTAGTAAGAGAAATTAAACTATAATTCTTTTGTCACTCTCAAAATTTGCCTCTTTTTAAGTCAAATTTTGTGAATTTTGAGTTCGTCCCTTGGAGAAATTCATTCTTTGAATTCGTGGTTGCTTGGCTTTGATCTCTCCCTTTCACTTGAAAATTCTCGTCTTCGCAATTTGAAATATTCTCTATCTCCCCCATCTAGATGCTTGAAAATATTTTCCTTCATTCGAATGTGTTGTCAATCCTTCTCTTTGGTTGTGGATCACGTTGAGCCTAGTATTGTTTGCAATTTCTCATTCCATGGAGAATAATTTGAAATTCGGGCGTAAACGGTGGGGTTTTCCCTTTCATTTTTTATTTTCCACAGTCATGAATGACGGGTGTATCTTCCCTATCAAAATTTTCCCCAACATCTGTGGGTACGTGGACATTTCTAATTGGGTGCAAGAGGATGGGTTCTTTTTGCAAACTTGTCACTTTTGTTATTTTTTGTAAAAGTGTCAAATTGGCCCCATGGCCCCGAAGGATCCTGATTGGCTGAAAAAAGTGATGGCGGAAAGGCGGGGATTTTTGTGTTTTGAAGCTATGAAAGGTCAAAGGTAAAAAGGCTGGTCCTTTTTGTGTTTTAAGGAATTATGGTGAACGGTGTAAAATGTGAAAAGAATGCCTAAGGCCCACAAAGGGACACGTGCCCATTTTCTATAGTCAAAGTGAGAAGGAAGGTCATCGAGACTTTTTGGAAACTAGGTTTTATTTCTAAAAGGGATTATAGTTGTAAAATGAGTCGTGAATCCGCTTGTGCCAAGGAATAAAGTAAAATGTTTAGCCAGCAAGAAAATTCAAAGCATGAAACTAGGCCATCGGAACGATTTGGGAATTTTGGTTTTATTTCAAACAAACAAAGATAAAATTTATAAAATGATCCATGACTACTGGGGTCTTGATCCCACGTTGAAAAGTCAAAATAGGAGAGGAAATTTGGTGGAGAACTTTGAGTATTTGATCTTTTCTTTAAAAAGAGTTAAAATTGTAAAAGTGAGCCGCGAATCTGTCGCCTCTCAAATAAAGCTGTGTGTTGGGCCTATATCAAGAGTGGATGGGTGGAATGAAATGTTCCAAAGCACCATTTCTCTAAAAAAGGCACAAAATATAAAAAATTTCCTCAATCCCACTTCAATAAATATCTTTCACATGGACAACTCATATTTGAAGTAACAAAATAGGTTTAACGGCTGCATTATAGAGCATCATTTTTTGCTTCCATTAACACATTTGCAAGAATCAAGAAACTGAATGTAACCATTTTTTGAAGATTATTTAATGGCTTCTCTATGCCATTATTGAGGGTTAGATCCAGACATTCTTGAAATTGTAATAGATTCGAAAATAATCAAGACATAAGTCTTTTCCCTTTCTTCCTCTGCAACTCCTTCTTTCCTTGTTTGAATTTGTGAATTATCTATCTTTGCATGCTAAGAAATGTTGCATTCTTGTTAATATGATTTTCGGAAATTTGTGTCTATGAAATTATATCTGTTATAAATGGGAATGATTCTATTCTACATCTCCATTGTTCAATACACATAAGGTTATACTCTGCTATTTATACTTCCTAAAATTGTTGTTATGTTCTTCCTTTCTCATATTCTCAATTCTTCTATTCTTTCATATTGATGATATTTTGGGCATGAATGTTTCAAAGTATCAGGAATCCACACTTTGAAAGGTGTACATTTGTATATAATTTTTTTTTCTTGGTTTAAATAAGGGAACCCCTCCCATTAAAGAGTAGGGACTTGTTGTCCCCTAAGCGTGCTTTGTTAAAGTATCATTTTAAAATCCAACAGATTTTTGGTGACTCTCTTGGGATTTAATTTCAAACGTATCCCTTTCTAAAAGAACAAATTCAAGATAATTTTTGGTCTAGAGACTCTACAATATACATGTGGGAAGAAATCTCTTAGGGGATAAGATTGCCATTTTCAACTTCTAGAGCAACAAAACTTCTCTCTTCTTCCAAAGAAGAATGAACAAAAGAAATCGTTTCTACAAGAAAACCTCTTGTTAAAGATAGGAATTCGAAGACTAGCATTTCTCAAGACCAACTTAGTCCTAATCTTCATGCTTTGATACTTGTTGGTGTTTCAATTCCCCTTTAGTCATTTTTTCTAAAGATTGCAGCACCTTTTCCTTGGGAAAACAGTTAGGCCACTTGCTCTTCCTCACCATCGCATGAGTTACCTATGGGTAATAAGAAAAGTTTTCTGAATTCAAGAGTGATGGGAAGGTTCAACCAGATGAACACATTGCAGCCTTCATTGTTGCATGTGGGATTCTATGGGTTGAACATGAAGATGTCTCTGTCAAGAATTTTCTTGAGACATTACGGGAAAATGCTGCTTGATTGGTTGTATCATGTTCCTATTGGGTCAATCACCTTTGATTGGACCACCATGAAAACTTAGTTTGAGAAATTTTTCAAACTTGTGAAGATGTGCATGCTCGTTAGCTCAAATCTCTCATATCAAGAAGGAACCATTCAAGTCCATCGGGAAATTTGTGGCGAACTTCAACAAGCTAATTTGTAAAATTCCATAGAAAACTCGCTTGATGGATCAAATCCAAAAGTGCTTCTTCCTCAATGCTCACTTACCGAAGTGAGTTATGTACTAAGGATAGATAACCTTGTAACTATGGATGTTGATCAACGTTTATCTATCGAGTGTTGGGGACGATTTAATCATGTCCGGTAAACTTAAAAGAGAACCTTCCAAGTCTAAAAATATTCTTCTTCCTCCTCGCATGGAGAAAATTCTAATCAGTTAGTGTAGAAGATTGCAAATTATCTCATTGCTATCAAGAAACAATTATCTCAAGCATGCTCCTTACCAAGACATTCCAAGGAAGAATTTTCAGCCCAAGAACCATTTTCCTTCTTCTCAGACTAGATTGGCTATCAAGGCCCACTCATCAAGGTTCCGGTCAATGTAACTTATGAAGTTCAAGAACCTGATGATGAGGAGTTTAATGAACTTTATGAAGAAATAGAAGAAGAGTTTGATGAAGAACTGGAGGAGCTTGGTGGATCTTAAGTTAATTTCCATACCACTAAAGGTATTGATGATGAATATTACCATGATGAAAAAGTGGAAGAGATGAATAGTGAGTCATATGTTTTCATGAATTGGGAGCAAGCAAAAAAAAGAAAAAGAAAAAGTGGTGCAACCTGCTAAGAAATCCAAGGAGTTTCCTATAACTATTCCAGTGGTTGCAAGAAGAGGATCTCCTATTCCCACTGCCTCCACACAAAATTTGAGTAATGTTATTCCTCCTCCTTCTACTTATGTTTACAAAATTTATTTTCCATCAAATCGTAAACCGATAAATAAAAATTCTCTCAATTTCCTAGCAACTATTCCCCATCCACCTCTGGATCTTTTGATATCATTGATCACCTCAAAAAGACCAAAATCCAAATTTCAGAGGCATAATTTTACCAAACTCATCCAAAATCCTTTGTTAAAATGGTAAAATTTGTCAATTCCAAATCCAAATCCTCATCCAATACCTCTAAAGGTATTTTTCCCACTCCCTCTTTCTCACCTCAACCAAGCCTTGTGTCTGCAAATCACTTCCCTAATGAGAATGTTGAACCATTCTATGTGACTCTCCTCATAGCTGGCCATAAACTCAGTAATTGTGTTATAGACTCATGAGCATCAGACAATGTAATGTCCACAAAATTAGCTCATGCTTTAGGCCTAACTCTAACATGTTCCTTTACTTCTTGTTGTTCCATGGAGAGTATAAAAGTGCCTTTGGTTGGGAGGACTAAAGATGCACAAGTAGCTTTTGTTTCTTTACCAGAGAAAAGGCTCTTAGCCACTATTTTGGTAGCTGATATTCGTCCCTCATATGGGATTTTGCTAAGCAAGAAATTTTGTAAGGAGGTAGGAGGTAAATTGAGATGGATTTATTTCATGGTTTGATCCCGATCAATGGAAAAATGAAGAAAATGCTACCCGAGAAACAGTCTGAATAAATTGTGCAAAAGACTAATGATCCAAAAGCATAAATAATCTATGCAGATATAGGGCATGGTAACTATATGCTCATGTCACAAGATGAGGTAAAACTTCCTAATGGAGTGATTCATGATCTCAATGGAATTTGGACTTTGGAGTTTGATGGAAGTTTCTCTTGATTGGTTCTTGGCTGGTGTGGTGCTAACCTCTCCGGAAGGGAAGATTCATCCTTTTTCATTCTAAATTTTCTTTTGAAAATATAAACAATATTGATGAATATGAGGCACTCATTCTTGGATTGAACATGGAAAAAGAAATGGGAGTGAAGAATATTTGTGCTCGTGGTGATCCAAATTTTATTGTGAAACAGGTAATGGATCTTTACCAAGTCAAGAATAGGAGATTGAAACATTATAGAAATCCTATCTCGGGATTCCATTGATTTTCTTGATGCTTTCTCCATTGAAGTTATGCCAAGAGAAAGGAACACTAGAGATGATTTTCTAGCTATCTCGAGTCTTTTTGATTCCTCACTGATTTTCTCGGAGAAATTTACCATTGAAATGATTCATATGCCCATAGTACCAAATAATGCAAGCAATTGGAAGGTTTTCAACGATGATCAACACTTGCTCTCATTCTTGGAGCTTAAGGATAATTTTGATCTTCCTAGAGAGTGTGTATCCTCAAATGAAGGAGATATCAAGGAAGAGATGGATCAAGATGGCTGCATCAAATTGAAAGGTAACAATATCCCTAAAGGGATGGTAAGTTTGGAAGCCCTGTTTGATAAGCATGATAGGTACATCAAATCTAAAGCTTCTCAAAGAGCTCGAAGTCTCTGAATGTGAAAAGGTTAATATTGGGAGTCTTGTAGAACCCAAGATGGTGAACATTGGACAATTTTGTACTCAATAAGAGAAGAAGAAACTAATGAATCTACTAAAAAGGTATGCTCATGTTCTTACCTATTCATATGATGATATCAAGGCTTTTAAACCAAAGGAGATGCAAAACTTTATCCCTCTGAAACCTGGGATCAAACCTTTCAAGAAGAAACAAAGGCAATACAATCCCAAGGTTGATGGAACTATTTTCAAGAGATCTAGAAGTTACTAAAGGAAAAGAGTATTTTCCCTATACATCATTCAACATGGATTTTCAAAATTGTTCCTGTTAGGAAGAACAATGGTGAGATTCACATTTGTGTGGATTTTAGGAATTTGAATCAGGCCTCTCTGAAAGACAACTATCCTCTCCCCATGATGGATCAAGTTATGCAAGCTGTCACAGGATCGAGACATTGTGTATGCAGGATGGATTCTCGGGTACAATCAAGTGGAAGACAATACCCCAGATCAACACAAAACTACTTTTACTACTCCTTGTGGCACCTTTTCCTATAATAGGATGAATTTTTGTCTTATCAATGTTGGTGCCACCTTTAAGAGGGAAATGGAATTTTATTTTGGTAGTATAAAGGTAAAGTGTATTGTTGTTTACCTTGATAATTTGATTGTTTTGACCAAAATAATGGAAGATCACTTTAAGTATCTTGAAGCAGTCCTCCAGAAATGTAGAGAACATGGAGTCTCTCTCAATCCTAAGAATTTTTTGTTTTGTGTTACTGAAGGAAATTTGTTGGGGCATATTGTCTCAAAAGAAGGGATCAATATATATCTAGAAACAGTTCAAGCAATCCAACAAATTCCTCTTCCCACAAGCAAAAAGGGTGTTCGTTCTTTCTTTGGTAAGATAAACTTCCTGAGGAGATTCATTCCTGATTTTGCAAAACAGACTATGATCATTGCTCACATGATGAAAGGAAATAAAAACTTTGGTTGGAATTATAAAGGTAAGGAAGCATTTGAAGGTATCAATAAATCCATTGCTAAGACTCCCATCTTAGCATGTCCTAATTTCAGCAAGGATTTTATCATCTATTGCTATGCTACAGAGAGTACCTTGGTTGTTGTGCTAACTTAGAGGAATTCTAAGGATCATGAAATTCCAATTGCATTCATGAGCTATGTTCTGAAATTTCATGAATTGAAATATAGTATGATGGAGAAACATGCTTTTGTAGTGGTCAAAGATGTCAAGCAGTTTTGGTTTTATATTCTTAATTCTAACTTTGTTTTGCTTGTCCCTGATACAACCATCAAGTGTATTCTTACACAACAAGAGATTGGAACTAAGAGAGGCAATTGGGTATCAAAATTCCAATAATATGACCTTGATATCAAGCCAACTAAGCTAGTTTGGGGTAAAGTCTTATGTGAGCTTATTGCTGAAGGAGATGATGCAGAATTGTCCAAAGAAGCAATTGATGTTCTTGTTGTCCTCTTCCTCAGTTCAATAGATGAATGGTATGTTGATATTGCACATTTTCTTACTTATGGAGAGTTTCCATCCCACTTGAGTGCCAAGGAAAAGAGAGCTATTAAGTTAAGGTCTACACAATATGTATTATGGGAGAATGCTTTGTTCAAGCGAGGCATAGATGGAAGATTCTTGAAGTGTGTAGACAAAGAGAAACAGAAGAAGTTGTTCTCAAATTTTCATGATCAGGCTTGTGGAGGGAATTTATCTTCTACTGTCACTACCCATAAAATCCTTCGTGTTGGGTACTATTGGCCTACATTGTTCAAAGATGCATCAAAATGGGTAGGTAAGTGTGAAGCCTGTTAGAATTTTGTTGGGAGACCTAAGTTGGCTTCTTTACCACTAAAACTAGTAGTGATTGATGAGCCTTTTCAACAGTGGGGATTATATTTCATTGGAACTCTTAATCCACCTTCCAGTGTTGGGAATACTCATGTGCTAACTGCTATAGATTACTTCACAAAGTGGGTAGAGGCTATTCCAGTTAAAAGCACTACTTTTGAGGTGGTGTGTAATTTCATCAAAGAGAACATCTTGATAAGGTTTGGGGTACCAAACAAGATTGTGACTAATAATGCTTCCAATTTCTCTTCTTCTAAGATGATGGAATTCTGTTATGGTTATGGAATCTCCCTTACTCATTCTTCATACTACTACCCCCAAGGGAATAGACAAGAAGAATCTAAAAATAAGAATTTAGCAACCATTGTTCCCAATATTGTAAATGATTCTCAAAGGAATTTGCATAGGAAACTCTATGATGATCTCTGGGTAGATAGGATTACACCCAAAAGAGAAATTAGGATGTCCCCATTTCAATTTGTGTATGTTGTTGAAGCTCAACTTCCGATAATAGTGGAGTTACCAGCTTGCACTTAATGAAGGATATTGAAGATTCAAGCTTTATCAGTTACTTGGACAAGACAATCATGTATCTTCAGAATCTGGATGAAGCCAGGATGCAAGTATTTTATACAATTTCAGCTCATCAATGAAGGTGAAAGCTTTGTTTCAAAAGAAAGCTAGAACCAGATATTTTCAAGTGGGAGACATTGTTCTCTGTGGGACAAAGGATATGAACCTCAAGGAAGCCATGGTAAGTTTGATTCTCTTTGGCTTGAGAAAACACTTTCTATTTGGATTATATGGATGGATCTTCTCTCCCCCTTCCTTATAGTGGGCTAGATTTGAAGTTGTTCAAGTCCTAACCGATTAGGGAAGTCCTATATATTGTGTATTTTTTTTTGGTTTGTTTCCTTTTCCCATTTCGTGTGTGTTTTCTTTTGTATTGGTTTTTCCTTTGACTCTATTTTCCCAATGGATAAGGCACTGGTCTATTTTCCCAAAGTCTTTCTATGGTTCTTGATCTTGCCTCGTTCCTTTGTTAAGTCATCCTCAGAAAGAGCCAGTTGTTGTCACCCTCAAAATTCCCCTCTTTTGAAGTCATATTTTGTGAATTTTGAGTTAGTACCTTGGAGAAATTTGTGCTTTGAATTCATTGGTGCTTGACTTTGATCTTTCCCTTTAACTTGAAAATTATTCATTCTTTGCAATTTGCAGTATTTTCTATTTCCCCGTTTAAATGTTTGAATTTTTTTCCTTCATTCGAATGTTGTTTTCAATCCTTCTCTTTGGTTGTGGATCGCGTCGAGCCTAGTATTGTTTTCAGTTTCTCATTCCATGGAGAATAATTTGAAATTCGGGCGTAAACGGTGGGGTTTTCCTTTCATTTTTATTTTTCCATAGTCGTGAATGATGGGTGTATCTTCCCTGTCAATTTTTTCCCCAGCATCCACAGGTAGGTGGACATCTCTAGCTGGATGCAACAGATGGGTTATTTTTGTGAACTCGTCACTTTAGATATTTTTAGAAAAATTTGAAATAGGACCCATGGCCTCGAAGGATCTGATTGGCTAAAAAAAAGTGGTGGTAGAAAGGTGGAACATTTTTGTTTTGAATCTTTGCAAGGTCAAAGGCAAGCGGTGGTAGAAAGGTGGGGCATTTTTTTGTGTTGAATCTTTGCAAGGTCAAAGGTGGAAAGGCGAGTCCTTTTTGTGTTTGAAGGCACTATGGCGAAAGGTGTAAAATGTGAAAAGAATGCCTAAGGCCCACAAAGGACACATGGCCATTTCTATAGTCAAAGTGGGAAGGTGGGTCATCGAGCACTTGTTGAAATTAGGATTATTTCCAAAAGGGATTAAAGTTGTAAAATAAGCCGCGACTCCACTTGTGCTAAGGAATAAAGTTAAATGATGAGCCCGCATCAAAAGTGAAAATGCGAAAGTGGTCTGTCAGAGTGATTTGGGAAGTTTAGTTTTATTTTCAAAAAGGAGAGTTAAAAGCTATAAAATGATCCACGACTCCGTTGGGGTCTTGAGCCCATGTTGAAAAATCAAAAGCTAAGAGGTGAGTCGGCAGAGAACTTTGAGTTTTTGAGATTTTCTTTAAAAAGAGTTAAAATTGTAAAAGTTAGCCGTGACTCTATTGCCACTCAAATAAAGCCACATGTCGGGCCTATATCAAAAGCGGATGGGTGGGCTGAAATTTTCCAAAGCTCCATTTCTCTAAAAAGGCACAAAATATAAAAATTTCCTCAAGACCACTTGAAAAAATATCTTCCACATGGACGACTCATATTTGAAGTTACAAAATAGGTTTAACGGCTGCATTATAGAGCATCATTTTTTCCGCCATTAACGCTTCTGCAAGAACCAAGAAACCGAATGTAACCATTTTCAAAGATTATTTAATGGCTTCTCTATGCCATTGTTGAGGGTTGGATCCTGGTATTCTTGAAATTGTAATAGATTCAAAAATAATCAATACAAAAGTTTTTTCCCTTTCTTCCTCTGCAATTCCTTCTTTCCTTGTTTGAATTTGTGAATCATCCATCTTTGCATGCTAAGAAACTTTTTGTTCTTGTTAATATGATTTCAGGAACTTTGTGTCTATGAAATTATATCTGTTATAAATGTGAATGATTCCATTCTACATCTCCTTTGTTCAATACGCATAAGGTTATACTCTGCTATCTATATTTCCTGAAAGTATTGTAATGTTCTTCCTCTCTCATCTTCTTAATTCTTCTATTCTTTTATATTGATGATCTTTCGGGCATGAATGTTTCAAAGTATTAGGAATCCACACTTTTAAAGTTGTACATTTTTATATACGTTTTACACTTGCTTTCAATAAGGGAACCTCTCCCATTAAAGAGGAGGGACTTGTTGTCCCTTGACTGTGGTTTGTTAAAGTATCATTTTAAAACCCAACAAATTCTAATTAGGGATTACATAAAATTTTAATTATTCATTATTTTAAAATCTAATTGCCATGAAATTATTTAAAATTTTCTAAGGGTTTAGTTAAATTCTTAGCTAATGCATTATCCTCAAAAAGAAAAATTATTTCATAATTTTTCATAGGTTAATATTGGATTCTCTTTGTGGTTTGAGAGGGAAATTTGTGGGAGTTACAAATGTCCTAAAGATCGCTTCAATCTCTAAAATTTTATCAAACAATTAACATGATTACTCAATGATTCCCTTTTACTTTACTTGAAATCTCTAAAACCACTCCGAAAAAACCATAGGAACATGTATATTTGTATGAAGATGATTACGCTATGAGAATAATGGAGTAGAGTCTATTGGTATCAAAATGGATTCTCCCTTGCAAGCTAAGCAACATCAAAGATTTAACAAGAAGCCTAGAGAAAAATAAATCATCATGTATGTCATTTTTTAGCCAGGAGGTGATTCAGCTGGCTCTTTTTCACTCAGATGTTAGAGAAATTGATAAGCACCATATAAAAGGATTTGATCTATCCTCACTACTTTAGGTCGTGCCTTTTGACCAGGGTGAGAGGACCCATTTTTAACCTTTGTTGGTGAAGGAGAATGAAGATATCCTTCTTTGCACAAATTTGAAAGGAAACCTTGAGAAAATATGATCAATGCACCACAATTTAACTCTCACAAGTTGTCACTTCTAAAGAATGGTGATATTTTCTAAATAGAGTTAAGGTTACTAAAGACATTATATGGAATCCTGGTTTCTTATGCATATTTTGGTAGTAGAATTTAATTATTTTTTGACATACAGGAAAATAGGAGTAGCTCAGTACGATTCATTGTTTTTGAATAATTTTTGGTGGGATATTATTTAGGATAAACTTGATTTTACAATATCTTTGAGAACCTTCACAACAATGGGAAAACTTAATGAGAGAATGCTTGAGAATAGATAAAATATTCCTTCAACAAGAAGGTGTTCATCAATGGAGGCCTGATTTACATGGTTTCACATAATCTCCAAGAATTTACCATGAAGGCTTGAGCTAAAGACTCAATTAAACACTAAAGACCCCTAACTCCTCATGCCTAAGATACACTGAAAGGCTTACAAACAATCTTTATCAACGAAATGACAATAAAGTGATTTTAAATTGTTTATCTCATTACAGGATGAAGGCTCTTCTCGTAATGAAATTTCAAATGCCACTAAACTATCACAAGGACGAGATCCTGTGTGATTTGGAGGGATTTTAAAACAAGATTGCAATAGGAACAAGAAAAACTACTTGCAGACATTCTAAAATAAAGCAGACACAAATTTTCCCAAGATTAACATGATTAACTCGAAGTTGATTACATTCATCAACACTAGAAATTTTCTTTGAACAAAGTGTCGAGCTTGTCAATTGTTGTACATTTGTAACCAACTTCACATGATCAAATCTAAAACATAAGAGATTAAAACATTTCTCAGATTGTCTCTCAGAAGATGTTATTTCTAAAATTTTCTCATAAGAATTCAACCCCCGACCATTTACATGACTAAAGCATGCTTTTTATAACACTCATTTACATTAAATATTTCCCCAAGAAAATAATATTCAAGGAACCTTTGTTTGTTACATGTTTGATCATGATTTTAAGAAAATGACGTTTAACAAGTTTGCAACAAAAAGTTTTCAGTTGTTCAAAAAGGTGAATCATTGCAAATATTTCCATCATTGTTTTAACTGGGGAACCCATTCATCTCCTTTGGAAACATGTTTTTCATCCTTTGCACTGCAACCTCCATCATTTCATCCTTTTCCCATTCTTTCCTCTACAACTTTGCTCTGCATCCAGCTTCTCTGGTAATTCACATTTTTGCAAGTTCCCGAGCAATTCCAACTTCAAAATATCAACCTTTACATTCCTTAGACTCACAAATTAAGCTCTAAATCCATTCAATTGCACTTTGCAGACAAAAATGACAAAGAATTTGATGAAAAACATTGCGTATTCACATCTACAAGAGTCTTGAGTAAAAATGGTGGCAAAATCAAATGAAGTGCATAGCACCCATTGATTATGCCCTTTCTCAACTTTAGGTTAGAGTCGTCCACATGGAAAAATTTGATTCAAAGCGGGCCTGGGGATTCCTTTTGAATTTTATGACTTTTGGAGAAAATGTGCAATTTTTAGCTTTTTCTCTGCCCCTTCGCCTTTGAAATTTGGGCTTGACTCTTGGCTTAATCTGGGCCTTTAATGGAGTCATGGCTCATTTCTGCAATTTTATGCTTTTTAACAAAAAGAAAAAAATTCCAATTCTCCTCTATTGACCCACTTCCCCTCCTTTGAATTTTCAATGAAGCCTCCACATGTTTCCTTGGTGCAACTTCAAAGGTGAAGTACAAAGGAAAGTTTTCAAACAAGCGCGGGCCTTCCATGTACCCTTGGGCAAGAAAATTTCCATTTGGTCTTTGAAAAAAATTTAGTATAAAAAGGATCCATTTGAATCCTCCACATGTATCTTTGGCACATCTTTGATATGGTTCCCAAAATCGGAGACCCTAATTAAGTGTGGGCTTACCACATGCCTCAAACCGGAAGATTTTTGAAAACATTTAAGGACCAAATGAAACCAAGTGAAAGGCGCCACGTGCCTAGGGTCCGAGAAAGTTTCTTAAAAAATTTATGTATAGAGAGGAGCCAATGGAATCCTCCATGTGTCTCCTTATTGCAACTACTAAGGTAGGACGTAGAGGAAAAATTCAAATGAGCATTTTCCTCCACGTGGAAAAGTTTTGAGTTAAAGTGGGTTAAACTTTCAAAATGCCCCGGCGACCCACCTTCTGCTTCCAACTTTTGAAATATGCCATGTGTCCTTCTTCGGGGTCAAAGTAAGAATTTTTCCCTACATCTTCATATTTTTGGATATCCAATTAGAGACTATCGGGGCCATGGGGCCAATTTGATATTTTTACAAATGTGACCAAAGTGGCAAATTTCACCCAAAATACCCTTCGGGATGAATCCAATCAAGAAGTAACACGTATATCCGAAGATGCTTAGATATAATTTGACATGGAAAACATGTCTGTCGAATAGTAAGATGTAGGGGAACTTCACCATTGACACCCGAATTGAATATTTCTTTAAGGATGAAGAAATTGTAAATGATAGAAGACCCAAACGTGATCCATGAATATGGATAAGGGTCTTCAAAAAAAATACAAATGACTAAAACCTTTCACGCATCTATTCAGGGAAATAGAAAATATGAAAGATCCCGTAGATTTAAGAATTTCAAGGAAAAATGGGATGAGATCAAATTGAGCACCAAAATCTACTCTAACTCGGGGATGGGCACTCCACGTGAGTGCCACAAGATCAAATATTTGACCAAGTGCCAAAAATAAACCATTGGTAGATGAAGTCACAAGCCAAACGTCTAGGAACAAACTAAGAAACCAACAAAAATGGCTGCCAAGGACCACGACGAACAAAAATAGAAAAACACGAAAGAAGAAAGAAACCAAAAGGTTATACACTATAAAATGGCACATACCTCGATTCTAAGAAATAAATCAAGGAAATGTTTCAAATTCTTGCCATTCTAGATTTGACAATGCTAAGTAGTTCTGATATGTCTTCAACAACTAGTCATATGATTGTTTCCCTTTTCCATCCAAGTTGCTATCGACCACATTTTTTCAAGATTATCCTTTGTGCCTATGTCAAGTTTTTCAACATCTCTCAAGCCTTCATCAAACATCAAAGTCTTAGGAAAATCAACCTTCTCATGATACCCATATTGATCAATTTCATACTCCTTGAAAACAACATAGCTCATAGAGTTATCAATATCAATATCAACATGCAATACTTCAAGAGAAGAATCATTATCGGGATCCACAATGAGATATAACATTTTATTTTCACCCGTTAACTTCAAAATGCTTCCCTCAATTGGTATGGTGGCATAATACATGTCCATTTGACCACTTCCACCCACACTAGCAGCCCATTTTCTTGATAACAACATTCCCCATTTGGCAGGGCAATCAACAATAACAACATCTAGCTTTAAGTTCTTGTCTGGGTAGGCTGCAAGTTGCACTATCAAACCCTTGACACATATAACCACTAGTACCTCTCTAGAATCAATGGAAGTGCACTTCCCATAAGTTTTTTTACTTTGAGATCTAACTCATTCATGACCTCAAGAGGCATAACATTTCATGATGCTTCAGAATCAAACATACAGTTGTGTAACAGATTATCCTTAATAAGTAGAGTAGTGAAAAATGGATCCAAATTTAGTTGAGACTCAACCAAGGATGTTCCCAAATATACTTCAGGTGGTTCACCTAGTTCTTCCAATACTTGGGGTTTTTCTAAATCTACAATGGTAGGAGGAACCTCTACACTATTTACATTTTTACCCTAGGTGACCTTTTCTTCTTTAAATCCCAAATATTTGAATGCTCTATTCCTATGCTCAGGGATTCTAAGCAATTCAATAATAGGAACATAAATCTTGATCTGACTCAAGATTTGGGCTATGTCACAAGGAACATATTTGGGTAAGGTAGTATTAGGAGGAATGTTTAAAAATTCATCTAATGGTACAGGATTTCCCACAATCTAAGCATGGGGAGGAACACAAGTTTTATTTGGGGTCACAAAGCCTTATCCAAATGATTATTTTTAGGGGTTTCCTTAGGGATACTGGTAAGCACTGCAATTTTTGGTTTTTCCCGAGGCCCCTGTTCCTTTGGCAACCTTACTCTTGGTATTATATTATTTTTCATGGCCACCTAAGGCATTCATTAACAATTGCCTATCCTCTTCGGAAGGAATTCCTTCATTATAATTCTTAATCATTAATGCCCTGTAAGTACTCAAAATGATTATTATTCAACACAAAAACTTGTACCATATCAATTTCAAAAGGATTGATGGGAGGAAGAGGCAATACCTAGTGAATGCAATTCCATAATTGTTCAATAGTATTGGCACTCATCAACTCAGTTGAGGTTTCTCCCTACTGTGAACTTGTAGAGAAATCCATCGTGCATGCATCATCATCTATCTCATCATCATCATTTTCTTCCTCAACTCCATTTTCAACATCACATGGAGCATGTGGCAAGAAACAAATATCACACCACTCAATTTCATGAGCTTCATCAACTATAACATCTCAGGAAGCCAAAGGATTAGGCACCAATTTGTTTTCCCTTAGTTGGGGTTATCTTTTTCCCGATCCCACGGGTCCTTTTCCTCTTTCATCGATCTCTCCGATCACCCCTAGAATGATTTGAAAATATTTCTTGACCTTGTGCTTTCTATGACCTTGGGAACCTTGTCCAATCCTTTTCTCTACTTTGGCCGTTTATAGGACATTTCCTTAATATCTCCGTCCAAAGTTTTTTCAACCTCCTCTAAATCCGTAGCTTTACTTGACTGAGGCTTCTCTGGATTGATCAGCTTCATCCCTTCTCTCTTAGGAGATTTACCAATTTCCTTGATGTTATTTTCAATCTACAAAGCCATGGTGAAGGCCTACCTTAATTTTCTGGGTTCTTATCCCTCAAATAATAGGCAGCCTTGTTATCAAAAGCATCGAGTATTTTATTAGACAGAAACATCACTTTGCCTCGGGATCATAGGTAGCATATTCAGGGTCTTATTGAACCTTGTATTGAAGTCATGAACAAATTCTTTAGGATTATTTTTAATATTTTCAAATTCTAAGAAAATAAACCTAGGTTTTTTTTTATCTCCATACTCCAATCTAAAAGCATTCTTCATTTCTTTCCATGAATCAATGGATTTTTATGGCAAAGATTTATACCAGTCCGTGCATCCTCCTCTAGAGTATGAATACAAAAATTATGTACACATTCACAAATTTTATCTCAAAATATTCCATCATATTGACAAAAATATTTAAGTGTTGATCACCGTAATAAAATTATTTCCTTGAAATTTAGGTAGTTTATTTCTAACATCTTGGGGCACAACATTTGGATATCCAAACATACCTCTCGAAATCTATAGGACCAAAAGTGTTCACAACAAATGAGAGGTTTGGGTGGGGTATGGGCCATATTTTTATGGGGAGGTGATATTACATGAGAAATAGATAGATGAGGAGTGAGGGTTACTGTGGGGCATAGGAATAGAATTCTCGAATGAATGTTCTCTAAAAACTTTATTTCTTGGAAGATCCTATCAGCTTTGGAGAACACAAGGATAGAATGAGACACAAATTTTTCAAATAAAAAGAAGGACCCTATCCAGGTTGGAGAATTTAGATCTAAATAAAGACTACCTAATTTATAAGCACTTGAGGAAGTATGGGAGGCTGATCGGTCTCCACAATTGAGAACTCTTTTCTTGATTTCTAAACTCTAATAACTTTCCAGATTCTTCTTCCTTTAGAATTTATATTTCCCAATTCTATAAAAAACCTTCTAGTATGTTCTTTAATGAATAAATATCTTATTCCTTCCAGCTTTATAAAGATTAGTGATAAATTTCATTTGATAGAGGTTAAGACATTGACATTTATAAAAAATTAATTCAACACGGAGTCGCCACTAAGGATTTTCACCTTAGTTATGCAAATGCACTAAAATTGATCTATCAAATGTCTGTCAACATTAAATTCATGTAAATCTTCACATATCTGACCTTCCTTTACTCGTATTTAACATTGATGATGTAAACTTAGTGTAAAAACCAATAGAAACTAGAAATATTACACACAAAACTTGTAACTTGCACAAATCTTACAGATCTCAACAAAGGATGACATTTAAACAACGTATTTGCACTTAGAGCATGTAAGAAACATTACTAGGACCAAATATAAGAATTCATTTGAAGGTCCCCGACAACGAAGCCAAAAAGGTTGTTGTTTCCACACAAATAACTCCTCTATAATTCAAATCATCACCGGCAATGATGCCAAAAGTGTTGCTTATCCAAATTGATTCTCCCTTGCAAGCTGAGCAACATAAAATATTTAACAAGAATCCTAGAGATAGATAAATCATCATGTATGTCATTTTGTATCTAGGGAGGCGATTCAGTTGGCTCTTTGTCACTCAAATGTTGGAGAAATGGATAGCACCATATAAAAGGATTTGATCTATCCTCACTACTTTAGGTTGTGCCTTTTGACCAGGGTGAGAGGACCCATTTTGTAACCTTTGTTGGTGAAGGAGAATGAATATATCCTTCTTTGCACAAATTTGAAAGGAAACCTTGAGAAAATATGATCAATGCACCACAATTTAACTCTCACGAGTTGTCACTTCTAAAGAATGGTGATATTTTCTAAACAGGTTAAGCTTACTAAAGACATTATGGAATCCTGATTGTTTATACATATTTTGGTAGTAGAATTTATTCATTTTTGGACATACAAGGAAAATAGGGGTAGTTCAGGTAGGATTCATTGTTTTTGAATAATTTTGGTGGGAGATTATTTAGGATAAACTTGATTTTGCAAGATATTTGAGAATCTTCACAACAATGGGAAAACTAAATGAGAGAATGCTTCTAATAGATAAAATATTCATTCAACAAGAAGGTGTGCATCAATGGAGGCCCAAATTTGCATGGTTTCACATAAACTCCAAGAATTTACCATGAAGGCTCGAGCTAAAGACTTAATTAAACACTAAATACCCCTAGCTCCTCATGCCTAGGATACACTTAAAGGCTTAGAAAATCTTTATCAACAAAATGATAGTAAAGTGATTTTAATTTTTTTATCTCATTACAGGATGAAGGCTCTTCTCGTAATGAAATTTCAAATACCACTAAACTATCATAGGGATGAGATCCTACGTGATTCATAAAAATATTTCAATCGGAACAAGAAAAACTACTTGCAGACATTCTGAAATAAAGTAAACACAAATTTGCCCAAGATTAACATAGATTAATTTGAAGTTGATTAGATTCATCAACAAGGGAAAGTTTCTTTGAACAATCTTAGAGCTTGTCAATGGTTGTACACTTGCAACCAACTTGACATGATCAAATCTAAAACATAAGAGATTAACATGTTTCTCAGATGGTCTCTCAGGAAGATGGGCTTTCTCAAATTTTCTCATAAAAATTCAACCCCGACCATTTTCATGACTAAAGAATGCTTTTTATAACACTCATTTACATTAAATCTTTCCCCCCAAGAAAAGAATATTCGAGGAACCTTTGTTTGTTACATGTTTGATCATGATTTTTAGAAAATGATGTTTAATGAGTTTCAAACAAAAGTTGCCAATTGTTCAAAAAGGATAATCATTATAAATATTTCCATCATTTTTTTAACTGGGGAACCCATTCATCTCCTCGACAACATGTTTTTCATAATTTATGCATGTAATCTCTATCATTTCATCATTTTCCCATTCTTTCCTTCGCAACTTTTATTTGCATCTAGATTCTCTCCGGTAATTCACATTTTTGCAAGTGTCGAGTAATTCCAACTTCAAAATATCATCCTTTACATTCCTTGGACTCAAAAATTAATCTCTAAATCCATTCAATTGTAGTTTCAGAAAAAACAACAAGGAATTTGATGAAAAACAATGTTTATTTGCATCTCCAGGAGTTTTGGAGAAAAAATGGTGGCAAAATAAGATGCAATACATAACACCGTTGATTTTTCCCTTTCTCAACTTTAGATTAGAGCCATCCACATGGAAAAATCTGATTCGAAGCGGGCCTAGGGTTACCTTTTGTATTTTATGAATTTTGGAGAAAATGTGCAATTTTCACATTTTGCATCGCCCCTCCGCCCTTGAAAATTAGGCTTGACACGTGGCTTAATCTAAGCCTTTAATGGAGTCGTGGCTCATTTATGCAATTTTACCCTTTTTAACAAAAAGGTAAAATTTGCAATTTTCCTCTACCGACGCGATTCCTTTCTGTGAATTTTCAATGAAGCCTCTAAGTGTTTCCTTGGTGCAAATGCAAAGGTGAAGTACACGAGGAAAGTTTACAAATGAGCGCGGGCCTTCCACGTTCCTGGGCCTAAGAAAATTTTCTTTTTCCTTTGAAAAAGTTTTAGTATAAAAATGAGCCATTGGAAACCTCCACATGTCTCTTTGGTGCACCTTTGATATGGTTCCCAAAAGGAGAGACCCTAAACAAGCGCAGGCTCACCACGTGTCTTAGTCTAGCAGAGTTGTTGAATATGTTTAAGGATGAGTTGAAGGAACCACGTTCCTAGGGTCCAAGATAGTTTATTAAAAATTGTAAGTATAAAGAGGAGCCAACGGAAGCCTCCACATGTCTCCTTAGAGCAACAGCTAAGGTAGAACCTAGAGGCAAATTTCAAATGAGCACTTTGGCCCTCCACATGGACAAGTTTTGAGTCAAGGGCCTAAAAGTTATAAAATGCCCCGGGACCCACCTCTTTGCTTACAAATTTTGAAACATGCCACATGTCCTTCTTTCGGGTCAAAGTAATACTTTTTCCTACGTCTTCATATTTTCGATAGCCAATCAAAGACAATTGGGGCCGCAGGGCCAATTTGATATTTTTTGAGATGTGACCAAAGTGGAAAATTTTACCAAAAATACCTCGGGATGAATCCAATCAAGAAGGAACATGTACCGAAGATGATGAGATATAATTTGACATGGAAAACATGCACGTGAAACAATAAGATGCAGGGAACTTCACCATTTGCACCTGGAATTGAATATTTATTTACGGATGAAGAAATTGGAAATGATACAAGACCAAAATGTGCTCCACGAACATGGAGAAGGATCTTCAACTATATACAAATGACTAAAACCTTTCACGCATCCATTCAGGGAAATAGAAAATACGACAGAGCCCGTAGATTGAAGAATTTCAAGGACAAACGGGGTGAGATCAAATTGAGCACCAACATGTACTCGACTCGTTGATAGGCACTCCCTATGAGTGCCACAAGAAAAAATAGCAGACCAAGTGCCAAAAATAAACCATTGGGCAATGGAGTCACAAGCCAACCCTCTAGGAACAAATTGAGAAACCAACAAAAATTGCAGCCAAGGACCAAGATAAACCAAAATAGAAAAACATGAAAGTAGAAAGAAACCAAAAGACTATACACTATACAATGGTGCATACCTCGATTATGAGTAATCAATAAAAGAAATGTTTCAAATTCCTTCCATTATGGACATGACCATGTTAATTAGTTTGATATGTCTTTAGTAGCTGGTCATATGATTGTTTCTCTTTTCCATCCAAGTTGCTATCTGACCACATTTTTTCAGGCTTATCCTTTGTGCCTATGTCAAGTTTTTCAACATCTCTCAAGGTTGCATCAAACATAAAATTCTCAGGAAAATCAATCTACTCATGATACCTGTATTGAACAATTTCATACTCCTTGAAAACAACATAGGTCATAGAGTTATCAATATCAATATCTTCATGTGATACTTCATAAGAAGCATTGTCGGGGTCCTCAATGAGATATAACATTTTATTATCACAGTGTAACTTCAAGAGGCTTACCTCAATTTTTATGGTGGCATAATACATGTCCATTTACACAACTCCACCCATAGTAGCAGCCCATTTTATTGAAAACAAAATTCCCCATTCGGGAGGGCAATCAATAATAACAACATCTAGCCTTAAGTTATTTCCTGGGTATGCTGCAAGTTTCACTATCAAACCCTTAACACATCCAACAACTGGCACCTCTCTAGAATCCATGGCAGTGCACTTACCATAAGTTGTTGTTACTTTGAGATCTAACTCATTCATGACCTCAAGAGGTATAACATTGCATGATGCTCTAGAATCAAACATATAGTTTCAGACAAGCAACTTATCCTTAATAATCAGAGTAGTGAAAAATGGATCCACCTTCAATCGAGACTCAATCAAGGATGTTCCCAAATATACTTCACGTGGATGACCTCGTTCTTGCAATACTTGGCTTTCCCAACTCGGAATGGAAGGAGGAACCTCTACACTTGTTTACATTTTACCCTGGGTGACCTTTTCTTCTTTAAATCCCAAATATTAAAATGCTTTGTTCTTATGCTCAGGGATTCTAAGAAAGTCAATAATAGGAACAAAAATCTTGATCTAACTCAAAATTTGGGCTATTTCAGAAGCAATATATTTGGGTAAGGCATTATTGGGAGGAAGGTTTACAAATTCATTTGATGGCACATGATTTCTCACACTCTGAGCATGGGGAGGAACACAAGTTTTATTTGGGGTGATAAATCCTTTTCCAGATGCATATTTTTAAGGGTTTCCTTAGGGATACTTGTAAGCACTGGAATTTTGGCTTGGCCTACCCCCTTTGGCAACCTTACTCCTAGTATTATATTCTTTTTCATGGCCAACTACTACATTCATTAACAATTGTCTATCCTCTTCTAAAGGAATTCCTCCATCATACTTCTTAATCATTAATGCCCTTAAGTACTCAAAATCATTATTAGGAAACTCAAAATCTTGTACCATATCAATATCAAAAGCATTAATGGGAGGAAGAGGAAATACCTGGTGAATGCAATCCTAGAATTTTTCAACAGTTTTGGCACTCATCAGCTCAGTTGAGGTTGCTCCCTACTGTGAACTTGTAGAGAAATCCATCGTGCATACATCATCATTTGTCTCATCATCATCAGTTTCTTCCTCAACTCCCTTTTCAACATCACATGGAGCATGTGGCAAGAAATAACTATCACACCACTCAATTTCATGAGCTTCATCAACAACAACAACTCTGGCAGCTAAAGGATCAGGCACCAATTTGTTTTCCCTGGGTTGGGGTTGTCTATTTCCTGATCCCATGGGTCCTTTGCCTCTGTCATCAGATCTCTGATCACCCCTAGGATGATTTGAAAATATTTCTTGACATTGTGCCTTATGATGACCTTAGGAACCTTTTCATATCACCTTCTCTTTTTGTCCAGTTTATAGGACATTTCCTCAACAGATCCGACGCCAATGCTTTTACAACCTCCTCCAAATCCACAACTTTACTTGACCGAGGCTTTTTTCTGGATTGGTTAGCTTGATGCCTTCTCTCTTAGGAGGTTTACCAATTTCCTTGATGTTATTTTAAATCTTCAAAGCCATGGTGAAGGCCTCGGCTCAATTTCTTTGGGTTCTTATCCCTAAAATAATAGGCGAGCCTTCTTATCAAAATCACCGAGTATTTTATCGATAGGAAACATCACTTTGCCTTAGGAACATAGGTAGCCTATTCAAGTGTCTTATTGAACTTTGTATTGAAGTCATGAATAGATTCATTAGGATATTTTTAATATTTTCAAATTATGATAAAAGAAACCTAGGGTATGTTTTATCTCCATACCGCAATCTAAAATCATTCTTCATTTATGTCCGTGTATGAATGGAGTTGGCTCAAAATATTTATACCGGTCACATGACTCCTCCTCTAGAGTATGAATAAAAAAATTTGTACACATCCTCATATTTGATCTCAAAGTCTTCCATCATAGTGACAAAAATATTTAACTGCGATCACCAAGTAATAGCATTATTTTCTTCAAATTTAGGCAATCTATTTTGAACATCTTGGGGCACAAAATTTTAATATCCAAAGTCCATACCTCTCGAAATCTATAAGACCAAAAGTGTTCACAACAAACGGAGGTCCAGGTGGGGGGGGGCCTTATTTTTTTGGGGAGGTGATCTTTCATGAGAAACAAAATGATGATGAGTGAGGGGTCTGTGGGACACAAGAATATAATTCTCAAAATGAACGTTCTCTAAAAACTCTATTTCTAGAAGATCCTATCATCTTTGGAGAACACAGGACAAAATGAGACATAATTTTTTCAAATATCTAAAGCAGTACCATCTCCAGTTGGAGAATTTAGATCTACAAAAATAATAGCTGATTCAGAAGATCTTGAGGAAGTATGGAAATATTCAATGACATGCTAATCAGTTTCCACAATTGATAACTCTTTTCTTAATTTCTGATCTCCAATAACTTTCCATATTCTTCTTCCTTTAGAATTTATATTTCCCAATTCTAGAAACAACCTTCTAATAGGGTATTTAACAAAGAAAGATCTTATTCCTTCCAACTTTATAAATATTAGTGATAAATTTCAATTGACAGAGGTTAAGACACTAGCATTTATCAAAAATTAATTCAACACGGAGTCGCCACTAAGGATTTTCACCTTAGTTGTGAAAATGCACTAAAATTGATCTGTCAAATGTCTATCAACACTAAATTCATCCAAATCTTCACAAATCTGACCTTCCTTTACCTGTATTTAACATTGTTGATGTACACTTAGTGCAAAAACCAACAGAAACTCAAAATATTGCACATCAGAACTTGTAACTTGCACAAATCTTACAGATCTCAACAGAGGATGACGTTTAAACAATGTATTTGCACTTAGAGCATGTAAGAAACATTACAAGGTCCAAATATAAGAATTCCTTTAAAGGTCCCTAGAAATGGAGCCAAAAGGGTGATGTTGCCACACAAATAAGTCCTCTATAATTCAAATCATCCCCAGAAATGATGCCAAAAGTGTTGGTATCCAAATTGATTTTCCTTGTAAGCTTAGCAGCATCAAAGATTTAACAAGAAGCCTAGAGATAGATAAATCATCATGTATGTCATTTTGTAGCTGGGGAGGTGATTCAACTGGTTCTTTGTCACTCAGATGTTGGAGAAATGGATAGCACCATATAAAAGGATTTGATCTATCCTCACTACTTTATGCCACACCTTTTGACTAGGGTTAGAGGACCCGTTTTGTAACCTCTGTTGGTGAAGGTGAATGAATATATCCTTTTTTTCACAAATTTGAAAGGAAACCTTGAGAAAATATGTTTAATGCACCACAATTTAACTCTCATGAGTTGTCACTTCTAAAGAATGGTGATATTTTATAAACAAGGTTAAGCTTACTAAAGACATTATGGAATCCCGATTTCTTCTACATATTTTGGTAGTAGAATTTATTCATTTGTGGACATATATGGAAAACAGGGGTATTTCAGGTAGGATTCATTGTTTTTAACAAAAAATTGGTGGGAGATTATCTAGGATAAACTTGATTTTGCTAGATCTTTGAGAACCTTCACAACAATTGGAAAATTAAATGACAGAATGCTTCAAAATGGCTAAAATATTCCTTTAACCAGAAGGTGTTCATCAATGGAGGCCCAAATGTTCACGGTTTCACACAATATCGAAGAACTTAACATGAAGGCTCGAGCCAAAGACTCAATTAAACACTAAAGACCCCTGGCTCCTCATGCCTAAGATACACTCAAAGGCTTACAGATAATGTTTATCAAAAGCGACAAGAAAGTGATTTCAAATTGTTTATCTCATTTTACAGAATGAAGGATCTTCTCGTATTGAAATTGAAAATGCCACTAAACTATCATAGGGATGAGATCCTATATGATTTGAAAGGATTTTAGCACAATATTGCAATAGGAATAAGAAAAAATACCTGCAGATTCATTCAAATAAAGCAAACAAATTTTTTTACTAATATTAACACATATTAATTAGAAGATGATTAGATACATCGAAGGGGAAAGTTTCTTTGAACATTCTTAGATCTTGTCAATGGTTGTACACTTCCAACAAACTTGACATGATCAAATCTAAAACATAAGATATTAATATGTTTCTCAGATGGTCTCTCATGAAGATGGGCTTTCTTAAATTTTTTTCGTAAGAACTCAACCCCCGCAACCATTTACATGACTAAAGAATGCTTTTTATAACACTCATTTACATTAAATATTTCCCCACAAGAAAATAATATTCAAGGAACATTTTTTTGTTACATGTTTGATCATGATTTTTAGAAAATGACATTTAATAGGTTTGCAACAAAAAGTTGCCATTTGTTCAAAAGGTGAATCATTGCAAATATTTCCATCATTGTTTTAACTAGGGCACCCAAGTCATCTACTCTAGCAACAAGTTTTTCATCCTTTGCACTTGTAACCTCCATCATTTCATCCTTTTCCCATTCTTTCCTTTGCAACTTTGCTCTGCATCTAGCTTCTCTGGTAATTCATGTTTTGCAAGTTCCCGAGCAATTCCAACTTCAAAATATCAACCTTTACATTCCTTAGACTCACAAATTAAGCTCTAAATCCATTAAATTGGACTTTGCAGACAAAACTGACAAGGAATTTGATAAAAAACAATGCATATTCGTATCTCCAGGAGTCTTGGAGAAAAAATGGTAGAAAAATCATATGCAATGCACACCACCCATTGATTCTCCCTTTCTCAACTTTAGATCAGATTCTTCCACGTGGAAAAATATGATTCAAAGTAGGCCCTGAGCTGCCTTTTGTATTTTATGTCTTTTGAAGAAAATGTGCAATTTTCACATTTTTCCCCATCGGGCTACGCCTTTCAAAATCGGGCTTAAAACGTGGCTTAATCTAGGCCTTTAATGGATTCGTGGCTCATTTCTAAAATTTTACCCTTTTTAACAAAAAGGAAAAATTTCCAATTTTCCTCTACCAAACCACTTCCCCACCTTTGAATTTTCAAGGAAGCCTCCACGTGTTTCCTTGGTGCAACTGCAAAGGTGAAGTACAGAGGCAAGTTTCTAAACAAGCGCAGTACTTCCATGTGCTCTGGGCCTAAGAAAATTGCCTTTTGGCCTTTGAAAAGTTTCAGTATAAAAAGGATCTAGTGAAATCCTCCACGTGTCTCTTTGGTGCACCTTTGATATGGTGCCAAAAGTGGAGACCCTAAACAAGCGTGGGCTCACCACGTGTCTCAGTCTGACAGAGTTATTGAAAACATTTAAGGACCAAAAGAAGGTGCCATAAGCCTAGGGTCTTGTTGTCCTCTCAAAATTTCCCCTCTTTTGAAAGTCAAAAAATTGAAAATTTTGAATTGACACCCTTTAGTGATGTTCTAGTGAAGTGAAAAGTTGAGGAGATAGTAAAAATTCACATTTTTGGAGTTATTTTGGTGATTTGCGGGTTTGTTGGACATTTTTGTCGAGTCATGTCCTGTGTTTTGTCGGGCTGTTGTTCCTCGACCGGTCACATTCCCTAAAATTCTTTAACTTTTGGTTCTATCAGAAATTTTTGGCCCATTTGTCCCAAGTTTGTCCAGGGTCTCTGTTCCCGATCACTCGATTGGGTCATTCATGTACTTTTGTCCCATCTGTCCCAAAAGTGTCTGTGCCTTTTGTCCCCGCTTTTCTGCATCGCCAAATTGAATCTTCAGGTCCCTTGCGTTTCCAAGTTCTTGGACCACCCGTGCTCATTTGGCCCACATTACCGCATTGCGCCCGAGGTCTGGCCGAGATCACGTCTTCACATCCCTCATGTCCGAAATGTACCAAACACCATCCAGGCTAGTTTTTCTACTCTTCCCGATTCTTATCTTTTTGAGTCAGAGCAATATGAATTTAATGCACATTTAATGACCTTATCTCTCCTAAACGGCTATTTAATGGGACTATCCTATATGCATTTGACACATTGCTTTCTTGCCATCATTTGCTCGAATCCTTGTAATTAAGGTCATTTGTTTCTTGCTTCTGCTCCCTTTGCATTTTTTTTTATCGTGAGCTCGACCCTTGAAGGTTTTCCTCTATACATTGCAAACATGAAGATAAAATTCCAAGGCCAAGAACATGTATCACCTCTTGAGTCCTCTATTCTCAATATCAGGGATAGTGAGGTTCGACACCTAGATTTTGGGGATTTTTGGAACAGATTGACTTTCCCTAATCCTTCCCCATGGCACAAATGATCAACAATAGTAGACTTTCTTATGTGGCTGGTTTCCCTATCTCTATACAATGTGTTGACACCGTGCTCACCTGTGGAGCTCATTTTAACTCAGACACCAAAGAATTGACTAATGTGCATGGGGAGCTGATTACCAAACTGGATGTTGCTACCATTACTACTGCCCTACACATTCTAGAGACTGAAGACTCCATCGTTCTCACTCAAGCTCAAGCTCAGACCCTATTCGAGCAAGACAGTGAAAAATATAAGGCAAGAATAGCAAAATCATGGTTGAAGAACCCTAAGAAGGGAGTATCCCGACTTTCCAAGGTGTTATTTAGGGCTGATTTCAATGAAGAGTTGTCTGATTTCATCATTTTGCTAGCTCGTGTCATGGGATTTCCCTCTACCAATGAATTTCACTTCTGGATGTGCCCTTTCATCAACATCATCTA
Organism: Taxus wallichiana var. yunnanensis; assembly: GCA_018340775.1. Classification (NCBI taxonomy): domain Eukaryota; kingdom Viridiplantae; phylum Streptophyta; class Pinopsida; order Cupressales; family Taxaceae; genus Taxus; species Taxus wallichiana. The sequence goes on from CM031241.1 coordinate 237,008,950, forward strand.
TGAAGGTAGTCAGAACATAAATTGGGCAGAAATCATTTGCATGAATTTGACCAAGCAATTGTCTAATGTGCAGCAGACTAAGAAGTTCTATATGACTTCTTATCTCATGTATTCCCTAAGCATCCCGACAGTGGTTTGGATTCACATACATGGAGGGCCAGAAGGATGAGCCCATTTATGCATACTACCCTCAATTCACCCTTGAAACTAGCAACCACAATTTCAGAAGAGTTAATGATGCCTTTACCATGTATATTGTAAGGCTCTTAGAAGGTGATACTGCCAGGAGGTTTTTGATGAAGCCATGAACCTGATAGCTAAGTATGGAGATTTCTTCATTCAATTCAGGAGGTTTTCATATATCAGGTTGGCTGGTTATGAAAACACACCTCTCAAGCTCCCCATGTTTTGTAATGACAAGATGGCTCTAATTGAAGTGTGTAGGCAATTGGATAAATTGCATAGAACCTGCAAGGACAAGAAAATCTCTGGTCTGCACTTCCCTATTTCTTTGGGAAACTATACATGTAAAACAGCCTTGGATGCCCAAAATATAGAAAGGGCCCTTACTCCCATCACTATCCACTTTTTTAGGCCTAGGACTTGTTTTGATTTGAAGAAGTTCATTGATCAGAACCTCAGGATAAATTATCATCACAGAAAGATACTGAGGATTACTGGGATGATTGTGCAAATGATTTTAAAGTAAGGTAGAGGCACTATGGCAAACTCTCTCTGCAATTGATTAAAGAGCTCAATCTCTATCAAATTCCTGAAGGGTTCTAGGATGATGATGAAGACTTGTAATCTTTTGAATATGAGACATCAATCAAACATACTCCTTTGGAAGATATAGATTGGTACAAGAAGGAGAAGGATGACTTGGTTGAGATTTTGACCCCTGTCCTTGTAAGAACCAAAGTTTGGTTTGACAGGAAGGTTTGAGAGCTTAAGAAGAATCAAAGTGGATCTTCTTCTAGAGATACTTCAACACCTAGGAAGGAAACACATACACCCAACATAGAGGTACCTATACAAACCCCTCCTTCTTCCTCAATTAAATAACTTGAATCATCTACTCCCTCTTCTTCTACTCAAGTATACCAAAAGAAGATAAAAAAGTTAAAAAAGAGCCAATTGAGCAAGAACACCTTGTAGAGCATTAAATATTTCTTTCAGGGCCAAAGAACATTATTGTTCTTAGTGAAAGTGATGATGGTGAAGTACCAAACCCTGCAGGAACTTCAGAAGTTACAATAGAAGATGAGAAGGAGGTGCCTAGCACTGAACCTCCTAGTACCACAGATTCCTCTGCACAAGAAGCTCTAGATGCCTCACTCACCTCTTTACTGGAGGAAACAGTGGTGAATACCTTAAGTGCCATGGGTTCACTTGCTCTTGGACCTCTTGTCCCTTCTTCTTCTTCTTCTTCTACTTTTGCATGGGTACAACCCTTGGTTGATAGTAGGAAGAGAAAACCTTCTTCCCATTTGACAGGGCCAAATTTTGATGTTGTGGCAGCTTTGTTAGGTACTACTCCTCCTCCTCTAGAAAAGAGAGCTAAAACAACTTCAAGAATAGTGATAGATGCTCAAGGCCAACAATTTCTAGAGGTTGCAAAGCCTAAGGTTGATAAGGTAGAGAAAGATCTATTAGCCTCTGACCTAGAACTTTCTAGAATTCCAATGGGAGAATCTACTCCTGAGAGTGAGGTACATAACCTCCAAGAAATAGTAACCAAGGTTATTGAGAGAGTGGAAAAGGGTAAAAAAACTATAGAACAGTTGGAAGAACAAAATCAAGTTCTTTCCAACTTCATCAAGTCATTATTGGCTAAAGATAAGGTTTTGGATCTTGCTCCACTGGCTGCCCTTCCACCTCCTATGATTCTCAGTTAGGATGAGGTTCAGAGTATCAAGGATATACATAGATATTCCACTTATGGAAGGGCTATGGAAGCCATGGTTGATGACATGACCATTGTAGGCTTGAAATTCATTATAGGGTTTCGAAAAACTTAATGAGAAGGTGGCTAGCGTGCAATAAAAACACTCCTCTATTAGAACTATGGACAAAGAACTGAAGCTTTGGAGTAGTTGCATCATAGATCTTTCCTGATGGGATAGGCTGATGAAAATATATTGTTGGCCAGTAAATTTTTTGATGATGCCAAGGACAACTTGTCAGGGTCATGGGTGTTTAGTGTTGAATGGAAAATAAAAGTTCTGGAAGAAGCCTTGGGAGAATTGAGAAACAGTTGGTAGAAGGGAGAATCTTTCAAGACTTGTGTTGCATCTGCCTTTAAGGATATTCATTGTCATCTTCATGATGAAATTTTAGGTGTTCCTTTCTCTCTTCAAGAGATTAAAACTCAATTCAGGACATTTGTCAAAGAAGACCTGTTCAAAGAAGAATTGATTACCAAAGAGAAGATAAAGGATATTTTTCTCTTCAATCTGCCATTGAAGAGGCTAATAAAGAATACCTGAACATACCGAGTTTGATAAGGACATGGAGAAATGTCTAGGCACTTGGTCTCATGCCACTGCCAACACATCAGTCCCATGAGGCAGGGAGATAGCTGAGGCATTAAAAATATTCAGGCAACGGATTCTCAAGTCAGTGGGCCCTCCTCAACAATAAGCGGATGTTTTCTCTCCTAGTTTCTCCTTTTCTCCTTCTTTTCCTAGAATTGAGCTCATTGTAAACTAATTAAGGACATTGTGTCGAGAACTTCCTTAATTAATATTTTAGTTAAAATAAATGGTTACCAAGTGTAACCAATTTGTAAGCTATATAATGGGCTCTCTACACCATTTTCTTGGCTAGAACTCGTTATTTTTGAAAGTGTAAAGGAGTAAAAAGATATCAATACAAGAAGATATCTCTTTCTATTTCTATTTGTTCTTGTTCTTTCCTTTCTATCTGTTAAAATTTATTGAATCATTAATCTATTTTACTTCAAGAAGCTTTGTATTCTTGTGGATGTCATCTCTGGAACTTTGTGTCTGTGAAATAACATCTTGTGGTTTTAATGCAAATGATTATGTTCTATATGATTCCATTCTGGCATGTGTAAGGAATTATTTTGTTATCTATATTTCCTGAGAGTGCTATTCTACCTTTTCCCATTCCTTAATTCTTCTATCCTTTTGTATTGATGATCTGTTATATCAAACACTTTCATGATATCAGAGCTCCTCTTTAAAACTAAACATTGTACATTTGTAAATAGGTTTTTGCCTTTAAATAAGGGAACCTCTCCCATCAAAGAGGAGGGACTTTCTGTCCCCTGACTGTTGTTTTCAATAAAGTCCTTATTTGACAACCAATAGTTTTTGGCGACTCTATTGGGGATTCGTTTTTTACAGATTCTAGTTTATGAAAAATTTCTTGATCATTCTTTGATCCAGATTACTCTAATATTTACTCATGGTAGGAGAGCCCTTGGTATTGAAGATTCTTAGTTTCATCTCCTAGAGCAGCAAGGTTTTCCTCTTCCTTCAACAAGAAGAAATAGAAGATCTTGTTCCACAAGCACACCCCCTATGAAGATAGAACTCTTGGAAGTAGTATCCCTCGAAGAAACTTAGCCCTAATCTTCATGCTTTAATTCTTGTTGGTGTTTCAGTTCCTCTTCAAGCAGTCTTTCCAAGGATGGCAGTTCCATTACCTTGGGGCCACCATGTTGGGCCTCTTTCCCTTCCTCAGCCTTTGCATGAGTTACCCAGGGGTAACAGAAAGAACTTCCCCAAGTTCAAAGGTGATGGTAAAGTGCACCCTGATGAACATATTGCAGCCTTCATAGTTACATGTGGAGTCCTTGGTGTTGAGCATGAAGATGTCTCGGTGAGGATTTTTGTAGAGACTTTGCAAGATAATGTAGTAGATTGGTTCTATCACCTTCCTGTTGGGGCCATTACCAATTGGACTACTATGAGGAAAAGATTTGAGAACCATTTTAAACCCATAGAAGATGTGCATGCTCTGCTAGCACATATTTCTCAAATCAAGAAAGAACCACAAGAGCCTATGAGAGAGTTTGTGGCTAGGTTCAATTTTCTCACTACTGAGGGTGTTGATGAAGAAGATGATTATGATGAAGTAGTAGCAGATATGAATAGTGATTCATATGTTGTTATGACATGAGAACAGACCAATAAGAAGGAAAAAGTGATGCATCCTGTCAAGAAAGCTAAAGAGTATTCCACAACTATACTCAGTTGTGGCAAGAAGAGGATCTCCTATTCCCACTGCATCCACACAAAAGGTCAGTACTGATAATCCTTCTCCTATTTCTACTTCTAAAACTTCTTTTCTCTAGCTTCAAAACTTGATAAGCCTAAAATTCCTAGTGATGATTCCCCATCCATCTCTAGATCTTTTGATATCATTGACCATCTTAAGAAAACAAAAGTTCAAATTTCAGAGGCTGAGTATTATCAAACCCACCCTAAAGCCTTTGCCAAAATGGTCCACTTTGTCAATTCCCATTCCAAAATACCTCTAAAGGCCTTTTACCTACTCCATCCTCCACACCCCAACCAAATCTTGTGGCTACAGTCACCACATCTAATGAGAAAATCAAACCTTTTTATGTGACTCTTCTTATAGCAGGCCATAAACTTAGCAACTGTGTCATAGATTCAGGAGCATCAGATAATGTAATGCCTGCCAAAGTGGCTCATGCTTTGGGTCTCACCCTCACATGCACTATTGGTTCATGTTATTCTATGGAGAGTAGGGAGGTGCCTTTTGTGGGAAGGATTAAAGATGCACAGGTAGCTTTTTCTTCCTTAGCTGAGAAAAAGGTTTTGGCTACTATTCTGGTAGCAGATATCCCTCCTTCATATGGTATGTTGTTAAGTAGGAATTTTTGTAAAGACATGGGAGGAGAGATTCAAATGGATTGGTCACATGCCCTTATACCAGTCAATGGAAAAATGAAGAAGTTGTTGCCTCAGAAGCAATCTGAGTATATTATGTAAAAAATGGATGATCCCAAAGCACAAATAATCTATGGAAATGTTGGACATCGTAACTATATGATTATGTCTCTGGAGGAAACTAAAATTCCCAAAGAAGTACTTCATGATCCTAATGGTGTTTGGAATCTAGAATTTGATGGAAGTTGCTCCTCAGCTGGTTCTGGAGCTGGCGTGGTGTTAATGTCTCGGAAGGAAAGTTTTACCCTTTCTCTTTCAAACTTCAGTTTGAGAATACCAATAATATAGCAGAGTATGAATCCCTCATCCTTGGACTTAATGTGGAAAAAGAAAAAGGTGTGAAGAATCTTCTGGCTCGTGGAGATGCAGAACTAGTTGTTAAACAAGTCAGAGACCTTTTTCAAGTAAAGAATAGAAGGTTGAAGCATTACAAAAATCTAGTTTGGGATTCTATTGAATTTCTTGATGCCTTCTCCATTGAAGCAGTGCCAAGAGAAAAGAACACCGGGCTGATTCACTAGCTATTTCAGGATCATTGCTGATACCTCACCCTAATTTCTCTCAAGATAAATTCACCATTGAAATGATCCATAGGCCAAGTGTGCCTGATAATGCAAGTAACTAGAAAGTTTTCAATGATGATCAACATTTTCTTTCTTTCTTGGAGCTCAGGGATAACTTTGAACAATTGTACTTTGAAGGAAGTGATAATTTGCCTCGTGAGAGTGTATCTTCCAATGAGGAGGGTGTCAAAGAGGAGACAGATCAAGATGGGTGCATCAAACTCAAAGGTAACAAAATTCCTAAAGGGCTGGTGAGTTTGGAGGAATTGATGATTGGTATCTTAAGTCTAAAGCTTCTACAGGAGAATGATAATCTGCTGAGTATGAAAAGATTAACATTGGGAGCTCTGCTAACCCCAAAATGGTGAACGTTGGAAAGTGTTGTACTCAAGAAGAAAATAAGAAGGTAGTGAACCTCTTGAAGAAGTATATGGATGTTCTTGCATATTCATATGATGATCTAAAAGCTTTCCAGCCCAAAGAAATGTAGCATTTCATTCCTCTCAAACCTGGGATTAAACCTTTCAAATAGAAGCAAAGGTAGTACAATCCAAAGATTGCTGACACCATTTTTTAGGAAATAAAAAAATTATTGAAATCCAAAATTATCTTCCCCATTCACCATTCGACATGGATTGCCAACATTGTACATGTCAGCAAGAAAAATTGTAAGATCCGTATTTGTGTTGACTTCAGGAATCTGAATCAGGCTTCTTTGAAGGACAACTGTACTCTTCCCATGATGGATCAAGTTTTGCAAGTTGTTATAGGGTATGAAATGTTTTCCATGCTTGATGGCTTCTCAGGGTATAATCAAGTGGAAGTTAATACAGATTAGCACAAGATCGCCTTCACTTCCCCTAGGGTACTTTTTCCTACAAGAGAATGCCTTTTGGACTCATTAATATCGGTGCCACTTTTCAAAGGGCTATGGAATTGGATTTTGGAAGCCTGAAAGGAAAATGTATTGTTGTGTATCTAGATGACCTAACTGTGTTTTCCAAAACTAGAGTAGATCATTTTCAACATCTGGAAACAGATTCTCTTGAAGTGCAGGGAACATGGGTTCTCTTTGAATCCCAAGAAATCTGTCTTTTGTGTCACAGAGGGCAAATTTTGGGGCATGTTGTCTCTAAATATGGAATCAAAATCAATCTTGAACAAGTTCAAGCTATTCAGTAGATTCCTCTTCCCACAAGTAAGAAGGGAGTGCATTCTTTCTTTGGTAAGATCAACTTCCTGAGAAGATTCATTCCTGATTTTATAGAGCTAACTTTGAATATCTCCCAAATGATGAAAGGGAAAAAAATGTTTGGCGGTCCTCTAAAGGGAAAGAAGCATTTGAAGGTATTAAAAAGGATATTGCTAGGACTCCTATCTTAGCATGTCTAGATTTTAGTAAAGATTTTATTATTTATTTCTATGCCACTGTAAAGCAACCTGCCGCTATATTGACCCAATTGCTTTCATGAGCTACATTCTTAAAAATCACGAGTTAAAGTACACCATGATGGAGAAACATGATTTTGCAGTGGTTAAAGCTGTCAAGTAGTTTTGATTTTATATTCTTAACTCCCACTTTGTGGTGCTTGTGCCTGATACAACCATCAAGTCTATTCTTACGCAAAGAAGAATTTGGAAATAAGAGAGGAAACTAGGTAGCAAAGGTTCAATAATATGATATTGACATCAGACCAACCAAACTAGTTTGGGGTAAAGGATTGTGTGAACTCATTGCTGAAGGAGCTGGTCATGAATTACCTAAGGATGAGGTTGATGTTCCTATTGTTCTATTTCTCATCGACTGATGAATGGTATGTTGATATCGCTCATTTTCTCACCTATGGGGAGTGTCCCTCTCACTTGACTGCCAAAGAGAAGAGAGCTATCAAGCTAAGATCAGCACAATACATGTTGTGGGAGAATGCTTTGTTCAAACATGGAGTGGATGGAAGATTTTTGAAATGCGTTGACAAAGAACAACAGAAGAATATTTTCTCATCTTTCCATGATCAAGCATGTGGAGGTCATTACTCATATGTTGTTACTACTCATAAGATTCTCCGTCTGGATACTATTGGCCTACTTTGTTTAAGGATGCATCAAAATGGGTTGATAAATGTGAAGCTTGTCAAACTTTTGTGGGAAGACCCAAGTTGGCTGCCTTGCCACTTAAACCAATTGTGATTGAAGAACCCTTTCAACAATGGGGTTTAGATTTTATTGGAACACTCAACCCATCCTCAAGTGCAGGGCATACTCATGTATTGACTGCCACATATTATTTCACTAAATGGGTAGAAGCTATCCTAGTTAAAAGTACTACTTCAGAGGTAGTATGTAATTTCATCAAAGAAAACATCTTGGTAAGGTTTGGAGTGCCAAACAAGATTGTGACTGATAATGCTTCAAATTTTTCTTCTACTGAGATGATGGATTTTGTTATGGATATGGCATTTCCCTTTCTCACTCTTCATATTACTATCCTCAAGGGAATGGACAGGCATAATCAACAAACAAGAATCTGGTGGCTATAGTAAGGAAATTGGTTAATGAATCTCAGAGGAACTGGCACAAGAAACTCTATGATGCCCTTTGGGTAGATAGGATTACACCTAAAAGAGCTATTGGGATGTCCCCTTTTCAAGTGGTGTATGGTGTGGAAGCCCAATTACCAGTGACAGTGGAGCTACCAGCTTTGTACTTAATGAAGGCCATTGAAGACACTAGTTTCAATGATTCTTTAGACAAAAGGATCATGTATCTTCATAAGTTGAATGAAGACAGTGGTAGGTTGTTGATAGAATATCTTCCCACTAGCAGAAGGTAAAATATTTGTTTGACAAGAAGGCTAGGTCTAGAAATTTCCAAGTTGGAGACATTGTTTTGTTGTGGGATAAAAGACATGAGCCTCGAGGAAGCCATGGTAAGTTTGATTCTCTTTGGCTCGGTCCTTTCAAAATCAGGCATTTTTCTGGTGAAAATTATTTCTATCTTGATTACATGGATGGTTCCTCTCTCCCACTTCCTTATAGTGGGCAGTACCTGAAATTGTTCAAGTCCTAGGTGAATAGGAAGTCTCTTTGTATATTATGTATAGTGTGTGTTTGCTTCTCCCTGTTTCTATTTGTGGTGTGTTTTTCCTTGTTTGTGTGTTGTCTTCTGTATTGGTTTGCCTTTTGACTCTGTGGCCCAATGGATTACGCACTGGTCTTCTTCCCCTAGGTTTTCTAGAGTTCTTGCCTTGTCTCATTCTTCTGATCTAGCCAAGTCATCCCTAGAAAGAGCCAACTATTGTCCTCTCAAAATTTCCCCTCTTTTGAAAGTCAAAAAATTGAAAATTTTGAATTGACACCTTTAGTGATGTTCTAGTGAAGTGAAAAGTTGAGGAGATAGTGAAAATTCCCTCATGTCCTAGGTTCCGCATGAGCCTTCGTTCCCGATTGGCCACATTTCGTGAAATTCTTTAACTTTTGGTTTTGTCAAAACTTTTTGGCCCATTTATCCCAAGTTCGCTCGGGCTCTCATTCCGCAATCACTCGCATCAGGTCATTCACGTACTTTTGTTCGATTTATCCCAAAAGCATTTCGCCTTTTGTCCCCACTTTTCTGCATTGTGAATTGTGTCTTCGTGTCCCTTGCGTTTCTAAGTTTCTCGGACTGCCCATGCTCATTCGGCCCTTATTACCCACATCACTTGCATCGGTCGAGATCATGTCTTTGCATCCCAAATGTACCAAAGACCATCCGGGATAGGTTTTTCCGCTCTTCCCGATTCTTATCTTTTTGAGTTGGTGCAATATGAATTTAATGCACATTTAATGACCTTCTCTCTCCTAAATGGCTATTTAATGGGACTATCCTCTATGCATTTGACACATTGCTTTCTTGCCATCATTTGCTCGAATCCTTGCAATTAAGGTCATTTTCTCATGCTCCTACTCCCTTTGCATTTTTATTTATTCATGAACTCGACCCTTGAAGGTTTTCCTCTATGCATTGCAAACATGAAGATCAAATTCCAAGGCCAAGAACATGTATCACCTCTTGAGTCCTCTATTCCCGATATCGGGGATAGTGAGGTTTGCACCTGGATTTTGGGGATTTTTGGAACATATTGACTTTCCCTAATCCTTCCCCCATGGCACAAATGATCAACGATAGTGGACTTGCTTATGCGGCTAGTTTCCCTATCTCTATACAATGTACCGACACCGTGCTTCTTTTTGGAGCTCATTTTAACTCGAAAACCAAAGAATTGACTAATGTGTATGGAGAGCTGATTGCTAACCGGATCTGCTATCATTACTACGCCCTATGCATTCCAGAGACTGAATACTCCATCGTTCTCACCCAAGCTCAAGCTCAGACCCTTTTCGAGCAAAGGTCTTTGTGAAAAATATAAGGCAAGAATAGAAAAAGCATGGTTGAAGAATCCTAATAAGGGAGTGTCCTGACTTTCCATGGCATTACTTAGGACTGATTTCAATGAATACCTATAAGATTTCAGCAGTTTTGCTAACTCGTGTCATGGGATTTCCTTCTACTAATGAATTTCACTTTTGGATGTACCCTTTCATCAATTGTCTAATGTGCAACAGACTAAGAAGTTATATATGACTTCTTATCTCATGTATTCCCTAGCAACATCTTGGCAGTGGTTTGGATTCACATACATGGAGGGCCAGAAGGATGAGCCCATTTATGCATACTGCCCTCAATTCACCCTTGAAACTAGTAACCATAATTTCAGAAGAGTTAATGATGCCTTTACCATGTATATTGTAAGGCTCTTAGAAGGTGATACTGCTAGGAGGTTTTCTGATGAAGCCATGAACCTGATAGCTAAGTATGGATCTTTCTTCATTCAATTCAGGAGGTTTTCATATATCAGTTTGTTAGTTATGAAAACACACCTCTCAAGCTCCCCATGTTTTGTAATGACAAGATGGCTCTAATTGAAGTGTGCAAGCAATTGGATAAATTACATAGAACCTGCAGGGACAAGAAAATATCTAGTCTGCGCTTCCCTATTTATTTGGGAAACTATAAATGTAAAACAGAATTAGATGCCCAAAATATAGAAAGGGCTCTTGCTCCCCTCACTATCCACTTTTTCAAGCCTAGGAATTACTTTGATTTGAATAATTTCATTGATCAGAACCTTAGGATAAACTATCATCATAGGCCAGATACTAAGGATTACTAGGCTGATTGTGTAGATGATTTTGAAGCAAGGCGAGAGGCACTATGGTAGACTCTCTCTACAACTGATTAAAGAGCTCAATCTCTATCAAATTCCTGAAGGGTTCCAGGATGATGATGAATACTTACAGTCTTTTGAATATGAGACATCAATCAAACATACTCCTTTGGAAGATCTGGATTGGTACAAGAAGGAGAAGGATGACTTGGTTGAGATTTTGACCCTGTCCTTGTAAGAACCAAATTTTGGTTTTGAGGAAGGTTCGAGAGCTTAAGAAGAATCAAAGCGGATCTTCTTCCAGAGATACTTCAACACCTAGGAAGGAAACACATACACTCAGCATAGAGGTACCTATACAAACCCCTCCTTCTTCCTCAATTAAAGAACTTGAATCATCTACTCCCTCTTCTTCTACTCAAGTGTACCAAAAGAAGATAAAAGAGGTTAAACAAGAGCCAATTGAGGAAGAACCCCTTCTAGAGCATTCAGGATTTCCTTCAGGGCCAAAGAACATTATTGTTCTCAGTGAAAGTGATGATGGCAAAGTACCAAACCCTGTAAGAACTTCAGAAGTTATAGTAGAAGATGAGAAGGAGGTGCCTAGCACTGAACCTCCTAGTACCATAGATTCCTCTACACAAGAAGCTCTAGATGCCTCACCTCTTTATTGGAGGCAACAAAGTGGTGAATACCTTAAGTGCCATGGGTTCACTTGCTCTTGGACCTCTTGTCCTTCTTCTTCTTCTTCTACTTTTGCATGGGTGTAACCCTTGGTTGATAGTAGGAAGAGAAAACCTTCTTCCCATTTGACAGGGCCAAATTTTGATGTTGTGGCAGCTTTGTTAGGTACTACTCCTCCTCCTCCAATAAAGAGAGATAAAACAACTTCAAGAATAGTGACAGATGCTCAAGGCCAACAATTTCTAAAGGTTGCAAAGCCTAAGGTTGATAAGGTAGAGAAAGATCTATTAGCCTATGACCTGGAATTTTCTAGAATTCCAATGGGAGAATGTACTCCTGAGAGTGAGGTACATAACCTCCAAGACACAATAACCAAGGTTATTGAGAGTGTGGAAATAGATAAGAAAACTATAGAACATTTGGAAGAACAAAATCAAGCTCTTTCAAACTTCATCAAGTCATTATTAGCTAGAGATAAGGTTTTAGATCCTGCTCAACTGGCTGCCCTTCCACCTTCTATGATTCTCAGTCAGGATGAGGTTCCAAGTACCAAGGATATACACAGATATTCCACTTATGGAAGGGCTATGGAAGCCATGGTTGATGACATGACCATTACAGGCTTGAACTTCATTGTAGAAGCCTTCAAACTAAATGAGAAGGTGGCCAACCTACAACAAAAACTCTCCTCCTCTATTAGAACTATGGACAAAGAACTGAATCTTTGGAGTAGTTGCATCATTACAGACCTTCGCCCGATGGGACAAAGTGATGAAAATATATTTTTGGCGGTAAATTTTTTGATAATGCCACAGACAACTTGTCATGGTCATGGGTGTTCAATGTTGAATGGAAAATAAAGGTTCTGGAAGAAGCCTTGCGAGAATTGAGAAATAGTTGGTAGAAGGGAGAATCTTTCAAGACTTGTGTTGCATCTGCCTCTAAGGAGTTTCATTTTCATCTTCATGATGAAATTTTAGGTGTTCCTCTCTCTCTTCAAGATATTAAAACTCATTTCAGGACATTTGTCAAAGAAGACATGTTCAAAGAAGAATTGATTACCAAAGAGAAGATAAAGGATATTTTCTCTCTTCAATCTGCCATTGAAGAGGCTAATAAAGAATACCTGGAACATACCGAGTTTGATAAGGACATGGAGAAATGTCTAGGCACTTGGTCTCATGCCACTGCCAACACATCAGTCCCACGAGGGGGAGATAGCTGAGGCATTAAAAAGATTCAAGCAACAGATTCTCAAGTTAGTGGGCCCTCCTCAGAATAAGCGGATGTTTTCTCTCCTAGTTTCTCCTTTTCTCCTTCTTTTCCTAGAATTGAGCTCATTGTAAACTAATTAAGGACATTGTGTCGAGCACTTCCTTAATTAATATTTTAGTTAAAAGAAACGGTTACCAAGTGTAACCAATTTGTAAGCTATATAATGGGCTCTATACGCCATTTTTCGGGTTGGAACTCTAGTTATTTTTTAAAGTGTAAAGGAGTAAAAATCTATCAATACAAGAAGATCTCTCTTTCTATTTCTATCTGTTCTTGTTCTTTCCTTTCTATCTGTTAAAATTTATTGAATCATTAATCTATTTTACTTCAAGAAGCTTTGTATTCTTGTGGATGTCATCTCTAGAACTTTGTGTCTGTGAAATAACATCTTGTGGTTTTAATGCAAATGATTCCAAGAAATTTTCTTAAGAATTTTAATGATAGAGAGGAGCCAGCGGAAGCCTCCACGTGTCTCCTTGGCGCAACTGCTAAGGTAGGACCTAGAGGCAAATTTCAAATGAGCGTTGTCCCTCCACGTGGACAAGTTTTGAGTTGAAGTGGCCCTTAAAGCTTAAAAATGCCCGGTGACCTACCTCTCTACTTCAAAATTTTGAAATATGCCACATGTACTTCTTCGGGGTAAAAGTAAGAATTTTTCCCGACGTTTTCATATTTGCTAGATAGCCAATTAGATACTATTGAGGCCACATGGACAATTTGATATTTTTTACAAATGTGACCAAAGTGGCAAATTTCACCAAAAATACCCGTCGGGCCGCATCCAATCAAGAATGAACACGTATATGAAGATGCTGAGATATAATTTGATGGGGAAAACACGCCCGTCGAATAGTAAGATGCAGGGAACTTCACCATTTGTGCCCAAAATTGAATCTTTCTTTAAGGACAAAGAAATTGGAAATGATACAAGGCCCAAATGTGATCCACAACCATGGAGAAGGATATTCAACAACATACAAATGAATAAAACCTTTCATGCATCCATTCAGGGAAATAGAAAATATGACAGAGCCCGCAAATTAAAGAATTTTAAGGACAAACGGGGCTAGATCAAATTGAGCACGAACAAAATCTTCAAGTGTATTAGAATGGCCCACCTTGAACTCAAAAATATTTGCAAGTCACTAACTCCTCCCTTATGGAATTTATATCTAGTCATTGTCTACAACTTGTGTGAATGACATTTGTACCAAGAGAAGTCATTCAACACTCACGTGCTTTCTATTTTTTTTTTTCTATTTTTTTGGATGATTAAGCTCCAAAAAAATCAAGTGGCTTAAGCATGGATTACGTATGGTTATTTTGTGTCATTTTTATTAGTCTCCCACCGAGAAAGCATTGCCTTCCAACTACCCTATTGGATTCTACTTACGCTTGACTAACTCACAAATCTTGCTCTACATCTCTTTTTTATACATGTAACACCCAAAAATTTCATACACGAAACCCAAAACCAAACAAATATTATAATAGAAAAATTATGGAATATTTTTTTATATAAAGGACAGATGCAACACTTAGTTAAAACCCTTGGTTAGTTACAGATCATCACAAAATTAAATGAATAATAATATTAAATAAAATAATTGATTTAATCTATGATTAGGCTTAACATACTTCATTCAATTAATCCTAAATTAATTTAATACAATGGTTCCTAAGGTCATGCAATAATTTAAAATTAAAGTCCATAACTAAACTAGCTCTTTCATTTACACAAAACTAATAATTTAATTCTCCAAAATACAAGTGGGTCTAAATTATTAAGGAAGGAGTTCACTAAAATTTTCCAAGGTCATGCCTGATTAAATTTTAAGTTCTAAGAGAAGATAATAAAAAAATACCAAAATTTAATTTACTTCCAACCCACACAAGTGACCACATTTTAAACAAGGCCCATGTGACCAAATGATAACCTCACCAACCCCTCCACCTAACTTTTGTAGGAGATTGGGCCATTGGATGGAGGATTTCAAATCAAGCCTATATTCTCTAAGGAATGGTTTTATTCATTTTTCTAGCTCATTTCATTCATTTTGGTTTTGCAGGTTAAGGGGAAGATGAAGAGAAGGAAGCCATGGGAGGAAAGGATAAAGCTTGGGGATTGATATATACATCCCAAATTCAATTTTATTCTATTTTTCTATTGCTATTATACCTTAATCAAGGGCTTGAGAGAAGAAATTGCATTTTATTGTAGTAAGACTAATTTAATAGAATACCCATTTGGGTATTTTATTTTCATTTTTCAAGAGATCTAAAATTTCCTTTCTCCTTTTTTTTACAACTTATAGAAATCTGTTTACCCTTCTTTGAAATTTGGGTATTTTACCCAAATAATAAATCTAGTTTCAAAAAATGACACACACACACACACACACACACACACACACACACACACACACACACACACACACACACACACACACACACACACACACACACAGACACACACACACACACACACACACACAAACTACCTAAACCAAAAACACTACAAAATAACCTACGGCCACGGATTTGCTGCGTGTACAAAGCCAAAGTTAAAAATTTTATTTTTCTTTTATTTATTTACAAGGTCAAAGGTTACATTGGTGGGGGTTCGCCCCCACCCAAGGTTTTGTTTAATTAAAAGATTGTGAGTTGGGGAGGGGCACCGCCCCACCCCAACCCTTATTAATATGGGTTGGGGTGGGGAGGTGCCCCCCCAACCCACTAACCACATATTCCCAAGCCGAGTCGGCTAAACATTTCAACCAACATTAACAGCGGATACAAGTTTCATTTGTAATTTTTTTATAAACTTTTCTTAATATAAAACTTTATTAATAATAATATTACTAATAATAATAATAATTGTGTGTGTGTATTATTAATAGTAATAAATATTATTTGTATTCAAATTTCTTCATTATTATTAAAATAGAATTTTATTAATATGTTAGTAATATTAATATATTAATAATATTAAAGAAATTAAATTTATTCAAATTTCTCTCTTTTTTTTTGTTTAAATTTTCATCCAAGGCCAAGTTGAGAAGATAAAAAAATGATTATATACATAACTCATTCAACAAATGAAAATAGGAGAGGAAATGCTTTCATTTAATCTAAGGATTTTAACTACTATTTCCTTAACTAGTTTTAATAATACATGTAAAGTTTTAGGTCCTTCAATTTAATCTCTTTTAAGGTACAAAATAATCATTCCCTTTTCACAAGCAAGAGCAACCAAAAAAATACTTGTTTCTTTCAAAAGCGACTATAACAAATTTACAAATGTGTGTGTGTGTGTGTGTCTGTGTGTGTGTGTGTGTGTGTTGGAAAGCATATCACATTTGAAAGACAAAGAAACCACTTGGATTAAAATTTTACATATCCATTCCAACAATATTCACATCTTCCTTTCACAAAGATAAGGTAAAACTTGATAATTTCTTTTAATCATGACTAACACATTTGAAGTTTAAGTCTCTTAAACAAACACTCATAAAGGGAGTTTACAAGATTAGTGGATTTCCAAGTATACAACAACTTTCTCCAAAAATTACAACTTACAAACATCCACTCAAATGGGAAGTATAAATTTGAATAAATTACAACAAGGCTATCAACAAAGCCAATTTTATAAGTCTCCAATAAGTATGTCTTCATCACAAAGGTGGCTCCAACTCTAGATTTTTTCAACATCAAAATGAGATCTCAAAAAAGGAAGGGCGAGTAGGAAACACTCTCTACCCAACCTTAAATACATCAAGGGAAGAATCCTTTCCATGAATGGCCCCGAGCCCCAACCAAGGAACCATGAGGAGCATTGAGCAACAATGAAAACTTGGATAAGGTGGCTTCACAACAAACACATACAAGGCATTCAACTCAAATATGACAACATAATCCACAAGATTACAATTTCACAACAACACAAATGTTTGAGGATCAATCCAAATAGAGCAAGACTTGTTTTTCTAAACTGTACTACTTGATCCCCGTACTTCTACTCCAATTTATATTGATTTCTAGCTCAGGATTCAACCTTTTTTATAGGAAATTAATGATTTGTTGACGTTCTCAAACACTTGCCAACTTGTGTCACTATCTCAAATTGTTGGCCTTACAATCACATGGATATGTGGCTATGTTTTGTCTCTTTTGATGTTATCCACCATATCAAAATTTTCCCCAACTACTCCAAGTCTATCTACATGACTTCATTCTTCTTCACGGGTATGGACACAATGTTAAAAGCTTCAAAGTATTCAATTAGGTCTCGTAACCTATTTTTCTAGCTCTTGAGTAGGTCATTATTTGTAGCATATTTCCCCGACTTGATTGTCGATTAGCTTGCTATCCACGAATACTTGTAAAATTTTTATGCTTCTTTTCCTCATCCAATGAAGTCCATGAACCAAAACCTCATATTCACCTGTGTTGTTCGAACATGCAAACTAAAATCTGAAAGATGAATAATATTTGGTGTTCTGTGGTGAAACCAACATTGCACCTCCTCCAACCCCTTGTTTGCTTCTCGAGCCATCAAAAACATTTTCCAAACTTCATTGTCATCCTTATTTTCCGGCCTGCTCATACTAGGAATGGGTGAATTTTCTTCATGTACACAATATACACCCATTTCTACCTCTTGATCCATTTCCTTGTATGGGTCAAATGCATGCCTTTTGTTCACCCATTCATCCAGAGTCAACTATGGAACTGACTCAGCCTTAGTACCAGTTTCTAGATCATTTGAACACTCTTCTTGATCAAAGGCTGAGTGAATTGCATTAATAGGACTTGGCACATGAGACTCAATGTGAAAATTTGTAATTGGTTCTGATTTGATGGTCACTTTGGCTCTATACCTTGTCCGAAAATTACGTATCACCAATGTGCTGATAGATATCCACCAATTTTGGTAGTTAACTTTATCTACAAACACAATACAAAGAGTGGTGGGAGGTCAATTACAGACACATCCTACAAGACTGTGACATTTGGACATTTATGCAATGTAAGGCTTAACCCTTTGATGACCCCAAAAATTCCTACTTTGTTGTTCCATCCAGTTGTACTACTCCTTTCAACAGTGGCTCATACTTTAGACCCAACTGATCTATTATTTTCTTTGGCATCACTGAACTACTCGCACTTTGACTCGATCATGAAATTGTGTACTAAGTTGTTCTCAACAATAAATGACACATATAATGGTGGAGGCTTAAAATTATTGCTTGGTTGAACTCCATCTTGTTGTACTGCATCAGTGAGAACCTTTTCCTCTATTTTGTTTGATCCATTCGAGGTAGACCAATTGGCCATTGCAACTTGTAACAAATCTCGTTGCCCTGGGATTTCTAGTGACTCCCACATGGAAATGTTCACATGTGTTTTCTTCATTTGGTCAATGATGTTGAAAAGGGATGAATTATCAGTTTGTTTCCCTTTTCTGGAGCTTGAATAGGTACATGTGTTGCTGCAACGGGTGCCTTAGGATGATTACACATTTAGGACTGCACTTGGTCTACTAACTCCTTGTAGTGTAGGAGTGGGATGAGAAACAACTAGATTAGATGGTTGCCCCTCCTCTATGTTCCTCTTCTTTGACCATGTATTGGAAGGTATGCCTTGGAAAGGTGGTTGGTTGATTCCACAGATATTTTTTGTGTGCCAATTAACTAACGCAGTTTTTGTTGGAGGTGCCTATTCTTTGAGTTTCCTCTTGCTGATTTCCCTCTTGACTTGGTTCTTGGGACACACCAACGGTTTGTACCATTAATGTCTGGTTTAGTGCACCATTGAAACACATTGATTGATTGTGAGGTAGATTATAGGGGTAACACCATTTGTACTCATGTGCCATGTTGTTTTGTGTCGAACCAAGGCTCTCGATGTTGAAGTTGTGTTTGGATCATATGGTCGGAATGGCATGACAGCTTGAGGTTGTCCTTGGTTGTGGTTTTGATTTATAGCTAAGCTTGTGGTCTATTTTTGTTGTATGGGGGCCTATCTTGATAATGATTTTGAGGCTAATATGGCCTAGAACTATAATATTGTTGTCTCTTGATAGTCACTAGCTCATTTCCTAGGTTTTGTAGTTGGTTCATGACCTACTACAACTCTTTCGAAGTGCCTGAAGAAGTAGAAGCCTCACTATTGCTTTGATTTCTAGGGGTGGAATGGTATTCAACTCTGGTGTTTGACTAGTTGTAGGAGCTCCCATGTCTAGATAGAGAGGCATTGGTGGCCTTGGTGCTAGGCTACTAGCTTCAATCAAGTAGTTTTTAGCTCTCATAACAATGTTATAGGCTCTTAGAATTGTTGTTCCTCATATTGATTGGATCATCATGACTATATCTAAATTTCTGACCTTCAAGAAATACAAGAATGTTCCTTCGCGTAGTTGGTATAACAATTATCGAATCCTATACCATGTCCATTGGAAGAAGAAATTAAAATATCTTATTTTCTCATTAGGAGCCTTCTTGATTGTTGTTAATTGTTCCAATAAAGACAAATTGTCCCCCTTTTACCCAAATTGATTGTGGAGGGTTGTGCACAAAGAGTCCCAATTCTGGATAGACCCTATTGTTAGGCTCCTAAACCATTGCAAATCTTTACCTTTAAAAGATGAAGCTAACAACTTGACCACAATATCCATTTCATTGATTTCATGAATCGCACAGACATTGGCGATGTCTAGGATGTGGTCAATAGGAGTAGTATGACTTTTTACCTATGAATAGGGAATATTCTTTAGTGCTACAACTGGGACCTGATTTTGAGCATTTATGGAAAGTGGGTTACGCCCACGAAGTTGACATAAGGATTGGGTTGTACCATCTTGATTGGTCGAATAAATCTCATTAATTGAATAAAAGGTTTACTAGGTGGAGGCATAGACAAAGTCCTGTTAGGTGGAGATGGTGATCTTTGCGGTCTTCTTCCTCTCCTTACTATGCACGGTGATAATTGCAAGTAGTCAAACAGTCCCTCTTCTCAAGTACCGGACCTAGATCGAAATCTTCTCATGTACTTCACCAACTTTGTGCTACTATACCACCTTTGAATTATATCCCTTTGGAGTTCTTTAGATGTGTTAGGAAATGATCCTCTCAAGGTGGGTTTTGCCGAGTTACACACCAAACTCAACAAAATTAAAATAAAAAATTTTAAGGACTCAGTATATTTGAGATTATAGAGGTTGAAATTTGATTTGGAATGCCAGTCTCCAAAACCTAAAAATTCAAGACTTATGAATCTTGAAACACGAAGTTTTAAAATCTTGAGATGTCCAAAATCATGAAATCCACGAAACCTAAAATTCAAAAAAATCTAAAATTTTGAAAAATCAAAATTTCAAAAAACTAAAAATACCCTTTTGAAGATTATCCCCCGATCTATCACTGGTGAAATTTGGGCTTGTTTTTAGCAAGCTAAGCCCCTGAAAATCGATTTTAGAGTTCAGCCTTAGAGGTGAAAAATCCAAAATTGTAGAACTTGCAATTTATAAGTCTGAATTTCCTTAAAATTCCTTCAAAGGTTTTGAAATGACCTCTTGGTCCCACCGAGCGTGTAAAATTTTTTGATTCATAATCAAAGCAACCTTGAATGTCTACAACTTGATCGGTTGAAACTCTCAATGTTATTCCATAACTTGGAGCTTTTCCCAAAGTGTGGGACTTTGTAATCAGGAAAGCTCTCTGGATTAAATTTGGTTCCTATTCCTCTAATCATATGCACACATTCAGATTGTATAGGATCTACTCTAAAACCTACTCTAACTTGCCAAGGAGACATGGTTAAAGAGATGCATGAAAATAAACCTAAATTAACAAGGGTGATGCAGTAAAGGAATGTTGAACACTTGCTTTGCAATTAAACACAAACCATTAAAAATGTAATACAACCACCATACACGAGATAATCAATATTGCAATGAGAGATCGGAAGATGCAATGAACATAAGAGAGGGTTAAAATCATCCCTGAGACTTATTTTATTGCTCCAAAAATTGATATAGTCCACTAATGTTATCTCAATTTTTCCCGGGTAAAATTGGTCAAACACAACCCCACATAGAAGAAAACCTAAGGGTTGGCTCTATCCTGAGAACTCACATTCAAATCCAACAATCAAGTAATAACGGGACTCTACAATAGAGGAGTAGGGTCTGCAAAAGATCAAAATGACCTGCTTGTGAGAAGAAATCTAAGGGTTGACTCTATCGCTCGAGCCCACATTTCAAATCTAACCATCAGGTTGTAGATGGGCTCAGAACTAGAAAAGAAGGGTCAACTAAGGAGGTGAACAATGTCAAAGAAACCAGAGGCTCAAAGGAGGAAAATGGGGAAAAGGTTCAAAATCTTTGGGCTTCACAAACGATTCAGAGCGAGCCTAAATTTGCTAAGTATGGAGGAGATGGAAAAAGCTTCCATGTGCCCCATTGGCGCATTTCCAAAAAGTAAATCGAAAAGTGGAGACTCAGCAAGCACAAAGCCTCCACATGTCTAGAGTCCCCCAAAAGTCGCACTGGTCATTGAAAAGTCTTCAACTCAGCAAAAAGTGCCAAGTGTCGACTTAGCGTAACTTCAACGATAAATCAAAAAGCTGGAGACTCAAACAAGCACTAGTCCTCCATGTGTCTTAGGCCCGAAAAGGGATCAAGATCGAATCGGCTAAGTACAAAAGGTAAGCAAAAGCCTCCATGTGCCTCATTAGCACAATTTCAAAGGGAAAATTTGGAGGCAGTCCCAAATGAGCATTGAATAGTCAAAGTAGAGGTATTCTAGTGGAAGGAGCCAAGTGTCAACACGACACTACTTCAAAAAAAAAAATTCAGAGTGGGGTTTCAAACAAGCACAGAGCCTCCACGTGTCCCGGGTCAGACTTATGGCCCCGTCAAGAAAAAGGGACTTAGCCGAAAAAAAAGGAAATAGAGCAAGCCATAAAAGGTGCCACATGTCTCTTCAGCGCATCTTCAAAAGGTAAATCTAGAAGCGGTCCCTAAATGAGTGCTATCTCACCACATGGCCATATTGAAAATTCAAATCACTTTTGGCCGGAGAAGGCGTAGAGTGTAAAAATGAGCCATACCTCCACCGATGCCCAAAGGAACCACATGTCAAGCCTAAATTGCATGTGGGAAGGTGGGCCTTGGTTTGATTTTTTTCCAGGAGTGGGCCGATGGGCCTGGGAGAGACTTTTCACCCAAATGGAAAATACGGATCGGCGGGTCCGAAGATGGTTTTTTGATAAAAATGAATTACAAGGCTGCGGGGCATTTTTTCATTTTATAGTTTTAGTGCCAAAAGGCACAAAGTGAGTTTTAGACCCGCGGACCGATTTTGCTAAACTAGTTTTCACCATTTTTATATGGACCTGACTCAAACATTCAAATGGACATATATTTTCATCCAAGACTGAAATACAACAAATTTAGCACCATTGGAAAGGTCTTGACCTCATTTACGCCATGGGATCCTGAAGCTTTATTTTTGGCGAGGTTAGGTGGGTGAAAAATGGGAAAACATCTTTCAGGCCATTAATACGAGAATCCAATCATTTCAACCACAGATTTTATTTAATTCTTTCTTCCTCTCTTCCTTCTTCAACACGTTGAACATACATAGGGAACTGAATTGATAGATTGTGGGAGGATTCGCAGGCAGCAGCCGATGGTTAGTGGTTGTAATTTTAGAATAGTGTTCAAATTTCCCTCTCTCTTTCTCTCTCATTCTTTTATATATTGTAAGGGAGGAGCATATTCAAAGGTTGTTCATATTTTCTCTACTTCCCCCTCTCTTTCTTCCTTAGGGTAGAATGCAGAGTCTAAGCCTCCTTTCATGGCTCTCTAATGGAATTTTCTTGCCTCTTGCCCACTGATGATGTATTGTGTAACTTTTGGAGCAATATAATTTATTTCATGATGCTTTTGTCCATCCTTGCTTATTTTGTTGTCTCTTCTTACCTCTCACCGTTGCGGGGTATACTTTGCATACTCGGATGTTTATTGTAGGTTACGGGAGGTGTGCTTAATGGGTATTGAAGTGGTGTTATGAGTGAAATATATCTCGGTCCATGGTGCATCTCTCGGTCCATGATTACTTACGAGAAATAAAAGAAGGAGGGTGCAAAGCCAAAATGGCCATCCTCTTGAAAAACTCCCCTCGTTACAATATATAGGAAGAATGAGAGAAGAATATTAGAAGAATTTGAAATCCTACTTAAACTATCCCAAAATGCATTGAATTCACCTGTAACAAGGATGGGTTCTACTACAAAAACTCATGCCTCCATGTGATGTTCCTTGATGGGAAAGAAAGGAAGCCCATACCTTCATTATTGGGGTAGGTGGGAATCCTAACAACTTCAAAAATGGTAGATCGTATTTATTAATTATGAATAACTTAGTATAAGATGCCGAGAGCTTTCAAGACAGTCCTTTCTTGCACAAATCGAGATCCCAGTCAAAAGTAATGGCCATCGAAGCGTCAAGGTGTCATTTTGTAAAATTGGCGGAGGTTGTTGGCTTTGTCCGCTTTGGAGTCCAAAAAGCACGCAACCACTAAAATCCCTGAAATTCAGACTTTCACACATTTCCATTTCAGAAATTTAAACATTGTTCATCCGCATGATCTACGCCTCAAAGTTCCGAAAGTCCAAAATTCTAAAATTTCAGACTTTTAGAATTTAGAATTTTGGACATTGAGCCGTGTTTTATAGGTATTGAGGTTTGAGAGTTCGAAACTCTGAAACCCGAAAGTCCAAAATTTTGGACTTTCGTACTTCAGATTTCAAACATTAAGTCTTTGGACCTTTTGTCGTATTCACCTCAAAAAAACTCTGCTGAGACTTCTAAAACCACGAAACCTCAACGTCACGAAAATTCCAAATTTTAGACTTTGGGATTTCATGCTTTTCTGATCCGTTTTCCATTCTCGCTCACATGACATCCCCGAAAACCTGAAACTCCAAAATTTCAGACTTTTAGACTTCGGGATTTCAAAATTTTAAGGGTTGTTTTTCTAACTTCACCTCACGAGCACTCCGAAACCTGAAAGTCTGAAATTTTAGAATTTCGAGTTTTGGGTTTTGAAAATTTTATCCTTGTTGAGTCCCCGAAATCTGCCTTAGCCTACCTCTCTGAAAACCTCCACCTCTTAAGTCTGAAATTTTGGATTTCGGACTTCTTCTTTCTTGAAATATCTCCAACTTTGTCACCCTACTTCAACCTTTTGGACCAACTCTGAAATGCAAGCTCTCTTGATGGATCAACTCCTCCATTTTCGCTACGTGCAAGTTCTTGTTTGTCCAATTTTGCCCAAGGGCAAAATTGGATAACCATTTCCAAATCAACATAAATTTTACTTACACAAGGACTATAAGATCTCATCATAACTATTTGTCACATATATAATTTCGTTAAAAAATAAAGAAAGGGTTAAGTCTAATTAACACACAATTACACATGTTAATAAAGTGACAAAAATCATAATTTTAAATACACAATCATACAATAAAGCACATACACAAATTCAAGAAAGGGACACAATTCACCCCATGGCCACACATGTAAAATCACCCCCACATGGAAGAATTCCGAACAAGATATGCAAAACAAACACACTAAACAAGATTACACAAGTTGTCAATTTTGGCCTCATTGCTTAATGCCCAACATCCTTTCGTGGTTGGTCCCCTATCCCTTTGATGTATGTGATAAATGTCTTGCACACAACAAGATACCTCTATGGCCTTCCAGCAGTATTAACAACATCAAGAAATCATATATATATAACTCAATATTCATCATTCGACATTAGCAATTCTATTATCCATCAATATACCAAAATCTAACCCTAACATCCATGAGATTACAATTATATTCCAACATCCCAAAACATAACATGTTAGTATAAAATCCACATCATGAAAATCAACATACATCCAACTGTCTAACATCACTATCTAGTGCATCATAATAAAACATAAACATCATAGTGTCAATAATCCACATATCAGTATAATCTATCATCTACTGATTAATGTATCATTATCAAATATCTAAACATCAGTCCAATAGTATCAATATCAAGATAAAAAAGTGTCGAAAAGGAGTGGGCACTATAGTACAAGATGGATGTATGAGGGTAAAGGTGATATGGTCGGGTAAATCACATTTTAGTTGCATTGGTGAAAAAATAGATGACAATGGAAATCAGAGGTTCTCGCGTGGAGGAAGATTGAAAGAGACAACTTTTGCATAGACAAGCGCGAGATATCAGAAAAAGGCACTTTCATTGCCTTAACCAATACAACTCTTACTAAAAAAAATAGATAAAGAGTTGGATATGTGAAGTGCTAGTCTATTCTACCTCAAGGTTGGGGCTACAAAGGTTAAAGCACATGTGTCGAGAAGTGAAAAAAAATATAGAGAAAATAGAGAAAGACATTACACCCAAGTGATACGCTTCCAAATCCTTTATCTTTTCTTCCTTTTCTTCCCACAACAAACAATACAATGACATGTAGTATTTTAGGGTGGATATAGGTGAGTATTTCATTTAGCACATCCCTTGCAACATTTGATTACGCACTTTCTTGTGACCATCCAATTCTTTGCTTTACAATGTTAACTTGGGTTTGGATGTGGTTAACATCTCATGTCTCAAATGAAGTGTGTGTATTATTATGGAAGGAAAATGATAGGTCAGATGCGATCTTTTTCTCTATGGTCATTTTTTACAAAAGATCTATAATTTATTAGGATAAGGGGATTTGTGCCCAACCAACACCATTTACATTGTTCTAGAAACCCACTTTTTAGTCCTATAGCCACACTTTGCGAGAAGATTCTTTGACTATCCAACATGCCTAAAGAGGAAGAAAAACAAGAAGTATATTTTCTCGCATCGCCCTTTAATGATGTGTTGGCATGGGCATTATAGACCATTCCCCATAAGCGCTCAATTATAAATGATTGTTCATGCATTGCCTACTTCGTTATAATTTATCGAAATTACAATTACAAAAAGCACACCGCAAAGTGTTGTAAGAAATGATCCGTGCATTTGGGTTTCAAATTGGGACCCCTATAAATTCTCGTTAATTTTTATTTTGGCCCATTTAAACTTAAATTGCACTCACGTGAATAAATCGCATGAGATTATGACAATTAAGCATAACACATATAATAGATATTATTTGGGAAGGAACAATCTTCTTCATGGAATAGGTGTGGGCCATGCAAGTATTTAATTTCCCACCTTTTAATTTATAACAATCCATTCATTTCTACATCCTACGTATCCAAATCACTTGAATACATATTGCACTCACTTGAATATTGCACATGTTGGATTTTCCCTTTTTTATTTTTCCCGTTTAGACACATATTGCACTTGAATACTGCAATACCCAAATCGTTAACCTGATAGTTCGAGAAAAACACCAATCTAAAATTTTCATGATATCACTATCTTCACTTTCTAACTACACTTTGCGTCTTTTTGACCCTGACGTTTCTCTTAAAACATGCATTCAAAGTTTCCTTACATTTATGTTTATTCTAACTACCCACTAAAGTCAAGAAGCTGCAAATTCAAAGAAGTATTTACCTTGGTAATTTTCCATCACATTACTTGCATTTTGAGATATCTCCTCAACAACTTCATATACGTCTTCTCTCGCAACACGGTTTTCCTCCACACGAGTGAGAAACATGTCGTTAACTTCTTCGCGAGTTTATTTTCATGTTGGCTCCTCAATTCCTCATTCCTTTCTCAAGCACTTCTCCACCCTCAAATGCCTTTTGCTACTTCTCGCTTCCTCTTCTATTCTTTTTCCTCATCCATTTTGACTTCTTCACTCGATACCTTTCACCACACATCGTACACTTCACGTACAATTTCTAGTAGAAATTCTTTTAAATTTGAAAAATATAGATTTAATTATAATTGAACTATAATTGGAAAATATAGATTTGAAAAATATAGATGAGGGCGTTCAATAAGTACAGGAAAGACGACAAAGGTCAACACGAGAAAGAAAGAGAAAACTGTTATTCTTTTCTAAAAGAGGAACGAGAAGAAAAAAATAAGAAGGGTTCACATAATACTTGTGAAAGGGTTTAGAATTGGGTGGTTTTATGAAAGCGACTCCCGAAGTTTTAGCAAAGATTATAAGTCAATCCTGTGTATTTGGCAAAGATTCTAAGTCAATCCCTGCAACGCGTAGACATTCAAACCTGTGTGGCAAACAGGAAGTACAGTTTTTCCCGAATAATCTGCAGTGTAATTATCCTGTGTATTTGGCAAAGATTATAGTCAATCCTTGTAACTCGTAGACAGTCAATAGGAAATACAGTTTTTCAAGAAAAGCCTCCGTCATATATCTTATCAATTTATGTGACATGTCCGTATGGGCATCTTTGTGTTCCCGAGTGTCGACATGTTCCTAGAAAGAAATTAAAGGAACATGTCGACAAAATAACTCTTAAAGATGAAACATTCAGCCCGAAAAAACCTCAAACAATAAAACATACATCCAATGCGGCTGCTAAAGCGTTCTCGGAAAATTAAAAATATAATATTTAGTGACTTATATTTTTTTGGTTACAAAAATTATTTCCATGTAACAAATAGAAAAAAATCATATAATTTATAGTTACAAATTTTTTATAGTTATTTTAAAGTCCAGACCCTATGCATTGTTTGTGGAAGACGTCTTCTCGAAGATTGATCACATTGGCACTTGTTTGTTTCCAAACAAAACTAAGAATGTTCCATACTTTGTGTGCGGTGTTTCATGAATTAATTTGCTACAAAAATTATTTCCAGGCATTAAAAATTATTTCCAGGCATTAAATAGAAAAATTCATATAGCCTATACCTACCAAAAAATTATTGTTATTTTTAAGGGCAAACACCTGTAGAACATAAAGTATACCGTGTGGTCACATTATCACTTGTTTGTTTCCAAACAAAACTAAGACTGGTCTCTTCGAAAATGAGGTCACATTACCACTTATTTGTTTCCAAACAAAACTAAAATGTCTCTTTGACGAAAATGATGACACATTCCCCTTGTTTGTTTCCAAACAATACTAAAAAGTCTCTCCGAAAATGACGTCACATTACTTCTTATTTGTTTGATACTTTGTTGGCAGTGTTTTGTCAAGTAATGTCTGTCGGCCCCTCCGTAGAGCGCTAACAAATTAAACAAGCCAAATCTGCTATAAATATGCAGGCTTGTAGCGATATGTATCGTTAAGAGTTCTCTTTTGCATAATTGGTTAATTTCGATAGGCAATAGTTCATCTTTTTCATATTTTGTAATTTGTTTATTGTCTAGTGTCTTAATATGCCATCAACAACTGAGAAAGGTAACCATGGCCGGAACAGGATATTGATTATAGGGGTACAGGGTATCTGGGCAAATACATGGTACAGGCCAGTGTTTCCCTTGGTTACCCCACCTATGTTTTTGTTAGGCCTACATCTCTAGCTCCCCATTCATCCAAGGCCTGTGTAATTCAAGAGTTCACAAATATTGGTGTTCATATTCTTCAAGTGAGTGGCGTTTTACTCTAGGAAAGATTATATTTTTCTCAGGCTCAGTTAAACCTTCAATTAACTTTTTATCGTATTAAAAACAGGGATTTATAGATGATCACAAAAGTCTGGTAGAAGCATTCAAGCAAGTAGATATAATAATATCCACGCTTGCTGTTCCTCAGCA
Organism: Taxus wallichiana var. yunnanensis; assembly: GCA_018340775.1. Taxonomy (NCBI): domain Eukaryota; kingdom Viridiplantae; phylum Streptophyta; class Pinopsida; order Cupressales; family Taxaceae; genus Taxus; species Taxus wallichiana. The sequence goes on from CM031241.1 coordinate 237,037,377, forward strand.
CAATTATCAGCTGAATGTCATTAAAGCCATCCAAGAAGTAGGGAACATCAAGGTATATACTTCTGTAATTTCTATAATATATTCTATAGGATACCTCCGGCTAATCTAAATGTTCTGTATAATCAGAGGTTCCTCCCATCAGAGTTTGGTAACGATGTTGACAGGGTGAATGCTCTTCCTCCGTTTCAAAGGGTATGTGATGATAAGAAGAAAATCCGGAGGGCTATTGAAGAGGCAGGAATCCCTCATTCATTTATTTCTGCAAACTCTTTTGGGGCTTATTTTGTGGATTATATTCTTCATCCTCGTCAGAAACCACAACCAGAAGAAGTAGTCATATACGGAGATGGTATGGCCAAAGGTATATATATTGAATCTCTTTTGTTTCCGTTTGATTTCAACAGAAACGGGTCAAACAATTGTACATATATATCATGCAAATAATGAACTGACAGGATCTTGCTAATCTCTACAGCGGTTTTGAATTTGGAAGATGATGTTGCAGCTTTCACTATTATGGTAGCAAATGACAGAAGGACACTCAACAAGTTGGTCATTTACAGGCCACCAAGAAATATAATTTGTCAAAATGAGCTTGTAACTCTCTGGGAAAAGAAAACAGGAACCACTCTTAATCGAATTTTCAAACAAGAATCAGAGATGATAAGACTTTCAGAGAGTAAGATAACAATTTTATCGCTTACCATCTCATTCTCAATTTGGTTTGTTATTATGCTATTCATTATTACTAAAAATAATTCATGTCCGTGTGCAGCTCTTCCTCATCCAGATAATATATCCATCTCTGTTCTGCACAATATATTTGTGAAAGGCGAGCAGACAAACTTTGAATTAGGAAAGGAGGAGTTGGAAGCTTCGAAGCTGTACCCGGACTACAAATACACTGCAATAGAAGAATATGTTAACAGGTCAATTACGGCTCCGCGTGACACGAAGCTTACATCCTTTGGCTAAAATCAGAACGTCTTGACTGGCTTTGTAATGAAAATTAAAATATAATCTTTAACAGTTGATGGAGACATGGCTATCACATGAATAATTATCTATATATACATACACCTAAAGTAGTTGTTCAACTAGCATTATTCTACAGATACTTGGAAGAAGCAGTGTAGAAGTTTTCTACCTTTCTTTATACATAATAAGTATATATGTTGTTGTTCAACTAGCCATATTCTACAAATACTTAAGAGGACAGCAATGTTGAAGATGTTTTATACCTTTTTTATACAATTTCCAAATGGTTGAAGAGTCGTATCATTAACAAGAAATTATTTCCATTGTAAAAGAAAAACCCTTCATGACAAACCAAAAGTAAAGTAACTTTGACCTATCAAGGTTTTCGTCGTTTACATAGAGGAAAAACTGCCAACAGCATTCACATTAATATTACATGTTTCTTATCGTAAAGTGCGAAGAACATTACATGACGTATGGAATATAACGACAACAACCTGTCACTGTTTGGATCAGTTAATATGCATAGCTCGGAATATATTTTTTTTAATTTTTAAATTGACTTTTGAATTATTTTTTACTTATTTATAGTGAATTGAAAATGCTATCGGAATATTTTTGGACATTGTGAGCGATCTTTTCAATTAGTTTAAAACATCTTGACAAACAGAAATATGAGTTTTGTTCGGCGTTATACATTTTAATTTTGATTTTCTCAATGATTTAGTATTATACACTTATGATGCCGAAGAAAAAGTTTATTGATATTTCAATGGAGAGTTTTGTGTATAGTTCAAAAGATCTATAATTAAGGTCATATAACATGTGGAAAGTACCTTCATGTAGAGGCGTGCACATTACGACTGTATCGATGTTACAAGAAATTAAAGTAAATATGTAATTAAATGTATATTATTTCAATGTGGATGCATTTGACCACATTCTTTTCACTATGGCCTTGGTATGATCTTGACGTGCACTCATTTTTCCATCTTTGGCTATAAATGATAATGGCCTAGTGTATTAGCATTTGTTTGGATTCTGTTGTTTTCAACAAGTGATAACCTCGTGTAATTTTTATTGTTCTCTGTTGACTATTTGAAATCTATTTCTTAGTTTCTACTACAAGTAACATGTCAAACAACATTTCTTCATTTAAAAATTTCCCGTCATCCATTTGTTCTATGAAGAGGATGTTCGAATTATTACCTTTCTAATAGAAATCATGGCTATACTATTTTCTCTAGTACACTATAATTATGATCTTGTTCATTTTTGGTTTGGAATGGGTTTTGTAAAAATAAATGTTGCTATCCAAATGAAAAGAGAACTTTTCGGTTTTGATCTATTTGGAATTCTATTATTTTAAAAAGATAATTACGAAAAGGAAATTCTAAAACACTATTTTTGTGGGGCATGTGATAGCTATTGAAAAGGGGTTTTATTTTTTGTTGCAATGTTTCTCTTCTAGAGGTGTTGCTAGGTCTATAGTGAGAGATTTACATTTCTTTGTAGAGAATGTTATAAAAAAGTATTTGTAGAATTCTATTTCTTTCGAGTTTGTGACATATTATGAAATGGTTTTTGACAATTTGTTTTAAAATTTTCTTCCTAAGGTATGCATGTTGTGTTGGGTGTAAATCTCTTCTATAAAATATGTGTGAAAGAAAATACATGTATATGTGTTGGTCTATCAATAGGAATGGATTTTTAGTTTTTACAATGGTTTTCATGCAAATGCATTACTATTTTGATTTCCGAGAAAATTTGAAACAATTATGATGTTTTGTTTTGATGTTTGATCAACTGCATTGGGTTAACTACTAAAAACATTTAAGGGTAGAGGATACCCGAGTCAGTGACGAAGTCGTCTTGTGAGTCATCTTTGTTAGGCTTATAATCCCCAGTGCTATATCTCCAGTTCGAATCTTAACATGGTTGATGTAATGCCCCTTGGGACACGAAACCACACCAAAATACTTCTAGAAAGTTTAGGTAATTTTTTTAAGTGATTAATTAATACTAATCCTTTTCAAATCCATTTCCGTTAATGATTAATTTATACAAATTTAATTTACCCAAACTAAATAATCTCTAGTCCCATACCAAATTAAAATATTTATTTGCATAAGGTTTACTAGATTTGACACTTGTAAATATACACCCCTTTAAAATTAACTAGTTATCCCCCCACCCGCCCGTTTTATTTAATTTCCACACACACCCCTTTCAATTTATTCTCCCATTCCCATAAAATGAATTTGACTTAAAAGTATGTAGGGTCACATATCGACCCTAGGATCAGTTTAATCTTGGCCATAGATTTCAATCTTAACCTAAAGTTTCCCTAAACATCCTTATGTGCTTTTTCTTTTCTTTTCTTTTCTATTCCTCTTCTCATTTTGTTTTGTTTTTCCCTTTGCATGTCTTTGGTTGAGGAGCTAAGGAATTTTTGTTTCTATGGAGTTTTTTGGATGAATGTCTCTCTATTCTACGGTAAATATTTATTTATTTATTTGTAAATCTTCTTACCCGAAATCTCAAGTTGTTGGGTATGTAAAATACCCACAAATTTTCTTTAATTGTGTAAGGAAAATCTGCCTAAAAAAAATCACAGATACACACACACACACACACACTACCATTTGTATAATGATAAATATCATAAAACCAAATTTATTTACAAACCCAAATGCCAAAATTTACAGGTTTTAATGGAGCGTGCTTTATTTTATTCACCTTTTTTTTGGGATTGGGGAAAAGAGATGAGAATTTGGGAGTATGGAGGGAGAGAAGTGGGCATGGTGTGCAGTTTGGGGGAGGGTTAAATCCCTCCCCATTTCTATATTTTAATATTATTTGTTTTACTTTTCTTTTCAAAAATTTGATAAAGTTTAATAACCATCCACAATATTTTTTTGGGGGTTTAATAAAACTTCTTTATAACATATGAAATATAATGTATTTATAATAGAATGTATTGATATTATAATAATTAAAATATAATATATTTATATAAATATTCTATTATATAAAATATAATTAAATTATATTATAATACATAAGGCATAATATATATTATAATATAAATACAACTAGATCATAGTAGAGTAACTCTAGAAATTAATATGTAATTTTTTGAAATATGTTATAGTTATGTAATATAACTATATTAACGATATATATATATATATATATATATATATATATATATATATATATATATATATATATATATATATATATATATATATATATATATATATATATATATATATATATATATATATATATATATATATATATATACATATATATATATATATATATACATATATATATATATATATATATACATATACATATACATATATATATATATATATACATATATATATATATATATATATATATATATATATATATATATATATATACATATATATATACATATACACATAGACATATACACATATACATATATATATATATGTCTATTTCATACAAGGAAAAAGAATTAGTTCAAGTTGTAGAGATGGATTTTCTCGATGCTTGCCATATTTTTTAAAACTAATGATGTACTCATCTATGTCATAAAATAAGAGAGTGTGGTGAAGTAATTCAAAAGGGAGAAGATGCTTGAAGTAAGTTTACAATATGAGAGGACTACACACATGTACAAATATGATTTCTTAATAAGAACATATCATTAAATCTCTCATTGGAAAGAGTCAAAACTAGTCTCATCCCATTCAATGTTATAACAAAGTTTACAAGAAGAGATACATTGAAAGAGAGATATTTCCATATGAAATTAAACCGAAGCCATATTATACCTCCAAAATGGGGAAGATAAGAAGAGATATCCAAGGTGCCAAAAATGTGGTTCAAACATTGGATGCACACAAACAAGAATCTTCACAACCTCCTTAATCCTCCAAATAACCAAACCGTCCTTATTCCTCCACCCATTCACCAAAATCCTTCTTGGAAGGATTTTCAAACCCATTGGGTTTCCTCTCCAGGAATGGGGAATGGGGTTCAAACCATATGAACAACCTTCCCCACTTCAAACCATACGAGGGGAGTAAAAAAAGAACCTACATGGCTTGCCCATCAAGACATGAGGTTTGAGAGGGATAATCCCTCTCTCTTCCCCCATAGACTCCAAAATCCTTCATGACATATGATGGATGGAGAAAAAAATAAATCAATAACTACACACAAGAAACAACACACACATTTTAAACAAAACAAGGCTAAGATCTAATAATAATATAAAACATAAAATGAGCTCAAGGATCCTAGCTCCAAAATCTCTCCAACACTAGCTTTTCATCTTCCTTATCCAAGCAAGCTCTACCTCCAAAATCACCAAGCCTCCAAGCAAAAGCTTCTCAAAAAAATTGGTCTTCTTCGCCCATGAGGGAGAATTTGAATAGAAGACAACAAATTTCCTCTCAAATGAGGGGGTGACATGTGTCTCCCCTCTCTTCCCTCCAAGTTAAAGATTGTTAAAATAAAAAGAACAAAAGATAAACTAGATTTTAACACTCTTCTCCCAAATTACCCAAAACGAAAAACAAAACAAACATTTTTAACTTTTAACAAACACACATACCAATCCATATTACATGGATTGTGACCAAAGACAGGGAAAATGGGAGGAAACTCCCTCTATGGCTTGGAATTAATCCCCTCTACTTATTAGAAAGGGTCGAACGACCTATTTTCATGCTAAGTGAACTCCCAAACTTAAAGGGGGTCACTTAAAATGGCTAAAATAGCTAAATTTCGGGTTGGGCACATTTGGGAAAAAGTGTAGAGGATATGGGGCCCACCTGTGGGTTCGCATGTGACCTAATCCCCTCTAATTAAATATACCATTACCCAAACACAAAATTTAATGCAAGTGGGGACCATTAAGTCCCCAAATCAAGTTTACAAAGCAAACTAAACATCCTAAACAAGATTAATATTACATGACATAATACATTACAAATGAGGGTCACTCATGGTGCCGAAAATAATGAAATCTAATACTAAGGTCTCATATAGTTAACATGGTTAGGACTTAGCCCCGCGGGCTGCTTTTGCACAATTTGTGAAGCCATCCTGAAACCTACATTCTCCTGTGACCTGTCATCTACACACTCACCACACACATTAAATGCACCGCCGATACAATGTAAATCAACTACTCAATAAGCGATCAATGAAATCTATGCTATCATATCATCATCCTGGAATTGAAAATGTGACAACATGCATGATTACAACACAATTTACCATGAGTTAGCCCTAGAGATAAATAAACGTGACACACATCCATATAATCCAAGCATATGACTAATTAAGTATCTATCATATCTCAATTAGGTCTAACCATCATCGAAATAAGCTAGTATTGACAACATCAAATGAAAAAGTTGTCAACAAACTAATTAACTCAAATTGGTGCTATGCGCCCAAATATCCATACATGTCCAGAACATCAAATATCATGACATACTGCCAAAGCATATGTGAAATCCTTGTCAAATCATGTCTATGAATAAAGAATTCAATAGATAATAGAGGCTATAAAAATGTGGGTAGTACATCCCCTCTCCTAACATTAGATTTCCTCCTAGTAGTCATTGAAAGAGATAGGGATATCGGCCTTCAATGGTGTAGAATCCTCCTAGGTAGTTGTTGTCTCATCATATCTATCCTGCTATACTCTAACCTTGTCAAAGTCTCGACCCCAAAGGGCTAACCTCTGATGCTCTAGTATGTGTACGGGCTCTAATCCCCACTGCCCTCCGTCCTCTACCTGTAATGCTGACCAATCCTACACATGAGAAACATTTGGTACATATCTACATAGTACAAAAATATGAAATACATCATGGGCCCATGCAAGGTGTGGCGGAAATGCTATGCGATAGGAAACTGGACTAGTGACCTATAAAATATTAAAAGGCCCCACAAAATGAGGTGATAGATTATAACCCTTTCCATAATGGATTGGGCTCTTATGTGGGTGAACTCTTAAGAATACTTTATTAACCACCGAGAAGTGATGATCAATCCTCTTGGTGTTTGCATATGATTTCTAGCATGCTCTAGCCTACTCAAGACGTTGTCTAATTAGAACAACCTGCTGCTCTAAGTCCTCTAGGTAAGTTAGTCCAAGAATAATCATATCATCTAGTTTTTCCCAACTTAGACGTGTCCTATAAGGTCGTCCATACAATCATTGGTAAGGAGCCATGCCAATGGAACTATGATATCTATTGTTGTATGAAAACTTAACTAAATGAAGATAATCTTCCCACTTTTTCTACTGGTCCATCACATACATCCCCAACATGTCCTCCAGTACCTGATTAACCCTCTTTGTTTGTCCATCTGTCTCTAGATGGTATGTTGAGCTGAAATTAATCTAAGTACCCAGAGTGGTCTGAAAGGAAGTCCAGAAAACTGATGTGTAAATGGTATCCCTATCATTGATGTTGGTCTTCGGAATCCCATGCAATCTAACAATGTCCTTCATAAATAGTTTGGGTGATGGCCTATGCATTATAGGTGACCTCGGTTGGATAAAAATGTGCAACCTTGGTCAAATTATCAATAGTTACCATAATGACATCATGATGATAAGAAGACATAGGGATTCATGCTATGAAATCCATGGAGATCACATCCCATTTCCACTTGGGGATATCTTGAGGATTTAAGAGTCATGTAGGATAAGAATGCTCTACCCTGACCCTCTAACACTCAAGACATCGTTTAAAAAAATCTAATGTCTTGTCAAAGACCTGGTAAATAATATAACTCCCTTAGATCAACATGCATTTTCTTCACTCCTAGATGTGCTGCATAAGGAGATCGATGAGCCTCTATGAGGATGAAGTTACTTAGATCACCTGACTTAGGCACATAGATGTGCCTACAAAACCGAAGTAAACCATCTATCTTTAAAATGCACCCTGAAAATATACCCTCTATTGAACCCTGTGACTCCAACATCTATCTTGCACCCTCATAAAACTTGTCCTTTGGAAGATGCTCAAGAATCTTACCTCTCAAATCTAATTTTAGTGTCAATGAAGCAAGCACATGTCATCATCTGCTAAGTGCATCTGCAATGACATTTTCCTTTCCCTTGATATATTATACCTCCATGCCATACTCACATCGGAACTCCATCCAACTTCACTGTCGAGGTTTGAGGTTTGCTGTGGGAAGATATGCTGTAAACTACGATGGTCATTTCTCAAAATGAACGGTCTACCTAGAAGTAAATGATCCCAACACAAAAGTGCATAGATAACTGCTGCAAGCTCTAAGTCCTGAGTAGGATAATTAAGTTCATAGTCTTTGAGCTTACTTGACTCGAAGGTAATCGCCTAATGATCCTGCATAAGAACGGCTCCCAAACCCTCTAGTGATGCATTAATACAAACAAAAAAATCCTCTGTAGGGTATGGAGCTGCAAGAATGGGTGCAACGGTTAACCTTTCCTTAAGCAACTTAAAGTCTTGCTCACACTTTTCGACGATTAATCAAACTTCTTCCCTTTTCTCTGAAGGGAAGTAATAGAGTGAGCAATCCTAGAGAAATCCTAAAAAAACTGTGGTAGTAACTGCTAAACCCATAAATATCCTCACCTTAGTGGTGATGTGGGCACCGGCCAATCCATGATAGCTTTGAATCTTAGAGGGATCTCTTGAGATACCCTCTGCTGATATGATGTGACCCAAGTATTGAATCTTTTCGAAAGAAGCTTCATTTTTCCATGTTCCCATATAACTTTTACTCTCTCAAAACCTGTAGTACCTATCTCAAATGCTCCTCGTGTTCATCCTTAGAACGAGAATGTATCAATATATAATCTAGGAACACTAAGATAAAGTGATCCGAGAAAGGACATGAATACTCCATTCATGAGGCTCATGAAGACATCCGGGGCATTATTCAAACCAAATGGGACAACTGTGAACTCATAATGCCCTTAACGTGTACAAAAATATGTCTTATGAATGTGTGCATCTGATATGTGCAACTAATGATACCTTGACTTGAGACCGATTTTGGAGAACAACTAGTCCCCTTCATCTCGATCAAACAAGTCATCAATCCTAGGGAGCAACTAATGATTCTTTATTGTGACTTTGTTAAGCTTCCTAAAGTCTACATAAAGTCAAGAGAACCATTGTTCTGCTTCAAAAATATGATAGGCGCTCCCCAAGGAGATACACTGAGATGAATGAGACCCTTCTCTGGTGACTACTCTAACTGAATCTTGAGCTCATTGATCTCTGGATTGCTCATCTGATAGAGTGCTCTAGAAACTGGTGCGCAGTCATGACACTAAATCAATGGTGAAATCCACCACTCTGTAGGGTGGTAACCCTAGAATATCCCACGGAAAAAATCTACATACTCCCTCAAAAATGTATGATCGTCTAAGGATGAATGCTATGGAGTGCTCTTTGATCAATCACTGATGGTGATAGAAAACAAATGAAAACCTTTATGCATGCTCCACTTGACTTGCTTAGCTGAAATAATACACAAAGAGATAGGCCTCTGCATCCCTGATATCACGACTACATTCCCAAGATCATGTTGAAACTCAATTACCTTATTTCAGAAATCTACCTTAACCCAATGAGCCTTGAGCCAATCCATGCCCAAAAATACTTGATAGGATCCTAGAGTAATAACTTAGATGTCAAGTGTAGTGCAGAAGACTCCCAAATATAGTACGCAAATCTCTATATATGAGTCCATGTCGAGTTTGGTTGAGAGGTAAACTCAACCTGCCAACTATCTGGTTACCTGGAAACCACTAGCCCACATTGGTCCACTATATAAGCAGATATAAAAGATTTGAAGTACCAGAATCAAAGAGTACTGAGACAGAAATACCCCTGATAGTACCTGTTGTCTCAATAACTATGGCCTGATGCTCATCCTAGCGGTTATTAACCGCTGCATATACATGATAGGTGTGTCCTACATCACCCATTATCTGCTCGGATCTAGGAGCTCTCTACATATCCATGGTAGTGGGTTTATGTGGAGAAATACACACATAGTGATTAGGGGACCCAAAAATAAAACATCCTCCTATGCCCCTTTGAGATGGGTTTCCTTTTGTACTCTAGTGAGCTGATCCTGCTGGACCAACCCTAGCCATCATTACGTGCGGGATGGCTGTACCTATTGAGTACCCTTCCTCATGTCCTTGGTTCCACCAAAAACTCCTCTAGTACCACCTCTCTATAAGCTCTGACTCTTTCTAGCCCTCATTGTTGGTGGTCCCGATGTTGTGTCTTCTGCTTTGTGGATGCGGTGGAGCCCTCGATACTACTGGTGGAGGTAAAAATCCTCCTCTAGGGGGTGGTGTTGTCCCCCGTGACCTCGACTACGAAAGGCCTTTATCCTATCCATAAAATTTCTCTTGTCCCTATTTTGGTGCTCCTGTGCCTTGGTCCTATTCTCCTTGGCTACGTAGGCCTTCTCAACGGCCTTCTCAAGCGTGGGAGGAGATAACATCGACTACCGCTACTATATCTACATTTTGGCCCTGAATAAACTGTTTACCTATAATTTTTCATCTTACAGGTAGTACACATACTACGAGAAGATCCAAAATCTACTTTCATACTTGTGCCACCGTGTCGAGCTCTGTCGTAAGTTGTGAAACTCTTCAATCCTCTTTTGTATGAAATTATCGACATGTAATGAGCCCCCGAATCTCTCCTCCAACAACTCCCGAGTCACTTTGTCTCTTGATTCAAATGGAGCTTCCGCTCCTCATTCCTCTACCAAACACCTGTTTCATCCCATAGGAGGTGTATGGAGAACCTTGCTTTGAAATTGATCTCATAAGAGTGCAATCAAAAGAAACTATCCAAGCTAAGGAGATATGACTCAGCCCCAAAGCCATTTGTAGAGCCAGAGTAAGTAGGAGGCTACTAGTGAAGAATATCCCTAATCACTCTGTTTATGTCACAATCCTGGTGCTATGGTCCAATAGGTGAAAGGGTTCATCTATCCCCAAATGGTCCCTCAAAGATGTGTGACTGGATATGATGGTACAAGGCCACCGTTTCATGGTGAATGGAAGGGCTACGTGACCTCTCCCACCTAGGGGTATCGTGCTTTGATGGCTCCGAATGCATGTCCTCACCTATTGCCTCCTTGTCTCCTAACTAGATGTCCTCCCCTATCTCCTCCCTGGAGTGGTGGAAGGCGCTGTTGCACAACACCGATCAATTGATGAAGAGCCCATAAGATCGAGGGCTTAATTCGGGTGCCTACAGTTTGGGCGTAGGTGAACTACCTCCCAAACCCCTAACCGATCGTTGCCTCATGGGTGTCATCCTGTGCACGAGGTAAGAAAAAAGAAATTATTAAATTATAATGATTGCGGAAATGTTTTAATTATTTTAGTTTTAATGTTACTAAAGTATTAATTAAATTTTTAAATGTTTTACCCAGAGATTCCACATGTGTGAACCTCATGCTCTGATACCAAATGTACTGCCCCTTGGGACACCAAAATCCACACCAAAATACTTCTATAAAATTTGGGTAAATTTTTTTGAAGTGATTAATTAATACTAATCCTTTTCAAATCCATTTCCGTTAATGATTAATTTATACAAATTTAATTTACCCAAACTAAATAATCTCTAGTCCCATACCAAATTAAAATATTTATTTCTATAAGGTTTACTAGAGTTACCACTTGTAAATATACACCCCTTTAAAATTAACTAGTTATTTCCCCCAACCTTTATTTAACTTACACAGACACCCCTTTCAATTTATTCTCCCATTACCATAAAATGACTTTGACTTAAAATTATGTAGGGTCACATATGGATGGTAGGATGAGTTTAATCTTGGCCATAGATTTCAATCTTAACCTAAAGTTTCCCTACACATACTTATGTGCATTTTCTTATCTTTTCTATTCCTCTTCTCATTTTCTTTTGTTTTATCCTTTGTATGCGGGGTGAGGTGCTAAGAAAGTTTGTTTCTATGGAGTTTTTTTGGATGAAGGTATCTCTATTCTACCCTAAATATTTATTTATTTATTTATAAATCTTCTTACCCGAAATCTCGAAGTTATAGCCGCATTTTATTTTTTCGCCTTTTTAAGGATTGGGGAAAAGGGATGAGAATTTGGGAGTATGGAGGGAGAGAGGTGGGCATGGTGTGTAGTTTGGGGCAGGGTTAAATCCCTCCCCATTTCTTTATTTTGATTAAAATATAAAACAACTACCGTAAAAAAATTTACCATCTCTTTTTATTATTATTTGTTTTACTTTGCTTTTCAAAATTCTATAATGTTTAAGAACCATTCGACGTATTTTTTGGTTTAATAACACTTTGTTTTGGTTTTGTTTAAATTTTTTTATATATTATAACATATGAAGTATAACGTATTTATACAATAGAATGTATTGATATTATAATAATTAAAATATAATATATTTATATAAATATTAGATTATATAAAATATAATTCAGTTATATTATAATACATAAGGCATAATATATCTTACAATATAAATACAACTAGATCATAGTATAGTAACTCTAGAAATTAATATGTAATTTTGTTGAAATATGTTATAGTTATGTAATATAACTATATTAGAACGATTATATATATTTTCCTATTTCCTACAAGGTAAAAGAATTATTTCAAGTTGTAGAGTGATGGATTGTTTTCGATGCTTGCAACATTTTTTTTATACTAATGATCTACGCATCTATGTGATAAAATAAGAGATTGTGGTGAATTGATTCAAAAGGGAGAAGAGGCTTGAAGTAAGTTTACAATACGCAAGGACTACACACATGTACAAATTTGATTTCCTAATAAGAACATATCATTAAATCTCTCATTGGAAGGAGTCAAGACTAATCTCATCCCATTCAATATTATAAAAAAGTTTACAAGAAGAGATACATGGCAAGAAAGAGATATTTCCATACGAAATTAAACTGAAGCTACATGTAGGACTAAGTTTTTTATTTTTTATTTTTTTGTTTTAAAATATATTGCTAAATGAATATTTTAGATTTTCCAATGAGGAGGATTTCCAACAAGGAATATCACATTTTCTTCCTAAAAATTTAGCATACTAATAAGGATATGAAAATAGCATTGTTGTATATCATATAAAAATCAATTCTTTTACTTGCAAAGGAGATATTCCTCCTTAAAAATAAGATTTTAACAAAATTAACTCTTGATCAATTTCTCGTGTTGCATTACCAAGTTTAAGACTTTTACATCATATATCATACAAGAAAGTTTACATTTCTATGGAACTTGAAAATCACAATTTCCATAATTCCAACATACTTTAACTACTCAAGTAATCACATTACAAGCTTCTTGCAAAATTGAAGAAAGATTACACATACAAATGTGACTCAAGTTTACAAGTAATCCCGAATACAAAAGAGGATTTTACAAGATAATAAAAGCTTCCACATATCCATATCCATAAAGTTATAATGAGATTGATGTCCACAAAAATATGAAGATGACAATGAGAAGCCAGGATGACAAGAATCTCCAACTATCTTCCACTTGAGCTCCAACTTTCAAATGATTTTAAAGAACCAACACAAGGAGAAAAAAATTCTTTAACCACAAAATATTTGGGCATCATTACATGCCTTTCCAAGGTTGGAAGACATGTTAGCCTCCCCCAAGCCCTTGGGAGAGAGATCTAGCTTCCACAAATTTTGCACAAGATAACGGGTGACATAACAAAATTATATTTTTACAACCAATACAATCCACACACTAATATGAACACCAAATTTTTACAAAGAATGAAAGGATGAGAAACCATATTCTACCACCAAAATGTGGAAGAGAAGAAGAGATATCCAAGCAGCCAAAAGTTTTGTTCAAACATTGGATACACACAAACAAGAATATTCACAACCTCCTTATTCCTCCAAATCTTCAAACCCTCCTTATTCCTCAACCATTCACCAAAATCCTTCTTGGGAGGATTTTCAAACCCATGGGTTTCCTTTCCAAGAATGGGGAAGGGGATTCAAACCATATGAACCACCTTCCCCACCTCAAACCATATGAGGGGAGTAAAACAAAAGAACATACATGGCTTTCCCATCAATCCATGAGGTTTGAAATGGATAATCCCTCTCTCTTCCCCCATAAAATCTAAAATCCATCATGCCATACGATGGATGAAGAATAAAATAAAATAAAACAAAAAGAATACTCAACACATAGCCACACACAAGAAACAACACACACATTTTAAACAAAACAAGGCTAAGATATAATCATAATATAAAACATAAAATGAGCTCAAGGAGCCTACCTCAAAAATCTCTCCAACACTCTAGATTTTCCACTTCCTTATCCAAGAAAGCTCTAGCTCCAAACTCATCAAGCCTCCAAGTAAAAGCTCCCCAAAAAAATTCTCTTCTTCCCCCATGAGGGATAATTTTAAGAGAAGACAACAAATTTCCTCTCAAATGAGGGGGTGACATGTGTCACCCCTCTCTTCCCTCAAGCCAAATATTGTTAAAATAAAAATAACAAAAGATAAACTAGTTTTCAACACTCTTCTCCTAAATTACCCAAAATGAAAAAAAAAACAAACTTGTGAAATTTTTAACAAACACACATACCAATCCATATTACATGGATGGTGACCAAAAAAGAGGTAAAATGGGAGGGAAACTCCCTCTATTCCTTGAAATTAAGCCCCTCTACTTATTAGGTAGGGTCCAAGGGCCTATTTACATGCTAACCGAACTCCCAAACTTAAAAGGGGTCAGTTAAAATGCCTAAAATAGCCAAATTTCAGGTTGGGCACATTTGGGCACAAGTGTAGAGGATGTGGGGCCCACCCAAGGGTTCACATATGACCCTTATCCCCTGTAATTAAATAGACTATTACCCGAACCCAAAACTTAATGCAAGTGGGGACCATTAAGTCCCCAAATTAAGTTTACAAAGCAAACTAAACATCATAAAAAGATTAATATTACATGACATACTACATTACAAATGAGGGTCACTCATGGTGCCCAAAATAATTAAATATAATACTAACACCTCATACAGTTAACATGGTTAGGAATTAGCCCCTTGGGCCTCTTGTGCACAATTTGCATAGCCACTCTAAAACCCACGTTCTCATATGACCTGTCACATGCACACTTATTGCACATATTAAACGCACCTTTCTGATACAATGTAAATCAACTACTCAATAAGTGATCAATGAAATATATGCTAGCATATCATCATCCTAGAATTAAAAATGTGACAACATGCATGATTACAACAAAATTTACCATGAGTTAGCCCTAGGGATAAATAAAAGTGACACACATCCATATAATCCAAGCATACAACTAACTAATTATCTAACATATCTCAATTACATCTAACCATCATCAAAATAAGCTAGTGTTCGCAACATCAAATGAAAAAGCTGTCAATATAATAATCAAATCAAATTGGCGGCACATGCCAAAATATCCGTACATGTCCAAGAAGGTCAAATATCATAACATACTATCCAACATTTATCAAATCCCTGTGAAATCATGTCTATAAATAAAGAATTCAATAAATAACCAATGCTATAAAAATGTGGGCATTACATTTACATAAACCCTTTTAGATTAACATTTCACGAAATTGAGAGCGCTTTTTATAGAAGAGATAAAAAAAGATTGTTGAGAGAATGAATCCCTAAATCCTTAGACTCCCCTGTTGTGCCAAAATCCCGTGAAGAAAGTTTCTTTTGTTCTTCCCATCGGGATTCTCCAAAACTCATGCCCTCATGACATGAAGATGTTCCTCATCGGAGATCCATGAGATCATAGTTGATTCGCAAAAATTAAGATAAAAATACACAATGATTGGAAGGTTTACAATACTTAGGCTATATATCAATTTATAAGAGAGTGGTGCAAGAGGAAATGGGACTGTAAGCTAGATGTTAGGGCTCTCGCAACAAACGATTTCCTTTTTGGTTTCTAGGAAGATTCAAAGCTTAATAGGGTGCTTCTAGGAGGGTCATGGTTTAATAGAAAAGGATGCTTTTATAATTTTCCACTAGTGAACTAGTTTAACCTTAGAGATCACTTTCCATGAGCTTCCGATTTGGATTTGTCTCCTAACTCTTCCTTTGGAATTCTAGGAGCTTGAACTTTTCTTCAACATTGGAAAATGTAGTGTGCAACCCTCTTTAACACTATTTTCATTATTATTGATATTAATTTTGGACTGATTCTTGGACATTTTGATTAGGATACATTGATATATAATTGATAGACTATGCATATTTTGGACTATTGTTATGTTGTGATTCACATTTTGATTATGTTACACTAGATGACATTGGCGAGACAGGATTCGATATATGTTGATTTTTACTATTTGGATTTTATACATACACGTTAGACTCAGGATATTTTGAGTAGAATTACAATCTCATGGATGTTAGGATCATATTATTTGACATGTTGATAGATGATAGAATTACTTAATTTCGAATAATGAGTATTGATTTTTATATGTATATTTGTCTCAATGATGTTAATACAGCCGTAAGGCCATATTGGTATTTTGTTTGCATTACAAGTATATTTTTATCACATACATCGAATGGGGATAAGGGAGAAACCATGGAAGTGTGTTGGGTCTTGTGTAACATGACCAAAATTTGACAACTTAAGTAATGTCATAGTGTGGTTTTTTTGCATGCCTAGTTAGGAGGTTCCCATGGGGGGTGATGTCATATGTCTAGCCATGAGGTTTAATGTTTCCCTTTCTTTTAATTTTTGTGTGCTTTATTTTGTGTTATATGTATTTAATTATTGGAATTGTTGTCACTATATTAGCAATGGTTATTATGTCATAATTAGGTAATCCAACTTAATTTATTGACTAAAATAAAGATATGAAAAATAGATAATTATGTGGCTAGGTGGTCCTTGTTGTAAGCGAGATTTGTGTTGGTTTATGTGTGATTTCCTCCACCCCAACCTCAAAATTTGGATTTTTACTTGGGAGGCATTTTTGGAGGCTTGTCTCATGCCTCTTAAATTTACCCAAAAACCCTACCTATGGGTTGGCGGGCTAATTTTTAAATTATTTATACATTTTAGAGTGTAAAAGAGTGAATATAATTGCAGTTTCCTACTTACCTCAATTAATTTCATCCTTAGAAGGTGTGGTGCACAAGTTTGAGTGTTTTTTAGGTTTTCATAGTCTTATAAGTTCATTTATTGTCTTGTGTATGGTATTTTGACTTGAGAGTGGGAATGGAGGAATGATGAAGTAGCATCCTACATGGAGTCATCTCATCATCCTCACATTCCATTTCTATTTATTAATGGAGTTTGATGGAATTGGAGTTACTTTTTAAGTTTCTTCATTTTTCATTTTTTGAATTGGGAGCTTGTTGGAGTTACTTTTTGAGTTTTCTTGGCTTGGAGGTGTCAAAGAATTGTGGAGTGAAGTTTTCTTGGAATATTGATGGAGAGGTAGGATCTCCATCCTTTTATTTTTCTTATTTAGGTTTGTAAATGTGAAAATGGTGCTTGTTAAATATTGTATGAGTTTTGTAAATGTGTTTTTGTGTGGTTGGGTAGTATGTGTTAAGTTGGGTGTGGGAGATGGACTTATGGGATCATTAGGGATGGAAAAGGGAATTTGTGAATCGTGAACTTGGTGGGAGTGTGATCAGGAGTTTCACCTATGGGGAGTGAAAATGAAATCATGGTCATATTGTTGCATACTTGCAAGGAAGAGCTAAGGATATTGTGTTGTTTTTTTGTGCACTTTGATGCTTAGGGTCAAAATTTAAATTCACTTGGGAGGAAAAAGGAGGTGGTTTCCATAGTCATTACTCTATTTGGTTTTGTATCAAACCTATGTATTGTTTGACAAGTTAAAAGATTTGTTTAGTTTTTCCATTTTTTATGTGTTGAATATTGTTTGGATTGTATGTTTTTGTGGAAGCCTTGTTTGTTGAAAAGTTGTCAAATGTTTCTCAAGATCCCTCATTGTTCCTTGGTTGGGGATCGGAGGCCATTAAGCGGATGGATTATCTTCTTAATGGATTAAAATTTTGGTGGAGAGTGTTGCCTATTCCCCCTTCCTTTGTATTGTGATCCTTGTTTTGAAAGATTGAAGAATGCAAGATTGAAGTTCAAGTTGGGAGGAGACATGCAAGAAGACTTGTGTTGACCTTGTTGAAATTGCTATGTTGTAAATGGTTCATTTTATCACTCCCAATTTGAGTGGAAGATTGTAAATTTGTAGGCTTGAAATGAAGTTTTATTATTACTTGCAAACTCCTATATTTTGTTAACTCTTGTAAGATTTTTTTATGATAAAACTTCATTTTAAAATGTGTTAGCTTGGTGAAAGGAAACTACAAAAATCTTTCATTATTTGATGAAGTAATAAGTTTGAAATGGGTTGAAATGGAAACACATTTTCTTTAATTTAAGCTCTTTATTTGTCTTAAAATGAAACTCTTCCAATGGTTGTAAGCATTCAAGTTGCAATACATAGACAATCATATTGGAAAAGAAAAAAGTTGTATTGAAAAGAAGTGTGTTGAACTATTGTTGTTTTAGTGGAAAAATGGAAAATGTGAAATGAAATGTATTATAGAAATGTTATACTCCATTTTTACTTTATTAAAAAGAATAGAATACAGATTTAGTTATTGTGTTGTAATTGAAATTAGAAACTAGATAAACTATATTTTTACCAACAAATTAATAGATGACATTCTCATTGAAATTAATACTTCCTTAAAAATAAAATCAACAAGAAAATCTGTGAAAATGATGTTTGGGTGAGGTTTAGTTTTTCAGTGAACGAGACTGACGCCCTGTGCAGAGCGGTGATTTTAGAACTGCCTCCAAACTCAGAGCGACAATTAGTGAATAGCCCCCTAGGTAGATCAGTGGTCACAGGACTGCCGGCCTATATAGTACGACGGTTTGGTCACTTCTGATGGAAAAATAATTTTCCATCCGTGAATAACCCAGAATTAAATTTTCGTAAAATATAAGCTTAGAAGTTTAACACGGGACCTTCCAGCAACAAGGAAAAAAATTAATTCAAAAGATCTAGACTTGAAATCTCCCTTTTGTCACTTAAATGTGTTAATCTCTGTGGATTTAAAATAAATGGGGTTTCCCCAATAGTTGAACTCAAAAACATGAAATAACTTTATTAAACTAACAAAATAGATCCAAAATATCTCTACATTTAGCAAATGAGGTAACATTAAAATGGAAAGATCATTTCATCTAAAACATAGAGAAATCTTTTCATTGTTGCTCCTCCTTTCTATCATGGATTCTCCTCTTCCTCCTCTCCAAAACTTGCAAATAAGAAAAGGTAAAATGAGGTTATGTGGTGAAAATAGGGATTAAAAAAAAGACCATAAGGAAATTTAAGGAAACTTTAATCTAAGTGCTATGATAGATTCAATCCTATGGCCGAAATGAAACCCTACCTCGATTAAGTGAGAAGGAATTTTGTGGGGATGTAACTTTTAATTTAATAGGAAATAACATGGGTAATAGGAAACAATATGGGCATTCGGTGGCTAGGTGAAATATTTAACCTTGAGTAGAAATAGATAATATTACCTTAGTAATTCATCACTAATTTAATTGATGGGGCTTAGTGGATGTTTTAAAATGTAAATGTAACTTAAGAATTAAATTATAATATTTAATTATTAATTTAATTATATTATCCAAGATTATGTAGGAAACCCTAACCGAGAAATTTATTAAGTGTGAAATTGTCAATTCTTGCTTACACTTTTAAACAAAAACAATTGTCTGTAAACTTGTCTATTAACTGTGTAGTTTTCTTTATTTGAGGGTTGAAAATTGTGGGTGTTACGCTTGGTATCGATTCATGGGTTCAATGCTTGGACCCGGAAAACTTGAAAACATGAACCATAACAAGAAAATCTAGCACAACACTAAACCTAGAACACACAACATTGCTTGATGATTTAAAAAACATAGAAAACTGAAACAAAGCCTTGAGAATGATATACTAACTCCCCGATGGTATTTGTAGGAGGCCCAGACTAGACGAGGTGTTATTTCGCATGAGCCTAGATCTACTACCCCTAGATCAGCAAAGTAGCAACCATATTTCCTCAAATACTTCAGACACTATAGGATGTCAATGTCGCTTTAAATGGAGGATCTTTAGGAGGATGATCTAGCACACATGATAGAGATACATTATTAGAGGCTCGTGCACCACCATGTTAGAGTTTTGAGGATAGGGAAGAGTACTTGCATTTGGAGTTAGTTAGACATGAGTCACCACCTATAGAGTACATAAATAACTCTTCGGGATGCAGAAACATATCTAGGATCCCTAGGCTGATGGCTGTTCTTATGGAGAGACCTAGGGGTTAACAATAGTAGAGCACATCATAGAGATACTAAAGTTACATCCGCCAAATTTTGGTAGAGACAAAGGAGGATTTCAGGCCGAGGCATGGTTGGTTATCTTAAATGGATGCTTTAATAAATGTGCTTGTACTAACAACATGAAATATCATGTTGTTATCTAGCTTCTGAGAGACGAAGCCAGAGTTTGGTGGAGGACTAAGCAGGAGAAGATCCATGTAGATTTTGAGATAGTCACTTGGGATCTCTTCGAGGAGTGATTCAGGAGTAGATACATATCCAGGAGATTCATCTAGTAGTAGATGGATGAGTTTCAAGATCTACGATAGGCATCCAAGATAGTGGCAGAGTATGAGGGATGGTTTTTGGATCTACTTGAGTATGTGGATTACATGTAGAACGAGCAGGTAAGAGTTCACAAATTCATCATGGGCATGAACTTAGATTTGAGTGGGTAGTGTGTATCCATTTCCTAAAGACATTTTCAGAGGTCGTGGAGAAGGCCTATAATGTAGAGGAAACTAGGGGAAGACTCAAAAGGCTTGGGACAAAGTGAGGAGGTGCATACAAAAGTTATAGGATAGTAGGTCGAGGGGATCAGCCCCTCCTCCTAACGATGGACACAGTTCAACATAGTCTTGCTTTAGGCTTCCTCCTATGCAGCAACAAAAGACTCAACCACCCTTTTGGTTTCCACAACAAGATGATACTCAGATATGGTGTAGTATGGGACCTCTAGCTAGGGGGCCAATAAGACATAGGCTCTACGTAGAGCACAATAATTAGGAGTATGTCACCCAAAGTAGCCATAAATATCTAGTACATGATCATCATTTTCTACAACATGGACTATCGGCCCATCTATAGGAGTATTTTCTTAGTGGAGTGGACTAGGTAGATGCTATGGGTGTGGTGTTCATGTTCATCATTGGATAGAGTGCTCTCGGAACCTATTAATCAGGGTAAGGAACCAATTTTTGAGCCTATAACTAGTAACATGGCTAGGATCCACAAGATCTATGTTGCATTCGAGAACCACCAGGGAGAGCACCAAGGCATGGCGAAAGAGACCATAGGTAGCATTGGTGGTATTTATACCCTTATCTTATTTGATTAAGGCTTATCAGATTCTTTCATGTCACCACCTTTAGTAGAGAGATGTAGTCTGGTGGTAGTTAGGCAGGGCCTTAGTTGGGATGTTGAGATGGCTTCTGGAGCCAAGATCTTAGTGGAATCCTTAGTTAAGGAGTGTGTAGTGGACCTAGGACCCTTCACCATGACTTTGGATCTTCGTATCCTTCCCTTGGGTTCATATGGAGTTATCTTGGGCATGGATTTATTATATGCATATAGAGATAGAGTTTATTGTCACAAAAAAATTATATCTTGTGTAGATGATTTGGGAATGGAGTCAGGAGACCTATCTCTACTCACACCATATCTATTATGCAACTAACATGTTGTGCGGGACATGGTTGGTAGTTATTTTCCATCATGGTTAGTGACCGATCAAATGATGATACTCATCGATAATCACTTGATGATCACACCATTTTTTAGGAGTTCTCTAATTTTTTTCCTAGTAAGCATCCAGGATTCCTCCCGCACGTTAGATCAAATTTCGTATTGATTTAATTCTTAGAGCGAAGCCTATCTCACTTGAACTTTATAGGATGACCACACTTGAGATATGTGATCTCAAGTTTTAGTTAGAGGGCCTTCTTGAGAAAGGCCTAATCCATCCTAGTTTATCTCCTTGGGGTGTACCAATGATATTTGTAAGGAAAAAGGATGGATATTTCTATTTGCGTGTAGACTACAGGAAGCTGAATAAAGTAACAATAAGGAATAATTACATAGATGATTTATTTGATCAGACGAATGGGGAAACTATATTTTCTAGGATTGATCTTAAGTTAGGATACCATCAACTAAGGATTGCAGAGATAAAAATTCATAGGACAACATTCCACAAGAGATATGGCCATTATGAGTTTGTGGTGGTACCTTTTGTTCTAACAAATGCCCCCGCAATATTCATGAGCTTAATTAATGGGATATTTAGGATGTTTTTTGATTTCTTCGTGCTATTTTTTCTTAATGACATTCCGATATAGTCATGTATACATGAGGAGAATAAAGAGAACCTTCGTCAGGTTCTTCAGTGCCTTTGTGAGAAGTAGCTTTACGGAAACCTAGAGAACTATGCATTATTTTAGTCAAAGGTGCAGTACTTTGGTCACATAATTTCTGGGGAAGGTATATCTTTCAATCCTTCCAAGATAAAATATATTATGGATTAGCCCATGTTAACCTACATGATGGAGGTACACATTTTCATTGGGCTGACAGGTTACCACAGGATATTTGTTCAGGACTTTTCTCAGATTACGGACCCCATCACTTTCCTTCAGCGGAAAGGGAAGAAATTTTATTAGTATGATGGATGTGAGCAAGCCTTCAGTGCACTGAAGGGATGCCTTACGAGAGCATCGATTAATGCAGTGCCAGATCCACGGGGAAAGTTCTTCATATGCAAAGATGCTTATTTGGTAGGATTAGGTGGTGTTTGGATCAAGAGGGTCATGTTGTTACCTTTGAGTATTGTAAACTTAAGGATTATGAGATGAATTACTTGTCTCATGACCTTGAAATTTTAGCACTCTTACGTGATTTTTTTAGATGGATATAATTCCTTCTTGGAAGGATATTCATTCATAGGATTGATTTTTTGAGTCTTTATCACCTCTTCACGCAACCTAATCTCAACACTTGTCAGCAGCGTTAGATGGGGTTTATTTTTGAGTGTGATGTGGAGATAGAGCATGTTAAGGGGAAATAGAATGTTTTTGCTGATGCTCTGAGTATGTGGTGAAATTTGGTTATATATACTTTTATGGGTACAAATTTGTGAAGAAGGATTTTGGGACAGCTTCCACATGATAACTTCTATCTTGTAGCTAGATCAGAGATTGAGTCTTAGAAACCACATGAAGGGAAGTTTTATGGTTTTTCACTAGAGTCAAATGGAATTAACAGACACATAGGCTGGATATATGTACCTGGGGATGGAGGTTTGTGACAATATATATCTTGGCAGAGGCTCAACATGCACCTTATTCATCCCATCTAGGGGTGATGAAGGTGCACACCACCTTGAGATAGATTTACCATTGCAGAGGTCTACGAAGAGATATAGCTCAATTTTTGTCATGTTTTTTACATTGTTAGAGGGTGAAGGTTGAGAATCATCACCTAGTTGGCCTTCTTTGCTTGAATGTTATAACAAAATGGAAATGGGACACCATTTTCATGGATTTCGTATTAGGGCTATGGACATAGAGATAACATCATGATGCCATCATGGTCATGGTGAATAGATTGACGAAAGTGGCTCATTTTTCTCTTGTGAATACCACCTATATAGCTAGTGTATTTGCGTGAGTATACATTCTTTGAGCCCTGTTAGACTATATGGGATTCCATAGAAGATTATTTGTGACTATGATCCCTTATACACCTCTCATTTTTGGACTATCATGCAGCATGCCCTTGAGACACATATCAACTTCAAGTACAACTTATCATCCAGAGACATATGGATAGACAGAGTGGGTGAATAATATTTTAGAGGATATGGTTAGGATGTATGTCATGGACCATTAGTCAAAGTGCGATGAGTATTTGGACCTCATGGTGTTTGCATATAACAAAAAAATTCAAATTTCTATTGGTATCTATCCATTTTAGGAACTATATGGTAGGGAGTGCAAGACACAAATGAGTTGGGATATATTAGAGGAAAAAGTATCTCTTGGGCCAACTTTATTACAAGACATGGAGCAGCAGGTTGTTTTAATCAGACAGAGGCTTCATGAGCCACAAGTTAGACAGAAGAAATATGAAGATCAAAGGATATTTGACCATAGCTATGAGGTGGGCATGAAGGTATTTTTTCGTGTCAGACCACATAATATTTATATCCATTCTAGAAAAGGATATAATTTATCTCCTAGATTAATGGGTCCATTCTAGATCTTGGAGTGGATAAATCCCTTAGCTTATCATCTAGCTTTTCCACCTAGCTCGTATCACATGATTGATGTATTTCATATTTCTATTCTTAGGAGATACATTTTAGATCCCTCTCATGTTTTGGATTGGACCACATTGTAGGTAAATGAGAAAGGGTAGGTGATTGTGGAGCCCATGTGCATCATAGATCGTAGGAACATAGTCCTTTGAGGCCGTGAGATTGACTAGGTGCGAGTGTAGTGGGATATATATGATTAGACTCCGGCCACATGGGAGGATGCTACTTTTTTATGTGCCTAATTTCCTCACCTATTTCAGTGTCTTCCAGTAGGAATTTGATTCTAAGGGGAGGGGGATGTAGTGCCCACTCCTCTTTGACACTATTTGCATTATGTTGATATTACTTTTGGAATAGTACTTAGACATTCTGATTATGATAGATTGATCAATAGATGATAGACTATGTAGATTTTGGATTATTTTTATGTTGTGATTCACATTTTGATTATGTTACACTAGATGAAATTGGGAGACAGTTCAATATATGTTGATTTGCACTATTTACATTTTATACTGAAATGTTATACTCCACATATTTTGACTAGAATTATAATCTCATGGATGTTAGGATCAAATTATTTGACATATTGATAGGTGATAGAATAATTTAATTTTTGATAATGAGTATTTATTTTTAGATGTATATTTGTCTCTCTGTCATTAATATGGCCGTAAGGCCGAGATGTATTCTATTTTTTGTTGTAGGTATATTTTTATCATATACATCTAAATGGGATAGGGGACTAACCATAGAAGGATGTCGTGTCTTGTGCAACACAACAAAAATTTTACAACTTAAGTAATGTTATAGTGTTGTTTTTTTCCATGCCTAGTTAAGAGGTTCCCATATGTATTTAATTATTAGAATTGTTGTCACTTTATTAACAATGACTATTCTGACTTAACTAGCTAATCCAATTTAATTTATTAACTAAAATAAATATTTGAAAAATAGATAATTATGAGGTTAGGTGGTCCTTATTGTATGTGATATTTGTGTTGGTTTGTGCGTGATTTAATCAACCCCAACCTCAAAATTAGGATGTTTTCTTAGTAGGCATTTTTGGAGGCTTATGGGACAAGCTAAGCTTGTCCCATGCCTCTAAAATTTACCCAAAAACCCTACCTGTGGGTTGTGGATTTAAAATTTGAATTATTTATCCATTTTAGAGTGTAACAAGTTGAATATAATTGCAATTTCAAACTTACCTCAATTAATTTTTTCCTTAGAATGCATGGTGTGTAAGTTTGAGTGTCTTTTGGGTTGTCATAGTTGTACAAGTTCATTTATTTTCTTGGGCATGATATTTTGACTTGAGTGTGGGAATGGAGGAATGATGAAGTGGAATCCTACATGTATCTACCTCATCATCCTCACAATCCATTTTTTTTTATTGGTGGAATTTGATGGAATTGGGGTTACTTGTTCATTTTCTTACTTTTGCTTTTTTTTAATTGGGAACGTGTTGGAGTTGCTTTTGGAGTTTTCTTGGCTTATAGTTGTTCAAGGCTTGTGGTCTGAAGTTTTCTTGGAAGATTAATGGAGAGGTAGCATCTCCATCCTTGTATTTTTCTTATTTGGGTTTGTTAATGTGAAAATGGTGCTTGTTAAATAGTGTATGAGTTTTGTGAATGTGTTTTTGTGTAGTTGGGTAGTATGCCTTAAGTTTGTGTGTGAGATAGAATTATGGGACCATTGGGGAGAGAAAAGGGTGTTTGTGAGGCATGTATTTTGTGGGAGTATTATTGGGAGTTTCACCTATGGGGAGTGAAAAGGAAATCATGGGCATATTGTTGCATAATTACAGGGGCGAGATAAGGATATTGTGTTATTTAGAGGCTTAGGGTGAAACTCCCACTTCACTTGGGAGGAAAAAGGAGGTGGTTTCCCATAGTTATTACTCCATTTGGTTTAGTATGAAACCTATTTATTATTAGATAAGTTATAATATTTGTTGAGTGTGTCAATTTTTAATGTGTTGAATTTTTTTGGAATGTATGTTTTTGTGGAAGCCATGTTTGTTGAAAATTTATCAAATTTTTCTCAAGATCCCTCCTTGTTCCTTTTCTGGGGATCACAAGACATTAAGATGATGTATTATCCTCTTAATAAATTAAAGGTTGTGAATATATCGTTGCCTATTCCCCCTTCTTTTGTATTGTGATCCTTGTAGTGAATGATTGGAGAATGCAAGTGAAGTTTAAGTTGAGAGGAGACATGCAAGAATACTTGTGTTGACCTTGTTGATATATCTATATTGTAAATGATTCATTTTATCACTCCCACTTTGACTGGAAATGAAGTTGTATTATTAATTGGAAACTCCGATATTTTGTTAGCTCTTCTAAGAGTGTTATAATGAGAAAATTACAATTTAAAATGTGTTAGACTGGTGAAAGGAAAATACCAAAATATTTCATTGTTTGATGAAGTAGGAAGTTTGAAATGGATTGAAATGGAAATGCATTTTCGTTAATTTAAGTTGTTTATTTGTCTTAAAATAAAACTCTCCTAATGGTTGTAATAATTCAATTTGTAATACATATACATTCATATTGGAAAATAAAAAATATGCATTGAAAATAAGTGTGTTGAACTTCTATTGTTTTAGTGGAAAAATGGAAAATGTGAAATGAAATGTATTGGAGCAATGTTATACTCCATTTTTACCTTAATACAAAGAATAGAATAGAGATTTTGTTGTTGTGTTATAATTGAAATTTGAAACTAGTTATACTATATTTTTACTAATAAATGAATAAATAACACTCTCATTAAAATTAATACTTCATTAAACATCAAATCAAAAATAAAATATATGAAATTGATGTTTGGGAGAAAATAATGTTTTTTGGTGAATGGGAATTTCGCCCTTTATAGAGTGGTGGTTTCAGAAATACCACTTAACTCAGTGCGGCGATCAGTGAACCACCCCTAGGTAAAGCGGCGGTCACAGACCATCGGCCTACATTAGCTAGCGATTTTACTACTTTCGACGTAAACATAATTTTCCATTTGTGAGGAACCAAAAATTAAATTTTTATAAAATATATGCTTATAAATTTAATGTGGTACCTTCTAGCAACTAGGAACAAACTTAATTCAAAATATCTAGACTTACAATCTCCCTTTTGTCACTTAAATGTGTTAATCTATATGGATTTAAAATAAATGGGGTTTCCCCAATAGTTGAACTCAGAAAATTGAAATGACTTTATTAATCTAACAAAATAAATCCAAAGGATCTCTAGATTTAGAAAGTTATGTAACATTATAATGGAAATATTCTTGCATCTAAAACCTAGAGAAATTTTGCCATAGTTACTCCTCCTTACTCTCATGGCTTCTCCTCTTCCTCCTCATCTCCAAAACCTGAAAATAAGAAAAGATAAAATGAGGTTGTGTGGGAAAAATAGGGATTAAAAATAAGACCATAAGGAAATTTAGGGCAACTTTAATCTAAGGTCTAGGATAGATTCAATCCTATGGCCCAAATTAAACCATACCTCACTTAAGGGAGAAGGAATTTTGTGGGAATGTAAATTTTAATTTAAAAGGAAAGAACATGGGTAATGGGGTGAA
This sequence comes from Taxus wallichiana var. yunnanensis, assembly GCA_018340775.1. Classification (NCBI taxonomy): domain Eukaryota; kingdom Viridiplantae; phylum Streptophyta; class Pinopsida; order Cupressales; family Taxaceae; genus Taxus; species Taxus wallichiana. The sequence goes on from CM031241.1 coordinate 237,065,521, forward strand.
TAGGGCCTCTCAGTGGCTAGGTAAAATATTTAACCTTGAGTGGAAAAATATAATATTACCTTACTACTTGATTGGTAATTTAATTAATGGGGCTTAGCAGATGTTTTAAATCATAAATGTAACTTAGGAATTAAATTATAATATTTCATTATTAATTTAATTCTACTATCCAAGCTTATGTAGGAAACCCTAACCGATAAATTTATTAAGTGTGAAATTGTCAAACCTTGCTTACACCTTTAAACAAAAAAACAATCTCTATAAACTTATCAATTAATTGTGTAGTTCTCTTTGTTTAAGGGTAGAAAATTTTGGGTGTTACACAAAATCAATGAGCGTAATCATTTCCGTTGATCCAGATACAAAGGTGTGATCTAGATTGGTATGTTCTCGAATGTGCATCAACATTCCCAATGGAGGAAAAATGCCTAGAAAAATCTTCTTGAACACATTGGAAGACAAATGTGAACACGGAATTGAATTTGAGTAGTCCCAAATCATCTACAACAAGTGTTGGAAGGTTTTATATAAATATAAATCATGTTATCATGGCTCTCAGATTACTCGAAATGACAATACGAGATAGACAATGTGTCGATGAGGATGATTTTAGTGCTAGAGAAGAGGAAGATGAGGAGGATGGTGTGACATTCGTCTACTCACATGATGTCTCTTAGACATTGTGCAAGGATGGAAATGTAAGCATGACACAAGTTTTTTCCAGTGTGGTAGAGTAGATGCTAGGATATCGTAGCCTCTCGGACAATGTGGATTGAATAGGACAGAGATTTAAATTTAAAATTTTAACTTGGAATTTAATGTAGTTTGTATAATAATGTAAATTTCCCTTATAAGGATGACTTGTATCAAAATGGGGGCTGATTTGATGGTGCCTGCCTAGTGGTGACTATGAGGGAAATTGACTTTGGAAATGCAATTCTTGATAGAATGGGAGGATCCATTTAATGGGAATTTTCTTTTTAATTCAAAATTTTAATTCCCTATCCCGAGAAAGTTTTTTGGAGGATGGGGGCTTCTCCATTCAAAGTGGGTAGGATCCTATGATGGGAAAATAGTCATTAGTGGAGTGGAGGCCTAAGTTTGAAATGGATAGTTGAATGGACTAGTGACCAAAGTGTTATGGAAGGTAGACTAGAGATGGACCTCGGTTTGGGTGTGGGTGCCCTTTGTGGTGGTGAATTTGATGCAAAATTTTATTGGGGTGGTTGGACTAAGGTCCCAGAAGAATTTCAAATATTTGTATTCAAATTGAGTGAATAGGAGTCACCATACCGGTGGTGTCTCTTTAGTAGATCTTTCCCTTCTTCTAGGTTAGGATTACTCATTGTTTTCTGTCTTTGGTTTTACCCTTCTTTGTTTGGTCTCATATGACCATGTTTTTGTTTCATCATTATGGGTTTCTATCAAGAAATTTCTTTGGTAGGGGCTTTCCTTTTTGTTCTCTATTGCTATATCTCTTCTCCATTGTATTGGTGGGATTTTTAGTCCCCTAAAAAAACAAATTATTACCTAATCTAAAAAATATTGTTGAAAAAAATTGATTCTTTTTTATTTTTTCCAATTTATTCTATTATAACTCTTTATAATGTATGCATGTTTGAGTAAGTTGGCTTAATTTGAGGTTTTTTTGGAATTTCTATAGTTTTAGTTTTCTTTTTTGAATATGAACTTGTGAAAATTGCATTGATTTTTTATCACCATGTAATGTATTTCTTTTCAAAATGAGCATGTTTAGGTGAGTTATCTGTTATCCAAAATTCACCCCTCAAGGTAAATTTTGATAATATGCATCAAATTCTTTAGTCCCAAGAAAATAGATTGATTCAAGGCAAAAAATCATGTTTCTGGGGTCCCCTCGGGTTCTTTCTAACTGTTCTGTCCAAGAAGAAATCCCAGCAAGTTTTAAAATGTGAAAAAATACAAAAAATAAGTTCGGGCCAGGAAAAATCATGAAAAATGGCTAAGTCCTAGTCCTCGCAATAGTCGGGACATAAGGGACATCTGGGCATGAACCGGCCGAAAGGCCGCCAGGCGGTCTGCAAAGAAAATGGGACATCTGGGCCAAAGGGACGCGGGACGCAGAAATCCGAATTGGCCGAAAAGTTAAAAAATTTAACTAACTATGAAACAAGAAGTGGGACATCTGGGCAGTTAGTACGCGGAGGATGCAAGTCGGCCGAAAAGACTTAAGGCAGCCCGGAATAGTTGGGCTGAAGGTACGTGAAGTACGTGAACCGGCCGGATCGGCCGAAATGAGAACTTTCGGGACAGTTGGGACAAAAGGGCGCGAACCGGCCGAACCGGGTGAATCGGGAAAATTTGTCCCAAACAGTCCGAGACATGCGGGACAAGAGTACACAAACCGTCCAGTTCAGCTGAAATGGGAAATTTCAGCACTGTGCCAAGTGGGACAAAGGGACGCGCGGGACGCGGATAGCCGAAGGAGCCGAAAGCCAATCAGATCACGCCACGTGTCACCAGCAGAAAAGAGACATGGAAGCCCATTTTGGGCGGTTCGGAAGAATTTGTCCCACGCAGCACTGGGACATTTGGGACAAAGGGACGTGTGGGACGCGAAAAGCCGAAGCGGCCGAAGGCAGAGAAGAAAAGTCAACGTTTGGCCCGTGAAACTTCAAACGGCCATAACTTTTGACTCCGAGCTCCGATTTTCATAAAATTGGACTTTCTGGAACGAGCACTTTCTGGATTTCTTATTTTTAATGGGGGTAGATATATTAAAATTAAGGAAACGTGTTCAGCTCCAGCCAATTAATGCTCATTCCCGTCAAATAACAGAAAACGCCTGCCAGACCCAAAATAGCTGCCCGCACTCATAAGGCCATAACTTTTGCGTTTCTCAACGAAATCACACAAAATTGGTACCGTTGGAATCGTGGCTCTGAACCCAACACACAAAAATAAATAAATTTAGGATTTGGTGAGATATTGATTGAGTTTTTTAAGGAAACGTGGTCGGGTTCGAATGTGATTTATTTGGTAGCTGGGAGTGCAATTAAGAGGCATGGTCATCATTCTTTCTCTGCTGCAGCACATGGGACAGTATGGGGAGCCTTTTGAAAGTAATATACAATCATTTCACTCAATTTAATGCTTCTTATAGGTGGTTGAAGGACAGATTTCGGGATTTCCATTTTCCCTTCTCTTCTCCTTCTCATTTTTTCTATAAATTGGAGTGTTGGGCTCATTGTAAAGGAAGAGAGTTTTTGGGTAGCAAAGCTCTGCCAAAATTGCTTTGTGAAACTAGTGTTACAGGCCCTTGTAGTGGACTCCTTGCATGGTGATCCAGGCCCTTATCTTGTAATAGATTGAACATGTGCATATCATGAAGCAATAAAATACCAGTTTGTGGATGTATCTTCCCATGCTGTGTTTTCTTGCATTCTTCTTGCCCCTTTAATATTTCTATAAGAATATTGTGTCTATTTATTATGTTCTTGTAGGGATTCATTATCATTGTGTATGCTTGGAATATTGTTTTGAATGCATTTTGCTAGATTATGGTGAACTGTCATCACCTCTTCTAGTGTGCACTTTGCCTCTGTATTTCACACATTTGGAGACTACTCTCACGCCCTCCTTTTCTGGTGTATCACCGCTTTAGTGTAGGCTTTCATTTTATGTATCCTCTCTCCTGGTCCCTTGGAAATTTAGATTAGAACAGTTAGCTTATCCCGCATTAGAGTAGATTGTGGCAGGTAGTTTAGGAGAAAGAATCAGCTTTCTCTAGAGGTCTATCTCAAGTAGCAAGTCCCACAACTTGGAGATATTACCCATGTTATCCAATCACACCGTGAACACAAGTATATGCACTTGTATATGCAAAGGGGTGCTGTGATTCGCTGATAACATTATCCTCATTGTGTTTTCCATTTACTTAATATGATAACATTTATTAATAATCACAATATTTTGTTAAAAATGGTTTCAAAATTTAATTTTCATGTTGTGATGCTCTACAATTTTATTGTTTTCATAAAAAAATTCTTGGAAGAGGCCAAATGATGGTGTTGTTAAGAATAAAATGTGGTTTTTATACAAATTTAGTAGTCAAACATAACTGATTTTATTGTTTCTTTTTGTTGTAACACAAGGAAACAATGAAGGAAGGTGTGAGAAAAATATTGATGTACGTGGATTTTTCTTGTGAAATTGTATGAAATGAAATATATATTTAAATGGGCATGCATTAGTAATATTTATCTCATCACAATTTTTTTATGTTGTTGTGTTTGTTGTTATATGTGTACCTATAATTCTATAATTAAAAAATTATTTTAATTTGTGCTTTTTTAGTATGATTTGAACAATATTATATTATTTGAGTTCAAATGTGTATTATCTCATACTCTAGCTATGGATTTTATGCTATGGATTAGTTTTTATCACCTTAGATATAGATGAATGCGATCTATTTTATTTTCATGTATTTGAATTTTACATATTTGTGCGGGTGATAAAATTGTATGATATTATTTGTGCGGGTGATAAAATTTTACATACTTCTTCTACTGTCTTGCGCCTCATGAAATCTGTTCCTAATCATAACTACCGGTGCTCCATATCCTATGATAAGGATGGCCCAAGAGAAACCTCTTCCTCCATTATGTCCTAACTAAGAGGTGTCATGCACTCTCTGCCATACAATTCCTGAAAAGGAGCCATGCATATAAAACTATGAAGACTATTATTGTAGGTAAACTCCACAAAGTATAAATACTCCTCCCATCTCAACTGATGATCCCTTATGTACATTCTAAGCATTTCCTCTAATATCGATTCACCCTCTTAGTTTGTCCATACATCTCAAGGTCATATGTTGTACTGAAATTGATCTTTGTATCGAGATCATGTTGCATGGTAGTCCATAAGTGGGAAGTGTACAAAGGATTGCGGTCAGAAATAATCTTCCGTGGAATCCCATGTAATCTAAATATATCATTAAGATATATCCATGCCACTGCACTAGCTATGTAGGTGGTCTTCACTAGAGAAAAATGAGGCACTTTCGTCAATTTATCCACTGTGACCATTATGGCGTCATGGCGGTATCTCGACATTGGTAATCCAAAAATAAAGTCCATGGAAATGGTGTCCCATTTCCACTTTGGTATAGCGTGAGGAAAGAGAAGGCTAATTTGATGCTGATGATCGGAGTTCACCTTTTGAAACTCTAAACAGCATGATACGAACTAAGCCACGTCTCTCCGAAGTCCCCTCCAAATGGTATAACTATCTCAAAGTGGCGTGCATCTTCTTCACCCCGGGATGGGATAAATAAGGTGCACAATGAGCCTCTTTTAAAATGTCTTATCTCAGGCCTCCATCTCTAGGAACATAAATCCAACCTTTGGGCCTGAAAATTCCATCTATCTCTAGTGAAAATTGATCAAACGTACACTCTAGGTGTCTTTGAGACTCAATCTCTGCTCTAGATATAAGGTAGAAGTTGTCGTGATGAAGCTGCTACAAAATCTTACTCCATAAGTCTGTACCTACAGAAGTGGCCATAGCCACATGTCTCCATCTACTCAGGGCATCTACAACCACATTCTCCTTCCCCTTCACATGCTCTATCTCCATATTGTACTCACAAAGAAACTCCATCCAACGTCACTAACGAGCGTTGAGATTGGGATGTGTGAAGAGGTGGCGAAGACTCAAGTGATCAGTCCTGAGTGTGAATCTCCAGCCAAGAAGGAAGTGTCTCTAGCATACCAAGGCATACACAACTACTGGAAGTTCAAGATCATGAGTTGGATAATTCAACTCATAATATTTTAGTTTATGAGACTCAAACGCAACTACTCTGCCCTCCTACATTAACACAACTCCAAGTCCTGCCAAATATGCATCTGTGCAAATGAAGAACTCACCCTGAGGGTCTAGCACTGCAAGAATAGGCACTTTCATGAGGCATTTCTTCAGTGTCCTGAAGGCATACTCACATCTATGTGTCCATACAAACTTATTCCCTTTCCGTTGAATGGAAGTGATGGGGTGCACAACTCGAGAAAAGTCATGTACAAACCTCTTATAGTATCCTGCCAAACCCATGAAGTTGCACACTTCGGTCACACTAGTGGGTGTTGGCAAATGCATAATAGCTCAAATATTGGAAGGATAGAATATGATACCTTACCTAGAAATGATTTGGCCCAAATGCTTCACCTCTGCTTGAAATAATGCACACTTCTCCAAGTTCCCATAAAGTTGTTACTCACGAAGACACTGCAGAACCTGACGAAGATGCCCCTCGTGCTCCTCACGTGTATGTGAGTATATCAGAATTTCATCAAGGAAAATGAGAATGAAGTGATCTAAAAATTTCATGAATACCCCATTCATCAAGCTCATAAACACTGCGGGGGCATTTGTCAGATCAAAAGGCACCACTTTGAACTCATAGTGACCATATCTCATATAGAAGGAAGTCTTATGAATATCTACCTCTGTGATCCTCGGTGATGATTCACCGACTTAAGATTTATCTTAGAGAATATTATGTCCCCCTTCATTTGAAAAAATAAATCATCAATGCATAGAATGGGGTAATGATTCTTGATCATTACTTTGTTCAACTAGTGGTAATCAATACACAACCAAAGAGATGCATCCTTCTTCTTTACAAAAATCACTAATGCTCCCTAAGGGGATATACTAGGATGGATTATGCATTTCTCTAGAAGGCCCTCAAGCTGTAAATTGAGCTCACATAGCACAGGGGTAGTCATCCGATAAGCTGCTCATGAGATAGGCTCTACGCTGTAGAAACCAAATTTATGTGAAAATATATCTTATGTGGAGCTGGTAGTACCAGTAGCTCACCTTGAAATACATTAGGTTACTCTCTCGAGACATGATGGTCTTCAAGGGATGGTCCACTAGACTCATCCTTAGATCTGTCACTAACCGTAACAACATAAATCTAACAACATCATCGTGCACACTGCTTAAGCTGAATAGTGAAGATGGTGCGAATAGAAACGGGACTTCTAATGTTTTCCATCACTGACTTAACTCATAGATCATTTATACATGAAATATTATTATGGTAACAATCCTCTCTGGCTCTAGGTGTTGATAACCATTCCATGCCCAAGATGACTTTTTACAGATCCAACAAAAGAATACGAAGATCTGAGGTAGTGGTGGAGGGTCCCAAATCCACTACACAAATTCTTAACTAAGGAGTCTACATAAATTTAGGCTCTAGAAGCCATTTTAATGTCCCAACTAAGACCACACCTAACTGCCACCAGCTTGCAACACTCTACTAAAGATGGGTCAATAAAAGAATTAGATGAACAAGGATCAAACAATATAGAGGAGAGAATACCACCAATGCTACATGTAGTCTCTATTAGGGTACTCTATCACTCAGCCTGGTGGTTCTTGACTTCTACATAGATCCGATGGCTACGTCCCATGTCACCAACCATGGATTTGAAATTTGTGCCTTACCCTTGTTACTAGGGTTCTGTGGGAACTCTATCCAATGATATCAACAATGCCACAACTATAGCAGCTACATGGTCCTCTCTAGTGAGATGCATCTCTATCTGGCACTCTAAATGTTTGTGGTGTGGATCATGACGATCTAGCTATGGAATGTTGAGGTATCTACTAACAAGCTGCTACCAAATGATGTCTCGATAAATCTTCTGTCCTAATGGGAACCCTTGGAGGAGGCCTCATAATCTGTCCCTTCTGAGCATTGAATCTCTGTGAAGGTATTAATGGGGGACACATCTTCTGCTACTACTACTACACTAGCTATTGTGGTTTCCGAAAGGAAGACTATACTGAACCTTGTCCATAATGAGGAGGAGGTAACCCCCTTGACCTACTATCCTACATCAGTTGGATGCAGCTCTAAACCCTATCCCTGGTCTAATGCGTCTTCCCTTTTGTCTCCTCTGCAATGTAGGCCTTCTCAACGACCTCTACTAAGGTTTGTGGGAAGTGAATGCATACCACACCATGCATATCCAAATTCTAGCCCCTGATGAACCTATGAATCCAAACATGCTAATCCTGCATATAGTCAACATATTGAAGTAGGTCTAGAAATCAACTCTCATACTCATCTACAACCATATATTCTTGAGAAAGGTCGTGGAACTCATCTATCTGCTGCTAAATAAATCTCTTAAATAAATACTTATTCCTGAACTGCTCCTCAAAGAGCTCCCAGGTAACAATCTCAGAGTCAAAATGGAGCTTCTTCTCCTCTTTCCTCCACCAAACACCTGATCCATCCCTTAAAAGATCAATTGCAACACAATATTTTATGTTGTTAGTACAAGGGTAGATCTTGAAGCACCCTCTAAAGCTCACCAACAAAGGCTCTACCTGAAAAACCACCTATATCTCCAGAATAGTGAGATGGTAATATCTTCATAATCTCCTTGATATGGTCTGCAGCTAATAACTAATGATCCCTATGTCTCTGTGCACACTCCTAACTTTGCATAGGGGTCTCGAGATCTATCCCTATGTCCTAACATCCTGTCTCCATGTACCCTCTATGGTGAATCTGCCCTAGCTGAATCCACGTGGGGGTTCTCTGCCCTATGCTCCTCGCTATGTCGAGGATATGCATGAGCCTCAAATGATGGCTCCACATCATGTCTAGCAAGTCATCCTCCTAAGGACCCTCCGCATATAATGACATTGTTGTCCTGAAGCATCTACAAAATTTGAGGTAGAATGGCCACTACCACCTCATCCAGGAGGTGGTAAATCTAGATCTATGTGAAAGGACCCCTCATCTTGTCCGCACCTCAGCCTGAGACTAAGGCAAGATTGAGTTCATCGCTCTAGGTTTTATTCCAATTTTCTATGTTTTCTACAATATACATTTTTTATAAAGGTGTGGTTTTCTAGGAAAATTAAAATATATTTCTACTAGGTTAAAATATTCATGTCTTGTGTTTTCTAGGTGTGCTCTAGGATCCAAGATTTGAACCCACGGCTTTGATACCAAGTGTAACACCTACAAAAATGAAGTTATAGGGACACGTTAAAACCTTCAACCCCTAGCACAATAGTTGCGGAATTTTTTTGTTTAAATTATAAGTCTACAAGGGTTTCAACCCCCTAGTGTGCACTAAATTAATTTTCACCAAAAATCTTTACTTCACAAAGGATGGACCATGTCTAGGTTAAATGATTGAATATTCTTAATTTATCTCTAAGATCAGATAATTAACATTCAACTAGGGAGGTGCCATAATTTAATTTACTTGGTTAAATATTTTTCTCCTCCTTAATTAACATTACAAACCCAAAAGATTAACCTTATACTTAGTTATTTTAGTTTCATTATCCTATTGGATTTAATGTCCAACATTTCATTAATTTATTAAAACATACTAGGAACTAGAAAAATAAACTACATACCAAGGTAATTAAATGGCCCCCTTCACCCATCTACACATACCTTTAAATTTATTTAAAACATCTATTATATACATTCTTACGAAAAAAATGTAGGGTTGGCCCTTAACCCTTAGATCAATTCAATTTTGGCCACTAGATTATATGGTTCCAAATTGACCCTAATAGTCCTTATGAATTTTTATTGAATCCCTTTCTTTACCCAAGTCTCCTTCTTTGGTCATGTTTCCTTTTTTAATTTATAGGTTGGAGAAATGGAAGCCATTGGAAGCAAGGAAGGAAGAAAATACGGAGGAGTCTACAAAATAAAGATTATTTTATTCTAGATTGTAGATTTATCATTGTAATTTCTTTCATTCAAGGATTGAAGGGATTTCCTTTCCAAATCTGGTGTTATTACAAAACTATTTGTATTTTGAGTTCTCCATTTGGGGAAAACCCTACTTCCATTAATATGTATGAGATTTAGCACTTCTAATTATACATTTGAAGTTTTTACTTGCTTTAAAAAATAATTTTAAACCTTATTTATGTGATGGAGATTTCCTCAAATTTTTACAAGCTTAAAATTTAATTAGACCAAGTTAAAATTTTCACAAGTGCGGATCTATGTTTTTCCATCGTAAGTGACAGAACCGTGACCCAGAGAAAGCTAGCGGTCCTGGGAATGCCACCCCATCTGGGTGATATTTCACGAACTGCCCCATTGCATGAGTGACAGTTCTAAGATCACAACCTTTCCTGAGTGGTGGTTACGAGACTGTCATTACGCATGTGGTGGCGGTCCTATTTCTTAGAAAAAAACCTTAAAATCTGAGATTTAAAAAAAATGAATGTCACTAGGGTATTCTACAGGTCATTTGAACTTAAATCTATGTGCCTACAGTTTCAATGGTAATATTAAGTCCATTTATTCATTCCATAGTTAAATTACTCATTTTAAAGCATTTTCTATTTCAATAATAACAACAACAACAAGATCATTTTCATTTTGTTCAACAAATTTTCTTTCAAGCCCAAAAGTAAAAAGGAACTAAATCTACTTCTAATATTGTTATTTTTCCTTACTACAAAATGCAACATTTCAACATTACAACATACTTCAAATTTGTTGCCTCTTTCCATTTCCACTACAAATTATTTGTTCAAATAACTACAACAAATTTATTCCACATTCAAGTTTGCTATGCATACACTATTAACATCTTACAACTTCTATATTTCTTCTTTCTCATTTACAATAATATAACTTCAACAATGAAAGTAAATTTTTTTCCTTGAGCCTAGCTCATTCATTTTAATGCAAAGAACTTGCTTTCTCACAACATAGTTTTAACTAAACTTTTAAACATGATTTCCATTTTGATTCATTTCTTTCCATACTACAATTTAAAGAGAAAGGAAATTTTACAACTCTTCAATGAGCTTCCTTCAAATAATATTACAACTTACAATACAACATTTCCTTTAAACAAAATACAATATTACAAGTCTTCCACCTTGAGTGGGAATAACAAGAAGGTTTTCTCACAATGAAGGATTTATTTTGGACACCACAATGCTCCAAGTTTCACATTACCAACAAGAGCTCAGCCATTCTTCACTTGATCAAAAACTTAAAAGAGGGGAGAGGGAACTCTCTCCACCCAACAAATAATCCAATGAGGAGAAGAAGCCATCCTCCTCATTGGCCCCCGAGCCCAAACCATAATGCAATGAAAGATGGATCCAACTCATGGAAACAATACAAGCTTCCACATCACAATACAAGGATTTTACAACAATACCAAAAACACAATCAACACAACTACAATCACAAGAAGGAAACTAACAAAATATATAAGGATTCAAAATGCAAAAGCCAAAGGAGCAAGGATCTATGCGGATGTCACTTATGCCTCCCAATGGGAAATAGGTTCCCACCTTAAAATCCTCAAATATACATCTCAAAACCCCTACACAAACTCTTATTCCTCCCTCAAGACCATCTTATATATCCCACATTCTCTTATGCCTCCCTACAATCTCTTATGTCTCCCTCATAAAAACCAAGTAAGAAATGCAAGCATTTCTTGTCCAAGGTGGGGTACCCAACCCAACTCCCTCCAAACATGCAATAAACTCTTATTCCTCCCTACATGTAATATCCCCATAGTCCCCTCCGACACCACACGTAGGAAATCTACCCAACCACCCAACAATCATACCAAAACACACAAAAAAAACATACACATATACACAATATAAAGGAAAAAATTTAACAAGAGTGTAGCTCTTACCTTTCCAAGGAGGACCTTGATCCAAAAGTCATACACCAAGCTTCTTCAAGCCCAAGCAATCACCAAAAATATCCACAAGCACTCCAAAATCCCCCAACTCCAAAATGCAAAAGCATAAAAATAAATTAATTAATCCCCAAACAAGGAAAAGAACTTGAATAAATAGAAAAGGGAGAGACGAGGTTGAGGTGGCTCCATGTAGGATGTCATATCACTCATCGTCAACTCCACCTCATAATTCAAACCTCAACCACAATGCATAATAAATCAGTGCGTGAGAGTAATGACAAATTACTTACGCACACAATCCAATTCCACACCCCCTAAGCACAAACTTTAAATCCCATGTAAGAAAAGTGTAATAAATGTCACTTTTTGACTTACAAACCATTTTCGGGGTCTATTTTTACCCCTCAATCCATAGGCAAGGTTGACATAGCAATTTAAGAGTGTGGGAAAACTTTAACTTGTCCCACAAGCCTCCAAACTTCTCCCTTAAGGACAAATCCGAATTTCCATGAAGGGTTAGAGTGTACAACACTCAAGATCACAAGCACTAAACTTAAAACAAAAAAATAAAAAAGCCATTAAATCTAATAAAATAAATCTTTTGACCCATCCATAATTAGTTTAGTAAAAAGACTAATTTACTAATCTAAACACAAATCAAGTAATTAATAAAAGGAGAAAACATCCCTATGAAATTACATAATAAAATTAAATAAAGGAAACTGAATAAAAGAAATAACACACAAACCCCTTGGTCACAATTGGAGGTGATCCCCACATGGAGACCCCGTAACAACAATTGAAGCACACACACACAACAATATACATGTTGGCAAGGTGAACCTTGTTGAATTCATATAGCATTCCAAATTGGTTGGTCTCTAATGCTCCCGTTGTTTTTTGTAATATTTTTACCTAGAAAACACATAATACGTCCTTCATCCTCATGGCCACATCAACACATCGAAGATAAAATATACAATATAAATAAACAATCATCTATATATGAATCAAATCATTATCTAGTCAAGTAACGATATCATTTATGATTTCTAACAACATCTCAATTCCACATTTCATCAATATCCATAGGATCACAAGATTAGTTAAATTGTTAAGGGCTACTCAATATGAAAAAAATATCACAAGTCAGAAATATATAACTATGTCAACAACATATCATCATCAATATAAAATGTCTCTAATAATCCACACACATCATCCTATGAATCGAAATAAACATTAGTATGAGTATCTCTATCATCTAACATCATGCTAAGTCAAAATAACACAATAACATCCATAAGTATAGTCGATAGTATCATAATCAATAGTAAAAAGTGTTGAAGGGAAGTGAACACTACACAAATAGTGCAAGAATACACAAATGAGTTCTACAAATTGTCCATTTGTGTAGAACATGAAGAAACAAAGGAACAAATGGCTGTAAGGTATGTAAATGGATTAAAATTTTCAAATCAAGATGAGATAAGTATGCACAAGATTAAGAGCATGGAGGATGCCTATCAATTAGTCTTAAAGGCTAAGGAAAAAAAGTTATCAAAATTTTAGGAGATCACCTGCAATGAATATGGGGCCTCATCTTCCATTCATGGATGAGCTGGTTATAGCCAATGTAGGGGAGAATCACCTCGAGGAGTGGAAAAGAAAGAAGATATGAGAAAATATTCCCAAAATCAACAAAGAGGAAGATGATTTTTAGGGGCAAATGATATGTTGGTGATAGAGGATGGGAGGATCCACAAATACCATTTGTTTTTTTATAGATGTCGTGAAGAGGGGCATTGGGATTTTTAATTCCCACATTCGTATACATATGAAAAGAGGTAAGAAGATGCTCCAAGATTAAATCTGGTTCAAGCTGAACAAGTAGAAGATGAAAAGGACCTAGAAATTCCACTAGATGTTGGATAAAATCTAGTGATCAAGAGGCCGATGATTTCTCTAAGAAAGGATATCAAGGGGGATGCATGGCTGCGTAAAAATATTTTGAAAACAAGATGCACATAAGGAGGAAATATATGTAATGTTATTATTGATTATGGTAGCTGTGAGAACATGGTTTGAAATGAGATGGTCGAGAAATTGGGTCCGCATTGTGAGAAGAATCCTAACCCTTATTGTATTTCATGGTTTAAGAAGGTTAATGAAGTTACTACGATAATAGATGTTTAATTAGTTTTTCTATTGGGAACATTTACAAGGATATGATTTGGTGTGATTTTATTCCTACGGATGCATGTCATATCTTGCTAGAAAGACCATGGAAATTTGATAGAAAATTTATTCATGACGAGGAAAAGAATACCTATACTTTATAGAAGGATGACACAAAAATAGTTTTTCTACCTCTTAATGAAGAGGGGAAGGCTGAAAAATACGTTTTCAGTAAAGGAATTTTTGAAGGAGGAAAATTCAACTGGTTTTTGTTATGCACTATTCGTAAATAAGGATGAACCTGCAAGTGCACAAATACTAGTAGAAACAAGAGAATTAATAGAAGATTTTTCTAATGTTATTCCTGATGAGCTACTAGATGGATTACTACCCAAAAGAGATATTCAACACCATATTGATTTGATTCCAGGGTCTTCACTCCCAAATCAAGTGACATATAGGATGAGCCCTAAATTGCAATGCAAAGTTGAATAAGCAAGTGGCATAGCTCATGAGAAAGGGGGTCGTAAGGGAGATCATGATTCTCTGTGCATCCCCAACTTTATTAATACCAAAGAAGGATGGAACATGGATAATGTGCATAGATAACCAAGAAATCAATAAAATTACAATCAAGTATAGGTTCCCAATACCTCACCTTGATGATATGATGGATGTGCTTACTGGATCTAGGTATTTCACCAAGATTGATCTCTAAATTTATTACCACCATATTCGGATAAGAGAAGAGAGGCGAGTGGAAAATAACATTCAAGACTAGAAATTGATTATATGAGTGGTTAGTGATGCCATTTGGGTTATCCAATACACCTAGGACTTTGTTGAGACTAATGAACACCATGTCAAGTGGGAGTATAATGGTAAGTTTGTTCTGGTTTATTTTGATGATATCTTGATTTTTAGTAAAACTAAAGAAGAACATTTGAGGCATATGAGGAGGATATTTTAAGTGTTAAGGAAAGAGAAACTTTATGCAAATATGAATAAGTGCACATTTATGCAAGAGAGTTTGGTATTCTTGGGATTTATTATTTCAGCAGATGGGGTACAAATGGACTTAGAGAAGATAAAGGTAATTATTGAATAGCCTACTCCATGGAGTATAATAGAGGTAAGAAGCTTTCATGGTATAACAACATTTTATAGAAAGTTCATTAAAAATTTCAGCAAAGATATTGTAGCATGTATAACAGATTGCACAAAAGGAAGGGATTTTTTCTAGACAAAGGCTACTGAGGATAGTTTTAAGTTCTTGAAGAGGAAGGTGACAAAATCACCTTTTTGGCACTATTAGATTTTTATAAAGTGTTTGAGGTTGATTGTGATGCCTCACATGTGGGTATTGGTGTTTTTCTGAGTCAAGTTAGAAATCTAGTAGGTTTATTTGGTGAGAAACTAAATGAGGTAGGAAAGAACTACTCTACTTATGATGTAGAATTTTATGCAATTATACAAGCATTAAGGCATAGGAGGCATTACTTATTTCCTAAGGTGTTATTGTTATTTACATACCACATAGCCCTGAAGTATGTTAATACATAAAATAAGTTGAATAGTAGGAATGCAAAATGGGTATCATTTTGTTAGGAAATAAGAGATAAAATATAAGGAATAATCCCTCACGAGAATCACAACAAAGAGAAACTAATATGCAGAAATTATTACCGATATCAAATAAAAGTGTAGAATAAAATAACACAATGAGAAAGAGACAAAGATTTAACATGGTTCACCCAATTTGGGCTACGTCCACCAAGAATCACTTGCTCATATTTTATTACAAGCCACCTCTCTCTCAATACAATACCCAGATCTATTTGGAGCTATGCTCAACAAACTCTTCAGAATTCACACCCGAATTCAAAACACATATGTAATGTTACATTATCTACCATATGCACAAAACCATATAAATAGACAATTGCTTAAGCGTATTTACAAAACTGTGGGTATCAAAACTATGGGCGAAAACCATCCCATAAACCTATGGGTCAAAAATCCTGCCCATATGAGAAAATAAAGTTTCCTGGTATATCGGGCATGTTTTAAGGCAAAAAAATTTACAATACTCTTAATGTACAGTCTTCAACACTTCCTCACATGAAAGCAGGCTCCACAACCTAACACATTTTTGTAGGGTTATAATTATTCTCTAAAACATAAATCGGGAAAACAAAATCAAGTTCTGAGATGCATTGAGTAGGCATGTGAATTTTTTTACCACTATGGAAAATGAGGTGGTGGGTTTTGAAGCAATAAAGGGTTTGTATTCTTCTAATTTTTATTTCTAGGGTATTGTTGAAAGGTTAATTCCTCCATTGTCGAGAAAATGTAGGTGATGTCCATAATGAGCATATTTTACAAGATGGATAACTATTCAAGGGATGAAAACTATGTATTCCAGGTTGGGTCTATGCGAGAGAATATAGTGAAAGAGTTGCATAGTGGAGGATTCGCTGGGAATTTTGGTAAGTATAAGATTATAGCCTTGGTAATGATAAATACTATTGGCCAAAGTGGAAAAGAGATGTTGTAAGATATGTGGAGAGATGTTTCTCCTTTTATTCGTTATGGAAGTAAAGGAAAGATATTTTTGGTTAGATTCCTAAAATATTTTATCATAAAAATGCATTGTGATAATGGAGTTTTAAAGCTTTCTAATAACACCTACAATGGTGATTTTTGTTACAATATTGTTCTCGTTATGATAAAATTTGAAAATATGAATATAATAAACCTCCCCGTAAATTTAGCTTATTCTCGCATCTTTATTTCTCATGAAGCTTAGTTACTTGAGAGAATTAATAAAACCTTTAGTTGAAAATTTCTCTTAATTTAAGTTTCTTGCATTTAATTCCCAAAAGTGTGAATAATTTTTACCTCTTCGTATCTCTTGAAATTATACATATATTCTTCATTGTTGATCGTAAAATTTATGTTATAAAAATCCCTTGTGAAATCTGTTATACAACTTCAGAAAGTACACACACACCTATGTGTGTGTGTTTTTTTACACAAATGAGAAATTAGTAGACTTAAGCTTGATTCATATAAAAAATAAAAGAATAGAAATTTACTTTTAATGATTGTGTGTGTTTGTATGAATGTATACTTATATATATATATATATATATATATATATATATATATACATATATAGTGTGTGTGTATACATATACGTATATATGTATATATACACACACATATATGTATATCTGTGTGTGTGTATAAATCAATGTTGTTATATAATAATTACAAAAATCATATGACAACGGATTTTTTTTTGGTAAAGGTTTTGTTTTAAAACAATATAAAAAATTGTGTGTGGTGTGGAGGTTGGGATAGGTCATGGCCTACCCCAACCATCACACCCCAAGAGCCCTTGCCACATGGTGGTGGCCATGACCCCGACCAACATGGATTTCCCATCCGTCCACACCTTACTCTTATTCCTCCCTACCACGGTTGCATCGTGGCATCCTCCTCGACTTCCCACACTGTACTCCCAAAGTGTCGCCCATCCCCACAACACCTCTTCCCTTACGCCTCTAAATTTCCCCATGTGGCCATCTGCTACATTTCAACCCTACGCAGCCACTACCATACAATGTGCTTCCCTATTTTAAGAAACTTGCATAAATATAGTTTAAAATACGAGTGTATATATATATACTCTCAACAAGAGACAACATCTCTAGTTATTTTTTAAAGACAATAATAAATTATTCCAAAATATAGACATGGTAAAATAATCAAAAATAAAATTTTAATAAAAGGAAAATCTCATCTTCCTTGAGATGGAGCAAAAATTTCTCCAAATCCCCATTTCCTCCTCCCTCCTCCTTCATGAAATAAGTTATGCAAATGAAAAGGGGATAAACCAAAAAGACAAACGATATAAAACTTCCTTTAGAAAATTTTAGTATTTTTAGAGTGACCTAGGATGTATGGCTTAGATTCATTTAATGCAAGGGTGGATATTATGTCCTCATATATATTTATTTTATCGGATTTTTTTTATTGGTGGTGAGGAGTGTATTTATTTATTACGTACTTTAGGGTTAAGGGCCTTGTTGGGTTTTCACTTTAATACGACTTTTAAAATTATTTGTTTAATAAGGGTTTTTATCATGGGTGGTTGTATTAATTTTTAAAGGGGAAAATTAAATATTACATTAGGAAATAAATTGAATAAATTAAATATGAACCAAGGGGGTGTTTTAACCAATAACCTTAGGGAAAATAAATTTGTCATAATATAATACATTTAAAAATAAAAATAAAAAATTGTCATAATTTTTAGATGTTTACGTTTGGTTTGATCGAGCCTAATATGAGGCACTAAAAATCCATTCTAGTAGATCTTGGGTACCAAGCCCATCTCTTCCCTATTCCAATTAACACCATGAGTAGAAATTATCTTTAGAATGAATTAATTACATTCATGTATGTATCCACGCTATTCACAATTTCCATTTTAAAATCATAATAAAATAAATACGAACCAAGGGGGTGATATAACTGATAACCTTGGGGAAAATAAATTTGACTTAATATAATACGTTTAAAAGATAAAAATAAAAAAATTTCAAAATTTTTAGGTTTTTACGTTTAGTTTGATCGAGCCAAATATGAGGCACTACAAATCCATTCTAGTAGATCTTGGCTACCAAGCCCATCTCTTTCGTATACCAATTAATGTTGTTACTAGAAATTATCTTTATAATGAATTTTTTACCTTCATCTATATATCCACGCTATTCACAATTTTCATTTTAAAATCATATGGTTAAAATCCTCTTAAATAAAGAGCTTGGCAGGGTGAGTACTCTTTAGAGATAAAACCAATGGTCAAAAGTTTAGTGTAAATCCGTAATGATTTTCTTTAGCACACACTTGTCTTCCATGCACAAATTGGACTTCCTTTTCCTAAAAACTCTCGTTTTTTGTGGAGTCTTAGGTGTTTTCAAACCATTTTATCCATAATTTCTATTAAAAAAATTCATTATCATCTGAACTTGTTAGCACAAAAATCATGTATCTAGTGCCTAATATGCACATTCCATAGCTATTAAATATCTACTTAAAAATTTAATGCTAAGGAGTATGTGCCCATCAAAAGTAGGTGTATGAGAATAGACAAATACAATAGCCATATATGTACAAAGGAATATAATAGCCATGTAATGCCCACTTCCCTTCTAAACCTTTATGCTTTGATTTTGATACTGCCGACTACACTTATGGACATTGTTGTAGGTTTTTCATTTAGCATAATACTAGATGTTAGAGATGTTGGACTATTGTTGATTTCACTTCATATATGATGCATGTGGATTGTTAGAGACATTTCATATTGATGTTGATATGATGTGGACATGATTATTTATATATATTTCTGACATGCGATATACTTTTGTCACCATGAATAGGCTTTGATAATTAAATTAAAGTTGTAATCATTTTGACATGGATGAAACGTTGGATACAAATGTTGCTAGAAATTTGTAAATGATATCATATTTACCTAGATAATATTAATTCGTATATAGATGATTTAAGATTTATATTGCCTATTTTGGCATGGATGTTTTAATGTCGTCATGAGGTAGAAGGAGGTTTTTTTTTTTGCAGATAAATTTATTCACAAAAAATATTGGGGTGATTGGAGACCAACCACCTTAGAATTCTAGATGAATTCAACAAGGGTCACCATGGCAACATGTAAGCGTGAGTGTGTTAGGATTATTTGGTTAGGGAAAATTGTTACCAATGGGTGATGTGTTGTCTTTTTTTTTTAATTTCCCTTTTATGAATGTTAGTATATGTTTTCCTTTGAGTGATGTAATTTTCTTGTTTTATTTATTTAGATTGTGATTTATGTTTTTCCCTTTATCTTAGTGGGTCTAAGTTTTATATTAAAGTTAATAAATCTTTTCCTAGAGTAATTAAATATGTGACCATAATAATTTCATTTATTAGACTTGATTTTCTCTTGGATTTTGTGTTGTGTATTGAATGCTTGAGATCTTGAGTGTTGTACACTCTACTCTCCATTGCAAACTTGAATTTGGCCTTAAGGGCCAATTTTGAAGGCTTGTGGGACAAGTTAAACTCTCAAATTTCCACACCAACCCTACCTAGAGGTTGGGGGGTAAAAATTATACCCCATTAGGTGTTTTGGGAAGATAAAAAGGTGAAATGTTTATTACAATTTCCTTCAAGTAAATAATTTTTTCCTTAGGGGGTGTGGGCTTAGATTGTGTTTGTAACTTGTCATTCCTCTCACCTACCAATTTATGGTGCATTGGGGTTGAGGTTTTAATTCCTAAGTGGATTTAAGGATGAGTGATGTGACATCCTACATGGATACACCTCATCCTCCTCTCTCCCTTTTCTATTTATTGATGATATTTTTCTTGTTTAGGGGTTACTTAATTTTTTTGTGCACTTGAATTTTTGGAGAGTTAGAGAATTTTTGAGGGAGCTTGTGGTTTTATGGAGATTTTGGATGCTTTCTTGGTTTTGAGGAGCTTGGATACTTACCCTTGGAAAAATCTCTACTATGGAAAGGTAGGAGCTTTACCTTGCTTAGGTTATGCTTTATTTTGTGTTTATGTGCTTGTGTTGAGTATTGTTTCTTTGGTATGCTTGTTGTGTGTGGGTATATTGTGTATGTTTGGAGTAGGAGGAAACTATAGGTAGATTTCATGTAGGGAGGCATATGATTTTACCTTTTGTTTGGAGGAAGATTGGGTTGGGTGCCCCACCTTGTACAAGGAATGCCTAAATTTCCTTCTTTGTTCTTTTATGAGGGAGGCATAAGAGATTGAGGGAGGTATAAGCATATGTGGGAGGTATAAGGGGTACTGAGGGAGGACTAAGAGTATGTAGGGGATTTGAGATACGCATTGGAGGCTGTAAGGTGGGCACCCATTCCCATTGGGAGGCATAAATGGCCTCCCAGCAGGTCTTCCTCCTTTGGATTTCATTATAATCCTTGTTTTTGTTTTTGGTTGTTCTTCTTTCTTGTGTTGTTGTTGATTGAAATATAGTTGAAATGGTTGTAAAACAATTTTTTTGTAGTGGAATATTGTTGTTCCCATGTGTTGGAATTATATCCCATTGTAATGTGGTTAGGGCTCGGGGGCCAATGGAGAGGATGTCTTCTCCTCGTCATTAGATATCTTCGTTGGGTAGAGAGTGTTGCCTCTCCCCCATTTTGTTATGAATCAAAAAAATCTTGGAGGAGATATCATTTTGGAGTTGTGAAGCTTGGAATTTTGTTGGAGACCTTATGAAACTTCCTTTGTGTTGTTCCCACATACAGTGGAGAAACTTGTAATATTCTATTCTTTTTGTTGGTATTCATTTTTTTCTCCTTTTCAAGTCGATCAACAACATAGATTAGACATGGATCTTAGAGACAGATAGATCATTGTTGTATGTAATTTTGTAGCCGGGGATGAGATATAACTAGCCCTGTGTCACTCAAATTTGTGGAGATATGGATGACACCTTCAAAAGGATTTCACCTATCCTCACTACTTTAGGTTGTGCCTCTTCAACCAAGGTGAGAGGAACCTTAGTGTAACCTCTATTTGATTAAGGAGATGGAGATATCCTTCTTTTGCACAAATTGTATGAAGAAAACCTTTGGAATATAAGGTCAATACTCCATAATTTAACTCTTAAGAGTTGTCACTTATAAAAGATGGAGATACTTTCAACACACGGCTAAGGTTACTAAAGACATTAATAAATTCTGATTGTTCTGTATATTTTAGTAAATAGATTTTGTTCCTTTGTCAATATACAGGGAAAATAGGGGTAGTTTAGGATGGATTCATGGATTTTTAATGATTTTGGTGGGAGATTAAGAAGGATAAAGTTGATTATACCAGATCTCTGAGA
Organism: Taxus wallichiana var. yunnanensis; assembly: GCA_018340775.1. Taxonomy (NCBI): domain Eukaryota; kingdom Viridiplantae; phylum Streptophyta; class Pinopsida; order Cupressales; family Taxaceae; genus Taxus; species Taxus wallichiana. The sequence goes on from CM031241.1 coordinate 237,087,363, forward strand.
AAATTCACAACAATGGACAACTCAACAATAGAAAGCTTCATAATAGTTAGGACATTTTCACATTTAAACACAATATTTGAGAATCTAGCACGAAGGCTTGAGTTAGAAGACTCAATTAATCACCAAAATATCTAATCAATCACACCTAAGGTACACTCAAAGACTTACAAAAAATATTTATCAAAAAATGATAGAGGAGTGATTTTTGAATTATTATATCTCATCACGGGATGAAGGTTTTTCTTGAAATGAAATTATAAATTCCACTAAAGTGTCACATGTAGAGATCATGTGTGATTTCACAAAAATCTCAATATAAGATTGTAATATGAACAAAATAAACCATTTACAGACCTTCTAAAACAAAGTAGACGCAAATTGATTGAGATTGAACACAAATCAATTTGAAAATTGCTTAGATTCATCAGTAGGGGAAAGCTTCTAGAGATATCTCAATGGTCGTTAATGGATATAAATCTATAACCAACTTGACATTATAGAAAATCTAACATAGTAGAGATTAACAGGTTATCTCTGATTGTTCTCTCAGGAAGATGACTTTTCTTGAATTTTATATTAAGAATTTAACCCCGACCCTTTGCAAGAGTATTCTCATTGTGTTTATAGATTTTATTAAATAAATTTTCACCCCAAAAGAGAAGAATATTCGAGGGACCTTTTCTTGTTAGAAATTTTCCTCAAAAATGACATTTAACAAATCCACATCCAAAAGCTACCAAGTGGACCAATTGTTAACTGATCACTTTTCTCGGGCCCTCGACTAATGACTAGGATGTCATGCCACAATGTTTTGGAAATCCTTCTAATCATTCTTATTCTTCCATGTGAGAAATACCCTTTTTAATCATTTTCCAAAGGCTCTGCATAGCTAGATCTAATAGATAATCCTTTTCACTCTCGAGGAAACACCTTTTTCATCTTTTGCACCTACAACTTTCACCATTTCATCCTTTTCCCTCTCTTTCCTCTACAACTCGTCCCACATCTAGCTTCTTAGGTAATTCCCATTTTTTTAACTTCTAGAGCAATTCCAACTTCAAAATATCAACCTTAAAAATCCTTGGACTCATAATTTAAGTTACGAATCCATTCAATGGAACTTTACAGACAAAGAGGACAAGGAATTTCATCAAAAAATGATGAAAAACAGTGTGTATTCACATCTCCATGAGTCTTGGAGTAAAAATGGTGGAACAATAGAAGTAATACACAAGAATTGATTACTACCCTTATCCACTTTATTTTACAACCGACCACATGTTTCCTCTGGCGTAACTGCCAAATTTGTCACTTTAATGTTCAATTCATTCATGACTTCTAGAGGCATAACATTGCATGATGCTCCATAATCAAACATGCAATTATGTAGTAGTCTGTCTTTAATAATCAACATTATAAAAAATGGATCAACATTTAACTAAGACTCAACCAAAGATGTTCCTAAGTAAAATTCATGTGGTTCACCTATCTCCTTCAATACTGGTGGTTTTTCTAGGTCTGCAATGGTTAGAGGAGGAGTGTTTACATTATTTATATTTCTACCTTGGGTACTCCTATCTTCTTCCAATCCCAAATGCTAAAATTCCCTCTCCTTGTGCTTAGGAATCCTAAGTAGTTCAACAATTGGGACATAAATCTTGATTTGACTTAAGACTTGGGCAATGCCATAAGGAATGTATTTGGGAAAAACAACATTCAAAGAAAGATTGACAAACTCATCAGATGGCACAAGATTTTTCACATTTTGGGCATGGGTGGGAACACCAGTTCTACTTGATTTTTCCATATGCATCTTTCTTTCGAGCCCCTTTTCAGACATTGGTGAGAACTAGGGTCCTTGGTTTGGCTTGAGGCCCTGCCCCTTTGGCAATTTTACTTCTTATGTTATAATCTTTTTGTTGGGCAACAAAAACATTCATTAACAGTTGTCTATCCTCTTCTGATGGGATTCCTCCATCATACTTCTTAATCATTAGAGATATTATGTACTCAAAATCATTATTAAGAAGTTAATAATCTTGTACCATATCTATTTCTAAAGCATGAGATGAAGGAAATAGAGGTACTAGGTGAATGCGATCCCAAAACTTGCAGCATTCTTGCATTTATTACCTCGATTGAAGTTGTTCCTTATTGTGAGCTTGTAGATCAGTCCACCATACATGCATCATCATCATTTTTGTCATCACCATTAGCTTATTTAACTTTCTAATCTATTTCACATGGCGGGTGGCGTAAGAAGCATTTTTCACACCAATACATTTGATTTGTCTCTTCAACAACAACTCTGGAATTTAGAGGTTTAGGAACTACTCTATTCTCCTTAGCTTGGGGTTGTCTAGCTCCCATGGGTCCTTTACCTCTATCATCAGACCTATGATCATTTCTAGGATGATTTTTAAATCTATCTTATTCTTGTTGCCTATGCTGACCTTTAGAACCTTTTCCAATTCCATTCTCTTCCCTAGATAGCTTGTAAGAGATTTATTTGACATCTCGGGGTAAAGTATTTAAAAATTCCTCAAGATCCACATCCTTACTTGATTGAGGGTTCTCAGGGTTGATCAGTTTAACAAACTCCTTATTAGGAGTTTTTCTAACTGCTTTAATGTTGTTCTCAATTAGCAGAGCCATGGTAAAGGCCTGCCTCAAAGTTCCTGGGTTCTTATCCCTCAAATAGTAAGCAACTTTGCTATCAAATGCATCTGAATACTTTATCAAAAAAGATTCATCACATGGCCTCAAATTAACATGAAGTATTCTCAATGTTTTGTTAGATATTGTATTGAAATTATGCACTGATCCATTAGGATTCTTTATTATCTTTTCAAATTCTAATAAAAGAAACCTAGGGTTTGTTTTATCACCATACTGCATTCTAAAATCATTATTCATCTTTGTCCAAGAGTCAATGGAATTATCTAGCAAAGATTTATACTAGTCCCTTGCATCTTCTTCTAGAGTATGGATAAACAATTTAATGTATACATCCTCAAATTCTATTTCGAAGTCCTCCATCATATTGACAAAGAGCTTCAAGTGCTGATCACCAATGATTGCATTATTTCCTTGAAAATTAGGAAATCTATTTCTTACATCTTGTGGCACAACATTTGGATAGCTAGCCATACCTCTAAAATTGATGGGACCAAAAGTATTAACAATAAATGGAGGTTTGGGTGGAGGCTAAGCCATATTATTTTGAGGAGGTGATCTTACAGAGAAACAAAATGATGATGAGTGAGAGCTCTGTGTGGTACAAGGATGCAATTTTCAAAAGGAATGCCCTCTAAAGTCTCAGTTTCTTGGAAAACTCTATCAAATTTGGAAAATAGAGGGGCTGATGTAGAAGTAATTGTTTCGAATAAAAAATAAGGAACCTCTCTAGATGGAGAATTCAATTTAACAAACAGAGTACCTTATTTAAAATAACTTGAGGAAGTATTGCAATCTTCAATCATAGGATGATGAATTTCACCAATGGAGATATCTTTTCTTGATGCTTGATCTCCAACAACCTTCCAAATTCTTCTTCCTTTTGAATTAAACTTTCCCAAATCTTGAAACAAGCTTCTACTAGGTTCCTTGGTGAAGACAGATCTTCTTCCCTCTAGATTTGTATATATTAATGACAAATCTTACTTGATATATGTTAATGCACTGGTATTTATAAATAATTTAAACAACATGGAGTCACCACTAGGGATTTTCACCTAAGTTTGTGAAAATACACTATCAAAGACCTATCAAATGTCTGTTACTACCATATTCATGCAAAGCTTACAAGATATGCTCTTCTTTTACACAAATTTATCAATGATGATACAAAATTTAGTGCAATAATTGTATAAGCTGGAAATATTACACTCAGAACTCACAACTTTGAACAATTCTTATAGATCTAAATAGATAATGATGTTTTAGCAATGTATTAGCACTTAGATCATGTAAGAGACATTACCAAGGTCTGTACGTGTATACCTTTGTTCAAATATTCATTGGCAATAGTGCCATGAGTGTTATGATGGGCCAAATGGATATGAAGCGGCAACAAATAAAAAAATCTTTCATGACAAAGCTAAATAGTCCCTAATAATGGTGCCATAAGTGTTGTTGATGGGCCAAATGGATATGAACTAGAAAAAAATCAATAAATTTTTCCCGATAATGCTAAATAGTCCTTGGAAATGGCACCACTACTATTGGTATCCAAATTTGTTCTCATTTTCAAGCCGAGCAGCAACACAGATTAGACATGGAGCTTAGAGATGGATAGATCATAGATGTGTGTCATTTTGTACTCAGGGATGAGATCTAACTGGCCCATTGTCACTCATATTTATGGAGAGATGGATAAAACCTTCAAGAGGAATTGACCTATCCTAACTACTTTAGGTTGTACCTCTTAAACCAGGTGAGAGGACCCTTAGTGTAACCTCTTATTGATAAAGGAGATGGAGATATCCTTCTTTTACACAAATTTTATGAAGAAAACCTTGGGAAAATACCGTCAATACTCCATAATTTAAGCTGTTAAGAGTTGTCACTTCTAAAAGATGGAGATAATTTCAAAAAATGGCTAAGGTTACTAAATACATTAAAAAATCCTGATTGTTGTGAATATTTTAGTAAATAGATTTTGTTCCTTTGTAGATATGCAAGGCAGACATGGGTAGTTTAGGGTCGATTCATGGTTTTGAATGATTTTGGTGGGAGATTAAGAAGGATAAAGTTCATTATACCAAATCTCTGAGAAACTTCACAACAATAAACAACTCAACAACAGAAATTTTCATAATAGTTAAGTGTTGCTTCAACCAGAAGGTGTGCTTTAATGCAAGGTCAGATCAGCACATTTTCACACAATCTTTGAGAATCTAGCACAAAGGTTCGAGTTAGAAGATTCAATTAAACACCAAAATCTATGATCAATCATTCCTAAGGTACATCCAAAGACTTACAGGAAATCTTTATCAATAAATTATAATGGAGTGATTTCAAATTTCTTTTACTCATCACAAGATGAAGGCTCTTCTTGAAACAAAATTACAAATGCCAATAAATTGTCATAGGGACAAGATCCTATGTGATTTCACAAATATTTCAATGGAAGACTACAATAAGAACAAAAGAAACCATTTACAGACATTCGAAACAAAGTAAATAAAAATTGCTAGAGATTGAGCACAAATTAATTTCAAAATTGTATAGATTCATTAGCAAGGGAAAGCTTCTATAGAAATCTCAGTGCTTTTCAATGGCTAAACATCTCCAACCAACTTGACATGATAAAAAATATAACACATAAGAGATTAGCATGTTATCTCAGATTGGTCTCTTAGGAAGACAACTTTTCTCAAATTTTCTCTTAAGAATTTAACCCCGACCCTTTGCAAGATTATTCTCATTGCATTTATACATTTTACTCACTCAAATTTCCCTAAAAAGAGAAGAATATTTGAGGTACCTTTGCTTGTTACCAATTTTCCTCAGAAAGTAACATTTAACAAATTCACATCCGAAAGCTACCAGGTGGACCAATTGTGAATTGATCATGTTTCTTGGGCCCTTGACTAATGACTAAGATTCCATGCCACAATGTTTTGGCAATCCTTCTAATCATTCTGATTTTGTCAAATGAGAAATCCCCTTTTTAATCATTTTCTGGAGGCTCTGCATAGCTAGATCTGATAGGTAATCCTTTTCACTCTCAAGGCAACACCTTTTTCATATTTTGCACTGCAACTTTCATCATTTCATCCTTTTCCCTCTCTTTCCTCTCCAACTCTGTCCTGCATCCAACCTCTCTGGTAATTCCTATTTTTGGAAGTGCCTAAGAAATTGTAACTTTAAAATATCTAACTTAACAATATTTGGACTCATAATTTAAGTTCGAATCCATTCAATGACACTTTAGAGACAAATATGAAAAGTAATTTCATCAAAAATTATTAAAAATAGTGCATATTTTTCATCTCGAGGAGTCTTGGAGAAAAAATGGAGGAACAATAGATGGAATGCACAAAAACCATTGATTCTTCCAATTCTCTAATTTATTTTATAGCCATCCACGTGTTTCCTGGTGAAACCACAAAGGAGAAATGCGGGGAAGTTTCGAACAAGCGGTGCCCTTCCACGTGCCCGGGTCCAAGAAAAACACCTTTTGGCCTTTGAAAAAGTCTCAATAAAAAGGATCCAAAGCGAAATCATCCACGCGTCACCTTGGTGCACCTTCGGTTTCATCCTCAAAAGTGGAGACCCTAAATAATCCCTGTGCTCACCATGTGTCTCGGTCCGGCAGAGTTGATAAAAAGTTGAAGGATTAGCAAAAGGTGACATTTTTCTAAGGTCCGAGACAATTTTTCTTGTTCGTTGAAAAAAAGTCCAAGCAAGGGCAGAGTGAGCGAAACATCCAAGTGTCCTCCTAGAACTTGTTCAAAAGAAAATTTAGGGGTTGGTCATCAAATAGGCACGGTTCCTCCACATGTCCAAGGACTTTCAAAATTGCTTTGAAAAGTTTAAGTATAGAGCAGAGATGACGGAAGCCTCCACATGTCTCCATATCGCAATTGTTAAGGTGGGACCCTAAGGTGGATCCTAAAATTGGTGCTTACCCTCCACGTGTCCATGGTCCACCAAAACTGTACCAGACACATGAAAAATTTGTTTAAGTCTGGGCAAGGTAGCGGAAACCTCCACATGTCTCCCCGGTGTAACTCCAAGGCCAAACAAAAAGGAGAATTTCCAAATAAATATTGGCCCTCCACATGGACAAGTTTTAAGTTTAAAGCGGGCCTTAGAGTTACAAATTTCCCTACTAATCCGCATCCAACCAGAAAGAGCCACGTTTCCATAGATGTTGAGATATGAATTTGACTAGGAAAAATACACCTGTAAAACTGTAAAATGCAAGAAAATCACCATTTGCACCAAGAAATGAATCCTTCTTCAAGGAAAAATAATTTAGAAATATTATAAGGCTGAAATATGATCCCCCAAGCTACATCTTATCACATTTCGACAGATATTTGGGGCAAAAATGATAAGGACAATAAAACGTGACTGTGGAAAATAGAAGGAAAGAAAAAACCCGAGTTTTACACCCAAGCTACATATTATTTTACATGGACAGATGAATGAAAAAAAAAATCTAGAATTTTAAGTGATCCTCAACCAAGGAAGGGACCAATCATGGCAACCAAATAGAGGATAGAGTTTTTATGCATCAATACGGGTAAATAGAGAAAATGACAGAGCCCGCAAAACTAAAGAACTTTAAGGACAAACGAGACAAGACAAAATTGAGAACCAAATTTTTATTAGCTTATATTCTTATGTGATTTACCACTTCAAGTGGAGGACATTGTATTGATCTTGGGAAGGAAAATTGCATTCAAACATTTGTTATCAAATTAATATTGTAAATGGAAAGAAACAAATAAAAGGGAAGAATAAATATTTGTATTGTGGAGTTAGTTCGAGTAATAGAAAGTAAAGTAATTCTCTTTATTTGAAACCTTGGTTGTATTGTGAGAAAATTAGTTCTTTGTGTTATATGAAATGAGTCATTTTCAATGGAAAAATAAAGTTTAATTTCATTATGAAGTTGTGTAATAGTAAATGAGAAAGAAGGAAATATAGAAGTTGTAATGTGTTATAATGTGGGCATAGTAAACTTGAATGTAAAATAAATTTGTTATAGTCATTGTTGATATATGAAGTTGTAGTGAAGATGAAAGAGACAAAAAAATTGAGATAGGGAATTGTTGCATTTTGTATTAAGAAAATAACAATGTAGAAGTAGATATAAATCTATTATTTTACTCTTGAAATAGAAAGAAAATTTAGTTGAACAAAATGGAATAGATCTAGTAGTTATTATTGGATTTCAAATGCTTGAAATGAGTAATTTTAAGTAAGAAATGATCAAATGGAATGAAAAATCAAAACTGGAAACTTTAGGTGTATAAAATATAGTTTAGAATGTGGTTTGAAACATTGTAGGAACTTTTACTTTTCGTAAAAATATCGTATTAAAAGTTCTATTTTTCAGAAACAGGACCGCCACCCTATGCAGAGGGGCAATCCCTTAACTTCGCTCAGGATAAGTCGGAGGTCTCAAAACCACTTCACAAGAGGGTGGCAGTCTTTGGATTACCACCCATGTAGGGTGACGGTCCTAGGACTGTCGGTCTACTCTAGGCAGTGGTTCTATCACTTACGATAGAATTCCTCATATCTAGGCCTGTGTAAGTATTTCATAGGTTTATACTAATTTTTAAATTGTAAATTTAATAAGGAAACCACCAATAATCAAATAATGATCCTATCTTGTTGTAAAAGAAATTAAACCTACAAACAGTGGATCTAAAATATTCCTTCTCATTTCTATTCACGGGGTAACATTTTTCCCCAAATTTGAAAACTAATATACAAAAATCTTGATATAAAACTAGACCTGGTAGAGGAAACCCTCCCAATCCTTAAATGAAATATGTTTCATTGATAAAACTACAAATAAACTAATCTAAACTAGATCTCCTTGTACAATCCTCCATATTTCTTCCTCCTTTGCTCCTATGGATTCCTCTTCTCCAACCTTCAACTTTTTAAAAAAACAAATAGACCAAATGAGGGAAATGAACAAAGGAAAGGATTTTATAAAATCTCAAAAGGAAATTTAGGGATATAGGGGAACCCTAGGATCTAGGGGCAAGATTTATTTGATCTAAGGGTGGAGGTTTCACCCTACGTGTTTTTGGTAGAAATATAAGTTAGATGTTTAAATTAAATCATTAAGGGTACGTGTAATTGGGGAACGGGGCCATTTAATTTTCATAGCATGCTAATCCATGGTTAGCTCTTAGCAAGATTTAAGTAGTTATTAGAAAGGACTCTAAGTTAATAAGCTAATGAATTTAATTAAATTAACATAAGGTTAACCTTTTCAGGATTGAACATTAACTAAAGAGAAGAAAATGCCTAACTACATAAATTAATCTATGGTACCTTCTTAATGAAAAATTGATTTATGGACCTTACAAATAAATTGAGATTTTGTTAAAATTTTATCTAGGCCAAGTTCTTTAATCGAGAAGTGGAGGTTAGTGGTGTAAGTTAGTTTTTGTACCCTAGGGGATTAACATCCTGCTAACCTGTTTACTCCTCTTACCTTTATCTCGTAAAAGATTAAATTTAGTAACAATTTTCAGGATAAGTGTTAGGTGAAGCATGTTCCTAGAACGTCATTTTTTTGGGCATTACACTTGGTATCAGAGCCATGGGTTCAAATATTGGACCCTTGGACACACCTAGAAAACATGAAACATGAACTTTTAACCTAGTGCAAAATTGTTCTTTTAAATATAGAAATCCACACTATCTCCGATATTTGAAGACTTTTAGAAAACACGTAAAAACTGAAACAAGACCTTGAAAAATGAACTAACACTTTCGTTGATTTGTGCAAGAGGTGCAGGTCAAACGAGGGGTATTTTCACATAGACCTAGACATAACACCTCCAGAGTAGGTTGTAGTAGCCATTCTACCTCATATTTTAGAGATGCTTCAGGACGTCAATGCTGCTATATGTGGAGGTTCCCTACGAGGACTTGCTAGACAGGATATGGAGCCATCAGTTGAGGCTAGGGCATCTCCTCAATACAACGAGGAGCGTGGGGTAGAGAACTTCCGCATGGAGTCGACCATGGCAGAGTCACCATAGAGAGGGCATGGAGATAGGATTTCAGGACATCGGGATAGATCTAGGAGTGCTAGACATAAGGAGGAGCATGTAGAGAGACCTAGGGCTCATTAGTCATTAGCTAAAGACCATATCAGGGAGATCTTGAAGCTGTGTCCATCTCAATTTTTGGGAGATACAAGATGTTTTTAGGCATAGGCCTGGTTGGTGGGCTTGAGAGGATGCTTCAAGCTCTGCCATTGTACTAGAAACATAAAATATCATGTTTTTATCCATCCTTTGAGGGATGGGGAAGGAGTATAGTGGAGTATGGAGGAGCAGAAGGTCAATGTTGACTCAGAGACAATTACCTGGGAGATTTTTGAGGAGCGTTTCAAGAGCAGGTATTTTCCTAGAAGGTTTATTGAGAAGCGGATAGACAAGTTTCATGACCTTTTCTAGGCATCTATGACCATAGCTGAGTATGAGAGTCAATTTCTATACCTACTCAAGTATGTTGACTAGATGCAGAATGAGTAGGTATGGATTCACAGGTTCATCTAGTGCCTAAATTTGGATTTAGGTGGTGCGGTACACATTTACTACCCACTGACATTACCTGAAGCCATGGAGAAGGCCTATATTTCAGAGGAGACATCGAGGAAGATGTAGTAGGCTAGAGAAATATTTTGGAGCCGCATCCAATAGATGTAGGATAGCAGATCGAGGGGGTCAGTTCCTATTCCTTGTGGTAGATAGATTTAAGGACATTCTTCCTTCAAGACACATTAGTAGTCACCTCAACAGCAGCAGACCCTACAACCTTACAAACCTCCTAAGATATTCAATGCACGAGGGGGTAGAGTATTGGCCTCCTCCTCGTGGTCCCATCAAGCACACGGGCGCACAAAGAGCTTAGTCAGTAGGAGCTTGTAAGAGGAGACACCAGTAGTCCATAGCCAGGTCATCAAAATCCACAGCTCAGACCTCTAGAGTATCGGTTGTAGTTGCATCCCATTAGAGAGGACCAAGTAGCTATTATGGTTGTGGCATTGCGATACATAATTGGAGAGAGTGCGCACAAAACCCTAGTAACAAGGGTAAGATGTAGATCCCAGTGCCTACTATTGGAGATATGGAATGGAGTCATCTGATCTACGCAGTGGTAAATAAATGTAAGGATGAGCACTGGAGTATCATGATAGAGATGATAGGTAGTATTAGTGGTATTTCTACCTCGATGTTATTTGATTATGGTTCATGTGATTATTTTATTGCACCATCCCGAGTTGACCCCTTAATTAAGGAGTGTGTAGTGGATTTGGGACCCTTCACCACTACCTGGGACCTTTGAATCCTTCCATTGGGTTCCTATGGTGTCATCCTGGGCATAGACTGGTTGTCTGTACATAGAGCTAGAGTGGACTATTACCAAAAGATAATTGCTTATACAAATGATCTAGGAGTAGATTCAGTGATAGCTAGGGGTTAGGAGGCCCATTTCTATTCACACCATCTCCACTATGTAGACGGAGTTATCGGATGTATGTTGTTGTGGTTAGTGATAGACTTGAGGATGATTCTAGTGGACCATATCATGAAGACCATCCCATTTTAAAGGATTTTACTAATTTTTTTCTAGGGGATCTATCGGGGTTACCTTCCCCAAATGAGATATATTTTCACATCGATCTAGTTCTAAACACAGAGCCTATCTCACGAGAACCATATCGGTTGAATACCCCGAGCTATGTGAGCTCAAGTTGCAGCTTTAGGCCTTTTGGAGAAATTCCTTATTCGTCCTAGTGTATCCCCTTGGGGCGCACCAGTGATCTTCATGAAGAGGAAGGATGGATCCTTTCGGTAGTGTATTGATTACCATCATATGAACAAATTAACAAGAAAGAATCATTACCCCCTTCCACGCATTGATGATTTATTTGATTAGATGAAGGGGCTACACTTTTCTCCAAGATTGATCTTATGTCAGGGTATTATCACCTATAGATCACAGAGGCATATATTCATAAGACCGCCTTCCATATGAGATATGGCCACTATGAGTTCACAGTGGTACCTTTTGGTCTAACAAATTCCTCTACAGTGTTAATGAGATTGATAAATGAGGTTTTCAAGACATTTTTGGATTTATTCGTGCTCATTTTCCTTGATGACATTTTTATTTAATCACGTATGTGTGAGGATCATGAGGAGCACCTTTTCCAGATTCTTCAAATGCCTTCGTGAGTAGTATCTTTACCTGATCTTGGAGAAGTGTGCATTCTTTCAGAAAGAGGTGTAGTATTTGGGCCACATAATTTCTAGGGAAGGTATCGTAGTCTATCCTTCAAAGGTTTGAGCTATCATGGATTGGCCAGCACCCAATAGTGTGACCGAGGTGCACAACTTCATGGGTTTGGTAGGATATTAGACAATATTTTTGCAGGACTTTTCTCGGATTACGCACCCCATCAATTCCCTTTAGCGGAAAGGGAAGAAGTTCGTATGGTTAGATAGATGTGAGCAGGACTTCAGGACATTGAAAGAATGCCTCACGACAACAACTATTCTTATAGGACCATATCCTCAGGGTGAGTTCTACGTTTGTAAAGATGCTTCTTTGGAAGGACTTGGAGGTGTGTTCATGAAAGAGGGCAGATAGTTGCTTTTGAGTCTTGAAAAATTAAGGATTATGAACTCAATTTTCTAACTCATGTTCTTGATCTTACATAAGTTGTGCACCCCTTAGTGTGGTGGAGATATTTCCTACTTGGATGGATATTTACACTTAGTACTAATCACTTGAGTCTTTTCCACCTCTTCACGTAGCCCAATCTCAATGTTCATCAGCGGTGTTGGATAGAGTTTAATTATGAGTATGATATGGAGATAAAGAATGTGAAGGAGAAGGAGAATTTGGTTGCAGACAATTTGAGTAGATAGAGACATGTTGCTATGGCTACTTCAGTAATTACAGATTTGTGGAGCAAGATTTTGTAGCAGCTTCCTCATGACAGCCTTCTACACGGTAGCCAGAGCAGAGCTTGAGTCTTAGAGGCCCCTTGAGGGGAGATTTAATGGATTTTCATGAGAGGAAGATGGTATTCTATGACATAAACGTCAGATATATGTTCCTAGAGATGGAGACTTGAGACAAGACATTTTGATGGAGGCTCATTGTGCACCTTATTCAGCCCATCCTGGGATGAAGAATATGCATGCTACCTTGAGATAGTTGTACCATTAGAGAGGAATTCAGAGAGACATGGCTCTGTTTGTGTCACGTTGTTTAGAGTGTAAGAGGGTGAAGGCAAGGCATCAGTATTCAGCTAGTCTTCTTTTTCCTCATGCTATACCAGAGTAGAAGTGGGACACCATTTCCATGGACTTCATTGTTGGGTTACCGATGTCGCGATACCACCATGATGCCATCATGGTCACGGTGAATAAATTGATGAAAGTAGCTTATTTTTCTCTGGTGAAGACCACCTACATAGCAGTGTAGTGGTACGATTATATCTTGATGAGATTGTCGATTACATGGGATTCCCTGGAAGATCATTTACGACCATGATCCTGTGTACACTTCCCTTTTTGCACCACCTTATAACATGATCTCGGGATGAGGATCAATTTTAGAACCACATATCACCTTGAGATAGATGGACAGAATGAGTGGGTGAATCATATCCCAGAGGACATGCTTAGGAGTACGTTATGGATCACCAATCAAGATAGGAGGAGTATATATAGTTTGTTGAGTTTGCCTACAAATGATTCTAGTGTTCGATAGACATGGCTCCTTTTTAGGAAATTTATGGCAGAGAGTGTAGGAATCTTCTTAGTTAGGATAAGTTAGAGGACAAGGTTTCTCTTGATATAGCCTTATTGCAGGACATGGAGTAGAAAGTTATTTTGATCAGATGGATATTGTAGAAGGTGCATAACAGGTGGAGAAGTATGCGGATCAGCAGCACGACGTTAGCGATTACGAGGTGGGCACAAAGATTTTTCTTTGTGTCAAACTGCATAAGAGCACTATCCATTATAAAAAAGGTTCTCAGCTTTCTCCTAGGTTTGTGGGTCCCTTTGAGATCTTGGAGCGCATCGGTCCCTTGGCCTATCATCTAGCATTTCCACCTAGCTTGTCTTGTGTCTATGATGTGTTTTACATTTATGTGATTAGGAGATATATTTCTGATCCTTCTCACATGTTAGATTGGACTACATTGTAGGAGGAGCACATCTGAATTATAGAGCATAGGACCCTAGGCTTTCGTGGCGTAGATATTGACCTGTTTGGGTCCAAAGTGGGAAAGGCATGATAAGACCGCAACTACATGGGAAGATCCTACATTGCTATGAGTTCAATACCCACACATGTTCTAGTGACTTCAGGAGGAAGTCGGGTCTAAGGGGATGGAGATGTAGTGCCCACTTCCCTTCGACGCCTTTTTTATTTGATTTCAATACTACCGACTACACTTATGGACATTGTTGTGCCTTTTTGATTTAGCATGATACTAGATGTTAGAGATGTTGGACTGTTGTTGATTTTGATTCATATATGATGCATGTGGATTATTAGACACATTTTATATTGATATTGATATGATGTGGACATGGTTATTTATATATATTTCTGATATGCGATATACTTTCGTCACCATGAGTAGGCTTTGATAATTAAATTAATGTTGTGATCATTTTGACATGGATTAAACGTTTGATAGAAATCTTGCTAGAAATTTATAAATGATATCGTATTTACATAGATGATATTAATTTGTATATAGATGATTTCATATTTATATTACATATTTTGGCATGGATGTTTTAATGTGTTCATGAGGCCGAAGGAGGTATTTTTGTTGTTTGTAGATAAATTAATTCACAACAAATATCGGGATGATTGGAGACCAACCACATTGGAATTCTAGATGAATTCAACAAGGGTCACGATGGAAACATGTAATTGTGTGTGTGTTAGGATTATTTGGTTAGGGAAAAATTGTGACCAAGGGGTCATGTGTTGTCTTTTGTTTTGATTTCCCTTTTATTAATGTTAGTATGTGTTTTCCTTTGAGTGATGTAATTTACATGTTTTATTTTTTTAGATTTTTATGTATGTTTTTTCCTTTATCTTAGTGGGTCTAAGGGTCATATTAAACTTAATAAATCTTGTCCCAAACTAATTAAAGATGTGACCAAAAGAATTTCATTTACTAGACTTGATTAGCTCTTGGATTTTTTGTTTTGTGTTGAATGCTTGAGATTTTGAGTGTTGTACACTCTACCCTCCATGGGAAACTCGAATTTGGCCTTAAGGGCCAATTTTTAAGGCTTGTGGGACAAGTTAAACTTGTCCCACACCTCTCAAATTTCCAAACCAATCCTTGCTATAGGTTGGGGGGTCACAATTAGACTCCATTAGGTGTTTTGGGAAGATAAAAATGTGAAATTTTTATTGCACTTTCCTTCAAGTAATTAAATTTTTCCTTAGGGGGTGTGGGGTTAGATTGTGTGTAAATAACTTTTCATTACTCTCACCCACCAATTTATGGTACATTGGGGTTGAGGTGTGACTTCTTAGGTAGAATTCGGGATGAGTGATGTGACATCCTACATGGAGCCACCTCATCCTCCTCTCTCCCTTTTCTAGTTATTGATGTTCTTTTTCTTGTTTGGGGATTACTTCATTATTTTGTTCACTTACATTTTTGCAGAGTTAAAGAATTATTGAGGAAGCTTGTTGATTGTTGGAGCTTGTGGATGCTTGCTTTGTTTTGAGGAACTTGGAGACTTACTCTTGGAACAAGGTCTACTATGGAAAGGTAGGAGCTTTACCTTGCTTAGGTTATGCTTTATTTTGTATTTATGTGCTTGTGTTGAGTATTGCTTCTTTGGAATGCTTGTTAGGTGTGGGTAGATTGTCTAAGTTTGGAGTAGGAGGAGACTATGTGGACATTTCATGTACGGAGGCATATGAGTTTATGTTTTTATTTGGAGGGAGTTTGGGTTAGGTGCCCCACCTTATAAAATTAATGATTTGATTTCCTCCTTGGTTATTTTATGAGGGAGGCATAAGAGATTGAGGGAGATATAAGGGGTACTCAAGGGAGGTAAAAGAGTATGTAGGGGATTTGAGATATGCATTGGAGGCTTTAAGGTGGGCACCCATTCCCATTGGGAGGAATAAGTGGCCTCCCCATAGGTCTTTTTCCTTTGGATTTAATTCTAAGCATTGTTTTTGTTGTTGGTTTTTCTTCTTTCTTGTGTTGTTGTTGATTGAACTATAGTTGAAATAGTTGTGAAACAATTGTTGTGTTGTGGAAGCTTGTTGTTCCCATGTGTTGGAGTTATATCCCATTGTAATTTGGTTAGGGCTCGGGGGCCAATGGAGAGGATGTCTTCTCCTCTTCATTGGATATCTTGGTTGGGTGGAGAGCGTTGCCTTCCCCCATTTTGTTGTGAATCAAGAAAATCTTGGAGGAGCTATCTTGTTGGAGTTGTGAAGCTTGGAAGTTTTTGTGAAGCTTAGAGACCTTGTGAAACTTCCTTTGTGTTGTTCCCACTTAGAGTGGAGAACTTTGTAATATTGTATTATTTTTTTTGGTATCCAATTTTTTTCTCCTTTTCAAGCCGAGAAGCAACACAGATTGAACATGGAGCTTAGAGATCGATAGATCATAATGTGTGTCATTTTGTAGCTGGGGATGAGATCTAACTAGCCATTTGTCACTCAAATTTGTAGAGAGATGGATAACACCTTCAAGAGGATTTGACATGTCCTCACTACTTTAGGTTTTTCTCTTCAACCTTGACGGGGTGAGAGGACCCTTAGTGGAGAATTATTTGATTAAACTAAGGAGATGGAGATATCCTTCTTTTGCATAAATTTTATGAAGAAAACCTTGGGAAAATATGGTCAATACTCCATAATTTGACTCTTAAGAGTTGTCACTTCTAAAATATGGAGATACTTTCAACACAAGGCTAATGTTACTGAAGACATAAAGAAATTTTGATTGTTCTTGATATTTTCGTAAATAGATTTTTTTACCTTTGTGGATATACGGGAAAATAGGGTTAATTTAGGATGGATTTGTGGTTTTGAATTATTTTAGTGGGAGATTAAGTAGGATAAAGTTGATTATACCATATCTCGACAAACTTCACAAAAATGGACAACTCGATAATGTAAAGCTTCAAAATAGTTAGGATGTTCCTTCAACGGAAGAAGGTGTGCTTCAATGGAGGCCCATATCAAGCATATTTTCACAAAATGTTTCAGAATCTAGCATGAAGTTTCGAGTTAGAAGACTCAATTAAACACCAAAATATCGATCAATCATACCTATGGTACACCCAAAGAATTTGAGACAATATTTATGAAAAAATGATAGTGGAGTGATTTTAAATTTGTTCATCTCAAAGACAAGAAGAAGGTTCTTCCCGAAATGAAATTGCAAATGCCACTAAATTTTCACATAGACGAGATCTTGTGTGATTTCAAAAATATTTCAATGTAATATTGCAATAGGAACAAAATAAACCATTTACAAACCTTCTGAAAAAAAGTAAACACAAATTACTTGAGATTGAACACAAATTAATTTCAAAATTACTTAGATTCATCAAATAGGGAAAACTTCTAGAGAAATCTCAAGGTGCTCTTCAATGGCTATACATCTACAACCAACTGGACATGATAGAAAATCTAACACAAAAGAGATTAACAAGTTATCTTAGATTGGTCTCTTAGGAAGATGACTTTTCTCAAAAAATATTTTAAGAATTTAACCCTCGACCCTTTATAAGAGTATTCTCATTGCATTTATACATTTTTCTCACTCAATTTATTTCTTGGTTCATTTATGAGGGAGGCATAAGAGATTGAGGGAGGTAGAAGAGTATGTGGGAGGTATAAGGGGTAAAGGAGGGAGGTATAAGAGTATATAGGTGATTTGAGATATGCATTGGAGGCTTTAAGGTGGGCACCCATTCCCATTGGAAAGCATAAGTGTCCTCCCCATAGGTCTTGCTCCTTTGACTTTCATTCTAAGCCTTGTTTTTGTTGTTGGTTGTTCTTATTTCTTGTGTTGTTGTTGATTGAAATATAGTTGAAATGGTTTTGAAACAATTGTTATGTTGTGGTATCTTGTTGTTTCCATGTGTTGGAATTATCTCCCATTGTAGTTTGGTTGGGGCTCAAGGGCCAATGGAGAGGACGACTTCTCCTCATCATTGGATATCTTGGTTGGGTGGAGAGTGTTGCCTCTCCCCCATTTTCTTGCGAATCAATAAAATCTTGGATGACCTATGTTGTTGGAGTTGTGAAGCTTGGAATACTATTGGAGACCTTGTGAAACTTCATTTGTGTTGTTCCCACTTAGAGTGGAGAAACTTGTAATATTATATTCTTTTATTAGCTTATATTCTTGTATTATTTCTCACTTCAAGTGGAGGACATTGTATTGATCTTGTGTCGGAAGTTTGCATTCAAACATTTGTTATCAAAGTAATATTGTAAATGGAAAGAAACAAATAAAAGGGAAGAAGAAAGATTTGTATTGTGGAGTTCATTTTGAGTAATAGAAAAGAAAGTAATTCTCTTTGTTTGAAACCTTGGTTGTATTGTGAGAAAAGTAGTTCTTTGTGTTATATGAAATGAGTCATTTTCAATAGAAAAAGAAAGTTTAAGTTCATTATGAAGTTGTGTAATAGTAAATGAGAAAGAATGAAATATAGAAGTTATAATATGTTAAAATGTGGGCATAGTAAAATTGAATGTAAAATAATGTAGTTATAGTCATTTGTGATATATAAAGTTGTAGTGAAGATGAAAGAGACAACAAATTTGAGATAAGGAATTTTTGCATTTTGTATTAAGAAAATAACAATGTAGAAGTATATATAAATCTGTTATTTTACTCTTGAAATAGAAAGATAATTTAGTTGAACAAAATGGAATAGATCTTGTAGTTATTATTGGATTTCAAATGCTTTAAATGAGTAATTTTAAGTAAGAAATGATCAAATGGAATGAAAAATCAAAACTGGAAACTTTATGTGTATAAAATATAGTTCGTAATGTGGTTTGAAACATTGTAACAATTTTTAATTTTTGTACAAATCTTAGATTAAAGGTTACTTTTTTAAGAAACAAGACCTTTGCTTTCAGGCAAAGCGATCGTCCCGTAACCGCCGCTCAGGCTAAGGCGGAAGTCTCAAAACCACCGCTCGGTAGGGTAGAAGTCCATGGTTTACCACCCAGGCAAGCTAGTGGTCCCAAGACCACCTGTCTGCTCTGGGCGGCGATTATGTCACTTACGACAAAATTCCTCAGATCCATGCATGTGTAATATTTTCACTGGTTTATACAAATTTTTAAACTATAAATTTAACAAGGAAACTACCAGTAATCAAATAATTCTCCAATCTTGTTGTATAAAGTAATTAAACCTACAAATGGTGGATCTAAAACATTCATTCTCATTTCTATTCGTGGGGGTAGGGTTTGCCCCCAAATTTGAAAACCTATATACAAATAGCTTGAAATAAAAACCAGATTGGTAGAGGAAACTCCTCCCAATCCTTAAATGAAATATATTTCATTGACAAAACTACAAATAAACTTATCTAAACTAGATCTCCTTGTAGAATCCTCCATATTTCTTCCTCCTTTTCTCCCATGGCTTACTCTTCCCCAACCTGTAATTTTTTTACAAAACAAATAGACCAAATGAGGTGAATGAATAAAGGAAAGACTTTAATAAAATCTCATAAGGAAATTTAGGGCTAGATGCGAACCCTAGGATTTAGGGACCAAGATAGATTTGATTTAAGGGTGGAGGTTTCACCGTACTTTTGTTTGGTAGAAATGTAATTTAGATGTTTAAAATAAACCTTTAGTGACGTGTAATTGGGGAATGGGGCCATTTAACTGCCATAGAGTGCTAAGCCAAGGTTAGTTCTTAGCAAGCTTTAGGTAGTTATTAGAAAGGCCTCTAAGTTAATAAGATAATGAATTTATTAAAATTAACATAAGGTTAACCTCTCCAGGATTGAACATTAACTAAAGAGAAGAAAACACCTAACTATATAAATTAATCTATGGTAAATTCGTAATGAAAAATTGATTTATGGACCTTAGAAATAAATTGAGATTATGTTAACCATTTATCTAGACCTAGTTCTTCAATCGAGAAGTGGAGGTTAGTGATGTAAGTTAGTTGTTGTACCCTAGGGGATTAACATCCTTGTAACTTGTTTTATCCTCTTAACTTTATCTTGTAACAAAAAAAATTAGTCGCAATTTTCGGGTTAAGTGTTAGTGAAGCGTGTTCCTAGAACTTCATTTTTTTTGTGGGTGTTACAAGCCACATATCCAATATCCCATGTTTTTCCTCGAAGAAACTCAATATTACCCGCCTTCCTCACAATCGTTGTCTTACGCCTTACCCTTGAATGTTGTTTGAATTCATATTTTAGAAAATATTGACAACAATTGAGCAAAGTCAATTCGAAACCTTTTTGGATTCCACATTTAATAAGAATGGCAAACCGTTTATAAAACAATTTCTATTAAGTTGGCCAATGCCTCAAAACATATAATTAATCAAAACTGGTTTAAAATAATGAATCTAAATATAAACGCTTAATCTAATAAGTCGTAACAAGTGAAGTTTGAGGGATAAAGATATGGCGATAAATATTATTTATTTGGATTGCCTACAATCGTATTTAGCACGACATATGGGACACTCGCTTTTGATTTTGGTTGAACTTAAAATACAACTATAATGATACACATGTTTACATTCCAATTCTTTTATGTCAATTGCACCCTTTTCAATAGTTTCCAAACAAATTGCACAATAATTTTCAGGCTTGTTTATTGCTTCATGGAATTGTGTAGGTGCTCGACGATCTCTGCAGCCTTCTTCTTCACCGCTCAATATTTTAGCAGGGACCTTGTCAACTTCATTATCATAAAGCGAGACTTATGTTTGGCCTTAAACTATAGATTCTCTGCAACAAATTTGCCATGGGAGGAAGTACAAGCTGATTACGAGTTACCAAAAAATAGCAGATACGGCCTTCGTGCTTCATTATGTATTGAAAAATATCATAGTTCGTGGATCCATCAAATATCGAAAAATGGTATCTTTGGATATCAAAATCAGTAAATTTCCCATCATCTGCAATGTAAATCTCAAATTTGAATGTTAAACCCAATGTAGTTCTACCTTTGAGATCAATGCGCTTGATTCCCACTCGCGATGGATCATCAATCGAGATTTGCCTTTTTACGCTGCGAATCACCATGGCATGCTTCAAAGATGATCAAGTGGGCGTATAATGAGTTGCACCGTATTGTTCACCATCAAGAAATCTATAACGTTAGGATGTTGTAAATGTTGATATGTGGCCACCAAAAAATCTGCTTCGTTGCCTCTTTGTTGTGCGAGAGCTTCAAGACAACTATGATTCTCTAGGCTCATAATCTTGTCTATAATGGGGTGTAGACAGTTCTTGTCCAGCTTTAGTTCAGGTAATGCATAGAATCGTAACATAAGTGAGAATGCATTTCGGGGAGGGATACACAGTTGGCAATCCATGCGCCTCAAGCTAGTGTTAGCCATATAGTTTTCAACTGGAGGTGAACTTGACATTTATGGTTGCTCAGTATCGTTAGCAGGAGTTGATTCTCTATCATTTGCGATATCACATTTTCTTACCGATGTGCACATCGAACTAAATCTTGAATTACCCATTAACACAAGAATCCAACTCTCAAGGATCGATCCGAAATGTACGCGTACTAAGATTGAAAGAGCAGACGTTTTAATACATGGCAATTTCCTAGATTTTACACTCCGTAAAGCCCGCAGACAGTTGGAATTATTGCAATAAAACTTGTATTGAAGCCTTTATAAATGTGAGTCGGATTAGACGTCCGTGTTAGGAATTACTTTTTCAAACATTGCGTCGATTCATTCTCGCACCTTTAGAGACAAGGATTTCCTCTTATTTATGATAGTCAATTTAGGAAATGTAGGATTACATTATGGTAATACCATAAATGCTTTATACTTGTGAATGACAACTAGAGTGCTTAACAAAAGGAAATAAATATATTAAACCCTGGAAAAAAAAATGACCATACATATACGCAAACACCATTTATAGTATTAAAACATAATAGTTTACAAATATTAATATAAAACATGTAATAAAAATCCATGCTACTATTTTTTCCTTCCATCCCCTCATCTCAAGCAATGGGGCGTTCTTTTTGACACCTCGTGTCCTCGTAATTATACACTCTTTTTTGGATAAGGGTTTAAATGTGAGTTTTGAATGGGATTCTACCGTGTACAAAGAGGTCAAAAACTCAAATAAAGCAAATAAGTACCAAAAAGAACAAGAAAGAAATTGTTGCCTTGCAGCGTTAAAACCAAAAGAAGACAATTGGGAAGATGACTTGAGAGTCATTTAGAGAGGGGTATTCGATTTTTTATAATATCAATTTTTTTTTTATTATGAATCACTTTCCACTCATCCATGAGGCCATCAACCTCAAGTTCAAATCCATATGCAAAATGAACTTCAATAGAGTCAATTGGTTGAAAAGTTACATTAGGAGGTGGAACATTCTCCTTAGCCACTTTACCAGAATCATGTACCGTAAAATGAACTTCTATTTCCCTTAGTGGTGTTTCAAGAACTAAATATGGACTATAGTGCCCATCTAATAAAAAAATAGTTAAAAAAAAAAAAAGGAAATTTGTGGCAGATAAAAGGAATGATAACCAGATTGTACCAAGCCAAGAACACAGATGCTAATCAAACACCATGATCAATAAGATTAAAGAAATTCACAAGAATAACTTTACACAAAACCTTTGCAAACAAATGAGCAGCAATATCATATATTATTATGGAACTCAATGAAATACAATGAGAATGGGCCTTGCTTATATAGGAAAGGAATAACAATCTAAGAACCAATCAAGGTCGTAGATCAAGCCATAAATCATGGAAATAACTAGTCATCAAAGAACTAGTCAAGTCCATAGATTTATGAGAGAACTAGACATCAAGGATCTAGTCAATACCATAGATCTCTAGTCAATACCATAGATCAAGGAAAGAACTATACCTAACAACTAGATAATATCTCCTAATATCTAAATAAATAAAAAGAAATATCCACACACATAAGTGGGTGAGGATAAATACAATAAAGGTAAATAATGTACCTAGGTGAACATGAGCTAAGGTAAATACCTACTCTAACACCCCCCCTCAAGTGAAGCTAGGGGCCAAAATAGAAGTGGCATGTCCACAGTATGAGTCCCGACAACTAGGCCTGATGAGGTACTCATGTACAATATATCCATGAAGAAATCTCAAACCAAAAGAAGGAAAGAATCTGCTATAAGGAAAGAAGAAGAAGAAGAAGAAGGAAGATGTTCTCATGAACACCCCAAGAACAACTTTGAAACCCCAAGCATTCCACACAACTCAAGGTAGCGAGGTGATGCAAAAGGCTTCGTAAAGATGTACTGACAACTCTCTTCTTGAGTGGAAGGTACTCAAGCAAAGAACTCCATCCTGAATGTGCTGCTGAATGAAGTGGATGTGTATCTCGATATGCTTGGTCCGTTGGTGCTCAACTGGGTTGAGAAATGTGAATTGCACTTTGGTTGTCACACCAAAGTACAGTCGGTGAATCCTATGGGAATCGAACTCTATCAATAACTAGCGAAGCCAAAGAATCTACTTGACTTGTAACTGCTGCCCTGTACTCTGCCTCTGAAGATGAAAGTGCAATAGCATGTTGCTTTTTACACGCCCAAGCAACTGGAGAAGAACCAAGACAAAAAGATAGCCAGAAGTGGAACGCCTGTCATCAATAGAACCTACCCAATCTGAATTTGTATACCCAACCAACTGAGTAGAGCCCCTAGTGTAGTGTAGGCCAAAGTGGGAAGTGCCATGCAAATAGCGCAAAATCCTTTTAGCAACCTGCCAATGACTACTATGAGGAGAATGTGCAAACCGAGATACAAGCCCTACTACAAATGAAATATCAGGGTGAGTATGGGTCAAGTACATGAGACTCCCAACCAACTGCCTATACAATGTAGGATCACAAAGTGGTGTGGTACATGTGGATGTAAGAGTAACCCCAGACTGAAAAGGAGATGGACTTGGCTTGCAATCAGCCATATCAAAGCGCCTAAGAAGATCATGGGTGTATTTTTTTTGACTCAAATGAATCCCTGAATCTATCTGAGAAATCTACAAACCAAGGAAATAATGCAATAGCCCAAGATTTGTCATGTCAAACTATGTAGAAAGAGCCCTCTGAATACTCTGAATGTGGGAAGAAGAGCTGCCAGTAAGTAACAGATCATCAACATACAAGACAAGTATCACAATATCCTCACCGACATGCTGGAGATACACTATATGATCGGAGTGGCAATGAACAAAACTAGTAGATAGAAGAAAAGAATCCATCTTCTCATACCAAGCTTGAGGGGCTTGTTTGAGACCATAGAGAGACCTTCGGAGCCGACAAACAAGAGAAGAATCCTGAACAAATCCAGTTGGCTGCTCCATATATATTTCCTCTTTTAGATCTCCATGTAAGAAGGCACTCTTCATGTCCATCTGGTATACGGGCCACCCTTGTGATGCAGCAATAGCAAGTACAAGGCGTACAAAATCCATCTTGGCAATGGGTGCAAAAGTCTCAGAGTAATCAATACCTTCGACTTGTGAAAAACCCTTTGCAACAAGATGAGCCTTATACTTGTCAATGGACCCATCAACTGTGTATTTGGTTTGGTATACCCACTTACACCTAACCATCTTTCTTCCTTTAGGAAGAGATACCAAATCCCAAGTATGATTCTTCATCAAAGAAGAATACTCAGTTGTCATCGCATCATCCCACTCTTGTATCCCATGAGCCTTTGAAAAAGACTGTGGATCCTCAGAAACTACCTGACACAAAAGTCAGAACTATAGAATGTGCGTGATGATGCCTAGTGGGTGGAAGATCCTCTATGAAAGGTGTTGCCTCAGAAACTATAGTATGAGCCCACTTAGGCATAGTGACAACATCAGTGGGAATAGGATCCTCAATGGCATCTATAACCTCCTCATCAATCTCCTCAAAGAAAGGATCCTCAAGATGAGATGAAGAAGAAGAAGGAATGGAAGAAGATGAAGAATCATGAGGAGTGAAATGCTCATCAAATTGAACATGTGTTTGAAAAATAACATCATGTGTATCAGGATCTAAAAGACGATAAGCTCTCATGTCCTCACAATACCCTACAAAGATCAAGGGTTTACTCTTCTTATCCAAAGCTTTCCTTTTCTTCTTTGGCACAAAGGCCCAAGCATGGCTCCCAAAGACTCAAAAAAATGAGACATCTGGCTTAGTGTTGGACCAAGCTTCCTCTGGAGTCAAATGCTCAAGTGCTCTGTGTGGTGTGTGATTCTGAATATAGTTAGCACAATTAACTGCTTCTACCCAATAGATAGGAGGTATATCTCTAGAATGCATCATACAGTTAGCCATTTCCTTCAAAGTTCTATTCTTCCTTTCTGCTAATCCATTCTGTTGTGGAGTATGAGGAACAAAATGCTGGTGAATAATGCCTTGAGTTTCCAAAAATTTAGAAAACTCATTGCTGAAGTACTCCCCCCCATTATCAGTGCGAAGGTTCTTTATGCTACTAGAAGATTGTTTCTCGACCAAAGCCTTGAAGACTTTGAAGTGTGAAAAAACATCACTTTTGTACTTGAGAAAATAAACCCAAGTACGCCTCGAGAAATTATCAATAAATGTAAGTGCATACTTAGCTCCATTGAAAGATGGGGTAGGAAAAACCATCAAGTCACTATGCACAAGCTCAAGTGGTGAAGAAGCTCTCTTAGAAAATTCTTAGGAAAAGGATCTTGGTGTTGTTTCCCTAATGCACAACCATGAAAAACTCCCTCAAGACAAGAAACTCTAGGAAGACCATCTACCATACCATGAGTGCTCAACTCCTTCAAATATCTGTAATTGAGATGTCCAAATCTTTCATGCCAAAGCTTACTCTCTGAATCTGAATGAGAAACCAATCTGTCCCTATAGAAGAAGTGTCATCAAAACCCTCAAAGTGATATAGTCTTGAACTATGATCAACAATACCCTGAGCAACAAGTGAAAAAGGCTCCAACAAAGTTCTTACTTCTACCCCATGTGGTGTAAAAGTCACTATTTTCCCTTGACCAGAATGACAAATTTGATATACAGAAAGAAAATTTGTAGTGATGTTAGGAACATATAGTGCATCTTGGATATTGCCACCATCAAGTTGTATATCACCTTTTCCCTCAACAGAAAGAAAGGAAGAATCTCCAACCTCAATTTTGGAAGTAGAACTCAAACCTAGAGAAACAAAAGACTCCTTGGAAGAAGTCATGTGATGAGAAGCACCAGAATCTATAACCCAATTGTCTGCAAGTGGTGACTGAGATCTTCCAACAACATTAAGTGCTTTTCCATGCTGATTAGAAGGAGGTGGAGTGGAGATAGAAATTTTGTGTTTCTTGACTACATCCTCTAAGGCTTGCATTCGCTTATAACACCTATTTTCTTCATGATTACTACCCCCACAAAAAGAGCATGAATGACTAGACTTATTCTTGGATTTAGAAGACTCCTTGGGTTTTGAGTTGTTTTCTTTGGGTTTAGGAGCATTTTGAGATGGAGAAGGTGTGGATTTGGTTTTTCTTGTTTGGTTTTCCCTTGCCCTTAGGATTAGATGCAACTAATGCCTTTTGAGAGGTGGAAGACTCAAGGTGAGATAATTTGGATTCTTCCCTAGTAAGTCTTTCACAAAATGTTTCTAAGTTAGGCATTTTGAAGGTGTCACCTAAGGCATCCATGCTAGAGAAAAAGGTAGAAGCAAAAATTTGGAATGGTCCTCTCAACTTGGATAGAATCAAGTAAACACACTCTTCATCTTTCTTATCTCTTCCACTCCCCTTCAATTGTGTCAACAAATGCTTGAACTTGGTAAGATAGTCTATAATTGTTGGAAAATCTTCTAGGATTAAGAGAGGTGATCTCAATTTCAAGTTGCATGGCTCTCATATGATCCACCTTACCAAATAAATCCTCAATTTCTCCCATATTTTGAAAGGAGAGTCACACTTTTCCAAATGAAATAAAAGACTGTCACTTACATAAGTTCCTATCAAACCCATACACTCATCAAATTTGCACTGGTACTGAAATTTCTCATATTCTCTAGTGAACATTGGTTGTTCTTTAGAAGTTAAAGCCCATAATCCTTTCCGCTTAATTATTGTTTCCATTCTTGGTTTCCATGTGTGGTAATTATGTGTTGTTAATGGCTCAACATGAGTTAATGTAGAAGTAGATGCCATCTTTAAAAAAAATCACCAAAAGAAATGGAAGAACCAAGTAATGCAACAAGACCCCCAAGCAATGCAACAAGAGCCCCCAGATTTTGGCACTTTATAATGAGTGTGTGTTACAATATGGCACTTTATAATTATAGTGTAATTCTCAAAATAAATATTTCCAATGGAAAGAGCATAAAAAACTACGCACTTTTGCAAAAATGCACTCAAAACCGAGTTACCGATCAAAAGATACAAGGTTTTCAATATTATGCTCTACTATTTATTTTAGTTTCCACTAAAATAGAATAAAATTCTCTTGCCTTCACCACACAAATAAAATGAAAGTTGGTTTTCGAGAAAGTCACATCTAGTGGTTCTTTAAGTAAAATCTGTTATTTACAGGGACTAAGGATTTGATGAAAGTGACATTCCCGCCCAAAATAGTAGTCTGTGGATTTTCCTAGAATAACAAACAAGTGCGCCGTCATCCGTGGACCCCTGCCAAAAGAGGAAAGAAATGTCTTTTCGAAAAAAAGACCTCTTGCGTGCAAACCATAAATGCTATGCCACAACAACAAAAACCAGATCAGATCTCTAGAAACCCAGCAAAACCCAGATTTCTTTTTTTGCTTTCCTTTTCCGTGTGACATGAATCCCGAGGCGAATCCAACTGCATAGCAAAAAAACCAAAAAAATGATCACCTCCTGAAATGGTCAAGTTTATAATTGATCTTCGTGTTTTTCCACCTTTTGGATATAATGGAAACCCGTGTTTTGAATATAAATGCATGCAACAACAAAATATAAGCAAATCCGAAATATATGAATATATAAATAATTTATTTGCAAAATAAAACTTAACGAATGTCAATAGCAATCTCTTGCTCTGATACCATAAAAGGAACAATAACTAGATCATTGAAGCCAAGAACACAAATGCTAATCAAACACCATGATCAATAAGATTAAAGCAATTCGCTAGAATAACTTTACACAAAACCTTTGCAAACAAATGAGCAGCAATATCATATATTATTATGAAACTCAATGAAATACAATGAGAATGGGCCTTGCTTATATAGGCAAGGAATAAAAATATAAGAACTAGTCAAGGTCGTAGATCAAGCCATGAATCATGGAAAGAACTAGTCATCAAAGAACTAGTCAAGTCCATAGATTTATGAGAGAACTAGACCTCAAGGATTTATTCAATACCATAGATCTAGGAAAGAACTAGTCAATACCGTAGATCAAGGAAATAACTATACCTAACAACTAGATAATATCTCCTAATATCTAAATAAATAAAAGAAATATCCACACACATAAGTGGGTGAGGATAAATACAATAAAGGTAAATAATGTACCTAGGTGAACATGAGCTAAGGGAAATACCTACTCTAACTAAGCACAGAAGCTAGTGAAGAGTAAATGTGGTTGGTGAAAGGATGATTGTGGAAGTGATGGAGGCATGTGGAAGGGGTAGATGTGCGGCTGGAGGATGACACAACACATGGGATTTATTAATGCCCAATCAAACCTGTCATTTCCTTGCATAATAATACAAACACTTTATTTTGAGATCCACAGACTTTTACCATGGTGAAACCCAAGGAAACGTTGTAAATTCAGCAGTAGGTGGATAGTTGGTGCAAGAGTATAAATGATGGGAACTGTGTTTAATGGATATCTCACCTATATATTTATTCTTACGTGCTCTTTAAGCACCAATCAAACGTACTCACACAATCACTAGAGGTTTACTTGGCATGTTGATGATAAGTTAGAGTTTTGTCAAGATAGGTAACATCTAAGAATGTCAAACATGTTAACATAATGATCAATTCTAAGAATAATTATACTAGAGGAACTCATGCCATTGAAATATTTATATCCCTCCTCCAACGGGATTGCATAACTACGTGTTGTTAAAATAAAAATGAATCTTACATGGTAAATTTAATTTTTACTAAGCACAACTAGCTTGTGCCAAAATTTTCTCGTGCTTGAACAAGGTATGGACATCCAACTAATTAGGAAATCTATATTATTTTTTCATGTGTTATAGTTGCAAATGCTCTATAGACATGTGTATGCATATGTGGGGGCAAGTAAAAAGGGAGGGAAATATTTGAATGAATGTCTAAAAAACGTGGTTGTGTGGATAACATGAATTATAGGATATGCACAAAGTGGGTTTGTTTAAAAAGTTGTAAAACTTTCAAGAAAATACTAAATGTAGGTGTAGGTCCAAATCCCACAAATATTTCCAGCATCCTCCATAGCCTATGCCAATTAAGAGCTCTGAAAATTGTTCATCGATCATAGCATAGATGAAAATTTTCAAATAATGTGGTTGCAGATGCACTGGTAGGCATGCCTGGAAAACATGGAAGCTCCTGAAGTTTCCTTTGTGAAAACAACCGCTGGCAACTCTGTGGGTACCGGGGAACAAGAAACAGGTAGTGGTAAAATGCAACATAATAAGGAGAAGCAGAAAGAAGTGAGTTATTCTGTTGGAAGTGTAGCCTTATGCAAGCTATTTTCTATGAAAAATACACTGTATTATGTGCTGATGGTGTTGGGGAAGGTGGAAGAATTTATGAATGGGGATGTTATTCTTGTTCTCTTCATATACTTTTGGAATCTTTTTTGATACTTTTGGAACCCCAACGGCTCCACTACAACAACTTCTCAAAGTTACAAGCATGTTCTTTCATTTTTTTCATCATGGCGTTAAGATGGCTTGAGGTATCATGTTGGATGCAAACAAGGGAAACGATAATCAGCTTGCATGAAAATATGCTATTTAAAATCCAGCTTGAGCAAAGATGTTAGTTATTTTGGTACATATGGAAATAATGGAGAAATTAACATTTGTGGTTCTAATGCCATAGTGGTTGTACAAGATGCAATACGTGAGAAGGATTTAAAGGTTTTCCATAGCTACAAAACTTGATAAAACACCACATGAGATGGTCGATTTTATGGAAAGTTAATTGGTGTTATGGATCTCTTCATGCTTTCAGGGTTAGCATAGTCATGGACCAAGATATATCTTTAGTGGTCCAATATAGAGGAGTTTTTGATGCATGTGAAGTGTCTTCCAAATTTCCAAAGGAGAGTTAGAGCCTTGTAGAATGTGGGTAAACTCATCCGGAGCACCACTTACACTACGGGCATGGGTATTGATAGGAATGGTATCCTTACCTTTATCTCTTATAATTTTCATATAATTTTGTTATTCATTTGCAACAAAATAAAACTTCTAAACTAATAGATACTCAAACAATTGGACATTTTAACTAGATGACTAGTGCAATCAATACAACATAACCTCGTGATTTTGCTACTAACTTAGTTTTGACCCTAAACCGTTTCATGATGACAACCTCATGCATTGATAAACCTAGTGTGTCATAAAACTTGATACTCGTGTCTATTGGTTTTGGTGAGTACTAATTGAGTTAATCAAAACAACCAATTTTGTCTACCTTACAAGGTTAGAAAGATGTTTTCCCAAAGACTATAAAACAACTCTATGAGCCCCATAAAGGGATGTCAAATGTCACATGTGTTAATTTTTATTTAGAGAGTCACATAAAGCATTCAATTTACCTCTTGTGATCATTGGCACTCTCTTTGTCACCCTCGTGGAGCCCTTTTACTTCGTTTCGCAATTTTAGTAAGTTTCCAAAACTGAAAAAAAAAAGCTTTCATTTTGAATCACCATTTGAACCCGAGCAATGAAATCCTTACCCACCTTCGAAAATCTATAGTATTTTTACTAGAATATTACATAGAACTTTCAATTGGGGTAAAAACTCTTCTAGATAGTTTGGCAAAGGAATTTTGTAGGTCTCGGGATGTTGTTCGACTAGGTCAAACATGCGCAATTACAACCGGTGTCTTTGGAAAACCATTCACCAATCGTAAACCGTTCGCCAGTTCTAAAATATGGAAGTAACTTTTAATTGTCAGTTTATGTGAGTACACATATAAATTTACCCATGGTGTGTTTTCTCATCAAAAGACAAAGATTGAAAGTGGTTTCTTAGCCTCCAAGCCTAAATTGAACATTTTACCATCTAGTAGAAAACGTAAAAGAAAGTTGAAGGACCCCGTTGGGTCACCCAACCACCATGGAAAGTTGTTGATACTTGTAAATATTTGTTTGGAACTATATCTTCTGGGTTGTTATGTAAACTTTGAATTTTGGAAAAATAGTGTTTCTCTCTCCTCCCTATCTCTCTCTTTCTCCTTGGTTAAGAAATGAAGTGAACTAAAATGAAATAAACATGTGTCTCTAACCCTTTCCTTTAGAATGTAAACTATTATTATTATATTGTAAATGGGAAATGAAAAAATGTTAATTATGCTAGATCTAGGGTGATGCCATGTCAGCGATTTATCGTTGATTTCATGCTACCATGCTTTTGCAAGATGAAAGTAAGATGGTGAAAAGGTGTGCTGAAATTCATTATTTATTATTGTAATTTTATATATTTTATTGGATATATATATATATATATATATATATATATATATATATATCTAAAAAAACAAAAAGTTTATATTTGAATTTCGGTAGTATGTATGAGATGCTATTTTTAGGAATACCTTGGAAAAGGTGCATTTAATCATATGTTCAATTTGATTCATAGTTATGTATGGTACAAAGGTTTGATCCATATATATATATATATATATATATATATATATATATGTATGTATGTATGTATGTATAAATGGTAAATGAATTTGAAGTTAATATCTTGTAGTGTATTTTCAGTGTTATATATATACCATACGTAACTATGAATCAAATTGAACATATGATTAAATGCACCTTTTCCAAGGTATTCCTAAAAATAGCATCTCATACATACTACCAAAATTCAAATATAAACTTTTCTATTTATTTGAAATTAGATTTTATATATATATATATATGGTAAATGAATTTGAAGTTAATATCTTGTAGTGCATTTTTAGTGTTAAATAAAGGATTAATTGATTAGTTTGTTGTATTCTTACCGTAAATGTAATAAAAAAATTAATCAAAACACTCAACCATGATCTAAGTTTTTGCATAACATGTCTTCATGTGTGATCCTTCTTACCATAGAAGAAATTGAAAGCGTAGAATGAACTTAAACTTTGCACTCGATGGAACTCCTAGTTTAGGTCAATAAAACCCCTAGTTTGAGTTTACCATCATAGTCAGTATGTTTAGCAACTTTGTCGTGAACCCATATTTTAATAATGACATTGTCAAACTTTATCCAGAGTATGTGGTTACCTTTTAGGTTTGGTAACCGTGGCTGGAGTAAGGGGAATGACTTCTCTTCAGGTCCAACATCGTATTGAGTAGTGAAGACTGCTTTGGAAGTAACCTTTACAGTCCTTTTTCAAAGAAATTACTATGCGGTGTAACCTTACCATATATGGAGTAAATAGAGCTATTACTCCCTTAGTATTCTAGTGGACTCCCGGGTCTTATGAAGTTAGATATAGAATTTATTTATCGTCAACGAATGAATTCCTTTTTGGATACAAATGACACAAATGGAGCTAGGGAAATAGTTGTTCTTCGACTTAAACTCTTGTTAGTGATCTACTTATTTCTTCGTAGATAAATGTATTAACTGAGATTACTAACAACATATCACCTTAGTATTTCATGTAGGATGTTTAGCATAAATATGTACTTGTCATGCTAAACTCATATATAGCTAGGGTGTATATCCTTAGGTGTAATTGGAATTAAGCCAAACCTTGGATAATTAAGGGGTTAACTCATGGATAGAAAATGGAAAGTAACTTGCAAATGAATTTTATTTGAAATTTTTTGACATTAGAGAACCCAAGAATTCAGAATTTTTTTCCCGTAATCTCTTGTTATGCGTTTTATGACATTAAGATTAAAATAAATTTCACATGTGGAATCATGAAATGTAGAATCACGGGACCCTACCTTGAATACAAATAACTTTTGGTTTATGTCTAGTTTATAATACTTCCAATCATATACGTATTCAAGATGTTCGAGAAGTACCTTCATAATTATTTTGTTATAGAGTGATGCTATTAAGGAGACCATAGTGCAATGTTAGATTAAATCATACAAGACTAAAAATATATTCGAGGTTAGGAATAATGTCCCTTTTGGTGTCCTTGTAACTTAATTAGGAATTTACTTGTGTTATTAAAGTAATGATTTGCCTTGGTGTGATCAAACTCTTAGAAAACAAAAGATATATATAAATCTAAATAGAATTTCTTAATGTGGAAATGTCGAATGGATTCAACAAGTTTTTGAACTATTTTTAACTATGATGGGAAATAAATATACCATGATCGAAGAATGTTTATGGGAAAAATGTATCTTGAATCTAAATCTTCCTTAAATCCTAATATTTCTTTCTTGGTATCACGTCCAATTCACTTGTGTAGAAAGGGTAAAATTTAAACTTGAATAAACATTTGGGAAGCATAATCTTAACATAATAATGAGAGAATTAGGTACTTTGTATGTAATTTGAAATATGCCAAATAATTATGTAAGTTATGGAGATTTTAAGTAAGGATAAGGATCCAACTTAAATGGTCAAATTGTAAGTTGAATGTGAAATGAATTTAAAAACTTGTAGGTGGAAAAAGATAAAATTATCTTTGCATAATAATGTTCTTGGAATTTTATTCTTAACTAATATGTAGCCATGGTAATGATGTGTTTTGGGTTTACCAATAATTTGGTCTCCTTCTTATGGTTAGGTCATTATTAGTATTCGTATGTTAGGGAAAGTGTGGCATCAACATGTATATGGTGTTGTAATGTATCTATGTGAGTCGATGACTTATGTATGTGTGTTATGTGTTGTTGAGTTTCTCTACTTGAAGCCCTTGTGGTATTGTGTACTGAGAAATGTAAGTCAAAAAACATATCCTAGTATTTCTACTCGTTGTATTTGTGTTTGTAAAATGTGGGTTTCAAACTTGGTATCGAGAAAAGGTTCATTCTCTTGAACCTCTAGCACAAATGGAGTAGTGATGTGATATATGTTGTAATGTGAAGAATGTTGTAATTGTGATATTATGAATGCACATGTTGTACATGTAATTTAGGGTGGATTTGTTAGAATGCTGATGTGTTTGTGATGAGAGTAGTCACTCTCCTTATCATGGATTCTATGAATAGTTCATGTGTGTTGTACCACCTTGTTTTGTTTGAAAAGAAGTTATTTGTGGATGGAAGATTTTTGGAGCAATTTGAGATTATGGGATATGAAGGTGTATTGATGTATTGTATAACAAAATTAGTGTAAAGTGAGTTAGATTGTATCATGATCTCATTATCTTGTTGTGATTAATCATGTATGTCACCATGTTGTAATTGCGATTTGACTATATGTTGTACTGTTATACATTGCGTTCCTCATACACATAATTTTGGTATTATGTGATGGTTCATGTCATGATTTAGGGGCATATAACGAGCAGATGATCCCTATTGTACAGTGATTACACTTGGGGTGCAGTACGTGGTAATATGATGTATCATAACCTGTGAAAGTAATGATTGTGTTATACCTTGTATACATACCATGTGTAAGATGCTATGGTTAATGTGCGTGAATCACCATTGTGTTAGTGATTTAGTTATGTGTTATCTTGTGGGCCCTAAACTAACCGAACCTAAGGGAAATTGGTAAAAGGTGTATGTTTGGAGTGAGAAAATGTGTACCATTGAACAGTAACTCGAGCCAATTTTGAGATAGGAAGTGAAGTCTCACATAGTCTTATAACCCACTTTTGTTCGTTTGGTATGTATGACACTTGCTCAATGGTTGTCCTGAATATTATGTTTCACAGACCCCTTAGGCTCAGTAGATGGTGATTGTAGTCCTTTCTCTCTCCCTATATGGTTATCATATGAATTCAACCTAAGTGTAATTATGACTCCATTGATCCTTGTCGAAGTGGTGGTAGGAGGATTTAGGAATAGATGATGATAGTTTTATTATTTGATATGATATTTTATGATCTGAGGCTCGATGTCTGAGTGACAACAACTCATTGAGTACCCCTTTTGTGGCTGTATAAGGCCACATAGTTGTTGTAATTTGTTATTTCTCTATACTTATTTTATCGGTAAATTAACCATTTTCTCTTTTCTTGTAACAACCAACATTTTTCTTGATTGACACATTCTTATATTTTGGGCATTTATTTGGTTGTTGCACTAACAAATGCAGATTTTTGCACTAACTATGGATATTTGGCTTTTTTTTTTCTTATATTTAAATATTCTTTTTAAGTTTAAAATTTTTATAGCCTAGCCCAAGGCTTGGGATTTTTTCCAATTGGAATTTGAAATGGATTGTTAAGTTGGTTCCAATGTCATAATGTTTTGGAATAGGGTCATGATATTCACCATGGAGTGGTGAAACCTATGGACCCACTTCATTTTATAGGGGGTACACCTCATGGAGTTATAGATAACTAGTGGGTTGTTTAACCATGAGTTATTATGTCACTTGGGTTAGAGGTGTTTGGACTCTATGCGCCTAGGGCCATAGGGTGACCGACCTCTTTTGGGGAGTGAAAAGGAAAATTTATCTTTCTTTTATTTTCTCGACGAAGGAATAAAAGACTTATGGGAGACATAAGAGACTTTATGGATGCATAAGAGACTTGAAGGAAACATAATAGATTTGAATTTGTGTTATTAATGATTGGGAATTATATGCATTTGTTTTGTGATGCTTTGGGAGGTATAAGGAGTTGTTTTGTGATGTTCTGGGAGGTGTATGGTATTGGTATTATGGTTTATGTGTACACTTGTGAATCTGGGCTATCTTGTGAGGTTGCTTCAATCTTGACACTATATACCTATAAAAATGGTTTGGAGTTTTTGAAACCTTCGTATGTGCATCTGTTAGGAATTCCATGTTATTGTAGTCTACTTATGTTACGAGTACTATTGTTTCAAGAGCATGTGTTATAAGTACTATGTTTTGAGGGATATGTTTGTTCTTTCCATGGTTGGGTTGAGTTCATATGATGTGATACAGTCATAGAAGTATGTAGAGATATATGTATTATGGACCATTGGTGTTGTGTTTGGTTGTTTTTGTCACATCGTGATGTCGATATCAGATCGGCAACCGTGAAAATAAAAAAAAAAAATAAAAATAAATCTTTATTAGCTTCCTCTATAGCAGATTGAAGAAAGTAGAGGTCAAACAAGCACACTTACAACCGTTGTCTCTAGAAAACCATTCACCAATCATAAACCATTCGCCAATTCTGAAATATTGGAGTAATGTGAATTTTCGGTGTATGTGAGTACACATATAAATTTACCCATGGTATGTTTTCGCATCAAAATACAACAATTGAAAGTGGTTTCATAGCCTCCGAGACTAAATTGAACGTTTTTGCATCTAGTAGGAAAATGTAAAAAGAAAGCTAAAGGACCATGTCAGGTCACCCAACCACCATGGAAACTTGTTTAAACTCGTAAATAAATTTTTGGAACTCTATCTTGTGGGTTGTTATTTAAAATTTGAGCTTTGGAAAAGTAGCATTTCTCTATCCCCTATCTCTCTCTTTCTCCGGGTGAAGAAATAAAGTGAACTAAAATGAAATAAACATGTGTCTCTAAACCTCTCCTTTAGAATGAAAATTATTGTTTTTATAATGTAAATGGGAAACTAAAAAAATGTTAATTATGGTAGATCTAGGTGGATGCCATGCCAGTGATTTATTGTTGATTTCATGCTCACATGGTTTTGTAGGATGGAAGTAAGATGGCGAAAAGGTGTGGTGAAATTCATTATTTATTATTGTAATTTTATATATTTTATTGGAAAATGTATATATGTTTAATGTAATTTCAAAGTAATAGAAAAGTTTATATTTGAAATTTGGTAGTATGTATGAGATGCTAGTTTTAGGAATGCCTTGGGAAATGTGCATTTAATCATAGGTTCAATTTGATTCATAGTTACATATAGTAAAAAGGTTTGATATATATATGGTAAATGAATTTGAATTTAATATCTTGTAGTGCATTTTCAATGTTCAATAAAGGATTAATTTATTAGTGTGTTGTATTCTTACCTTGTAAATGTAATAAACAAATTAAATTGAAACACTTAACCCTAGTATAATATTCATGCATAACATGTATTCATGTGTGATCCTTCTTACCATAGAATAAATTGAAACCGTAGAATGAACTTAAAATTTTCACTCGATGGAACCTCCTAGTTTAGGTCAATAAAACCCCTAGTTTGAGTTTATCATCATAGTTGGTATGTTTAGCGACTTTTTCGTGAACCCATCTTTTAGGAATGACATGGTCAAACTTTATCCGGAGTATGTGGTTCCCTTTTAGGTTTGGTAACCATGCATGGAGTAAGGGGAATGTCTTCTCTTCAGGTTCAACACTGTGTTGAGTGGTGAAGACTGCTCTAGAAGTCACCTTAAGAGTCCTTGTTCAAAGCAATGACTATGCAGTGTAACCTTACCATATATGGAGTAAGTAGAGCTATTACTCCCTTAGTATCCTAGTGGACTACCAAGTCTTACGAAGTTAGATCTAGATTTTTTTCTTATCATCAAATGAATTCCTTTTTGGATCCAGATGACACAAATGGAGCTAGGGAAATAGTTTTGCTTTGACTTAAACTCTTGTTAATGATCTCCTTAGTTCTTCATAGATAAATGTGTTACCTTGGGTTACTAACAACATAGCACCTTAGTCTTTCATGAAGGTTGTTTAGCATAAATATGTACTCTCACCTTAAACTCATATATAGTTAGGGTGTAGATCCTTAGGTGTAATTGGAATTAAGCCAAACCTTGGCTAATTAAGGGGTTAACTCGTGGGTAGAAAATGGTAAGTAACTCCTTGCAAATGAAATTGATTTGAAATATGTTGACTTTAGAGAACCTAGGAAACCAGAAAATTTTTCCCATAATCCCTTGTTATGCCCTTTATGACATTAAGAATAAAATAAATTTCACATGCGAGAATCGTGAAATGTAGAATCATGGGACCCTACCTTGAACATAAATCACTTGTGGTTCATATGTAGTTTATATACTTCCAATCATGTACTTATTCAAGATGTTAGACAAGTACCTTCATAATCATTTTTTATAAAGTAATGGTATTAATGAAACCATTGTGTGATGTTAGAGTAAATCATATAAGAGTAAAAAAATATTCGAGGTTAGGAATAATGTCACTCTTGGAGTCCTTGTAACTCAATTAGGAATTTACTTGTGTTAAACAAAATATGATTTTCCTTAGTGTGATCAAACTCTGAGAAAACAAAGGATATATATAAATCTAAATACAATTTATTGATGTGGAAATGTCAAATGGATTCAACAAGTTTTTGAACTATTTTTAACTATGATGGGAAATAAAATATACCATGATCCAATAATATTTATGGGAAAAAGGTATCTTGAATCTAAATCTTCCTTAAATCCTACAATTTCTTTCTTGGGATCATGTCCAATTCACTTGTGTAGAAAGGGTAAAATTTAAACTTGAATTAACATTTGGGAAGCATAATCCTAACATAGGAATGCGATAATTAGGTACTT
Organism: Taxus wallichiana var. yunnanensis; assembly: GCA_018340775.1. Lineage (NCBI taxonomy): Eukaryota > Viridiplantae > Streptophyta > Pinopsida > Cupressales > Taxaceae > Taxus > Taxus wallichiana. Next base: position 237,126,143 of record CM031241.1, read on the forward strand.
TTCATGCAATTTGAAATATGTAAAATAATTATGTAAGTTATGGAGATTGTCATAAGGCATACGGAGCCAACTTAAATGGTCAAATTGTAAGTTGAATGTGAAATGAATTTAAAAACCTGTAGGTGGAATAGGATAAAATTATCCTTTCATAATAATTTTCATGCAATGTTAATCATAACTAAGATGTAATCATGGTAATGATGTGTTGTGGTTTTTCAATCCTTGGGTATCCTTTTTATGGTGGGTCATTGTTAATATTTGTTCCTTGGGAAAATTATGGGATCGACCTATATATGATGTTGTCATGTATCTATGTGATTTGATTAACCTATGTGAGTGTTTTATGTGTTGTTGAGTTTCTCTACTTGGATCCCTTATGGTGTTGTATAGTGAGTAATGTAAGTCAAAAAAAAAATCCTAGTATTTCTATTGTTGTATTTGTGTGTGTAAAATGTAGCTGTCATGTGGACCAATTCATTTAAATCATTAGTTGAATCTAAACCCCCTTTGAATTAAATCCAGTACAAAATGGTCCAAGAAGGAATGCTTCCACATGGTGGTTTTCTCATTCTTGCACTTTGCCATGTGAAAATTGTAGTGCCTAACCATATTTTCTATCCCTTCCTAGTACATTTTTATTTATCTCGAGTAGTTTGATTATTTCATATAATACATTTGATATCCATTATGGTAGGTTGTTATTTTGACTTATTTACAATTTATCATCCTATGATAAATGATATTTTTATATTTGTAGGAAACTATTAAGACACCATGTTATATTCATGATCTTGGTCATTTCATGTTGATTAGAGATGATGATATTATGATGTTTTAGATTTGATAGATTATGTTGTTATATGCAAATTAATAATGATCATGATTATGAGTTATGTATTGCTGATATTGGATGATGCTTCTATGTAGCATTGGTAGATGGATGTGGTCACATTTTATTTGAGTTATATAGTATAGTCACTTTTCATTATGATTTATATGGATATTTTATCATGTCAATCATATTTGAGGTTTTCCTTTCTTTGTGCGGGGTTTACTGAGTTAAACAACTTGGTGAACATGGGACTCAATAGTATCACTACCAAATACTCATAAACCATCTTTCCGAACCCTTTCTCTCACCTCGTTTCATTTTGGCCATTGCTTGTAATTGGGGGATTTTATCGACTCTTTGTTGTGAATTTTATTTATTCTTATTATTATCATTCTAACCTTAAGCACCATGGTAAAAATTAAATTTTATTCATTTCTCACCTAATTTGTATTTTTTCTGCTAATGTGTTCATGTGAGGATGGTTTTGGTTATGGGGTGTTTTACTGTCTTGAACTTGTCCATGGATTTCTTGGGAGTTGCTAAGCAAAATTGTGGGGAAAATTCCTCACCTTGATTTTCTCATTCAACCCCCAAATCTATAATTTTAGTTTTAAGGGTATTTTTGAAATCTTGTATTAAAAGGTTAGGGTCTCCTTTACCTTCAGAATAGTCCGTGAGACCTAACCTAGGGCGGGGTATATTTTTTTAAACACAAAAATCCTCTTCCTCACTCCACCCTCTCACATGTAATTATCTAAATTTCATTCCCTTGTCTCACATTCATGACAGTGGGATTTTGTGTGTGCTTTGGGGGCTAATTTGGATATTGTCTCCTTTACATTTATTATTTAGTGGGAACATAGAAATTGAATTAGGTTACATGGAGGATTTTCTTAGTTGGAAAGGTGACACATGTCACCCTCCCATGGGTTTGTGGGATGGATCTTTTTCCTATATATTGTTTGAATTTTGATGTTTTGTAGATTTTTTTTGGATAATTTGATAGGGGTGATTTAGGAGATTTAGGATTGAACGAAATATGATCTTGTGGACATGATATTGAAGTGTGAGGCATGTCTCACACTTCATTTTATTTTGGTCTAAAAACTTGTTTGTATATGCGTAGATGTTACGGTTGGTAATGGTTTTGATTTGTGGGTTGATTCTATAATTTTAATGTTCTTGAAATTTTTACTTTGTTTCGAAATTTATACCTTGATTTAATTTGCTCCTCTTATTCAATGGGGTGTGGATTTAGAGTGGGATTTGGGAATGGGAGGGGACTCTCATTTTCACTTCTTCTTGGGAAATCCATGAAATTTTATTTTCACCCCCTTCGTTGGGGGAAGTAGGATGCATTACCATTTGGTTTGGGAATCCATTTTTATCCTTTCCAAGTCACCTTGCAAGGCTTGAAAACTCTTTCCTAGGAGGAGATAATAAATTTTTAAGGGTTAAGATTTTGTGATGATTATTTGAGATACTACTTGGAGGATATTGTTGTATTATTGATATTGTATATTTTGTATTATGTTATCCTCCTTCCCTCTTCCCATTCTAATGGTTTCTTGTATTTTTGGTGGGTTTTCTCCTTTATTTTTTTGTTGTCTTTCTTTGAGGGCATTGGGAAAAATTTTACCTTTGCATATTTGTGCAACATGCTACACCTCTTTCCAATGGGATTAGGGAGGTTAGCATGCCCTTTTTTTGAAAAGAAGACGTGTGATGATGTCTGTAAGTTGGGAGACATATCGGGCCTTCGTATGTGGTGCTCAGAGCATGATTTATGTGCAGATTGGATTTTCTTATGGATTTAATTTAAAGAATTGATTACCTACAAAGACTACCAAAACTTTAGGCATGTTGTTCCCATATTTGGGAGGCTTGTTATAATTTCATTTTAGTAGTTGATTTTATTTTTAGTAAGAGTTGTTGATATGTTTACCTCACTTGAAATGAAAAATGTAAAGTTGTGGACTATGGGATTTGGATATTGTTATTCATCTGTAATGTATTGGATACAAGGAATTATTGTTGATATTTATTATCTCATTTCCTTTCCAAATTCAGTTTCTTCCTTTGGTGAGTTATGAAAATAACAAAAAAATAATGTATGATGTGTTGTAATATAGTTGTTACTATTACTTTATTGAAATTAATTCTTGTAACCAAAAAAGATAATTTTTTACTCATTATTCCATCTTATTATTCAATGACATCTTCTATTTTTATGAATTTTGAAAACAATGAAAGGATTTTGTTGTTTGCATTGCCTTAATGTCTTAGCATTAAATATGAAAGTTAAACATGGAGATTTCAGTTTTATATTAGTTTATAAAGGATGTTTTGAAATTCTGGTAAGTATTATACATCTTATTTTCTGCATTAAATATTGTATAAAACCATTTAAGGGAGATAATTATCAAATAAAACTTGTATATTATGAGGGTTTGTATAAAAACGAGGAAATGAGTCCTAAATTTAAGTTATCTTCCCATCCTTTAGAAATTTATATTGTTTTCTATTCAAATATGAACAATGTGCATATGTGTGTCTATATATATATATATATATATATATATATATATATATATATATATATATATATATATATGATCTATGCAAGAAAATTAGAGCTAGAAAAATGCTATTTAAACCTTCTTATTTTTATCAAATGACTATATATCTATACACACACACACACACACACACACACATATATGTGTGTGTGTGTGGTACTCTTAAAATAAGTTGGTATCTAAATGCAAATCCAAAACATATATATACAAAACAAATACACACACATATATGATATATATATATATATATATATATATATATATATATATATATATATATATATATATATATATATCTCCCACACATACATGTAATGCCTACAAAAAAAAAAGACGTTCTAGGAACACATTAAAATCTTATACACTTATCCCGAAATTTATGAACTTTTTTTTTTGTTTTAAGTTTTTGTTCTAAGTTATAAGGTTACAAGTGTGTCACCCCTAGTTTACATTAAATTTATTTTCACCAATAATCTCTACTTAACAAAGGGTGGGCTAGGTATAAGTTAAAAGATTGAATATTCTTAATTTATCTCTAAGGTCAAGTACTTAACATTCAACTAGGAAGGTTCCATAATTTAATTTACTTGGTTAAATGTTTTTCTCCTCCTTAATTAACATTTACACCCTTAAAGATTTACCTTATACTTATTTAATTTAGTTCGATTATCTTAATAAATTAAAGTCCATTTCATTAATTCTCTATAACATATTAAGAACTAAGTTAGTGACCTTGCACACTAAGGTATTTAAATGGCCCCATTTATCCATCTACAGAACTTTAATTATTTTTTAAAACACCCATAAAATTTATTCCTACCAAACAAAAGTAGGATAGAGCATCAACCCTTGGATCAAATCATTTGTGGCAACTTGATCCTAGGGTTCCCAAAAAAACCCTAAAAATCCTTATGAATTGTTCATAAATCCTTTTCTTTACCCTATTATCATCATATTTTCTATTTTATTTTGTCTAATTTTGAGGTTGGAGAAATGGAAGCCATGGGAAAAAAGAAGGAAGAGACTATGGATGAATTTACAAAATCGAGATTGGTTTAGTCTAGGTTATAGATTTATCATTGAAACTTCTTTCATTTAATGATTGAAGGGGTTTCCAACCCAAATCTAGAGCTATTAAAAAGTTATTTGTATTTTGAGTTCTCCATTTGGGGAAAACCCTTCCTCCATTAATATATATGAGATTTAACACTTTTAATTATCCACTTGAATTTTTCCTTGCTTGAATAATGAAATTATACCTTCATTTGTTTCTTTGGAGGTTTCATATTAATTTTTGGAAGCTTAAATTTCTAATTAGACCAAGTTAAAATTTACATAGGATCGGATTTATGTTTTTCTCTGTTAGTGAGAGAACCGCCACTGAAAGCATGTTGGCAGTTCTTGGACCTCTTCCCTACCTGGGTGACAATTCATGAACCACCACCTTTCCTAAGCGGTGGTTCCGAGATTGTCACCCTACATAGAGCGGCGGTCCTTTTCCTTAGAAACCAAACCTTCAAATCCAATATTTTTCTGAAAACAAAACTCCCTAGGGTGTTTAAAAATTCATTCTGAACATAAATTTATGTGCCTAAAGTTTCCAATTGAAATATTTATCCCATCTATTCATTCCATAGTAAAATTTACTCATTGTAAAGAATATTATATTTCAATAAGTAACAACAACAACTACAAGAATCATTTTTGTTTTATGCAACAAATTTTCTTTGAAATCAAAAGTAGAAAAGTACTAAATCTACTTCTAATATTGATGTTTTTCCTTACTACCAAATGCATTATTTCAACATTATAATTACATCAAATTTGTTGCATCTTTCCATTTATACTACAACTTATTTGTTCAAAAAATAACTATTATCACCAAAAAACAACACCCTCCAATTTTTCATGCCAGTGTGAATGAGAAACCAATGTTTTAGGGTAACATGGGACCATATCTCAAGTTGTGGGACTTGCTACTCTAGATGGACCTCTAGAGAAGGTTGGTTCCTATACCTAATCCCAACACTAAACTACTTCTAAGGAAGGAAATATGACTATCTACTCCTAATCTAACAATTCCAAGGGACCAAGGAGAGAGGGAGAGCATGGAAATTAAGAAATCCTACACTAATAGGTGTGAAGCACCAAGAAAATGGGGTGAAACATCCCGTTGACAGAGAATACTGAGAAAAACGGAGTTGAGAGAGGCCAGACCAATGTGACACAGACCCAAATCTTCATTTACCACTAAATCTCCATGAAACACAACATCTTGCACCTGCAAATGAGACATACATGCATAGAAAAACAAAAACAAAAATAGAAGGGCAAGGAGATACAACAAAATAATGCAAGGGTTGAAAGAACACCACGAACACAATTTTATTGCTCTTAGAATATGCACAGTCCATTACATTGTTGAAATAGAGGCACAAATACACTTTTCAGGCCCATGAGAGGGTTTGTAGCTCAATGGTGTTGAGAAACAATTTTACAGAGTTTCCCCACATCCCAGAATATCTCCCTTCTCAAATGAGAAGTGTTTACAATATATAGAAAATGAATGAGAGAAAGAGAAAGAGTGAAACTCGTATTTCTTCTCTCACCAACAAACAACTACCATTAAATGGTCTGAAAATGGTATGGGCACCCTTAAAAATCATCTTACATACATACTTTATCTTCTAGAAGAATAAATGGGGTGTCATACTTCATTGATTGCGGTGGTTGGGCCATGAACTGTGTATATCTATGATGGAAACATTTTCCAATTTTTTTCACATACAACCTTAGTGAAATTAAGAAATATTATTCCCATTGTATAGAAGGAATTTATACCATTCCAATGATATAATGTTTTTCAAATTTTGAGCACTGGATCAAAAGTTATGCCCATTTGAAATTTCGCATGAAAAACTGTCGTTTTCCCTTATTCTGGGAATTTCTCACTTTCCTGCAACATTCTGCGGATTTGGTTCTCTGTGGCTTTTCATAGATTTCTATAGCAGTTTGTTCTACAAAATTTTCCATGGAGGACTTTTTCTGCAGATTTCATGTATTTTTCTCGTGTCTTCCATGGACTTTTTCTCTGTGGCTTCCATGGATTTTTCTGCGGCTACTCTGTAGACTTTTTTTACGTGGCATTTCGTGGCTTCCGCGGAATTTTCTCTGGCTTTTGTGTGGCTTCCGCGGACTATTTCTGTAGCTTCCATGGATTTCTCTATGGATTTTCTTCGGCTTCCATGGAATTTTTCTGTGGCTTTTTGCGGACTTCTCTGCGGCTTTTCTACGGTTCCCATGGACATTTTCTGCAGCTTTTCACGGATTTCTCTGCGGCTTTTTCATTCAACTTTTTCACTAACTCCTTAGAATTTTCTTGGATTGGGGAGTTAAAAAAATAAGTAGAGTGCCCTAAAGCCACATTTTCTTGATTTTACTCAATTTTCTCAAATTTGGCCAAGAAATGAACTCATTTCCCTTTGAAAACATACGCTTAACCATGAAGCTCTATCAACTGCCCAAGTTCAGTTTTTTCCTGTTGTCCATTTTACCAAAGGGGTAAAAGAATAACAATAACTACTAGAAACTTTGTTCCACATTCAAGGTTTCCAAGACATGAACTATTAGTATTTTACAATTTCTATATTCTTTCTTTTCTTTTCACAATCCTATAACTTCAAAAATGGTAATAAACTTTCTTTTCCGTAAGCATAGATCATTTATTGTAATGGAAAAACTTACTTTCTCATAATACAAATATGTAACTAAAATTTTAAACTTAAGTTCCATTTTGGTTCATTCCTTTACATACTACCATTTTGGGAGAAGTAAAATTATACAATTCACCAATGAGCTTCTTCAAATAATAATAAAACTTACAATGCAAAATTTCATTTAAGAAAATAACAATATTACAAGTCTTCCACCTTAAGTGGGAATAATAAGGGTTTTCTCACGAGAAAAGATATCTTTTCGACATTAACAAATGCTCCAAGTTTCCCATCACCAACAAAGTTCCACCATGCTTCACTTTATCAACAACAAAAATGGGGAGAGGTAACATTCTCCACCCAACAAATAATCCAACGAGGACAAAAGGCTATCCTCCTGATTAGCCCCCAAGCCCCAACCACAAAGCAATGAAAAATGGATACAACTCATGGCACAAATACAAGCTTCCACATCAAAAAAGGGATTCCACAATCATACCAAAACACAATCAGCACAACTACAATCACAAATAGGAAACCAACAAAATATACAAGGCTTTTAAATGTAAAGCCAAAGGAGAAAGGATCTATAGGGAGATCACTTATGCCTCCTAATTGGAATTAGGTTCCCATCTTAAAGACCTCTAATAAACATCTCAAAACACCTACACAACTCTTATTCCTCCCACATTCTCTTATGCCACCCTACTATCTCTTATGTCTCCCTCATAAAAACTAATTAAGAAATTCAAGAATTTCTTGTCCAAGGTAGGGCACCCAACCTAACTCCCTCCAAAACATGAAATAAACTCTTATGCCTCCCTACATGTAAGATCCCCATAGTCCCCTCCTACACCACACTTAGGCAATCTACCCAAGCACCCAACAAGCATACCAAAACACTCAAAAACATACACATATACACAATATAAAAGAAAACATTTAACAAGAGTGTAACTCCTACCTTTCCATGGTAGAGCTTGATCCAAGAGTCACACACCAAGCTTCTTCAAGCCCAAAAAATCACCAACAAGCTCCAACAAAATCCACAAGAACTCAAAAATCCTCCAACTCTAAAAATGCAAGAGCACAAAAGAAATGAAGTAACCCCCAAACAAGCAAAAGAACTTGAATAAATAGAAAAGGGAGAGATGAGGGTGAGGTGGCTCCATGTAGGATGCCACATCACTCATCCTCAACTCCACCTCACAATTCAAACCTCAACCCAAATGCATAATAAATTGGTCAGTGAGAGGAATGACAAACCTCTTACACACACAATCCAAGCCCACACCCCCTAAGGAAAAACTTTAAAACCCATGTAAGAAAAGTGTAATAAATGTCACTTTTTGAATTACAACACACATAATGGGGTCTATTTTTTATCCCCCAATCCATAGGTAGGGTTGGTATAGAAATTCAAGAGCTGTGGGACAATTTTAACTTGTCCCAAAAGCCTCCAAAATTGGCCCTTAATTCCAAATCCGAATTTCCATTAGGAGGTAGAGTGTACAACACTCAAGGTCACAAGCACTCAACTTCAACTTACACACACACTGACTGACGAATTGAGCTATCTAATCTAATAAATGACCTATTTTTGTCCCATCTATAATTAGTTTAGTAACATGATTAATTAACTTAATTGAAACATTTAAACCCATCAATGATAAAAGGAAAATACACCAAAATTTAAATAATTAATACAAGGAAAATACATCACTATAAAATCACATACTAAAATTAAATAAAGGAAACTAAATAAAAAAAACACACAAACCCCTTGTCAAAATTGGAGGTAATCCCCCCCATGGGAACCCCCTAACAACAATTCAAACACACACACAACAAAATACATGTTGCCATGGTGACCATTGTTGAATTCATTTAGCATTACAATGTGGTTGGTCTCCAATACCCCCATTGTTTATTGTGATATGTTTACCTGTAAAACACACAATAACTCCCTCGGTCTCGTGGCCACATCAAAACATCAAAGATAAAATATAAAATATGACTCCACAATAGTCTACATGTTAATCAAATCATCATCTAGGCAAGTAACGCAGAGTTATTTTCAATTTCTAACAACATCTCAATTCTACATTTCATCAATATCAATAGGATCACAAGTTTAGTTCAATTGATAAGGTCTACTCAATATGACAAAAATAACACATGTGAAAAATATATAACTATGTCAACAAAATATCATAATCAATATAAAATGTCTCTAGTAAACCACATGCATCATACTATGAATCCAAATCCAACAATAGTCTCAATATCTCTATCATATAACATCATACTAAGTCAAAATGATACAAAATATCCATAAGTATAGTCAACAGTATTGAAATCAATAGTAATAAGTGTCGAAGGGAAGTGGGCACTACATCCTCCTCCCCTTAGATGTGACTTCCTCCTCAAATTCATTGGAATAGGTGTGGAAATTGGACTCATAACAATGTAGCATCTTCCCATGTAGCAGCAATCTCATCATATCTATCCCATTGGACTCAAACCTGGTCAATCTCTATGCTTCAAAGTCCCAAGGTTCTATGCTCTAAAATATAGATGGGCTCTACCATCACATGCACCTGATCTTGCACCTGTAATATGGTCCAATCTAATACGTGAGATGGATCAATAATGTATCTCCTAAGTAAAGAAACATGAAACACATCGTGGACGTGAGACAAGCTAGGTGGAAATGCTAGACAATAGGCCAAGGGACCGATACTCTCTAAGACCTAAAAGGGACCGACAAATCTAGGAGCAAGCCCATAACATCTTTCGTAAAAGATAGGAATTTTATGTAGTCTTACACAAAGAAACACCTTCATGTCCACCTCAAAACTACTATCTTTCCTATACTAATCTGCATACTTCTTCTGCCTATCCTGCACCTCCTGTAACCTCTTCCTTATCATAACAACTTGCTGCTCCATATCTTGCAATAAGGCTAGCCCAAGAGAAACCCTATCCTCTAATCTATCCAAACTAAGAGGTGTCATGCACTCTCTTCCATATAGTTCCTGAAAAGGATCCATGCCTATCGAACTCTGAAAAACTATTCTTGTAGTTAAACTCGACCATGTACAAATACTCCTCTCGTGTCAACTAATCATCCACAACGTACATCCTAAGCATTTCCTCTAGGATATGATTCATCCATTTCATCTATCCATTGATCTCATGGTTATAAGTTGTGAAGAATTTGATCTTCACCCTGAGAGCATATTGCATCATAGTCCAAAAGTGGGAAGTGTTCAAAGGATCGCGGTCATAAATGATCTTCAATGGAATCCCATACAATCTAACAATCTCATCAAGATATACTTATGCCACTGAACTAGCTATGTAGGTGGTCTTCACCGAAGTAAAATGAGCCACTTTCATCAATTTATCCACCGTGACCATGATGGCATCGTGGTGGTATCTCGATGTCAATAACCCCACTATAAAGTCCATGGAAATGGTGTCCCATTTCCACTTCGGTATGGCTTTAGGAAAGAGAAGGCCAGCTAGATGTTAATGCTCATATTTCACCTTCTGACACTCTAAATAGTGTGACACAAACTGAGCCACCTCTCTCCAAAGTCCCCTCCAATGGTCATCTTTCTCATGGTGGCGTGCATCTTCTTCACCCAAGATGGGCTGAATAAGGTGCACGATGAGTCTCTATCAAAATGTCCTGTCTCAATCCTCCATCTTTAGGAACATATATCCAACCTCTATGTCTAAGAATACCATATGTCTCTAATGAAAATACATCAAAATTCCCCTCAAGGGGTCTCTAAGACTCAATCTCTTCTCTGGATGTAAGGTAGAAGTTCTCATGAGGAAGGTACTGCAAGATCCTACTCCACAAATATATACACACTGAATTACAAACATAGCCACATGTCTCCATATACTTAGGGCATCTCCAACCACATTCTCCTTCCCCTTAACATGATCTATCTCCATATCACACTCACAAAGCAACTTTATTCAACGTCACTAATGAGCGTTGAGATTGGGTTTCGTGAAGAGATGGCGAAGATTCAAGTGATCAGTCATGAGTGTAAATCTATGGTCAAGAAGGAAGTGTCTCCATCACACCAAGGCATGCATAAATACTTCAAGATCAAGATAATGAGTTGGATAATTGATCTCATAATCTTTGAGTTGGCGAGACTCAAACACAACTACCCTGCCTTCCTACATCAACACACCTCCAAGTCCTTCCAAAGAAGCATCTGTGAAAATGAATAACTTACCCTGAGGGTCTGGTACTAGAAGAATAGGTGCTATCATGAGGCATTCCTTTAATGACCTAAAGGCCTACTCACATATATCTAACCATACCAACTTCTTCCCTTTCTGCTCAAAGGTAAGTGATGTGGTGCGTAACCTGAGACAAGTCCTGTACAAAACTCCTCTAGTATCCTTCCAAAACCATGAAGTTGTGCACCTCAATCACACTAGTGGGTGATGACTAATCCATAATAGATTGAATCTTTGAAGGATTGATAGTGATACCTTCCCCATAAATTATGTGGCCCAATACTACACCTTTTTCAGAAACAACACACACTTCTCCAAGTTCCCATAAAGCTTCTACTCATAAAGACACTGAAGAACCTAGTAAAGTTGCCCCTCATGCTCCTCACGCATACATGCGTATACTAGAATGTCATCAAGGAAGATGAGAACAAATAAATCCAAAAAAAAATCATGAATACAACATTCATCAAGCTCATGAATATTGTAGGGGAATTCACTAGACAAAAAGGTACCGCTGTGAACTCGTAGTGGCCTTATCTCGTACAGAAGGCTTTCTTATGAATATTTTCCTCTGTGATCCTCAACTAATGATACATTGACTTAAGATCTATCTTGGATAATACTGTGGCCCCTTTCATCAGATCAAATAAATCATCAATGTGTGGAAGGGGGTAACGATTCTTGATTGTTACTTTTTTTAGCTGATGGTAATTAATACAAAAATGCAAATATCCGTACTTCTTATTTACAAAAATCATCGGTGCTCCCAAAGGGGATATACTAGGATGGATTAGGCCTCTCTCTAGAAGGCCCTCAAGCTGAATTTTTAGCTCACAGAGCGGGGGTAGTCATCCGATAAGGTGCTTGTGAGATAAGCTATCTCCCAAAACTAGATCTATGTGAAAATATATCTCAGGTGGGGGTGGTAACACCCGTAGCCCATAGAAAAACATTAGAAAACTCTCTCAAGATGTGATTTTCACCAAGGGATGGTCTACTAGAATCATCCTCAGATCTGTCACTAACCGTAACAATATACATTTAACAACCTCATTGCACACATGTCTTAAGCTGCATAACATAGATGGTGCGGATGGAAATGAGCCTCCTAACTCTTGTAATCACTAATTCAACTCTTAGATCATTTGTACATGAAATAGTCTTATGGTAAAATTCAAATTGTGCTCTGTGTGAAGATAACTACTCGATGCCCAATATGACTCCATATGAACCCAAGGGAAGGATTCAAAGATCCGAGGTAGTGGTGAAGGGTTCCAAATCAACTACACACTCCTTAACTAAATTTTGGCTCCAGAAGCCATCTCAACATCCCAACTAAGACCATGCCTTACTGCCTCTAGCATACAATTCTCTACTACGGATGGTGTAATAAAAGAATCAGATGAACCAGAATAAAAAAGAATGGAGGTAGGAATACCACCAATGCTATCTATCGTCTCTATTACACTACTCTAGTGCTCATCCCGGCGCTTCTCGACATTTGTGTAGATCGATGGCTATATCCTATGTCACCAACAATAGGATCTTAAAACTACATCTTATCCTTGTTACTATGGTTCTATGGGCACTCTCTCCAATGATGTCCTACAATGCCGCAACCATAAAACCTACATGGTCCTCTCTCTAGTGAGATACAACTCTAGCCGATACTCTAGAGGTTTGTGCTATGGATCCTAAAAATCCGGCCATAGACAGTTCGGGTATCTTGTGAGCTCTTGCTAATTGAGCTCTTGGTTCACCCTATAGCCTAAGGGGACCCCTAGGAGGAGGCCCTATACTCTATCCCCTCTAAGCATCGAATCTCTAAGAAAGTATGAATGGTGGATGAGTCTGTTATTGCTCTTTCTTTGAGGTGGTTACTGTGGTAGCCTAAATGACGACCGTGTAGAACCATGTCCACCATAAGGAGGAGGAGCTAACCCCCTCAACCGAATATCATACATCTATTGGATGTGGCTCCACACTCTATCCCTAGCCTCGTATCTTCCCCGTATCTCCTCGTAATATAGGCATTCTCCACAACCTTTGCTTAGGTGTGGGAAGTGAATGCACACCGCACCACCCAAATCAAAATTCAGGCCCCTAATGAACCTATCAATCCATACCTTCTCATCCTACATATAGTTAGCATACTAAAGTAGGTACAAAATTGACTCTTATACTCAGCTATAGTCATATATGCACGACAAAGGTCATGGAACTCGTCTATCCTTTACTAAACAAACCTCCTAGATAAATACCTACACCTGAACCCCTACTCAAAGAGTTCCTAGGAAGCGTGTGCGAGTCAACATGGAGATTCTACTCCTCATTCCTCCACAAGACACCTGGTCCATCTCTTAGAAGATGGATCACAAGATGAGATTTCATGCTGCTAGTATAAGGGCAGAGCTTGAAGCATCCACACAAGCTCACCAACTAGGCCTCTTCCTAAAAAACACATGTATCTCTATAATAGTGAGATTGTCATAGCTTAAGGATCTCCCTGATATGCTTTGTAGCTAATGAATGATGAACCCTATGTCTCTCTACACGCTTCTCCATCGTCAGGGTTCTAAGATTTGTCCATGTTTCTCGAAATCCTTTCTCAATGTCCCCTATGTGGTGACTCTACCCTATCCTACTCCACATGAGAGGTCTCTTCCCTATGCTCATGATTGTTTCGAGGAGATGAATGAGCCTCCACTGATGTCTCCCTATCTTGTCTATCAACTCATCCTCCTAAGGACCCTCCACATAAATTGGCATTGACATCCTCAAGCATCTGTAAAATATGAGGTAGAATGGACGCTTCTGCCCTGATGTGGAGGTGGAAAGTATACATCTATTGGAAATAACCCGTCATCATGTATGTGCCTCCTTCACAGACTAAGGTGAGAGTTAGTTCATCGTTCTAGGTTTTATTCTAGTTTTCTAAGTTTTCTATATTATACAATTATCGAATAGTGTGGTTTTCTAGATTTAGGAGAAAAATATTCTCCACTAGGTTAAGTGTTCATGTCTTGTGTTTTCCAGTGTGCCTAAGGGTCCAAGATTTTAACCCATGGTTCTCATACCAAGTGTGACACCCAAAAAAAAACATTCTAGGAACACATTAAAATCTTAAACACTTATCCCAAAAGTTGCGGCAATTTTTGTTTTGTTTTAAGTTATTTTTCTAAGTTATAAGGTTGCAAGGGCATCACCCCCTAATATACATTAAATTTATTTTCACCAATAATATCTACTTAACAAAGGATGGGCCAGGTCTAAGTTAAAATATTGAATATTCTTAATTTATCTCTAAGGATAAATAATTAACATTCAACTAGGAAGGTGCCATAATTTAATTTACTTGGTTTCTCCTCTTTAATTAAAATTTACACCCTAAAATATTTACCTTATATTTAGTTACTTTAGTTCCATAATCTTTATAAATTAAAAGTCCATTTCATTAATTTTCTATAACATACTAGGAACTAAGTTAATGGCCTTACACACTAAGGTTTTTAAATGTCCCCATTCACCAATCTACACATACCTTTAAATTTACTTAAAACACCCATTAAATTTATTTCCTACCAAAAAAAGTGGGGTTGATCCTCAACTCTCGAATCAAATCATTTGGCCACTAGATCTTAAGATTCCTAAACTAACACTAAAAATCCTTATGAATTCTTTATAAATCCTTTTCTTTACCCTATTCTCCTCATTTAGTCGATTTTCTTTTGTTTAATTTGCAGGTTAGAGAAAAATTGAATCCATGAGAGAAAAGAAGGAAAAAATTATGGAATAATTTATAAAATCAAGCTTGGTTTAGTCTAGGTTAAATATTTATCATTAAAATTTCTTTCATTCAAGGATTAAAGGGGTTTCCACTCCAAACGTGGAGTTATTAAAAATTTATCTGTATTTTGAGTTCTCTATTATTAGAAAACCCCACCTCCATTAATATATATTAGAGTTAGCACTTTTTATTATCCATTTGAAGTTTTCCTTTCTTGAACAATGAAATTATACCTTCATTTGTTTGCTTAGAGGTTTCCTCCTGATTTTTACAAGCTTAAATTTATTTTTAGACCAAGTTAATATTTAAAGGTATGAATTTATGTTTTTCTCTGTTAGTGACAGAACCACTTCCCAAAGCATGTTAGCTATCCTTGGACCACCGCCATGCACTGGGTGACGATTCACTGGCTGCCACCTTACCTGAGCGGTGGTTCTGAGACCATCGCCCTGTATAGAGTGGCAGTGTAATTTCTTATAAACGGAACCTTCAAATCTAATATTTTTCAAAATAAAAAACTCACTGGTGTGTTTAAAACTCATTCTAAACTTAAATTTATGTGTCTAAAGTTTCCAGTTGAAATATTTATCCCATATTTTCATTCCATAGTGAAATTTACTCATTTTAAATCATTTTCTATTTCAATAAGTAATAACTACAAGAATAAATTTTATTTTGTGTAACAAATTTTATTTCAAATCCAAGTTAGAAAAGTACTAAATCTACTTCTAATGTTGTTGTTTTCCTTACTACCAAATCCATTATTTCAACATTATAATTTACTCAAATTTGTTGCATCTTTCCATTTATTCTATAACTTCTTTATTAAAAAAAAAAACTACTACTAACAACTTTGATCCATATTCAAGGTTTCCAAGCCATGCACTATTAGTATTTTATAATTTCTATATTATTTCTTTTCTTTTCACAATCCTATAACTTCAAAAATCATAATAAACTTTCTTTTCCTTGAGCATAGCTTATTTATTTTAATGCAAAAACTTACTTTCTCATAGTACAAATTTGTAACTAAACTTTTAAACTTGATTTCCATTTTGGTTCATTAATTTACATACTTCCATTTGGGGAGAAGAAAAATTATACAATTCCTCAATGATATTCCTTCAAATAATAATAAAACTTACAATGCAACATTTCTTTTAAAAAATACAATATTACAAGTCTTCCACCTTAAGTGGGAATAACAAGAAGGTTTTCTCACAAGGAAAGATTTATTTTGGACATCAAAAATGCTCCAAGTTTCACATCACCAACAAGAGCTCCACCATGCTTCACTTGATCAACCAAAAAAATGGGGGGAGAGGCAACACTCTCCACCCAACCAATAATCCAATGAGGAGAAGAAGTTATCCTCCTCATTGGCCACATGAGCCCCAACCACAAAGCAATGAAAATGGATCCTACTCATAGAAAAAATACAAGCATCCACATCACAATACAAGGATTCAACAATCATACCAAAACACAATGAACACAACTAAAATCACAAGAAGGAAACCAACAAAATATATAAGAATTCAAAATGTAAAGCCAAAGGAGCAAGGATCTATGTGGAGATCACATATGCCTCCTAATGGGAATTAGGTGCCCACCTTAAATCCCTCCATTAAATATCTTAAAACCCCTACAAAAATATTATGCCTCCTTGAAGATTCTATTATGCCTCCCACATTCTCTTATGACTCCCTATTATCTCTTATTTCTCCCTCATAAAAAACCAAATAAGAAATGAAATAATTTATTTTCCAAGGTGGGGAACCCAACCCAAATCCCTCTAAAACATGAAACAAACTATTATTCCTCCTACATGTAAGATCCCCATAGCCCCCTCTTACACCACACCGAGGAAATCTACTCAATCACCCAACAAGAATACCAAAAATCTTAAAAACATACATATATACACAATATAAAAGAAAACATTTAACAAGAGGTTAGCTCCTATGTTTCCATGAGAGAGCTTGATCCAAGAGTCACACGCCAAGCTTTTTCAAGCCAAACAATTACCAACAATTTCCAACGAGATCCACAAGCACTCCAAAATCCTCCAACTCCAAAAATGCAAGATAAAAAAAGAAATGATGTAAACACCAAACAAGAAAAAGAAATTGAATAAATAGAAAGGGGAGAGAAGAGGGTGAGGTGGACCCATGTTGGATGCCACATCACTCATCCTCAATTACACCTCACAAGTCAAACCTCAACCCCGATGCAAATAAATTGGTTGGTGAGAGGAATGAAAACCTCTTACACACAAAATCTAAGCCTACACCCCCTACAAACAAACTTTAAAACCCATGTAAGAAAAGTGCAATAAATGTCAGTTTTGACTTGAAAAACACATAATGGGGTCTAGTTTGACCCCCAATCCATAAGTAGGGTTTGTATAGAAATTTAAGAGGTGGGACAAGATTAACTTGTCCCACAAGCCTCCAAAATTGGCCATTAAGGCCAAATCCGAATTTCCATGAAGAGGTAGAGTGTACAACACTCAAGGTCACAAGCACTCAACTTACAACACACAACCCAAAGAGGTATCTAATATAATAAATGACATATTTTTGTCCCATCTATAATTATTTTAGTAACATGATTAATTAAATTAATTGAGAGACTTAAACCCATCAAAGATAACAGGGAAAATACATGAAAATTTAAATAATTAATACAAGGAAAATACATCACTATAAAATCACATACTAAAATTAAATAAAGGAAACTAAATAAAAGAACAACACACAAACCCCTTGGTCACAATTGGAGGTAATCCCCCATGGGGACCCCCTAACAACAATTCAAACACACACACAACAAAATACATGTTTCCATGGTGACCATTGTTGAATTCATCTAGCATTCCAATGTGGTTGGTATCCAATCCCCCTTTGTTTGTTGTGATATGTTTACCTGCAAAACACATAATACCTCCTTCGGCCTCAAGACATATACGATAAAATATACAATATAAATCCACAATCATCTACATGTGAATTAAATAATTGTCTCAGAAAGTACCATTATTATTTTCAATTTCTAATAACATCTCAATTCTACATTTCATCAATATCAATAGGATCACAAGATTAGTTCAATTGTTAAGGTCTACTCAATATGACGAAAATATCGCATGTCAGAAATATATAACTATGTCAACAACATATCATCATCAATATAAAATGTCTCTAGTAAACCACACACATCATACTATGAATCGAAATCCAACAATAGTCTCAGTATCTCTATCATCTAACATCTTGCTAAGTAAAAATGATACAAAATATCCATAAGTATAGTCAACAATATCAAAATCAACAGTAATAAATGTCAAATGGAAGTGGGCACTACAATACATATATACATACATACATACATACATATACACACACACACACAAAATATATATATATATATATATATATATATATATATATATATATGTATGTATGTATGTATGTATGTATGTGTATGTATGTATGTATGTATGTATGTATGTATGTATGTATGTATAATTGAAGACATATTTAGAATAGTATACAATTTTTGAACAAGCATATTTTTGGATGGAGGGTCGCGGTCCGACAACGCACCCCTCCCCAAACCCTCGGCGTAAACTCCATAGGAGGCCTGGGCACATCCTACACTTGCCATGGGAAACCCCAATATCCTTAAATCACGCTCCCCTCTCTCCCACGGAGCGCAAAAACTTTCTATGACCTCTCTTCCTCCTCCCTTCCTCGTACCTTTCAAATTTCAACCTCCTTGTGCAAGAGATCCGCCCCCTTACTTCTAAACTTATTAAAAAATATACCCCTTTCATGTCCGCCACCCTTAAACAAGTGGCATACAAAATAATTATTAATACAATAAAACTCTCATCCCTTTCTCTTCCATGGTGTTGAGCAATGCAAAGGGAGAGAAGAAAATGGGGATAAAATATGTTTGAAAAAAATAACATATTAGCAAAATAAATTAAATATTTACTTTAGACTTGACTAGGATTCTTTTTAAAAACCTAGATCTTGTGACAAGAGTCAATCGATCCGGGTGCCATTATCTAATCCTCCTAACTTTAATATTTTTGTAATAGTGGTGAAAAAAAAAGTAACTGAAATCATGGGGGCTATATAGCTAATTATGTTATATGCTTATATCTGAAATTTGTGTTGATAGGTGGGCATGGGATTCATTTGGATAGCTTAAATGGAATCACATGATGCTTCATTAATAATACCTTAGCAAAAAATTTCTTTTTAACAAGAAAAAAATAAGGTAATTATTAGAACAAGTAATTAAGATGTATCAAACCTAATATAATACCATGCCACTTAATTCTAATGTGACCATTGAGTGTTTACTTTTTTGAAATGGAAAAATAAGATTAGAACTATCTTAAATTCTTTAACGAAATAATTTATGACCCATGGTTGACGTCAAACCCAAAGCATTAGCCATGGTTTTCTGAAACCTTGACTATATTAAAAAAATTAATATTATCGTTAATATTTTTCCATGATGGATTAGAAAATAGGACTAATAATGAATAATTCCTTTTTAAAACACATGAGACTAAATCAGAAAAAAATTGCATTAGGACCTAATTATGTCATTTTATCATGAGTTTGTTTTTGTTAAATTTTGGGGCTTTAGAATTGGTATCGAGCTTGAGTTCCAACAAAATTTGTCTTGGGAATGATTGAATATGAAACACTAAGTTTGATTTAGTATGTTTTCACATTTAACAAAAACATTTCCACTAAAATTATTTGTATTCCTTCTTTTTAGTCAAATGTCCTCGTGAGACGCTATAACACGTCACACCTAACATAACTACTTGGATTAGTGTTCCTAATCACTAGATGTGTTTTATGATTAATTAAAAGATTAGATGAAGCAATTTGAGAAAATTAACCTCAACGGGTTATTGGAACACAATTTCATATGAATTTTCTATTTTAAAACACGTTGCAAAAGTAAGGAAAAACCATTCAAAAATTGTGTTCTTGATGGATTTTAGACGTTCATAATAAAGGTTGTTTACGTTTATCTTGTTCTTTAGTGACATGGGATGTCACAAAAATGTTTGAACCAAATTTATCGCATCATTTGATCCTTTAGTTGAAAGCAATTTGAACCTAGTTGAACATTTTGTTACATGGGTTAAGAACTAAAAAAGTAAGAAATTCGTTTTTATTTGAACCCTTTGTTTAGGGATTCATGGTGAGAACCTAAAATATACCACTTCTAACCTCTATTATTCATCCATGTAAATTCATTAAAACCATTGGTTTTGAGAAATCGGCGTTGGGATCTATTTTTTCAAGTGTTTTTGGAGGCCTCGGTCGTGTTGTAACAAAGCAAACTAGTTCAATCACAATAA
This sequence comes from Taxus wallichiana var. yunnanensis, assembly GCA_018340775.1. Classification (NCBI taxonomy): domain Eukaryota; kingdom Viridiplantae; phylum Streptophyta; class Pinopsida; order Cupressales; family Taxaceae; genus Taxus; species Taxus wallichiana. The sequence goes on from CM031241.1 coordinate 237,146,724, forward strand.
CCAACCCTAGAAAATAGGTCACAATTTGAGCTTTGGTTATCAGAATTATATTATGTCAATTTCATTAGACTGTCTATATATAGTGGAATTTATGAGATTTGAGAACACAAGTATTAGAGTCTTGGATGCTTGTATTCGAAACCCATTTTGTATCCACTTTTTCTACTATTGTTAAAGTAAAATAGCCAGAAAAAAATTAATAGTTGGCCCTAGGAAGGTGCTTAAAGTTAGAGATCTATTTGCCAATTAATTTTTTTCAACATCTTATTGGATTCCTTATATAATAAATAATTGTCTATGTGTGTTTATTTTACCATTTAGGTAATTGGTAATTGTGTTGACAGTCTATTTTGTATCCATTTAGGCAAGATCAGACAATGTGAAAGCTAAGTCCCAATGACCTGTTTGTTGTTTCAGGAAACACTTGGAGGGTGAAAATTTTTATAATGTGGTTATCATGATGTGTTATGTACATGTTCTTTGTTGAATTACATGACCTACATGATTTATATGCTAAGAGGCATTTTTGGATGATAAATGGTTTGGTATAGTTTGGTCATTTTGGACACCATAAGCAGTCTTGGTTGTTTTGAAAATAATTAGTAATTTGATATGGGTGTGTAAAATTGTTCCTTACATCTAAGGTGTTTTATTTGGTGTTTGGATAGATTGATATTTTCCCAATTGATTTGATTTGTTATCTTGGGACACTCTCTTGCAGTATTAAAAACATAAATTTTAAATCTAACAAAACCCATTCGGGATGGACGTGAAATAAATAATTGTACCTTGTTGTAAAGAAACCTAATTAAGGAAAATGGTCTTGCATGTCTTAAAATTTTCATTACTGTGAATTATAATAATTTCTACTCCTCGTTTATGTGTTACCAATCTCAATTTTAAAACCCTCTTTGTGATAAAATTTTCCAAAGTTGCCTTATAACATTGCTTTTCCTTTTGAATGTGTATGTTAACTTAAAATTCTCTAACTTTCCTCTAATCAATAAATGATAAGGCATAAATAAATTTGTGTACCTCTTTATATAGGATGATTTTTAGCGAAGCCATATTTCATTGTTAATTTATCCATTTTTAGTTAACTAAAAACCCCTTCATCTTTTGGAGGAAATCTTTGGGTTTTGCAAATTAATTTTTTTTGAATTCCTTGATATAACATTTTAAAATATCCTAGTAATGTTATATTTGTTTATAACCCTTCTTGAGCTCAACAAGGCCATTTTTATATTATGCTCTCTTATCAGTATTGTCATGTGAGACATTACTATGGAACTTCATTGAACATTTTTGTAATTGAAGGTACAGTCATGACAATAACCCTTCTCGAATTGGTCAGAGAAATTATAAATATTTCTATTTATGACACCTAATACTTATGTGTATAAATTGTGGAAATACCCTCTCACTCTTACCTTACCTTTTAGAAAAATAATGATTATGCAAAAAGAAACATTCTCTCATTCTCTCTCTCTCTCTTAGTAAAAAGACAAATGAATTAGTGTCAATCGATCTCTTAGTGGGGTGACACGGTATACCAACATTAGTGGTGGTGCTTGGAATTGTAATTAATCTAGTGTAATAATGATAAATACAATAATTCATAACCCAAAAAAATTATATCTATAAGTACATTTATGTACTTGTACCTTATAACCAAGAATAAAATCAAGTAATTATATGTAATTGGGAACTCATAGGATATATATTTGAACAACCTTAGCTAAAAGATAGTATCATCATTAGTTACCCACTTAAAATATAAATTTGATGGTTGTTGTGTGATATTCAGCTAATCTTTGTTACACATTAAATTTTTGGCCTTATGTAATTAACTTACGCATTGTATTATCATTCCTAGATTCTACATGAGAAAGTAATGTGAATAATATAGGATTGCAATTGTCTCGCAAGTTTGATATTCCTTTGGTTAGTTGACTCTTAAGAGACTATGGTATAATATTTTGACTTGGACGACTCTAATTAACTTATTAATATAAAAATGGTTTGAAACCTATTACGAATACTAAAAACCAACAAATTTCTATTCATCCCACCCACATTGAGTAACGAAATCCTTTGATATTACTGTAAATCCTAGCTTAGAAATATGAATTTGGATTTAGATAGAGAGCTATATTGTTTTGGAATAATCTTATAAACTCGACCCCATTGTTTTTACCACTCAGTAGGGAGGAAAAATTGATTTCCTTTACTTAAAATTGGATTCACCACTATAGTTTTGTGTGTGTGTGTGTGTATATATAGACACACACACACACACACATCCTTTGACCTAATGGGTTGTTGGTGACCTAGATTATTGTTGAGTTAAAATTTATATAGGTTATATATTTTGATTAAATTTAGGCTTTAGATTTCCTCAACAATATATGTCATTATTGATTAAAATTCCATGATGATTAGAGATGATGACATTATGATGATTTATATTTTATAGATTAATTTGTTATATGGAAATTACTGATAATTATGGTTATGAGTTACATATTTTTGAAATTCGATCATGCTTGTATGTATCATTGCTATATATGTGGTCAAATTTTATTTAACTTATATAATATATTAATTTTTTGATATGATCTATATGCATATTTTAATGTGTCGAGAATATTTTAGTTTTTCCTTGAGCGTGCAAGATTTATAGTTTACACGAGTTGGTGAACATGGTACTTAGTGGTAGAACTACTAAAGATTCCTAAGTCATCTTGACAAACCCTTTCTCTCACCTTGTTTCACTTTGCCAAATTTTTGTAATTGTGGAATTTGGTTGACTTTTACATATGAGTCTAATTTGTTCATGTTGTTATCATCCTAACTTTAAGCACCATGGTAAAAATTAAACTTTCTTCATTTCTCACATAATTAGGATTATTTGTGCTAATGTGGTAATTTTGGGATGACTTGTGTTATGTGGTATTTTAGAGTCTTTAAACTATTTAGGGATGTCTTGGGATCTGCTAAGAAAATTGTTGGGGACTAGACCTCACATTGATTTTATCATTCAACTCACAAATCCCTAATTTTACCTTTAAGGGCATTTTTTAAGGCTTGGATTAAAAGCTAAGGGTCTCCTTTACCTTAAAAATTGTCCATGGGACCTAACCCAGGGGTAGGGAGATATTTTTGTGAACACAGAAAACCAAATACTCTCTCCAACCTCTCACAAGTCGCCATATAAATCTATTTGCCTTGTCTCACTAGGGTGACCTTTGCATTTTTGTGGGATTTAGGGGCTAATTTTGATTGTTTCCCCTTTGAATTTATTTCTTTTTGACAACATGGAAAGTGAATTTGGTGACATGCAAAATTTTCTTAATTGTAAGGGTGACACATGTAAACCTTCCATGGGTTTGTGGGGTGGAGAATTTTCTTATATCTTGTTTAAATTTTGATGTTTATTGGATTTTGGTGGAGAAATTTGGAGGGGAGATTTAAGACCTTCAGGAGTTAAGAAAAAATAGCAATGCGAAGTAGGTCTCACGCCTCATTTTATTTTATTTTAGAAACTTGTTTGCATGTGTGTGGATGTTATGGTTTGTAATGTTTTTAATATGTGGGATGGTTTTTAATTTTATTGTTCTTTATTTTTTTCCTTTGTTTTGAAATTTGTACCTTGCTTTTATTTTCTTCTCCACTAAAATGCGGTGTGGATTTGGAAGGGAATTTGGGAATGGGAGGGGAATCTCATTTTCATGTCTTCTTCGGGAAGACATGAATATTTAATTATCACAACCATCCTTGGGGGAAGCAGGAGGTATTCCCATTTTTTTGGGAAGCCCCTCCTATTATTTCATAGGAATCTTGCAAGGCTTGAAAAGACCTTATAATGGGAGATAATGGAGGTATAAGGGTTTTGACTTTGTGATGGTTCTTGGAGATACTACTTTGAAAATATTTTGGTCCTATTAATATTGTATTTATTACATTATGTGATCCTCCTCTCATCTTCCCATTGTCATGGTTTCTTGGCTTTTTAGTAGGTTTCATCCTTTTTTTAGTTCTCTTTCTTGTCTTCTTTTGGTCATTCTTGTTTCAGGAAATCATGAATTTTTTCACCTTGGAATATTTTTATAGCATGCTACATCTATTCAATCTATTGTGTTTGGAACACAATTAATGTCAAGATTGGAGTTGCTTCTAGATTTTATTTGAAAGATTGATTAGTTTGGAGAGATGCCAAAAAATTGTGGCATGTTGTCCCCATATTTGGGAGGATTTTTATACTTGCATTTTAGTAACTGATTTTATTTTTATTAGGAGTTGCTGATATGTTTCCCTCTCTTAAAATGAAAACTATAAAGTTGTGGGCATTGCGATTTGGAAATTTTTATTCATTTGTAATGTATTGGATACATAAAAGGATTGTTGTCATGTTGATATTTATTATCTCATTTATTTACCTAAAAGTGTTTCCTCCTTTTGTAACTTATAAAAATTATTTTGAAAAATATATATTGAGTTGTAATTGATTTTTACTCTTATTTTATAAGAATAATTTATTGTGAACAAAAAATGAAACAATTTTAATCATTATTCTATTTTTATGAGTTTTTAATACAACGAAAGGATTTTTTCATTTGCATTTCTTAATGTATCACATGAAATCGTAAAGTGAAACATGGTAATTTAAGTTTTGCATTAGTTAGAAAGGTTTTTTTCAAATTATGATAAGTATTATAAATCTTGTTTTAAGCAATAAAGATTGGATTAAATCATTTAAGGGACAAAATGATATTATATCAAAACTTATATATTATGAGGTTTTGTATAAAAAAAAGAAAAAGGGAATGATTGTTAAATTTAAGTAAACTTCCCATCTTTTAGAAAATTTTATTAATTTCTACTCAAATATGAACAGTGCATATATGTGTGTATGTATTTTTCTGAATTGAAAACATATTTAAAAATACATATACTTGTTTCATAAGCATACATGTGGATTGAGGGGCCGTAGCTTGGGTGCACACTCCTCTCCCAAACACTCAACGTAGAATCCATTGGTGGTTTGGGCACAACCCACACCACCATGGCCGACCCCCTCTACCCTTAACTAACGATGCCCTCTCTCCCATGTAGTGCCACAACGAGCCATTTCCTCCTTTTGCCTTCTACCTCGTACCTTACACATTTAAACCACCTCCTAGCTCAAATAAACCCCCATAATTCTATACTTGCATCCCCCCTTAGGTTAAACCTAAAAATAAATGTGTTCCTTTCATGGCTAGAAAACTGGAACAAGTAGCATACAAACAAAAAAATTGTTAATACACTAAAACACTAATCCATATATCTTCCATTTACTCGACTTGTGAAAAGGGAGAGAATAATATGAGGAGAAAATAGGTTGGAAAAAATTAACAATATAAAAATAAATATAATCTTGACTTTAGAGTGGACTAGTGCTTCTTAGTAAAAACATAGATCTTGTGGCTGAGAGTCAATCAATCCAAGCACCAGTATTTGACCCTCCTAACTTTAATATTTTGGTGGGAGTTAATGTAGTGGTAAAATAAATTTAACTGATTTTTTTTGTGGGATATGTGTAATGGCCACTTGTCTTCAACACTAAATGAACCATGTTATCAATTTCGAATTGATTATAATATCAAACCTTGTTGCTACATTCTAGTTAGCATAAAAATAAATGCATGAGACATCGTGATTACTATTGTGTTTTGGCTATCATTTTGATCACATGTCATACTATGGACCCTGTTGGATATTTAAGGATAAGATAATTGGATCGAATGGTTTCCTGGTTATAATTGATTGTGATATAATTACTCTTCGATATTGTATTATTTAGTGTATCTCTGTGACTGGACACATAGACACTATTATGCATTATTACCAACAGATATTAATAGACAAATAAATTTAACTCATTGTATAAGGAAATAAAGGATATACATTACTGTAGCTGAACTGATTAACTTTTGATAGACATTCAGTATGGAAGATAATGATGTGTTGTCAACTTAGATATATATTGATATTTTGAATGTTCTTTGTATTGATTTTATTAGGATGGTCAAAGTAATTTTGTATTTTTGTTGATATTGAAGGATTGATGAAATGATGAACGAGTGAAAGTATTTATTAAATTAGATGAATTAGTTTGTTATGATCTTAATTACAAATTGATGTATAAACGAAATCGAAATATTGGAAATTGAGAGTAATTGTTGAATCACTTGGTTTTACCAATAGTATTTATGAAATTTGACATTGAAATTGATATTTAGATATAAGAATTTTTTTATGATTTTGATATCACTAATATGCTCCTTTGTTAGCATTTATTTTACATTGTATTCAGTTTCCATTGTATTCGGTTGGAGTTGTTTGAACCACCATAATTGTTTCTCTCTCCTATTTATCTTTGCCCCTTCATGGGTGATAAATGTAATGAAGATTATGTGATTATTTTCTATTTATCCATGTTAGTCAAGATGTGAAGGATTTTTATGTTTCTATTCTCTGTCTACCAGATCTAACATTGGTATCAGAGCGGGGGATGTATCTAAAGGATGCAGAAGCATGAGAGGATGCAGTGACTAGAAGAAATAAAAGCACCAAGATGCCAAGGAGGATGGTAGATCAGTTTAATCTCATCCGTTTCTGAACTAGGTTAAGCATTTGTTTTTATCTGAGAGGTAGAGAAGAATTATTCTAAGCGCTAAGATCAAAGGAGGGAAAACTCAGAATCGCTGCAGCAGGAGCATCCACGGATGCATTTCGCCATAACATTTTTGTTTTTGTTTTTGTCTTCTTTGATGTTGACTGTGGCATTTTTGACGTCTAAAATGACTGAAAATGACTAAACGCTTTTGAACAAATCTGCATTGCAATAGAGTAAGGATCACGAATAGGCTCCTGTTCTCAAACCTCCTATACTACATTCTGGGACTCGGTGACTGCGTAGGAAGAAGGAGGAGCACATCATATCCAAATAGCAAAGAAGGGATCGATATTACAAATAGAATGTGTAGTGGTGTATCACATTTATGGTATGTAACTGCATTTAATAACTACCCAACAAATCATGTCAATTTTTATACCAAATATGAGAAATTACAAGTATGCAAGCAAAGTGTTTGACATAATGTCTGACAGATATGTTGTCCATATGTGTCTTAATGAGCCTCTAGTTCTCTTTCATCAAATGCAATTGGAATAATTGAATCCCGATTTTGTTGCTGTGATGAGCATGTTTTCAGAATACACTCCATTTGGAACTTTGGAACAATGTAGTTTCCTTTGTCAGTTTATCAATATTCCTATGACTAATTCTCTACTTGATGTGTATTCAAACTTTTCTAAGATAGAATTTGCATTAAAAGTGTTTAATCAAATGTATACAAGAGATGTGATTTAATGGAGTAGTATGGTGGTTATGTGTGCCAAACATGGAGGTACAAGTAACATGTCTTGCAGAATCCAATGTGAAGTGATGTACAAATGTTTCTTGTTAGCCTTACGGGTGCTGAAGCACATTGAGATGAACAAGGAATATATTTGCAATAAGGAGGAAAAAGGAAAGGACTATAGCATGGATCCAGGTGACTCGATGAGATCATTTATGGATTTATTGGATAATAAAAGTTTGGTTGTTGATGTCCACCGGAAGGGTATTGTTTTCAAGAACACACGAGGCTTGATGGAGAGTGCTCAAAAGTCTAAGGTGGAAAAGGCCAATGAAAAGAATCATCTCGATTAGTTTTAAGCACGATGTGTAAAGAAAAAAGAAAGCTATGAAAGAAAAATTACCATGAGGGAAGAATGTCCAGTTCACCGCCCTACCGAGAAAATAGTTGAACCTACACAGATAGAAGTTGCTTAGATTCTAAAGATTTCAAATAAGAGAGTGAAGAAGTTGTTGATGAGATTGGCTTCACATCATCTCTAGTCTGTAAGTAAGTAGCAACAGGGGGATGGAGGAAAATGGAGGTGGAGGAAATCCAACGAAATCTTACAAGCTGCAAGTGACGAGGCAGTCGATAGATATTGTGGTGAATAAGGCATTGAGGACCATTCCTCAATTTTTGTTTGTTTATTTTAGTTTTGTGTTGGTTGTTTTGTTGTTTTTCAATAAACTGCAGATGTTGCATAGTTTCCTATTTGGGACATGTTGATGACGAATCACAGCACCCCTTAATGTCTACAAATTGATGGGTTGAGACTCTCAGTGTGATTACATAACATGGAACTTTTCCCAAGTGTGGGACCTTGCGAAATCGGAAAAGCTCTGGATGAAGGCCGGTTCCTATTCCTCTATTCGAGATGCACACATAAAAATGCGAGAGGGTTTACTAAAAACCTAAACCAAATTTCCAAGGAGACAGGGGTAAGAAGATGCATAAAATAAAACCTAAACTAACAAAGGTGATGCATCGAGGAATAAAGAAAACCTATCTTGCCAATAAACACAAACCATTTAAAATGCAATGCAAGATCATGCCTGAGATAACAAAATTTGCGGTGAAAGATCAAGAGGATGTAAATGAACATAGAGAGGGTTAAGAATAATCCATAGACATGCGTTATTTTCTCTAAATATTGATACAATACACTACAAAATGCCAAGAGGCAAAGTTGCATTACAGTTTTAGATGGGAGATTTGAACTCCACAAATTCACCTGCCAAAGAGAAAAAGGGAGGGGAAAAACAAGAATGTCCAAGCTTTAGAAAGAATCCCCTCCTTACAATTTATAGGAAGAATGAGAGAGAAAAGAGAGAGAGGGATTACATATCTACCCCAACCACCTCCGAGGTTCCATTTAATTCATCTCATTATGGTGGTAGGTGAGAACCTTAGCAAACCCAAAAATGGTGAAGCTGTATTTTACACTTCTAAAGGACTTGTTCTCACCAAATTAAGCTTTCCGAAAATTCCAACCTTGCATGAATCCAAGCTCCCTGTGAAAAGTTATGGCCATTTGAATATTTGGGTAAGGGTTTGCTTCCTATCGGGTTCAGAGTGTCAGCGCTCAAAATGTTACGCCTCCTGAAGATGCACCATGGCACATCCATCCTCACGTTAACATACTCTTAAATGCACCTTAAGCACTGAAAATTTGGTGTGACCACCTCCTGATTTGTGCCAGGGGCGCAACTTTTTCTGTGTCAGTACCTCCTGTTCTGCGCCTCCAACCTACGCCAGGGTGTAACTTTTTGGTGTCGACCTCCTCGATTTGCGCCGGGGCACAAATTTTTGGTATCAAGCACCTCCTTATTTGCACTAGGGGTGAAACTTTTTCAATGTTAGCACCTCACATTCTGCGTCTTCAACCTACGCCGGGCATAACTTTTCGGTGTCAAGCACTTCCCGATTTGCGCCATGGGCACAAATTTTTTGGTGTTAGCACCTCCTTTATTGCGCCCGGAGTGCAATTTTTTGATGTCAAGCACCTCCTATTCTATGCCTCCAACCTACGCTAGGGTGCAAATTTTTCGGTGTCTTTGATTTCCACATTCTTCTCGTTGTCTATATTTAGGGGGAAGATATATACAACAAGACCTCTAAATTTAAAAGTGTCGTGGGGAAAATAAAGGCCTTTGAAAGCAATGCATGGTACTCGCACTTGAGTTCATGGTAATCTTGTAAAACTACCAAGGTAAAATCCTCTTAGGTTCATGGTAATCCTATAACACCACAAAGGTAAAATCCTCTTGGTTCGTGGTAATCCTGTAAAACCACTGACGTGAACAGTTGGAAAGTGCTCATGTCCTTCTAGGTTTCTAGTCAACCTTAGAAAAAACATGTGGATCGAGACCATGTAGGCACATGCTCGTGTGAAGAACCTCTTTGCTTTATTCTCATTAGGGGGGGGACTCTCTATCTAGAAATGTATGTTTGTAAAAACAATATAATAAGGAGGGAATGTTAGCATTTATTTTACATTGTATTCGGTTTCCATTGTATTCGATTGGAGCTATTTGAACCATCGTAATTGTTTCTCTCTCCTATTTATCTTTTCCCCTTCATGGGTTATAAATGTAATGAATATTATGTGATTATTTTCTGTTTATCCCTGTCAGTCAAGATGTGAACGATTTTGTATATTTTTATTCTCTATCTACTAGATCTAACACTCACGAGGCCAAAAAGTTATTGTGTGATTTTGTAGGTAATTATTTCACAACAATAAACTACAGGGGGTCAAAGACCAACAACGAAGGAATGTGAGGTATTGGCAACTAGTAACCATGGCAACTTGTGTTTTGTTGTGTGTGTCTCTCTTGTTGTTAGGGGCTCCCCATGAGGGGGATTACCTCCAATTGTGACCAAGGAGTTTTGTGTGTTGTTCTTTTATTTTATTTCATTTATTTAATTTTAGTATGTGATTTTATAGTGATGTATTTTCCCTTTTATTAATTATTTAATTTGTGTCTAGATTAGTAAATTAATCATGTTACTAAACTAATTATGGATGGGACAAAAGAATTCATTTATTATATTAGATGGCTCTTTGGTTTATGTGTTTTATGTTAAGTGTATATGATCTTGAGTGTGGTACACTCTACCTCTCCTTGGAAATTCGGATTTGATCTTTAGGGCCCATTTTGGAGGCTTGTGGGACAAGTTAATCTTGTGCCAAACCTCTTAAATTATTAATCCAACCCTAAATATGGGTTGGGGGGTAAAAATTAGACCCCATTGAGTGTTTTGTAAGGTTAAAGGTGATATTTTATTTGCACTTTATTTCTTGTGTCTTAAATTTTTTCCTTTTGGGTGTGGGTTGAAGTGGTGTGTGTAAGAGGGTTGTCATACCTATCAACCACCCATTTATTATGCCTTGGGGGTTGAGGTTTGAATTTTTATGTGGAGTTGAGGATGAGTGATGTGGCATCATGCAGGGAGCCACCTCACCCTCCTCTTCCCTTTTCCTTTATATGCATGTTTAATTGTTGTTTTAGGGGTTAGTTACTCATTTTTCTTTTGGGGAGAATGCTTGGAATTTTGGGAGAGCTTGCTTGAGAATGGTGAATGGAACTTGGAGTGGATGGTGTTTTCTTAGGATTTTGGAAGGCTTGGATCTTGTTGTGTATTGACACTCTTCATTTGTAAGGTAGATCTTCACCCTTATTCCTACCTTGCTATTTTTGTTGTGCTCATATGTGTTGTTGATGATTGCTTATTTCTCATGACTTTGGGAAATAGATTTGATTCTTAGGTTGTGGGAGAAATGGAAATGGGGGTAAAAATTGAGGGAGGCATAAGAGAAATGTAATGGGTATATTTTAGGAGGGAGTTGGGTTGGGATGTCCACCTTGTTGATAAATATGAATTGTGTTTATCTTATTTTCTTGAGGGAGGCATAAGAGTGTTGTATCTTTTTGGAGGGAGGTGTAAGAGTTTTGCGTGTATTTTGATGGAGTATTTGGAGGCTTGTAGGTGGATACCCAAGTCCTTGGGAGGAATAAGAAGAACTCCATGTTCCTTTCTCCTCCATGGCTTTAGTATGAAGCCTTTTTATTTGATAGTTTTTGTGTTGTTGCCAAATTGGTATTGTGTTATTTCAATGTTTATCTGGATTGAATGTGTGTGTGTGGAAGCTATTATTGAGTTTCCATGGTTTTCTAAATATCCCTCATTGCTTCCTTGTTGGGGCTTGGGGGCCAATGAGGAAGAAGGATTCTCTCCCTCATTGGATATTTTGGTTGGGTGGAGAGTGTTGCCTACTCCCCATTTTTGTTGTGTGCTTGGCTTGATGAAGATGGTGAGCTCAATGGAGAAGGTGCTCTTGTTGGAGAAAGGCTTGTAGAGTTGCATCTTGTGCTATTATGATCCTACTACTTGTAAATTGTATCAATAGTTATTGAATGTAATCTCATTCATCCTTGGAAATGGCTTATTTTAATCTACATTATTTCATGTGAATATGAGCCTTGCAAAGATCTTGTAAATGGAATTAAGTTCTCACAACTAAATTTTTTTGATTATGGGTTGCATAGCAAATTGGTTTATTTTTAAAAGCTAGTGATTTTGGATGAGAACTAAAGGTTGATTATTTGCTTTATTGAAAATCATTTTTAATTGACTATTGAAATAAGTTTCATTAAGAGTGATTTGTTTTCCTATATCCAATTAGATGTATAAAAGGATTAGATAAAATTGATTTATTAATATAATTCCTTCTTGTTGCAATAGGCGTTGTCTTAAGTAAATGAATGAATCAGAAGAAATTATACACTTGAAATAGTTATCAAGGGAAACTAAAAGCGATAAGTTATTTAAGTTTGACATTCCTTTAATTTCTCCAAAGGATTTAGCATATTTAAAGAAGCAGTCTACATATAAGTTTGTTCATATAGGTTGTGTGCAGATCGGGATAACCCCATTGTTTAGACAAGGCCTGAATGCTTCAGTTTTATGTTGTTTGCTTGACACCCATCATGAGAGCTTTAAATACTGCCTGTTAGCTTCTTTCTAGAGACAAGTCTTAGCAATGGACCAATACATTTTAATGTTTTTCCAAATTATCCTGTGTCCATACAAACCGATAATTTGTTGGATCAAGTGCTTAAGCTCCATCTTGCAAACCACGGGTCTCAACATGAAGCCAGGGTCTTCCCCTCTTGCTATTTTTTATAGGATAATCTTTAGATTAACTAATACTGCACATCCTGCCATTAAGCATGGTCCCTCCCAAGGGAGTAGTGTTGTTATGCATGCAAGTTTGACAGCCCAGAAGATTGAACCAGAGGTTGTCAGTTGGGATAAAATCCGAGTACCTAGAGAATGGACAATTTCCACTAAGTGTGTCTCTGCAGCCACTTCATCTGTCCATTCATTCGCCTCCAAGGTCATAGAAGATAAAGGCAAGGCTACTATTTCATTTAGAAAATCTAGTTCTTATAAGCCTAGACTATCTACATCTTCTTCCTCTCAATCTTTCATATCAGAAAGAGGAAAAAGTCCTGAACATGAAGTTCCTCCATGTAGCCATCCATCTCTTGTTCACGATCCCAACACTGATTGTTTATGGTGTGAACACTGCCAAGTCTTAGTCCAGCAAAAATATATTCCCAAGAATGGTCCACATATAAGTATGAATAGTTGTTCCCGTGTTCCTATTATCAGACTTTAGCACAAGCCAGATCTGTGCTTCACAGAGCAAAAGTATCAATGGATTCCAAAGAAGCAACGTCTTCTCAAGATGACAACACAAATTTTCTAGTCGCCAAAGACTTTGAAGTCTACACGGAGGATCGGCAACAACACCGACAGTATTGGTATCAACGACAGTTGGATTCAAAGATTGAACAATTTGAGTCTGCAAGAATGCTCAACTGGAACAACAGAGCTACCAAAGCCATTCATGATCAAGTTCTCTCCCAGAATGAAAAAACTCAAACGTATGCAAGATACGTTGAAAGCTATTGACCTCAACAACAGGGAGACATTCATTCTGCTATTGCTTTATTAAATAAAAAGGTAGATAGTTTATCTACTAATGTTAATTCTTTGTCTTCTAATTTAGAGCAAGTTCCTGATAAAGTCAGTAACAGTCCTCCAGTTGCATATACAAGATTCTATACATGTTGTTTCTGAAGGAACTGAAAAGAAGGTTATTGACAGTATTCAGACTGTCAATAATAAAGTAAATGAGTTATGTTTTTCTGTTTCTAAGCTTGAACAAAATTTCCTGCTCTAACTACTGCTGTAAATAAAATAGAAAGCTCGCAGTCCGACAAGAGCAGTATATCTTCGAGTTCCCAAGGACCCAGTCCTGATTGGTCCAAAGCAATTACTTGGGCTCAGGTTGCTGCAATGAAATTGCCTTTCAGTCAACAGAAAGATGGCGATAAGAAAATTGGCATGGCAAGATTAACAGAAGAAGCTGCTGAAAGCTTCATGGATACGGGAGAAAGTTCTACACCTCCTCTACAAGGTACTATAAGAACTCTGAATTTTCAGCCAAACTTTTATAAGATTGAATGTAAATCTGCTGATGAAATCAGAGAAATGGTACATGGCATGATCGGTGGGCCAACACTCAAGTCTTACAATTTGGCAAACATGATAAGGATATTGCTGGCATCCTCAAAGAATGGTGGGACACCATTCTTACCCGCATGAAAGACCAGATCATTAATGGCCAAGGCGAGGAAGGAACTGAATGTGTTGGTGGTGGAATGGATAGTTTAATAGCCGCCATAATCGTAGAATTCATTGGAACAGTTGAAGATGAAAAACAACTAAGTACTCTTGAGTTTCTAAGAGCTCAACTCTGTGATATGTCTAAAGTCAAAGAGTATCAATGCTACATGCAGAAGCTACTTTATAATTCAGGTACTCCTTTTAATTCCACCATGAAACTTAGATATGTTGAGTCTTTCCCATCCTATTTTTCTAATGAATATAAAAAAGCCATGCATGGTTACACTGATGCTGATTTAACTTTTGGAAAAATTAATCAGATTATAACTGAAACTAATCAGCATCTATGTCTTGAGAAAAAAGCCCGAAAAGAGGCTATTAGAGCTGAGAAACTTTTAGGAGTTAAGTTTTGTTCTGCCCAAATAGACAATCAATTTGGTTGTCCTACTCCTAGTTTCTCTCAGCATAAAAAATATAAGAAGCATTATAAACGCTTCAAAAATCTAGGAACCCTACCAAATGCACAGATTGTGCCTCAAAGCCTTTCAAGCCCCGAAGAATATTTTTTCGAAAGAAAAAGTATTTCCCTAAATCTAAAAACATTGAATGTTTTATATGTAAGGGAAATCACTATAGTCGGGATTGTCCTAAGAAAGGTCACAAGGCCTCTGTAAAGGCCAAAGTTAATTTTGTACAGGAGCATCTTCTTGATGAAGATACCTATGTGTTCATTTCTACTACCGAAAGCTATGAATCAGACATTGAGTTCTCTGAACCCACTATTGCTGCTAATCAATTAACAGAGTCTTCCACAGAAAATGAATATTCTGACTCTGATCAAGGATATGATTCATTGCCAAGTTTCCATTGCAATATGATCAGAAGTTCTTATGAACACCCTTTCATTGCTCCTAGTTCCATTGTGCTCAAACAGAAGCTAGACAGACTCAAACAAGATCTAGCTACGTGTCCCCCACACATGGTCAATCGCTACTATTCTCTGCAATCTCAAATTTATGAGTTGAAGAATCAGTTGGATGCTAAGATCCAACAAGAAAAAAATGAAGATATTCAACTTGCTTCTCAAAAGACGCCTTCTCCTGAGACTTCTTTTGCTCCTTATCAGTTTTCTCTTCCCTCCGATAGAGGTCGTCGGACGAAGCCATCCTTCTTCTAGTTTTGGTCGTGGTCGTGGATCTGGACCTTGACATTTTCCTTTCTTATTCCTGAAGAAGAAGAACATAGAGAAGAAAGCATGAGTATGACCAGAGCTGCTGCTTCACAACAACCACAACAAGCTATCTCCAATCTAGTCCTGCTCCAGGAACACCTGAAAGAAGATTTTGGAGACAAGCACATTTATCTCTTCTTGAATGAGCTATTCAGAAAGCCACTGAAGAATTTCAGTCTCTGCTCCAAGAAGAAGAATCAGCCACCAATGCTGATAATACTGAAGAAAGTGTCGATAGGCTGATCATGGAGAAATCCTATGAACAATATGAAGCATAACATCAGGCAAAAGTAAGTACAGTCAGAACTTCTTGTAATCCGTTTTGCAAAGTCCAAATATGCATTCCAAATATGAAGCCATATTCTCTAGACGCAATGATAGATACTGGTGCAGAAATCAGTCTATTAAAAGAAAAAGCTATTCCTAGAGATTGTTGGGTTTCTGATTTCCTGCAAGTAAGTTTTGATTCCAAAAGAGTAATTTCTAAGTGTTCTGCCCATATTCCAGTACAATTAGGGAAAGTACAGACTGTGTTTAAAGTTCATCAGTTTGACCTCCTACATTATGATATGTTACTTGGGTCAGATAATTTGAACAATCATATGCCCTATACTATTTGTGAAAATGAGATCCGATTTCCACAAGGATCTATTCCTAGACTCTAGTCATACCAGTCTATTGTGCCCTCAGCACCTAAGCCACATAAAGCTTCTAATCTTGACTGGTTACATAAATCCATCTCTATGAATACCTCTGTTATTGATGCCCTCATCAATAAGATCAAAGATGATTGTTCTTCTGACAATCCCCATGCTTTTGTTCATAGAAAGAAACATTATTGTCAGCTAGAATTTCAGACCACCACTCCTCCGAAATTCAAAGCACATCATATAGGCATGTCTCCCTCTGAAAGAATTGAATGCCAAGCAGAAATTGAAAATCTGCTTAAAGGAGGATTTATTCAAGCATCCAAGTCCCCCTGGACATGTCCTGCTTTTTATGTCAATAAAAGGAGTGAACAAGTTAGAGGTAAAAAGAGATTAGTTGTGAACTATAAACCTCTCAATAAGTATATCCTGCTGTACAGCACCCAATTCCAAGCCGAGATGATTTGTTGACTCGGATCAATGGCAGCAAGGTTTATAGTAAGTTTGATTTAAAATCAGGTTTCTAGCAGATCTTCTTAAATTCAGAAGATACTTATAAGACTGCATTTAGTATTCCTGGTGGCCAGTATGAATGGACAGTTTTACATTTGGCTTGAAAGCGCACCATCCATTTTTCAGAAGAAAATGGATCAAATTTTTGGTCACTTGTCCAAATTCTTAATTGTTTATATAGATGATATTATGATATTTTCTCATAATACTAAAGATCATTTGGAGCATTTAGAACAGTTTTATAAAACAGTGTATGCCAATGGACTCTGTCTTAGTCCTACTAAAATGGAAACATTCAAAGATACAATTCAGTTTTTGGGCATTACCATTAAAGACGGAGCCATACTTTTGCAAGAGCACATTGTCTCAAAAATCAGCTTATTTCTGATGAAATAACAGATAAGACACAATTACAAAGATTTTTGGGTTGTGTTAATTATATTGCAGGTTTCTATAAGAATGTTGCTGCAGATAGGTTGCTGCTCAATAAAAGGCTTCGCACTAATGCTCCAGCATGGGATTCTCAAATGACTAAAGCAGTCCAGCGAATTAAACAAAGTTTCCAGACTCTCCCTTCTTTGTCTCTACCTGGAACAGGATTTAAAATTATTGAGACAGATGCATCTGAAGAATTTTGGGGAGCAATCCTCAAAGAAAGAAAAGAGAATGATACAGAACAAATATGCAGGTATGCTTCTGGATCCTTCAAAGGTCCCGAACTTAAGTATCATTCTAGTCACAAAGAAATACTTGCTGCTAAAAGAGCTATCCAAGCTTTTATGTTCTTTATTCAACATGAGAAGTTTTTGTTAAGAACAGACTTGCAGCATTTCAAAGGAAGACTGTATAAAGGAGATCCTACAAATAAAACAACTTATGGTCATCTGCAAAGATGGGCTCAATGGTTTGATGGCTATGATTTTGATGTTGAACATATTTCAGGCAAAAAGAATGCTCTTGCAGATTTTGCTAGCAGAGAGCTAGTTCAGACATAAAACCATAAGTGTTACGCAGATTGTTCATGAATTTCTGCATCCTGTTTGGAACACTTCTACATGTTCCAATTTTGTAAAGTCAAAAGAAAGATGTGATAATGTTATGTCTTGGGATGCACAACATCTGCTATTATCTAGAGAAATAATCTCTGTATCTCCTTATCAAATGACAGAGGTGGCTTGTAGATTTGTTGATCCAGAAATCCCAACCTATGATTTCCATACAGTTCAGGATCCTATCATTTTTTGTACCTTGCGTTGGCAATGACACCATTCAAGGTTTACTGAACCATTTGATGATTGACCTATCACAGGAATTCGGCTTCGTCAATTATTACCAAGACCCAATACCATGTGGAGATTTGAGTTTTCAAAGTTATGGCCAGAAGGTGATCCCTTAGAAAATGATGCATGGAATCACCCAAGCAGAGTAGGAGATCAACAATATATTTCCAATTATTTCAAATCCTTCTTGGCTAAGTTCCTTCCTACTAAGTAATCAGATAGTCCATTGATAAACCCAAGTCCAGACACCATCAGAAACATTCTTATAAACTGTAAGATCCCATGGTATGTTAAAATGAAATATTATTTTCATTCTAAAACTTTGCAGGGTCATCATGCAAATCCAAATGGAGAACTCTGGAGGAAATTCTACATCCACCATATGATGAATGTACCTCCTCCTGCACCAGGATATCCTCTACATATACCAGATTAGTACCTGTATCCTACTCGACAATATCTTTAAAGAAATACTGATGGTTCTCGTGTTGTTTCATGACTATGGTATGAAAGGAATACAAGAAGACTTTTCCTTGTTGAACAACATGAGGAATCTTCCACATCCTCAGATGATGAAGCTAGACCCAGCGTCCTTTGAGCCCATGATGCTAGATGACAGGCATGTTGTCATCACTCTTGAATAAAGTGGTGATTTGATATCACTTTTGTAAAATAAGTGGACCTCCCCACTATCCAAAGGTGTCATGATGTACGGCATGTGCTCATCAGTGCGTCAGTGGGAATCTTCTTGGTAACTTGTGTTACCGGTTCCCGGTCTTTAGGTTTCTAGGTATCCGGTGTCATCCTCCTCTCCATTCCTATATAAGGATGAGTTGTGCCTCTTTGTAATCATCGGGTTTTAATAGAAGTAATTAGTGAGTTTTGGAGATTAATAGTTTTGAGTTTTGAGTCCAAGCAATCTTGTGAGAAACAAGAGAAAATTGTAATGGAGCCTTGCTCTTACATGAATAAAATTTCAAGTTTTCTAGATCCTTTTTTACCTTCATGTATGCAGATCCATATCCATATAAACTTTTAAATGCAAAAATTATTTATTTTCCCACACTATTTACATCCTTAGGATTTTAATTGGAGGATTAATTAGTAAACAAGTACATATTAGTAATGTACAATAAATGTTTATTAATATCATGTAGTAATTTACATTATAAATTTATAATATAGTGATATCTTATTATTAATAAATAGTAATATTCACCTTTTATTTATTAATATTAATATATCTACATATATAAATATACCTAATATGTAACTATGTATTAACACATACCTTAAAAAAAAACTATATTACTTCAATATTTTTTAAGCTGCCAAGTGGAGTGGAGGAATTTGTTTAGAAATTAAAATTTATAAAATGAAATGAGAATGTGTTTTTGAGTCAGCCCCATGGGGGAAGCAAATTTATTCTTTTGAAAGCCTTTTGAATCGGCTAAGTGGGGAGGGGTAAATTTTTTTTATAAACAATAAAAAAAAAAAGTGTGCAAATGTTAGGTGGGTTGGCCTAGTGGCCATGGCCACTCCCTTTGAGGCATGTTTTAATTAAAAGGAAATATGGGTGGGCAGTGGGGTCCCCCAACACCATAGCCCCAACTTAGTAAAACCCATGAACCAATACGGCTCATCCCATTATTTGACTAAATCCACCTCCCTTCAATGGTGACCTACCTTGTCTCGGTTAGCTTCATTTCCTTCTTGGCGTGGAGGGTGGAGCTATTAATGCATAACGTGATGGAATCCTTGCTGGTGGCCGCACCCACTGTTTTCCCTTATTTACAAATCTTTTGTTTTCTTTTTTGACCTACTCACGCAAGAGACTTTGGTGGCCGCACATGCTCTTTCATTAAAATGTTGACTTACACCTGCTGTTCACGTGGTCTACCTGTCGTGTCTGTCCAACCACGAATGCTTGTTTTGCACTCCATCAAATGCTGAAACAGATGAATTTCTATAGCGTGTTCTAGATAGTGGATTCATTAATGGTGAAATGAAGGTCTATCGCCCTGATGTTGCGAGGGTGGGTGTGAGTTCTCAAAATCATGCTGTACAGGTAGTTTCAGTGGAGCGTAGAACTGAAATTTTCCTAGGAGAGTGCCGTGAGGAAGTGTTTGGCTATATGTAGCAGCTACAGGGCAGAGAAGTAAACTTATCTCAAAAAATCGGTGGCCTCAGAGAGAGAGTTAAGTGCGGCGGCTCTTTGCAGGCGAGCCAAGGAACCGTTGGTGTTGATCCCGATGTTCAGTTGCACGCGACCACGGTCGAGATCATTTGTTGTAAAATCTTTATATCCGTAGTAGAAGAACGAGGTAAATTTTTAGTTGATGCATCTTGCCTTTTCATTTTGGAAAGTCGCTTCCGGGTTTGCTTGGTGAATTTAACATGGAAGAAGCTCCGCCGATCAAATCTTGCATTTTGGGAATTTTGTGCTTTGCATTTCCATGGTTTTCTTTGAGTATCGTGGTTTGCTTATGATTTGGACAGAAGACTGGCCACTTTATCTGCAGTTTTTGGGGCAAGAGTTGGGTCCAGCTTGAATGGCTTTGAATCGTGCTCTGCTGGGTGTGCATCGTTGTGAGTGAAATTCCACTATGTTCCCCTCTTTCTGTTCTTGCTGTGGAAGGCTCAGCCGTGAGCTCATAGCTCTTCACTCTCGTCGTGTTTTTTTTTCATTGCTTTGTATTCTTCTGGCATCACTGCCGTGTCAGAGGCTCATGACCTCCCTGTTCTATGTTCCAATCTAACTGTTGCTCGACCTGGTCTTAGTTCTTAACTCGCCATTGATTTGTGCTTGTATTTTATTGTTTCAGCCATGAGCTTGACCCAGATTTGGTGACAGATCGCACCCACAGGCACAGGGAATCTATGCAATGTTGGAGAAAATGTCTTGGGAGCTGTAAGGTGTGTTCTTGTTGGGGATCCACAGCAACTGCCTGCAGCAGTAAATAGCCAGGCAACGGGCATGCTACAGTTTGGTAGAAGCCTTCGTGAGCGCCTCCAACAGGCAGGTTGTCCAACTAGGCTGTTTTCTGTTCTGTATCACTGCATCCTCAAATTTGGACTCTCCTACAAGATATTTTTATCAAAATCGATTAAGTGACAGTGAGGGTGTTACCAGCAGACCTGATGAAATTTATTTGCAAAGATTCTCTATTGAGATCTTACTTGTTGTACGATGTAACTCATGGAAGAGAACCTCATAGAGGCCGATCTGTTTCATATCAGAATATTCATGAAACACAATTTGCTCTGCTATTATATGAGCTGCTTCAACAAGTCACTAAGTTGGCAGGCATAAAGGTCTCTATTGGAATTATCATCACCTTACAAGCTACAGCTGTAATGTTTGCACCGAGAGTTTGATGTTGTCCCCAAATCTGATGAAGGAAAAGGTTTGTGTATCAATACGGTAGATGCCTTTCAGAGCCAGGAGCGATGTAATCATTATGTCTTGTGTCCGAGCTTCAAACCATGGTTGGTGTTTAGCTTTCTAGCGCAAGTGCTCTCGGACTGAGTGGTAAGCAATTCGACTCTCACCCCCAAAGCAGCTGCATTGAAGCAATCTAGTGTTTGGACAGCCACCTATTGCATTCTTCTAGTCGTGCCTTCAAAAGGGAATCCTGGTGTGGTATATTGCAAGAAAAGACCAGTGAAGCAGAGGATAAAGCGGAGGGCGTGTGGCTGTAGCAGTCCCTGCTGGATGTTCACGACTGGTGGATGCGTTAAAACAGGCAAGATAGACTAACCATATACATAATATGCTAGTATCTAATAAACCTCTTGAAATGAAACTTTTTCTTTCTAGAAATTGGTTTAAATTTGTGATTTTGTGGATTTGTGTTCAGTATATGGGTAATAGTTTGTTATTTCCGGATTTGCCTCCATTGGTTGTTCTTGTTGAAGTGATCAAACCCCTTTATAAAAAAATAAAAAAATGTTCTCGGTGTTTATGCTTCGATTAATTATATGGAAATATATATATATATATATATATATATATATATATATAATGGTACTGTAAGGATAAAAATACCCTATGCTAGAAATTGAGTCTTCTGGGTACGCTGGTTTTAACAACTTGTCGGCTTATATATATTATAGAATATATATATATATATATATATATATATATATATATATATATATAATCTTAAAGTTACTTCCTTCTACAAAAATGTCGTTGTTTCTTTTGTGAACCTAGGTATGTAATCGCCCCTGGAAAGTTGCAGCTTTGACTAGTATTGGGTTCCTATTATGTTATTGCCCTGGAGGAAAATATACAGTTAAATTATTATTATTTTTATGATAAGCTTGATTATGCACTTCGTGTATTGTGCAAATTATTAGGGCATTTGGAAATTAGAAGTTCAATATATATGCTTGTTAAGAAGGAAGTTTTGGACCGAAAATATGTCCTGGGTTGATAGAAGGGCATAAATTATTGATAGAACCCCATTTGATTCTACTCTTTCTATGAGTAAAATTTGATAAAATTAATGACCTTTATGGTGTTAAGATATGGTATGTTGATGATTCCTTGTGTGATCGATTTAATTATGTATAGACATAATGCCTTGATGGAGTAAGGTAATATCTTTCACGGTTTGTGAAAGTTAAGGTTTTCATCAACTGCTTAAGGTAACATGAAGTTCCTTAATTTAGTCAAACTTGTTTTGTACTTCCTTCTTGATGAGTGACCTTTCATTACAAATTTAGAATGATTGTGATGGAAGGTCGTGAATATATTTGTTGTTTAAAAAGGGAAAAGAAGCTATGGAATATTTGTATATGTATCGAACGTAATAATTGTAATTACATCGTTATAGAAGTTCATTATTGGAGGATATCTATCTTCAATGGTATATTATGTGTTTAATCACTGCATAGGTTACCATAAACTTAGTGATGAGATGTAAATTAAGGAGAGTTGAGAGACTTTTCTTTGTATACATCGTTTATGATATTAGAAAGTGAGTTGACGTTGGAAAATTTCAACCAAGTCTAGATTCATGGCTATGTTCCTCTAGAACGGGAGGGTTATAAATCTAAAGTATTATGAAAATTGCAAGGATGTGTTTAGAATGCTAGATTGCCTACTCAACTTGGGAATTAATGAGGCTTGTCACTATTCCGGCCCTGGTTATGTTCAGTAGGTAGGCTGTTAGGCAATGCCTATTCCGGACATTCTTATCGTCCTTTCCACTCATCCTTATTAGCTATGAAGTCACTTATTACCTAAGATATAATGGTTGTGGGTTTGAATATAAGATTTTCATCCTTTAAACCTTTTTGATTACATGATGGAACTTTTTTATTACCCTCGTTGTTCGTTTCTAGCCTATTAGGCCTATGGCCCTACGGAACGATTGCAAAACTATATTTTTTGGCAACTAAGATCGGGTCTGGTTTTTTTATCTTTTGACTTCACCTTGAGAATGTTGATTGATGGGTTACACTTTAGATTTCAATCACGTAATCTACGGGATTACATGATTGAAATCCTAATACTCTCAACTCTTGTGTCTAATCATTTAAATTTCATAGTCTTGCGTATTTGGTTGCCAAACTTTTGTAGTTTTCGAGGTATTTTTCATAATTAAAACTTATGGATTTCTTCTTGTTGGCATGGTGAGAATTATATCTTGTATCAAAAGGTTGTTAGAGGTTAGAACTTTGATCCATTTCTTGAAATAGAATGTTTCCTTTCATGGTATTGTTAGCTAGTAGCTTATTGTTGCTATGTATGGTCTTATCTTGCTCAGTTCTCGCGAACTGACTCAGGTTATTAATTGTTGCAGATGGCTTACGTGGTTAGATGATGGAAAGACTTGTAGATTATTGCATCAATCTTGGTTATGATGTTCCTTTGTACGAATGAGTATTATGTTATAAAAATTTGGAAAAGGCCTTTGGACATTTTAGAAGGAGGGTCAGTGCCTTAGTGGAATGTATTGTAGAGTATTGTTGTTTGAATCGCTAAAACTTTGGCTTGTTTGGTTATCATGTGAAAGATGAAATTTGATTACCGCTTGGTTATGGGATATTCTAGTGAATTTTAATCCTTAGAATTAGCGGGGCATGTCCCATGTTATTAGTTAAAATGTATGTCCCTTTAGTTTGTGCATCATGTTGGAATGAATTGATGTAACCTTGTTTTGTTTTCGCAAACGAGTACTGTTAAACTTTGCTCTTGAGTTAAAATGTTGACATGTAAATCCTTCTAAGGCATAGTAGAAATGAGTTTGTAAGTACTATGAAGTGAGCTGGATAGTCCTTATAAAAGTTAAACTAAAATTTATATATATGAATATATTAATGTAGATGTGATCTACTTGATAACCTTTGAGACCTGGAACAATCAAGAGGAAACTATCTTTTGTAACAAAATATGATTACTTATTTTTTTCCGAGCCAAACCAATAAACACTATCCTTTTACGGTGAAACCTTAAATGATCTCATGGTGAAATCAATGGTTAGATTTTAGAAGATGACAGGATTTAATAAGTAGGAGGGAAATTGATTAATAAAACCTTAAATATCTCTCTATCATTTGAAATGTTCTCCTTTGTCAAACTTAATTAAGTAAAGTCTAGATGGAACATTTAACCAATCTTGATAAACTCTTAACCTCAATGAAAGACTGATAGTAAACAATGTGACCCTGAAGCTAAATTTATGTTGTCCTATTCTTGTTAACCCTTGCCGATTCATGGAGATATTTCTAAGCAAGGTCAAAGTTTGATCCTTAAACAAGAAGGTTATTGTTATGAACCCTAAGCGGTACTTTCCACTCAATCGGAGCTTATGCCTTCACCTATGCAATAGAGGTGTGGAACATGTGTTAGTGGCTTGAGTAAGTTTAATTAACCTTGTAAGAAATGGAAAATGTTCTAAAATCAAATGAATAAAAAGCTTTGGACATAAAATTGATGATCCTAGTTTAGAAAGCTTGGCCTTAAGCTATTTAGTCAATAGTTGAAAAGAAAGAAGTTCTCCCTTGTGAAAAGAATTGTGTGAATCATTACATGAAATTTTATAAGAACGTAAGTTAAGAATTAAGAGACATTTTAGTAAACAAGAAAATTTAACAAGAATTTTCTCATGGGATGCCCTAAATGTAAGTGTGTCATGTGGTTGGACTTCCATGTTGTCTTGTCTAAAAGAAAAGTAAATTGTCCTTGATAGGTGTGAACATTCCGTCGTGTTGACCTTATGGCCATCCTTGTATCAAGTTGTTCACTAGTGTTAGTTGTAACCTTGTGATGACATGTTGTGTCGTGTTATGTGTCAAAGCAAGTAAAAAAAAAAAAATTATCTGTATTTCTTGCGTTTTTGTGTGTGTGGTTATTTGGGTTGTTACACTTGGTATCAGAGCATAGGTTCATGCTCTCGAACCTATGGGCCGGATTGGTGTTATATGATGATGTTACATGGTGGTGGTGGTGTTACATGATGATACTGCATGATGATGATGATGTTGCATGATGGTGGTAGATATTGGAAGAGTAATGTGCTTTAAACGTGATGTGATTATTGTCGTAATTGTGATATTGTGAACGCACATGATGTGTATGTCACCTTGTGCGTGTTTGTGATCATGTTGATATGTTGGGGATGGGAGTATTCTCTCTCCTTCTTGTGGATTCTATGAAGAGTTCACGTGTGAATTATTGTTTGTGATGTGTGAAAAGAATTATAATGTGGATGACGTAGTGTTGGAGCATTGTGACATATTGTGATATGTGGGTGTATCAATGTGTTGTATGACTAGATTGATGTTAAAAGAAATGAGTTGTATCATGATGTTTTTATCTTGTTTTGATGAGATGTGTGTATCACCTTGTTATGTAGCAATGGATGTTATGTTGTGATGTACTATGTTCATCGTATGTATGATTTGTGTAAATATGTAATGCTTCATGTTGTGATTTGGGGTCATACGGTGAGTGTATGAACCCTATCATATGGTGATTGCGCTTTGAGTGCAGAATGTGGTAAAGTGATGTGTTACACTCAGTGAATGTATGATTGTGATCTACCCTGTATATGTACCATATGTAAGATGTTATGGTAGTTATGTGTGTGCCACCGTTATGTTAGTGATGTTGTTGTATGTTATGTTGTGAACCTTACGCTAACCGATCCTGAGGGAAATCGGTAGAAGTGTATGTTGAGAGTGAGGAATGGTGTACCATGGGTCAATAACTCGAGTCAAAACTCGGTTTAGTAGATAACATGTGATTCTTTCCTCTCTCCCTATGTGGTTGCATGTATGCAACCTAAGTGCAACTATGACTATGTTTAGCCTTGTCGAAGTGGTGGCGGGATGATTCAGATGGAGGTGATGACAGTTGTATTATTGATATGTATTTTACGAGCTGAGGCTCGATGTTCCGAGTGCTAGCAACTCGTTGAGTACCCCTTGGTGGCTAGATAAGGCCACACAGTTATCGTAATGTGACATTATTATAAGTTGATTTTATTCGTAAATTGAGCTTTTTACTTTATTTTGTAAGGACCAGCAACTTTTCTTGATTGCAATGCTTTACAATTTTGGGCATTTCCTTGGTTTATGGCACTAACATGGGGATTTTGATACTAACTATGGCTATTTGGCCATTTATTTTTGCTTGATTTTGGGTCTTCTTTTAAATTTGAAATTTTTACCGCCTTGCCCAAGGCTTGTACTTTGCCACTTGGCACTTTGATTGGATTGTTGTGCTGGTTCTATTGTCGTGATGTGTGGAATAGGGTCATAGGATGCACCATGGATTGGTTGGACCTATGGACCCGCTTCGTTGTATGGGGGTACGCCCCAAGGAGTACATATAACTAGCGGGTTGTTGAACCACACGTTATTATGTCACTTGGGTTAGGAGTGTTCGAACTCTATGTGTCTTGGACCATAGGGTCAACCGGCCTCCTTGAGGGAGGCATAAGAGTTTGAGGGAGGCATAAGAGATTGAGGAGGCATAAGAGTTTGAGGGAGGAGATAGGAGAGACTTGAGGGAGGCATAAGAGTTTGAGGGAGGCATAAGAGACTTGAGGGAGGCATAAGAGTTTGAGGAGGAGAGTTTGAGAGACTTGAGGGAGGCATAAGAGTTTGAGGGAGGCATAAGAGACTTGAGGGAGGCATAAGAGTTTGAGGGAGGCTTATGATATTTGTCTGTATGGTTGATGTTTCAGGATATATGTTGAGTTATTGTGCTGTTTGGTAGTGGTCTTTTGATGTATGTGTTACTCATGTCAGATGGATATGTGTTGTGATGTTGTGGTTATGTCATTGATTCCCTTGTGGACACTATGTACCTGTAGCATGGTTTGGTGTTATGTGAGTTTTTCATTGATGCAAATTGAGGGAATGTCTGGTGGATTGTAGTACTCTTTTGTTTGAGTATTTTGTGTGTCAGTCATTGATGTGTGACGAGTACTATGTTATGTGGAGTGTGCCTATTCTATTCCGTATTTGTGTAACCTTTTGTGGTGTAATACAATCTTGAAGTATATACTTGTGTACTTGTGAATCATAGGGTCTTGTGAACCTGATAGGGTGTTGTGTTAGCAGTTCATGTTGGGCACCCACAATAAGGAATAAATCAAAACTCTTCAATGATGATATTTTAAAAGAAACTAAAACTAGAAATAATGATAATGGAAAGAGACTAATGAAATGATGAACAAGAAAGAACTGCCAATCTTCACAGAACATTGAAAGTTAAAAATTCTACCAAATGTTCCTAAGGCTACCTTGTGACCGTGCTTTAATCAACTAAAATTTTAAACCATAGGGTGTACTTTCTCCTGTACCTATCCTTGGTTGCATGAACCATTTCTTTTCCATTGTGTTATGTCACATCGAGGACGATGCTTTCTTAAGGGGAGGAGAATGTAATGCCCCCAACCTACCTTGTCTCGGTCAGCTTCATCTCCTTCTTGGCGTGGAGGGTGGAGCTATTAAAGTATGATGTGATGGAATCCTTGCTGGTGGCCGCACCCACTGTTTTCCCTGATTTGCAAATCTTTTGTTTTCTTTTTTGACTGCTCACGCAAGAGACTTTGGTGGCCGCACATGCTCATTCATTAAAATGTTGACTTACACCTGCTGTTCACGTGGTCTACCTGTCGTGTCTGTCCAACCTCGAATGCTTGTTTTGCACTCCATCAAATGCTGAAACAGATGAATTGCTACAGCGTGTTCTGGATAGTGGATTCATTAATGGTGAAATGAAGGTCTGTCACCCTGATGTTGCGAGGGTGGGTGTGGGTTCTCAAAATCGTGTTGTACAGGTAGTTTCAGTGGAGCGTAGAACTGAAATTTTCCTAGGAGAGTGCCGTGAGGAAGTGTTTGGCTATATGCAGCAGCTACAGGGTAGAGAAGTAAACTTATCTCAGAAAATCAGTGGCCTCCAGAGAGAGTTAAGTGCGACAGCTGCTGCAGGCCCAAGGAACCGTTGGTGTTGATCCTGATGTTCTGGTTGCACGCGACCACAGTCGAGATCAGTTGTTGTAAAATCTTGCAGCTGTAGTAGAAGAACGAGGTAAAGTTTTAGTTGAGCTCCTTGCATTTCATTTTGGAAAGTCGCTTCCATCCGGGTTTGCTGAATTTATTCATGGAAAAGCTCGTATTCAAATCTTGAGGGCATTTTGTGCTTTGCATTTCCATGGTTTTGCTGGTATCGTGGTTGGCCATGGACACTCAGCTTGGCCACTTTGTCTGGTTTGAACCGGGGTTTGGTTGGGTGCTTATGGATTTGCAATAGAAGCTCTACTAGGTGTGCATCGTTGTGAGTGAAATTCCATATGTTCCCTCTCTTTCGCTTCTGTCCATTTGTGGAAGGCTCGTGTAAAAACTTTGTATGAATGAAGGGTTTTTTTTTCATTGATTTGTATTCTTCTGGCATTGGGAGGTCGAGATCATACATTTATGTTCCAATCTAACGCTCGTTGCTCGTGCTTGATTCTTAACTCGTGACATTGATTTGTGCCATGTATTTTAGATCATAGCTCGAGGAGCTTGACCCATTTGGTAGTATTTAACTCGCCACACCAGGGAATCTATGCCTTTGAGAGAAAATGTCTTGGGAGTGTAAGGTAAGGTGTGTTTTGTTGGGGATCCTTAGAAACTGATGCAACAAGTAAATAGCGAGCAGGCAACGGGCATGCTATGTTGTAGAAAATCCTTCGTGAGCGCCTGAAGGTTGTCCAACTAGGCTGTTTTCTTTTTTGTATCATTGCATCCTTAAATTTGGACTCTCCTACGAGATATTTTTATCAAAATTGATTAATTGATAGTGAGCGTGCTACAAGCAGACCTGATGAAATTTATTTGCAAAGATTCTCTATTGAGATCTTACTTGTTGTATGATGTAACTCATGGAAGAGAACCTCATAGAGGCCGATCTGTTTCATATCAGAATATTCATGAAACACAATTTTCTCTGCTATTATATGAGCTGCTTCAACAAGTCACTAAGTTGGCAGGCATAAAGGACTCTGTTGGAATTATCATCACCTTACAAGCTACAGCTGTAATGTTTGCACCGAGAGTTTGATGTTGTCCCCAAATCTGATGAAGGAAAAGGTTTGTGTATCAATACGGTAGATGCCTTTCAGAGCCAGGAGCGATGTAATCATTATGTCTTGTGTCCGAGCTTCAAACCATGGTTGGTGTTTAGCTTTCTAGCGCAAGTGCTCTCGGACTGAGTGGTAAGCAGTTCGACTCTCACCCCCAAAGCAGTTGCATTGAAGCAATCTAGTGTTTGGACAGCCACCTATTGCATTCTTCTAGTCGTGCCTTCAAAAGGGAATCCTGGTGTGGTATATTGCAAGAAAAGACCAGTGAAGCAGAGGATAAAGGAGGGCGTGTGGGCAGAAAGATCCTCTTTGGATGTTCAAGGCGGTGGATGCGTTAAACAGGCAAGATAGACTAACCATATACATAATATGCTAGTATCTAATAAACCTCTTGAAATGAAACTTTTTCTTTCTAGAAATTGGTTTAAATTTGTGATTTTGTGGATTTGTGTTCAGTATATGGGTAATAGTTTGTTATTTCCGGATTTGCCTCCGTTGGTTGTTCTTGTTGAAGTGATCAAACCCCTTTATAAAAAAATAAAAAAATGTTCTCGGTGTTTATGCTTGATTAATTATATGAAATATATATATATATATAAAATACTGTAAGGATAAAAATACCATGTGTTAGAAATTGAGTCTTAAAGGTAAATTTGGTTTTAACAACTTGTGGCTTATATATATATATATATATATATATATATATATATATATATATATAAGGTTATAAAAATACTTGGGTATGTAATCACCTTTGTGCTTTGACTAGTAATTATATATAAAATATATAAATATTATTATTTTTATGATAACTTGATTATGCACTTCATGTATTTATATTTGGAAATTAATTATATAAATATTCTCGGTGTTTATGCTTCGATTAATTATATGGAAATATATATATATAATGGTACTGTAAGGATAAAAATACCCTGTGCTAGAAATTGAGTCTTCTGGGTACGCTGGTTTTAACAACTTGTCGGCTTATATATATTATAGAATATATATATATATATATATATATATATATATATATATAATCTTAAAGTTACTTCCTTCTACAAAAATGTCGTTGTTTCTTTTGTGAACCTGGGTATGTAATCGCCCCTGGAAAGTTGCAGCTTTGACTAGTATTGGGTTCCTATTATGTTATTGCCCTGGAGGAAAATATACAGTTAAATTATTATTATTTTTATGATAAGCTTGATTATGCACTTCATGTATTGTGCAAATTATTAGGGCATTTGGAAATTAGAAGTTCAATATATATGCTTGTTAAGAAGGAAGTTTTGGACGAAAATATGTCCTGGGTTGATAGAAGGGCATAAATTATTGATAGAACCCCATTTGATTCTACTCTTTCTATGAGTAAAATTTGATAAAATTAATGACCTTTATGGTGTTAAGATATGGTATGTTGATGATTCCTTGTGTGATTGATTTAATTATGTATAGACATAATGCCTTGATGGAGTAAGGTAATATCTTTCACGGTTCGTGAAAGTTAAGGTTTTCATCAACTGCTTAAGGTAACATGAAGTTCCTTAATTTAGTCAAACTTGTTTTGTACTTCCTTCTTGATGAGTGACCTTTCATTACAAATTTAGAATGATTGTGATGGAAGGTCGTGAATATATTTGTTGTTTAAAAAGGGAAAAGAAGCTATGGAATAGTTGTATATGTATCGAACGTAATAATTGTAATTACATCGTTATAGAAGTTCATTATTGGAGGATATCTATCTTCAATGGTATATTATGTGTTTAATCACTGCATAGGTTACCATAAACTTAGTGATGAGATGTAAATTAAGGAGAGTTGAGAGAATTTTCTTTGTATACATCGTTTATGATATTAGAAAGTGAGTTGACGTCGGAAAATTTCAACCAAGTCTAGATTCATGGCTATGTTCCTCTAGAACGGGAGGGTTATAAATCTAAAGTATTATGAAAATTGCAAGGATGTGTTTAGAATGCTAGATTGCCTACTCAACTTGGGAATTAATGAGGCTTGTCACTATTCTAGCCCTAGTTATGTTCAGTAGGTAGGCTATTAGGCAATGCCTATTCCGGACATTCTTATCGTCCTTTCCACTCATCCTTATTAGCTATGAAGTCACTTATTACCTAAGATATAATGGTTGTGGGTTTGAATATAAGATTTTCATCCTTTAAACCTTTTTGATTACATGATGGAACTTTGTTATTACCCTCGTTGTTCATTTCTAGCCTATTAGGCCTATGGCCCTACGGAACGATTGCAAAACTATATTTTTTTTGGCAACTAAGATCGGGTCTGGTTTTTATCTTTTGACTTCACCTTGAGAATGTTGATTGATGGGTTACACTTTAGATTTCAATCACGTAATCTACGGGATTACATGATTGAAATCCTAATACTCTCAACTCTTGTGTCTAATCATTTAAATTTCATAGTCTTGCGTATTTGGTTGCCAAACTTTTGTAGTTTTCGAGGTATTTTTCATAATTAAAACTTATGGATTTCTTCTTGTTGGCATGGTGAGAATTATATCTTGTATCAAAAGGTTGTTAGAGGTTAGAACTTTGATCCATTTCTTGAAATAGAATGTTTCCTTTCATGGTATTGTTAGCTAGTAGCTTATTGTTGCTATGTATGGTCTTATCTTGCTCAGTTCTCGATTTCGCGAACCCGACTCAAGTTATTAATTTGCGAGATGGCTTACGTGGTTAGATGATGGAAAGACTTGTAGATTATTGCATCAATCTTGGTTATGATGTTCCTTTGTACGAATGAGTATTATGTTATAAAAATTTGGAAAAGGCCTTTGGACATTTTAGAAGGAGGGTCAGTGCCTTAGTGGAATGTATTGTAGAGTATTGTTGTTGTAACTGTTGAAACTTTGGCTTATTTGGTTATCATGTGAAAGATGAAATTTGATTACCGCTTGGTTATGGGATATTCTAGTGAATTTTAATCCTTAGAATAGTAGCGGGGAATGTCCCATGTTATTCTCTTGCCCCTAGTCATGGTTCAATAGAGATGGTATGTCCCTTTAGTTTGTACATCATGTTGGAATGAATTAATGTAACCTTGTTTTGTTTTCCCAAATGAGTACTATTAAACTTTGCTCTTGAGTTAAAATGTTGACATGAAAATCCTTCTAAGGCATAGTAGAAATGAGTTTGTAAGTACTATGAAGTGAGTTGGATAGTCCTTATAAAAGTTAAACTAAAATTTATATATATGAATATATTAATGTAGATGTGATCTACTTGATAACCTTTGAGACCTGGAACAATCAAGAGGAAACTATCTTTTGTAACAAAATATGATTACTTATTTTTTTTCCGAGCCAAACCAATAAACACTATCCTTTTATGGTGAAACCTTAAATGATCTCATGGTGAAATCAATGGTTAGATTTTAGAAGATGAAAGGATTTAATAAGTAGGAGGGAAATTGATTAATAAAACCTTAAATATCTCTCTATCGTTTGAAATGTTCTCCTTTGTCAAACTTAATTAAGTAAAGTCTAGATGGAACATTTAACCAATCTTGATAAACTCTTAACCTCAATGAAAGACTGATAGTAAACAATGTGACCCTGAAGCTAAAAATTTGTGTCTTTTGTTAACCCTTGCCTCGATTCATGGAGATATTTCTTAAGCAAGGTCAAAGTTTGATCCTTAAACAAGAAGGTTATTGTTATGAACCCTAAGCGGTACTTTCCACTCAATCGGAGCTTATGCCTTCACCTGTGCAATAGAGGTGTGGAACATGTGTTAGTGGCTTGAGTAAGTTTAATTAACCTTGTAAGAAATGGAAAATGTTCTAAAATCAAATGAATAAAAAGCTTTGGACATAAAATTGATGATCCTAGTTTAGAAAGCTTGGCCTTAAGCTATTTAGTCAATAGTTGAAAAGAAAGAAGTTCTCCCTTGTGAAAAGAATTGTGTGAATCCTTACATGAAGTTTTATAAGGACGTAAGTTAAGAATTAAGAGACATTTTAGTAAACAAGAAAATTTAACAAGAATTTTCTCATGGGATGCCCTAAATATAAGCGTGTCATGTGGTTGGACTTCCATGTTGTCTTGTCGAAAGAAAATATATATATATATATATATATATATATAAAAATAAAATATATATATATATATGTATTGTCCTTGATAGGTGTGAACGTCTCCGTGCTGCCGTTATGGCCATCCTTGTATCAAGTTGTTCACAGTGTTAGTTGTATCCTTGGTGATGACATGTTGCGTCGTGTTATGTGTCAAGCAAGTCAAAAAATAAAGTTATCCTATATTTCTTTGTGTTGTTCGTGTTTTTAAAATCCAAATGGGTATACACATAACGTATACACTTCAAACCTACAAGTAAATTGAGGCTCTTCCTTGTTGGAATGATAAATTTTATGGTGTCATTCTTGGGGTTTGACATTAGTGGTTTTGTTCTGGGGTCACACAAAGTAAATTAGAAGTTGTTTAGTCGTTTAAAGCTCCCCATTTTATCTTAAGTGATTAGAAGAGTTAGTTTTGGTTGCCTCTTTGGTGACTTAATCCCTGTATGAGTAAGTGGATATTAGGTCTTGGTGTCACATTTTGATCCAACTTTGCGTATGTATTCTTATAACTAAACTCGAGGTATAGTACCCCTATTGTGGCCATGAAGGGATGCAAAGTGATTGTGATGTTGACTTTCTTTATTTTATATATTCGTAAATTGGTGTTATTTTATCAAGGACCAACATATTTCTTTTATGATTGGATTGATAATCTCTGAGACTCTTGTAGTTATTTATGTTTTTGTGATAATTTTCAGACATCGCAATGTGGCTACTTAGCCACTTCGTTGATTTCCAATATTTCTTGAATTTTACTTTGATTGGTGACTCAGAGATCATTTGTTTGTTGGATACTTAGCTAAATGTTACGTGATTCTTTCTTTCCTATTGTTGAGTTGGTTCTATGTTATTTACATTGTTACATTTCATCGTATGGGGGTACACCCTAGGTGCCTTGAATGTCCTCTTAGGTGCTCTAAGTTATGCCTTAGTTTTGGAAGGATGAAACCTTCGGGGTGTCTAGGATCATAGAGTGACTTTTCGTTACTCAACCTTGCTAGAAAGCGAGTTTGTTGTGTTGTGTGGTCTAGTTGGCAGTTTGATAGCAGTTGTGGTGAATTCTCTTACATTCGGTAAGACCTTTAAACTGTTCGAGAATAGATGTGTCTTATTTTGGGCTTATGGATTATGTTACGATCGGATTGACCCTTGGTAGATTGTATATTTTAGTGGATAGTTTGTGTTTGGACATGATGTTCCCTAATGACATGCTAAGTTTTATCATGATTTACCTGTTTCATTATAAAATGTATTGACTTTTGGATTGTATGTATCTTGGTAATTATGATTAGATTCAAGCCCATTAGGGAAATGTGTTAATTATGTGTGTTTTTTTTGCTCTCGTTGACCTATAAATAAGTCTACCCTTGCCTTAAATTTTTAAATTGTTATGAATAACACTTTATGACCTATTAATCTTTGGGTTACGTGGAGACACTTATGGATGCTTTTGGGTCTTTTGGACCTCATTATTAGGGATGTTAGTTTTGTAGATCTTAATATTTTAATCTCATTGGTGCTTATGTTGTTCTTATTCTTTCAAAACTATAACTCTTGGTCGTAAATCCCATATTGAGTAGATTAGCTAATTGTCCTCTTGCATTTGATATCTTCTAAAGAGAAAT